>JARCFY010000003.1:165617816-166817816 GCA_029233225.1 Lepidodactylus listeri | reverse complement strand
CTGTTCGCCTTCCACCCTCCTCCTGTGGGTGTATCTCACTCCTTAAGTTCCCTGCCACCAGTCACTGGAGTGTCACTGCCTTTTTAGAGGGACAGTGAGACCCCTGTGGCCAAATCTCCCTATTTGGAGATGAAATCCCCAATCTTTGGGGGAATCCCTGGAAAGTTGGCAACCCAAGGGTCTGGGCTTTCCTTGCTTCCCTCAGCTACTCCCCCCTTTGGTATTGGCAGAGCGGGGGATACTATGGGGTCAGTGCACAACACAGATTATTGGTCCAAATAGAATAATTTATTTTAGTATTTACACAATTATGGAGCAGGTAACTGCCATTTCGTTTCACCTACCAACAACCACTGAGGTAATAGTTAATCCCCCCACAGGAAGGAAGCTGGAGAAGTGTCTTCGTCAAGAGAGAAAGCCATCTGGCAGGAATTCTGACAGGGCACGGAGGCTGAAGGAGTGGGCGGGGAAGAGGGGCAGACCAAGCAGATGCCATGTGAGTATTCACAGCCAGTGGATAGGGACAGCTTCTGATTGACAGGCCAGGGGACCAAAGGCTGGGGTGGCATGTGGAATCTTCAGCAGCGTGCCACCACCAACAGAGAAATATGTATAAGAGAGATACATATAAATAGAGAGTGAGCAGTAAATGAACATACAGCATGAGAACATAAGAGAAGCCAATGTTGGATCAGGCCAATGGCCCATCCAGTCCAACACTCTGGGTCACACAGTGGCCAAAAACACCAGGTGCCCTCAGGAGGTCCAGCAGTGGGGCCAGGACCCCAGAAGCCCTCCCACTGTTGCCCCCCCAAACACCAAGAATACAGAGCATCACTTGCCCCAGACCTATCTATATCTTGTGGTTAATAGCCACTGATGGACCTCTGCTCCATATGTTTATCTAATTCCTTCTTAAAGCTGTCCATGCTTGTAGCTGCCACCACCTCCTGTGGCAGTGAATTCCACCTGTTAACCACTCTTTGGGTGAAGAAGGACTTCCTTTTATCTGTTCTAACCCGACTGCTCAGCAATTTCATTGACTGTCCATGAGTTCTTGTACTCTGAGAAAGGGAGAAAAGTATATTGTCTCTGAAACCACTATTCTAATTTCATAGTCAAATGAGATGCCTTAAATACTCTAATGCTGTGAGATTAAGCAACTTTGCACCAAAGTAGCTCTACTGAAATTGATTTAGCTTACTTCTAAGAATATCTCTGTCTGTCTGTCTATCTATCAATCAGAACATAAGAGAAGTCCATGCTGGATCAGGCCAGTGGCCCATCCAGTCCAACACTCTGTGTCACACAGTGGCCAAAAACACTAGACGCCCTCCCACTGTTGCCCCCCTTCCCAAGCACCCAGAATACAGAGCATCACTTGCTCCAGACCGAGAGTTCCTATCTATACCTTGTGGCTAAGAGCCACTGGTGGACCTCTGCTCTACTAATAGCCAAGTGGCCCCCTCTGTGCGGATATCTAAATCCACGCAGAGGGGGCACTTGGGGGGCAGGGAAATTTTTCTGCACACTTGGGGGACTCCCCACGTGTGCAGAAAAATCTTAAAAGTAAAAAAAAACTTTGGGGGGATATTTAAATCCCCCCCAATATGCGCAGCCCCAAGCGCTTCAACCTTTCTTCACAGGGAAAGTGTTCCAACCCTTTTATCATTCTAGTTGCCCTTTTCTGCACTTTTTCCAATGCTATAATATCTTTTTTGAGGTTTGGTGACCAGAACTGTACACAGGACTCCAAATGAGGTCGCACCATCGATTTATACAGGGGCATTCTGATACTGGCTGATTTGTTTTCAGTTCCCTGTCTAATAACCCCCAGCATAGCGTTGGCCATTTTCATTGCAGTCGCACACTGTCTCGACATTTTCACTGAGCTATCTACTACAACTCCAAGATCTCTGTCTTGGTTAATCTCTGCCATATCTATCTATCTATCTATCTATCTATCTATCTATCTATCTATCTATCTATCTATCTATCTATCTATCTATCTGTCTAATCGGGGTATAAATATAGAATCAAGGCAAAAAGGGGAATAAGAATCAAGATAGAATAATAATAATAATAGAATCAATAACAGAATCAAGGCAAAAAGAGCATAATGAAGATGTTTAACAGATTCAAGGACCTCATTCTGTTTTCCCTCTGCATTAAGAACATAAGAAGTGCCCTGCTGGATGAGACCAGTGAGGGTCCACCCAGTCCAGCATCCTGTCCCACACAGTGGCCTCAACCAGTTCCTCTGGATGGCCAGCAACAGGGCAGAGAGGCCGAGGCCTTCCCCTGAGAAGAACATCAGAAGAGCCCTGCTGGGTCAGACCAGTGAGGGTCCATCTAGTCCAGCATCCCATCTCACACAGGGGTCAACCAGTTCCTCTGGAGGGCCAGCAACAGGGCAGAGAGGCCGAGGCCTTCCCCTGAGAAGAACACCAGAAGAGCCCTGCTGGGTCAGACCAGTGAGGGTCCATCCAGTCCAGCATCCCGTCTCACACAGTGGCCAACCAGTTCCTCTGGAGGGCCAGCAACAGGGCAGGGAGGCCGAGGCCTTCCCCTGAGAAGAACCTCAGAAGAGCCCTGCTGGGTCAGACCAGTGAGGGTCCCTCTAGTCCAGCCTTCTGTCTCACACAGTGGCCTCAACCAGTCCCTCTGGAGGGCCGACAACAGGGCAGAGAGGCCGAGGCCCTCCCCTGAGAGGAACACCAGAAGAGCCCTGCTGGATCAGACCAGTGAGGGTCCCTCTAGTCCAGCATCCTGTCTCACACAACAGCCAACCAGTTGATCTGAAGGGCCAAGAACAGGGCATAGAGGCCGATGCCTTCCCCTAGTGTTGCCTCCTGGCTCTGGGATTCAGAGTACTAGTGCCTCTGAACGTGGAGCTTCCCCTCAGCCACCATGGCTGGCAGCCACTGATAGACTTCTCCTCCACGAATCTCTCTAATCCCCTTTTAAAACCATCACTACCTCCTCTGGCAGCGAATCCCAGATTTTAATCCCTCTCTGTGTAAAGGGGTATTTCCTCTTGTCCATCCTGAATCTACTGCCCGTCAGCTTCATTGGATGCCCTTGAGCTATGGTACTTGGGGAGAGGGAGGAAAAATTTCTCATTGGGTGGGATTGGATCACTTAAACCCTTCCGGGGCAGAAGCAAAGCCAAATCACTGGGTTTTCCTCCCTCTAACCGGCTTCAGTTGGCTGTGCCTGTCGCACTCCCCCAGTTGCAGGGCAGAGATGTAGCTGATTTCCCTTTCCTTAGGGGAGGCCGGCCCATTGTCCTTTTCTCCGACACGCTTGCCTCCTTCCTAGCATGAACAACACCCGGAACTCTGCCTCACTCAGGAACACAAAGGGCCGTCTCCTCTGGGACCAGGAAATTTGTTTAAACGGACTTTCAGTCAGAAACCAATATGTTTCTGAGCTACTGGTCATGCTCCCTCTAAGCTGCGGAGTCCCGCGAGCAAAAATTCTGCTTTGGGAGCTACTGGCATTAAAGTTGTGAGCGAGCAATTTGGCTAGCTTGGTGAGCCAGTTTGGTGTAGTGGTTAAGTGCGCGGACTCTAATCTGGGAGAACCGGGTTTGATCTCCCACTCCTCGACTTGCACCTGGCTGGATGACCTTGGGCAAGCCATAGTTCTCTCAGAGCTGTTCTCTCATGAGCAGTCCTCGAAAGAGCTCTCTCAGCCCCGCCTACCTCCCAGGGTGTCTGTTGTGGGGAGGGGAAGGGAACGGAGTTTGTAAACCGCTCTGAGACTCCGAGTGAAGGGCAGGGTATAACTCCAATCTCTTGTCCTCTCGCTTCTCTTCTTAGCCACGCTGATGCGGCGGACTTGCGCCAAACGATTAATGGATAATCTATCTGGAGGCAAGAAGCTGATGGTCCTCAATTGAACAAAAGTGTTCCTGCCAATTCATTTGGACTTTGGATTCTCAACACTTAGGAACCACCGGGCATATCCTCGCGTCTCTTAATTTCCTCCTCTTTCACTGTGGCTTCAGACTTCGAGCGGGACTTCAGTTTCAACAGGCTTGCGGCTAATCCCCCTCTGGAGGATGGGAGCCAGTCTCCAGGAGGCCCTCGGCACATGCTCAAGTTCTCAGGGGCCTCAGCCAGCGTATAATGCCAATGAGTCCACCCTCCAAAGCAGCCTTTTTGGCCATGGGAACTGATCTCTAGTCTGAAGATCTGTTGTAATTCCAGGAGATCTCCAGGACCCGCCTGGAGGCTGGCAACTCAACAGCTACTGGGTGCTGCAGTGCAGTGGAGAGCAGGGGGCATTGCCCCTTTTGTCAAGCTGCCACCACCATAGCGACTCGCCCCGCACTTCCATTCTGGGTGAAGTCCCGGAACTGCTGCCAGATTGCAAATTATTTCCTTTCTTCATCTTGGCAAATCTCGCTGCTTCTTCCTGGCTGTCCCCCCGTCAGGCTATGGTGGTTGATAGATTATAGATAGAAAATCACATTATATTGGGGGGGGGGGGGTTTGAAAAAGAGTTGCCGGAACTCTTAAGAAGGAAATGAAGTCTTCAATCTGTATACGGAAAAGTCATGAACTTTTTTGCACATTTAGAAAAGAATTTTGTTGCAGAGGTCCCGGAACTCTGTTCCGACGCGTTCTCCCAGAAAAAAAGCCCTGGGTTTATTTAATAACTTTAGCGCTATTACAGCGGTATCGTTTTTCTTTATATGGTGATTACTCAGCAAAGAGAAGTGAGGCACTCAGTCCATGAGCAGAGAAGAAGAAGAGGAGATTGGATTTATACCCTGCCCTTCACTCATAGCCTCATAGCGGCTTACAAACTCCTTTCCCTTCCCCTCCCCACAACAGACATCCCTGTGGGGTGGGGGCTGAGAGAGCTCTTTCGAGGACTGCTTCTGAGAGAACAGCTCTGAGAAAACTTGTGACTGACCCAAGATCAACCAGCAGCTGCATGTGGAGGAGTGAGGAATCAAACCTGGTTCTCCTGGATTAGAGCCCACGCTCCTCTCCACTACACCGAACTGGCTCCCTTGTCTTGATGTTCAAGAATACGGAGGCCTGGATTTGAAAACATGTTCCAGCCTCAAATTAAGCCATGGTAGGGTTTGCTAGCTTTGGAGGTTTTGGGGGTGGAGCCTGGGAGGGGCAGGTTTTGGGAAAGGGAGGGACCTCCTCATGGTACAATGCCACAGAGACCCTCCAAAGCAAGTATTTCCTCCAGGGGAAGAAGAAGAGAAAAATAGAAGAAGAGACTGGATTTATGCCCCGCCCGTCACTACCTGAAGGAGTCTCAGAGCTGCTTACAATCTCCTTTCCCTTTCCTTCCCCACAACAGACACCCTGTGAGGTAGGTGGGGCTGAGAGAGCTCTTTCGAGGACTGCTTCTGAGAGAACTTGTGTAGGGCTGCCAGGTCCCCCAAGGGAGTGGGGGTTTCCCTGCCAAAACAGCCCCCAATCCGCCAGTCCGTATCAGGCCAGCAGGGGGAACCCCGCCCCCAAAGTGCCTGGTTCAGGCCGACAAGCCCAGCACAGTGACATCACTTCCGGGGGACGTCATCACGTTGGGCACGTCGCCAGCTGATGCTCTAGCCATCGGCCTGGAAACTCTATGGTATCATAGAGTTTTTCAGGCTGATTGCTAGAGCGTCGGCTGGCGACGTGCCCAATGTGACGACGTCACTTCCGGGTGACGTCATTGCACCACACGCGCGCTTTGCACACACGTGAATGTCCCAGCCTGGGACCAACTCTCCCCCGCTAATTCAGATAAGTGACTTGGCAACCCTAAACTAGTGACTGACCCACGGTCACACCAGCAGCTGCATGTGGAAGAGGAGTGGGGAATCAAACCTGGTTCCCCCAGATCAGAGTCCACACACTTAGCCACTACACCAAACTGATCTCTGTAATCTGGAGATCTGTTGAAAAAAGGGAGCTCTCCAGGCCTCACTTGGTTGGCAACCATAAACCATGGGGGCCTCGTCTCTATCTCTGTCCCTCGAGATTCTAACCCCGTGGCTGTCGTTTCATCTGGGAGCTCTCTTTTTGCCTCTCACACACCTATCCATCTCTCCCGCTGTTCTGGACCGGCGATGGCTGCAAATTAGATGATCTCTGGTAAGAAGATTATGATCTATCTTTAGGTGGGGAGAGAGATATCCACTTTAAAACATTGAACCTTTGGCTCAGGAGGCAGGACCATGAACGATTCGACCCCCTTCCAGGCATCCTCTGAAAATCCTTTTCCTCTCTCCTATTTCGTATTTCCCATAACCACTCCAATGACTCCTTTAAGACTCCTGCTGACAATGGGCGATTCTGCATCTACCATTCGCTCCACATTTTCACAACTGGGAGGGGAAAGTGCAGCTCAAAACCACACTCAGATATTTCAGGGCAACGCCGTACTGACTGCAAAGTCACCCCTGAACGGCCATAAATCTATGCAGAAGGTACCATAAAATCCAATAAGCAAAGAAAGCAAAAGCAGCAGGCAGTGTGGTTTGTTGTTCAGTCGCACAGTCGAGTCCGACTCTTTGCGACCCCGTGGACCACCTCACGCCAGGCCCTCCTGTCTTCCGTCGTGCTCCGGAGTTTGCTTAATTTCGTATTCGTTGCATCGATAACACTGTCTAACCCTCTCATCCTTTGCCTCCTGTCGTCCATCATGCTCCGGAGTTTGCTCAACTTCATGTTCTTTGCATTGATGACACTGTCTAACCATCTCATCCTTTGCCGTCCCCTTCTTCTTTGACCTTCAATCTTTCCCAGCATCGGGGTCTTCTCCAGGGAGTGCTCCCTTCTCATTTGGTGGCCAAAGTATCTGAGCTTCAGCTTCAGGATCTGACCTTCCAGGGAACAGTCAGGATTGATTTCTTTTAGGATTGACTGATTCGATCCCCTTGCAGTCCGAGGGACTCTCAAGAGTCTTCTCCAGCACCATAATTCAAAAGCATCTATTCTTCGGCGCTTGGCCTTCCCTATGGTCCAAGTCTCCCAGCCATACATCACTACTGGAAATACCATGGCTTCTTTGACCATACAGACTTTTGTTGGCAGGGTGATGTCTCTGCTTTTTGTTACGCTCTCTAGGTTAGCCATCGCTTTCCTCCCAAGGAGCAGGCGTCTTTTAGTTTCATGGCTGTAGTCACCATCTGCAGAGGGTACCATAAAATCTGATGATCAAAGAAAGCGAAAGCAGTATGCAATGCAGTGCAGAATTTCCGTTCCAGCATGGGTTTCGTAAAACAATGGAGGGAAAAGCCAATGCAGAATCGCTCAGAGTCAATGAGGAGACTCAAACAGGACTAATCCAAGGCAGGAATGCGTTGCCAGTGTCCAGTTGGGGATCCTGGAATTACAACCTTAGGGCTGCCAACTTCAAGAAATCCCTGGAGATTTAGGGGTGGAACCGGGGGAGGGTGGGGTTTGGGGTGGGGAGGGACCTCAGCTGGGTACAAAGCCATAGAGCCCACCCTCTGGAACAGCCATTTTCTCCAAAGGAACTGATTTCCGTAGTCTGTAGATCAGCTCTAATTCTGGGTTTCTAGGCCCCGCCTGGAGGTTGGCAACTCTGTCTCCAAACTACAGAGATCAGTCCCCCTGGTGGGAATGGCAGCCTTGGAGAGTCTGCTGAACTCCCTCCCCAACCTCCACCTTTGCCCGATTCCACTCCCAAATCTCCAGGAATTATCCCAAGCAGAAGTTGGCAACCATCACTCCTGCCCATCCAGCATCTCTTTTGGAGGCCAAGGGCCAGCCCCGAAACACGCAGGGTGAGAACGGGCCACCGGAAAAGAGAATTCCCCCTGCTGATGCTCCGTCTAAGCCAGGGGTGTCAAACATGCGGCCCGGGGGGCCAGATCAGGCCCCTGGAGAGCTTCTATCAGGCCCGCAGCAAAACAGGCCATCTCCATCTTCCAGTTCTGCTGCTGCTGCATCTAGGGTTCCCAAGTCCCCCTGGGGGACAGAGAAACCCCCGCTCCAGCGGCCCACTCTCCACCGGCCCGTATTGGGCCCCTGAGGGGGAAAGACGTGCCTGACACAATGACATCAACCGGAGGTGATGTCATTGCATCGGGCACGTTACAGGGGGGTGGCTCTATAATTTGAGGGGAAACTCTATGGTTTTCCCTTGAATCAGAGAGGTCCCGCCCCAACATGCCCAACGCGATGACGTCACTTCCGGGTGACGTCATCGGCCCACTCCCTGCCAGCCCGGATTGGGCCGCCAGGGAGAACCCCGCCCCCAAATTGCTGGGCTGCAAAGACGTGCCCGGCGCAGTGACATCACCCGGAGGTGACGCTCTCTAATTCGAGGGAAAACTCTATGGTTTCCCCTCGAATTAGAGAGGTCCCGCCCCAACATGCCTGACACGATGATGTCACTTCCGGGTGATGGCATCGCAGCACACGCGCTTTGCGCGCACGCCAGAAGAACCCTGGACTGGCAAGGACTCCCCCCCCCCCCCCGCCAAACCACAGGTAGGCAACCCTAGCTGCATCATAGCTTGCTTCGCCAGACTCTCTCCATCACTCAGCCATTTCATGTTTTCCCCTGGGTCCTAGACTCAGAACTCTGAGCATGAGACTTCTTGGGTGAATGTCAATAAATCAAAAGTAGGTTTGCAGCTTAACAGATACACACCTGAACAGCATACTCAAGATTGCAGCAGCACAGAAATTTTGATGCCGTAATTCAGAGCAAGAGGACTCAGTTATCAGGCACTTGAACTAAACAAAATATTGCAAGAGTGCTAACGTTCTAAGCGTGTTTTCATTTTAAGTTTTTTAAAAAGATCTTCGTGTTTGTGTCCTTTATAAAGTTTATATCTCCGCTACCGGGCATTACATTTTATGACACACATGGTCCAGCCCAACAAGGTCTCATTTCTGTCAGATCAGGACAGCATAACAAATGAGTTTGACAGCCCTGCTCTAAGCTTGTGAGCAAAAATTCGGCTTTGTGAGCTACTGGCTTTAAAGCTGTGCACGAGCGATTTGCCTGCTACATAAGTTAGTTTGCTCGGGAGCCATCCTTCCTGAGCAAAGATGAAAACGTGTGAGCCGGAGGCTAAAGGACTGTGAGCTAGCTCACACTCTAACTCAGCTTAGAGGGAACACTGGACTAGCTTTCCGTGATACGAGAGGGAAACGAAACGAGGGCTCCCCTCCAACCGTTATGTTTGCTTCCCGCTCCTTAAAATGTTCTGGAGGTGGCTCAGCTACAACCCCCAACTCACCAGGACCTCAGAAACCCGATGGAGCTGTTCAAAGTGGCCAGCGCCAGAAAGGCTGCAGTAGCCGAAAAAGTGTGGCACCAGCAGAGATGAAAACACTTTGAGGCAGCATGTGTGCATGGAGGGGGAGAGGGGGTATGATGTATCCAACAGCATGGGAAGAGATGCTCGCGCTCAGTGTTTAAGCGGGAGAGATTATGCACCGGTCTGTGGCCAGATAGTGCTGGAGTCCGGGTCTCATCGAAGCAGTTAAGCCCCGCCATTCATCCCCTTCACAAGACACAGACCTCAAGAATCCTTTCACTTCTCTTGCTCTTCAACCCAGCAGGGGTGTGGTTTTTGTTGTTGTTGATAAAAGGGTTGGGACACTTTTCCTATGAAGAAAGGTTGAAGCGCTTGGGGCTCTTTAGCTTGGAGAAACGACTGCTGCGGGGTGACATGATCGAGGCTCATAAGATTATGCCTGGAACAGAGCAGGTAGAGAAAGAGGTACTTTTCTCCCTTTCTCACAAGACAAGAACTCGTGGGCAGTCCATGAAATTGCTGAGCAGTTAGGTTAGAACAGATAAAAGGAAGTCCTTCTTCACCCAAAGAGTGATTAACATGTGGAACTCACTGCCACAGGAGGTGGTGGCAGCCACAAGCATGGACGGCTTCAAGAGGGGATTGGATAAACATATGGAGCAGAGGTCCATCAGTGGCTGTTAGGCACAAGGTACAGATAGGAACTCTCACTATGGGACAAGTGATGCTCTGTATTCTTGGTGCTTGGGGGGGGGGGCAACAGTGGGAGGGCTCCAAGTGTCCTGGCCCCACTGCTGGACCTCCTGAGGGCACCTGGGTTTTGGCCACTGTGTGACAGAGTGTTGGACTGGAGGGGCCACTGGCCTCATCCAACATGGCTTCCCTTATCTTCTTATGCTCAAAGTTTAGGTGCTACTACCAAGAAGGCCCTTTCTCGTGCCACTATCCATCTCACCTCAGACAGTGAAGGGCACTCAAATTAGGCCCTCCAAAGATGACCAGAGTGGATGGCTACGATCAGGTGGTTCTATCAGGTATGCATGCCCCACTCCATATAGGGCTTTGAGGGTTGAAACCAGCACCTAGAATTGAGCCTGAAAGCAAACTGGGAGCCAGTGTAGATGGAACAAGATTTAAGTTTGGCTATCAGGCCTCCCACTGTGGCGGGAGGTTAGAACAGATAAAAAGAAGCACATCTTCACCCAAAGCGTAATTAACACGTGGATTTCCCTGCCACAGGAAGTGGTGGCAGCTACAAGCATTCAAGAAGGGATTAGATAAACGTATGGAGCAGAGCTCCGTCAGTGGCTGTTAGCCACAAAGTATAGATAGGAACTCTCAGTCTGGGGCAAGTGATGCTCTGTATTCTTGGTGCTTGGGGGGGGGGGGCAACATGGGAGGGCTTCTGGAGTTCTGGCCCTGTTGGTGGACCTTCTGCTGGCATCTGGGTTTTGGCCCCTGTGTGACACAAAGTGTTGGACTGGATGGGCCATTGGCTTGATCCAACATTGGCTTCTCTTATGTTCTTATGAGATCTCTCACCAGCAGCCCTTGTCGCTCCGAGCAGTGGCAGGAGAATTTTTTTTAATGCTGAGGAAAACCTGGAAGTGACATTCTGTTGTGCAAGGAATGGCCAGAAACTGTTTGACCATAGAGTGTCTGGTGTTTCCTAGAATGACATGATGTCACTTCTGGGTTTTCCTGGAAGTGATATCACAGCACACGTAACGTCAGCACTCTCTGATGTCTCCACCTCCCCAAGCAGGCTCCGACGACCAACTCCAGGTCTTTCCCTCCCAGGAAGGGCTTCGGCATCCCTATCGGCTATTTATCCACCAGGACTAGGGATGCCAACCTCCAGGTGGGACCTGGGAACCCCCTGGAATTACAGCTCATCCCCAGACTACAGAGATCAGCTCCCCAAGAGAAAATAGATGCTTTAAAGGGTGGAAGTGCATTGTACCCCACTGAGCTCCCTGTCTCCCCAGGGCTCCACCCCCAAATCTCCAGGAGTTTCCCAACCTGCATATGGCAACCGTACGCCTCCATCCACCTCTGGAGGCCAAGGGGGATCTGGCAACCCAAGGAGACTCGGGTTTAGCAGCATACTGAGCCACCTGAAAGAAAAGCATGCCATTGTTTGTTTGAACCGAGCCACGTTTTCAGCCGAGCCATGACTTAGTTGGCGGTCCCGATCTCTTTGATCAAGAGTCCTATAGCGCTCAGCAGCCTGCATATCAGAGGCCTGGATCTGAGTCCAGAATTCTGGGCTTCTCACCCCCCTCCGGCATCGCTTCCGATTCCAATCCCGTGCCTCTTCTTGCCGATTTCACGCAGCCCTTTTAGAACATCCGATAACTTCAGTTTACTGGCCACGGACATTAATTGCCCAAATCAATTTGCTCTGAAGAGAAATGTTGGCCTTTCATCCTACCCTGGCACAGTAAAACAGGTACTTAAATATATATATATATATATATTTAATCAGATCTATCCAACCAGCTGGAAAAGCATCAATTATTGACGGATGGATGCCGCGCCCCCCCCCCCCGGATGCCAGGAGATTTATCCCCCGGCTAGGCCCGCTGCCATGGATTCGTTCTTCCATCCTTTGGCCGTGAGCGCCCATCTCTCTGTGATTACAGATGCTAATGAATTCCTGGGCACGGCGAGAAGGAGAGGAACAGCAAACAAAACAGCAAAGCTTTTTGTTCCAGGCCTAAAGCCTGCTTCTCTGTTGTGTTTGTGTGTGTTCCACAGTTTCTGCTCGGGTTGCCAGGATTCCGTCAGGAACAGGGGGTTGCCCACTCCAGGGCGTCCCCCCTCCCCTGCTGTCAATCAGCTAGCTGGTGGAGAGACTTAGCGGCAGTGCTGGAGGCCTAGTCTAGCGCCGGCCATGTGGTGACATCACTTTCAGCGCATGCTGGAAGCGATGTCATTGCGTTGTCAGTGACGCAGGGATGCGCCGGTATTTGGACAAAAGTTTTTATGTTCAAAATGCTAGATCACTGTCATGGGCGTGGATGAGGGAGAGCTGGCAGAGCTGGCAGAAACCGCAGCTGGCCCCTCTGAAGCAGCAGAGGGGGATAGCTGGCAGTTGCCTGTATCAGCATTCTTCACACCTGGCTCAGATAAGGGGGAAGAACTGCAAACTGAATGTCCTCCTGACTCACCTCCATGTGTGACTCCTAAGGGAAAGACTGCGACAAAACTTAGCAACCAGGCGACGAGAGGCCAGGCTGCAGGGAAGATGCTCAGCTAGCCCAGAGTTTTAACAGGACCCTGGCTAATTGGAAGCAGCATTGAACTCCACACTCTGAGCAGTACTCTTCATGGAAGCAACGAGTCAGCTTCGTGCCACCTCGCATCCACTTTGGCTCAGCTCTTGCACCTAGACCTTCAGACCTGGCTTTGGACTTGGCTCTGTGTTCCTGGCTCCTGACCCCGGCTTGGCTTTGGACTTGGCACTGTCTTCCTGGCTTCTGACCTCGGCCTGTTCCGGACTCCCTTTGACTGGCACCCCAGCCTGTGACAGTTGCCTTGTTGCTCCGGTGTGGGGGTGTGGGGTATTCTGGGATGTCCCCAACATGATGATGTCACCTGGAAATGATGTCATCATGCCAGGGATACCACATGGGGACACTCTGCTTTAAAGGGCAATATGGTAAAACCAGCTTAAAACCAAGGAGCGGAGGTCCATCAGTGGCTATTAGCCACAAGGTATAGATAGGAACTCTCAGTTTGGGACAAGTAATGCTCTGTATTCTTGGTGCTTGACAGGGGGGCAAGAGTGGGAGGGCTTCTAGTGTCCTCCTGGCCCCACTGCTGGACCTCCTGAGGGCCCCTGGTGTTTTTGGCCACTGTGTGACACAGAGTGTTGGACCGGATGGGCCATTGGCCTGATCCAACGTTGGCTTCTCTTATGTTCTTGTGGAGTTTTCCCCTTAAACCAGAGTGTCCCCGTGTGACAACCAGTGTTCCCTCTAAGCTGAGTTAGTGTGAGATAGCTCACCGTTTTTTAGCCTCTGCCTCACAGTTTTTTAGCCTCCAGCTCATCCATTTTTGTCTTCGCTCGGGAAGGACGGCTCCGGAGCAAACTAATTTATGCAGCAGCCGAATGGCTCGCTCACGCAGTAGAATTTTTGCTCACAAGACGACACAGCTTAGAGCGAGCAGACATCCCCAGCGTGATGACGTCACTTCTGGGAAATGTCGTCATGTTGGGGAAGTCATGCGGGGACATGATTGTTCGGGGGCGGGTTTCCCCCCACTGGCCAGCTGGCTGGTTTTGTTCTGGTGTTGGTCCCTGCGTGGCTTGGGACCAGGGTATCTGAAAGATCGTCTTCTCTCATACATTCCTGCCCAGGACTTATGATCGCAGGGAGACAGCCTCCTCACTCCCCCATGAAGCAAAGAAGCTTGTTTGGAAAGAACACGAGACAGGGCCTTTTTTGGTGGCAGCCCCACAGCTATGGAACAACCTCCCCAGGGAAGGTGCGCCTGGCCCCCTCGCTCTCAGTCTTCAGGAGGCAGCAGTACAATGTTCTATTTAGGACTGTGTTTGGTTAAGTTTGCCAGCAGTCCAGAACTGAAGTGGGCTGGATAACCCCCCCTTCGAATGTTTCTAGCAGGCTCTTGGAGGTCAGACAGCTGTTCAACAGGTGTAGGATTTCCCAGCATGGAAAGACCATCCCGGGTAATGCGTCCCAGATGGAATTCCTGCCTGTCACGCAGCTATTTGTCGACCTTTGACTAAGGAGGCCCGGTTGGCGGCAACGAGGGCCAGGGCCTTTTCGGTGGCGGCCCCGCACTGGTGGAATGAGCTCCTGGATAACATCAGGGCCCTGCGGGACCTTTTACAGTTCCGCAGGGCCTGCAAGATGGAGCTCTTCTGCCAGGCTTTCAGGTAGGGGCCGCCTCGATTTCATAGCCCTGGGCCAACTATTGAAAACCGCCAATGTGACCATCTGCACTAACTGGAAAAAATGCCTGCTGACGCCACTCGGACAAGGGCAATGAAGCTTCGCCACCTTGTATTGTGATTTTAAACTGTGTATTGTATGTTTTTATATGATGGCTGTTTTTAATGGAATTTTATTGTGTATAAACCATGTCGGTAGCCGCCCTGCGCCTGCCGAAAGGCGGGGAGGGCGGGGTAGAAATCTAGAAAATAAATAAATAAAAGATATTTGAAGCACAAAGGCCCCTGCCAAATGTGAAAATGTGGCAACTGCATTTAACCCCCTCCCCCTTTCCAGTTCTGAATGTACAATATGTATTTAATGCCGGGCGTGTTCCTCCGGCACCTTCTCCCTCCCCCCCTTTCCTGTAGCCGTCTCCGTGGCATAATATTAATGGATGAGTGTAATATACCCTGGCGCTGCAGATGTTTATTGCCGTTCTGCTAATTGCCTTTGCCTTTAATTGTTTTAGCATGATTGATGAGGATAATGACAGGAGTTCTGGGTGCGATGGGACAGGGAAGAACCACAATGGAAGGGGATGTGTCTATTGTTCATAAAGCTGTTGGCGAGCAGAGAACGGCTCGGTCCAAAAAACAACTTTGCCGGTATTTTCTCCAGGGCCAAGCCGTATTCTTTGGGGAGGATTTGACGGGGAGTGGGACACACAACCCCCCCCCCCCCGAGAAAAACCACCAGCATTTGCTCTTCCATTGTCATACAGCTGTAAGGGCAGCCGTGTACATCTGTTGCGATGAAACCGAACAGCAGGCCGGCAGGACTTAAAGATGGACGAGTTTTCATTCCTCACCGGGCTCCCGTCCACAAAAGCTTATGCTCGGATTAAAAACATGTTCGTCTGGGGTGCCGCTGGCCTTCTATTCCTCTTGTGGGCACGTGATGAATCCTGAAAATGGTTTGAGTCCTCCCTGTTGTAGGTGGGATTCTTTGGTTGGGCTGATTCTGGAGGCAGGGGTCAAATCAGGACGATGCCGGATTTCAGAAGGTGCACGGTTTGATTCGGAGATCTCCGTTTTGCTTCTGTTTCTCGTTTGCAAAAAAATAAACCTGGGTTGCGGTCACACGTGTGAGATAAAGCATAGGGGGAAGACTATTTCCTCCAGTGGAAATCGATCCGCAGTTGCGCAATCACATAGTCTTTTGAAACTGCGGTCGCAGCCCACCATTGCGTGATCAGATGCAACCATGGGTGAGTCGGGGTTTTTTTGCAGTATGTCTGCGATGCACTTAAACAAGGGATCGATGATGCGCATACTGAGAAGGGGGGGCGGAAACAATGGCACGGAGTCGGGATGGCCTGATCAGACCACTGTGATGCCATAAGTGTGTGCTGGAGCGATCAGACATGGGAAAGTCCATCTGTGCCCCTTAGAAACCTGTTTGCTACCAGACTTTCTGAGCTGTCTTTTAAATCCGCTTGTGCAGCGGAGCAAAATGGGTTGCCGGCAGCTGTGGGGCACTTCCCAGATGTTGTAGTGGTTAAGTGCGCGGACTCTATTCTGGGAGAACCAGGTTTGATTCCCCACTCCTCCACTCGCACCTGCTGGATGACCTTGGGCAAGCCATAGCTTTGGCACAGCTGTCCTTGAAAAAGAGCAGTTTCTGTCAGAGCTCTCTCAGACCCACCTACCTCGCAGGGAGCCTGTTGTGGGGAGGGGAAGGGTAGTGAAGGGCAGGGTATAAATCCAATCTCCTCTTCTCTTCTTTTTCTTGTTGTCTGATCGCGCTCCTTTAATCCGCCCGGCATTTGCACCTGTCTTGGGCCTAATTCTGCATGTGATCGCAACCGCAGGGATCTTAATTTTGTAACGAGGCTTTCGCTGGGCCCTTATATGTTTTTAAACTGTCTTTCTAATAAATACCTGCGTTTTTGTATATCACAAGTTTACACAAGGTTTTTAATGTTATCACTTCATAAGGCTTCTTTCTTACCCTTGTGGTCCTTGATTCCAATCACTGGGACAAGTTTGTTTCCCCCTCCCTGCGTCTTACTATCTTAATTCTGTCACCTCCTTCTCCTTCTGAATTTCCACCCTCCATTAAGATCCATACCCTTCTCAGTCCTGTCATGGCTCCGGCTGCCTATCAAAGAGTGTCAAACGAGCCAAGGAATCGTTACAGAATGCAAAAGAGAATGAGGCAGATGGGGAATAAGGGCAGAACCCAGTTAAAAGATTTCCCAGAACTGCCAATGGCCTTTTCGGCTCATCCATCATTTCAAATTGTACTCCTAAGATCCCTCCCCCGGGGTTTTCTTGAGAAGCGTGTATAAGGGATTCCTCGCTGATATTTTTATACCCTCCAAGATGTTCCAGGTCCCAGGGAGGGACACCAGATTTTATTTAGATAAGCTTTTAGCTGAGAGGGATCAGGAAATTTCTCTAAACGGGGCGACATTTGCTATTCAAGCCATAAGACTCCGGGAAAAGTTGCTAAACAAAAATATTTAACCTTTTGCTAATTTTAAGTCTAAAATTTTAGAACTGGTATTTGTAGCCCCAGGTTTTAATGCTGTGTCCGTCTTGAATGGTATATTTTGTTATTTGGCTACATTTGGTTATATTTGGTTCTATCTCAAATGCAGGTGTCCTTTGGGGCCGGAGCGAGGCGGAGCAAACCTCCGCTAGCTCAGGAGTGGCCACTAGGGCAGCCACGGGCCGAATCAGATTCTCTGATCTAATTCAGCCCACTGCCGAATTGCCGCCGAAATTTGGTGGCAACTTTAAAAGCAGCTGGAGGGGAGGGGGTTTGAGGGAGAGGCTCCAAACTTGCAGGGTAGCTGCTGGGGCCTCTCCTTGAAATACTTACCAAGTTTCAAAAAGATTTGACTAGGGGGTCCAATTCTACGGGCCCCCAAACAGGTTGCCCCCATTCCCTCCATTGATCTCTATGGTAGGAAAAAAGTAACACTTTTTCCCAACATAGAGAACAATGGAGGTGATGGGACAAAAATGCAAAAAAGAACAGGTTTTTCCCAAAACAGGTTGCCCCCATTCCCTCCATTGTTCTCTATGGTAGGAAAAAAGTAACATTTTTCCCCACCATAGAGAACAATGGAGGGGATGGGACAACCTGTTTGGGGCCCCATAGAATTGGACCCCGTGGTCCAATCGTCTTGAAACTTGGTGGGTATTTCGAGGAGAGGCCCCAGCAGCTACTCTGCAAGTTTGGAGCCTCTCCCTCAAACCCCCTTTCCTCCAGCCCCTCATATACCCTATGAGTTTTTGCCATTGATTTCAATGGCCCATAGGGTATAATGGGGCTGAAACTGACATTCCCTTTCTGACACACTTCCAGTGATGTCAGGGGACGTGGCATATGCTAATGAGTTATGCTAATGAGTTATGCTAATGAGCTCCTGCACCTTTTTTTCTACAAAAGGACCCCTGCTCAAACGTGTTATGGTATGTTGCTATTTGATGGGTCTTTGACCGTAATAAACACAATGTATGGCCTACTCTGGATAGAGAAGGTAAGTCAAACAGAGCAGAGGGCCAACAATTAAAATTTATTTTATATAATACATAAAAACACATGTACCATATTTTTCGCTCCATAAGACGCACCTGATCATAAGACGCACCTTGTTTTTAGAGGAGGAAAACGGGGGGAAATGAAACAGAAAGAAAGAGAGAGAGAGAGAGATAAAGGAAGGAAGGAGGAGGAGAGAGAGAGAGAAAGAGAAAGGAAGAAAGAAAGGTGGGGACAGAGAGAGAGACAGAAAGACAGACAGACAGACAGACAGACAGACAGAAAAAAGGAAAGGAAGGAAGGAAGGAAGAAAGATAGATAGAGAAAGGAAAGAAGAGAGACGTCGGCATGCCATGCAAAGCCAGGCCGTTCTGTGCAAAGTAGCCACGGAGCTTAATCTGTGGGCGGGGCTTTCTGCTGCTGGCTGTCTTAAAGGGGAAAAGCACTTAAAGGGAAAGAGTACTTAGCCTGGGGGGGGGGGTTTTCCTGCCGTTTCCCTTTTAAGTCTTAACAGCTCAGGCCCAGCGGGGGGGGCGGGGAAGGCTGGGATGCCAGCCTGAATGGCGTTCCCCTGCGTTCCTGCTGAAGAAAGAGCCCTGTTACAGGTAAGAAAAGCTCCATATTCGCTCCATAAGACGCACACACTCCCCCCCCTCACTTTTTGGGGGAGGAAAAGTGCGTCTTATGGAGCGAAAAATACGGTATTTATTTGTAAAAAATTCAAAAAACATATAGGGGCCCAATTACACTTCAGGTAAACATTCCAAAATCATACACACAAGGGCCAATGGACTTGACCTGACCTGTTTTGGCCTGTTTAGGCCTTCTTCAGAGGTCTTCTTCAGAGAAACCACCTTTGAACATCTCTTGCCTCGACCTGGATGGCCCGGGCTAGCCTGATCTCATCAGATCTCAGAACCTAAGCAGCGTCAGCCCTGATTAGTGCTTGGATGGGAGACCACCAAAGAAGTCCAGGGTCGCTACGCAGAGGCAGGCAATGAACTGCCTCTGCTCTGCAGGGGCAGACAATGGCCAACCACCAGTGTTCATCTCTTGCCTTTAAACCCCCTAGGATGTGGCCGTAAGTCAGTCCCTGCTTGCTGGCCCTTTCCACAAGCATATGATCAAGAGATAAAAGTATAGCGTCTGTCGTCTCGTACGTCTGCGGAAAAGGTGGATGAGCCCACCCTGTCCAGTTCCGGGTCCCACGCATTCAAAAGGGAATGGATGGATTGAGACAGGTTTCAGAGGGGAGCAACAAAGAGGGGCTGGTCTGGAAAGAAGCCCTATGAGGAAAGAAGAGGAAGAGGAGGAGGAGGAGATTGGATTGATCCCCCGCCCTTCACTACCTGAAGGAGTCTCAGAGCGGCTCACAATCTCCTTCCCCTTCCCCTCCCCACAACAGACACCCTGGGAGCAGTGCTCCCTCTAAACTGAGTTAGTGTGAGCTAGCTCACAGTTTTTTACCCTCCACAGATTTTCGTCTTAGTTCAGGAAGGCTGGCTCCAGAGCAAACTAATTTATGCAGCAGCCAAACTGCTGGCCCACCACTTTGATGCCAGGAGCTCCCAAAGTAGAATGGTTGCTCACAGGACTTAAAGGGAGCATTGGTTACTGCATAAATTAGTTTGCTCTGGAGCCAGCCTTCCTGAGCGAAGACAAAAATGTGTGAGCTGGAAGCTAAAAAAGACTAAGCTAGCTCACACTAGCTCAGCTTAGAAAGAACGCTGCCTGCGAGGCAGGTGGGGCTGAGAGAGCTCTGACAGAAACTGCCCTTTTTCAAGAACAGCTGGTACAGAGCTATGGCCTGCCCAAGGTCATTCAGCCAGGTTCAAGTGGAGGAGTGGGGAATCAAACCCAGTTCTCCCAGAGTAGGGTCTGCACACTTAACCACTACACCAAACTGACTGTAGATACACTGAAGGATTCTTTCCCGACACCAAAGTAGGTCTGCTGGGCTCCCCTTGGCCCCAAGCAGGGGATGGGGAGGGGTAGGGTTGCCAGATCCAGGCTGGAAAAATCCTGGAGATTTGAGGCTGGAGCCTGGGGAGGACAGGGACCTCGGTGGAGTACAATGCCATAGTTCCCAGCTTCCAATAACCTTTACTGACACAACTGTCGTTGTTTCCACTCTCCAAAGCAGCCGTTTTCTCCAGAGGAACTGATCTCTGTCATCTGGAGGTGAACTGTAATTCCTGGAGATCCCCAGGTCCCACCTGGAGGCTGGCGTCCCTGCCCCGAAGTGGCAGTTGGCATTTCCCTGGGCATATAGGAAAGGGCTACAAGAGCCGAGCCCTTCCTGCCCTCCCCCTCAAGATCTGCCTATATTCAGAGAATCAGCATCGCTGTCAGATGGCCACAGAGCCTCTGCTTCACAACCTCCGGCGAAGGAGAGGGAGGGTGTTCCATCCCATAAAGGGACACACAAATTATTTGCCCTCCGAGAAGGCTGCCCTCTGCGTCTCTCTCTGTGAGTCATTGCTCTGGGTTCGCAGGGGTGCGTCCGGAACGGTGACTCACGCAGATGCCCAGGTGGCAGGCTCCTTTGAGCGGCGGCAGGGGGTGGCACGTTTTTCTGATTCTGGCATGTTCTAGGCAGGCACCTTTTGAGGCTTGGAGGGCGGCGGGCGGCTTCCACTTTCATTTGGAAATGAAAACATATCAGATATCAGAGGCTACGGGAATGCTCTTTTAAGGGCTGCCAGTTCGGCCAGGAAGAAACCCTCGTCCAGAATTTGAAAGGCAGAGTGCCGGGACACCTGTTTGTTATTTGCACATGCGTGTGTGTGTGTGTGTGTGTGTGTGTGTGTGTGTGTGTGTGTGTGTGTAATCTTGCCAAATATCCTTTGCCTTTTCATTTCACATATTTTACTGCTGGCCAGTTTGGAGGTAGCCCTGCCTTTGGAGGGCAGTGTTCTCCATGCAACGCTATGCTGGGGTTATTAGGAAGGGGACTGAAAACCAGGGGTCCGTTGGAGCGGGAGCGCACAGGAGCGCAGCTCCGGGAGTGAGGAGCCCAGGGGGCGGGCACATGACCAAGCCATGCCCCCTCCTCGGCTTCCCCGAGCAGTGCAGAGGCGCAGCGCCCCGGGGAAAGCCCTGCTAGGGTCTTTATTGTTTTTAATGTTTTGTTTTAATAGTGATAATTTTATCATTGTTCCTTTTATGACTGTGTGCTGCTTTTCCAGAGACTTGCTCAAGGTGGCACATAAATTTTCTAAGTATACCATTTTTTATCTGGGCACATGGCACGTAAGTACTGGAGAAATTTCACCAACCCTTCAGCAGCTTCCACCCCATCAGTTTGGTGTAGTGGTCAGGAGTTGGACTCTAATCTGGGAGAACCAGGTTTGATTCCCCACTCCTCCACATGCAGCTGCTGGTGTGACCTTGGGCCAGTCACAAGTTCTCTCAGAGCTGTTCTCTCATGAGCAGTTCTCAAAAGACCTCTCTCAGCCCCACCTACCTCACAGGGTGTAATGTTGTGGGGAGGGGAAGGGAAAGGGATGGGTGGTGCACATGTCCTGGATATCTCAAGTCTACTGGAAACCTGGTGGTTTCAAGGGAGCAGGAAGAGAATGAGGGTGTGTTCTTTACGCTTATTTTCATTGCCCAAAGTATTGGATGGGGAAGGGAATGGAGGAAGAGCAGGTCAGTTTCACTCACCTGTGGAGTGGAGCCTGAGGGATGGGTGTGGCCTTCTGACACACTTCCGGTATGTTAGGGGTGTGTGGCATATGCAAATGAGTTATGCAAATGAGTTATGCTAATGAGCTCCTGCACCTTTTTTTCTACGAAATGACCCCTGCTGAAAACAAATCAGCCAGTATCATAATGCCCTCGTATAAATCGATGGTGCGACCTCGTTTGGAGTACTGTGTACAGTTCTGGTCGCCACACCTCAAAAAAGATATTATAGCATTGGGAAAAGTGCAGAAAAGGGCAACTAGAATGATAAAAGGGCTGAAACACTTTCCCTATGAAGTGCTTGGGGCTCTTTAGCTTGGAGAGATGACAGCTGAGGGGTGACATGATCGAGGTTTATAAGATTATGCATGGGATAGAGCAGGTAGAGAAAGAGGTCCTTTTCTCCCTTTCTCTCAAGACAAAAACTCATGGGCTTTCCACGAAATTGCTGAGCAGTCGGGTTAGAAGGGATAAAAGGAAGTCCTTCTTCACCCACAAGGAATTTAATTTCACACAAGGACTTCACAAGAGGTGGCGGTGGCTACAGGCATGGGCGGCTTCAAGAGGGAATTGGATAAACATATGGAGCGGAGGTCCATCAGTGGCTCTTAGCCACAAGGTATAGATAGGAACTCTCAGTCTGGGGCAAGGGATGCTCTGTATTCTCGGTGCTTGACGGGGGGGGGGGGGACAGGGGGAGGGCTTCTAGTGTCCTGGCCCCACTGCTGGACCTCCTGAGGGCACCTGGTGTTTTTGGCCACTGTGTGACAGAGTGTTGGACTGGATGGGCCCCTGGCCTGATCCAACATTGGCTTCTCTTATGTTCTTATATGGAGCAGAGGTCCATCAGTGGCTCTTAGCCACAAGGTATAGATAGGATCTCTCAGTCTGGGGCAAGGGATGCTCTGTATTCTTGGTGCTTGATGGGGGCAACAGTGGGGGGGCTTCTAGTGTCCTGGCCCCACTGCTGGACCTCCTGAGGGCGCCTGGTGTTTTTGGCCACTGTGTGTCACAGTGTTGGACTGGAGGGGCCACTGGCCTGATCCAGCATGGGCTTCTCTTATGTTCTTATTAATTGGATTGTCCTGCCCTTCTCCCTTCACCTTCTCTTGACCGACCAGGAGAAGGGATGAGGATATTATGGCTCAGACACCCAAGCGCCTTCCCCTGGCCCTGAGCTCCTGTCAGGGAGAAGCTCTCAGAGGAAGGCAACCCAGATGGTTTGGGGTTGGAGCCCCTTCCACGTAAGGAGAGTCTGAAGTGTCTGGGACTTTTCAGTTTAGAAAACGGACGACTAACAGGGGACTTGAGAGAGGTTTATAAAAATATGCACGGGATGGAGAGAATGGACAAAGAGGACTTCTTTCTCCCTCTCCCAAAAGACGTGAGAACTGGAGGTCATCCAATGAAACTGGTGGACAGTAGGTTCAGGATAGACAAAAGGAGATACTGCTTTACACAGAGAGTGATGAAAATGTGGGATTTGCTGCCAGAGGATGGAGTGATGGCCACAGGAATAGAAAGCTTTAAAGGGGATTAGATAGATTCATGGAGGATAATATCTATCACTGGTCACTAGCCATGGTGAAAGAAGAGAACATCCATGCTCCAAGGAACTAAGCCTCTGAATCCCAGAGCCAGGAGGCAACATCAGGGGAAGGCCTTGGTCTCCATGCCCTGTTGTTGGCCCTCCGGAGGAACTGGTTGGCTACTGTGTGAAATAGGAGGCTGGACTAGATGGACCCTCACTGTTTTGATCCAGCAGGGCTCTTCTGAGGTTCTTCTCAGGGGAAGGCCTCGGCCTCTCTGCCCTGTTGTTGGCCCTCCAGAGGAACTGGTTGAGGCCACTGTGTGAGACAGGATGCTGGTCCAGATGGACCCTCACTGGTCTGATCCAGCAGGGCTCTTCTGGTGTTCTTCTCAGGGGAAGGCCTAAGCCTCTCTGCCCTGTTGTTGGCCCTCCTGAGGAACTGGTTGGCCCCTGTGTGAGATGGGATGCTGGATTAGATGGACCACTGGTCTGATCCAGCAGGGATTGTCTGATGTTCTTATCAGGGGAAGGCCTTGGCCTGTCTGCCCTAGTCTGATCCAGCCTGTCTGCCACTGGTCTGATCCAGCAGGGCTCTTCTGAAGTTCTTTTGAAGGCCTTGGCCTCTCTGTCCAGTATTTGAGCCTCAAGAGGAACTGGTTGGCCACTGTGTGGGATGGGATGCTGGACTAGATGGACTATTGGTCTGATTCCGCAGGGCTCTTCTGACATTCTTCTCAGGGGAAGGCCTTGGCCTCTATGCCCTGTTGTTGGCCTTCCAGAGGAACTGGTTGGCGACTATGTGAGATGGGATGCTAGACTAGATGGACCCTTACTGGTCTGACCCAGCAGGGCTCTTCTGATATTCTTCTCAGGGGAAGGCCTCGGACGCTCTGCCCTGTTGTTGGCCCTCCAGAGGAACTGGTTGGCCACTGTGTGAGATGAGATGCTAGACTGGATGGACCCTCACTGGTCTGATCCAGCAGGGCTCTTCTGATGTTCTTATGAAGGCCTCAGCCTCTCTGCCTGTTATTTGAGCGTCAAGAGGAACTGGTTGGCCACTGTGTGGGACGGGTTGCTGGACTGTATGGATCGCTTTCTGATGTTCGTATGTTCTCTCCCCAGCTTGCCACACGCACTCTCCTGGAAAAGGGAAACATTTGGCAGGATTTTCGCCAGCCAGCCATTAATCAAGTGAGGCTAAACTCCCTCCCTCTCCAGAAACGGGATATATTTATGCCGCAATTCCAGCACCCAAATTATATATCTATATATCCCACTAACACTCTTCCCCACCCCCATCCCCACCTTAATTCATCATGTTTCTTCCCCAGAACTGCTGCTACAGCTTTGGGTTGGGGACGATTAATTCCCCGCGGGAAGGAGGCCAACTTTTTAATTATCGACATCAAAGAGATCCTTTTATAAATAAATTGCCCCGTTATTTACTCACCAAGCTGGCTCCGTTCACCGCTGGTGGAGATCCGATTCCCCCCCCCCCTTTCATTTGTAAACGGCAAACTGTTTGGTGTCGAGATGAATAAGACCGGCTCCCCCTTCTTGGCTATGAACTAGTGATGTTCCCCTCCCGCCGTGTGTGTCCAAGGGGGGCGGGGGAAGCATCCATTGCTGTGTGAATCACTGGCTTCAATGGGGCTGTTGGCCAAACTGAGTACAAAGCTGTGTATTGTGTGCCCGGACGCCTTCTTTGGAGATCTCTTTGATAGCAGCCTCGAGTCCAGGGAGGCGTCGTGGCTTCGTGGCAGACCACACGCTTCCCATACAGAAAAACTCCAGTTCAGTTTCTGGCATCTCCTAGGGTTGCCACCTCTAGCTTGTGAAATCCCTAGAGGTCTGGTTGGAGGGGAGACGGGGATGGGGAAGGCCCATGGCTCAGTGGTGGAGCATGCAGGTGGCATTTGGAAGGTCCCATGGCCCACTACTTGGCATCTCCAGCTGAAGGCTGAAGAGTCTGGGACTTCTCAGTTTAGAAAAGAGACGACTAAGGGTGGACATGATAGACTTCTCCTCCATGAACCTATCTGTATCAGCAGCTACCAACCGTGGTGGCTGAGGGGAACCTCCACACTCAGAGGCACTAATCCTCTGAATCCCAGAGCTAGGAGGCAACATCAAGGGATGGCCTCAACCTCCATGCCCTGTTGCTGGCCTTCCAGAAGAACTGGTTGGCCACTGTGTGAGACGGGATGTTGGACTAGGTGGACTCTCAATGGTCTAATCCAGCAGGGCTCTTCTGGTGTTCTTCTCAGGGGAAGGCCTCAGCCTCTCTGCCCTGTTGTGGGCCCTCCAGAGGAACTGGTTGAGGCCACTGTGTGAGACAGGATGCTGGACTGGATGGACCCTCACTGGTCTGATCCAGCAGGGTTCTTCTGATGTTCTTATCTGGGGAAAGCCTCAGCCCCTCTGCCCTGCTGCTGGCCATCCAGAGGAACTGGTTGGCCATCTGCGTGAGACAGGATGCTGGACTGGATGGTCTGACCCAGCAGGGCTCCTCTGATGTTCTTCTCAGGGGAAGGCTTCGGCCTCTCTGCCCTGTTCTTGGCCCTCCAGAGGAACTGGTTGAGGCCACTGTGTGAGACCGGATGCTGGACTAGATGGACCCTCCCTGGTCTGACCCAGCAGGGCTCTTCTGAGGTTCTTATCAAGGGAAGGCCTCGGCTCTCTGCCCTGTTGTTGGCCCTCCAGAGGAACTGGCTGGCCACAGTGTGGGACAGGATGCTGGATTAGATGAACAAACGGTCTGATCCAGCAGGGCTCTTCTTACATTCTTATGAAGGCATCAGCCTCTCTACCCTGTTGGAAAACTGGTGCCAGTCTGAGTAGACAAGAATGACGTTGATGGACCAACAGCCTGATGATGCTTTGAGAGCAGGTGAGAGTCTGTTAAAGGACAAATCTGAATGGCGGGAAAATTACCTTTGAGGGATCCCCTGGAGAAGGAATCGGGGTGGTAGTGATGGGTGGAGGTAGAGCATCTGCTTGGCATGCAGAAGGTCCCAGGTTCAATCCCCAGCATCTCCAGTTAAGAGGACCAGGCAGGAGGTGATGTGAAAGACCTCAGCCTGAGACCCTGGAGAGCTGTAAAGAGGGGCCGTGGCTCAGTGGCAGAGCATCTGCTTGGCATGCAGGAGGTCCCAGGTTCAACCCCCGGCATCTCCAGTTAAAAGGACCAGGCAGGAGGTGATGTGAAAGACCTCCGCCTGAGACCCTGGAGAGCTGTAAAGAGGGGCCGTGGCTCAGTGGCAGAGCATCTGCTTGGCATGCAGGAGGTCCCAGGTTCAGTCCCCAGCATCTCCAGTTAAAAGGACCAGGCAGGAGGTGATGTGAAAGACCTCCACCTGAGACCCTGGAGAGCTGTAAAGAGGGGCCGTGGCTCAGTGGCAGAGCATCTGCTTGGCATGCAGGAGGTCCCAGGTTCAGTCCCCAGCATCTCTAGTTAAAAGGACCACGCAGTAGGTGATGGGAAAGACCTCCACCTGAGACCCTGGAGAGCTGTAAAGAGGGGCCGTGGCTCAGTGGCAGAGCATCTGCTTGGCATGCAGGAGGTCCCAGGTTCAGTCCCCAGCATCTCTAGTTAAAAGGACCACGCAGTAGGTGATGGGAAAGACCTCCACCTGAGACCCTGGAGAGCTGTAAAGAGGGGCCGTGGCTCAGTGGCAGAGCATCTGCTTGGCATGCAGGAGGTCCCAGGTTCAGTCCCCAGCATCTCTAGTTAAAAGGACCATGCAGTAGGTGATGGGAAAGACCTCCACCTGAGACCCTGGAGAGCTGTAAAGAGGGGCCGTGGCTCAGTGGCAGAGCATCTGCTTGGCATGCAGGAGGTCCCAGGTTCAGTCCCCAGCATCTCTAGTTAAAAGGACCACGCAGTAGGTGATGGGAAAGACCTCCACCTGAGACCCTGGAGAGCTGTAAAGAGGGGCCGTGGCTCAGTGGAAGAGCCTCTGCTTGGCATGCAGAAGGTCCCAGGTTCAATCCCCGGCATCTCCAGTTAAAGGGATCAAGCAGTGGGAGATGGGAAAGATCTCTGCCTGAGACCCTGGAGAGCCACTGCCAGTTTGAGTAGACAATCCCGTTCTTGATAGACTCAGGGTCTGATTTGGGATCAGACAGCTTCATGTGTGACTCTCACGTGAGTTAGAGGAGGGAGGGATTTCAGCGGTGAGGTGATGACCCAGAGCCCATCTTCCAAGTCTGCTGTTTCCTCCCGGGGAACTGATCACTGTAGTCTGTGGTGCCCCAAGAGCTCCAACCCCTGCCCGGAGAGTGGGAAGTCCAGCATTTCCATCTAAAAGGCTCTTGGGTCGGAGAGGCTGGGAAAGGCCTCGTTGGGCTCAGACCAGGAGCTGTCTGGGACAGGAAAACAGCCCTGGAGTGAGTCCAGATGAATGGCTGCAGTCCAGTTCCGCAGGCCCATTCAGCTCAGTAGGGTCGACAATGGGCAGTACCTCATTCACTGCATTGCCCCCCCCCCCCCATTGGAAGCTGTGCAGGAGATGATCATTGGAGCAGGCAACGCAGGACATGCATGAAGTGGCCTTGGTGAGCCAGTTTGGTGTAGTGGTTAAGTGCGCGGACTCGGGTTTGATTCCCCACTCCTCCACTTGCACCTGCTGGATGACCGTGGGCAAGCCATAGCTCTGTACCAGCTGTTCCCTCAAGGACAGCTTGGGAAAGAGCTCTCTCAGCCCCACCTACCTCACAGGGTGTCTGTTGTGGGGAGGGGAAGGGAAAAGGAGTTTGTAAGCCGCTCTGAGACTCCAAGTGAGTGAAGGGCGGGGTATAAATCCAATCTCTTCTTCTTCTCTTCTTGTACTGAACCAGACCCGCAGTCCATCAGGGTCAATATCGTCAACTCAGACTGGCAGCTGCTCTCCAGGGTCGCAGGCAGAGGTCTTTCCCATCACCTCCTGCCTGGTCCTTTTGAACTGGAGATGCCGGGGATTGAACCGGGGACCTTCTGCATGCCAAGCAGAGGCTCTGCCACTGAGCCACGGCTCCTCCCCAACACATGAAGCTGCCTTACACTGAATCTAACCCTTCATTCAGCAAAATCAGTATCGCCTACTCTGTCTGGCAGCAGGTCTCCAGGGTCTCAGGCAGGAAAGGGTCTTTCAGTTCTGCTTGTTCCTGGTCTCCAGTTGCCCGCAAGGACAGTGTCCCACCGGCAAATTTCCCTGTAGGTTAAATGGCCATTCTGCCCTCCCCAAGACCCTGGGGAGATGCTGTCTATTGGAGGCAACAGATGGACTCAGTAGAGGACAATAGCGTCTTTTCTAGGAGGTAAAACATAAGAACATAAGAGACGCCAAAGTTGGATCAGGCCAGTGGCCCATCCAGTCCAACACTCTGGGTCATACAGTAGCCAAAAACACCAGGTGCCCTCAGGAGGTCCAGCAGCGGGGCCAGGACTCCAGAAGCCCTCCCACTGTTGCCCCCCACCCTCCAAGCACCAAGAATACAGAGCATCACTTGCCCCGACTGGGAGTTCCTATCTATACTTTGTGGCTAAGAGCCACTGATGGACCTCTGCTCCATATGTTTATCTAATTCCCTCTTGAAGCCGTCCATGCTTGTAGCCGCCAACACCTCCTGTGGCAGTGAATTCCACGTGTTCGTCACTCTTTGGGTGAAGAAGGACTTCCTTTTATCCCTTGTAACCTGACTGCTCAGCAATTTCATGGAGTGCCCACGAGTTCTTGTATTGTGAGAAAGGGAGAAAAGGACTTCTTTCTCGACCTGCTCTATCCCATGCATTATCTTATAAACCACGATCATGTCACCCGTCTGCTGTCGTTTCTCCAAGCTAAAGAGCCCCAAGCGCTTCAATCTTTCTTCACAGGGGAAGTGTTCCAACCCTTTTCTCATTCTAGTTGCCCTTTTCTTCACTTTTTCCAATGCTATGATTTTTTTTGAGGTGCGTCGACCAGAACTGTAGACAGTACTCCAAATGAGGTCGCACCATCAATTTATACAGGGGCATTATGATACTGGCTGATTAGTTCTCAGTTCTCTTCCTAATAACCCCCAGCATCGCATTGGCCTTTTTCATTGCAGTCGCACAGTGTCTCGACATTTTCATTGAGTTATCTACTATGACTCCCAAGATCTCTCTCTTGGTCAGTCTGTGCCAGTTTGGACCCCATCGACGTGTATTTATAGTTAGGATTTTTGGCTCCAATGTGCATCACTTTGCCCTTGGCCACAGTGAATCCCATTTGCCACGTTGATGCCCACTCGCCCATCCTCGACAGATCCCTTTGGAGTGCCTCACAATCCTCCCTGGTTCTCACCACCCTGAACAACTTCGTGTCATCTGCCAATTTAGCCACTTCACTGCTTACTCCCAGCTCCAAAAGCATCGGACTGAGTACTGATCCCTGCGGTACTCCACTGCTTACCTCCCTCCACTGAGAAAATTGCCCATTTATACTCTCTCTCTGTTTCCTTTTAATTAGCCAATTTTTGATCCACAAAAGAACTTGTCCTTTTATCCCGTGACTATTAAGCTTACTTAGGAGCCTTTGATGAGGAACTTTATCAAAAGCTTTCTGGAAGTCAAGGTAACAACATCTATTGGGTCCCCCTCGTCCACATGTTTGTTTACTCCCTCGAAGAACACTAACAGGTTAGTGAGACAAGATCTTCCCTCACAGAACCCATGCTGAGTCTTCCTCAATAGATTTTGTTCATCAATGTGCCTACTAATTTTTTCTTTAATAACAGTTTCCACCAACTTACCCAGCATCGACGTCAGACTGACTGGCCTGTAACTTCCCGGATCTCCTCTGGAACCCTTTTCAAAGACGGTTCATGGCTCAATGATAGAGCAGCAGCCTTGTACACAGAAGGTCGCATCGTCACTCAGTGGATCTCGGGTGTGCAGGCGGTGACAGAGAAAGATGGAATTTTACTTCCTCACAAATGTTTTCCCCTCGGCCTGTCTCGTTTCAGATCTTATTAGTGTTGGGGGGGGGGAGGATGAAAGCCCAAACTGAGACTCTGGAGAGCCACTGCCAGTTAGAGTACCGAACCAGATGGCTTGACAGTCTGGTTCAGTGTAAGGTGGCGTGGTATGTTCATCTTCAGGGTTTTTTAGGACTTGTTCGGAAATTATATCTAATGTGAGCCTTGAGTAACTGGTGACACCTTTTTAGCTGATCGAATGTGTTATCGATTAAATGTTGCCGGAGACCATCCTTGCAACACATAATTTTACCCGACGCTCCAGCGTTTCTAGGAGACATAAATGCAGGGATGGAGCTCTTGGAGTTCCTCAGTTCACTGCGATGACATGGCTGCATTAGAGGGCTAGCAAAGACAGGAGGTTGCTATTCAGGCTGAGGACAGTCTGACAAAACGAAGCGCAAGGGAAGCGGGCCGAAAAGGCCCGGGCCGAGTTGTTGGCGGGGCTTTCCGTTTGCACTGCATAGACTGAAGCAGGACCATACCGGGGAGGAGGCGGAATGGGATGTTCACACTGTGGGGTGGCCCCTGGCGGTGGGATGCTGCGCAGCTTTGGTCTGTTTTGTCGACCTGCACATAAGTGCATGGGCGCATAGGCGCATGGGCATAGCAGCTGGATCAGTGGGTTCACATTACCGGTGCTGCTTGATGTGCGGCTTATTTTTGTCCACACTACTAGGAAGCGGGAGGAACGCACACCCAGATGGCTCATTCATTCATTCATTTATTATTTAAATTTCTATCCCGCCCTCTCTGCCACTTGGCAGGCTCAGGGCGGTTAACAACATCATTTCTATACAATAAAATTCCATAAAACGTCCATCAATATAAAACATACAGGCTTGAGAGCGGTTTCACCAGGTACCTTTTTAAAGCGGGATGAAAGCGCTTCAGGTTGGGGCGAGTGTGGCACGGCGACACCAGACAGCTGTGGCTGTGTGAACGGGCTCTCTCAGTCCACTTGCAAAGCGGGCCTATATCGGGCAAACTGCTAGTCTGAACTCGGCGTTAGATTCAGCGTATTCACTCAATATATTTATTCAGAAGATAAACATAGTATGACAATAACAAGTGTGGGTCCAAAGAAAATATATTAACGAGGTTTCCGGGTATGATGAACATTTCCAAAATCTTCATCAGACCGATGGATGCCTGCGCATACGCAGACTACAAAATTCTCACTGTTCTATGAACAGTACAAGAAAAAGTGTTGATACATCTAGAAATGAGGATGCTTTGTAATGGCACATTTCTAGATGTGTCGAGCCTTTTTCTTGCACTGATCTAAAGTATGACCCAAAAGCTGTATCTATAGATTTCTATCCAGTTCTTAGAACAGTGAGAATTTTGTACGCAGTCTATGTGCCATCACCTATCGGTCCTCTTCTAATGAAGATTTTGGAAACGTTCATGTTACCCGGAAACCTTGTTAATATATTATCTTTGGACCCATACTTGTTATTGTAACTACATATATGTTCTGAATAAATATGTTTAGTGAATACTTTGGATCTAAATAGTGACATCCACAGCTTTCTGTCTTTGCTAGCCCTTTAAATTTGACTGCTGTGTTGTTCCCGAATTTGAGAGCCAGTTTGGTGTAGTGGTTAAGTGCGCGGACTCTAATCTGGGAGAACCGGGTTTGATTCCCCACTCCTCCACTTGCACCTGCTGGATGACCTTGGGCAAGCCATAGCTCTGTGCCAGCTGTTCTCTCAAGGACAGCTTGGGAAAGAGCTCTCTCAGCCCCACCTACCTCACAGGGTGTCTGTTGTGGGGAGGGGAAGGGAAAAGGAGTTTGTAAGCTGCTCTGAGACTCCAAGTGAGCGAAGGGCGGGGTATAAATCCAATATCCTCCTCCTCCTCCGTCTTCTTTTTCTTCCATGGCTGCATTAGAAGCATAAGTCTCCACAAGAAAAGATAGCTGAGGATTGGGGTGGGGCAGGCATGGGGTAGAGGTGATGTCTGTCTTCCAGCAGTCAAAAGGTCTCTTTTCTTCCGTAGGCCATGGAAACTCTGCTGATTTCTTTAGTACATTGTTTATTCTTTGTACAGTATTTATGGGAGAGCCAGTTTGTTGCTAGTGGTTAAGAGCGTGGACTCTAATCTAGGAGGGACCTGGTTTAATTCCCCACTGCTCCACATGCAGCTTGGGTCAGTCACAAGTTCTGGCACAGCTGTTCTTGAAAAAGAGCAGTTTCTGTCAGAGCTCTCTCAGCCCCACCTACCTCACAGGGTGTCTGTTGTGGGGAGGGGAAGGGAAAGGAGATGGTAAGCCGCTCTGAGACTTCCAAGTGAAGGGTGGGGTATAAATCCAATCTCCTCCTCCTCCTCTTATTTATATAATAATGTATACCCTACCTTTCTCTGAAGACTCAAGGAGGTTTACAAAGGCAATTGGAGGTGATAGAAACTGAATGCAAACAACGTCAGAATCCAACCACATACCTAAGAAGTGGCATCCAATGCACAACCATTTTCTAGCATATATGGTGTAGGAAGAAGAAGAAGATGAAGACGACGAAGACGACGACGAAGAAGATGATATTGGGTTTATACCCTGCCCTTCACTACCCACAGAAGTCTTAGAACAGCTTACCATCCTTTCCCCTCCCCACTCACTCCCTGTCAGATAGATGGGGCTGAGAGAGCTCTCTTGAGAACTGCGCTTGAGAGAACAGCTCTGAAAGAATTTATGACTGACCCAAGGTCACACCAGCAGCTGCGACTTCTACTACACCAAACTGGCATAGACTCCCATGGGTCAACTTCTGATGTCCCTGGGAGCTCTCCAGGGTCCTGTAGGACTCAACAAATAGCTACATACAGACCCAACACTGACCTGGACAGTTCCAAGCAGGAACCCAAGAATAAAGTGCCTGGGCCAGTGTTCCTTCTAAGCCGAGTTAGTGTGAGCTAGCTCACAGTTTTTTAGCCTCCGGCTCACACATTTTTGTCATTGCTCAGGAAGGATGGCTCCAGAGCAGACTGATTCATGCAGTAGCCAAATCACTCGCTCACAACTTTGATGCCAGGAGCTCACAGAGTAGAATTTCTGCTCACAAGACTTCACAACTTAGAGGGAGCATTGGCCCGGACTATCCTGTTAGCTCAAAGAGGGAGCCAGCGTGGTGTAGTGGTTAGGAGCGGCAGTCTCTGATCTGGAGAACCAGGTTTGATTCCCCCCCCTCTTCCTCCACATGAAGCCTGCTGGGTGACCTTGGGCCACTCACGGTTCCTTCCAAACTCTTTTAGCCCCACCCACCTCGCAAGGTCCCTGTTGTGGGGAGGGGAAGGGTATAAAAACCAACTACTACCATCAGGGGTCATTTCGTAGAAAAAGAGGTGCAGGAGCTCATTACCATAACTCATTTGCATATGCCACACCCCCTAACATACCGGAAGTGTGTCAGAAGGCAACACCCACCCCTCAGGCTCCACTCCACAGGTGAGTGAAACTGACCTGCTCTTCCTCCATTCCCTTCCCCATCCAATACTTTGTGCAATAAAAATAAGCATAAAGAACACACCCTCATTCTCTTCCTGCTCCCTTGAAACCACCAGGTTTCAAGTAGACTTGAGATACCCAGGACATGTGCACCACCCATCCCTTCCCTTCCCCTCCCCACAACAAGACACCCTGTGAAGTAGGTGGGGCTGAGAGAGGTCTTTTGAGAACTGCTCATGAGAGAACAGCTCTGAGAGAACTTGTGACTGGCCCAAGGTCACACCAGCAGCTGCATGTGGAGGAGTGGGGAATCAAACCCAGTTCTCCCAGATTAGAGTCCAACTCCTGACCATTACACCAAACTGATGGGGTGGAAGCTGCTGAAGGGCTGGTGAAATTTCTCCAGGACATATATGCCATGTGCCCAGATAAAAAATGGTATACTTAGAAAATTTATATGCCACCTTGAGCAAGTCTCTGGAAAAGCAGCACACAGTCATAAAAGGAACAATGCTAAAATTATCAATATTAAAACAAAACATTTAAAACAATAAAGACCCTAGCAGGGCTTTCCCCGGGGCGCTGCGCCTCTGCACTGCTCGGGGAAGCCGAGGAGGGGGCGGGGCTTGGTCATGTGCCCGCCCCCTGGGCTCCTCACTCCCAGAGCTGTGCTCCTGTGCGCTCCCACTCCAACGGACCCCTGACTACTATTCTTCCTCCTTCTCCTTTTTATTCTTCTTCTCCTCCTCTTTCTCCTTCTCCTTCATCTTCTCCTTCTACACCTTCTTCTCTTCCTTTGGTGTAGTGGTTAAGTGCGCGGACTCTAATCTGGGAGAACCAGGTTTGATTCCCCACTCCTCCACTTGCAGCTGCTGGTGTGACCTTGGGTCAGTCACAAGTTCCCTCAGAGCTGTTCTCTCAAGGACAGTTCGGGAAAGGGCTCTCTCAGCCCCGCCTACCTCACAGGGTGTCTGTTGTGGGGAGGGGGAGGGAAAGGAATTTGTCAGCCGCTCTGAGAGTCCCTCAAATAGTGAAGGACAAGATATAAATCCAACCTCCTCCTCCTCTGCCTCCTCCTCCACCTCTTCTTCTTCTCTTCCTTCTTCTCTTCCTTCTCCTTCTTCTCTTCCTTCTTCTCCTCCTCCAGGCTGGCTGGACGTTGGATCTTTCAGTGCCTTTTTTCTTGCAAATTCCTCTCCAGCTGCAAATTCTCTGCCGTCTGCCTCATCTTTTAGGCCGGCTGCTCCTTTCCCGAGCTGCCGAGAAGCCCGGGGCAAGGTGAAGCTGCCACCTTTTCACTTGCGTTTAATTTCACACCCACTCGCGCCTTCCTGGAGAAGGATCTGCCTTCCGCTAGGTGCACCTGTCGCTTTGAGCAGAGCAACCTGTTCACCTGTCTGGGCTGGGATTGGACCTCCCTCTCCCCCCGGGCGGAACTTGCCGGGATGTTAGAGAAAGGTGCGCTTCCACAGCGCTGGCCTATTAAATTTCAAAGTGTGTGGGATGGAGAGAGGAGATCAGAGCAGATCGTGCTCCCGGCTTGGCATGTCCAGACAGGGGTATGGCGGGAGCCAGCTTGTCTTGTCAGCCCTGAACACACGCCTTGCCTCTCCAGCATAGCGTTTCTAGCCGATGAAAGGATTGAGAAAAGAAAACACTTGACTCAGCCGTTTCCCTCTTGACGTCTTGATTAATGCTTTTTAAAAACATTCTTTTAAGCCTAAATCCTCCTCTGTTGAAACAAAACCTATGGTTTTATCTACGTCTCATCCCTCTCTCTTCCTCATTTCCCCCCCTCTCTCACAAAAACCCGGTGAGGGAGATTAGGCTGAGAGGGAACTTCGGAGCTGAATCCAGGGCTCCCAGATGTTGGCCTCACACTCTAACCGCCACACCGGATTGGTTCCGCCATCATCTTCCACGACTTGGTGGCATCTGAGTTAGACTACTACATTATATTGTACATGGGGATGCCCTTGAGGGCTGTTCAGAAACTCCAGTTGGTTCAAAAATGCTGCTGCTTTACTGTTGATTGGTACAATCATAGACCTGGGCCCTACAAGATCTTCAGCAATCACCAGTAGGTATCTGAGCACTTCGCAACATGATCTATGAAACTCTCAGTGGCTTAGAGGTTCTCCCATATCTACTACATGCCCTCTAAGTAGCAAACTCTGGGTTGGGAAATACCTGGAGGGGTGGACCTTTGGGAGGGCTGGGCATGGGGAGGGGAGGGGAGTGAGTTCAGAGGGTATCCTGATATGGAGCTCACTTCTTATCAGGGGTAGGCCTTGCCCTCTATGCCCTGTTGTTGGACCTCCAGAGGAACTGGTTGGCTGTCCGGTGGAACTGTGTGAGACAGGATGCTGGACTAGATGGACCTTCATTGGTCTGATCCAGCGGGGCTCTTCTTAGGTTCTTCTGAGGGGAAGGCCTCGGCCTCTCTGCCCTGTTCGTTGGACCTCCCGAGGAACTGGTTGGCTGTTCGGTGGAACTGTGTGAGACAGGATGCTGGACTAGATGGACCTTCATTGGTCTGATCCAGCAGAGCTCTTCTTAGGTTCTTCTGAGGGGAAGGCCTCGGCCTCTCTGCCCTGTTCATTGGACCTCCAGAGGAACTGGTTGGCTGTCCAGTGGAACTGTGTGAGACAGGATGCTGGACTAGATGGACCTTCACTGGTCTGATCCAGCAGGGCTCTTCTGATGTTCTTCTCAAGGGAAGGCCTCAGCCTCTCTGCCCTGTTGTTGGCCCTCCAGAGGACCTGGTTGGCCACTGTGTGAGACAGGATGCTGGATTAGATGGACCCTCACTGGTCTGATCCAGCAGGGCTCTTCTGAAGTTCTTCTCAGGGGAAGGCCTCAGCCTCTGTGCCCTGTTGTTGGAACTCCAGAGGAACCAGCTGGCCAATGTGTGAGACAGGAGGCTGGACTAGATGGACCACTATTCAGCAGGGCTCTCCTGATGTTCTTATGAGGAAGCTACTTCCTGAAATGACCCATTGAGGTGATATTTGCCATCTCATCCTTATGAAGCATTATTATCATGCTTGTAATGGGTTCCCCCTACATTAAGCCCATCCAATAGACCCATTTCCTGTCAAGTGACAGATACACTTTCCCCTCCCCCAAAATCCTCCCCAACAGAGCTAGAAAAATATTGGCACACACAGCTAGGGTGGACAACTTTGGGTTGGAGAAATTCCTGGAGATTAGGGGGTGGAGCCTGGGAAGGATGGGGTGTGGGGAAGGGAGGGACCTCAGGAGGGGTATAATGCCATAGGAGTCTGCCATTTTCTCCAGGGGAACTGGTTAAGGGGGTGGAACGTCTCCCCTGTGAAGAAAGGTTGAAGCACTTGGGGCTCTTTAGCTTGGAGAAACAACGGCTGAGGGGGTGACATGATCGAGGTTTACAAGATTATCTGTGGGACAGAGCAGGTAGAGAAAGAGGTCCTTTTCTCCCTTTCTCACAATACGAGAACTGTATGAGCAGTAGGCTTAGAACAGATCAAAGGGAGTACTTCTTCACCCAGAGAGTCAACCCATGGAATTCACTGCCGCAGGAGGTGGCGGCGGCTACAAGCATAGCAAGGGTCCTTTAGTAGAAAAAGAGGTGCAGGAGCTCATTAACATAACTCATTAGCATACCTCATTAGCATATGCCACGTCCCCTGACATCACCAGAAGTGTGTCAGAAAGGGAATGTCAGTTTCAGCCCCATTATATCCTATGGGCCATTGAAATCAATGGCAAAAACTCATAGGGTATATGAGGGGCTGGAGGAAAGGGGGTTTGAGGGAGAGGCTCCAAACTTGCAGGGTAACTGCTAGGGCCTCTCCTCAAAATACCCACTAAGTTTCAAGAAGATTGGACCACGGGGTCCAATTCTATGGGCCCCCAAACAGATTGTCCCATGTCCCATCCCCCTCCATTGTTCTCTATGGAGGGAAAAAATGTTAACTTTTTTCCTACCATAGAGAACAATGGAGGGAATGGGGGCAACCTGTTTGGGGGTTTGAAGAACTGGACCCCCTGGTCCAATCTTCTTGGAACTTGGTGGGCATTTCGAGGAGAGGCCCCAGCAGCTACCCTGCAAGTTTGGAGCCTCTCCCTCAACCCCCCTCCCCTCTAGTGGCTTTTAAAGTTGCCGCCGAATTTCGGTGGCAATTTGGCAGCGAGCTGAATCAGATTAGAGAATCTGATTCAGCCCGTGGCTGCCCTACTGACCAGTCCTGAGCTGGCGGAGCTTCGCTCCACCTCGCTCCGGCCCCAGCAGACCCCTGAAGCATAGACAGCTTCAAGAGGGGATTGGAACAACATATGGAGCAGAAGTCCATCAGTGGCTATTAGCTGGGGCCCTCTGTCTGGGGCAGTGATGCTCTGTCTACTTGGTGCTTGGGGGGCAACAGTGGGAAGGCTTCTAGCCCCACTGGTGGACCTCCTGATGGGACTTGGATTTTGGCCACTGCGTGACACAGAGTGTTGGACTGGATTGTCCACTGGCCTGATCCAGCTTGGCTTCTCTTATGTCTGGGGCAGGGTTGCTCTGTGTTCTTGGTGCTTGGGGGGCAACAGTGGGAGGGCTTCTCGAGTTCTGGCCCTCCTAGTGAGCCTCCTGATCGCTTCTGGATTTTGGCCACTGTGTGACCCAGAGTGTTGGATGGGATGGGCCACTGACCTGATCCAACATGGGCTTCTCTTATGTTCTTATGTCTGGGGCAGTGATGCTCTGACTTCTTGGTGCTTGGGGGGGGCAAGAGTGGGAGGGCTTCTGGAGTCCTGGTGCCGCTGGTGGACCTCCTGAGGGCCCCTGGGTTTTGGCCACTGTGTGCCACAGAGTGCTGGACTGGGTGGGCCACTGGCCTGACCCAACATGGCTTCTCTCATGTTCTTATCTCAAATCATCTGGAGATCAGTTGTAATTCCAGGAGACCTCCAGCCCCCGCCAGGAGTTTGCCAACCCTCGATACGGCTCTCACTGCTGGTTCCTGTTCGACAGCTGCCATCTGTGTGGCAGGAGCAGGACATGGCTAGACGATCTCCCCCACATCTCTACGGGGGCTCATCTGATCTACCTAGCATCAGCTACCACCCAAAGGGCCATTCCTTTGGGATCCAGAAGTGTTGAGCATCGGGGATGGAACCCCTAGAAGAAGCAGGATTAGAGCATTGCCCCTTCGGCAGGTGGGAGGTTTCAGCCCCAGCTCTGCTGTGCTCAGGGAGGCAAGAACTCTGCGAGCAGGGAAGCCTCCAGAGAAACAGGAAGGCTGTCCCTTGGGGCAGGTTGTTATGGTCTACACTGGTTTGTTCTCCAGCCAAACCACCCAAGTGTCTACTGGGGTGGCCCAATGGGGATGGAGCCGATACATCCCCGGGGGGTGCATCTCGTTCCATCCCCAGCCATCTGCAGCGTTGGCAGAGGAGGGAACTGGTATTATCTTCTGGGCCTGCCTGCCAGCTAATGCTGCCATCTCCTGCCCGGGATGTGGGATGTCTCGACCCTTGACGTCAGTACTGTGGAATGTAATGTTACAGTTCTCATGGCGGGCTTATCGCCTTCCCTTTTGCTACGACCTTGAGTGTCGGTGCCGGCCTATGTATCTTTTTCCTGACTAGCAGTGAGTCTTCCCGCTTTCTTTGGTGCCAGTTTGGTGTAGTGGTTTGGAGCCAGTTTGGCGTAGTGGTTAAGTGCGCGGACTCTAATCTGGGAGAACCAGGTTTGATTCTCCACTCCTCCACTTGCACCTGGCTGGATGACCTTGGGCAAGCCATAGCTCTGTACCAGCTGTTCTCTCAAGGACAGCTAGGAAAAGAGCTCTCTCAGCCCCACCTACCTCACAGGGTGCCTGTCTTGGGGAGGGGAAGGGAAAGGAGTTTGTAAACTGCTCTGAGACTCCAAGTGAGTGAAGGGCGGGGTATAAATCTAATCTCTTCTTGTTCTTCTTCTTCCTGGGAACAATGAACCAGTATTTTAAGCACCCTTTTTCTTGACCTAATGATTGGTCGCAAAGCACTTACAGACCTCTCTTTGAATTCGGTATAATTGCCCTGACTTCAGTACTGCCGGCCGTTACTAACACAAGAAGTGTAGATGACCATAGCAGACCTTTCTCAATAAAGCATTCCTGTTTAAGGACACTTGTTGTTGACTGACTCTGTGGGACTCTCACACTGCCCCACCAGCCAGGTCCAAGCTAAGCCCTTGCCTCAGAGGAGCTTTTTCCTGCTGTGACTCTGTATGAGTCCCTGATCAGGGCATGCCTCCAGAGCACTGACTCATGCAGAGCTGCGAGGGGCAGCCTCCTCTGGGCTCATGGAGGGGGCTTTAGTGAGTTCTTTGTTTCTAACAGTATTTGCATTTCTCTGTCGTTATAGGGGATAGAACTGCAGAGGTGTCTCCTCTATAACCAATGTTCCCTCTAAGTCGTGGAGTCTTGTGAGCAAAAATTCTGCTTTGTGAGCTACTTGGCATTCAAGTTGTGAGCGAGCAATTCGGCTACTGCCTAAATCAGTTGGCTCTAGAGCCAGCCTTCCTGAGCGAAGACTAAAATGTGTGAGCCGGAGGCTGAAAAACTTCGAGCTAGCTCAGGGAACTTAGCTCAGAGGGAACACTGTCTATAACCATAGAGAGATGCAGATATCATATTTATGAAACAAGAACACACTAGTGTCATACAACCTTGTGATAAGTAAAATATTGGACGTATAAGATACATAGGACATCATACAAAAATACTTCTCCCTTTCTCACAAGACAAGAACTCACGGGCACTCCATGAAATTGCCGAGCAGTCGGGTTACAACTGATAAAAGGAAGCACCTCTTCACCCAAAGAGTGATTAACACATGGAATTCACTGACACAGGAGGTGGAGGTGGCTACAAGCATGGACGGCTTCAAGAGGGGATTGGACAAACATATGGAGCAGAAGTCCATCAGTGGCTACTAGCCACAAGGTATAGATAGGAGCTCTCAGTCTAGGGCAAGTGATGCTCTGTCTTCTTGGTGCTTGAGTGAGAGGGCTTCTAGTGTCCTGCCCCCACAGCTGGACCTCCTGAGGGCACCAGGGGTGTTTTTGGCCCCTGTGTGACACAGAGTGTTGGACTGGAGGGGCCACTGGCCTGATCCAACATTGGCTTCTCTTATGTTCTTATGTGTTAGTGTGAGCTAGCTCACAGTTTCTTAGCCTCCGGCTCACACATTTTCCTCTTAGCTCAGGGAGGAGGGCTCCACAGCAAACTAATGTAAGCAGCAGCCAAATCGCTCGCTCACAGCTTGAATGCCAGTAGCTCACAAAGTGGAATTTTTGCTCACAGGACTCCACAGCTTAGAGGGAGCTTTGCTGAGAAGTGCCAGGGCATTTGAACCAGACTATTCCGACGGTCAGCTCACATGCCACGGCTTTCAAAGAGCCTGGAGTACACCAGTTATAAGACGTGTCTTCTTTTAGGGTTGCCAGACATGGAATCCCATGTCGTCTCCAGGCGACAGAGATCAGTTCTCTTGGAGAAAATGGCCGCTGTGTGAGGCGGACTCTATGGCATGACACCGTCCTGAAGTCCCTCCTCTCCTGAAACCCCGCCCATCACAGACTTCACACCCCACCCCCCCAAATCCCCAAATCTTTTCCAACCCAGAGCAGGCAACCTTAGTCTCACCTCCCTTTTCTGAAGAGGGGGAGTCCAAAATACCAGACTCTGAACCAACATTCCTTCTAAGCTGTGGAGTCCGGTGAGCAAACATTCTACTCTGTGAGCTCCTGGCATGAAAGCTGTGAGCGAGCGATTTGGCTGCTGCCTGAATTAGTCGGCTCTGGAGCCCTCCTTCCTGAGCGAAGGAAAAAATGTGTGAGGCGCAGGCTCAAAAACTGAGCTAGCTCACACTAACTCAGCTGAGAGGGAACATGGCTCTGAATCCAGGACTGGGAGCTCCCGTCTTTTGGCTGAGCCGGAATTGGCTACCAATTCCCCCCCTGGCTGGCTTCCTTCCCTCCAGATGTATTTGCATTTCTGTTGAAAACGGTCGTGTATTTGTTGTCCAATTTAATCTAAGCCGCTTTGAGTCCTGTTGATCAAGGGAAAAGCAGGGCATTTTAAATTAAATTAAAACAAACAGACAAATGTATCCCCGTTGCCAATCCAAGATCCCAGTTGCCAATCCAAGACCAGTCAATAGCGTTACTGCGCCCACCAGCCCTTGAAATTCCTGTGGCTTGGGTTCAGAGGCTTGGTTCTCCCATGTCCTCAGTCTGAGGACGTATCGGCTGCCTGTTGGAGTCCAAGTCTAATCCGTGGTGTTTCCATCACAACCTCTCCACCAGTTTGGCACCTGGTACTATTACAACCTCTCCACCACCTTCTGGCATTCTTAGGAGTTCTCCCAGGTGCTTAAATAAATAATAATAATAAACCACATAGCCCAATCTTAACAACTTTCTCAGAAGCGAAGCAGGGTCGGCCATGGTTAGGACTTGGATGGGAGACCACCAAGGAAGTCCCGGGTCACTATGCAGAGGCAGGCAATGGCCAACCACCCGCTGTTTGTCTCTTGCCTTGAACTGGCCCTTGAACTCTTGCCTTGAACTGGCCCAGGCTAGCCGGGTCTCGTCATATCTCAGAAGCTAGGCTGGCTCGGCCCTGGAAGAGCCAGTTTGGTGTAGCGGTTAAGTGCGCGGACTCTAATCTGGGAGAGCAAGGTTTGATTCCCCACTCCTGCACATGCAGCTGCTGGCGTGACCTTAGGTCAGTCACACGTTCTTTCAGAGCTGTTCTCTCAAGGGCAGTTATCCAAAGAGCTCTCTCGGCTCCACCTACCTCACAGGGTGTCTGTTGTGGGGAGGGGAAGGGACAGGAGATTGTAAACTGCTCTGGGACTCCAAGTGAAAGGTGGGGTATAAATCCAATCTCCTCCTCCTCCTCCTCCTCTTCTTCTCCTTCTCCTTCTTCTTCTCCTTCTCCTCCTTCTTCTCATAAGAGAAGCCAATGTTGGATCAGGCCAGTGGCCTATTCAGTCCAGCACTCTGTGTCACACAGTGGCCAAAAACACCAGGTGCCCTCAGGAGGTCCAGCAGTGGGGCCAGGACACTAGAAGCCCTCCCACTCTTGGCACCCCCCCCAAGCACCAAGAATACAGAGCATCACTTGCCCCAGACCGAGAGCTCCTATCTCAGTATCTTGTGGCTAATAGCCGCTGATGGACCTCTGCTCCATATAAGAACATAAGAGAAGCCAATGTTGGATCAGGCCACGGGCCCATCCAGTCCAACACTCTGTGTCACACAGTGGCCAAAAACACCAGGTGCCCTCAGGAGGTCCAGCAGTGGGGCCAGGACACTAGAAGCCCTCCCACTGTTGCCCCCCCCAAGCACCAAGAAGACAGAGCATCACAGAGCTCAGCCACCCCTGGCAAAATGGAGCGCCCGCTGGTGGGGAAGCCCGGGGGGTGCCAGGCGCGGCAGAAGGCAGCCGCCGAGGAGGGGAGGTGGAGGGGGGGGGGCAGAGCCAGCGCAATGGGTGGGCACAGGGACTCCGCCGCGCCGGCCGGCCCCCCGACCCAGCCGGCGAGCGGGCTCTGCGGTAGCAGCCGGGCGGCCTGGCGTTGGCTCTGGGCGGCGGGCAGCTGCAGCGTCAGGGGGAAGCACGCCGCCACGACTTCAAGGACCCCTACGGGGCAGCAGCCCCTGCCGCCGCCCCCCGCTCACCCCGCCGGGTTTGCCTCCCTGGGGCCGGGGGGAAAAGTGGCGGGGACATGGTCCCGTGCGCGCGCGCTTTACGCGTGCGCACGAAAGAGCCCCCCCCGGGATTTACAAAGTCTACGCCCCTGGGCGTGTGCGGGGGGGCACATGGGGAACCTGACCGGGGCGGGGGGAGGCTGTAGGCATGGCCAACTTCGAAGCCAGCTGGAACTCCGTTCCTGTGCGTTCCTGCCCCCAAATAGCCCTGTTTAAGACCAACAAAGGTTTCTTGGAGGTATGAGCAAGGCACCCTTTGTCAAATACAATTGGAGTGGGAGACGAGGTTCTAAACTTCTAGACCAGGATTTAACAGCGAATTAACATGTGACACGATGGTGTTCGACTTATGCAAAGTGAAGAACTAAATGACAAGTTCAGGTTAGAAGGTCAACAGTTGCAAAGCAATAAATATGTCACAATAGCAGATGGATGTCTAAGGGTGTCTATTTCTAATTTTGGGAAGTGACAGAATCTTTTTCTTCTTCTTTTCCTCCTCCTCCTCCATCAGATGCATGAGTGCTTCTAGTGGAGAAGACCTCTGCTCTGAATTGGCCTGACCCCCCATGGGAAATGGGATCCAAGTTTTAAGAGGAGTTGCCTCAAAGGATGTGGGATTCTGGCTGGCTCAGCCCCCTCAACTCTCGGACCGTGCCCAGTTCCCTGGGACCCTCAGCCTGGCCAGAACAAGGCTCTGTCCGGGGAACCCTTTCCCCTGATGCTACAGGGGCTGGCTTCAGGGATGGAGGAATAGCCTCTGCACACGCTTGGAGGCACATTCGAACTGGCAGCTTTGCAAGGCATAGAATCATAGAGTTGGAAGGGATCTCCAGGGTCATATAGTCGAACCCCCTGCACAATGCAAGACATTCACAAATACCTCATTTCTCTGGGTTCAGTGCTTTTGTTTCATTCTTGAAAATAGTTACACATTTATTCATTTGAAGAAGAGAAGAAGAAGAGATTAGATTTATACTCCGCCCTTCACTCACTTGGAGTCTCAGAGCAGCTTATAAACTCCTTTCCCTTCCCCTCCCCACAACAGGCACCCTGTGAGGTAGGTGGGGCTGAGAGAGCTCTTTCCAGAGCTGTCCTTGAGGGAACAGCTGGTTCAGAGCTATGGCTTGCCCAAGGTCATCCAGCCAGGTGCAAGTGGAGGAGTGGGGAATCAAACCCGGTTCTCCCAGATTAGAGTCCGCGCACTTAACCACTACACCAAACTCACTCTCAGTTTGGTGATATTTCATAGAATCATAGAGCTGGAAGGGACCTCCAGGGACATCTAGTCCAGCCCCCTGCACAGTGCAGGAAATTCACAAATACCTCCCCCCACCACACACCCCTGTGACCCCTGTTCCACGCCCAGAAGATGACAAAAAACCTCAAGGATCCCCAGCCAAACGGGCCTGGAGAACAATTGCTTCCTGACCCCAAAGTGGCAACCAGCATTTCCCTGGATGTGTAAGAAAGGGCCGTGAGAACTAAGCCCTGAGGCAACCCTTCCTGCCCTCCCTGTCCTGGTCTTCCTCAGTTCCCAGGATCCGCATTGCCCTCAGATGGCTATCTGGCCTCTGCTTGAAAACCTCCCAAGAAGGACAGTCCTGCTCACCTTAAGAGCAAGATTCGAGTCCAGCAGGGCCTTAAAATCCAGTCAAGATTCCCCAGGGTATCAGCTCCCAAGATGTCTGACCAAGGGAGCTTTGCCTCTCAAATGCTCATGCCCTGAGCATCTGGCTGGTCTTTCAGGTACTCCTGGACTCAAAAATACCTCTCCTACCTCCGACCAACACGGCTGCCCATCTGAATCTGCTCATTATAAACTGCCGGGCCAGGAGCTCAGAGCGGCTCACCAGAAAGCCAAACAACGGTGATTTAAAACATCGTCAAATAACCTTGACAGACTCCTGAACTCCTCAGGGGGGCAGATCGCTGCCAAGGACGCTCCCCCCCCACACACACAGCTACTGGCATGCTAATTTAACACAGCGGGCGGCAGCTCTCGCTGACCAGATCCTAAGGGACGGCTCTGGCCCTGCAGGGAGAAATGGGCTCGCTCTGGTGGGCAGGCCAAAGATATCCACTGGTTGCTCAGGCAGGCTTGAGAGCCAGTCTGGTGTCGTGGTTAGGAGCGTGGACTCTAATCTGGGAGAACCGGGTTTGATTCCCCACTTCTCTGTAAGCAGCTGCTGGTGTGACCTTGGATCAGTCACAAGTTCTCTCATATTTATTTATTTATTATTTATTATTTCGATTTATATCCCGCCTAGCCAGCGGACCAGAGTTGTTCTCTCAAGGGCAGAGCTCTCAAGGAGCTCTCAGAGCTGTTCTCTCAAGGGCAGTCCTCGAAAGAGCTCTCTCAGCCCCACTGACCTCCCAGGGTGTCTGTTGTGGGGAGGGGAAGGGAAAGGAGAGTGTAAGCCGCTCTGAGAGTCTTTCGGGTAGTGAAGAGCGGGGTATATGTTGCATTCTTATTATTTTACAGCCACAGCTTGCAGAGACTTTGGGATGCAAAAGGCTCTTTTCTGATTGGCTAACAAATAAAGACTCTCATTGGTCCTTAAGCCACTCTAGGTAACCAATTGCTGAGCCTCGCTTAGGTCCAATAGGATTGTTTGTACATAGTTACATTGTTTGAAGCTATGAGTTGGAAACAGTATAAATTAAGGTGCCGCTCTCATAGAGCTGTCTTTGAGCTGAAGCAATGTGTTTGAATAAAAGCCTGTTTGTTTGATTCATCGCCTCCCGCTCAATACTTAAAAGTATAAATCCATTCTCTTCTCTTCTTCTTCTTTGTAAGAGCATGGACTGTAATCTGGGAGAACCAGGTTTGATTCCCCACTCCTCCACTTGCAGCTGCTGGTGTGACCTTGGGTTAGTCACAAGTTCTCTCAGAGCTGTTCTCTCAAGGGCAGTCCTCGAAGGAGCTCTCTCAGCCCCCCCCCGACCTCCCAGGGTGTCTATTGTGGGGAGGGGGAGGGGAAGGAGATTGTAGGCCATTCTGAGACTCCTACAGGTAATGAAGGGCAGGGTATAAATCCAAACTCCTCCTCATTCTCCTTCTCCTTCTTCACCAGTTTGGTGTAGTGGTTAAGTGCACTGACTCTAGTCTGGGAGAACCAGGTTTGAATCCCCACTCCTCCACGTGCAGCTGCTGGTGTGACCTTGGTCAGCCACAAGTTCTCTCACAGCTGTTCTCTCAAGGGCAGTCCTTGAAGGAGCTCTCTCAGCCCCACCTCCCTCACAGGGTGTCTGTTCTGGGGAGGAGAGGGGAAAGGAGTGAGACTCCGAGTGAAGGGTGGAGTAGAAATCCAATCTCTTCCTCTTCTTGAGATCCAGTGCGCTGTAGTGGTCAGAGCACATGGAGACTCCAGGTTCCAGATTCCCTCTTGGGGGACCAATCGCTTTTCCTCAGTCTGACCTACCTTACATGATTGTTGGGGGGGATAATATGGGGAGGGGGAAAACGCCAAGCACCTTGGAGGATCCGCAGTACAAAATTGAGAGAGACAGTGATTGAAATGCATTGAATACAAGGTTGCCCTTGAATAGTGTTCGGGACGCATGAATGTCCGCACATATGAAAACCTCAACCTGCCTGGTACTGAAATCAGAACCTTGGTCCATCAAGGTTAGCATTATCTACTCAGAAGGGGAGCCCGTCTCTCCAGGTTTCCAGGCTGAGGTCTCTCACATCACCTCCTGCCTGGTCCATTTTAACTGGATACGACAGGGATTGAACCGGGAACCTTCTGCAAGCCAAGCAGAGGCTCTGCCGCTGAGCCACAGTCCCCTCCCAAGCCTCAGCTGACCAAGAGTTGTGTGGGTTTGTTGCTGTGGATTGGGGTGCGAAGGTACGATCGTCACACCCCAATAACTGAAAGGTCTTCATGGGCATATGGTGTATTTTTGACTCAAAGGGGTCTGGGGTGAGGATATATAAAGGACCACCTGCTCCCACATGAAATTGATCATAAGAACCTCAGAAGAGCCCGGCTGGATCAGACCAGTGAGGGTCCATCTAGTCCAGCCTCCTGTCTCACACAGTGGCCAGCCAGTTCCTCTGGAGGGCCAACGACAGGGCAGAGAGGCCGAGGCCTTCCCCTGAGAAGAACCTCAGAAGAGCCCTGCTGGGTCAGACCACTGAGTGTCCTTCCAGTCCAGCATCCTGTCTCACACAGTGGCCTCAACCAGTTCCTCTGGAGGGCCAGCAACAGGGCAGAGAGGCCGAGGCCTTCCCCTGAGAAGAACCTCAGAAGAGCCCTGCTGGGTCAGACCAGTGAGGGTCCATCTATAGTCCAGCCTCCTGTCTCACCCCGCCCTTGTTAGGCTCCACCTTCAAAATCTCCAGGTATTTCCCAGCTCAAGACTGGCGACCCTGTTGCTGGGTGACCTTGGCTCTGCCCCACGCACTCATCCAAACCTACCCCACAGGGTTGTTGCGAGGATAAAACGGGAGAGGAGACCAACATGAGCTTCTCTGGGTCCCCGTTGGAAAGAAAGGTGGGCCGTAAAGGAATTCAATAAATTCAATAAACCAAACCCGGTGATGGGTGGGTATTCCCCTGCTGCCCGAATCAAAACCCAGATTGCCCGTTGGTTTCGTTTTACAATTGTCGTTTCAGCGCCTCGGGACTTTTGAAAGCCAGATCAGAAACTTCGAAGGCCAGGGGTGCAGGTTTCAAACTAATAAAGGGAATCTCCGCCTCTTGTTTTCTTGCTTCTGGAAGCATTAAAATCGGGGGACTGAACGCTTGCAACACGCTTTCTCTCTTTTCTCTCTCCCCCCCCCCCGATATTTCACTCCCGCCCCCACCTCTAGAGCTTTCTCCTTTCCCCGTTAGGCTGAGGAAGTCTGACTGAATTAATCCCTTTGGCGAAAAAGAGAGATCCCAATCTTCGATACCAGCCTGTGCGATATTAGAGGGAGCTTTCTTTTGGGTGCCACTTCCAGGGCAGAGAGAGAGCCGCTAACCAGTGAAATAAAGATGGGCGCACTCGTTTGCTAATCAAAGTGGTCTGTCCCTACCGGGTTGTAATAAAGGGTGTTAGAACGGCTGGCTCTACTCCGCTCACGGTGTTTCGCCCGCCGGCAAAGAAACACACTGTTCCCAAGTGCTGTGCCGAGACCAGATTTCGGCATCACATCTGACGCCCCGGTGCTCAGAGTCATCCTGGGAACCTTGCTGTCATGGTCGGTTGCCAGCCTCCAGGTGGGACCTGGGGATCCCCTGGAATTACCGCTCACCTCCCGACTAGAGAGATCAGTTCCCCCGGAGAAAATGGCTGCTTTGGAGGGGGGACTCTTGTGTTCTAATGGCGTCTGGCCATGCCGTCTGCCCATGCAGTCCGGCCATGCGGCAAGCGCATGGCCTGGCACAGACAGAACTTCGCTCCAGAACACAGAATCGGCCAGCCAGGATGCAAATAGGGGCCAATGTTCTGAGGAGTGTATGGGCGTCAGGGGTATCAGAGTGTATGGGCGAGGCCAGGAGCACGGTTTAGATCAGGGGTGGCCAACCTGTGGCTCGGGAGCCACATGCGGCTCTTTCACACATATTGTGCGGCTCCTGGCAGGGCGGCTGGGGAAGCAAAGGGGAGGCATGCTTTTTCTCTCTTCCTTCCTTCCTTCCTTCCTTCCTCCCTTCCTTCCTCCCTTCCTTCCTCCCTTCCTCCCTCCCTTCCTTCCCTCCCTCCCTCTCATCTATTTGCTTTCCTAGTTTCTCTCTCTCTCTTTCTTATAACTGGTTTTCCTCGTTTGTTTTTATTTTTGGCAGTCCCATTTAACGTTAATAAAAAGCAAATTTGCATATTTTTAAAAATAGAAACATGTGTGTGATATTTGTTCCTGTCTTGCGGCTCTCAGACATCTCTATGTGGCTCTTACGTTTATTCTATGTGGCTCTTACGTTAAGCAAGGTTGGCCACCCCTGGTTTAGATGCACATATAAGCATCTAAGACCCCTGAGCCCAGTTCAGGCATCTGTCCCAGAACCTCCTAATAAACCATGAGCTGATTTCACTTGAATGCATCTCTGGACTGAGTACTTTATAACTCTCTGAGGTCCCTGTCCTCCCCAGGCTCCACCCCCCAAACCTCCAGGAATTTCCCAACCTGGAGCTGGCAACCCTGCCCTCTCATCTCCTGCCAGTGGCCATCTGAGACCTAGCAACCAGTGTTCCCTCCAAGCTGAGTCAGTGTGAGCTAGCTCACAGTCTTTTTAGCCTCCGGCTCACACATTTTCATCGCTGCTCAGGAAGGAGGGCTCCAGAGCAAACTAATTTATGCCGCAGCCAAATCACTCGCTCGCAACTTGAATGCCGGTAGCGCACAAAGTAGAATTTTTTTTCTCACAGGACTCCACAGCTTAGAGGGAGCAACCAGAAGAAGAAGAGGAGATTGGATTTATACCCCGCCCTTCACTTGGAGTTCAGAGTGGCTTACAAACTCCTTTCCCTTCCCCTCCCCACAACAGACAACCTGGGAGGTAGGTGGGGCTGAGAGAGCTCTGAAAGAAACTGCTGTTTTTCAAGAACAGCTCTGATAGAACTATGGCTTGCCCAAGGTCATCCAGCAGCTGCAAGTGGAGGAGTAGGGAATCTAACCCGGTTGTCCCAGATTAGAGTCCGTGCACTTAACCACTACACCAAACTGGCTGGAGTATCAAACGTCACTCGGGTATTCAGCGCACAAAGAATTTGTCCCTGAAATGAAACCTAAGTGCCTGCCTCGGGAAGCAATGTCCACGTTTTCCCCATATCAGTTCCTGTTTCTGCCTCTCCCTGTTGGCTGCTTGCCTTTGCCCAGATTTTAGCTTGTAGGCTCTTTGGGGCAGGGACCTTGTCTTCGGTAAGGTACCTGGCACAGAGATGGCTGGACATAAATCTGCCACCGACCCCCTTGGCCCATTCCACAAAGCCTCAGTCGGCCCCTGGTGGCAGCGGCGGTGGCGGCGGCCCCCCCCCCTCTCTCCCCCCCACCCCCATCCCAGAAGAATCAGCCGGCGACACCAAAATCTGCTTTTAGAGGCACCCGTATTTGTATTCCCATCACAGCGCTGGATCCATACCTTTCTGTCAGGGGGAAAAAGCGAGAGCGAGCGAGATGGAGATGGAGAGCGAAGGAGCAAGATAATGGAGGAAGGAGAAGATGGCAGCAATATTGGAAGGGGGGGTGGGCTAGAAGCAGGTGGGAGAAAGCCTGTAATGAATAGATGGAGGGATAAAAAAAAACCTGCAAATGGAAAGGAAGGGACCGGGGAGGGGGGGGAGCTGATTAATATAGGAGGGGAAGCCATGGCGGTTAGGGTGGGAGAAGATGGCTTTAATTGATGCCTTCGCTGGGAGCATCGATTGGCGTCTAATTAGCAGGTGGTTGCTCACACAGACTCCGAACAGGGCCCTTGTCTGGTTTGCATTGTCAAGGAGGCCCGACAACGGAAGGATTCGGGGCTGTGGAGGGGAGAGAGCTGCCGGGAGGGGCCAGGGTCCTTTCCCAGATAGCGGTGTGTATATGGGGGGTGTCGCGCATCGGCAAAAGCCAGATAGTGGCTCAGTTCAGACGTCATGAGAACCCGCAGCAATTTTGGGGGAACAGGCATTGGCGCACAGGTTAGTTTTCGGAGCTTGGGTCTGGCTCAACTGGATGCTGGGTCACTCTCCCCTAGGGTTGCCAGCCTCCAGGTGGCACCTGGGGATCTCCCGGTATTACAGTTGATCTCAGGGCGACCGCGATAACTCCTTCTAGAGAAACTGGCTTCTTTGGGGAGGGGGGGTATAAAGTACTGGGTCCAGAGACGCATTGCAGTGCGTCCTTAATAGCAGTGTCCACCAACTTACCCAGCATCGACATCAGACTGACTGGCCTGTAATTTCCCGGACCTCCTCTGGAACCCTTTTTAAAGATGGGGGTGACATTCGCTACCTTCCAGTCCTCAGGAATGGAGGCAGATTTTACGGAAAGATTACATATTTTTGTCAGGAGATCCACAAGTTCCCATTTGAGTTCTTCCAGAACTCTCGGATGTATGCCATCCGGGTCTGGTGATTTATTTGTTTTTAAGTTGTCTATCAGACGTAGGACCTCCTCTCTTGTCACCTCAATCTGACTCAGGTCTTTCCACCCCACTCCTGAAATCAGTGGTTCTGGAGTGGGCAGGCACTTCTCATCTTCCACAGTGAAGACAGAGGCAAAAAATGCATTCAGCTTCTCGGCCATTTCCCTGTCATCCTTCACTACACCTTTTGCCCCTTGGTCATCCAAGAGCCCCACTGCTTCCCTGCCTGGTTTCCTACTTCTAATGTATTTGTAGAAAGTTTTATTGTTGGTCTTTATGTTTTTTGCGATATGCTCCTCCTATTCAGGGGTCATTTCGTAGAAAAAGAGGTGCAGGAGCTCATTAGCATAACTCATTTGCATATGCCACACCCCCTAACATACCGGAGGTGTGTCAGAAGGCCGCACCCACCCCTCAGGCTCCACTCCACAGGTGAGTGAAACTGACCTGCTCTTCCTCCATTCCCTTCCCCATCCGATACTTTGTGCAATAAAAATAAGCGTAAAGAACACACCCTCATTCTCTTTCTGCTCCCTTGAAACCACCAGGTTTCCAGTAGACTGGAGATACCCCGGACATGTGCACCGCCCATCCCTTCCCCTTCCCCTCCCCACAACAAGACACCCTGTGAGGTAGGTGGGGCTGAGAGAGGTCTTTTGAGAACTGCTCATGAGAGAACGGCTCTGAGAGAACTTGTGACTGGCCCAAGGTCACACCAGCAGCTGCATGTGGAGGAGTGGGGAATCAAACCCGGTTCTCCCAGATTAGAGTCCAACTCCTGACCACTACACCAAACTGGTGGGGTGGAAGCTGCCGAAGGGTTGGTGAAATTTCTCCAGTACTTATGTGCCATGTGCCCAGATAAAAAATGGTATACTTAGAAAATTTATATGCCACCTTGAGCAAGTCTCTGGAAAAGCAGCACACAGTCATAAAAGGGACAATGATAAAATTATCAATATTAAAACAAAACATTAAAAACAATAAAGACCCTAGCAGGGCTTTCCCCGGGGCGCTGCGCCTCTGCACTGCTCGGGGGACGCCGAGGAGGGGGCGGGGCTTGGTCATGTGCCCGCCCCCTGGGCTTCTCACTCCCGGAGCTGCGCTCCTGTGCGCTCCCACTCCAACGGACCCCTGCTCATATTCCCTTTTTGCCTGCCTGATCACAGACTTGCATTTCATTTGCCACAGCCCGTGTTCCCTTTTATCAGCCTCACTGAGTCTAGCTTTCCACCACTCAAAGGAATCCTTCTTACCTTTTACAGCTTCCATTACTTTGTTGGTTAACCATGCAGGCTTTTTCCCCGATACATATTTGTGCCTTTCCTAACCCGCGGTATATATTTTCTCTGAGCCTCCAGGATTGTAATTTTAAATAGTCTCCAAGTTTCCCCAGTGGTTTTGACCCTTTCTACTTTTCCTTTCAGTTTTCTCCTCACATGTCCCCTCATATCAGAGAAGTTACCCCTTTTAAAGTTAAAAGTGGTTGTGTCGGTCTTTTTGGGCAACTCCCTATTTATACAAATGTTGAACTCAATAACATTATGGTCACTGTTCCCAAGCGGTGTAATCTCTTTGGCATCTCTCACCAGGTCTTGGGTGTTACTTAGGACCAAATCCAGGATCGCCTCTCCCCTGGTCGGTTCTGTGACCATCTGCTCCACAGCACAGTCATTGGGAGTGTCTGTCACGAGCTGGATGCCAATAGGACAGAAGTCAAGCAGAAGTCCAGGACAGTCTGAGATTAAGCCGAATCAGGAACGAGTTGCCAAGTGCAAAAGACTAAGCCAAAAGCAGAGTCAGTCCAAACCAGGGTCAAAGAGGGAAACTCACAAGTAGACCAGTCCAGGGAGTCAACAGAACCGAAGTCAAACAAAGCCGGAGTCACAAGCCAGAGGTTCCAGAATCAAGTTAGTTATCGCAAGCCGGACGGGTGCAGAGCTTAGCCAAGAAGGCTTGTTGCTAGCACAAGTTGGTAGTCTCTGTGCTGTGCCTAAATACCCAGCCACTTCCTGTGCTTGTTAGGAGCTGGCAGGGAGGTCCCAGCTCCTTCTAGAACTCAGGACTGAGTGATCTGCAACCACGCATGCGTGCCTCTTTCCTTCTTGCAGCTAAGTCTTGCACGCATTGGGACCTTAGATGTTCCACCCAAGGAGGTGTATCAGGTGGGCTTAAGCTTAGCTGTGGCTCAGCTGCTGCTGTTGCTGGGACAAAACCCTGGGAGGTGCTTGCTTGAGCCTCATCTGGCTCAGGTGGAGGCTCCTCTGGAGCTGGGAGCTGATCCTCCACCTCACTTAGGTCCGCAGGAGGCAGATCCTCAGAGGTACTCATGACAGTGTCTAGAAACTCAATCTCTTTTTCCCAACTTGAACATATATTGACCCAGTCAATGTGTGGGTAGTTAAAGTCACCTATTACAACACAGTTATTTCATCTAGCAGCTATCTTTAATTCATTCATCATTTTATAATCCACCTCTATCTTTTGATCTGGTGGGCAATAACAAACTCCCAATGTTAAGCTTCCTTTTGGGCCCACTAATTCAACCCACAGCATTTCCAGAAGCGAATCCAATTCTCCTACCCCCTCAATCTTACTGGACTGTATATCCAATCTGACATACAGAGCCACCCCACCTCCCACTCCCCCCATCCTTCCGATATATTTTATAACCAGGAATCACAGTATCCCACTGATTTTCCTCATCCCAGCCTTCCCCTGAGAAGAACATCAGAAGAGCCCTGCTGGATCAGACCAGTGAGGGTCCATCCAGTCCAGCATCCTGCCTCACACAGTGGCTTCAACCAGTTCCTCTGGAGGGCCAACAACAGGACAGAGAGGCCGAGGCCTTCCCCTGAGAAGAACCTCAGAAGAGGCTGGCTGGGTCCATCTAGTCCAGCCTCCTGTCTCACACAGTGGCCTCAACCAGTTCCCCTGGAGGGCCAACAACAGGGCAGAAAGGCCGAGGCCTTCCCCTGAGAAGAACATCAGAAGAGCCCTGCTGGATCAGACCAGTGAGGGTCCATCTAATCCAGCCTCCTGTCTCACATAGTGGCCTCAAACAGTTCCCCTGGAGGGCCAACAACAGGGCAGGGAGGCCGAGGCCTTCCCCTGAGAAGAACCTCAGAAGAGCCCTGCTGGGTCAGACCAGTGAGGGTCCATCTAGTCCAGCCTCCTGTCTCACATAGTGGCCTCAAACAGTTCCCCTGGAGGGCCAACAACAGGGCAGGGAGGCCGAGGCCTTCCCCTGAGAAGAACCTCAGAAGAGCCCTGCTGGGTCAGACCAGTGGGGGTCCATCTAGTCCAGCATCCTGTCTCACACCGGGGCCAACCAGTTCCTCTGAAGGGCCAGCAACAGGGCAGAGAGGCCGAGGCCTTCCTCGGATGTTGCCTCTTGGCTCTGGGATTCAGAGGATTAGTGCCTCTGAATGTGGAGGTTCCCCTCAGCCACCAGGTCTAGTAACCAGGGCTCATTTCGTAGCAGGAGCTCCTTTGCATATTAGGCCACCCCCCCCCCCGATGTAGCCAATCCTCCAAGAGCTTACAGTAGCCCCTGTAAGAAAAGCTCTGTAAGCTCTTGGAGGATTGGCTACATTAGTTGTGTGCGGCCTAATATGCAACGGAGCTCCTGCTACGAAATGAGCCCCGCTAGTAACCATTTATAGACTTGTCCTCTACAAATCTGCTTAATCCCCCTTTAAATTCTGTTTATTCCTGTGGCCATCTAGTGCTGCCACGTCGTCGTCCCCCCGGCCACTGGCTGGAGAGCGGGGATAGAGGTGCTAGATCCAGACTGGGAAACTCCTGGAGATTTGGAGACGGATCCTGGGACCTTGTTCGGTTACAATGCCCTAGAGTCCACCCTCCAAAGCACCCACTTTCTCCAGGGGAGCTGATCTCTGTCGCCTGGAGATGTGCTGTCATTCCGGGGAATCCCCCGGTCCCACCTGGAGGCTGGCATCCCTACACAACATCCTCTCTCTGAAGAGCAACTGAAATCCCGGGAGATCTCCAGGCCCCACCTGGAGAACGATAACTCTAGCTGGGATCCTAAATTGGTGCTCTGCAAGGGGAAGGAGAGAAGCAGCAGTTTGCAGTTTTGAATAGGTTACCTGCCAGGGATTGGCAAAGGTGACCCCCCCCCCTCGGCTGAGGGGAGGGTGGCGCAAAGCCGCGTGCCCACAGGGAGAGAGAGAGAGAGCACAAACGAGTGGTTTGGGGAGAGCCAGAGAGAAAGCGGCGCTCTGGCTGAAACTGGGGCAGCAGCCTGGGGGGTACGCTGCCTGCTGAAGGCGTGTCGGCTTGCACCCGCTTATGCACTGCTTGCAGATTTGTAGATCCAGTATTGCAAAGCCATCCCAGGTCTCCAGCAGCCGCTCTCTCGCTCTCTCTTTCTCTCTCTCATCAAAAGCAAACAGAAGCTTCAAACTCTGCCTTGGAATTTCTCATGGCTCGGGGAAGTGGGGTCATGACGTGGCCCACAATCCTTAGCAACGTGCCGGACTTCTGTGTAGGATCGCCAGTCTCCCGGAGCATGCAACCAATGGGAAGAACGCAGTGACATGGAATATTTTACCATGCAGTACTTTTTGGTTCTCGATCGGTTGTTACAGTTCTGTCTTGGATAACGCTTGGGTGAGACGGAGCGCCACGGCGTTGGCTCGTCCCGTCAGCTGGAACTAAACTTGCAGAGCTGCTATCTGAACAGAACTTTAAGTCTTCAGGACGGGAGGATTCTGCAGATAGAAACATAGAATCGTAGCGTTGGAAGGGACCTCCAGGGTCATCTAGTCCAACCCCCTGCACAATGCAGGAAATTCACAAATACCTCCCACACACACACACACACAGAGTGACCCCTGCTCCATGCCCAGAAGATGACAAAAAACCTCCAGGATCCCCCGCCAAACTGGCTTGGAGAACAATTGCTTCCTGCCCTCAAAACGGTGATCGACATTTCCCTGGGTGTATAAGAAAGGGCCGCAAGAACTAAATACTGAGGCAACCCTTCCTGCCCTCTCATCTTGTGATCTGCCTAATTTCACAGAATCAGCATTGCTGTCAGATGGCCCTCTAGCCTCTGTTTGAAGTACTATTGGTGTATCGAGTGGACTTTTGAATTGGCAATTTCCATTTGAATCCTTTGTTCTGTGACTCATGAACTTGGATCTTTCCCTATTTGCATAATTTATTCATGTGAATGTCAAGATCCGTATTCCGATTGTTTTGTATGTGAGTTATTGCTGATGATGCAAATAATTTGTAAGCATTATATTTAGTGTCCTTCAGTATTTTTGGAGGTTTAATTATGCAGGGGATTTTCCTTTTGTCTTGTATTCACTTGATCCGCGTACCTCGCTTCTAAAGACATTTTTATGTAATAATTATTTTTTATCAAACAGACAAAACCGAAAACGAACAAACAAACGTAAATACATACAAATGTGGGGGTTCCATGCACATCTTTGTTATATCTAATGTGTTGGTAAAGGTAAAGTTTTCCCTTGCTCAAAAGCCAGTCGAATACGACTCTAGGGATGCGATGCTCATCGCCATTTCCAAGCCGAAGAGCCAGCGCTGTCTGAAGATGTTTCCATGGTCATGTGGCCGGCATGACTACATGCCGAGGCGCCCGGAACGCCGTTACCTCCCCACCGACTTGCAATTTATTTATCGACTTGCAATTTCTTGCTTTCGACTTGCATGTCGATAAAGATTTATTTATCGACTTGCAATTTCTTGCTTCCGACTTGCAAATTATCGACTTGCAATTCCTTGCTTTCGAGCTGCTAGGTTGGCAGAAGCTGAGAACTGGAGAGGGGAGCTCACTCCGTCACGCAGCACTCTGGTCTCAAACTGCTGAACTACCGACCTTCTGGTCTGCGGGTCAGCATCTTAACCACTTGAGCCACGCAGCCTTGATCTAATATGTAACCTTATACGTTATTGCAGTTGAAAGGACCAGGCGGTAGGTGATGGGAAAGACCTCTGCCTGAGACCTTGGAGAGCCTCTGCAAGCCCGAGTAGACAATACTGACCTGGATGGACCAAGGGAAGGGTGGAGCTGTGGCTCAGAGGCAGAGCATCTGCTTTGCATGAAAGTCCCAGGTAACATTTCCAGTTAAAATGACCAGGGAGTAGGTTGTGTGAAAGACCTCCACCTAAGACCCCGGAGAGCGGCTGCCAGTCTGAGTAGGCAATACTGGCCTTGATGGACCAGGGGTCTGATTCAGTAGAATCTATTCCTTCAAGGAGAGGATAACCCCAGGGGTCATTGCGTAGAAAGAGAGGTGCAGGAGCTCATTACCATAACTCATTTGCATAACTCATTTGCATATGCCACACCCCCTAACATACCGGACGTGTGTCAGAAGGCCACACCCACCCCTCAGGCTCCACTCCACAGGTGAGTGAAACTGATCTGCTCTTCCGCCATTCCCTTCCCCATCCAAGACTTGGTGCCATGAAAATAAGCGTCAAGAACACACCCTCATTCTCTTCCGGCTCCCTTGAAACCACCAGGTTTCCAGTAGACTTCAGGTATACCCAGGACATGTGCACCACCCATCCCTTCCCCTTCCCCTCCCCACAACAAGACACCCTGTGAGGTAGATGGGGCTGAGAGAGGTCTTTTGAGAACTGCTCATGAGAGAACAGCTCTGAGAGAACTTGTGACTGGCCCAAGGTCACACCAGCAGCTACGTGTAGAGGAGTGGGGAATCAAACCTGGTTCCCCCAGATTAGAGTCCAACTCCTGACCACTACACCAAACTGATGGGGTGGAAGCTGCTGAAGGGTTGGTGAGATTTCTCCAGTACCTATGTGCCGTGTGCCCAGATAAAAAATGGTATACTTAGAAAATTTATATGCCACCTTGAGCAAGTCTCTGGAAAAGCAGCACACAGTCATAAAAGGAACAATGATAAAATTATCAATATTAAAACAAAATATTAAAATCAATAAAGACCCTAGCAGGGCTTTCCCCGGGGCGCTGCGCCTCTGCACTGCTCGGGGAAGCCGAGGAGGGGGCGGGGCTTGCTCATGTGCCTGCCCCCTGGGCTTCTCACTCCCAGAGCTGCGCTCCTGTGCGCTCCCGCTCCAACGGACCCCTGGATAACCCCATCCAAGATCATAGATTCAGGTGGGGTCGCCACGTTGGTCTGAAGACCAACAAAGTTCAGTTCTGGGTATAAGCTTTTGTGTGCATGCACACTTCTTCAGATACATTGAAACAGACTTCTTCAAGCCTTACATATAGGTGGGGGGTGGTTAGTTGCTGAGAAGGCCTAGTTAGAGTCAAGATGAGCAAAACATATCAGTCTGTATCTGTGCAAGTTTCTTCATAAGGCTGATGGAGTTACATTTCTTTCAACTAACCCCCCTCCCCCAATCTATATTTAAGGCTTGAGGGAGTCTATTTCAATGTTTGAAGAAATGCGTTGTTTTTTTTTTCCTGGGAGGTTTGAGATGAGCAAAGCCTCCACTTTGCATTTTAACAGTTTTTACCCCCTCTGGGCAGAGAACAGGATGGGAAGAAGGAAGTCCGTCAATGGCTTTCCAGGCTCACCTCAGCTCACCTTTCATACGGATGCTAATAGATCTAGCTAGAAACAATGGGATGGCCAAGCTCCCCCCCCCCTTCAAGCAGGGAACAGAGTTTGGGAGGAACTGATTGTTAGAAAGTGTACAGGAAAGAGATTTCTGAAGAACTCCTGGTGTGACCTGGTCAGTAGGTGGAGAAACAGATATTATAAAATCTCCTTGTAACAGAAAGGCAGCCTCTTTTCCTGGGATGCTGGCTGAGTCCATGAGAGCACACAGACCTTTCCTCTGGGAAGGCAGCCATTTTTGACCACGTGCTGGCCTAAAGAAGAAGAGATTGGATTTATACCCCGCCCTTCACTACCCAAGGGAGTCTCAGAGCGGCTTACAAACTCATTCCCCTTCCTCTCCCCACAACAGACATCCTGGGAGGTAGGTGGGGCTGATAGAGCTCTGACAGAAACTGCTCTTCTTCAAGAACAGCTGTGCCAGAACTACAGCTTGCCCAAGGTCATCCAGCCAGGTGCAAATGGAGGAGTGGGGAATCCAACCCGGTTCTCCCAGAGCAGATTCCACACACTTAACCACTACACCAAACTGGCTCTCCAGCTAAAGAGCTGGAGGGAGCTTCAAGGTAATGGTTGCTTTATAGGGATTTGTAACTACCTAAGCTAAAGGGGCCTATTCTATATAGTAGCATCTGATAGGGCACGTATAAAGAGCGAGACCAAGGATTTGTGTTTTACCCAGTTCTTTCGGTATCCCTTGGTCAGTCCAGTGCTGTGTTAAAAGTATGCTTGTAAACCTTTTCTTTTTAATAATACTTTATAACTGTGAGTGCTGGGAGTGGTTCTCAGTACCAAATAGACCTCCACTGTCTCGGACACGCTATGTTAAAAGCAGAGCCAGGAGGAAGGAAGGCAACTGGCAAGTGACTATTCCTCCAGGGGTGCACAAAGCAGTGAACTGTCCCCACGGTGACCAGGCACTGGGCAGTGGAAGTCACAGAGGCAAGGCCTCAGAACTTGGAAGGGAGGCTGGGAGGGAGGAAGGAGGAGGAGGAGGAAGAGGAGGAGGGAGGGGGATTTATACCCTGTCCTTCACTACCCAAAGGAGTCTCAAAGCAGCTTACAATCCCCTCCCCTTCCCCTCCTCACGACAGACACCCTGCGAGGTAGGTGGGGCTGAGAGAGCTCTGAGACAACTGTCCTTAAGAGAACAGCTCTGAAAGAATCGGGACTGACCCAAGGTCACACCAGCAGCTGCCTGTGGAGGAGGAGGAGTGGGGAATCAAACCCAGTTCTCCCAAACTAGAGTCCGTGCTCTGAACCACTACACCACGGCAGCTCTCGGACCCTCCCAGTGGGCAATGCCATACACAGTCCAGGTGGTGGTGGCGGGTTACCCAAGAGAGAAAGAAGAGCTCTTCCAGGTGGTGAGAAAACCCCAGAGAGTTTTAATTCATGGAACATGTGGAACTCACTGCCACAGGAGGTGGTGGCAGCTACAAGCATGGACGGCTTCAAGAGGGAATTAGATAAACACATGGAGCAGAGGTCCATCAGTGGCTCTTAGCCACCAGGTATAGATAGGAACTCTCAGTCTGGGGCAAGTGATGCTCTGTATTTCTTGGTGCTTGGGGGGCAGGGAAAACAGTGGAAGGGCTTCTAGTGTCCCCACTAGTGGACGTGGTATTTTGGGCCACCGTGTGACCGAGTGTTGGACTGGATAGGCCATTGGCCTGATCCAACATTGGCTTCTCTTCTGTTCTTAGGGGCAGGGCAGAATATGGCCAGCAGGCCAGTGCAGGGACGCTCCACCACACAAGGTAGCTGAAGAAGTGTGCATGCACATAAAGATCTGAGAGCCAGTATGGTGTAGTGGTTAAGTGCACAGGCTCTAATCTGGGAGAACTGGGTTTGATTCCCCACTCCTCCACTTGCACCTGCTGGATGACCTTGGGCAAGCCATAGCTCTGTCAGAGCTGTTCTTGAAAGAGCAGTCCTCAAAAGAGCTCTCTCAGCCCCACCCACCTCACAGGGTGTCTGTTGTGGGGAGGGGAAGGGAAAGGAGTTTGTAAGCCGCTCTGAGACTCCTTTGGGTAGTGAAGGGCAGGGTATAAATCCAATCTCTTCTTCTTCTTCTTCTACCCAGCACTAAACTTTGTTCGTCTTAAAGGTGCCACTCTGGACTGAAACTCCGGTCTGCCTGCCTGTTTCCTACCTGCTCTCTTCCTGAGACCCCAAACAGCTGCTGCCTGTTCGAGGAGACCAACGTACCTAGCTGGACTAGCGGCCTGACTTGGCGCAAGACTGCCTCTTGTATTTGGAGAACCCACTGGCTGCCTCTCTGATCCAGAATGCGGGGCTGTTCCCAGTCGTGCCCAGGGCAGCGCCGAAGCCACCGAGACTTGGCCTGGCATTTCTGCCGATCTGTGCAAACCTCCCCGCGCTTTGGCTCTTGTGCGAAGCCGCAGCTCGCGTCGGGACTTGCAGGGAGGCAGGAGGAAGCTGCCTCTCCTCTCGAGGCAGCACCAGCAAGTCCAGGCTTGGAGGCCTCCGGGATAGGCGCTGCCCCACCCGCTCCACTGCCCCGCCGGTTACCTCCCTTCTTGGCCCGGGTTTCGACAGCCAGGCGAGGAAATGAGAGAGTGCAATTGACGGAAAAGAGCAGCAGTGAAGGAAATACCGCAGGGCAAACCTGGTGGCTCGTTGGGCCAGACGCTTCTGGGGAAAGGAGCTGTGGCTCACGGGCAGAGCCTCTGCTTGGCATGCAGAAGGTCCCAGGTTCCATCCCTGGCATCTCCAGTTCAAAGGACCAGGCCAGAGGTGGTGTGGAAGACCTCTGCCTGAGACCCTGGAGAGCTGTAAAGAGGGGCTGTGGCTCAGTGGCAGAGCCTCTGCTTGGCGTGCAGAAGGTCCCAGGTTCAATCCCCAGCATCTCCAGTTAGAAAGGACCAGGCAGGAGGTGATGTGAAAGACCTCCTCCTGAGACCCTGGAGAGCTGTAAAGAGGGGCTGTGGCTCAGTGGCAGAGCCTCTGCTTGGCGTGCAGAAGGTCCCAGGTTCAATCCCCGGCATCTCCAGTTAGAAAGGACCAGGCAGGAGGTGATGTGAAAGACCTCCTCCTGAGACCCTGGAGAGCTGTAAAGAGGGGCTGTGGCTCAGTGGTAGAGCCTCTGCTTGGCAGGCAGAAGGTCCCAGGTTCCATCCCTGGCATCTCCAGTTAAAAAGGACCAGGCAGGAGGTGATGGGAAAGACCTCCTCCTGAGACCCTGGAGAGCTGTAAAGAGGGGCTGTGGCTCAGTGGAAGAGCCTCTGCTTGACAGGCAGAAGGTCCCCGGTTCAATCCCTGGCATCTCCAGTTAAAAAGGACCAGGCAGGAGGTGATGGGAAAGACCTCCTCCTGAGACTCTGGAGAGCCACTGATCTTGATAGACCATGGGCAGGGAAGGGCTGTGGCTCATTTCCTTGGCATGTAGAAGGCCCCAGGTTCAATCCCCGGCCTCTCCAGTTAAAAGAACCAGGTAGGAGGTGTTGTGACTTTTGCCTGAGAGCCCGACCTTGTTAGACCAAGGGTAGAGAGAGGCCATAGCTCAGTGGTAGGGCATCTGCTCAGATGTGCAGAAGGTCCCAGGTTCAATCCCCAACATCTCCAGTTAAAAGAACCAAGTAGGAAGTGATCTATGGTTAAGGAGAAGAAGAGTCCGTTTTTATACCCGGTTTTTCTCTACCCAAAGTTTCGGAGCGGCTTACAAACTCCTTTCTCTTCCCCTCCCCACAACAGACACCCTGGGAGGTAGGTGGGGCTGAGAGAGCTCTTTCCAGAACTCCCCTTGAGAGAATGGCTCAGAGAGAACTGTGACTGACCCAAGTTCACCCAGCTGGCTGCATGTTGAGGAGTGGGGGATCAAACCTGGTTCTCCAGAGTAGCACCCACCGCTCTTAACCAGTACACCAAGGAGAAGTCTTCGGACAGTGCTGGCTCTTCGGCTTGGAAACGGAGATGAGCACCGCCCCCTAGAGTCGGATTCAACTGGCTTTCGAGCAAGGGGAACCTTTACCTTTATTCAAGGTAGCAGAGCAAAAGAAGTAAGCAGCACACATGTGTACTAGCTTTAAAAAGTACAGTTTACTGATTACTGATGGGGGAAAGGAACTGGGCGTTTTAAAACAAAAGAACATCCTGTTTAGCATCTATGACCTATATCTTCTCTAAGTAACTGTTACCTCCTGAGTGTGTGTGTGTGTGTGTGTGTGTGTGTGTGTGCCCCAGGCAAGAGTTAGAACAAAGGGCAGTAAACCTTTCCACCCTGGAACATAAGAACATAAGAGAAGCCAATGCTGGATCAGGCCCTCCCACTCTTGCCCCCCAAGCACCAAGAATACAGAGCATCACTGCCCCAGACATAAGAACGTACGAGAAGCCAATGCTAGATCAGGCCAATGGCCCATCCAATCCAACACTCTGTGTCACAACAGTGGCCAAAACCCAGGGGCCATCAGGAAATCCACCAGTGGGGCCAGAACTCCAGAAGCCCTCCCACTCTTGCCCCCCCCCAAGCACCAAGAAGACAGAACATCGCTGCCCCAGACATAAGAACATAACAGAAGCCATGTTGGATCAGGCCAGTGGCCCCTCCAGTCCAACACTCTGCCATACAGTGGACCAAAAAAGCAGGGACATCTTCAGATCTATTCATCAGCCAATGGGCAAACCCAGTACCGACTCATTAGGCACCCTGTCCCCTAGACTCTGGTGGGTCAGATGTGCGGGCCACTCCATTGGTCCTAAGGCCATCTGACCAGGAAATTGTTCCAGGTGGTCAGCCGTGTCGGTCTGAAGCAGTAGAACAGATTTAGAGTCCGGGGCACCTGTATCTCTATCACCCTGTCTCTAAAGGCTTGAAATCCAGCTTCCTTTCTAATGTATCTGAAGAAGTGTGCCTTGCCCACAAAAGCTGATACCTTGAATAAACCTTTGTTGGTCTTAAATTGCCCCTGGACTCGGGATTTGTCCCTCTGACTAGGAAATTAGCATACATAAGTAAAGACATTGATTCTTTCAGGACATCAGAAACGAACTTGCTTGCATCCCAACAACAGGCAACCAATGTTCCTTCTAAGCTCTGAAGTCTTGTGGGCAAAAATTCTATTCTGTGAGCTATTGGCATTAAAGTTGCAAGCGAGCGATTAGGCTACTGCATAAATGAGTTTGCTCCGGAGCCCATCCTTCCTGAGCGAAGACAAAAATGTCTGAGCCGGAGGCTCAAAAACTGTGAGCTAGCTCATACTAACTCAGCTTAGAGGGGACACTGTAGGCAACACTCCTTCCCGTCTTCAGGAATCGCTTGTATCTAACGAAGGCAGCGTGGACCCTTAAAAGCTCGTCCTTGGAAAACCTGATTGGTCGCTAAGGCCCAATTGGCATCTAGCATTTGCGCCGCCGTCTTAGCAAACCCACACTGGCACAGAAAGTCCCCTCTGCATTGCCTGCCACCTTCACTTGGATTGACTGTCGGGTTTTATTATGGCGCTACCGCACATGAATCGAGCAGTAAGAGAACACAAGAACGTAAGAGAAGCCAGTGTTGGATCAGGCCAATGGCCCATCCAGTCCAACACTTTGAGCCTGTTTTTTGAGGATCACCGAAGCTGCTGGGGAATTCGGGTGAAGCCGCGGGTCAAAATGCGGCGCGGGGCAAATAGTGGAAAATTCAAGCTTGCAATCGGGGCACAGGGAAGAATGACGCCGGAGCAGCGCCTCGTGGGAAATTGGTCCCTGTAGCACACAGTAGACAAAAATACCAGGTGCCCTCTGGAGGTCCAGCAGCAGGGCCAGGACACTAGAAGCCCTCCCACTGTTGCCCCCCCCCCCCCAAGCACCAAGATTACGGAGCATCACTTGCCCCAGATTGAGAGTTCCTATCTATACTTTGTGGCTAATAGCCACTGATGGACCTCTGCTCTATATGTTTATCTAATTCCCTCTTGAAGCTGTCCATGCTTGTAGCTGCTGCCACCACCTCCTGTGGCAGTGAATTCCACGTGTTAATCACTCTTTGGGTAAAAAAGTACTTCCTTTTATCTGTTCTAACCCGACTGCTCAGCAATTTCACAGAGTGCCCACGAGTTCTTGTCTTGTGAGAAAGGGAGAAAAGGACTTCTTTCTCTACCTGCTCGATCCAATGCATAATCTTATAAACCTCGATCATGTCACCCCTCAGCCATCATTTCTCCAAGCCAGGGGTGGGCAATCGTTTTGGCTCGGGGGCCACTTTGTGGGAACAGAGGTTAGCGGAGGGCCGCACCTTTTAAAATGATTGCATTCATTAGTTAACTGTGCATTTCAGAAAAGGTATAAATTGTATCATAAAAATCAATAAATATAAATTAAATAAAATAGTGGTAGTTTTATTCAATTTATTTATCGTGCTAATTTCATATCATCTATAGCTGCAAGCACATTTAATTTTAGAATCAGTTTAATGAGAGAAATGTACCCTATCACACTTTTCTACAATTTTTTTGAAATCAGGAGACTGCTTGTTGAGAAACCACGTGGCCGACTGTCTTGGCGGGCTGCAAAAAACTCTGTGGCGGGCTGCATGTGGCCCCCGGGCCGCAATTTGCCCACCCCTGCTCCAAGCTAAAGAGCCCCAAGCGCTTCAACCTTTCTTCATAGGGAAAGTATTCCAACCCTTTTATATCTTTTTTTTGAAGTGGTATCTCTTTTTAGCAGAATGGATACAGGGAAGCGAACACCTGGGACCTCTTGGCTTTCTTCCCCCTTGAACTGGGATGTGTTTCATAACTTTAGGCAAGACGAAACATGGCCACGAGAAGCCGAGGAATTTCATGGTGTAGCATTCTGGATCCCTGCAGTGGACAGTAAGTCTCGATTCTAGCTGTGATTTCCTACTCCCTCAGACCTCCAAACAGCCTAACAGGTGGGGTTTTCTGATTTTTTTTTAAATTGCATTCACCAAAGGTACCCACTTTGGTCTCTGATGGCTCTTCTGCAGCCATGTTGGAAAGAAAACACACAGACAAATAAAAGCAACAGGCAATCAATAACAGGTTTAAAATAACCAACAGCTTCAAAAGACCAGAAGAGAACCTGAAAACTAGATTAGCAGGGGATCAAAACAAGGAGGAGGAGGAGAAGAGATTGGATTTATACCCCGCCCTTCACTCAGAGTCTCAGAGCAACTCACAATCCCTTTCCCTCCCCCTCCCCACAACAGACACCCTGTGAGGTAGGTGGGGCTGAGAGAGCTCTGTCCAGAACTGCCCTAGAGAGAACAGCTCTGAGAGAACTTGTGACTGACTCAAGGTCACCCAGCTGCCTGCATGTGGAGTGGGGAATCAAACCCAGTTTAGAGTCCACCACTAGACCACATTGGCTCTTAATAAAAACAGGGGTCCGTTGGGGCTGGAGCGAGGCGGAGCAAAGCTCCGCCAGCTCAGGAGTGGCCTCTAGGGCAGCCATGGGCCGAATCAGATTCTCTGATCTGATTCAGCTCGCTGCCGAATTGCTGCCGAATTTCGGCAGCAAATTTAAAAGCGACTGGAGGGGAGGGGGTTTGAGGGAGAGGCTCCAAACTTGCAGGGTAGCTGCTGGGACCTCTCCCCCAAATACCCACCAAGTTCCAAGAAGATTGGACCAGGGGGTCCAATTCTACAAGCCCCCAAACAGGTTGCTCCCATTCCCTCCATTGTTCTCTATGGTAGGAAAAAAGGTAACATTTTTTCCCACCATAGAGAACAATGGAGGGGATGGGACAACCTGTTTGGGGGCCCATAGAATTGGACCCCGTGGTCCAATCTTCTTGAATCTTGGTGGGTATTTCGAGGAGAGGCCCCAGCAGCTACCCTGCAAGTTTGGAGCCTCTCCCTCAAACCCCCTTTCCTCCAGCCCCTCATATACCCTATGAGTTTTTGCCATTGATTTCAATGGCCCATAGGGTATAATGGGGCTGAAACTGACATTCCCTTTCTGACACACTTCCGGTGATGTCAGGGGACGTGGCACATGCTAATGAGGTATGCTAATGAGTTATGCCTGGATTTATACCCCGCCCTTCACTCGAAGTCTCAGAGCGGCTTACAATCTCCTTTCCCTCCCCCTCCCCACAACAGACACTGTCTGAGGTAGATGGGGCTGAGAGAGCTCTTTCGAGGACTGCTCCTGGAAGAACTTGTGACTGACCCAAGGTCACACCAGCAGCTGCACGTGAAGGAGTGGGGAATCAAACCTGGTTCTTCCAGACTGGAGTCTGCGCACTTAACCACTACACCAACCTGGTCCCCATTCCTTCCCCAACCATTTAGTTCCTGGTTGCTCCATCTATTCAGAGACACCCCTGTCCTCCCTTTGATGGCCTCACTAGCACAATCAGGGTTGCCAATCTCCAGGTGGTGGCTGGAGACCCGCCAGGATTACAAGCAGTCTCCAGGTTACAGAGATCAGTTCACCTGGAGCAAAATGGCTGCTCTGGAAGGCAGACTCTATGGATGAGATCCCTCCGCTCCCCCAAACCCACCCTCTCCAAGCTAAGGAGCAGTTTGGTGTAGTGGGTTAAGAGTGGTGGACTCCAGTCTGGGAGAACCGGGTTCGATGCCCCACTCCTCCACATGCAGCCAGCCGGGCGACCTTGGGTCAGTCAAAAGTTCTCTCAGAGCTGTTCTCTCGCGAGCAGCTCTCTCAGTGATCTCTCAGCCCCACCTGTCTCACGGGGTGCCTGTTGTGGGGAGCAGAAGGGAAATGAGATTATAAACCGTTCTGAGACTCCTTCGGGTGGTGAAAAGCGGGGTATAAAACCCGACTCTTCCTCTTCAGGCTCCACCCACCTCCAAATCTCCAGTACAAATTGCAACAGGTTGATGAATTCAGATATTTAGGGATTGTTTTCCAGCCAAGCTTATCCCGGTCCAAGCACATTAAATATCTTAGGCAGAGAGTCGACATAGCCTTACTAACCTTGAAGAAGTTTTTCTGTATCCAAGGAGCTCAATATGTGCCAGCGCTCCTGAAAGCTTCAGCTTTCTGCCTGCTATTGAATCTATGAACATCGTCTTCCGGACTGAAAGCGACCATCTTCCGGTGTTACTCTCAATAGTCTGTTCAACTGAGATTTCCCATTCTTTAAACTGTTCGTCAGAACAACAGACAGACCTAATCTTAAAAAGAATCAGCTGGTCTGAAACCTTGGAAGGAGACCTTCCCTCTCTCTTTCAGTCTGAGATGACATCTGAGCTGAGAACAGTAACTATTAGCAGGGGTCATTTCGTAGAAAAAGAGGTGCAGGAGCTCATTAGCATAACTCGTTTGCATAACTCATTTGCTTATGCCACACCCCCTAACATACCGGAAGTGTGTCAGAAGGCAACACCCATCCCTCAGGCTCCACTCCACAGGTGAGTGAAACTGACCTGCTCTTCCTCCATTCCCTTCCCCATCCAATACTTTGTGCAATAAAAATAAGTGTAAAGAACACACCCACATTCTCTTCCTGCTCCCTTGAAACCACCAGGTTTCAAGTAGACTTGAGATACCCAGGACACATGCACCACCCATCCCTTTCCCTTCCCCTCCCCACAACAAGTCACCCTGTGAAGTAGGTGGGGCTGAGAGAGGTCTTTTGAGAACTGCTCATGAGAGAACAGCTCTGAGAGAACTTGTGACTGGCCCAAGGCCACACCAGCAGCTGCATGTGGAGAAGTGGGGAATCAAACCCGGTTCTCCCAGATTAGAGTCCAACTCCTGACCACTACACCAAACTGATGGGGTGGAAGCTGCTGAAGGGTTGGTGAAATTTCTCCAGTACTTATGTGCCATGTGCCCAGATAAAAAATGGTATACTTAGAAAATTTCTATGCCACCTTGAGCAAGTCTCTGGAAAAGCAGCACACAGTCATAAAAGGAATGATGATAAAATTATCAATATTAAAACAAAACATTAAAAACAATAAAGACCCTAGCAGGGCTTTCCCCGGGGCGCTGCGCCTCTGCATTGCTCGGGGAAGCCGAGGAGGGGGCGGGGCTTGGACATGTGCCCACCCCCTGGGCTCCTCAGTCCCGGAGCTGCGCTCCTGTGCGCTCCCGCTCCAACGGACCCCTGACTATTAGTTCTACCTCACACTCAGAAGTACTATCCGCTTTCCACCAATTGTCAAGCACTGTTCACTATTGGCCAAGCCTGTTCTCGCAACCTCCTCTAAGACTCAAAAGTTGCTTCGATAAAGAATGTTTAGAACTTAAAAGGAAACTTAGAACACTGTTTAGGGAATCTTGCTCGATGGAATCCCCTGATACCCTGGGAAATTATTTTACTTCTTAAAAAAACCCTTCCAAGATCTAATTATTAAGAAAAAATGATCATTTTCAGTATAAATGGAACCAACTTTTCCTATCTTATCAGATCTCGGGACAGCAAGTCTTTTTGGCGGGCAATATTTAGGGCATTGAATAACAATCCCTTACCAGAAGCCTACATTTCTCCCCAAATATGGGTTGAGCATTTCTCCATGCTTTTCAGTTCCCATACTGCTCCCCTATCTAGCACTTGCAGCTGCTGAATGACCTTGGGCAAGCCATAGTTCTGTCAGAGCTGTTCCTGAAAGAGCAGTTTCTGTCAGAGCTCTCTCAGCCCCACCTACCTCCCAGGGTATCTGTTGTGGGGAGGGGAAGGGAGAGGAGACTGTAAGCCGCTCTAAGATTCTGAGTAAAGGGTGGGGTATAAATCCAATCTCCTCCTCCTCCTCCTCCTCCTCCTCCTCCTCCTCCTCCTCCTCTTCTTCTTCTTCTTCTTCTTCTTCTTCTTCTATTCCTTGTTGGCCTCCAGTAGATACCAACTGTTAAATGCTGAAAGCCTCCCAACCTTTATCATATTGACGGAACATGAGTGTTGCTGGTCAAAATGGAATGATGCTGTAGATGTGAAAACAAGACAACTGGGCTTACGGAAGACAGAGAAGTTAACCCAAAGAAGGCAAACTTCACTCACAGAAAAGTTGCTCCAAAATGATTGGGACACTCTCCAAACAGATGCTAGACGAAAATGCTTCATCTAGGAATGACATATTCCACCAAATCTGACCTGCCTTTTTACTTAAACATGTTGACCGTTCCAAAACGGAGACATTAGAAGAAGAAAAGAAGAAGAAGAAGAGATTGGATTTATACCCCGCCCTTCACTCACTTGGAGTCTCAGAGCGGCTTACAAACTCCTTTCCCTTCCCCTCCCCACAACAGGCACCCTGTGAGGTGGGTGGGGCTGAGAGAGCTCTTTCCCAAGCTGTCCTTGAGAGAACAGCTGGTAAGGAGCTATGGCTTGCCCAAGGTCATCCAGCAGGTACAAGTGGAGGAGTGGGGAATCAAACCCGGTTCTCCCAGATTAGAGTCCGCACACTTAACCACTACACCAAACTGGCTCTTGTACATGATTGCACACTGCAGTGCGTTCCCAACAGCCCAGATGAAGGGCTGCTTTCCCAAGACCGCTCTGGACCAGCGCGATTGTGCCTGCCCTTTAACAGAACTTGACTCCGCAGGTCACGTTTTCTTCTCTGGTCCCAAACATGCAGCAGCAAGAGAAAGAAAACGGCTGTTGAAATATTCATCTTCTCCTGAGGCAGCAAGACTAAGACTTCTTCTGAGCAGCCTCTGCCAAGATTGCATCGAAGATGTGGCAAACTTTTGTTTTACTGTTTTTTAAAACTCTTTCTTTTTTTAAATGGTGTCTGGCCTATGGGCTAAAAAAGAAAAAAAAATCTCCAGGTGTTTCTCAACCCAGATCTGGCAAACCTCTGCACAACCTTGTGTGCGTACACCCTTCTCCTGTGTGTGTGTTAAGTGTCGTCATCGCCTCTGATTTATGGTGACCCTATGAATATTAATTATTCCTCCATTATTATTAATTAGTCCTCCAAAACGTCCTATTCTTAACAGCCTTGCTCAGGTCGTGCAAACTGAGGGTTTCGGCTTCCTTTATGAAGTCAATCCATCTCGCGTTCCTTGTTCCCTCCTGCCTTCAACACCCCCGGCATTATTGTCTGTTCCAGTGACTTGGGATGACCGTATGGTTCCTTCTTTGGGACAGCTTCAAGCATGCCTATTTGCTTGTTCTAACCCACTTAACGGTTTAGTTTACTTCGGGCCTTCCCTCTTCCAAGAAGCTGCCTGCCCCCTTTCGCAGTGGCCCTCCCCACATCTTGGAGCGGTGAGTTCCGTAAGCCGGCTACCCCGACATTTCTTCGGAAAGGGAAGGGGAGAAGTCTCAGCTCTGTTTTATTTTTCAGGAAGACAGTGTCAGAGTTTGGCCATGTCGGACTCCAGTAGAGGGTCTAGATTCGAGACCAGGAGAGAAGCAGGAGGAGGAAGAGGAAGAGGAAGAAGAGGAGGAAGAAAAGGAAGAAGCAGAAGAAAGGAGGAGGAAATGAGGAAGAGGAAGGAGAAGAGGAGGAGGAGGAAGAAAAAGAGGAGGAAGAAAAAGAGGAAGAAGAGGAGGAGGAGAGTGGATTTATACCCCGCCCTACATGACCTGAGGGAGTCTCAGAGCGGCTTACAATCTCCTGTCCCTTCCCCTCCCCACAACAGATACCCTGGGAGGTGGGTGGGGCTGAGACAGCTCTCTTGAGGATTGCCCTTGAGAGAACAGGTCTGAGAGAACTTGTGACTGACCCAAGGTCACACCGGCAGCTGCATGGGGAGGCGTGGGGAATCAAACCCGGTTCTCCCAGATTAGAGTCCCCGTTCTCCTAACCACTACACCAAACTCCTAACCACTACACCAAATATTCTATGCCTCCTTTCCTTTCAAGATGCTCAAGACTGCTATCTTCGCATCCGCATTCAATAGAAAACTTAGTTTACTCATTTCCGCCCAGTCTAATAATTTAGCAGTCACAATATCTTTCCCCGGAAGTGATGCCGATTTCCACAAACTGGCCCGGGCTATGTGTGCTGCAGTCAATACATAGGCCAACAATCTTTGTTCATAGCCAAGTAAACCCTCCGGTAAAATATTTAACAAAAATATCTCCGGCGCCGGTGCTATGTCCAACCCCATCGTTTCCCTAACCATACTTTTCACCATTACCGAAAACTTTTGAACATCTTTCCACGTCCACCACATATGACAATATGTTCCGATACTCATTCCACATACCCAACACTTATTAGACAAGTTTTTATAACATTTATAGAAGATAGATCCAATGATTGTTTGGTCCAGATTCTATGAGTGGATAAGCTAGGGTGTGGGGCTCCGATAATAATGTTTATAAGTTTTGTATGGAGTAATGTAAAAAACACCTTAAAAATAAATTTTTTTAAAAAAAGACTGCTGGCAAGGCACAACGGATACTCAGCAGAGATGCTTGAACAGCTATCCCACACACCCACCAGAATTGGGGCGTCATTTTGTTATTATTTATTATTATTTAAAACATCTTTATGCTGCCTTTCCAGCCAATCAGGCTCCACTGGGCAGTGAACATTAAAGACATTACTTTCGGGCAATTAAAAATACGGTTAGATTATAGAAGAATTCAATTTAAAACACACTGACGAAGAACCTTAGAAGGCCAGTAACCACTGTTGCGGGGTGGGGTGGGGGGGCATTTAAGCCAGATGGAACAAACAAGGCTTCACCTACCTGCAAAAGACACCAACAGAGGGGAAAAGGAAAAAATTTTATCAGCCGTTCCCACTGTTCCTTCTAAGCTGCTGCCAAAAAACTGAGTTAGAAGAGAATTTGTGAAGTGTATTATATCAGATTGGATGCTGATGAGGTACATTATAATTTCTCATGCCTATTCAGTGATTAATTACTGAATATCGTTTGTAGCGACACGAATTCTGCTCTTAGGAAGCTTATCGAAACAGGTGTTAGAGCAAAGATCGTGACTTTTCGTCCTACTTGGATACAAGAAGAGGAGAAGCGATTGGATTGATACCCTTCTCCTTCACCCCCCGAAGGAGTCTCAGAGCGGCTTACCATCTCCTTTCGCTTCCCCTCCCCGCAACAGACACCCTGTGAGGTAGGTGGGGCTGAGAGAGCTCTTTTGAGGACTGCCCCTGAGAGAACAACTCTGAAAGAACTTGGGACTGACCCAAGGTCATACCGGCAGCTGCATGTGGAGGAGGAGTGGGGAATCAAACCCGGTTCTCCCAGATCAGAGTCCGTGCCACTACACCAGACTGTGCCACTACACCCGACTGGCTCTCTTATAAGAATAAGAAAGACACTAAGAACATTTTATGGGCTGTTGCATTTTGCATGGATGACACTTGAGGTGAAAATGACCAGGCAGTCACTTGATAGAGAAGAGGATTATGTTACTGGACTGTTCTTATTATGAAGGATTTTCATGTCCATGTGATTGCACAGAAACTTATTAATATTTATCAAACACTTGAAACATCAAATTGGCTTTTCGTCATTATATCCCGGGTTGTTATTGTTTATTTTTCATTTGCAGATTACAGGAATTATATTCTGCTCAGGATGTGAACTGCTCCTCTCAGTAGGGGGGAGGATTAAAAGGAACATTGGTTTGGGCGGGCGGCAAACAATTCCGGTCCGTTCAATGGGCTACTTTTCCCCAACGCTCCCTCTAAGCGGTGGAGTCCTGTGAGCAAAAAATCTACTTTGTGAGCCACTGGCATTGAAGTTGCGAGCGAGCGACTTGGCTCCGGCATAAACGAGTTTGCTCCGGAGCTAAGACAAAAGTGTGTGCGCCGGAAGCTAAAAAACGGTGAGCTACCTCACACGAACTCAGCTTAGAGGGAACACTGCTTTTCACCTGTTCCAGCCGTTACAGGACAGTGCGCCGGGGGAGTCCTTCACACCCTCTCAGCCTGATGGGACTTGCCCTTCCTCCACCTTCCCTACGGACCTGTTCTCCCGGCACACAGTTTGGCAGCCAGTGGTATAAATACACAGGGAGCCAATCAATCTGTCAACCGGTGATTGTAAATAAACAGCGTATTATTTTTAAAAGCCTTAACTGTTTGCTGTTTTGAAAAGGCGTAGAGCAATATCGGGCCGGGCAAACTCTCCAGAACAAGACGAAATCCATGTCATACCGTTTACTGGACCAGCCTAGGAGGGCCTGTGACTCATAAGAACATAAGAGAAGGCAGTGCTGGATCAGGCCAGTGGCTCGTCCAGTCCAACACTCTGTGTCACACAGGGGCCAAAAACACCAGGGGCCCTCAGGAGGTCCAGCAGTGGGGCCAGAACTCCAGGAGCCCTCCCGCTGTCGCCCCGCAGACCCCAAGCACCAAGAATACAGAGCATCGCTTGCCCTGGACTGAGGGATCCTATCTATACCGTGTGGCTAAGAGCCACTGATGGACTTCTGCTCCAGATGTTTATCTAATTCCCTCTTGGAGCCGTCCATGTTTGTAGCCGCCACCACCTCCTGTGGCAGTGAATTCCGTGTGTGAATCACTCTTTGGGTGAAGAAGGACTTCCTTTGATCTGTTGTAACCCGACTGCTCAGCAATTTCATGGAGTGCCCACGAGTTCTTGTCTTGTGAGAAAGGGAGAAAAGTACTTCTTTCTCTACCTGTTCTATCCCATGCAGAATCTTATAAACCTCAATCGTGTCACCCCTCACCAATGGAAGAACCTTTGCTTTGTGTCTAGAAGGTCCCAGGTTCAATTCCCAACATCTGCAATCAAAGGATCAGACAGCAGATGATGGGAAAGACCTCTGCCTGAGACCCTCAGAAGCCGCTGCCGGTCTGAGTCAACAATACTGACCTTTTGTTTTTTTAAAAGATGTTTTTATTTCTAACAAACAAACATACAAAACGTAGACAAACAATACATAAAACATGTGGAGGACAAGATAGGAAAAAAAATTACCAAATAGATGGACCCTCACTGGTCTGACCCAGCAGGGCTCTTCTGATGTTTTTCTCAGAGGAAGGCCTCGGCCTCTCTGCCCTGTTGTTGGCCCTCCAGAGGAACTGGTTGAGGCCACTGTGTGAGACAGGATGCTGGACTAGAGGGACCCTCACTGGTCTGATCCAGCAGGGCTCTTCTGATGCTCTTCTCAGGGGAAGGCCTCGGCCTCTCTGCCCTGTTGTTTTTCTCCTGAGGAACTGGTTGGCCACTGTGTGAGACGGGATGCTGGACTAGATGGACCTCTGGTCTGATCCAGCAGGGTTCGTCTATGGTTCTTCTCAGGGGAAGGCCTTGGCCTCTGTGCCCTGTTGCTGGCCCTCCAGAGGAACTGGCTGGCCACTGTGTGAGACGGGGTGCTGGACTGGATGAACCACTGGTCTGATCCTGCAGGGCTCTTCCGATGTCCCTAATTTCTCACCTTTAGAAAGCACCCGCTGGACTAGATGGACCCTCACTGGACTGATCCAGCAGGGCTCTTCTGAGGTTCTTCTCAGGGGAAGGCCTCGGCCTCTCTGCCCTGCTGTTGGCCCTCCAGAGGAACAGGCTGGCCACTGTGTGAGACACGATGCTGGACTGGAGGGACCCTCACTGGTCTGATCCAGCAGGGCTCTTCTGAGGTTCTTCCCAGGGGAAGGCCTCGGCCTCTCTGCCCTGTTGTTGGCCCTCCAGAGGAACTGGTTGAGGCCACTGTGTGAGACGGGATGCTGGACTAGAGGGACCCTCCCTGGTCTGACCCAGCAGGGCTCTTCTGATGTTCTTCTTAGGGGAAGGCCTCGGCCTCTGTGCCCTGTTGTTGTCCCTCCAGAGGACCTGGCTGGCCACTGTGTGAGACAGGATGCTGGACTGAATGAACCACTGGTCTGATCCTGCAGGGCTCTTCCGATGTCCCTAATTTCTCACCTTTAGAAAGCACCCGCTGGACTAGATGGACCCTCACTGGACTGATCCAGCAGGGCTCTTCTGAGGTTCTTCTCAGGGGAAGGCCTCGGCCTCTCTGCCCTGCTGTTGGCCCTCCAGAGGACCTGGCTGGCCACTGTGTGAGACAGGATGCTGGACTGAATGAACCACTGGTCTGATCCTGCAGGGCTCTTCCGATGTCCCTAATTTCTCACCTTTAGAAAGCACCCGCTGGACTAGATGGACCCTCACTGGACTGATCCAGCAGGGCTCTTCTGAGGTTCTTCTCAGGGGAAGGCCTCGGCCTCTCTGCCCTGTTGTTGGCCTTCCAGAGGAACTGGTTGAGGCCACTGTGTGAGACAGGATGCTGGACTGGAGGTACCCTCACTGGTCTGATCCAGCAGGGCTCTTCTGAGGTTCTTCTCAGGGGAAGGCCTCGGCCTCTCTGCCCTGTTGTTGGCCCTCCAGAGGAACTGGTTGGCCACTGTGTGAGACGGGAGGCTGGACTGGAGGGACCCTCACTGGTCTGATCCAGCAGGGCTCTTCTGAGGTTCTTCTCAGGGGAAGGCCTCGGCCTCTCTGCCCTGTTGTTGGCCCTCCAGAGGAACTGGTTGAGGCCACTGTGTAAGACGGGATGCTGGACTAGAGGGACCCTCCCTGGTCTGACCCAGCAGGGCTCTTCTGATGTTCTTCTTAGGGGAAGGCCTCGGCCTCTCTTCCCTGCTGTTGGCCCTCCAGAGGAACTGGCTGGCCACTGTGTGAGATGGGATGCTGGATCGAATGAACCACAGGTCTGATCCTGCAGGGCTCTTCCGATGTCCCTAATTTCTCACCTTCAGAAAGCCCCCGCTGTTCTCGTAGCCGTTTTCTCCCTATCTTTGCGGCTGTGAATCACAAGCGATGGAAAGAAGCGCTTGTTTTTGTCTGTCCAAAACTTTGTCTCACTAATCAGTTTCACAGGGAGGGCCCTTGTTCCACTACGCAGAGAAGACAAGAGGATTTCCTCTTTCGCCTCCCCACTTATGATATCGTGACCCTCCCTCTTGACCCCCTCACTTGGCCCCTCTTGATCCGAACTGGCAAGGCCCCCAAATCCGAGTGTGCACGCCGTCGAGTTGTTTTCGGGAGCTAATTGATTAAAAGCCATTTGCAGTCCGCCCTCCCCAATTAATCCGGGTAGCGGCTTTGTTTTTTTAAAACAAACCGTTAATTATTTTTAATGCAAGCACTTACACTAACCACTTGGCGTTAGAAATCATTAACAACTGCAGTCATCCATTTAAAGAGTCCTCCCCCCCCCCCCCCGGGAGGGAATGCCTTTCCAAATATGGTGCTGGTGGCGATCCGTATGCACGTCCCCTAGAACCAAAAGGCTCCTTCGGTCAGAAGAATCGTCTGCCTCAGCAAACCTATGCAGATTGAAACCAGTCATAGATTAAGATTCACACAACTCAGATAAGTCCAGAAGAGTACATTCAGGTGGGTCGCCGTGCGGGTCTGAAGCAGCAAAACGAAGTTTGAGGCCGGTGGCACCTTGAGGACTGACAAAGTTTAGTTCCTGGTACGAGTTTTTATATGCATGCACAGGTAAGTGTGCGTACGGAAACTTGGACCAGGAATAAAACTTTGTTGGTCTCAACGGTGCCACTGGACTCAAACTTTGTTTTCCAGAAGAATAAGAAGATAAGAACAAAATAAAAATCTGAAGAGCCCTGCTGGATCAGACCAACAGTCCACCTAGTCCCGCGACAGAGGCCAACCAATTCCTTTGGACAGCCAACAACAGGGCAGAGAGGCCGAGGCCCTCCCCTGAGAAGAACAGCAGAAGAGCCCTGCGGGATCCAACCAGTGAGGGTCCATCTAGTCCAGCCTCCCGTCTCACACAGTGGCCAACCAGTTCCTCTGGAGGGCCAACAACAGGGCAGAGAGGCCGAGGCCTTCCCCTGAGAAGAACCTCAGAAGAGCCCTGCAGGATCAGACCGGTGAGGGTCCATCTAGTCCAGCATCCTGTCCCACACAGGGGCCTCAACCAGTTTCTCTGGAGGGCCAACAACAGGGCAGAGAGGCCGAGGCCCTCCCCTGAGAAGAACATGAGAAGAGCCCTGCTGGATCAGTCCAGTGAGGGTCCATCTAGTCCAGCCTCCCATCTCACACAGTGGCCAACCAATTCCTCTGGAGGGCCAACAACAGAGCAGAGAGGCCAAGGCCTTCCCCTGAGAAGAACGTAAGAAAGAGTCCTGCTGGATCAGACCAGTGAGGGTCCATCTAGTCTAGCATCCTGTCTCATACTGTGGCCAACTCTCTGGAGGGCCAACAACAGGGCAGAGAGGCCGAGGCCTTCCCCTGAGAAGAACATCAAAAGAGCCCTGCTGGATCAGACCAGTGGTCCGTCTAGTCCAGCATTTCCATGGTCATGTGGCCGGCATGACTAGACGCCAAGGCACATTAAATGCTGTTACCTTCCCACCGAAGCGGTCCCTATTTATCTACTTGCAATTTCTTGCTTTTGAACTGCTAGGTTGGCAGGAGCTGGGGCCAGAGACGGGAGCTCACTCCGTCATGCGGCACTCAGGTCTCGAACTGCAGAATTACTGGTCTGCAGTTCAGCGTCTTAACTACTTTCATAGGGTGCCTTTAACTGCGCTTCTATCCAAAAAACCCGAGCCCTAAAGTAAGTAATCAGGCCCTTAAGTAGCCCACCCTGATTTTTCCCAGTTCCCCTCTCTGAGGACAGGTACTTTGGACTCCTGTCATGGGGCAGCTACCTGGTTTTCAGGAGGGGCTATGGCTCAGTGGCAGAGCATCGGCTTGGCAGGAGAAAGGTCCCAGGTTCAATCCCCGGCGTCTCCAGTTAAAAGGACCAATCAGTAGGTGACGTGAGAGCCAGTTTCATGTAGCGGTTAAGAGTGGTGGACTCTGATTTGGAGAACTGTGTTTGATTCCCCTCCACATGCAGCCAGCTGGGTGACCTTAGGTCAGTCACAGATCTCTCAGAGCTGTTCTCTTAAGAGCCGTTCTCTCAGAGTTCTCTGGGCCTATTTCCACAGGAGAGAAATCCCCCGCAGTGACATTTTAAAAACTGTGCATTATGTGGAATTGTCTGCAGTAGATTTTTCCTCACCAGGCACAAACCCAAAGTTTCTCCCTCTTACCCTGTGTTTTCAGAACTCACTCAAACTGGGGATTCCGAAAACACAGGGTAAGAAGGAGAAGACTTCGGGTTTGTGCCCGGTGAGGAAAAATCTACAGTGGAAAATGACACATGAATGTGTTGTTTTTAAAACGCCGATGCAAGGAATTTCACTACTGCGGAAATGGCCTCATTCCCACCGACCTCACAGGGCGTCTGTTGTGGGGAGAGGAAGGGAAGGAGGTTGTAAGCCGCTTTGAGACTCCGAGTGAGTGAAGGGTGGGGTATAAATCCAATCTCTTCTTCTCTTCTTCTTCAGTAGAGACTACAAGAGAAATTTCACACAAGGTCAGCACAGAGCGGGAGATGGAGACCTGGGCAGGGGCGGAGGAGAGGTGAGTTCGAGTCTCATCTCAGGCACAGACCAACTCCAATCTCTACTCCTCCTCCTCCTCCTCCTCCAACAACCCTGGAGAGCTTTCCTGAGAAAAAGCGAAAAAAGGATGGGGAAACTCAACTCAAAAAATAGCTGCGAACTGAGAGGGTCAAGCTAACAAAAGAATGATTATGAAAAATATAGACATTTATCAGGGTGTACAGATAAATAAAACATAATAAAATTAAAATTCTGAATGCATGCATTTTTGGATGTGTGTCATTGTATAATGAGGAATATACTGACCACCGAGGAAGGCCCATAGGGGCCAAAATGCGTATGGTCCTTAGGTCAAAAGTTGGCAGAAATGGACAAATGGATGAGAAAATTGAAAAATCAAGACTCAGAAAGGTTTCTAGAAGAATGGAAAGACCTGAAAGAATATCTAGAACAACACTGGGATATGAAAAATAATATCTTTACATTGTCTAACTATTGATTTTAGATGTTTAGAAGAAGAAACAATCCTTTTTAAGAGAAATATACTGGATATTTGAAATGATGAGAATGAAGACTAGAATACATATTACAGATGTTTAGATAATTCTTTTAAATGTTTAAAAATTTCTTTGTCTTTTTTATTGTTATAACCAAATACGTTACCTGTAAGAGTTAATACTTTTAAATCTTTATAATTGCTATTATATATATATAACAGTATAGGTGAGGTGGGAAGTCCTAAAGATTTTGAAATGTAATTGGAATACATAGTTTTATAGAAAATTGGATAATGATGATAATATTTTGAAAGTAACTATGTGAAATTTTGAATAAGTAGAAAAATAATAAAAATTTATTTTCAAAAAAAAGTTTTATCCATCAGTTTGATATATTATTTAGTTATAATAAATAATATGTACCGTAAACAGTTCCTAATGAATCAAGCTTTAAATGTCTGATACTTGGACTGTCTCTTTTAATTTTATTATGTTTTATTTATGTGTACACCAGTGTTCCCTCTAAGCTGAGTTAGTGTGAGCTAGCTCACAGTTTTTTAGCCTCTGGCTCACACATTTTTGTCGTAGCTCAGAAAGGATGGCTCCAGAGCAAACTAATTTAGGCAGCGGCCGAATTGTTTGCTCATGAGATTAATGCAAGTAGCTCAGAAGGTAGAATTTTTGCTCAGAAGACTCCACAGTTTAGAGGGAACATTGGCTGTACACCCTAATAAACATCTATATTTTTCATAATAATTCTTTTGTTAGCTTGACCCTCTCGATTCGCAGCTCTGCCTGAGACCCTGGAGAGCTGCTGCCAGTCTGAGTAGACAATACTGGCTGTGATGGACCAAGGGTCAGGTGGCTTCATGTGTGGACCTTATGGAGTGCTGAACATTGTTACGACGTTACTAACTGTCCCTATCACACCTTCCCAGAATGTACTTCTGTACCCTTCCGGTTTTACCTGTTCTGAGCCCCCTTTTTATATGGGGAGGGGCTGTGGCTCAGTAGCAGAGCATCAACTTGGCACACACAAGGTCGCAGGCTCAATCCTCAGCATCTCCAGTTAAAGGGATCAGGCAGTGGGTGATGGGAAAGACCTCTGCCTGAGACCCCGGAGAGCCGCTGCCAGTCTGAGTAGACAATAGTGACTTCAATGGACCAAAAGTCTGACTCAGCATACGGCTGCATCACGCGTTCATGTGTTCAGGAGGAGCCGATCTTACGGAGAGATTAAAAAGCGCTTGTTCTCAAGACTCGTCACTCCTTCCCCCCCTCCCTGGCTGTGCACGGCTAATTATTCCAGGATTTTCCCACCCAAGCAACTGAGAAACCACGAAATTTTTAAAAGCCAGAGTCAGCAGGTTGTCTTTAAATAAAAGGTTTAAAAAAAAAAAAAAAGCAGGAGACTGAGAACGAAGTTCAGAATTGGTGTTTTCCTTTTCTTTTTCGGAAGAATGGTTTTGTGAATTATAATGATTGTCCGGCACTGTGTGCAGTACAGCCAGGAGAACCTAAGATTGTCTGGCAGCCAGGATTTCTAGCTTCTTTAGCATTATTTACCACTAGGTGGCAAGCTAGACTTTTTTTAAAGGCAAGAGACATTTCAGAGGTGGTTGCCCCTTGCCTGCCTCTGTGTTACGACCCTGGTATTCCTTGGAGGTGGTTTGTCCTTCCAACTACAAGCCGGGGCCGACTTTGCTTAGCTTCTGTGATCTGATGGGATCGGGCTAGCCTGGCGTATCCAGGACAGAGTACATGAGTAGAAATGGAGAGCAGAGGAGAAATGTTCTAATAACGCCGGTTACGATCAACGCTCCCTCTAAGCTGTGGAGTCCTGTGAGCAAAAATCCTACTTTGTGAGCTCCTGGCACTGAAGTTGTGAGAGAGCGATTTGGCTGCTGCATGAATCAGTTTGCTCTGGAGCCATCCTTCCAGAGCCGAGACAAAATAGTGTGAGCCGGAGCCTAAAAAACTGTGAGCCAGCTCACACAGCTTAGAGGGAACCCTGGTTATGGTATGCTGTGCACCGCTGCATCCTGACCAGTGTTCCCTCTAAGTTGGGTGAGTGTGAGCTACCTCACAGTTTTTTAGCCGCCAGCTCACATATTTTTGTCTTCGCTCAGGAAGGGATGGCTCCAGAGCAAACTCATTTATGCAGTGCCCAAACTGCTCACTCACAACTTTAATGCCAAACACCAATTACCGACTGAACTTTGGGCGGTCCCCCACTTGTCGGCAGATACTCATTCTGAAACGACTTATTCTGTGACAAGATTTTTAATGAGAGTCTTCTCTGTAAAGCAACTAAAATCTGGCTTGACCCGATTGGAACAGAATTTGTAACAACTGGAGAATATGATCTATTGAAATGAATTATAGTTTTTATCAGCAACTTCTGTTTCAACATTTGAGATATTTGAGAAGAAGAGATTGGATTCACACACCCCCTTCACTACCCAAAGGAGTCTCAGGGTGGCTTACAATCTCCTTTCCCTTCCCCTCCCCACAACAGACACCCTGTGGCTTGCCCAAGGTCATCCAGCCAGGTGCAAATGGAGGAGTGGGGAATCAAATCCGGTTCTCCCAGATTAGAGTCCGCACACTTAACCGCTACACCAAACTTTTAGATACAATTATTTTGACTGTAAATTTTGATTGCAAATTTCATATTCTGAGGCTAATGCTGTATACCCACGTTTGATAATGGACTAACTTTGGCTGAGCTTAGGATCTTTGGTCATAGAAGCTAATAAACGAAGGAAAGAAAGAAATGCCAGGACCTCAGAAAATAGAATTTTTGCTCCCGAGACAGCTCCCTGCCCTCCTCTAAGTGACAGCCCTTCGTAAATACCGATATACTCAGCCTCCTCGTCTCCAGACTGAATATTTCCAAGTCCCACAGTGTTTCCTCATAGCGGTGGCTTTGAGCCCTTATCAGAGAAGCGGTACATAAAGATTAGTCATATTCGAGTCCAGGATCATCTTAGAGACCAACAAGATATTCAGGTATAGAATCATAAGAACATAAGAGAAGCCAATGTTGGATCAGGCCAGTGGCCCATCCAGTCCAACACTCTGGGTCACACAGTGGCCAAAAACACCAGGTGCCCTCAGGAGGTCCAGCAGTGGGGGCAGGAAGCCCTCCCACTGTTGCCCCCCCAAAAAACACCAAGAATACAGAGAGCATCACTTGCCCCAGACTGAGAGTTCCTATCTATACCTTGTGGCTAAGAGCCACTGATGGACCTCTGCTCCAGATGTTTATCTAATTCCCTCTTGAAGTCGTCCATGCTCGTAGCCGCCACCACCTCCTGTGGCAGTGAATTCCACTTGTGAATCACTCTTTGGGTGAAGAAGGACTTCCTTTTATCCCTTCTAACCCGACTGCTCAGCAATTGTGAGAAAGGGAGAAAAGGACCTCTTTCTCGACCTGCTCTATCCCATGCATAATCTTATAAACCTCGATCATGTCGCCCCTCAGCCGTCGTTTCTCCAAGCTAAAGAGCCCCAAGCGCTTCAACCTTTCTGCACAGAGAAAGTGTTCCAACCTTTTTATCATTCTAGTTGCCCTTTTCTGCACTTTCTCCAATGCTATAATATCTTTTTTGAGGTGTGGCGACCAGAACTGTACACAGTACTCCAAATGAGGTCGCACCATGGATTGATACAGGGGCATTCTGATACTGGCTGATTTGTTTTCAATTCCCTTCCTAATAACCCCCAGCATAGCGCTGGCCTTTTTCATCGCAGCCGCACACTGTCTTGACATTTTCATTGAGTTATCTACTACGACTCCAAGATCTCTCTCTTGGTCAGTCTCCGCCAGTTCGGACCCCATCAACATGTACTCATAGTTAGGATTTTTGGCCTCAATGTGCATCACTTTGCACTTGGCCACATTGAACCCCATTTGCCACGTTGATGCCCACTCGCCCATCCTCGACAGATCCCTTTGGAGTGCCTCACAATCCTCTCTGGTTCTCACCACCCTGAACAACTTCATGTCATCTGCACGAATTATAAGGTTGGAAGGGATGTCCAGGGCCATGTAGTCCAGCCGCCTGCACAATGCAGGAAATTCACAAATACCTCCCCCTCCACACCCCCAGTGACCCTTGCTCCATGCCCAGAAGATGGCAAAAAACCCTCCAGCATCCCCGGCCAAACTGGCTTGGAGAAAAACGGCTTCCTGACTCCAAAGTGGCGATCAGCATTTCCCTGGGCGTGGAAGAAAGGGCCACGAGAACTAAGCACGGAGGCAACCCTTCCTGCCCTCCCTTCTCGTGACCCGCCTCAGTTCACAGAATCTGCATTGCTGTTAGATGCCCATCGAGCCTCTGCTTGAAAGCGTCCCAAGAAGGAGAGCCCACCACCTCCTGAGGAAATGAAGAACTTTACATTTATCCCCGTTAAAATTCATTGTATTTGTTTTAGCCCAGTTGGTGGCCATGTTAGTCCGTCTGCAGCAGTAGAAAAGAGCACCTGAAAGATTAACAATATTTGTGACCGGGGACGAGTTTTCGTGAGTCACTGCTCACTTCTTCAGATGCAGCTGGAATGGGAGTCCGTCAGTCCTTATATCTTGGAGAGTGGAGTGGTTTCAGATGCCGAATGAGAGTAGCCGGCAAATGACAATAGAAGAAGGAGGAGGAAGGAGGAGAAGGAGAAGGAGAAGAAGGAGGAGAAGAAGAAGAAGAGGAAGAAGAAGAGGAAGAAGAAGAAGAGGAAGGAGGAGGAAGAAGAAGAGGAAGAAGAAGTAGAAGAAGAAGAAGAGGAGGAAGAAGAAGAAGACGAAGAAGAAGAAGACGAAGATGAAGAAGAAGACGAAGAAGAAGAAGACAAAGAAGAGGAAGAAGAAGAAGAAGACAAAGAAGAGGAAGAAGAAGAGGAGGAGGAGGAGGAGGAGGAAGAAGAAGAAGAAGAAGAAGAAGAAGAAGAAGGAGAAGAAGAGATTTTTACCCTGCCATTCAGTGGCTCAAGTGGTTAAGATGCTGAACTGCTGACTGGAAGGTCGGTAGTTCAAGACCCAAGTGCTGCATAATGGAGTGAGCTCCCGTCTCTGGTCCCAGCTCCGGCCAACCTAGCAGTTTTCTCCCTTTCTCACAATACAAGAACTCATGGGCATGGAAGAAAGGGCCACGAGATCTAAGCACTGAGGCAACCCTCCCTGCCCTCCCGCTCCTGATCTGCCTGAGTTCACACAATCCGCAGTGCTGTCAGATGGCCCTCCAGCCTCTGTCCGAAAACCTCCACGGAAGGAGAGCCCGCCACCTCCCGAGGAAGCCTGTTGCAGGTACTTAGGTGTCTGGCTGTGTGTCAGTTGCTAATTTTCTGCTCCCGAGCATCTCCCCTTTGTTCTAATCAAGCTGATTACAAATGTGCCTTTGCATCTTTGGCAAGCACTCTTTACGCGCACCCCCTCCCACCTTTGGACTGGGCTATATAAAGACTCGGCGAGCCACGCGCCGACTCGTATTTGACTCTGGAAAGCTTCTGCCCCCACAGTCTTGGTGCTGCTGGACTTGAATCAGGCTCTTCTACAGCAGAGCAGTATGGCCCTCCCTGGAAGTATGTCGACACTACTGAGGAATCAGTTAAAGGTATTGAGTGACGAAAGGCCAGGCCCCATCTCTCTCGCCATGCCTGCCTCACAGGGTTGTTGTGGGATGAAAGGAGAAGGTCGCTGTTCCACAGTGGCGGAGCCTCTGCACGGCACGCAGAAGGTCCCCGGTTCAATCCCCGGCAGCATCTCCAGTTAAAAAGGACCGGGCAGGAGGTGATGGGAAAGACCTCAGCCTGAGACCCTGGAGAGCTGTAAGGAGGGGCTGTGGCTCAGTGGAAGAGCCTCTGCTTGGCATGCAGAAGGTCCCAGGTTCAATCCCCGGCATCTCCAGTGAAAAGGACCAGGCAGGAGGTGATGGGAAAGACCTCCGCCTGAGACCCTGGAGAGCTGTAAAGAGGGGCTGTGGCTCAGTGGCAGAGCCTCTGCTTGGCATGCAGGAGGTCCCAGGTTCAATCCCCGGCATCTCCAGTTAAAGGACTGGGGCAGTAGGTGATGGGAAAGACCTCCGCCTGAGACCCTGGAGAGCTGTAAAGAGGGGCTGTGGCTCAGTGGAAGAGCCTCTGCTTGGCATGCAGGAGGTCCCAGGTTCAATCCCCAGCATCTCCAGTTAAAAGGACCAGGCAGGAGGTGATGGGAAAGACCTCCGCCTGAGACCCTGGAGAGCTGTCAAGAGGGGCTGTGGCTCAGTGGCAGAGCCTCTGCTTGGCATGCAGGAGGTCCCAGGTTCAATCCCCAGCATCTCCAGTTAAAAGGACCAGGCAGGAGGTGATGGGAAAGACCTCCGCCTGAGACCCTGGAGAGCTGTCAAGAGGGGCTGTGGCTCAGTGGCAGAGCCTCTGCTTGGCATGCAGGAGGTCCCAGGTTCAATCCCCAGCATCTCCAGTTAAAAGGACCAGGCAGGAGGTGATGGGAAAGACCTCCGCCTGAGACCCTGGAGAGCTGTCAAGAGGGGCTGTGGCTCAGTGGAAGAGCCTCTGCTTGGCATGCAGGAGGTCCCAGGTTCAATCCCCGGCATCTCCAGTTAAAAGGACCAGGCAGGAGGTGATGGGAAAGACCTCCGCCTGAGACCCTGGAGAGCTGTAAAGAGGGGCTGTGGCTCAGTGGAAGAGCCTCTGCTTGGCATGCAGGAGGTCCCAGGTTCAATCCCCGGCATCTCCAGTTAAAAGGACCAGGCAGGAGGTGATGGGAAAGACCTCCACCTGAGACCCTGGAGAGCTGTCAAGAGGGGCTGTGGCTCAGTGGAAGAGCCTCTGCTTGGCATGCGGAAGGTCCCTGGTTCTATCCCCGGCATCTCCAGTGAAAAGGACCAGGCAGGAGGTGATGGGAAAGACCTCCGCCTGAGACCCTGGAGAGCTGTCAAGAGGGGCTGTGGCTCAGTGGAAGAGCCTCTGCTTGGCATGCAGGAGGTCCCAGGTTCAATCCCCGGCAGCATCTCCAGTTAAAAAGGACCAGGCAGGAGGTGATGGGAAAGACCTCCGCCTGAGACCCTGGAGAGCTGTCAAGAGGGGCTGTGGCTCAGTGGAAGAGCCTCTGCTTGGCATGCAGGAGGTCCCAGGTTCAATCCCCGGCAGCATCTCCAGTTAAAAAGGACCAGGCAGGAGGTGATGGGAAAGACCTCCGCCTGAGACCCTGGAGAGCTGTAAAGAGGGGCTGTGGCTCAGTGGCAGAGCCTCTGCTTGGCAGGCAGAAGGTCCCAGGTTCAATCCCCGGCATCTCCAGTTAAAGGACTGGGGCAGTAGGTGATGGGAAAGACCTCTGCCTGAGACCCTGGAGAGCGGCTACCTGACGAGACTGACCTTGATAGACCCAGGGTCTGTTTCACACCACATTCACCAAGCCAGCGCCCTGGGACTGGGTTTGAGAGCTCAGCACTATCCACACACACCTTCCCTTCTTTTCCTTGATGGGGGGGGGGGTGGTGGTGGTGGTGGTGGTGGAATGAGCCTGGCCTACCTAACAGGGCCATTTTCAAGCTGTCTGAGAGAGACCCTGCGGCCGGCAAACGGCTGAAGGGCGCACAGGAGCTCTCCGATGCCTTTGCCAGCAAACCCAGGGTTTCGCTTGGGGGTCCTGACCCGCGTTCCCTCTAAGCCGAGTTAGGGTGAGCCGGCCCGCCGTTTTCCTAGCCTCCGGCTCACACCTTTGTTGTCTCAGCCCAGGGGAAGGACGGCTCCAGAGCAGACTACTTCACGCCGCGGCCAAACGGCTGGCTCGCAGCTTGAATGCCCGGAGCTCCCCAAATCGGATTTTTGCTCCCGAGACTCCACAGTTTGGAGGGGAGCATTGGTGATGAATCCATCCCCCCCCCCCCCGCGGAGGGGGTGTCTCTCCTCCCCCCTCCCCCCCCTCCCCGGACCCAGATACCCCCCCTCCCATCTCCCACACCTCGCTGGGGGCCCCGATCCCGAGCCAGGGAGGGCCGGGCGAGAGGGGGGCCGGCCGAGGGCGGCGCTGGCTGGGCGGCTGGAGGCGGAGCGGCGCGCCGGAGCGGCGGGCGCGGATTGGCCGTGTCTGCTGCAAGGGGCCGGCCTGGGCGTCGGGTTCCGAGCCCTTGGCTTGCCAGCGGCTTTGTTTGTAAGCGGCTCTTCTCGGGCAGCCCCCCCCCCTGCCCGCCTCCCCCCCTCGGCCCCGGCCAGAGCGAAGTTGCAGCAGCAGGGATTACGTCTTGCAGGCTGGGGGGGAGGCGAAGCGGCTCCGGTCTCGCTCCGGATCGGGTCGGCGGGCTGCCCTTCGCCGTCGCCCCGGACCTCCCCGCCGTCTCCTCTCCGCCGAGGCGAGAAGGAGCTCTCTTGTCTGTGTCTGGCTCCCCCACCTCGCTCCCCAGGTAAGATCCCCGCCTGGATTCGGGGGGGGGGGGGTACGCGTCTTGGAGGGTCGTCCGGCGGCGCGCAGCCCTCCACCCCACCCCCCTCCGGCGCCCTGTCTCTCCGCCCCGGCTTTCCGGAGAGGGGAGCCTGTGCTCGGCTGGCCCCGATCCCTTCCTGCTGCCTCCCCGCGGCCGCGAGAGAGAACCCCCCCCCCCGTTTTCCCCGCCCGGCGCTCCGGATCAGCGGCGGTTTCGCCTCGCGTGTCAGTTTCCAGCCTCTCCGCGGAGCCTTTCTCGCGGCCAGGCTGGTCAGTTGCACGCGGGTCAGTTTCGCTCGCCCCTCTCGCTCTCCTTCCCCCCCCCCCCGGTTTCGTTTCCCTCCCGAGCTAAACCGGGGGGGGGGGGGGACACACACACACTCTCTCTCCAAACAAGGGGGGCGGGAGAAAGAAAAGACAAGGAATGCCCCCCCTCCCCTTTCCGATATTTTGGACGACCTGGTCCATTTCAAGGGCCTCGCCGCTTGCTTTTAAGTTGAGCCGTCGGGGGGGGGGGGACTTTGCTTGGGGTCCGCTTCCCCCCCCCCCTCCCCGGTTTCTCTCTCCGGGAGTTCAAGAGGGGAGAGGCGCGTGTTTTGGGTGGCGCGTGTGTGTTGGTGGCCGCGGGTCCCGAAACCCGCGTCTCGTCCTGTGTTGTGTTGGGCTTGAAACTTCTCGCAGGAAGGTGGCCGCGGGGGTGTGTGTGTGTGTGTGTGTGTGTGTGTGGAGGAGGACGGGCTACGAGCTGGGCTCGCGAACCCTGCAAAATCCTTTGAGCGGATCCGGGATTTGGCTGCCCCGCGAGGGACGGGCCGCGATCTTTTCTGGGTCGCGCTGGCTGCAAAAGAGCAAAAGAAAACTCGCTTCCTGCAAAAAGAAAAACCAACAAACCAACCCCAAACACCTTTCTCCAGAATTGTTTTTGGAGGGGGGGGGGGTCGACCGGAGGCAAAAGCCGCGGGGGGGGGGGGGGAGTTTGGCAGCTCCGCGGAGCTGTGTGTTTGCACGCGTGCACGCGCGGGCGGGCGGGGGCGCGCCTCTTGGCCGCGGCTCGCCCGCCTCCCCATCCCCTCCGCGGCCCAAAAAAACCCCCCTCTTGTTTTGAAACACTCCAGCCCGGCCAAAACTCACACAGCTGGAAGGCTGGGACCCGGCTCGCTGGAGGCGAAGGGGGTGGGGGTCTCACACTTTGCACTGGGGGGGGGGGGGGCGCCGGAGCCGGCTGACCGATTTCTGGAGCGGCCCGAGGAGGGAGGGGGGGCAGGGGGGGGGAGGCTGAGGCCCCCCTCCCAATCCTTTGGCCCACCTGAACGAACTGCCCCCCTGCAAGTGTTGGGCTTCGAGGGATGCGTTGTGGCACCGCCGAGGGGAGCCGGCTGGGGAGGTTCGGGGTTTGCAACGATCCTCGCTGGTTTTCCCTTTTTTTGGGGGAGGGGGGGGAATAATGCAAAGGAGGAAATGATGCAAAGGGGGAAATAATGCAAAGAGGAAAAAACAGAGCCGTCTTCTCCGGCCTCGGATCGTGGCCTTCCTCGGGAGGGGGAAAGACACCCCCCCCCCTTGCGCTCGAGCGACCGAGGAAATGCCCGGGTTTCTGCCGCCTCCGCGAACTCCCGAGGAGCCCAAGGCCCCGCAGACGGAGGGGCGAGGAGGAAGCCACCCTGGAGAGCACAGCTGGGTCCCAGACGAGACTCCAGTCTCCTCTTCTCTGCCCCCCCCTCCACGGAAGCACAGGTCTACTTTGCAGGGCTGTGGTGTCGCCAAAGGAATCTGTGATGCACACGCTGAGAAAGCTGCGCTTCGGTGGGACCGAAAGGAGGTAAAATCCGGGGTGGGGGGGGAGAGAAGAAACCTGCCGCCCCTGGGGTCCCCCCTCCAAATGGGCTCCTAGACCTGGGGAAAAGCCCTCCTCTCTCCCACCCGCCTTTCCTGCCTTGAGCTCCCTGTGGCCTGACTGGTTTCCCCCCTCCTTTCTTTGATCCTCACAACAACCCTGTGAGGTGGGTTAAGCCGAGACAGTTTGTAAGAACCTCAGGAGAGCCCTGCTGGACCAGACCAGTGAGGGTCCATCTCATACAGCATCCTGTCTCACACAGGGGCCAGCCAGTTCCTCCGGAAGGCCAGCAACAGGGCAGAGAGGCTGAGGCCTTCCCCTGAGAGGAACCTAAGAAGAATCGTGCTGGATCAGACCAGTGAGGGTCCATCTAGTCCAGCATCCCGTCTCACATAGCGGCCAGCCAGTTCCTCTGGAGGGCCAACGACAGGGCAGAGAGGCTGAGGCCTTCCCCTGAGGTTGCCTTCTGACTCTGGGACTCAGAGGATTAGTGCCTCTGGATGTGGAGGTTCCCCTCAACCACCATGGCTAACAGCCATTGATAGACTTCTCTTCCATGAATCGATATAATCCCCTTTGTAAGCTGTGTATTCCTGTGGCCATCACCACATCCTCTGGCAGTGAGGCACTATTGTTTATTTATCCACAGTGATGTCCTGTGTAGAGTTACTCCAGTCTAAGTTTATAGATTTCAGTGAGTTTCGACTGATAGCAACGCCGCATATCCTGCGAACCTAGCAGTTTGAAAGCAAGAAATTGCAAGTAGATAAATAGGTACCACTTTGGTGGGAGGGTAACAGCGTTCTGTGTGTCTCGGTGTCTAGTCATGCTGGCCTCATGACCACAGGAAAGTCTTTGGACAGCGCTGGCTCTTTGGCTTGGAAACAGAGATGAGCACCACATCCCCAGAGTCATATTCGACTGGCTTTCGAGCGAGGGAGACCTTTACCTTTACCTGACGCCACATAAGACTGCGCTGTGTATTCATTTGTACCCCAGCTTTTTCCTCCATGGGGACACAAAACGGCCCAGGTCATTCGCCTCTCCTCCATTTTGTCCTCACAACATCCCTGTGAGGTCAGTCAGGCTGAGAGTATGTGACTGGCCCAAGGTCCAAGGTTGCCTAGCGAGCTTCCACGGGACAGGTAGGGATTCGAACCCGACACTCTTAACCACTACCCCAGGCTGGCTATCTTGACTAATTAGCCCTGAGTGGAGAGATCTGGGCCTCCCCAGTTGGGGGGATCTGAAGAGGAAACAGAGAGGGAGTTCTGCCCCCTTCCCATTGCTTCTTCCTCCCCCTCTTAAGGAATGGGCCTTGAGTTGGCAAAGAGCTTTGTTTAAGCTGAATGCTTGCATAGTCCCGTATCAATAAAGATCGTTTCGGCGGGTAGCCATGTTGGCCAGCAATAGAATGGCTAGACTCGAGTCCAGGAGCACCAGAGAGACCAGTGAGGTTTGGGGGGTATGAACATTCAAGAATCAACGCTCCCTTCATCAGATACAAGTAGGAAAGGACTCGGGGATCTCCATTCCTACTTGTATCTGGTGCTGCTGGGCTTGATTCTAGCTGTGCCAATAAAGCTGATCTGCTTTGGTACAGCTTTCTTTCTTTCCTTCTCTCCTCTGTCTCTCTTTCTTTCTCGCTCCCTCTTTCTTTCTTTCTCACTTCCTTCCTTCTTTTCCACCTCTCTCTCTCCTTCTCTCTCACCCTCTTTCTTTCTTTCTTTCTTTCTTTCTTTCTTTCTTTCTTTCTTTCTTTCTTTCTTCTTTCCTTCCTCCTTCCTTCCTTCCTTCTTTCTTTCTCTCTTGCCTGCCCTCCCTCCCTTCCTTTTCACCCTTCTCTCTCCCTCTCTCTCTCCTTCTTTCTTTCTTTCCCTCTTTCTTTCTCTCTCGCCTTTCCTTCCTTCTTCCTTCCTTCCTTTCCTGTCTGTCCCTCTCTCTTTCTTTCCACCTCCCTTTCTCCCTCCCTCCCTCTTTCTTTCTTTCTTTCTTTCTTTCTTTCTTTCTTTCTTTCTTTCTTTCTTTCTTTCTTCCCTGCCAGCCCAAACCACTGAGTGTTTATGTGCCTCACAGGAACTCCAGCAGGAGTTTGCTTGCTCCTGGATGGAGCAGGACAGATGTGCGGGGAATGTTAATTCCACCCCAGTGGCCGGCCATCTTCATTGTCCATTCCGTGTATGCGGTGATCGATTTCTGCCCCTCCCCCTAATTGGTCCCCTTTACCGGCGCTTTGGTGCCTCGGACAGCTGCGCGGGGACAGAGATTTCCTCTGTGAAGCTTTCCCCCCATCGACGGCAAACTGCCCCTGTTGAATCCCTGCCTGTCGCACAGGAGCCAAAGGTGCCAGAGAGCCCAGCTTGGAGGCACAGGAGTCCCCTGCAAATGGCAGGGATTGGTTCCTCCATAGATGGAGAAGACGCAAGCCTCGTCTGCCCCCCCTCCCACTTTTAGACAAATCTTCATTGTGAAAGTTGTGAAAAATCTGGACTCCTGATGTCATGGTTAAGCGCGCAGACTCTAAGCTGGGAGAACCGGGTTTGATTCCCCACTCCCCCACATGCAGCTGCTGGTGTGACCTTGGGTCGCTCACAAGTTCGCTCAGAGCTGTTCTCTCAAGGGCCGTCCTTGAGAGAGCTCTCTCAGCCCCACCTGCCTCACGGGGTGTCTGTTGTGGGGAAGGGAAGGGAAAGGAGTTTGTAAGCCGCTCTGAGACTCCTTTGGATAGTGAAGGGCGGGGTATAAATCCAGTCTCCACCTCCTCCTCTTTGGACCCCTAGTCTCAGAGATGGGTGTGAAGGCAGGCTTTCTGTCTGTCACTCTCTTCTTCCTACCCCCTTTCCCTTCCGTTTAACACCCCCAACAGGAGAGCTTCAAGGTTTCAACAGTGCCTTAAAGGCAGCTTTCCTGGGTCTATCTAACTCCCCTTTTCATTCCCCTTCATGGGTAATCCGGGAAAGCCCTGGATCTGTCAGAGAAGAAGCCGGGGTGCTCTGGGCCTCGCGCTCTTGATGGTGTGGTGTCGACTCACTCACTTAAATTACAGATAATTCTGATCCTTTTGCTGTGTGGTTACATTTTTTTTAAAAAGAGACGGGCAGTTTGGAAGCGGTAAAGCTGTAAACGGGATCTGGGTGGGAATCAAACTGAGACGCGTTGCTGGGAGAAGGTTGCGTGAAGTGTTTGGGGTTTGTTTGTTCCCTCTAAGCTGAGTTAGTGTGAGCTAGCTCACAGGTTTTTAGCCTCTGGCTCACACGTTTTTGTCTCCGCTCAGGAAGCAGGGCTCCAGAGCAAACTAAGTCATGCAGCAGCCAAATCGCCTGCTCACAACTTTAATGCCAGGAGCTCACAAAGGGGAGTTTTTGCTCACAAGACGCCACAGCTTAGAGGGAGCTTTGTAAGCGTTTCTGCTTGGAAACATCACCAGCTGATCTGGTGGCTTTTTCCCCAAGGCGCGGGGGATCTATTGATGGACAGAATGTCCTCTGCACTTCCTTCAGCGGAAAAGGTGCAGAAAAGGGCAACTAGAATGATCAAAGGGTTGGAACGCTTTCCCTAGGAAGAAAGGTTGAAGCGCTTGGGGCTCTTTAGCTTGGCGAAACGACGGCTGAAGGGGTGACATGATCGAGATTTACAAGATGATGCATGGGATAGAGCAGCAGGTAGAGAAAGAGGTCCTTTTCTCCCTTTCTCACAAGGCACTCCATGAAATGGCTGAGCAGTCGGGTTAGAACGGATAAAAGGAAGTCCTCCTTCACTCAAAGAGTGATTCACACGTGGAACTCACTGCCACAGCTACAAGCATGGACAGCTTCAAGGGGGAATTAGAGAAACATCTGGCTATTATAGATGGAGCACTCGGTCTGGGGCAAGTGGGATTTGGCCCCTGTGTGACACAGAGAGTTGGACTGGATGGGCCACTGGCCTGATCCAATACACCTTCTCTTATGTCCTTATGTCTGGGGCAGTGATGCTCTGTCTTCTTGGTGCTGGGGGGGGGGGGGGAAGAGTGGGAGGGCTTCTGGAGTTCTGGCCCCGTTGGTGGACCTCCTGACGGCACCTGGGTTTCAGCCACTGTGTGACACAGAGTGTTGGACTGGAGGGGCCACTGGCCTGATCCAAGATGGCTTCTCTTATGTTCTTATGTTCTCTGTATTCTTGGTGCTGGGGGGGGGCACATTGGGAGGGCTCCTGGAGCTCTGGCCCCGCTGGTGGACCTCCTGATGGCTCCTGGGTTTTGGCCGCTGCATGCCACAGAGTGTTGGACTGGATGGGCCACTGGCCTGATCCAGCATGGCTTCTCTTCCGTTCCTGGGGGTCTTTCTATAAATCATGATGCTTGTACGGTTTTCAGTGTTCTGTGTATAGTGTCACAGTAGTCCTTTCCCAGCCGCTTCATGGCCCAGCCTAGTCCGATCTTGTTGAAGCTCGTGAAGCTAAGCAGGGTTGGCCCCAGTTAGTGTGTGGATGGGAGACCAACCAGGAAGTCCAGGGTTGCTACGCAGAGGCAGGCAGTGGCGAAACAGCCTCTTTTCGTCTCTTGCCTTGAAAACCCCGTGGCCTGGGGGTCTAGCCCTGATGGGAATGGCCCAGGCTAGCCCGAGATTTTGTCAGATCACAGAACCGTAGAGTTGGAAGCGGCCAGACAGGCCAGCCCTCTGCTCCATGTGGGGTCAACCATATATCCAGCCGCTGCTTAAAGACTGCCGGTAAGGAGGCGCTCGCCACTTCCCTAGGCCGCTGATATAGATCTTGGAAGCAAAATAGCGTGGCCCCGGGTTAGTGCTCGGAAGTGAGACCTCCTAGGAAGCCCAGGGTTGCGAAACCGAGGCGAGCAGTGACAGATCTCCTCTGGGTCTCCTACCTTGAAAAGCCCCCTGAGGGGTTGCCATAAGTCACTTGTCACCCATGATCACATGGAATTGCCTTACGTCCGTCAAATCCAGTGTTGTCTACTCAGATTGGCAGCGGCTCTCCAGGCGGAGGTCTTTCCCATCACCTCCTACCTGCTCCTTTCTAACTGGAGATGCTGGGGATCAAACCTGGGACCTTCTGCGTGCCAAGCAGAGGCTCTGCCACTGAGCCACGGCCCCTCTATACAGCTCTCCAGGGTCTCAGGCAGAGAATGGTCTTTCTCATCACCTCCTGCCTGGTCCTCTCTAACTGGAGATGCCGGGGATTGAACCTGGGCCGGGAGAGATTGAACCAGAAGGCCGGGGATTGAACCTGGGACCTCCTGCATGCCAAGAGGATGCTCTGCCACTGAGCCACAGCCCCTCTTTACAGCTCTCCAGGGTCTCAGGCGGAGGTCTCTCCCATCACCTCCTGCCTGGTCCTTTTTAACTGGAGATGCCGGGGATTGAACCTGGGCCGGGAGAGATTGAACCAGAAGGCCGGGGATTGAACCTGGGACCTCCTGCATGCCAAGCAGAGGCTCTGCCACTGAGCCACAGCCCCTCTTTACAGCTCTCCAGGGTCTCAGGCGGAGGTCTCTCCCATCACCTCCTGCCTGGTCCTTTTTAACTGGAGATGCCGGGGATTGAACCTGGGACCTTCCGCATGCCAAGCAGAGGCTCTGCCACTGAGCCACGGCCCCTCCCCACTTGATGGCCCTTTCCATTTGTCTTTATAACCCTGGAAAGTCAGCTGGTCTATTAACCCCCTATCGAATGTATGAAGCTGCCTCTACACCAGATCAGGCCTTCGGCCCACCTACTCCACTGCTGCTGACTCTGATCGGCAGCAGCCATCCGGCGTCTTGGCTGAGAACTTTCCCCTCCTGTCTGCCACCTGAGATGCCGGCAATGGAACCCAGCTCTACTTGCGAGCAACCCCAAGGCTCCCCCCTCAAAGCTAGACCCTCCCGGGACCAGACGGCCACCCAGTGAGTTTGCGGCTGAGAGGAGATTCGAACTGGCCACCTCCCGTGCTTTTATCCTCCAGGTTTAAAAACTTGGGCAGCGGCTGCCTTGCCGGCGCTCCGCGCAAATCAACCCCCTCCCGCCCAATGGAACCCGTGTGAATCCCTGATTGTATTACTGCTGCGCTTACTGGACAGAGATCGATCTACGGCGGCGGCGTTGGCCGTGAATGTAATAATTTCTGCCGCGGTCGAGGTGGCTTTATATAGACGCGGGAGTCTGAAATAGCAAAGATGAACGGCTGGTGGTTATGAGTTTGGAAAACTAGGGAATTAATAAAGCCGGCTTTGTTGTTCTAAGGATGGGGTTGACGGATGAGGCTGGGAGCCTCTAATCTCCCCCTTGGCTGGTGATTAAATTGGAAGTTCATTGGGGCAGGGGCCTTTTCCCTGAGGGCTTTGTCGAGCACCCCCCGGGTAATAATTTTTCTGGTGGGGGAAGCTGGTGTCGTCTTGGAAGATATGTTTTCGATGCGAGTGAGTCTGGGGACATTTTCAGGCAGTGAGCGTAGAGGACGGAGAGATGGCATTTGTCAGTTTAGAGGGCTTCAAAAGAGGATTTTGGAGAACAGGAGACTTAGGTACCGGAATGGAACCTCCACCTTCAGAGGCAGGGTATCTGTACTTCCTCAGATACAAGATTTTTGGGGGAGGGATGCGATCAGAAAAAAGTAAGACGAGGGCGCCTCTTAAATCTGCAAACGAGTTTTGTTCAATAACCCTGAACATAAGACCAGCCCCACAAAATTATACATCAAAAGATTAAAAAATCTTTTGATGTATAATTTTGTGGGGCTGGTCTTACGTCCAGGGTCATCTTCCTTTCAAGGAAGTGTGGTGAATACCAGCTGCTGTGCGGCAGACATCAGGGGAGAGGACATACAGGCCGACTGATGAACCTTGTTCGCTGAATGGAGCTTCCAGGGACAGAGGCAGTCTACCTGTGGATCCAAAATTTCGGGGGGGGGGGACAGGGGAAGGTGAAAAGCTTTGTACTCGGCTTCTGAGCTTCGTGAGAGGGCACTTGGCTGGCTACTTGATGACCCTTACCCCACCCTTCCTTCAAGGACCTCCCCCTCCCATTTTAGCCTCACAACATCCTTGTATAGTAGGTTGAGAGAGCGTACTGAGCTCAAGCTTACGATCTTCAAGTACTTGAAGGGCTGTCGTGTAGAGGATGGTGCGGAGTTGTTTTCAGTTGCCCCAGAAGGTCGGACCAGAACCAACAGGTTGAAATTAAATCAGAAGAGACAGTTCTGACAGCTCGAGCGGTTCCTCAGTGGGACAGGCTTCCTCGGGAGGTGGTGGGCTCTCCTTCTCGGGAGGTTTTCAGACAAAGGCTGGAGGGCCGTCTAACAGCAGTGCGGATTGTGTGGACTCAGGCAGATCACGAGAAGGGTGGGCAGGGGGGGTTGCCTCAGGGCTTCGTTCTTGCGGCCCGTTCTTATATGCCCAGGGAAATGCCGATCGCCACTTTGGGGACAGGAAGAAATTTTTCCCCAGGCCAATCTGGCTGGAGATCACGGAGGGTTTTTTTGCCATCTTCTGAGCATGGAACAGGGGGTCACTGTGGCTGTGGGGGAGGTATTTGTGAATTCCCTGCATTGTGCAGGGGGTCAGACTAGATGACCCTGGAAGGCCCTTCCAACCGTATGATTCTAGTGGCTGAGTGGCTGGCGGCGAGACGGCCCCATCTTTGGTCTGATCCTGCCGGGCAATCTTTGTGTTCTTAAATGGGTCCACCATCAATAATTAGCCACGAGAGGTCAACGGAACCTCCGTTTGCAGGGCCAGTTTATCTCTGAATGACAATTGCTGGAAGACGGATTGGAGGAAACCTGTTTCAGCGTATCCGAAAAAGCGTGGGTCGACGCATGCATAGTCTCTCCATACTCACTTGTACCCAGAATTGAACTTTGTTGGTCTTGGAGGTGCCACTGGACTCGAATTTTGTTTTCACGCCTGTTCGTTAACTCTCATGTTTGTGTGCTAATTTGCCGCTATTCGCAGATTTTACCAACCGCCTTAATCCGATCCGAGCTATAATCGCCCAGTTACTTAGGCATCTTGACTCTAACTCGCCCTTCCCGATAACTCTAATCTGGAGAACTGGGTTTGATTCCCTGCTTCTCCACATCAAGCTGCTGGGTGACCTTGGGTCGGCCACAGTTCTCTCTGAGCGCTCTCAGCCCTACCTACAGCACAGGGTGCCTGTTGTGGGGAGGAGAAGGGAAAGGAGATTGTAAACTGCTCTGAGACTCCAAGTGAAAGGCGGGGTATAAATCCAAACAACTCCTCTTCTTCTTCTGCTCCCCCCCCACACTTATATGTAATGGTTGAAATAGTTCTGTTTCACTGTATCTGAGGAAGTGCTTGCACAGAAAAGCTTATACCAAGAATTAAACTTTGTCCGTCTTAAAGGTGCCTTTAGACTCCAAGACTGTTGTCATGAAGGTCTGTCTGTAGCCTTCTTGGAAGCATCGGCTGCTGTCAAAAATTTATTGCTTAGACTGGGACCCCACCCCCCAATGCTCCCTCTAAGCTATGGAGGTTTTTGAGCAAACGTTCTGCTTTGTGAGCTGCTGGCCTTAAAGTTGTGAGCAGGTGATTTGGCCGCTACATAACTTAGTTTGCCCTGGAGCCCTCCTTCCTGAGCTGAAACCAAAATGTGTGTGCCAGAGGCTAAAAAACTCTGAGCTAGCTCACGCAAACTCGGCTTAGAGGGAGCAATGCACCCTTCCCAGGCTTCATTTGGCATAGGCGATCTCAGGAAACCGGCCCACAGATCCAAACCCTGGACACAGCCTGTCCTGGTTGGCCCACCAGGGGCTCACTAAAACGGCAGCTCTGCTTTCCAGATGGAAGGCTTCGGAGAGCGAGGTTGAAAATATACGAGAGCAATTAGTTTGCATTGCAAGAGAGTGCCTCTTGAGCGTGAGAGTACAGTTGCGAATTGGCCATTGTTCTCCAAAGCAGAGGAGAATCCCTGGAGTCAGAGCTGCGTCAGGACAATCATCCGTCTAGCCCGGTTTGCCAGCTGCAGCCAGACAGGGAAGGTTGGAAGCAATGCCCTCCGGCCGGTCCCCCAGCACTGGTCGGGGGCAGCCTTCTGCCTCCAGACTCAGAGGCAGCCCAGTTTCCACTGCCTAAGAGCTAGCAACAGACATCCCTTCTTCCAAAAATCTGCCCACCCCTTTTTGCAGCGGCCGTCCCGGCATCTTGTGGCAGTAAGTTCCACAAGCCAGTTTGGTGTAGTGGTTAAGTGCATGGTGGACTCCAATCCGGGAGAACCGGGTTTGAGTCCCCACTCCTCCACTTGCACCTGGCTGGATGACCTTGGGCGAGCCATAGCTCTGTACCAGCTGTTCTCTCAAGGACAGTTGTCTCAGAGCTCTCTCAGCCCCACCTACCTCCCAGGGTGTCTGTTGTGGGGAGGGGAAGGGGAAAGGAGTTTGTAAGCCCCTCTGAGACTCCGAGTGAAAGGCGGGGTACAAATCCAATCTCTTCTTCTTTTCTTCTTCTTCTTCTTCATAAGCCAGCCACCCCGAAATGTCCTTGGGGATTTATATTTTATTTATTTATTTATTGTTTCAATTTGTGTCCCACCTTGCCGGAGACGCTGGCTCAAGGCGGCTAACAGGATTAAAATATTAAGAGCAATACAGAGTTAAAACCATTAAAATATATACAGTATAAAGTTAAAACACAACAATAACCAAACAGGAACAAACAGATGGTGGTGGTATTCAAAATCACACCTGATGGTGGAAGCAGCGTTCAGCAGGGTCCCAGGCCAAATGTTCCAGGGCCGATTCGTCAGTGGCAGCTCCTAATCGAAAGCCTGGCGGAAGAGCTCCATTTTCCGGGCCCTGCAGAACTGTAAAAGGTCCGCAGGGCCCTGATGTCCTCCGGGACCTCATTCCACCAGCATGGGGCCACCACTGAGAAAGCCCTGGTTCTGGTGGTAGTCAGCCTGGCTTCTTTTGGACCGGGGAGAATTGATCCGTCGGGAATGAAACCTGGGTTCTGGAGAGCCGAGCTGCCAAACGAATTTTGGCGTCTGGATCCCAAAGTCTCGAAACTCTGCTTTGCTCTTTCACGAAGGTCGTTTCAGAGGGTAATTGCGTCGTGGGTCAGCAGGATTCGAGACCAGCCAGAATTTGGGGGGCATGAACGTTCGAGAGTCGAAGCTCTCGAAATCATTTCTGGCGAAAGGAGATTTGGCGCTAGGAAGTTCGTACGCCTTAAGTCTTGTTTGTCTCTAAAGCACTACTAGATTCAAATCTACCGTATTTTTCGCTCCATAAGACGCACTTTTCCTCCCCAAAAAAGTGGGGGGGAAGTGTGTGCGTCTTATGGAGCGAATATGGAGCTTTTCTTACCTGTAACAGGGCTCTTTCTTCAGCTGGAACGCAGGGGAACGCCATTCAGGCTGGCATCCCAGCCTTCCCCGCCCCTCCCTGCTGGGCCTGAGCTGTTAAGACTTAAAAGGGAAACGGCAGGAAAACCCCCACCAGGCTAAGTACTCTTTCCCTTAAAGTGCTTTTCCCCTTTAAGACAGCCAGCAGCAGAAAGCCCCGCCCACAGATTAAGCTCCGTGGCTACTTTGCCCAGAAAGGCCTGGCTTTGCATGGCATGCCCGCGTCTCTCTTCTTTCCTTTCTCTATCTATCTTCCTTCCTTCCCTTTTTTCTGTCCGTCTTGTCTTTCTGTCTCTCTCTCTGTCCCCACCTTTCTTTCTTCCTTTCTCTTTCTCTCTCTCTCTCCTCCTCCTTCCTTCCTTTATCTCTCTCTCTCTCTCTCTTTCTTTCTTTCTGTTTCATTTTTTCCTGTTTCCCCCTCTAAAAACAAGGTGCGTCTTATGATCAGGTGCGTCTTATGGAGCGAAAAATGCGGTAGTTCTCCTGGAGAAAATGGCTGCTTTGGAGGGTGGACTCCCTGTCCTCCCCAGGTTCCATCCCCCAAATCTCCAGGAGTTTGGTGCAATGGTTAAGTGCGCGGACTCTAATCTGGGAGAGCCGGGTTTGATTCCCCACTCCTCCACTTGAAGCTGCTGGCATGACCTTAGGCAAGCCATAGTTCTGACAGGGCAGTCCTTGAAAGGGAAGTTCTGGAAAGAGCTCTCTCAGCCCCACCTACCTCCCAGGGTGCCTGTTGTGGGGAGGGGAAGAGAAAGGAGATTGTAAGCCCCTCTGAGACTCTGAGTGAAGGGTGGGGTATAAATCCAACTCTTCTTCTTCTTCTGTGGGGCCTGGGGGACCCATCGCTGAGGCCTGCTTTGGTCCCTTGGAATCAGCTGGACAGGTCTCCAGATCCGGGCCAGACAGGGCTTTTGGGCTGGATGGAGGGACGACGGAGGCAAGCCGGGCTCAGCTCCGCCGAAGGAGGGATTGGGGGGGGAAAATCCAAGCGGGCGAAAAGTACAGAGAGGACGTCTGGACCGGCTCGTTCCAGCCGGGCTTTAACAAGTGACAGCTGATTGCTAATTGCCAATCAAGCCAGACGGATCTCCCACCGGGCAGCCAGACAGGAGCGGAGGACATGGAGGACAGATTGGAGCATGAGAGAAGGTGTGCGCGGGGGTGGGGAGGGGGAGCTTTCCTTGACCTCCCCACCCTTTGTCTATTCCACCTGGCCTCTGACAATTAGTCTGCCAAGGTCCCGGTGGAAGCGGAGTCACTGATTCCCCCGGCCAATTGATTTGCACAGGAAGAGATTTCCCCCCCCCCTCCTCCCTCGCCTTCTGCACAGGTTTCTATTTCAGGAGCCTGACTGTACATGATAATTTTTTAAATAGGGGGCAGTGCAGATGCGGGGACAGAGGGGCAGCCCCTATTAAGGAGGATGCCAGCTCTGGGAAGAGGCAGAGCTGGCCCTTCTGGGGAGGCTGGGTGAGAGTTGGGATCGGGGCCCTTTGCCCCCCAAGGAAAGAGGACCGGAATGGTCGGGACTGGTCAAGCGGGGTCGCCGTGTCGGTCTGTCTGTAGCAGCAGAAAAGAGCCAGGAGTCCAGGAGCACCCGAAAGACTGACATAATTAGTGATAGATCGAGATGGGTGGCCGTGTTAGTCTGTCTGTAGCAGTAGGAAAGAGCAGGAGTCGATGCTCCCTCTAAACTGCCGAGTCTGGTGAGCAAAAATTCTACTTCGTGAGCTACTGCATAAATTAGTCTGCTCTGGAGCCACCCTCCCTGAGCGGAGACCAAAACGTGCGCGCCGGAGGCTAAAAAAACTCTGCGCTAGCTCACGCGAACTCAGCTCAGAGGGAGCAATGCACCCCCCTCCCAGGCTTCATTTGGCATGGCCCGTCTCAGGAAACCGGCCCACAGATCCAAACCCTGCTTCCCAGATGGAAGGCTTCGGAGAGCGAGGCTGAAAAGATACAATTAGTTTTCATTGCGAGAGAGTGCCTCTTGAGCGCGAGAGTACAGTTGCGAATTGGCCATTGTTCTCCGAAGCAGAGGAGAATCCCCGGCGTCAGAGTCAGGACTATCATCCGTCTAGCCCAGTTTCCTGAGCGAAGACAAAAATGGGGGAGCCGGAGGCTAAAAAACTGTGAGCTAGCTCACACTAACGCAGCTTAGAGGGAACACTGGTCCAGGAACAGCTTAAAGACGGACATAATTACTGATAGAGTGAGATGGGTCGCCGTGTTCGTCTGTCTGTAGCAGTGGAAAAGAGTCAGACTCCAGGAGCACCTTCAAGACCAACAAAATTGGTGGCAGGGGAGGCGCTTGCGTGCGCCACTGCTCACTTCTTCAGACACGGCTCAGATGTGAGTCCACCTGTCCTTCCGTCTTGGAGAGTGGAGGGATTTCCGATGGCAGACGACAACAGCAGGCGAATGGGAATATTCTCAGTCCCTTTGGAATAAGGCGATGTCTCCTGTATTTGGTGCGAGAGGTGATGTCTGCTTATATCCGTGCAGGCTTCTGCACAAGGCTGATGGGTTTCCATTCTGTAGGGCTACCTGGCGTGCCTTCGGTGGAGATAGATAGTTGGGATTGGGGGCCCTCTACCCCCCAAAGGAGGAGGGATTGGGGGCTGGATGCCTTCCGCCATGGCCAAACGCAGGATTTGGAACAGCAGAGCAAAGCTTGGCTTGCGGGATTAATGGGTCGTGCCCTCGTCTCGGAATGCAGGGGCCGCTTTCTGCCCCATCGGATTCACATAGCTGGGGGTGGGGGGGGGGGGAGAGAAAGCCACGCTAAGTGTGGTGTCGTTCCTAAAAGAAATGACGAGAGAGACACAAAGGCTGTTTGCCGTTGCCTGCCTCTGCGTGGCGACCCTGGGCTTCCTTGCTGGTCTCCCACCCACATACTACAGCACTTTGGTGTCGTGGTTAAGGGCGCGGAGTCTGATCTGAAAGAACTGGGTTCGATTCCCCACTCCTCCACGTGCAGTTGCTGCTGCAACCTTGGGTCAGTCACAAGTTCTTTCAGAGCTGTTCTCTCAAGGGCAGTCCTCGAGAGAGCTCTCTCGGCCCCGCCTACCTCCCAGGGTGTCTGTTGTGGGGAGGGGAAGGGAAAGGCGATTGTAAATCGCTCTGAGACTCCCTTGGGTAGTGAAGGGTGGGGTATAAATCCAATCTCTTCTGCTCCTATTGCTTGGCTTCTGAGCAGTGTGCCCTCTGAGCTGAGTTAGTGTGAGCCAGCTCACCATTTTTTAGCCACCGGCTCACACATTTTTGTCTTTTCCCAGGAAGGACGGCTCCAGAGCAAACTGATTTTTGCAGGAGCCGAATGGCTCACTCAGAATTTTAATGCCAGTCGCTCACAAAGTGCAACTTTTGCTCGCAAGACTCCACAGCTTCGAGGGAGCTTTGCTTCTGAGATGCGATGAGATTGGGCTAGCCAGGTCCATCCAGGTCTGGGCAGAATGACAGTAGCTGATGCAAATTAAGGATACCCATCGCAGTTTCCCCAAGGCAATTTGGTTGTCATGGTTAAGTAGCCGTAGATTTTGTCTCAGGGCCCTTACCTGGTCTTCTTAAGGAAAGCCATCTTTGTTTGTGAATATCTTGGGGGCAATGAGTTTCGTATGTTAATTATGTGGATACAAGTTACCTCTGAGCATGTGCAAAACATTTTCCTTAGATCACAGCACAGCCGGAGACCAGAGCGGTGAGAATGCAGAGCTCAGCGGTCTCATCACGCCACCACCGATGCTGAATCTATTCCCGTTAAGGAATGCCCTCAACCAAGGTGGCAATTATGGGGTTGTTGCCATCTTTGTTGAGGGCTTTTCTGGCTCCAGAACAACAGAGTGGGTAATGGAACACCGAAGACCAGGGACCAGTCCACAAACGGATGGCAGCTGGGGGAAGGCCTCGGCCTCTATGCTCTGTGGTTGGATATCTAGAGGAAATGGTTGGCCACCGTGTGAGACAGAGTGCTGGACTGGATGGACCCGCACTGGTTTGATCCAGCAGGGCTCTTCTTAGGTTCTTAGGCTGGCCACTGTGTGATACAGGATGCTGGACTGGATGGATCCAGCAGGGCTGTTTTGATGTTCTTCTCAAGGGAAGGCCTCAACCTCTCTGCCCTGTTGTTGGCCCTCCAGGGGAACTGGTTGGCCACTGTGTGAGACAGGATGCTGGACTGGATGGACCCTCACTGGTCTGATCCAGTGGAGGTCTTCTGATGTTCTTCTCAAGGGAAGGCCTCGGCCTCTCTGCCCTGTTGTTGGCCCTCCAGAAGAATTGGCTGGCCACTGTGTGAGACAGGATGCTGGACTAGATGGACCCTCAATAGTCTGATCCAGCTGGATGTTCTGATGTTCTTCTCAGGGGAAGGCCTCGGCCTCTGTGCCCTGTTGTTGGCCCTCCAGGGGAACTGGTTGGCCACTGTGTGAGCCAGGACGCTGGGCTAGATGGACCCTCACTGGTCTGATCCACTGGAGCTCTTCTGATATTCTTCTCAGGGGAAGGCCTCGGCCTCTCTGCCCTTTTGTTGGCCCTCCAGAGGAATTGGCTGGCCACTGTGTGAGACAGGATGCTGGACTAGATGGACCCTCACTGGTCTGATCCAGCACGGTTCTTCTTAGGTTCCTCTCAGGGGAAGGCCTCAACCTCTCTGCCCTGTTGTTGGCCCTCCAGAGGAACTGGTTGGCCCCTGTGTGAGACAGGATGCTGGACTAGATGGGCCACTATTCTGATCCAGCAGGGCTCTTCTGGTGTTCTTCTCAGGGGAAGGCCTCGGCCTCTGCCCTGTTGTTGGCCCTCCAAAGGAACTGGTTGGCCACTGTGTGAGCCAGGACACTGGGCTAGATGGACCTTCACTGGTCTGATCCAGCAGGGCTCTTCTGATGTTCTTCTCCAGGGAAGGCCTCAGCCTCTGTGCCCTGTTGTTGGCCCTCCAGAGGAACTGGCTGGCCACTGTGTGAGACGTGATGCTCGGCTAGATGGACCCTCACTGGTCTGATCCAGCAGGGCTCTTCTGGTGTTCTCCTCAGGGGAAGGCCTCGGCCTCTCTGCCCTGTTGTTGGCCCTCCAGAGGAACTGGTTGAGGCCACTGTGTGAGACGGGATGCTGGACTAGATGGACCCTCACTGGTCTGATCCAGCAGGGCTCTTCTGATGTTCTTCTGAGGGGAAAGCCTCGGCCTCTCTGCCCTTGGCCCTTCAGGGGAACTGGTTGGCCCCTGTGTGAGTCAGGATGCTGGACTGGATTATCCATCAGGGTTCTTCTTATGTTCTTATGATCACTCCACCAATGAGAGCCCCTGGCCAGGAGATCTAATTTTATTTCCACTGTTTCTCGTAAAGAGGAGGGATTTCTTGTCGATCTGGGTCCTGGCAACTCTTCCTTCTAGCTGTTTAGCTTTCCCTGCGTAAGGAACCTGATTAAACCCCAATTGTTTAATTCTCCATTCCCGTATCTGCTCTGTTTGGGCGTCTTTTCTTTCCCCCCCAGTGTGCCTGTGAGAATTCTCCAGAAACAAGACCATTAAAAGACCGAGTTCCCCATACAGTGGAAAAGGTCGTTCCAATTCCCTAGACGTCGTTTTTCTGTTGAAAGATTCAGTTGTATCCCATAGTAGAGGAGAAAGGCATTTTAGAACCAAAAGCAAGTAGGGTTGCCGGGGTCCCACCCCCCACCCCCGCCCACCGGCTGAGGATGGGGGGCAGTAGGGTGTGGGTTCTGGGTTTGGAAACCCTTAGATATTTCATAGTGGAGCCTGCGGAGGACAGGGTCCCCAGTGAGGCAGAATGCCATAGAGTCCACCCTCCAAAAGGATGCTTTTAAGTACATCAGAGAAGCCACGTTGGATCAGGCCAGTGGCCCCTCCAGTCCTGTACTCCTTATGTTGCACAGTGGCCAAAATACAGGGGTCCTCAAGAGGTCCACTAGCAGGGCCTTGGACCAGAACCCCGCCCACTCCTGCCCCTCCAAGCACCAAGAAGACAGAGCATCACTGCCCCAGACATAAGAACATAAGAGAAGCCATGTTGGATCAAGCCAATGGCCCATCCGGCCCAACACTCCAGTGTGACGCAGTGGTCAAAACCAGGGGTCATTTCATAGAAAAAGAGGTGCAGGAGCTCATTCGCATAACTCATTTGCATATGCCACCACCCCCCTAGCATACCGGAAGTGTGTCAGAAGGCCACACCCACCCCTCAGGCTCCACTCCACAGGTGAGTGAAACTGACCTGCTCTTCCTCCATTCCCTTCCCCATCCAATACTTTGTGCAATAAAAATAAGTGTAAAGAACACACCCTCATTCTCTTCCTGCTCCCTTGAAACCACAAGGTTTCAAGTAGACTTGAGGTACCCAGGACATGTGCACCACCCATCCCTTCCCCTTCCCCTCCCCACAACAAGACACCCTGTGAGGTAGGTGGGGCTGAGAGAGGTCTTTTGAGAACTGCTCATGAGAGAAGAGCTCTGAGAGAACTTGTGACTGGCCCAAGGTCACACCAGCAGCTGCATGTGGAGGAGTGGGGAATCAAACCCGGTTCTCCCAGATTAGAGTCCAACCCCTGACCACTACACCAAACTGATAAGGTGGAAGCTGCTGAAGGGTTGGTGAAATTTCTCCAGTACTTATGCGCCATGTGCCCAGATAAAAAATGGTATACTTAGAAAATTTATATGCCACCTTGAGCAAGTCTCTGGAAAAGCAGCACACCGTCATAAAAGGAACAATGATAAAATTATCAATATGAAAACAAAACATTAAAGACTGGAGGCTGGAGACTCTGGGGCTTCTCAGTTTGGAAAAGAGACAACTAAGGGGGGACATAACATAGGTTTACAACATTATGCATGGGGTGGAGGGAGCATCCAATGAAATTGATGGGTTATGGGTTCAGGATAGAAAAAAGGAAATATTAACTTTACACCAAGAGTGATTAAAATGTGGAATTCGCTGTCAGGGAATGTTGTGAGGGCCACGGGAATGGACAGCTTTCAAAGGGGATTAGACAGATTCATGGAGGGTAAGTCGATCAATAGCTACTAGCCACGGTGACTGAGGGGAACCTCCATATTCAGAGGCACTAAACCTCTGAATCCCAGAGCTGGAAGGCAACATCAGGGGAAGGCCTCGGCCTCCCTGCCCTGTTGCTGGCCTTCCAGAGGAACTGGCTGGCCACTGTGTGAGATAGGAGGCTGGACTAGGTGGACCCTCACTGGACTGATCCAGCAGGGCTCTTCTGACGTTCTTCTCAGGGAAAAGCCTCGGCCTCGGCCAGTTTGGTGTCGTGGTTAAGTGCGCGGACTCTAATCTGGGAGAACCGGGTTTGATTCCCCACTCCTCCACTTGCACCTGGCTGGATGACCTTGGGCAAGCCATAGCTCTGTAACACCTGTTCCCTCAAGGACATCTTGGGAAAGAGCTCTCTCAGCCCCACCTACCTCCCAGGGTGTCTGTTGTGGGGAGGGGAAGGGAAAGGAGTTTGTAAGCCGCTCTGAGACTCCCTTGGGGAGTGGAGGGCGGGGTATAAATCCAATTTCTTCTTCTTCTTCTTCTTCTTCTTCTCTCTGCCCTGTTGTTGGCCCTCCAGAGGAACTGGTTGGCCTCTGTGTGAGGCAGAATGCTGGACTAGATGGACCCTCACTGGTCTGATCCAGCGGTGCTCTTCTGAGGTTCTTCTCAGGGGAAGGCCTCAGCCTCTCTGCCTTGTTGTTGGCCATCCAGAATAATTGATTGGCCCCTGAGTGAGACAGGATGCTGGACTAGATGGACCCTCACTGGTCTGATCCAGCAGAACTCTTCTGAAGTTTTTCTCAGGGGAAGGCCTTGGCCTCTCTGCCCTGTTGTTGACCCTCCAGAGCAGGGGTGGCCAACCTTGCTTAACGTAAGAGCCACATAGAATAAACGTCAGATGTCTGAGAGCCGCAAGACAGGAACAAATATCACACACACGTTTTTATTTTTTAAAATATGCAAATTTGCTTTCTATTAACGTTAAATGGGACTGCCAAAAATAAAAACAAACGAGGAAAACTGGTTATTGATAATGATATTACTTGTTTGCTAATGATATTGAGAGAGAGAGAGAAAAAGAGAGAGATGGAAAGAAAGAATTAAAGAAGTGGAAAGAAAGAGAGAGAGAGAAACTAGGAAAGCAAATAGATGGGAGGGAGGAGGGAAGGAAGGAAGGCAGAAAGAGAGAAAAAGCATGCCTCCCCTTTGCTTCCCCAGCCGCCCTGCCAGGAGCCGCACAATATGTGTGAAAGAGCCGCATGTGGCTCCCGAGCCACAGGTTGGCCACCCCTGCTCCAGAGGAACTGGTTGGGACCACTGTGTGAGACAGGAGGCTGGACTAGAGGGACCCTCACTGGTCTGATCCAGCGGTGCTCTTCTGATGTTCTTCTCAAGGGAAGGCCTCAGCCTCTGTGCCCTGTTGTTGGCCCTCCAGAATAACTGGTTGGCCCCTGAGTCAGACAGGATGCTGGGCTAGATGGACCCTCACTGGTCTGACCCAGCAGGGCTCTTCTGAGGTTCTTCTCAGGGGAAGGCCTCGGCCTCTCTGCCCTGTTGCTGGCCCTCCAGAGGAACTGGCTGGCCCCTGTGTGAGACGAGAGGCTGGACTAGATGGACCCTCACTGGTCTGATCCGCAGGGCTCTTCTTATGTTCTTATCTATAATCCTCACCTCCCACAATTTATCTAAACAACAACCCTGTGAGGTTGGTGTTTGGTTGCCAGAGACTGGTAAGGTCACTGAAGGAGCTCCATGAGTGGCCCTTGCCCAGTTATGGTTGGACACCAACCCCTTCCCAAGCCGGCTCATCTGTAGCTCTTCCTGACCAGATGTTAGAAATGAGACACTCGGGTTCTTTTTTCGCTCATTTTGAAAGGCGAGTGGCTCCCTGGTTTCCACTTAAAAGGCTCCGTGAAAAATACTGCACCCCCCCCCCCCAATCTGGAAGAAGAAAAATTTGTTTCACTCTTTCTCAGGGTTGAGAAATTCCTGGAGATTTGGGGATGGAGCCTGAGGAGGGTGGGGTCTGGGGAAGGGAGGGACCTCGGCCCACTATAATGCCATAGATCCCACCCTCTGGCCATCCCCCCCCCTAATCTGGAGATCAGACATAATCCCGGGAGATCTCCAGCCATCACCTGGAGGTTGGGAAACCTACTGAGGAGGGGAGAGTCCACGCTCCAAAGCAGCTGTTTCCTCCAGGGGGAACTGATCTCTGAAGCCTGGAGCAATTCTCCCTCTAAGCTGTGGAGTCTTGTGAGCAGAAATCCTACTTTGTGAGCTACCGGCATTAAAGTTGTGAGTGAGAGATTTAGCTGCCGCATAAACGAATTTGCTCTGGAGCCCTCCTTCTTGAGGCTGAACTGCAGATGGTCTTGAGTGGCCTTGAGCCACTAAAGGGCAGGGTAAAAATCCAATCTTCTTCTTCTTCTTCAAGCCAGTTTGGCATCGTGGTTAAGTGCGCGGACTCTAATCTGGGAGAACCGGGTTTGATTCCCCACTCCTCCACTTGCGCCTGCTGGATGACCTTGGGCAAGCCATAATTCTGGCACAGCTGTTCTCGAAAAAGAGCCATTTCTGTCAGAGCTCTCTCAGCCCCACCCACCTCACAGGGCGTCTGTTGGGGGGAGAGGAAGGGAAAGGAGGTTGTAAGCCGCTCTGAGACTCCGAGTGAAGGGCAGGGTATATATCCAATCTCTTCTTCTTCTTCTTCTTCTTCTTCACTTGGAGCAAGGTGGGAGTCTCTCCAGGGGCGGAGAGCCTCCGAGGGTCAGGCCATCTCCGAACGGAAACAATCCAATCGAAGGGCACGAGCTGGGAATTCATTCCCCATCCACCGAAATTTTCATCTCGAATCAAACAGTCCCCCCCCCCCCCATATTTCTTCCTGTGCCTCATGCATGCATGGGAGATGACCGGGCCCAGCTTTCCCACACTTCAGCCCAGCACTATGCGCCCAGGGAGCAAAATCTGCAGCTCGCACGTTCCCAGAACGGCTGTCCAGGCCACGGCAGTTCCCAGAAAGAGCTTCTCTCTTGATGCTCGGCAGAGCGATGCTCTCTGCAGGCTGGTCCCCAGAGGACCCGGGGAGCAAACATCTCAGCAGGGGCCAGCTAGCTGGCGGGGCTGCCCTTTGCCTCGGAGCCCACGGCCCTTCCCACGACTCTCCAGGCAGCTTGCAGGGACCCCAGGCAGCTTGCAGGGACCACGCAGCCCCAGGTCGAACACCATGCATTCAGGCCAGGGGTAGCGTGGTGCATGTTTTTGAGCACAATCCAGGCAAGGTTTCCAATAGCTTGGAAGTCGGGGGTGGTGTTTCCATCCCCCCCCCCCCTCCAACATCCCAGAGCAGAATTCCTTCGTAACAAAACAAACAACTCAGTCCCAGCTGCATACGTCTCCCTCTCCCTCTCAGTCTCCAGGGATGGCTTTTTAGCAGCTCTTCCCAAAGCGGTCTTCCAGTATAAAATAGGAAATGCAAAGCTAATATCAGCAGCTGGTTTGAGAACGTAAGGACGTCAGAAGAGCCCTGCTGGATCAGAGCAGGGGTCCATCCAGTCCGGCATCCTCTCTCACACTGCGGCCAGCCAGTTCCCCTGGAGGGACAACAACAGGGCAGAGAGGCCGAGGCCTTCATAAGAACATAAGAGGAGCCCTGCTGGATCAGACCAGTGGTGCATCTAGTTCAGCATCGTGTCTCACAAAGCGGCCAACCAGTTTTTCTGGAGGGCCAACATCAGGGCAGAGGGGACAAGGCCTTCCCCTGAGATCAGACCAGTGAGGGTCCATCTAGTCCAGCATCCTGTCTCACACAAGGGCCAACCAGTTCCTCTGGAGGGCCAACAACAGGGTCATAGAGGCCGAGGCCTTCATAAGAACATCAAAAGAGCCCTGCTGGTTCAGACCAGTGAGGGTCCATCTAGTCCAGCCTCCTGTCTCACACAGTGGCCTCAACCAGTTCCTCAGGAGAAAAACAACAGGGCAGAAAAGCCGAGGCCTTCCCCTGAGAAGAACATCAGAAGAGCCCTGCTGGGTCAGACCAGTGAGGTTCCATCCAGTCCAGCATCCTGTCTCACACAGGGGCCTCAGCCAGTTCCTCTGGAGGGCCAACAGCAGGGCAAGAGAGGCCAAGGCCTTCCCCTGAGAAGAACCTCAGAAGAGCCCTGCTGGATCAGACCAGTAAGGGTCCATCCAGTCCAGCATCCCGTCTCACACAGTGGCCAGCCAGTTCCTCTGGATGGCCAACAGCAGGGCAAGAGAGGCCAAGGCCTTCCCCTGAGAAGAACCTCAGAAGAGCCCTGCTGGATCAGACCACTGAGGGTCCATCCAGTCCAGCATCCTGTCTCACACAGTGGCCTCAACCAGTTCCTCTGGAGGGCCAAGAACAGGGCAGAGAGGCCGAGGCCTTCCCCTGAGAAGAACCTCAGAAGAGCCCTGCTGGATCAGACCAGTGAGGGTCCATCTAGTCCAGCCTCCTGTCTCACACAGTGGCCTCAACCAGTTCCTCTGGAGGGCCAGCAACAGGGCAGAGAGGCCGAGGCCTTCCCCTGAGAAGAACCTCAGAAGAGCCCTGCTGGATTAGACCAGTGAGGGTCCATCTAGTCCAGCCTCCTGTCTCACACAGTGGCCTCAACCAGTTCCTCTGGAGGGCCAGCAACAGGGCAGAGAGGCCGAGGCCTTCCCCTGAGAAGAACCTCAGAAGAGCCCTGCTGGATCAGACCAGTGAGGGTCCATCTAGTCCAGCCTCCTGTCTCACACAGTGGCCTCAACCAGTTCCTCTGGAGGGCCAGCAACAGGGCAGAGAGGCCGAGGCCTTCCCCTGAGAAGAACCTCAGAAGAGCCCTGCTGGGTCAGACCAGTGAGGGTCCATCTGGTCCAGCATCCTGTCTCACACAGTGGCCAAAAACCAGGTGCCGCCAGGTGCCAAAGGGAAATGTCTCCCTTTGACCTAACCAGCCTCCCTGGAGGCTGGCATTCCATTCCCTAGTGACGGGAGATTATTTTATTTATTTATTTATTTTAAACCCCGCCCTCCTCGCCGAAGCAGGCATATAAAGAGGCCTTCTGCCTCTGGTCCTGGGGGAAGCCGGTACCCATCATAACTAGTAGCCATTGATAGCCCCGTGTCCTCCATGAAGTTGTCTACCCGCCCCCCCCCCCCCGGAAGTCTTCCAAGTTGGCAGCCATCACCACCTCCTGTGGTGGCCAGTTCCACAGTTTAACTATGCGCTGTGCATCCAAGTATATCACCATGTCTGTCCTGAATCCCCCATCCTACGGCTTCTGCGGATGACCCCGAGTTCTAGTATTATGGGAGAGGGAGGAAAAATTTCTCTCTGCCCACTCTCTCCACACCATCCATCATTTTATAGAGCTCTGTCGTGTCTCCGCTGACTCACCTTTATTTTCTAGGCTAAACAGCCCAAAGCGTTTTAAGCGGGCCTCATAGGGCAAGCGCTCTATCCCCCCCTGATCCTTTGGGTTGTTCTTTTCTTCACCTTTTCGAGCTGCACAATATCCCTTTTCAGGTGCGGCGACCGGAACCGAACACAAAATTGCCAGGGTGGTCTCACCGTGGATTTGTACAAGGGCAATTTGAGAAGTTCTAATTATGGCCAGCCTGGAACTTGGAAGGAAAAGGGGCTCCAGCTAGAACTGATCAGTTTCCCTGGAGAAACTGGCTGCTTCGGAGGGGGAAACTCTCTGGCATTGTGGCCCTTTCTCACATGCCCAGGGAAATGCTGATTGCCGCTTTGGGGTCTGGAAGCAATTTTTCTCCAGGCCAGTTTGGCTGGGGATCCTGGAGGGGTTTCTTTTTGTCATCCAGAGGAACTGGCTGGCCACTGTGTGAGACAGGATGCTGGACTGGATGGACCCTCACTGGTCTGACCCAGCAGGGCTCTTCTGGTATTCTTATGAAGGCCTCAGCCTCTCTGCCCTATTGTTGGCCCTCCAGGGAAATGCTGATTGCCATTTTTCTGCAGGCCAATTTGGCTGGAGATCCTGAAGGTTTTTTGTCATTTTCTGGGCATGGAACAGGGGTCACCGGGGTGTGTGTGTGTGTGAGGGGGAGGTATTTGTGAATTCCCTGCATTGTGCAGGGGGTTGGACTAGATGACCCTGGAAGTCCCTTCCAGCTCTATGATTCTATGATTATACCCTGCTGAAGTCCCTCCCCGCCCCAAACTGTGTCCCCTCTGGATTGTAACACCCCCCCAAATCCTCAGGGCAGCTAGACCAACAAGATTTTCAGAGTGATTAACACATGGAATTCCCTGCCACAGGAGGTGGCAGCGGCTACAAGCATGGACGGCTTCAAGAGGGAACTGAGTGAACATCTGGAGAAGAGGTCCAGGGGTCTGTTAAGGCTGGAGCGAGGCAGAGCAAAGCTCCGCCAGCTCAGGAGTGGCCACTAGGGCAGCCACGGGCCAAATCAGATTCTCTAATCTGATTCAGCCTGCTGCTGAATTGCTGCCGAAATTCGGCGGCAACTTTAAAAGCGACTGGAGGGGAGGGGGTTTGAGGGAGAGGCTCCAAACTTGCAGGGTAGCTGCTGGGGCCTCTCCTCGAAATACCCACCAAGTTTCAAGAAGATTGGACCAGGGGGTCCAATTCTACGGGCCCCCAAACAGGTTGCCCCCATTCCCTCCATTGTTCTCCATGGGAGGAAAAAAGTTAACATTTTCCCCCACCATAGAGAACAATGGAGGGGATGCTGTTTGGGGGCCCATAGAATCGGACCCCCTGGTCCAATCTTCTTGAAACTTGGTGGGTATTTCGAGGAGAGGCCCCAGCAGCTACCCTGCAAGTTTGGAGCCTCTCCCTCAAACCCCCTTTCCTCCAGCCCCTCATATACCCTATGAGTTTTTGCCATTGATTTCAATAGCCCATAGGGTATAATGGGGCTGAAACTGACATTCCCTTTCTGACACACTTCTGGTGATGTCAGGGGACGTGGCATATGCTAATGAGGTATGCTAATGAGCTCCTGCACCTCTTTTTCTACGAAAGGACCCCTGAAGAGGTCCATCAGTAGCTATTAGCCACAAGGTACTGAGATAGGAACTCTTGGTCTGGGGCCAGTGATGCTCTGTATTCTTGGTGCTTCTTGGGGGGCAAGTGATGCTCTGTATTCTTGGGGGGCAAGAGTGGGAGGGCTTCTAGTGTCCTGTCCCCACAGCTGGACCTCCTGAGGGCACCTGGTGTGTTTTTGGCCACTGTGTGACACAGAGTGTTGGACTGGAAGGGCCACTGGCCTGATCCAACATGGGCTTCTCTTACGTTCTTATAGGCTATGGAGAGTCAAAGTTCCCTTTCTCAGATACTCCAGGAGTTTCCCCACCCTGGAGCTGGCAACCCGAGGCCTGTCCTGGGTTTCTTTGGTCACGCCACACCATGTCAAGATGTCGGGAAACAGTGCGGGAAAGCCAGTCGGCATCTCGCCGGCTTGCCTCCTCTGTGTTTGTTTGTGTCAACGGATCTCTGTACATTCAGGCTGTTTCTGCTCTGACCCAAATCTGGAGCCAAGTGGGACGGGTCTGGAGGTCACGGCAGATTGTCCTTCTGGGGCTCCGCCACTGCGGTCCTTCCTCCGCCAGGGATGTGTTTAGTCTTGTCCCTATCCCTCCTTGTCGGGGCAAAGGATTCCTCTGGGGAGGGCCAGCAGGGATTGGAGACTTTTTGGACGCCCACAGCTGTGTCAACAATTCCGCCTGTCCTTGCGGGGATGAGGATATTTTTCCGGCCGTGCCAGCCTTGTGAAGGGCAGGATAGCTGGGAGTTGCCCTGCAACGTCAGCGGGCATGGGAGTGTTCCCTTGAGGATTGCCAAGGAGAAGAAGAAGAAGAGGAAGAGATTGGATTTATACCCCGCCCTTCACTCACTTGGAGTCTCAGAGCGGCTTACAAACTCCTCTCCCTCCCCCTCCCCACAGCAGGCACCCTGGGAGGTGGGTGGGGATGAGAGAGCTCTGAGACAACTGTCCTTGAGAGAATAGCGGGTACAGAGCTATGGCTTGCCCAAGGTCATCCAGCAGGTGCAAGTGGAGGAGTGGGGAATCGAACCCGGTTCTCCCAGATTAGAGTCCGCGCACTTAACCACGACACCAGACTGGCTCTCAAGGAGGGGGCTGGATTCTGGCATCTACTGTTCCTGGGACTCCATTATCTGTTACCCTACTGAACTAGGGATGCCAGCCTCCAGGTGGGACCTGGGGACTCCCCCCCTTCCCAGGAAATACAGCTTATTTCTAAACTACAGAGATCAGTTCCCTGGGTAAAGTGGATTCCTGAGGGGTGGGTGGACTCTGAAATTGTACCCCATTGAGGTCCCTGTGCCTCCCAAGTTCCATCCCCAAATCTCCCAGAGTTTCCCATAGAATTCACAGCCACAGTAGGTGGTGGCAGCTACAAGCGTGGACGGCTTCAAGAGGGAATTGGAGAAACATCTGGAGCAGAGGTCCATCCGTGGCTCTTAGCCACAAAGTATAGATAGGAACTGTCAGTCTGGGGCAAGGGATGCTCTGTATTCTTGGTGTTTTTTTTGGGGGGGGGGCAACAGAGGGAGGGCTTCTAGTGTCCTGGCCCCACTGCTGGACCTCCTGAGGGCACACCGGGTGTTTTGGGCCACTGTGTGACACAGAGTGTTGGACTGAAGGGGCCATTGGCCTGATCCAACATGGTTACTCTTAGGTTCTTATAGTAGAGAGCCAGTGGTTAGGAGCGGTGAACTCTAATCTGGAAAAGCGGGTTTGATTCCCTTCTCTTCCACATGCAGCTGCTGGGTGACCTTGGGTCAGCCAAAGTTCTCTGACATGAGAACTACTTCTTCTTCTTCTTCTTCTTCTTCCAGGCCTGTTCTCCAAACAATGATGCTTTACTTTCCCTCAGTGCATGGAACGACCCCTTAGTGCATAGGATTGCCACCTCTGGGATGGGAAATACCTAGAGATTTGGGGGGGGAGCCTGAGTAGGGCACAGTTTGGGGGAGGGACTTCAGTGGGGTCTAATGCCATCGAGTCCACCCTCCACAGTGGCCGTTTTCTCCAAGTGAACTGATCTCTGTCAGAGATCAGTTGTCATTCCGGGAGGTCTCCAGCCACTGCCTGGAGATTGGCAACCCGGCGATGCCAGGGGCAAAATGGAGGGGGTGAGGAAAGGGCTACCCTGGTTGGAACAGAGCTCCAGGAACCAACCCACAGGTTTCAGAGTTGCTGCTTCAAGCCTGAACTGGTCACCAGTGTTCCCTCTAAGCCGAGTTAGTGTGAGCTAGCTCACCGTTTTTTAGCCTCCGGCTTTGTCTTAGCTCCAGAAGGACGGCTCCAGAGCAAACTCATTGATGCAGGAGGCAAATCACTCGTGCACCACTTTAATGCCAGGAGCTCACAAAATAGGATTTTTGCTCACGAGACTCCACGGCTTAGAGGGAGCGTTGCTGGTCACCCCCCCCCCCCTTGGTCCCTCCGCAAAGGGAATCCTCAGGGCTTAAAGTGCGCCGCCCACGTGTTTGTGTGGCTGTGCCAGGGAAGTGCTTCGCAGGCCACGTGAGCGGCCAACTGGCAAAGCAGGCTTCTTTGGTCAAGTGTCCCGTTTAATCAGCCTGAAGTGCTTTCGCAGAGAAAAGCCCTTGACGGATCACAGCCTGACAAATCCGTCGTTGTGATTCCGGCAGCCTGGGAAGCCCCAAGCCAGGCACAGAGTCAACAGACTCAGCGATTCCGAGGTAGACTGCTTCTGGGTGTGGAGGTTCCATTGGAGGGGCCTCCGGACATGGGGGTTCCATGATAGGGGACAGGTTTATCAATGGCCGCTCTCCGTTAATACCTCTGTTCCAAGGTTACAGACTCCAGGTCGGGGAATGAAGCATGGACGGCTTCAAGAGGGAGTTAGATAAACATCTGGAGCAGAGGTCCATGAGTGGCTCTTAGCCACAAGGAACGGATAGGAACTCTCAGTCTGGGGCAAGGGATGCTCTGTCTTCTTGGTGTTTTGGGGGAGAGGGCAACAGTGGGAGGGCTTCTAGTGTCCTGGCCCCACTGCTGGACCTCCTGAGGGCACCTGGTGTTTTTGGCCACTGTGTGACCCAGAGTGTTTGACTGGGTGGGCTGTTGGTCTGATCCAACACTGGCTTCTCTTATGTTCTCTTATGTTATGTTCTTAAATTCCTGGACATTTGGGGGTGGGCCATGGAGAGGGTGGGGTTTCAGAAGGGGAGAGGCCTCAGTGGGGTATAATGCCATAGAGGCCACCCTCCCAAGCAACCGTTTTCTCCAAGGTGAAAGGATCTCTGTTGTCTGGAAATCAGCTGTAATTCCAGGAAGGGCCGTGGCCCAGTGGTAGAGCCTCCGCTTGGCATGCAGAAGGTCCCAGGTTCAATCCCTGGCAACTCTAGTTAAAAGGACCAGGCAGGAGGTGATGGGAAAGACCTCCACCTGAGACCCTGGAGAGCTGTCAAGAGGGGCTGTGGCTCAGTGGAAGAGCCTCTGCTTGGCGTGCAGAAGGTCCCAGGTTCAATCCCCGGCAGCATCTCCAGTTAAAAGGACCAGGCAGGAGGTGATGGGAAAGACCTCCACCTGAGACCCTGGAGAACTGTCAAGAGGGGCTGTGGCTCAGTGGTAGAGCCTCTGCTTGGCGTGCAGAAGGTCCCAGGTTCAATCCCCGGCATCTCCAGTTAACAAGGACCAGGCAGGAGGTGATGGGAAAGACCTCCACCTGAGACCCTGGAGAGCTGTCAAGAGGGGCTGTGGCTCAGTGGAAGAGCATCTCCTTGGCATGCAGAAGGTCCCAGTTTCAATCCTCAGTTAAAAGGACCAGGCAGGAGGTGATAGGAAAGATCTCCATCTAAGAACCTGGAGAGTCATAAAGTGGGTCTGTGGCTCAGTGGAAGGGCCTCTGCTTGGCATGCAGAAGATCCCAGGTTCAATCCCCAGCATCTCCAGTTAGAAAGGACCGGGCAGGAGGTGATGGGAGAGACCTCCACCTGAGACCCTGGAGGAACTGTAGAGAGGGGCTGTGGCTCAGTGGAAGAGCCTCGGCTTGGCATGCAGAAGGTCCCGGGTTCGATCCCCAGCATCTCCAGTTAGAAAGGACCAGGCAGGAGGTGATGGGAGAGACCTCCACCTGAGACCCTGGAGGAACTGTAGAGAGGGTCTGTGGCTCAGTGGAAGGGCCTCTGCTCGGCATGCAGAAGGTCCCAGGTTCGATCCCCAGCATCTCCAGTTAGAAAGGACCAGGCAGGAGGTGATGGGAGAGACCTCCACCTGAGACCCTGGAGGAACTGTAGAGAGGGTCTGTGGCTCAGTGGAAGGGCCTCTGCTCGGCATGCAGAAGGTCCCAGGTTCGATCCCCAGCATCTCCAGTTAGAAAGGACCAGGCAGGAGGTGATGGGAGAGACCTCCACCTGAGACCCTGGAGGAACTGTAGAGAGGGTCTGTGGCTCAGTGGAAGGGCCTCTGCTTGGCATGCAGAAGGTCCCAGGTTCGATCCCCAGCATCTCCAGTTAGAAAGGACCAGGCAGGAGGTGATGGGAAAGAACTCCACCTGAGACCCTGGAGAGCCACTGCCATTCTGAGTATCAACAAAACAGGCACCGCGATGGCAAAAACAATAGAAAACTCCGTGTATAAACATACAATATGTGCCATAATATTTAATAAAAATATAAATTGTGGGCAATAAATATAAACCCCTTGTAAAGGTAAAAGGTAAAGCTTTCCCTTGCTCGAAAGCCAGTCGAATCCGACTCTAGGGTTGCGGTGCTTATCTCCATTTCCAAGCCAAAGAGCCAGCATTGTCCAAAGACGTTTCTGTGGTCATGTGGCCGGCATGACTAGACAGCAAGGTGCATGGAATGCTGTTACCTTCCCACCGAAGCGGTACCTGTTTATCTACTTGAAATTTCTTGCTTTCGAACAGCTCGGTTAGCAGGAGCTGGGGCCGGAGACAGGAGCCCCTCCGTCACGCGGCGCTCGGGTCTCGAACTGCCGAACTACCAACCTTCCGGTCTGCAGTTCAGTGTCTTAACCGCTGAGGCACCGCCGCCCTGTAAACCCCTTATAGGCATTTACAAAACTCATTCCAATTCCTATACAGGCAATCAGATGCATGATCACAGTAACAAAAATATAAAGGGAACAGTCCGAATACAGGACAAGTAATCCTCACTGCCACACGAGCAATCCAGCGACTTCTCGGTTGACCAGTCATTTCCGGCCTACTTTCTCAAGAATCACTCAATATATTGTGTACATAATTCATTGGAACGGGTCTCCATTCAGTGAGCCAAATGTTCTCACTTTTCCCATGGGATTAAGGGAAAGTGACAACGTTTGGATTAAGGGGAAGAAAGACGGCTGGAAATGACTTGTCAACCGGGACGTTGTCGGATTGCTTGTCCTACGGCAGTGAGACTGTTCTAAAGCTGTTGTTGACGTTCATTCGCACGGTCGAGTCCGACTCTTCGCGACCCCACGGACCACCTCACGCTAGGCCCTCCTGTCTTCTCTTGTGCTCCGGAGTTTGCTTCATTTCATGTCTGTTGCATCGATGACACTGTCCAACCATCTCGTCCTTTGCCGTCCCCTTCTTCTTTGACCTTCAGTCTTTCCCAGCATCGGAGTCTTCTCCAGGGAGTGCTCCCTTCTCATCCGGTGGCCAAAGTATCTGAGCTTCAGCTTCAGGATCTGGCCTTCCAGGGAACAGTCAGGGTTGATTTCTTTCAGGATTGACTGATCTGATCTCCTTGCAGTCCAAGGGACTCTCAAGAGTCTTCTCCAGCACCATCATTCGAAAGCATCTATTCTTTGGCGCTCAGCCTTCCTCATAGTCCAACTCTCGCAGCCATACATTACTACCGGGAATTCTTCTAAAGTGGCAAGCTCTGAAACAAAGCGGCCATTTTTCCCCGTGGGGAGCTGATCTCTGTTTCCTGGAAATCAAGTGGGAGATCATAGAATCCTAGAGTGGGAAGGGACCTCCAGGGCCATCTGAGAGCTAGTTTGGTGTAGTGGTTAGGAGCGCGGACTCTAATCTGGGAGAACCGGGTTTGATTCCCCACGCCTCCACTTGCACCTGCTGGATGACCTTGGGCAAGCCATAGCTCTGGCACAGCTGTTCTCTCAAGGACAGTTGTCTCAGAGCTCTCTCAGCCCCGCCTACCTCCCAGGGTGTCTGTTGTGGGGAGGGGAAGGGAAAGGAGTTTGTAAGCCGTTTTGAGACTCCCAAGTGAGTGAAGGGCAGGATATAAATCCAATCTCCTCCTCCTCTTCTTCTTCTTCTAGTCCAACCCTGTGCACAATGCAGGGAATTCACAAATACACCACACACACCTGCAGTGACCCCTGTTCCATGCCAGAAGATGACAAAAAAAACCCCTCCAGGATCTCCAGCCAAACTGGCCTGGAGAAAAATGGCTTCCTGACCCCGAAGTGGCGACCAGCATTCCCCTGGGCGTGTAAGAAAGGGCCACAAGAACTAAGCACTAATGCAACCCTTCCTGCCCTGGAAACTGGCAGCTTAACTCCTTTGATAGTTGTAACTGACCACCTCCAGAGCCGGGAATTCCATATGCAGGGTTCGAAGGAAACAAGCGTGACCAGACTTCCCCGCATCCCAGTGTTAGAGGAAGTAAAAAATCTCGGCGCGCCGAGGAGACAGAGTTTCCATTTTTTAAGCCAACATTTCCAGCATTCAGAGCGGAGTTCTTCTCCCCACCCCCAAGATGGGAAGAAGCCCTTTTAAGAACATTATAAGTTGTCAAGACACTGGAAGGGACGGAAGAGCAGGTCAGCTCGCCTTTGTGAGACAGGGTGGGGAAATCGGGGATCTTACTGTGCCGGCCACAGCAGCACGTGATCAGGGTGGCTTTTTTAGGATGTGGCAACCCAAAGAAGAAGAAGAAGAAGAAGAAGGAGAGATTGCATTTATACCCCACCCTTCACTTGCAGTCTCAGAGCGGCTTACAAACTCCTTTCCCTTCCTCTCCCCACAACAGACACCCTGTGAGGTAGGTGGGGCTGAGAGAGCTCTGACAGAAACCGTTCTTTTTTCAAGAACAGCTCTGACAGAACTGTGGCTTGCCCAAGGTCATCCAGCAGGTGCAAGTGGGGAATCAAACCCGGTTCTCCCAGATTAGAGTCCGCGCATTTAACCACTACACCAAACTGGCTCGAGGCGGCAATTAGGTTGGCCAAAATGCGGCATGAGGCAGCAATTAGGGTTGCCAGGCTCCAGGTGGGACCTGGGGACCCCCTAGAATTACAGCTCATCTCCAGAACCCCCCCCCCCCCAAGAAAATGGATGCTTTGGAGGGTGGATTTTATGGCATTGTACCCCACTGAAGTCCCTGTCCCCCCTGGCTCCATCCGCTAATCTTCAGAGAAGAAGAAGAAGAGATTGGATTCATACCCCACCCTTCACTACCCGATGGAGTCTCAGAGCAGCTTACAAACTCTCCCTTCCCCTCCCCACCACAGACACCCTGACCGATTTCCCACGAGGCGCCGCTCTGCCGCCGCTCTTCCCTTTCCCTGATTGCTTGTGTCAATTTCCCACTCTTTGCCCCGCGCTGCATTTTGACCCATGGCTTCGGGATCCTGTTTCTTGAGGATCGCGAAGCCGCGGGGAGAAATGGGGGAAGACGCGGGTCAAAATGCGGCACGAGGCAAAGAGTGGGAAATTGAAGCACGTCATCGGGGGAAAGGAAAGAGCAGCGGCGGAGCACCACCTCTTGAAAAATCAGTCCTTGTGAGGCAGGTGGGGCTGAGAGCTCTCCTGAGGGAAGTGCAGGAGTGGGGAATCAAACCCGGTTCTCCCAGATGAGACTCCGCACTCCTTACCACTTCGCCAGACTGGATCTCCAGGCCCCGCCTCGATGTCGGCAGCCCAGCCAACAACCCACATTTTGGCAATTCCCTGGAGGAGCAGCCTGGTTTGTGGCCTTCTAGAAAGCGGCAAGATTTTCAGGGGATGGGCTTTGTTGAGTCATCAGGTTCCGTGTCTGCTGCAGGGAACTTTCGCTCTCGAAAAGTCCCTACCCTGAAAAATCATGCTGATTTCTAAGGTTCTTCGGGATTTGAATCCGGCTCCTCTACTGGAGACCAACAACAAGACTACCTTCAGGAAAACTAACCCCGGAGGAAAACCTTTGTTTCCCCTTCAGCCCACATCGGATGGCTGGGGGAAGGGAGGAGGGTTGCCTGGAGGTCTGTCTGCCCCCCCCTCCCACCCCAGTGAAAAGCGCTTCCCCCGGCTCTAAGCACGGAACCTGGCTCACAATGTTATTGAGCCCAGCTTCTGCTAACCGGATGCCCCGAGCTGCTGCCTGCTTTCCTGCTATTGTTACGGGGAGAGGCCCAGTTAGGCGGGAACGTGTGACCCCCCCCCCCGTCCTCTGCCCCCCCCTCCCCACACTACATCCGAGACAGTTGAAAAGGCTTCATTTGGCGATCATATCTGACATCTGTTGCTGTGATTTATACCGGGCCCCAAGCGGAGAAACCGGCCGATGTTGTTTTGATGCATTCTTCTAAATTCAGGGCTCGGGGGTGACTGGGGGTGGAAAGGATGGAGGGTGCACGACCGGATTCGCTGTGGCTCTAGTACGGAGGGGCTGCTGTTGCAAGTGAGAAAGGGAGGGTGGGTGCTGGAGGCTGGAACACCCACACGCCTCCCTGAAGTTAGTTATTATTTAGATTTCTATCCCGCCCTCCCCGCCATTCGGCAGGCTCAGGGCGGTTCACAACATAGTAAAGATACAATAAAATTCCCAGAGAATTATCAAACAATATAAAAGCGTACAACGTAGACATAAAAATACAGTTAGCAAAACGGTGTCTTGCGGTTTTGGCTGCTGCCCTCAGCCTGATCCGCTGCACTGGAGTCTCGGATTCGAGTTCTGCCTCAGATCCGTCCTGTCGCTTTGGGCAGGGCACCAGCCTGTGTCTGCTGCTCCCTGCTAGTGTCACGATAGGGAAGTGTTTGGGGGGGAAATCTCCCAAAGGGTAAAGAATAAGTAGCATGGTAAGGGAGGGCTTAAATAAATACCTCTTCGTGGTACTCTGCAAACAGAGCCGGTTTGGTGTAGTGGTTAAGTGCGCAGACTCTAATCTGGGAGAACCGGGTTTGATCCCCCACTCCTCCACTTGCACCTGCTGGATGACCTTGGGCAAGCAAAAGTTCTGTCAGAGCTGTCCTTGAAAAAGAGCAGTTTCTGTCAGAGCTCTCAGCCCCACCTACCTCCCAAGGTGCCTGTTGCGGGGAAGGGAAAGGAGTTTGTACGCCGCTCTGAGACTCCCTTGGGTAGTGAAAGGCAGGGTAGAAATCCCATCTCTTCTTCTTCTTCTTTTTCAGGACGGGAGGGCTGTTTACTGTGGTTACAGTTGCCAACCTCCAGGTGGGGACTGAGGTGGGTTTGCTTGCTCTGGGTTAGGCAATTCCTGGAGATTTGGGGAGGGGGTGGCGTCTGGGGAGGGCAGAGTTTCAGGGCCGTGATATCACAGAGTACTCCTTCCAAAGTTGCCATCTTCTGCAGGGGAACTGAGCTCTGTCTCCAGTCAACACCTGGAGGTGAGGCAGTTTGCTGTGGTGGTCAAGAGCCACAGACTCTAATCGGGAACGCCGGGTTCGATTCCCCCCTCCTCCACACAAAGCCAGCTGGGCGATCTTGGGCCTGTCACAGTTCTTGGAGGAACGACGACTGAGGGGTGACATGATCGAGGTTTATAAGATTATGCATGGGATAGAGCAGGTCGAGAAAGAAGTACTTTTCTCCCTTTCTCACAATATAAGAACTCGTGGGCACTCCATGAAATTGCTGAGCAGTCGGGTCAGAACGGATCAAAGGAAGTCCTTCACCCAAAGAGTGATGAACACGTGGAATTCACTGCCACAGGAGGTGGTGGCAGCTGCAAGCATGGACGGCTCCAAGAGGGGATTGGATAAACAGGTGGAGCAGAGGTCCATCAGGGACTATTAGCCGCAAGATATAGATAGGAGCTCTCCGTCTGGGGCCAGTGGTGCTCTGTATTCTTGGTGCTTGGGGGGTGGGGTGCAACAGTGGGAGGGCTTCTTCTAGTGTCCTGGCCCCACTGCTGGACCTCCTGAGGGCACCTGGTATTTTTGGCCACTGTGTGACACAGAGTGTTGGACTGGAGGGGCCACTGGCCTGATCCAACACTGGCTTCTCTTATGTTCTTACGTTCTTTTGGAACTCTCTCAGTCCCTAAAAACAAGTCTAGCTCACCACTAGCTTAACACCAAGAGCTAGAACTTGTGGCTGCCGGGCAATCTTTGGCTCTCCTGGCTATTCTACACACAATGCTGTACAAAAATTAATTAATTAACCCCCTGGAGGTCGGCAACCCTCGACAGCTGTTCTTCCAGATTTACAATTCATCTCCAGACTACCAAAATCGGTTCCTGGGGGTGGGGGGGTGGCAGTTTTTTTGCAGGTGTCCTTTATAACATCAGATCCTTCTCGAGCTCCCACCTGTTCCCAGATTCTACCTCCTCTGGGCAGGCCCCTCCTCCAAGCCTCCAGCAATCTCCCAACCTGGAGTTGGCAACCCTGGCTCCCGAGCCCCCTCCACAACCCCTGCAAATTGGGTTCTGCATCCCATTCCCTTCCTCTGGTCGGTGTAGTGATAAAGGGTAGGTTTTTTGGGGGGGGGGGATGTTGTTGTTTTTTTAAAAAATCCCGTTTTCTCGATCACAATCCCGACGCCCGATAGCGAAGTCTGTGGCTGTGGTCACACGGCGCCCTAATCGCGATTTTCTCCCGCTGTACTTTCAATCCGGGATTTTTTCTTTCGGGTTGGGATGATCACACATTTCTCCCCGAACCACATGCTGGCTGCTGCTTCCCCCCCCCCCCCTTCCCCTATCCTGGGCAGACCAACTTTGCACTTTGTACAGTCTTCTACAGTACTCAGCAAGCTGTTGGGACTGGGAGTCTGGGAGAGGCGGCGGCGGCGGCTGGGGGAGGCAAGGCAAGGGCCACCCGTACGCCCACGCACAGCTGCCTTCCTCCGGACGCCGCACGGAGGAACTGGCTGGCTGGCTGGCTCGCCCTGCGCTCCGCTCCAGGCCCCGAGCCCCGCCGGTGACCGCCTGATGGAAAATAGGAAGAAGCATGCTGGTGTGTGCGTGCTTGCCAGGCGCTCGAGTGCTCATGCGCTCAAATGCTGAGGGGGGGGAAACCTCACAGGAGAATGATCAGACGGCCCTAATCGCAATCATTGCGAGAGAGGGCTGCCCAGCTCGGGAAAATCGCGGATTTAAAGCGCAAGAAGGCAGGAAACACTTGATTTCCCCGGGGTCGGGAAACGCGCTAGGGACCCGGGAGTGAGCCCGCTTTGGCGCGGGAGGCGGATCGGCTGGTCTGGTCGGCCTGTTTAAATCCGCGAGGGAACAGCAGTGAATCCCGATGTAAAGGACCGTGCGACCGCAGCCTGCATGATGCTGGGAGACTGACCCGCCGGAAAGTCTTCTATTGCAGAAAATAGTTTCGGTCCACAGTAATTGAGCCCAGTCAGGCCTTAGAGGCCAGCCAGATTTTTCGGGGGTAGGAGCTTTTGAGACTCAAAGTGCCCTTCGTCAGATACAAGGAGGAAAGGACTCAGTTCTCCTCTTTGCACCTCTCTGGATTCCCCCCCCCTCACAGTTCTCTCGCCCCCTCCCATCTGTTCTTCCTCCCCCCCCCCCAGGTTTGCATCTTGCTCTCCTCTCCCCACACCCCGGCCTCCTCTAATGCAGAGAAACTCCCACACCCTTCCACCCTGCTTCAGTGGCGCGAGAGTGGTTATTTAAAGCAAAATGCAGAACGGGCTTGTTACCGAAACTTTATTTTTTAAAAACAAAGGAACTTAAGTACAGTCAGAGTTGTGCAACGGGGAAATCAGTGGCCTCCGGAGTGATGCTCTGTCTTCTTGGTGCTTGGGGGGCAAGAGTAGGGGGGACTTCTGGAGTTCTGGCCCCACTGCTGGACCTCCTCATGGCCCTTGGGTTTTGACTGCTGTGTGACACAGAGTGTTGGATTGGATGGGTCATTGGCCTGATCCAGCATGGCTTCTCTTGCATTCTTATGTCTGGGGCAGTGATGCTCTGTCTTCTTGGTGCTTGACGGAGTGGGGGGCACAGTGGAAGGGCTTCTAGTGTCCTCCTGGCCCCACTGGTGGACCTCCTGGTGGCCCCTGGGTTTTGGCTGCTGTGTGACACAGAGTGTTGGACTGGATGGGTCATTGGCCTGATCCAACATGGCTTCTCTTATGTTCTTGCATCTGGGGCAGTGATGCTCTGTCTTCTTGGTGCTTGACCGGGGGGGGCACAGTGGAAGGGCTTCTAGTGTCCTCCTAGCCCCACTGGTGGACCTCCTGGTGGCCCCCGGGTTTTGGCTGCTGTGTGACACAGAGTGTTGGACTGGATGGGTCATTGGCCTGATCCAACATGGCTTCTCTTATGTTCTTGCATCTGGGGCAGTGATGCTCTGTCTTCTTGGTGCTTGACCGGGGGGGGGCACAGTGGAAGGGCTTCTAGTGTCCTCCTGGCCCCACTGGTGGACCTCCTGGTGGCCCCCGGGTTTTGGCTGCTGTGTGACACAGAGTGTTGGACTGGATGGGTCATTGGCCTGATCCAACATGGCTTCTCTTGCATTCTTATGTCTGGGGCAGTGATGCTCTGTCTTCTTGGTGCTTGACGGGGGGGGCACAGTGGAAGGGCTTCTAGTGTCCTCCTGGCCCCACTGGTGGACCTCCTGGTGGCCCCCGGGTTTTGGCTGCTGTGTGACACAGAGTGTTGGACTGGATGGGTCATTGGCCTGATCCAACATGGCTTCTCTTATGTTCTTTTGTCTGGGGCAAGTGATGCTCTGTATTCTTGGTGCTTAGGGGGCAACAGTGGGAGGGCTTCTGGAATTCTGGCCCTGCTGGTGGACCTCCTGATGGCTCCTGGGTTTTGGCCACTGTGTGACATGGAGTGTTGGACTGGGTGGGTCATTGGCCTGATCCAACACGGCTTCTCTTAGGTTCTTATGTCTGGGGCAGTGATGCTCTGTCTTCTTGGTCCTTGGGGGGCATCAGTGGGAGGGCTTCTGGAGTTCTGGCCCCACTAGTAGAACACCTGATTATGCATGGTGTTTTTGGCCACTGTGTGACACAGAGTGCTGGACTAGCGGGGCCACTGGTCTGATCCAACATCGGCTTCTCTCATGTTCTTAAGAGCAGAGGTCCATGAGCGGCTATTAGCTGCAAGGTCTGGATGGAACACTCTGTCTGGGGCAAGTGATGACCTGTCTTCTTGGTGCTGGGGGGGGGGGGGGGACAACAGTGGGAGGGCTTCTGGAGTTCTGGCCCCGCTGCTGGACCTCCTGAGGGCACCTGGTATTTTTGGCCGCTGTGTGACTCAGAGTGTTGGGCTGGAGGGGCCACTGGCCTGACCCAACACGGCTTCTCTTACATTCTTGTGTTCCGGTGGAGCTCTTTCCTCTCCTTGGCCGTTCACACGTCCGGAGCTGACCCTAGTCTTGGATCCAGGGCTGAACGTTGATGGCAAAGAACACTGATGTGTTCTTGGGGGGGGGGAGTGGCCAAATTGGGAAGGCTGGCACTGAATCCTGATCAAACAGAATCAAATTACCACTTGGCTGCTTATTAATCACCCTCCCCGGCTCTCGGTTTGGGCCTCGCCTCCAGGGAGGGGAAGAGACGCAATTTGTCAAAGCCAGCCGTCTAACGGATTAATCAATGCGGCTGCATTCGGCTGACGCCGGCCGAGCACCCGGAGCCGGTCTGCGTGGAAGGGGGTGGGCAGTCTGGAAAGATTCCGTCTGCAGGTGGAAGTGGTCTGGATTTCCTTCGCGATGGTTTGTCGTGCTGAGACGAAAACGAGAAACCATTCCCTGCAGGTGGTAAACTAGGTCTTCAGGGACAGAGCCACTCCACAGGGTTTGCGTTGGAACGCGGAAGCCCCCAGCGGGTTCTGCTCGCTCCAGGTCAGCGTGGTCTGCTGCTTTGCATGGGGTTGCCAAGCTCCAGGTGGGATCTGGAGACCTCCCGCTATTACAATTGATCCCCAGGCAACCAAGATCCGTTCCCCTGGAGGAAATGTTTGCTTTGGAGGGTGGACTCTATGGCACTATATCCCACTCAGTTCCTTCCCGTCCTTAGGCCTCTATCCTCAAATCACCAGAAGAGCCAGTTTAGTGTAGTGGTTAGGAGCGCAGACTCTAATCTGGGACAACTGGGTTTGATTCCCAACTCTTCCACACGCAGCTGCTGGTGTGACCTTGGGTCAGCCACAAGTTTTCTCAGGAGCAGTTCTCGAAAGAGCTCTCTCAGCCCCGCCTACCTCCCAGGGTGTCTGTTGGGGGGAGGGGAAGGGAAGGGAAAGGCGATTGTAAGCCGCTCTGAGACTCCTTCATGTAGTGGCGGGTGGGGTACAAAACCAACTCTTCTTCTTCTTCTTCCATTTCTTTACCTGGAGTTGGCAACAGCCCAAATCATCTCTCCCCCGCACAGCAGGGCTGCTTTTTGAGTCCATCTGGGAGGAGAGCAAATCCTGAGACTCTGTTTTGGTGGGGAGAAACCGTCGGCCTTTTTGCAGGCCGCTGAAACGCCAGCCATTCATCTGGGCATTGGGCCCCGACCCCTGTTCGGAGTGCCAAGGGGACTCTCCTTTCCTGCACCCCAACCGACAGAGCTCCTCTCTCTCTTTTTCGCCTCCCTGATGGAAAAAAATGTTTCAAGGAAGATGACAATTCGTCAGGGGATCAGATGGGCTTCCGTCCATGATTGCTCTTCGGAGGGCCTCTTCTTTGTCTCCCCCCCCCTCCTCCTCCTCCTTTTCTCTTGGCGCCTGCTGGCAGAAATCAATTCTGTGATCCTTTGGCGCTTTTGTTTCCCGTGGCGGTGGGGCTGGCCGTGGGGAGTCCGACCCATTTGGCAAGAGTTTGGTACTACCTTGGAGGCAGGGCCGGTGCCAGCCTTTTTTGCGCCCTAGGCAAGGCTAACTACTTGCCCCCCCCCCCCCCACTGCTAACCAATTATCAAAAACAGATGAATTCTAGGGAAAATTAAAACCACAAAACTTGACCCTGGTAATTTTTTAAAAAAATTGTGCGGGCTTGGGCAGGGTGCGAGGCAAAGCTGAAGGGAGCTGCTGCTGTAGTTGCCATGACTTTCTGGAGGAGGACAAGCATGGGAGAGCCGGAGCTGGTGAGTGAGTGAGTGAGTGTGAGAGCCTGTGGCCGGTTGGAGGGGCGCTGATTGTCCGTTTCTGCACTCCTTTGAGGTCTGCGCCCTAGGTGGTTGCCTAGCTTGGCCTAATGGTAGCACCAGCCCTGCTTGGAGGGGAAGAGAAGAGACAATTGGGGGTGGGGGGACTCGTGTTCGCACGGTGGTTGCAGCTTCGGTTGCTCTTTCTTTTGCAAAAGAGGCCATCAAACGTTGCGATAAATGCATAATGTCTTGTAGTGTTGCCAACTCTGTGTTGGAAAATAACTGGAGCTTTTTTCTGGGGGGTGTTGGAGCCTGGGAGATCCAGGGTTTGTAGAGGGGAGGGATCTCGGGGCGAGCGTGATGCCATACAGTCCACCTTCCAAAGCATCCATTTCATCTAGGGAAGCTGATCAGAACCACTGATTTCAGGAGGGGGGTTGAAAGACCTGAGTCAGATTGAGGTGACAAGAGAGGAGGTCCTACGTCTGATAGACAACTTAAAAACAAATAAATCACCAGACCCGGATGGCATACATCCGAGAGTTCTGGAAGAACTCAAATGGGAACTTGTGGATCTCCTGACAAAAATATGTAATCTTTCCTTAAAATCGGCCTCCATTCCTGAGGACTGGAAGGTAGCGAATGTCACTCCCATCTTTAAAAAGGGTTCCAGAGGAGATCCGGGAAATTACAGGCCAGTCAGTCTGACGTCGATACTGGGTAAGTTGGTGGAAACTTATTAAGGAAAAAATTAGTAGGCACATTGATGACCAAAATCTATTGAGAAAGACTCAGCATGGGTTCTGTAAGGGAAGATCTTGCGGCTGCAATGAAAAAGGCCAGCGCTATGCTGGGGGTTATTAGGAAGGGAGTAGATAACAAATCAGCCAGTATCAGAATGCCCCTGTATAAATCGATGGTGCAGCCTCATTTGGAGTACTGTGTACAGTTCTGGTCGCCACACCTCCAAAAAGATATTATACCATTGGGAAAAGTGCAGAAAAGGGCTACTAAAATGATAACAGGGTTGGAACACTTTTCCTATGAAGAAAGCTTGAACCGCTTTAGCTTGAAGAAACGACGGTTGAGGGGTGACATGATCGAGGTTTATAAGCTGTTTTTTAGCCTCCGGCTCACTCATTTTTGCCTTAGCTCAGGAAGGAGGGTTCCAGAGCCAACTAATTTATGCAGCAGCAAAATCGCTTGCTTACAACTTTAATGCCAGCAGCTCACAAAGTAGATTTTTTGCTCACAAGACTCCACAGCTTAGGGGGAGCATTGCCAACAGGACCTTTGTGGGTTGTGGCGCACCAAAAAAAAAAGCTACCCTGGATGTCTTTCTGGAAACCATTCATAATTATAGAAAGTCGATTAGATAGATAGATAGATAGATAGATAGATAGATAGATAGATAGATAGATAGATAGATAGATAGATAGATAGATAGATAATTTTTGAATTATCATTCTAGGAGGTCTTCGGGCCCCACCTGGAGGTTGGCAACTGTCCTAACTCCTGTCCCGCAGAGCTGGTGTGCTCCTTGGAGGCAGAGGTCTGTTTTCCTTGCAACTTCCCTGACGAATAAGCTATCGCACCTCTGCATATGGGGGTTCCATTTGAGGTCGTTGGTGAATAGCCACCGATCAACCCATCCCCTTGCTTGTTTCTCTGATCTTAAGAGCTGTCTGCACAAATGGCCCTCCTGGGGCAGAGCATCCCGCAAGTTAAATATGCACGTCTGCGGGAGAAATATTTCCTTTTGTCTCTCCTAAATCTCCTCCAAAAGCCTCAGGGCCAATCTGGACGTCCACTGGGAGTTCTGTCTCTACAGCTCTCGACGGCTTTTTTGTTCTAAAAACGGAGAACTGAGTTTTTAGAATTGCAGGAACAGGCCAACAAAGGACGCCCAGCCCTTGCCAGATTCCGTCCTCAGATGTAGGTGAAGGATCGGAGGGGGCGGAATGGGTCTCAAGTCTCAGCTGCCGTATAGGGATCCCAGAGGGTTTTCAAGGCAAGAGACAGAACAGAGGGGGGGTCTGCCACTTGGAATTCTCTTGGAATTAGGAGTGATCTCCAGCTGACAGAGATCACGTCCCCTAGAGGGAGGATTGCAGCTCTGGGTCAGGAACTACCTGGAAATTTTGTGGGTGGAGCTTGGAGTGGGCAGGGTCTCGGGAGGGGAGCTCAGCCGGAGGGGAGGGGAGCTCAGCCGGGTACAGCGCCTAGGGTTGCCAAGTCCGGGTTGGAAAATACCTGGGGACTTTGGGGGTGGAGCCAGGAGAAGGCGGGGTTTAGGGAGGGGAGGGGACTCGGCATTGTACAATGCCATAGAGTCCACCCTCCAAAGCAGCCATTTTCTCCAGGGGTGCTGGTCTCTGTCAGCTGGAGATCAGTTGTAAAAATGAAAGATCCCCAGGGCCCACCTGGAGGCTGGGAACCCTAACAGTGCCATTGAGTCTGCCCTCCAGAACGACCATTTGCCCGAGGGGAACTCATCTGGGTTGTCAGGAGATCAATTGTAATAGCAGGAGAGCTGCAGGCAAGTCCGTAGCCACGGTGGGGCTTTGGGGGACTCCACCCCTTTTCTTAAAGGCCCCATGAGAACTTCTCCTGTAAATGCTTTTTTTTCAATCTTTTAAAAATATTTTTAAAGGCCTGGGCTCTTTTAAGCAGAGCCGGGTGCTGTAGTTGACTAATTCCCCCACTAAGCAAGGGGGTTGGAGTAAGTGACCTTTAGGATCCCTTCTAACTCTGTGTCAAGGAACTGGTATTTTGTAAGAGAGGGCTTTTTGCCTAAGTGGTAGCTTTCTTGGCTCTAGAAGTCATCATCCCCCACCTGCCGGCTCCATATCAAATTGTTACTTAGGCTGGCTGAAGTGGTTAACGTGCAGCAGCTGAGAATTGTCATCGAAAGCGGTTGACAGCTTGCAATTTTGAAACATATCCTGGCAACAGCTTTCTACTGGCTAAATGGTTTTTCTTTCTGCACTGTGGACTTCAGCCCCACCCAGAGGCGTAGAGTTTTGTAAATTCCGGGGGGGGGGATCTTTAGATACTGGGGTGATGTCCCCCCCCCCCCCGCCGTAAAACCTCCACGCCTCCCGGGGCCCTTTTGAGGCCGGCAACTGCTGCTGCCGGGGCCTCTCTCTCCCCCCCCCACTCCTTCCCTCTCCCTTCGCCAGGAAAAGAGGGAGGGAGAGGGAAGGATGGAAGAGTGGCCAGGCCGGGGGGTGGGGAGAGGCACCGGCAGCAGTAGCTGCCAGCCTCAGAAGGGCCCCGGGAAGTGTGGCGGCAGGCTCTACATTTCCCCATGGGGGGCTCAGTCCCCCCTGGGAAATTTCGGGGGAGGCTCGAGCCCCCCCGTACTCTACGCCTATGGCCCCACCAGAAAAAAAACTGCCCCCCAAGCCACAAAATCCAGACTATGGACCTGTCTCCAGGTGCCGCCGGGCAGCATCAGTGGACGATAGCATGATCTCCTACTGCAGCTTCTTCCCAAATTCCACACTTCCCAGGCTCCGGCCCCAAATCTCCAGGGGTTTCCCAAGCCGGAGTTGGCAACCCCAGCTAGAAGAATCCCGGGCGGCATCCGGCCGCCCGCCTCTTCTGTTCTGTGACAGCTGATTTTTCTGCGATCGAGCGCGTTCCTTCCGCTCTCATGAATATCCTCTCCGTATGCAAATATTCGGGACTATTCATCATACACTTCAGGTCTGCCTGTTGACATCCGATTATATTTGGCGTCTATATGATTCCTGGCAGTTGACGTGTAACAGTGCGTCAGGTTGGATTGTCTTTTTGACAGCTCGTGTTGCTCCGCATTTGACATCTGCCAGAGAAACAAACCATCGCGAGATGGCAACGTTATCTGACGCTGCTCGGATCCCGAGATGAAATTATAGGCTTCCGAAATACTTTTTTTTTTCCCCGCTCTGAAATTTCGCCTTCAAAATATTTTATTTACTTGTTGACTTTCTTTATACCCCGCCGTGCTCCCCCAGTGGGGACCCAAAGCAGGTTTTATCCTCACAAAAACCTTCATTTTATCTTCACAACGGCCCTGCGAGGTAGGTCAGAGGGAGGGTGAGTGACTGGCCCAAGGTCACCGAATAAGCTTCAGGGGCGGAGAAAGGATTCGAAACAGGGTATCTAGCCTCTACACCACACCAGCTCTCAAACGAATGGCAAAATTAGAGGTTTGGGTGGTGTGGCGGCCAGTGTTCCCTCTAAGCTGAGTTAGCGTGAGCTAGCTCACAGTTTCTTAGCCTCCGGCTCACCCATTTTTGTCTTAGCTCGGGAAGGAGGGCTCCAGAGCAAACTAATTTATGCAGCAGCCAAATCGCTCACTCACAACTTTCACGCCCGTAGCTCAGAAAGTAGAATTTTTGCACACAAGGCTCCACAGCTTAGAGGGAGCATCACTCAGAGCACCTTACAGTCGCCTTCCCTTCCTCTCCCCACAACAGTCACCCTGTGAGAGACGACCAAGGAAGTCTAAGGTCGTGTGGTCCGTGGGGCTGAGAGAGCTCCGAGAGAACTGTGACTGGCCCAAGGTCACCCAGCTGGTTTATCTGGTGGAGGAGCAGGAAGTCAAACCCGGTTCTCCAGATTGTATATCTGTCTAGATCTATGGTGCGACCTTATTTGGAATAATTGTTCCCTCTAAGCTGAGTTAGCGTGAGCTAGCTCACAGTTTTTAGCTTCCGGCTCACACATTTTTGTCTCCGCTCAGAGCAAACTAATGTATGCAGGAGCCGAATCGCTCGCCCAGAACTTTAATGCCAGTAGTTCACAAAGTAGAGTTTTTGCTCACAAGACTCTACAGCTTAGAGGGAGCATTGCAGTGGCTCCTTGTCTTTCAACTCCATGAGACTATCGCGTTGTCTTAAACGCAGCTGTTTATAAACACACGAGGACACGAAGCTCGGCAAACAAGTTCTCACCTGGCGCTTCAAGTCTAGCAAGCTCAGCCCCGGGCAAAACAGTGCGGAGAAGACCGAGGCACCACCACGAAAAAGGCCCCGTCGCTGGTCTCCACCCACAGATAGGCCGAGCGGTACGGGAGCCAGCCAGCCTCTCGTGTTCCCGCTCCCAGCCTCTTCCGGGGACTTTCGAGGAAAGATCCAGCCCTTTGAACTGTCCTTAGGATTAACTGGGAGCTGGTAAAATCCCTCTCACGCGAGCAAGATGTGTTCCGTCTCTCCAACGGGTTCCATTCTGCCGCAAGAGTCCATTGAGACCTTCAGAACTAACATCATCGGTGGCAGGGTAGGAGCGTTCATGAGTCACACCGCTCACTGTTATCTGAAGGGTTTCTCAGGTGGTCAGCCATGTTGGTCTGAAGCAGAACAAATTTAGAGTCCAGGGGCACCTTGAAGACCAACAAAGGTTTATTCAAGGCATGAGCTTTCCTGCGTGTGCGCACACGTCTTTCAAATACATTGGAACGGTACGTGAGGCTCAAACTTAGAGGCAGGGGCTGAACAGCAAATTAACATGTAACGTGAGTACATAAGAGAAGCCAATGTTGGATCAGGCCAGTGGCCCCTCCAGTCCAACACTCTGTGTCACACAGTGGCCAAAAACACCAGGTGCCCTCAGGAGGTCCAGCAGTGGGGCCAGGACACTAGAAGCCCTCCCACTGTTGCCTCCCACCCCCCAAGCACCACGAGTACAGAGCATCCCTTGCCCCAGACTGAGAGTCCCTATCTATGTGTTGTGGCTAAGAGCCACTGATGGACCTCTGCTCCAGATGTTTATCCAATCCCCTCTTGAAGCTGTTCATGCTTGTAGCCGCCGCCACCTCCTGTGGCAGTGAATTCCACGTGTTCATCACTCTTTGGGTGAAGAAGGACTTCCTTTTATCCGTTCTAACCCGACTGCTCAGCAATTTACTGGCGTGCCCACGAGTTCTCGTCTTGTGAGAAAGGGAGAAAAGCGATGAAGTTGTTTTAAGAGATGCAAAGACAAAACTAAGTAACAAGCTAAGGTTGTATGGTCAACAGTTGTTTTGATATGACTAAGCGGAGGCGGGGAACAGTAATGCAATAAATATGACATAATAGGAGGTAAATTTGTAAAGGTAAATTTGTAAAGCCAGTTTGCTATAGTGGTTAAGTGTGCGGACTCTAATCTGGGAGAACCCGGTTTGATTCCCCACTTCTCCACTTGCAGCCGCTGGATGACCTTGGGCAAGCCATAGTTCTGGCACAGCTGTCCTTGAAAAAGAGCCATTTCTGTCAGAGCTCTCTCAGCCCCACCTACCTCACAGGGTGTCTGTTGTGGGGAGGGGAAGGGAAAGGAGTTTGTAAGCTGCTCTGAGATTCCCTTGGGTAGTGAAGGGCGGGGTATAAACCCAATCTCTTCTTCTTCTAAAGGTATCAATTAGAAAAGATACCTTTACACGACTTCGACCGATCGCTCCCAGCTTTAATGCCAGTAGCTCACAAAGTAGAATTTTTACTCGCAAGACTCCACAGCTCAGAGGCAACATTGCTTCTCTGGATACAGTCCTCTGTTTTGTACTGCCCTTTTGCTGCAGATGTTCAGCCCCGCCAAGTCAACCCTAGACAGCCTGGCACGTCCCTGATTTAATTCTGATCACAAGATCTGCCGGCCCCCGAGCACAACCGCTTCTCTGATGGGGCAGCTACGGGGTTCTCAAAGGCTTCCTTTTGTCGGGAGCAGGAGGGGAAGTGATCAAGAGACTGAGCCGAAGGCAGCCGGTGGGCAGGACGAGTCATGTTGGCCGCCCGGGGGCTTGTTTTTCAAACCCCGTGATCCCCCCTCATGATGCTCCCTTATTGTCTCTTCCTGATCATATGAACTTGCCGCATACGAACCGTCTGACTCCACTTCTGAACAGAAGAACCTCAGAAGAGCCCTGATGGATCAGACCAGTGAGGGTCCATCTAGTCCAGCAACCTGTCTCACACGGTGGCCTCAACCAGTTCTTCTGGAGGGCCGACAACAGGGCAGAGAGGCCGAGGCCTTCCCCTGAGAAGAACCTCAGAAGAGCCCTGCTCGGTCAGACCAGTGAGGGTCCATCTAGTCCAGCCTCCTGTCTCACACAGTGGCCTCAGCCAGTTCCTCTGGAGGGCCAGCAACAGGGCAGAGAGGCCGAGGCCTTCCCCTGAGAAGAACCTCAGAAGAGCCCTGCTGGATCAGACCAGTGAGGGTCCATCTAGTCCAGCCTCCTGTCTCACACAGTGGCCTCAACCAGTTCCTCTGGAGGGCCAGCAACAGGGCAGAGAGGCCGAGGCCTTCCCCTGAGAAGAATGTCAGAAGAGCCCTGCTGGAGCAGACCAGTGAGGGTCCACCTAGTCCAGCATCCCGTCTCACACAGTGGCCTCAGCCAGTTCCTCTGGAGGGCCAAAAACAGGGCAGAGAGGCCGAGGCCTTCCCCTAATAAAAATATCAGAAAAGTCCTGCTGCATCAGACCAGTGAGGGTCCATCTAGTCCAGCATCCTGTCTCAGACAGAGGCCAACCAGTTTCTCTGGACAGCTAACAACAGGGCAGGGAGGCCGAGGCCTTCCTAAGAACATCAGAAGTGCCCTACTAGATCAGACCAGTGCAGGTCCATCTAGTCGAGCATCCTGTCTCACACAGGGGCCAGCCAGTTCCTCTGGAGGGCCAACAGCAGGGCAGAGAGGCCGAGGCCTTCTCTTGAGAAGAACCTCAGAAGAGCCCTGCTGGAGTAGACCAATGCTCCATCCAGTCCAGCATCCTGTCTCAGACAGAGGCCAACCACTTTCTCTGGAGGTCTAGTAGCAGGGCACAGAGGCCGAGGCCTTCTCTTGGTGTTGCCTCCTGGTTCTGGGATTCAGTGCTTGACTGCCTCTGGATCTGGAAGTTCCCTTCAGTCACCATGGCTAGTAGCCACTGATAGACTTATCATCCACGAATCTATCTACTCCTCATTTAAAGTGTGGGTTACCGTTCCCCATCCCCAAAGAGCTCCTTGGCACCCGATGTCTATGCCCAGCGCCATGACCGGAGGTGACATCATCGCACTGGGCACGTCGCGGGGGGAGGGGGCGCTCTAGCATTTGCCGAATGCTAGAGCGTCCCTTCCGTGACGTGCCTAGCGCGATAACGTCACTTCCGGACGACATCATCATGGTGCGCGTGCAAGGGACGCGCGGCTGAAGACCCCGGAGCGGAGCCAGGAGCTCCCCACCGCCAAGAGATAAGGACCTGGCCACTGAATTTAAAGTTGTTTATTCCCTTGGCCATCACCGCATCCTTTGGCAATGAATTCCACATTGTAATCACTCGCTGTGTGAAGAAGTCTTTCCGTTTTGTCCGTCCCGAATCTACTGCCCATTCGCTTCATTTGTTGCCCTGGAATTCTAGTATTTTGGGAGAGGGAGAAAAGTGTGTCCACTTCCCACCCCTATGGTTGTCAGATCTTACCTTGCTTTTAGCAGGGGGATCCCGGGTCCGTCCTGGAGTCTTCTGCACACACACGAAGCGAGGATGTCACGCAGATGTGATGTCATCACACCGGGCACATCGACGGTCTAGCATTTCGGCCCCAAACTCTATGGTAACCACATTGGCATGGGAGGGGCTGTTCAGGGTGGGGTTCCCCCACCGGCCACAGGATCCAAAAGACTCCATTTCCTGTTACTTTCCAGGATCCTGGCGGGGGGGGGGGATTTTCTTTCCCAAGGCCCGAAACCTTTGACAGGAGACGCTGGGGATAGAACCTGGGGCCTTCTGCGTGCAAAGCAGATGTTCTGCCCCTGAGCCACAGAGAGACCAAGGGTGGGTGGGTGTGAGTGCCAAACAACACCGATCTCTTTTCCAGATCCCCTTCCCTGATCTACGTTAGAGCTCCCTGTCCCTCGGCCTTGACAGACTGTTAGAATTACAAGTCGGCGGGATGCAAAGCTATGAAGATCTGACGCCAGAGCTGGAACCTGTTTTCAGCGTGAGAACTCAGCCCATAACTTGCCAAGTCGTAATGCTGTTGTTGGCAAGGCCTCTGAGCTCGTGCAGAGTAACCCATCCCATAACTTCTGAGCTTGGCAGGGGACAGATTCCAGGCCTTGAAAAGACCTCCCGCCCTCTCTCTCTCTCTCTCTTTCTTTCTTTCCTTTTCTCTCTCTCTTTTTCTTTCTTTTCTCTCTCTCTTCTTTCTTTCTTTCTTTCTTTCTTTCTTTCTTTCCTTCTTATATCCCATTTCTCCTCATGGTTCAAAACAGCTTACGATCAGAGTTAAAAATATTTTTAGGGGTGTTGTTTTTTAGGAAGGAATTTCTGTCCCCACGGATCGGGAAGAGCCCCAAACCTGCTCCGTCACTGTGCGTAACCGGAGAAGAAATCTCCTCGGACTTGGGAAGGGTTTCTGGTAATCCTGCTCAGAAGCAAATCCATAGGACGGCAGGGCAGAGGGATTCTCATCTTCGTCCCTCTTGGCAGGCTGCTGCTTAGCGGACTGGCTGCGGCCAAAGCCGTAAAGCGCCGTAAAGGGTCCTAATCTTGCCGTTTGGATGCAGTCTTTAGGGGTCACACCAAGGGGATTAAAAGCAAGCTGTCCGCGTGAGCATCATGATCTCGGAGAAGGCCGCGAATCCCTTGATCTCCGTCTTCTTAGCTGATTCCCTTCCCGCCCACATCCCTGGCAGCAATTTGCTCCTGACAAATGCAAGGGGGTCTGGTCTTTGGATGTATACCTGCCTTAATCCCCCCCCCCCCCCCCCCCGACTGAGTTGTCTGCGCTCGACTCGTGCGCAAGGACAGACTTCCCAGATTGAGTGGAGAGTTTTATTATGAACTCCATAGGCCGGGGACATCAAGGAGAGCCCGTTCCCATGGGTGTCTCGCATCAGGATAGTCGGCGTTCCCGCATTTTCCTTCCACGAGAAAAGCGGACTTAAGAAAATTTCAATCAAGAAATAATGTTGGACATTTTTCCCCAGTGAAAGGGAGTTCCACAGGACACAGGCGCACAGCGATTCTCTGACCATCTTACCGTTAGAGCGGGTGGCTGACTCCGGGTTGTGAAATATCTGGAGATTTTGGGGGGTGGGGCCTGAGGGGGTCAGGGTAGGTTTGGGGCATCATGAAGAAGAAGAAGAGATTGGATTTATACCCCGCCCTTCACTACCCGAAGGAGTCTCAGAGTGGCTTACGAACTCCTGTCCCTTCTCCTCCCCACCACAGGCACCCTGGGAAGTAGATGGGACTGAGAGAGCGCCTTCCAGAAGTGCTCTTGGGGAAACAGCTCTGAGAGAACTTGTGACTGACCCAAGGTCACCCAGCTGGCTGCATGTACAGGAGTGGGGAAATCAAACCCGGTTCTCCCAGATTAGAGTCCGTGTTCCTAACCATGACACCAAACTGGCTCTCAGCGCCATCGAGCCAAACTTCCAAAGCTGCCATTTTCTCCAGGTGAACTGATTGATGCCTGTCACCTGGAGATCTGTTGGAGTAGCGCGAGATCTCCATCTACCACCCAAAGGTTGAAAACGCTACCATCAAAACGGTTCCTCACTGGGACAGGCTTCCGCAGGAGGTGGTGGGCTCTCCTTCCTTGGAGGGTTTCAGGCAGAGGCTGGATGGCCGTCTGACAGCCATGCTGATGCTGTGAACTCAGGCAGAGCATGAGAGGGAGGGCAGGAAGGGTTGCCTCAGTGCTTAGTTCTCTTGTGGCCCCTTCCTTACACTCTCAGGGAAATGCCGATCGCCACTTTGGGGTCAGGAAGGCATCTTTCTCCAGGCTGGTTTGGCCATGGATCCTGGAGGGTTTGGGTTTTTTTTCCATCTTCTGAACATGGAACGGGATCGCTGGGTGTGTGTATTCATGAGGGATTATGGTATCGCTTTACTCTGCTCTGGGGAGACCTCGCCTGGAGCCTTGTGTTCCGTTTTGGGCATCCCAATTTAAGGAGGATCTAGACAAGCTGGGACGTGTGTCCAGAGGAGGGCAGTGAAGACGGGGAGGGGTCTGGAGACCGAGTCCTAGGAGGAAAGGCTGAAGGAGCTCTGGGTCTGTTTAGCCTGGAGAGGAGACAACGGAGAGGGGATGTGATCACCCTCTTCAAGTGCTTGGGAGGGCTGCCCTATAGAGGAGGGAGCAGAGTTAGAACATAAGAACATAAGAGAAGCCAGTGTTGGATCAGGCCAGTGGCCCATCCAGTCCAACACTCTGTGTCACACGGTGGCCAAAAACACCAGGTGCCCTCAGGAGGTCCAGCAGTGGGGCCAGGACACTAGAAGCCCTCCCACCGTTGCCCCCACCTTAAGCACCAAGAATACAGAGCATCCCTTGCCCCAGACTGAGAGTTCCTATCTATACCTTGTGGCTAAGAGCCACTGATGGGACCTCTGCTCCATATAAGAACATAAGAGAAGCCATGTTGGATCAGGCAAATTACTCACCCAGTCCAACACTCTGTATCAAACAGTGGCCAAAAACACCAGGTGCCCTCAGGAGGTCCAGCAGCGGGGCCAGAACTCCAGAAGCCCTTCCCACTGTTGCCTCCCTCCCCCAAGCACCAAGAAGACAGAGCATCACTCGCCCCAGACCGAGAGCTCCTATCTATACCTTGTGGCTAAGAGCCACGGATGGACCTCTGCTCCAGATGTTGATCTAATTCCCTCTTGAAGCCGTCCATGCTTGTAGCCGCCACCACCTCCTGTGGCAGCTACAAGCATGGACGGCTTCAAAAGGGAATTGTTTGAATTGTTGTTCAACGGCCGAACCAGCGGGTTGAAATGAAATCCGAAGAGTTTTCGGCTAAACATGAGGAAGAACTTCCTGACAGTCAGAGGGGTTCCTCAGTGGGACAGGCTTCCTCGGGAGGAGGTGGGCTCTCCTCCTCTGGAGGCTTTCAGACGGAGGCTAGATGGCCATCTGACAGCAATGCTGATTCTGTGAACGTGGGCAGATCATGAGAGAGGGAGGGCAGGAAGGGTTGCCTCAGTGCTTAGTTCTCGTGGCCCTTTCTTCCACGCCCAGGGAAATGCTGATCGCCACTTTGGGGTCAGGAAGCCATTTTTCTCCAGGCCAGTTTGGCTGGAGATCCTGGAGGGGGTTTTTTTTGGCCATCTTCTGAACATGGAGTGGGTTCACTGGGGGTGTGGGGGGAGGTATTTGTGACTTCCCTGCATTGTGCAGGGGGTTGGACTAAATGACCCTTGGGTTCCCTTCTAGCTCTACGTTTCAGTGTCTCCGTGGCCTTCTTCCTTTCACTACGGAGGAGCCCGTTAGATCCAGTGTGGGACTTCACAAAACCGACGAGGGTGAATCGGATTGCCAAGCCCGTGTGTTTTAGTCTCTGAGCTGACATCCGAAACATGTAATTTGAGCGAGGACACGGATTTCTGTGCCGAGGCTCTTTAGCCGCTCGAGAGGAACACCCGTCTCTAAACGGAGAGCAAATCCTTCCATCTGTCGCCTGTGTGCCCGTCCAGATTCGCGGGCAAAGTCGCCAGACGGGGAGTATTTCAAGACTGCTGAGTGTGCGGGGGGTGTACGGTGGAGAGACTCACCAGGGCCCAAAAGGGCAGGGCTGAGAGCAGGGCTCTTTTTGCAGAAAAAGCCCAGCAGGAACTCATTAGCGTAATTGCCCACACCCAACAGCAGAAACTCATTAGCATATTGGGCCACACCCCTGACTGTGCAACTCATTAGCATAGTAGGCAGGGGTCTGGGAAAGCACAGGGCAGGCATGGAAGCTTGCCTCTTCCCACCCCCCCCGAGCTTCTCCACCCCACTTCAGCATCGCCTTTAAAGTCCACCTGCCTTCCCCCCCGAACCAGACAGCCAGGGAAAGGCGCTGCTGAAATGCCTCGATCTGAAGGATCCCAGGCACTTCAGCATCGCCTTCCTCGTCTCCTAACCCACCCCCCCCCTCAGAAAGATCGGGAAGGGAAGCAGGCATGTTTGCCTGGCTACCCTCAATCTCCCCAGCCAGCCCGCCAAGGCGCACAGGTGGGGAAGACCGAGGGCAGCCAGGCAAACATGCCCGTTCCTTCCCTGAGCCTCCCCGCTTTTGCGGAGGGACTTGGGGAAGTGCGGGGGGGAGGGCATGGGTAAATGCCTTCCTCTCCCTCCCCCGGATCGGGGAGGGACAGAAAGGCACTTTCAACGTACCTGGGTTCCCCTTCTGATCTTCTCGTACCTGGAGAAGATCAGGAGGGGAACCCAGGCTTGTCTGCGTGCCTGCCCTCTTTGCCCAGCCTGCCCACCGCGGCGGACAGACAGGGGAAAGGAAGGCAGGCATGCACACAAGCCCCTTTCTTCCCTGAGCCACTCGGCTATTGCGGAGAGACTCGGGGAAGTGGGGGGGGCATGGGTAAATGCCTTTCTTCCCCCCCCCCCCCCAGATCAGAAAGAAAGGCATTTTCAGCCTGCCTGGGTTCCCTCCCTGCCCTTTTCCAGCTGCCACAGGTCGGCCAGAGAAGGGAAAGCAGAGAGAGGCTTTTCCTTGTCAATTTTACTCTCAGCTAACCGGGTGTGTGTGTGTGTGTGTTAAATTGACAAGAAAATCTGGAGGGGCTCCCCAGAGGGAAAGAAGGCATTTTAACAGGCCGCCTTTCCCTCTTGTGTGTCGCGTGGGGAGGGCAGCGTGCGCCGTAGCCCCGCATGCCCAGAGGTTTTGGCTGTAGGCGTGGCCAACTCAGGAGCCAGCTGTTCCTGCCCCAAAATAGCCCCGGTTGAAAGCATTCCTGTATTGGGGGGAAGGCCATCCGCCAAAGATGACGTGGACCAGAGGCCTGGAGAGCCAGGGTGGTGTGGCGGTGAGCGTGTCGGACGACATCTGGGGTGCGTGACTGGGTGACTGAAGGGGAGCTGTGGCGGCCATTTTGTGGCTGGCGCCACCTCCTGCGGGCGGCAGCCATTTTGTGGCTGCAGCCACCACGCTGAGTAGGGATACCATTTCCCGGGCAGGGGATCCCCCACTTTTGTGGGCTCCAGCCCCCCCCCACACCCTCAGCGCCACATGCAACACGCTGACATCACCCAGGAGTGACGCCAGTGCATTGGTGACGTGGGGTTTTTTTTCCAACCTTCTTTGGTGTAGTGGTTAACAGAATGGATGCTAATCTGGAAGAACCGAGTTTGACTCCCCACTCCGCCTCCACATGCAGCTGCTGGTGATGGGCGGGGTATAAATCCAATCTCCAAGAAGAGGAGGAGGAAGAGGTGATTGGATTTACACCCCACCCTTCACTACCTGAGAGAACAGCTCCGGGAGAACTTGTGACAGACCCAAGGTCACACCAGCAGCTGCATGCGGAGGAGTGGGGGATCAGACCCGGCTCTCCCAGATTAGAGTCCGCACTCCTAACCACTATGCCAAAGTGGCTCTCCAGCCTAGAGAGATCAGTTCTCCTGGAGGAAATGACTGCTTTGGAGGGCAGGCTCTTTGACATTGTACCCCTGCTGAGGCCACTCCCCTAACCCCGCCCTCCTCAGGCTCCACCCCCAAACCTCCGGGAACTTTTGAACACAGAGCTGGCGTCCCTAGGCCTGAAGGCCACTGCTCCAGCCGACTCATCGATGGCCTTTTGCCCTTGTAACGGGGCACTACCCAACATCTCCGACATCGACAGACTTAGCGGAAGAGCCTGCACCCTCGTTCCGTTTGGTGGCGTGATCAAGAGGCAGGCCTGCCTTCCGCCCGCTTGTCGATGGCCTCCCAGGATCCCAGACAGCAAGAAACTCTTCTCTGCGCCGCAGTCTCCGTGCAACCCTTTTAATCAGCGCCATCCATACCTGCCCCAGCCGCCTCGGGGATCTCCCCGGGAACTGGGGCTGCAGGGCAGGACACAACAAGCTTTTCCAGAAAGCCGGTGCCCAGCTTTCATGCCCCCCACCCCCGGCCCATCGCCAGGGGAACAGTTTTGATCAGACGAGGCTCTCCTGGGCTCCTTTTCCGCCACGACTGAATCCAGGCATCCGTCTCTCAATTGCCTCGCCAACAGCCCACGGCTCATGCCGGCCGCATGAACCTTCGCGCCCGATAAGCCCGGTTGGTTAGGGGCCTCCGGGACGCGACGCGACCGGTGCCTTTTGCAAATGAAAGCGACTTCGCTAGGAGCCAGCCAAGGGCAAGGGGAAAGGTGGCTTGGGTTATGATGATTATTCTTTGCAAGTGGAGAGAGAAGCCTCCAAGGTCACCTGGGCGAGGGGTGAGGCAGCAGGCGCCAGAAATGCTTAAGGGCCACCGTGGCAGAACTGGCTTGCAGGGAGGGGGTGCCAACCTCCAGGTAGTGGCTGGAGATTTCCCGCTATTACAACTGATCTCCAGGCAAGAGACAGCTGTTCACCTGGAGAGAATGGCCACTATGGGGGGGGGGGGCTCTACGGCGTTATTCCCCGTTGAAGTCCCTCCCCTCTCCAAACCCTGTCCTCTTTAGGCCCCACCCCCCAAAATCTCCAGGTATTTCCCAACCTGGAGCTGGCACCCCGAAAGGGAGGCCTGGAGATCTCCCAGAATTATAAGTGATCTCCAGATGGCAGAAAAGCAAGTCACAATGGCAGCATACCCTGCTGTTCTCTACCCGAAGGAGTCTCAGAGCGGCTTACAGTCTCCTTTCTTCTCCCCTCCCCACAACGGACACCCTGGGAGGCAGGTGGGGCAGAGAGAGCTCTTCCGAGGACTGCTCCCGAGAGAACAGCTCTGAGAGAACTTGTGACTGACCCAAGGTCACACCAGCAGCTGCACGTGGAGGCGTGGGGAATCGAACCCGGTTCTCCCAGATTAGAGTCCGCGCTCCTAACCACTACACCAAACTGGCTCTCCGTATAGGGGCTTGTGAGTCCAGTGTTCACTCTAAGCTGAGTTAGTGTGAGCCAGCTCACAGTTTTTTAGCCTCTGGCTCACGCCTTTTTGTCTCACCACAGGAAGGATGGCTCCAGAGCAAACTAATTTATGCAGTCGCCAAACTGCTCGCTCACAACTTTCATGCCAGTGGCTCACAATAAAGAAATTTTGCTCACAAGACCCCACAGCTGTGGCTGTGGCTGGTTGGCTTAGGCAGAGTCGATTGAAATTGAATCCAACAAAGACGGAGGTCTTATGCCTGAGTCGGAGTGGACCAGGGAGGGGGATCCCTCTCCTGACTTTCGATGGGGGCGCCATTGGTGCCAGCGCCGGAGGTTAGGAGTTTGGGAGTGCTCCTGGACCCCTCGTTAGCGACGGAGGCCCAGGTAGCAGCCACTGCAAGGTCGGCCTTCTACCATCTGCGGCTGATCAAGCAGTTGGTTCCCTTCCTTGAACGCAACGACCTGGCTACAGTGATCCACGCTTTGGTCACCTCAAGACTGGATTACTGTAATGCTCTCTACATGGGGCTGCCCTTGTCCCAAATCCGGAAGCTGCAGCTGGTGCAGAATGCGGCAGCGCAGCTGTTGTTGGGCCTTCCTGTAGGGGAGCAGATCCAGCCCACCTTAAAAGCACTGCACTGGCTGCCTATAGCATACTGGATAAGGTTCAAGGTGCTGGTACTTACCTATAAAGCCCTATATGGCCAGGGACCTATCTACCTGAGGGACCGCCTCTCCCCTTATGTACCCCAGCGAGCACTGCGGTTGGAGTCCCAAAATCGCCTGGTTGTCCCGGGGCTGAGGGAGGCCCAGTTGGCGGTTACGAGGGACAGGGCTTTTTCGGTGGTGGCCCCACACTGGTGGAATGAGCTCCCAGAGGACATCAGCGCCCTGCAGGACCTTCTACAGTTCTGCAGGGCCTGCAAGACGGAGCTCTTCCGCCAGGCTTTTCAGTAGGGGCCGCCCCAACTCTATAGCCTGGTCCATTAGTGGAACCTGCCGACCTAGATCGTCTAGCACTGATTGGAACTGGTTACCATCTATGATGCTGCTCAGATGTGGTCAATGAAGGTTACACCATCTTGTGGTGTGATTTATGGTATATTGTGGTTTTATATTTTTATGGTTTCAGTGTGTAATTAATATGTTGGTAGCCGCCCTGAGCCTGCCGCAGAGTGGGGAGGGCAGGGTATAAATCACAAAAATAAGTAAATAAATAAACAGACACCCTGGGAGGCAGGTGGGGCTGAGAGAGCTCTGACAGAAACGGCTCTTTTTCAAGGACAGCTCTGACAGAACTGTGGCTTGCCCAAGCTCATCCAGCAGGTGCAAGTGGAGGAGTGGGGAATCAAACCCAGTTCTCCCATATTACAGTCCACGCACTTAACCACGACACCAAACTGGTGTGTGGAGCCCCACATACTTCCCCCTCCCCGCACACCCCAAGGCAAAGAAAAAAAAACCATGCAGAATGCCGCTTGGCTTGGCAACACGCTTCGGTTGTCCGCAAGTTGATCAAAGGGCTGGCAACTTCCAGGTGGGGCCTCGCGCTTTCCCTGTAGGACCGTTAACCTACAGACGACAGAGATGAGTTCCCCTGGAGGAATGGCTGTTTTGGTGGGTGGACTCTTAGGGCATTGCCCCCTGCAGAAATCCCTCCCCTTTCCAAACCCTGCCGTCCCCCAGGCTCCACCCACCCCAAATCTCCAGGGATTTCCCAACCCGGAGATGGCAACTCTGTCCTAGGTTCAACCTCCAGTCCAAGGATGGTTAGGAGCATGGACTCTAATCTGGAAGAGCCGGATTTAATTCCCCACTCTCCACGTGCGGCTGCTGGTGTGACTTTGGGTCAGTCACATAAGAATATAAGAGAAGCCAATGTTGGATCGGGCCAGTGGCCCATCCAGCCCAACACTCTGTCACACAGTGGCCAAAAACACCAGGGGCCCTCTGGAGGTCCAGCAGTGGGGCCAGGACACTAGAAGCCCTCCCACTGTTGCCCCCCCCCAAGCACCAAGAAGACAGAGCATCACTTGCCCCAGACTGAGAGTTCCTATCTATACCTTGTGGCTAAGAGCCACTGATGGACCTCTGCTCCAGATGTTTATCTAATTCCCTCTTGAAGCCGTCCATGCTTGTAGCCGCCACCACCTCCTGTGGCAGTGAATTCCACGTGTTAATCACTCTTTGGGTGAAGAAGGACTTCCTTTTCTCTGTTCTAACCTGACTGCTCTGCAATTTCATGGAGTGCCCGCGAGTTCTTGTCTTGTGAGAAAGGGAGAAAAGGACTTCTTTCTCGACCTGCTCTATCCCATGCCTAACCTTGTAAACCTCGATCATGCCACCCCTCAGCCGTCGCTTCTCCACGCTAAAGAGCCCCAAGCGCTTCAACCTTTCTTCACAGGGAAAGTGTTCCAACCCTTTTATCATTCTAGTTGCCCTTTTCTGCACTTTTCCCAATGCTATAATATCTTTTTTGAGGTACAGAGCTGTACACAGTACTCCCAATGAGGTCGCACCATCGATGTATATGGGGGCATTCTGATACTGGCTGATTTGTTTTCAATTCCCTTCCTAATAACCCGAGGCATAGCGTTGGCCACAAGTTCTCTCAGAGCAGTTCTCTCAGGAGCAGTCCTCGAAAGAGCTCTCTCAGCCCCACCTACCTTGCAGGGTGTCTGTTGTGGGGAGGGGAAGGGACAGGAGTTTGTAAGCTGCTCTGAGACTCCTTCGAGTAGTGAAGGGCGGGGTATAAATCCAACCTCTTCTACTCCTTCTGTTCTGCCTGAGACCCTGGAGAGCCCCCGTCAGCCGGTGAAAAGACAACGGGTTTCACTAGGCCCACATTCTGATGGGGGAAGATGGGAGGAGGGTGTTCCTCCGTTGTGGACCAGCAGTTTAGGAAGAAGGTCCCAGGCTTGACCCACAGCATCTTCAGCGGAAAAGACCTCAGGGAACAGATTTGGGGGCGCAACCTCCACTGCTAGCCCAAGAAAACCGTACAGAGCTCAATGGACCTGGGGTCGGTTTTGACAGAAGGCCTCTTTATTTTATTTTATTCCGTTTTTATCCCGCTCCTTCCCCCCCTACCAAGCCGGGGAAAGGATGATCCCCACCGGAAAGGTGTGAGCCGGCTACCCTCGCCTTGCGTTTGTGGGTGCCTGGCTTCCGGCACTTTCCTCGGCCCCCGCCCCCCAGACCGAGAGATCCCTGTTGCCAGTTCCTGCCGCTTCGCTTGGCAGTAATGAAGTTACTCAGCTGTCAGCGCCGATACAGCCAACCGGCAGCCCGTTTTTTCCACTCAATTTCCCCCATCTCTGATCTCTCATTCAGGGCCCTGGCGACAGATCGCTCTCCCCCCTGCTTTAATTTGTGGCATTCCCTAGTAGGGTTGCCAGCCTCCGGGTGGGGCCTGGGGATCTCCTGCTTTTACAACTGATCTCCAGCTGACAGAGCGCAGCTCCCCTGGAGAAAATGGCTGCTTTGGAGGGTGGACTCTATGGCATTGTACTATGCGGAGGCCCCTCCCCTCCCCAAACCCCGCCCTCTCCTGGCTCCACCCCCAAAGTCTCCAGGTATTTTCCAACCCAGACTTGGCAACCCTATTCCCTAGTCACCCCTGGCCACCGCTGGGGGGATTGGGGGTGCTGTAGGCTTGCCAGATCCAGGTTGGGAAATTCCTGGAGATTTGGGGGGTGGAGCCTGGGGAGGACAGGGACCTCAGTGGGGCACAGTGCCCTAGAGTTCCCCCATCCAAAACATCCCTTTTCTCCAGGGGAACTGATCTCTGTAGTCTGGAGATGAGCTGTAATTCCAGGGGATCCCCAGGCCCCACCTGGAGGCTGGCATCCCTATTCATTCGGGTGATGTGTGTTCCCCTATTCTTAAAGATGGGAGGGGGAGAGTTTTAAAACCATCAACAGCAGTCATTCAGGTGATGTCTGAAGTACGGGACAAACTTGGGAAATGGAGGACAAAAGGATACAGAATTAGAGTGGGGATGAATGTAAAGTTCTGCGTTTAGGTAGGAAAAAACCAAATGCATCATTATAGGTTGGGGGAGACTTGTCTTGGCAGTCGGATGTGCGAAAAGGATCTAGGGGTCTCAGCAGACCACACACTGAACATGAGTCAGCAGTGTGATGCGGCAGCTAAAAAGGCAAATGTGATTTGGGGGCTGTATCAAGAGAAGTATAGTGTCCAGATCACGCGAAGGGGTGGTGTCGCTCGACTCTGCTCTGGTTAGGCCTCACCTAGAGTCTTGCGTTCTGATTTGGGCACCACAATTCATGAAGGAAACAAGCAAGCTGGAACGTGTCCAGAGGAGGGCAGTGAAGACGGTGAGGGGTCTCGAGACCAAGTCCTAGGAGGAAAGGCTGAAGGAGCTGGGTCTGTTTAGTCTGGGAGAGGAGGCGACTGAGAGGGGATACGATCACCATCTTCAAGTACTTGGGAGCAGTGTTCCCTCTAACCTGAGTTAGTGTGAGCTAGCTCACAGTTTTTTAGCCTCTTGCTCACCCATTTTTGTCTTAGCTCAGGAAGGACGGCTCCAAAGCCAACTAATTTATGCGGTAGCCAAATTGCTTGCTCACAACTTTAATGTCAGTAACTCACAAAGTAGAATTTTTGCTTACAAGACTCCAGAGCTTAGAGGGAACATTGCTTGGGAGGGCTGTCATATAGAGCATTTCTGTTGCCCTAGAAGGTCGGACCACAACCAACGGGTTGAAATTGGATCAGAAGAGTTTTTGGCTAAACATTAGGAAGAACATCCTGATAGTTAGAGCGGTTCCTCAGGGGAACAGGCTTCCTCAGGAGGTGGTGGACACTCCTTCTCGGGAGGTATTCAGACAGAGGCTAGATGGCCATCTGACAGCAATGCGGATTCTGTGAACTTAGGAAGATCATGAGAGGGAGGGCAGGAAGGGTTGCCTCAGTGCTTAGTTCTTGTGGCCCTTTCTTACAGACAGGATGCTGGACTAGATGGACCCTCACTGGTCTGACCCAGCAGGGCTCTTCTGAGGTTCTTCTCAGGGGAAGGCCTCAGCCTCTCTGTCCTGTTGTTGTCCCTCTGGAGGAACTGGTTGAGGCCACTGTGTGAGATAGGATGCTGGACTAGATGGACCCTCACTGGTCTGATCCTTCAGGGCTCTTCTAATGTTCTTCTCTGGGGAAGGCCTCGGCCTCTCTGCCCTCACTGGTCTGACCCAGCAGGGCTCTTCTGAGGTTCTTCTCAGGGGAAGGCCTCGGCCTCTCTGCCCTGTTGTGGGCCCTCCAGATGAACTGGCTGGCCACTGTGTGAGAGACAGGATGCTAGACTGGATGGACCCTCACTGGTCTGACCCAGCAGGGCTCTTCTGATGTTCTTCTCAGGGGAAGGCCTCGGCCTCTCTGCCCTGTCGTTCATCCTCTAGAGGAACTGGTTGGCCACTGTGTGAGACAGGATAATAGACTAGATGGACCACTGGTCTGATCCAGCAGGGCTCTTCTGATGCTCTTCTCAGGGGAAGGCCTCGGCCTCTCTGCCCTGTTGTTGGCACTCCAGAGGAACTGGCTGGCCCCTGGGTGAGACGGGATGCTGGACTAGGTGGACCCTCACTGGTCTGACCCAGCAGGGCTCTTCTGAGGTTCTTCTCAGGGGAAGGCCTTGACCTCTCTGCCCTGCTGTTGGCCCTCCAGAGGAACTGGTTGAGGCCACTGTGTGAGACAGGAGGCTGGACTAGATGGACCCTCATTGGTCTCAACCAGCGGGGCTCTTCTTCCAATGCTCTTGCGAGATCCAGCTGCAAAACAACAGCTTCCAAGGAGAGGCCAATCAGGGAGGCAGGATGCTCAACCCAAGCCGACAGTTTACAGATAAACAGCTGGGTTTATTGGTTTTTCATTCCCTCCCTGCTGTTAGTTATGAGAGCCGCAGGAACTGTTATCACGGAAGAGGATGTCTTGCGGCTGATCGAGGTCGTAACTAACGGTCAGCATCCCGCTTGTCCTCGATTCCAGGGCGTGACAAATAAACCGTGGCGGCTTCCCTGAGATTCCCTACCTCTTCTTTGTCCCTGCCCACGGAGTTGGGACAAACTATTTGAATGTTCTCTGGGCCTTCTTGTCGTCCACATTGTCACTTTCCAATCTGCACAGGACAGGTTGTCCCCAGAAGCACAGATCTAGGGTTGCCAACTCCGGGCTGGTAAATTCCTGGAGATTTGGGGGGTGGCACCCGGGGAGGGGAGGGATTTCAGTGGCGCATAATGTCATGCAGTCAGTCTTCCAAAGTGGCTGTTTTCAACCAGGGGAACTGATCTCTGTCGCCTGGAGATCAGTTGTCCTCCCAGAAGATCTCTAGAAACCACCTGGAGGCTGGCAAGTCTAAGACCTCGGGAGGGTGGTCTTCAGTGAGGTATAATGCCATATAGAGCCCACTCTCCAAAGTGGCCGTTTTCTCCAGGGGAACCGATTTCTGTCGTCTGGAGGTCAGCTGTAATTCTGGGAGGTCTCCAGGCCTCCCCTGGAGGCTGGCAACCCTAAACTTCCCCCAGCACGTGGCTACGTGCCTTCAAACAGTAGGTACCACAGGAAAAGTCTCTTGGACCGGGAAAGTGAAATGCACAGTCCCCGTTTTTCTTTAGCAATGTGTCGGAGGGTGTCGTGGGGAACGAACCTAGCTGAAAATGGAAAAAGAGTCCAGTCGAATAAGAACAGAAGAGAAGCCAATGTTGGATCAGGCCAGTGGCCCATCCAGTCCAACACTGTGTAACACAGTGGCCAAAAACACCAGGTGCCCTCTGATGGATCTCTGCTCCAGATGTTTCTCCAATTCCCTCTTGGAGCCGTCCATGCCTGTAGCCACCACCACCTCCTGCAGCAGTGAATTTCATGAATTAATCACTCTTTGGGGGAAGAAGGACTTCCTTTAAGAACAACAAAGTTTTATTCAAGGTGCGAGCTTTCATGTGCACACACCCTTTTGTCGGACAATGAAATGGAATTTCAGAACAGGCTTGTATATAGATAGGGCGGCTTATTAAATTAGCACGCGAAACAGCGACAAAGCTTTTTAACAGATAAACAGACCAACGAGATCAGCTTCTGGTTAACATCTGTTTGGGTTCAACTGGGGGGGGGAAGCAACGTAGGTCATAAATATGTCAGAACTGGAGATCGATGGACCCTAAATTGTAATAATTCTATTTTGGGGGTGGGTTTTTTTTGTTGTTGTTGTTGTTGTTGTTCTATTTAGTTCTGTTTGGCAATTTTGTTCTGTGGCTTCACACCAACACGGCTGCCCCACTCGATCCGGCTAAAAATGGTCGCCGTTTCAAACGGGACCGCTGGCTGACCCAGTTTGGTGTAGCAGTTAAGTGCGCGGACTTTAATCTGGGAGGACTGGGATTGATTCCCCAGGCCTCCAATTGCAGCTGCTGGATGACCTTGGGCAAGCCGTAGTTCTGTCAGAGCTGTCCTTGAAAGGGTAGTTTCTGTCAGAGCTCTCTCAGCCCCGCCGACTTCACAGGGTGTCTGCTGTGGGGAGGGGAAGGGAAAGGAGTTTGTAAGCCGCTCTGAGACTCCTTCGGGTAGTGAATGGCGGGGTATAAATCCAATCTCTTCTTCACAGGATGTCTGTTGTGGGGAGGGGAAGGGAAAGGAGTTTGTAAGCTGCTCTGAGATTCCTTTGGGTAGCGAAGGGTGGGGTATAAATTCGATCTCCTCCTCCTCCAGCCTGTTTTTCGAACTGCAGCACTGGCCTGCCGGTCTTTACCCTCTGCCCTCTTCCACCCACAGGCCCAAATCCCTTTAAGCGCAGCAGTTTCCTGCCCAGACGATGCTCCGGAGCCAAAGAGTTTCAACTTTGGGAGCGGTGCCATCCAGGGAGCCGGGCGCTCTTCTCCGCTGGCGCCTCTTCCTCCCTGGCGGTGGTGTGTCAAAGGGGAGGGGGCCTTCGAAGGCCACGTCTCCTGGTGTTTATGCGCCGAGCAGGGGCGAGAGAGCGGCTGAAGCCAAAACACCACGTCGGCAGCCGCGGCCCGGCCTTGAGCGTTTTCTTGGAAATCTGCTCTTTCTTTCCCTACAAGGAAGGAGGTTAACAAGAGTGTGCTAGCCTGCGCTGGCCCCGGTTCATGCCCCCAATTTCTTTTGCAGCTACTCGACGAACAACAAAGCCGCCTTTCCTCTACGGCCAAGCGGTTTGGTGTTCCTGCCGGAGCACAAATAGCTTTGACACCCCTTTCCTGCACGGGGAGGGGGGGCATGTGAGGCCAGGGAGCCAAAGACCAGCTGGGAATTGTGGGGAGTCTGCTTGGCATGCAGAAGGTCCCCGGTTCAATCCCTGGCATCTTACAAACTCCTTTCCCTTCCCCTCCCCACAACAGATACCCTGTGAAGAGCCAGTTTGGTGTCGTGGTTAAGTGCGCGGACTCTACCCTGGGAGAGCCGGGTTTGGTTCCCCACTCCTCCACTTGCACCTGGCTGGATGACCTCAGGCAAGCCATAGCTCTGGACCAGCTGTTCTCTCAAGGGCAGTTGTCTCAGAGCTCTCTCAGCCCCACCGACCTCCCAGGGTGTCTGTTGTGGGGAGGGGAAGGGAAAGGAGATTGTAAGCCGCTCTGAGACTCCGAGTGAGTGAAGGGTGGGGTATAAATCTAATCTCTTCTCTTCTTCTCTCTTAAGTAGTGGGTGATGTGAAAGACCTTTCTCAGTTTGAGGCCAATGGACAATACTGACTTTGGTGGACGGAGGGTTTGACTCCGATTAAGGCCGTTTTGGGTGTGCATTCGTGTGCCCCCAGGGAGCCAGTTTGGTGTAGCGGTTCAGAGTGCGGACTCTGGGAGAACCGGGTTTGATTCCCCTCTCTTCCACATGCAGCTGCTGGAGTGACCTTGGGTCAGTCATAAGTTCTCTCAGAGTTGTTCTCTCAAGGACAGATCTGGAAAGAGCTCTCTCAGTCCCACCTACCTCCCAGGGTGTCTGTGGTGGGGAGGGGAAGGGAAAGGAGATTGTAAGCCGCTCTGAGACTCCAAGTGAAGGGCAGGGTGTCCAATCTCCTCTTCTCTTCTTCATCTACATGCAGCCACTGGTGTGACCTTGGGCCAGTCACAAGTTCTCTCACAGTTGTTCTGTCAAGAGCAGTCCTGAAAAGAGCTCTCTAAGCTCCACCTACCTTCCAGGGTGTCTGTCGTGGGGAGGGGAAGGGAAAAGAGATTGTAAGCCGCTCTGAGTGAAGGGCGGGGTATACATCCAGTCTCCTCCTCCTCCTCTTCCTCTTCCTTCTCCTCCGCGTCATCATCAACTTCTTCTTTTTTCTGGCCGCTAGCTTAGAATTGTTTTTTTTAAAAGCAAATCAGCTAGAATCGCAGAGCCGGAAGGGGTCCTAGAGGCCATCCGGTCCCACCCCCTGCTCAGTGCAGGATCAGCCTAGAGCATCCCTGACAAGGGTTCATCCAGCCGCTGCTTCAAGACTGCCAGGGAGGGGGAGCTCGCCACCTCCCGAGACAGCCGATTCCGTCATCTCCTCTGAACTGTGATAGCTCAATGGAAACTCCGTGTACAGAGGCAGTATATCTGAGTAACAGATGCTGGCAACAGGGACCTTGGGGGGGGCTAGTTTCCTTTATTAGGAGCTCCCTAAGGCCATTCCCTCAGTAGGGGTGCCAACTCTGGGTTGGTATATTCCTGGAGATTTGGGGGCTCTGCCCGAGGCTCGATGGAGTTTTGGGAGGGGAAGGAACTCAGGAGAAAGTTGATGTCGTAGAGTCCAGCAAGGGTGGGGTTTAGGAGGGCCTTCTGTGGGGTACAACGCAGAAGAAGAAGAAGAGGAGGAGGAGTTGGTTTTATACCCCACTTTTCACTACCTGAAGGAGTCTTGGAGCGGCTTACAAACGCCTTCCCCTCCCCTCAGAGGACAGCTCTGAGAGAACTTCTGACTGACCCAAGGTCAGCCAGCTGGCTGCACAAACCCGGTTCTACAGGTTAGAGCCCTGGTGCTCTTAACCACTACACCAAACCAGCTCTCGCAGAGTCCACCCTCTGCAGTTTCCATTTTCTCTAGAAAAGCCGATCTCTGTACCGTCGATACCGGCTAAATATCAGGAGGAACTTCCTAACTGTAAGGTTGGTTGAGCAGTGGAACAGACTGCCTCGGGAGGTGGTGGGCGCTCCTTCACTGGACGTTTTCACGCGGAGGCTGGACGACCGTCTTCTGGGTAGGCAGGGGGTTGGACTAGATGACCTGCAAGGTCCCTTCCAACTCTACCGTTCTAGGATTCTATGACCTGACCAGTGTTCCCTCTAAGCTGAGTTAGTGTGAGCTAGCTCACAGTTTTTTAGCCTCCAGCTCACCCATTTTTGTCTAAGCCCAGGAAGGATGGCTCCAGAGCAAAGTAATTTACGCAGCAGCCAAATCGCTTGCTCACAACTTTCAGGCCAGTAGCTCACGAAGTAGAATTTTTGCTCACAAGATTCCGCAGCTTAGAGGGAACATTGGACCTGACCCTTTCTGGCCCTGCAGAGGCGCTGATGGGTGGTTGAACATGCACCGGTGGGTGAAATGGCCGCTCTGCCCATGTTCAGAGTAGCGGAGACCAGCACCCGTGCTTCACGCTCCAATGCAGCTCTGAAGCACATAGAGCAAGAATAATGGAGAGTGCCTCTGAACGTACACAGAGTGCTTTCGCTTCTCCCCCACCCTACCCAGAGACCCCCAAGCTGCTTTCAAAGAAACCAAGTACAGTTCGGAGGCGGCTTTCAGTTTCGGCCGGAGCACGACCCTCCTTTTCTCCCAGCGTGCCTAATTTCCCTTCCTCTTTCCAAGAGAGAAGAAATGACTCGGGTTTCCTCCACCCACCCACCCCCCGCAGTAGCCCCCATCCAGGCGAGTGATTCTCAAGGCTCTCCATCAGCTTCATATTCGTATTCATAACGGCGACGGGCCCTGAATTATTTATAGTTTAATTTCCGAGGCAGCCACCAAAGCGCAGGAGCCCGCGGACAGCGGAGGGGCGGGCGAGGCCGGGCGGGTGCCGGCTCTGGTGCTGCTGCCCCCTGCTGGCTAGAATGGGTTTGGTGCTGTGGGGGGAGGCGGCACCTTTGCCCCATCTGCCTCCGGGAGATGATTTGGGTCATTGCGGCAATGAAGAAAGCAACAAGAGAGGGGACGGAGGAAAGATTCTGTTCAGTGTCATTGGGGGGGGGGGGGGTACGTCAGTGGCGCTGAAAATGGGGGGATGTGTGGGATCGTGGCTCAGTGGTAGAGCCTCCGCTCGGCATGCCGAAGGTCCCAGGTTCAATCCCCGGCATCTCCAGTTAAAAGGACCAGGCAGGAGGTGATGGGAAGGACCTCTGCCTGAGACCCTGGAGAGCTGTCAAGAGGGGCTGTGGCTCAGTGGAAGAGCCTCCGCTTGGCATGCAGAAGGTCCCAGGTTCAATCCCCGGCATCTCCAGTTAAAAGGACCAGGCAGGAGGTGATGGGAAGGACCTCTGCCTGAGACCCTGGAGAGCTGTCAAGAGGGGCTGTGGCTCAGTGGAAGAGCCTCCGCTTGGCATGCAGGAGGTCCCAGGTTCAATCCCCAGCATCTCCAGTTAAAAGGACCAGGCTGCAGGTGGTAGGAAAGACCTCAGCCTGGGACCCTGGAGAGAAACTTCCAGTCTGAATAGACAATACAAATGATGATGGTTCAAGGGGCTGATTCTAGGGTTGCCAGGTCCGACTCAGGAAATATCTAGGGACTTTGGGGGTGGAGCCAGGAGACTTTGGGGGTGGAGCCAGGAGCAAGGATGTGTCCTCACTTTTGCAATGTCGCTAGGGTTGCCAGGTGAGGCCGACAAGCCAGAAGGAAGTTCCGGCCATCCCATTTAAATGCTTTCCCTCCATTGGAAATTATGGAGAACGGGTTCACCTTATTTTGGGGCTCGTAGAATTGGACCCCCTGGTCCGATCTTTTTGAAACTTGGGGTTTTTTTCCAGGAGAGGCACCACCAGCTATGCTGAAAATTTAGTGCCTCTGCCTCAAAAAACAGGCCCCCCCCCCCAAGCCCCAGATACCCACAGATCGATTCTCCATTATACCCTACGGGGACTGGTCTCCATAGGGTATAATGGAGCGTCCAGTGGCCATTCCCCCACCACTTTCCAACAGCTCCAAACCAGGGGATCCCCTGCGCCCAACTGGGGATTGGCAACCCTATTATATGTTCATGTGGACTCCTCATGTCCCGTGAGGGCAAGTTTCCGGGGTCGACCACTTTCTGAGTTAGTGGCCAACATTCTGCCTTGCCAGCCATGACGGGGGGGTAGATCAAGTGGGGCCCCCCAATGAGGGACCTTATCATCTTGAATTAGGTTTGCAGAGTCGACTGTGTGTCCATTTCCCATGGTGCTTTGCAAGAAGAAATGTGTGCTGTGAGCATAGGGACTCCCCATGTGGCTTTCAGTGTGTCAAGCACCGGCAGCTCTCAGCCGTCTTATGGTGACCCCATAAGGTTTTCAAGGCAAGAGACAGCCGGAGGTGGCTTGCCATTGCCTGCCTCTGCATATCAACCCCAGACTTCCTTGGTGGTCTCCCACCCAATTCTTAACCAGGCCCCACCCTGCTTAGCTTCCAAGATGAGACGAGATCAGGCTAGCCTGGGTCTTCCCCATCTGTGGGAATATTCAAGGTCTATGGTGCATAGATGAAGAAGATGACAAGAGCATCCTGCAGGGGGCAGCAGAGGGGATGACTAGTCAGCATAGTGAGATTAGGGACTTCCTGCTATTTTCAAATACTCTCCTTCCCATCTCCTGATTGGCTCAGTTAGATTTCCTTCCTGCTGAGAACTGTTCTGAGAACTGTTAAGTCTACTGACTCCCTCCTAGCCACATAGAGGGTTAGACTTTTCTTTCTCTCTCCTCTTCCTTACAAAGCTTGCTCCCTTCTTAATACATCTACTTTATTATTTAAACAGCTTGTGCTCCGCTTTACTGCATAGCTACACTCTGTCAACACCATCAAGGCAGGAGATGTTCAGAGGTGGGTTTGCGATTGCCTGCCTCTGCGTATCAACCTGGGATTTCCTTGGTGGTCTCCCATCCAAATACTAACCAGGGCTGACTCCGCTTAGCTTCCAAGATCTGATGTGATCAAGCTAGCCTGGGTTGCGCTGGTCAGGGTACGGCTTTCAGAGATCAGAAATGCCACTGTTGGACCTGTACCCCGAGTTCCAGATCAGACTGTGCACCAACAGAGGAGGGTTTCGCCCCTCCATGCATGAGACTTTGCCCCTCCCTTGTGATTATTGGTGTGTATATGTCGGGGGGGGGGGTGCTGCAACATAAACATTCTGAGTAGCAGTGTGTGTGAACAAGATCTTGGGGTACGGGTGGACTGCAGGTTAAATATGAGCAGCCAGTGTGAAGCAGCGACAAAAAAGCCTAATGCGATCTTGGGGTGTATCAACAGAGGCATAGCATCCATGTCACAAGATCTCATAGTCCCGCTGTACATTGCATGGGTCAGACTGCCCCTGGCGTATTGTGTGCAGTTCTGGAGGCCTCACTTCAAAAAGGATGTGGACAGAATGGAGCGGGCGCAGAGGAGAGCGATGAGGATGATCGGGGGCCTGGAGACCGAGCCCTATAAAGGCTAAGGGACTTGGGGAATGTTCAGTCTGGAGAAGAGGAGGTTGAGGGGGGACAGGATGGCTCTCTTGAAGTATCTGAAAGGCTGTCCCTTAGAGGAGGACAGGGAGCTGTTCCTGTTGGCAGCAGAGGAGAGGACTCGCAAGAATGGGCTTAAATTAAGGGCGGGAAGGTACCAACTGGGTATTAGGGAAGACTTTTTGACAGTCAGAGTTGTGTAAGAGTGGAATCAGCTGCCTGGGGAGGTGGCGAGCCCCCCCCCCCCCCCCCGGCAGTCTCCAAGCAGCGGCTGGACAGACCCTTGTCGGGGATGCTCTAAACCAGGGGTGGGCAACTGTTTTGGCTCGGGGGCCACTTTGTGGGGGCGGAGGTTAGCGGAGGGCCGCACCTTTTAAAATGATTGCATTCATTACTTAACTTTGCATTTCAGAAAATATATAAATTGTGTCATAAAAATCAATTTAATCAATAAATTAAATAAGATAGTGGTAGTTTTATTCAATTTATTTACTGTGATAATTTCATATCATCTATAGCTGCAAGCACATTTAATTTTAGAATCAGTTTAATGAGAGAAATGTACCCTATCACACTTTTCTACAGTTTTTTTGAAAGCAGGAGATTGCTTGTTGAGAAACCACGTGGCCGACTGTCTTGGCGGGCCGCATGTGGCCCCCGGGCTGCAATTTGCCCACCCCTGCTCTAAGCTGATCCTGCATTGAGCAGGGGGTTGGACTAGATGGCCTGCATGGCCCCTTCCAGCTCTGTGATTCTATGAAAGTTCTGAAAATGGGAAAGTTTGAGAAATGAGGGAGTGTCCAAGAGAAGGGGTTACTTTGTCTCCCCCTTGTGGCCAACTGTAAGAGAGCAGGTGTGTACTAATCGTAGCGGTCTCTGGGGCCTTGGCTGTGTCCGTTGGGTCAACCAACCATCTCCGGGCTGAACTCTTGACTGCCGAGAATGCCGCAGAGAGATCTGGAGGGGGACTGCCGTCCAAGGGACAGGGGAAGAGGAGTCTCCTGCCGCCTTCCTTCCTCTGTTTTGCATCTCTGCCTCTCTGTTCATTTCACGGCTGATTTTCCCTGCAGATTGCAATGCATAGCTAATAGGTATAAAACACATGTTGCCGCGTTAAATACAGTGTTTGCATCCGTGTCAGACTCACAGGCAATCAGTGGAAGGGGGCCGAGTAGAGCCAGCAGGGAATGAAAAGGAAAGAGGTGACTCCAGGGGGAAGTGAGGGAGGCGTACAAAATTATGCATGGAATGGAGAGAGCGGACAAAGAGAACTTTTTCTCCCCCCAAAAAACAGAACTTGAGGGCACCCAATGAAGCTGACGGGCAGTAGGTTCAGGATGGACAAAAGGAAATACTACTTGACACAGAGAACGATGAAAATGTGGGATTCGCTGCTGGAGGATGTAGTGATGTCCACAGGAATAAACCCCTTGAAAAAGGGATTAGATAGAATCAAGGAGATGGCTTTCAATGGCTACTAGCCATGGCGGCTGAGGGGAACCTCCACATTCAGAGGCACTAAACTTCTGAATCCCAGAGCCAGGAGGCAACGTCAAAGGAAGGTCTTGGTCTCCGTGCCCTCTTGTTGGCCCTCCAGAGGAACTGGTTGGCCATTGTGTGAGACGGGATGCTGGACTAGATGGACCCCTGGTTTGATCCAGCAGGGCTCTTAGGTTCTTCTCAGGGGAAGGCCTCAGCCTCTGAGCCCTGGTAGACTCCATAGTGGTTGACCATTGTGTGGGGGAGGGTGCTGGACTAGATGGACCATTGGTACGATCCAGCGGGGCTCTTCTTATGTTCTTATCAGGGGAAGTCCTCGGCCTCTCTGCCCTGTTGTTGGCCCTCCAGAGGAACTGGATGGCTGCTGTGTGAGACAAGATGCTGGACTGGATGGACCCTCACTGGCCTGATCCAGCAGGACTGGCCAGGTAAAAGCCCAGTTGCTCTGATTTTTTTTAAAAATCAACTCTGTTTGGACACACAAAACTGCTTTATACTGAATGAGACCCCAAGAACATAAGAGAAGCCCATGTTGGATCAGGCCAGTGGCCCATCCAGTCCAACACTGTGTGTCACACAGTGGCCAAAAACACCAGGTGCCCTCAGGAGGTCCAGCAGTGGGGCCAGGACACTAGAAGCCCTCCCACTGTCCCCCCCCCCTTAAGCACCAAGAATGCAGAGCATCACTTGCCCCAGACCGAGAGTTCCTGTACTTTGTGGCTAATAGCCACTGATGGACCTCTGCTCAAGATGTTTCTCCAATTCCCTCTTGGCCATCAAGATCAGTCTTGCCTACTCGGACTGGCAGCTGCTTTCCAGGGTCTCAGGGGGAGGTCTTTCCCATCACCTGCTGCCTGGCTCTTTGAACTGGAGATGCCGGGGATTGAACCCGAGGCCTTCTGTGGACCAAGCAGAGGCTCTACCCCTGACCCGCAGCCCCTCACCAAAACACATGCTGAACCAGACCCTCAGTCCATCAAGGTGAGTATTATCTACTCTGCCTAGCAGCCGCTCTCCCGAGTCTTGGGCTGAGGTCTTCCAAATCATATCCCACCTGATCCTTTAACCTGGCGATGCCGGGGATTGAACCTGGGACTTCCGGTGGGCCAGGCTGGTCCTCTGACACTGAGCCGCAGCCTGTCTCCTCCATAGTTACTAAACCTAATTCTGGATTGAGCTGGAGTGGTGGTGTTGACCATCATTCACGGCATCCTCCCCTCCAGAGGCCAGGAAAGAGGAGCCCCCCCCCCCCCGGGGACCCAGGGAAAAGGGGTCAAAAGGATAGACAGTGTTTCCAGTCACATGATGTGGAAATGACGAATGCCGTCCATTGTCCGCTCTGCTCTCGGCAGCGTCCTCCATCGCCTGCTAATTCTCCTTGGAAACAGAGGCAAGGGGTAGTTGGGGACACACACCCCTCCAAAGCTCTACCACTTTTGCCATGCCAAAAGGCACTCTTCTGTTCTCGGCCACCCGGAGTTCCCCAAATATCTGGTTTCAAACGGAATTCCCCAGTCCCTCCTTGCCCCCACAAATCTGAACTTCGATGCCATGTATGAAGAAGTAGGAGCCACCCTTGACAGAGTCCACTTGTCGTGTTTCTGTGTGATTCCCCATTCTGGGTATTTTTCTGTCCTGGAAGCAGGCAGGCCTGGTAGAAGTCGAACGCAGAGTTGCGACAGGAGGACACTTATCAAGGGGGACCATTTCCTCCGCACTGGAATGAGAGTCGCACGGGTTGCAGAGACGTGGCTGGATGATCCACCCACACATGCCTAGCAAAGGTTTGTTGTAAAGAGGTCTGGCGAAGAGCAGGGACTCACGCAGGGACAGAGCAGGCAGCCTCTTCTTTGGCTGGGTGATTTGGGAGCGTTTTATGGGTTTTTTTTTTAATTATGGATTTTTTAAAAATTATTTATTTTTAACACACTTTTCCTTCTAAGGAGCTCAACGCAGCTTCCATGATTCCACCCCCCCCCCATTTCAGACTCACAAGAACCCTGCGAGGTAGGTATAGTTTGGGAAACAGAGACTGGCCCAAGGTCACACAACACGTTTCGTGGCCAAGCGGGGTTTGGAACGGAGCTCTCCTCGGCCTTAATCTGACATTCTAACCGCTACGCACTGGTTCTCTGTCTCTGGTTTATTTGTGTTGTGTGTGTGTGTGTGTTATTTTTGTGGCGTGGCCGCATTTCTCTCTCTGCCTGCCGTCTTGGCTGTGGCAACTGTACATTTAAAATTCAGGCAGGGAGCCCAAGATTCCATTTCAACATAGCAGTGGGAATGGGAGGGACATGATTATGTGTGGTTTTGACCAGCAAAGATGCTCCGAATTTGGTACTGCACCAGGTAAATTGGTGGTGTCTTTGGCAGGGTCGGAGGGATGGGCTTACAACAGTGACTGTGGCATACAACATCGCCTGAAACAGTGGCTACAGGAGAGCGACATACAAGCTCCATGTTCATAGAATCATAGAGTTGGAAGGGACCTCCAGGGTCATCTAGTCCACCCCCCTGCACAATGCAGGGAATTCACAAAGACCTCCCCCTCTGCGCCCGCGGTGACCGCCGTTCCATGCCCAGAAGATGACAAAAAGCCTCCCGGATCTCCAACCAAACCGGCCTGGAGAAAAATTGCTTCCTGACCCGAAAGTGGCAATCAGCATTTCCCTGGGCATGTAAGAAATGAGGTGCAACCTCATTTGGAGTACTGTGTACAGTTTTGGTCGCCACACCTCCGAAAAGATATTATAGCATTGGAAAAAGTGCAGAGGAGGGCAACTAGAATGATAAAAGGGTTGGGACACTTTCCCTATGAAGAAAGGTTGAGGCGCTTGGGGCTCTTTAGCTTGGAGAAACGACGGCTGAGGGGCGACACGATCGAGGTTTATAAGATTATGCATGGGATAGAGCAGGTAGAGAAAGAGGTCCTTTTCTCCCTTTCTCACAAGACAAGAACTCGGGGGCACTCCATGAAATTGCTGAGCAGTTGGGTTAGAATGGATAAAAAGAAGTCCTTCTTCTCCCAAACAGTGATTAACACGTGGAATTCACTGCCACAGGAGGTGGCAGCGGCTACAAGCATGGACGGCTTCAAGAGGGTATTGGATAAACATCTGGAGCAGAGGTCCATCAGGGGCTATTAGCCACAAAGTATAGATAGGAACTCTGAGTCTGGGGCAAGTGATGCTCTGTATTCTTGGTGCTTGGGGGGAGGGGGGCAACAGTGGGAGGGCTTCTAGTGTCCTGGCCCCACTGCTGGACCTCCTGAGGGCCCCTGGTGTTTTTGGCCACTGTGTGACACAGAGTGTTGGACTGGGCGGGCCATTGGCCTGATCCAACATTGGCTTCTCTTATGTTTTTATGTTCAAAGCCGCCATTTTCTCCATATGAACTCACCTCTGTCACCAGGACATCTTCAGGCCCTGCCTGGAGGTTGCCAACTCCACCCCCAGCTCAGTACCCCGCTCGAGTCAATTGTGTCCGAATGCTGCCCCTGAGAATGGACCACAAAATGGATCTTACGGCTGCCTTGAGCCAGTCTGTCCGGTAAGGCGGGATATAAATGGAAAGTAATAAATAAATAAATAAATAAATAAATCTTTGCAGTATGGGGAGGTGGAAACTGCCCTTGGCCCCCCTTTTGCTGAATTGTCAGAAAGCCCCCCATTTCTTCCCCGAAGCCGGCTCTTCGCCGGCTTCCTGGGAAGGCGAAAAGACAGCTGCAGCAGCCGCTAAAATTAGTGCCTCGTTGCTCAGAGGCGCCGGAATATAATGTGGAGTTGATGAGAAGTAATATATTAAATTTACATTTAAGATGGCCCAGGGTAAGAATTAGATTGGCATGTGGGGCTCCGGATTTTAATTGGCATAATATTTCACTTAATTACATTGTCTAATTCTGGAGTCCACATTGTCGCGGGCCTGAAATGTTAATGTGGAAGGCATTCTTCTCTGTCGTCCCTCCAGAGCCCCCGGGAGCTCTTGGCCAGCCACGTGGTGATGACGGTTAACTCCTGAGCGTGAATGCCATTACCTTTGCCTGAATGGGGATCTTGGGGTGAACTTGAGAATGTAAGAACATCAGAAGGGCCCTGCAGGGTCAGACCAGTGAGGGTCCATCCAGTCCAGCATCCTGTCTCACACAGTGGCCAACCACAGTTCTTTTGGAGGGTTAACAACAGGGCAGAGAGGCCGAGGCCTTCCCCTGAGAAGAACATGAGAAGACCCCTGCTAGGTCAGACCAGTGAGGTTCCCTCTAGTCCAGCATCCTCTCACACAGTGGTCCCAACCAGTTCCTCTGGAGGGCCAACCACAGGGCAGAGCGGCCGAGGCCTTCCCCAGAGAAGAACCTCAGAAGAGCCCTGCTGGGTCAGAGCAGTGAGGGTCCATCCAGTCCAGCATCCTGTCTCACACAGTGGCCTCAACCAGTTCCTCTGGAGGGCCAGCAAAAGGGCAGAGAGGCTGAGGCCTTCCCCTGAGAAGAACCTCAGAAGAGCCCTGCTGGATCAGACCAGTGAGGGTCCATCTAGTCCAGCATCCTGTCTCACACAGCGGCCTCAACCAGTTCCTCTGGAGGGCCAACCACAGGGCAGAGAGGCCAAGGCCTTCCCCTGAGAAGAACATCAGAAGAGCCCTGCTGAATCAGACCAGTGAGGGTCCATCTAGTCCAGCCTCCTGTCTCACACAGTGGCCTCAACCAGTTCCTCTGGAGGGCCAACCACAGGGCAGAGAGGCCGAGGCTTTCCCCTGAGAAGAACATCAGAAGAGCCCTGCTGAATCAGACCAGTGAGGGTCCATCTAGTCCAGCCTCCTGTCTCACATAGTGGCCTCAACCAGTTCCTCTGGAGGGCCAACCACAGGGCAGAGAGGCCGAGGCCATCCCCTGAGAAGAACCTCAGAAGAGCCCTGCTGGATCAGACCAGTGAGGGTCCATACAGTCCAGCCTCCTGTTTCACACAGTGGCCTCAACCAGTTCCTCTGGAGGGCCAACAACAGGGCAGAGAGGCCGAGGCCTTCCCCTGAGAAGAACCTCAGAAGAGCCCTGCTGGATCAGACCAGAGGTGCACACTTGGGTGCATTTTTTTGAGTCAGTTGGCAACCCCAGATGCAGAAATTAAATGGCTGCTACAGCTTTCCTGAACAGAGGTGTGTGTGCGTGTGAGTGTGGATGCACTTCACCTGTTGATGTTCTGCCTATTCAACAACCACCCATGCTTTCCTGGGGGAAAGTGACATCTCTGCTCCACTCATGGGTCATCCCCTGTCTCTCAGCTCCACTTTTAAGACCCATAACTAATATAATTAAATACTGTTTTTCATTATCAGCACTCCCAGAGATGAAAATAGTCTACAACTGCTGCTGATCAATAGCTGATCTATTCCCCACCCACCCACGGACCTCCTTTCCTCCAAGAAGTTCAGGAGAGGACAAACTCTTCTCCCTTTCCTATGTTATGCTCACAACAGCCCTGCGGGGTACGCTTGGCAGAGAGAGAGAGAGACTAGCGCCAAGTAACCAAGAGAGCTTCGTGGCTGGGTGGAGTTTTGAACCCAGGTCATCTGACCCCTCACCTGATATTGTCGCCAGCTTCCTCGGGAGGCGGTGGTCTCTCCTTCTTTGGAGGTTGTCAAGCAGAGGCTAGATGGCCATCTGACAGCCATGCGGATTCTCTCAGGCAGACCACGAGAAGGGAGGGCAGGAAGGGTTGCATCGGTGCTTAGTTCTCATGGCCCTTTCTGACACGCCCAGGGAAATGCTGATCGCCACTTTGGGGTCAGGAAGGCATTTTTCTTCAGTCTGGTTTTTTGTCATCTTCTGGGCATGGAGCAGGGGTTACTGGGTGTGTGTGTGGGGAGGGGGGGAAGTATTTGTGAGTTTCCTGCATCGTGCAGGGGGTAGGACTAGATGACCCTGGAGGTCCCTTCCAACTCTATGATCCTATAGTTGTTGTTGTTGTTGTTGTTCGGTCGCACAGTCGAGTCCGACTCTGCGACCCCATGGACCACCTCACGCCAGGCCCTCCTGTCTTCCGTCGGGCTCCGGAGTTTGCTTAATTTCATGTTCGCTGCCTCGATAACCCTGTCCAACCATCTCGTCCTTTGCCGTCCCCTTCTTCTTTGACCTTCAGTCTTTCCCAGCATCGGGGTCTTCTCCAGGGAGTGCTCCCTTCTCATTGGGTGGCCAAAGTATCTGAGCTTCAGCTTCAGGATCTGGCCTTCCAGGGGACAGTCAGGGTTGATTTCTATAGGCCTGCAAAGATAGGCGTCTCAGGAAGTGTCAGACGTTTGGTACGGATTGTGGCCGGGGAAGGTTTGGTGGACCGGAGATTCTCCATTCAGCTCCCTAAGGCGAAGGCTCAGAATCAGCTGTGCGAAGCAGCATCTATGCAAATGTCCTTAATTTCCATATCGGTCCCAGAATTCAGCTGCTCTTGGCGAGATGTTGAACAGCTACCTTGGCAGAACATTCTGGTTTTGGAAAAGGGTATTGTTTCACTTGTTTCGAGTCCATCTCTTCTCTCCAAATTAAGTGCAGGAATGCAGGCCTGACCCGAGAAGACCCACAGGGACGAGCCACGTCGCTGGCAAAGGGGAGCGTGAGCCGATACGTGGCGACAGGGGGGTGGGGTTAGGGCTAGGCCTGGCGGTGGGGGGCCTCGGTCGGCCACCCGCAGAAGGCTCGCTCTGTCCATGGGCTAACCCTCTGAGTCGGAGTTCCCTTCCTTTCTCCCCTGCCTTGGAATGACCCCTTTGGAAGTGGCAGCCGGTGCCAGTTGGGGGCTGGCACGAAAGGAGCGCTAACCAGACCCTGAAGTGCAACCTTTTTTGCTTGGCCACCGCTCTAAAGCGGTGATGAAAAGGCATGCGTTTAACCCTGCTGAGGTCCCTCCCCTCCTCAAATGCCACTCTTTGGGGAGGCTCACTCCCCAAATATGCAGGAATTTCCCAGCCTGGAACTCATACAGTGGCCAGCCAGTTCCTCTGGAGGGCCAACAGCAGGGCAGAGAGGCCGAGGCCTTCCCCTGAGAGGAACACCAGAAGAGCCCTGCTGGGTCAGACCAGTGAGGGTCCATCTCTGGTCCAGCATCCTGTCTCACACAGTGGCCTCAACCAGTTCCTCTGGAGGGACAACAACAGGGCAGAAAGGCCAAGGCCTTCCCTTGAAAAGAACATGAGAAGAGCCCTGCTGGGTCAGACCAGTGAGGGTCCATCCAGTCCAGATCCTGTCTCACACAGCGGCCAACCAGTCCCTCTGGAGGGCCAATAAACAGGGCAGAGAGGCCAAGGCCTTCCCCTGAGAAGAACCTCAGAAGAGCCCTGCTGGGTCAGACCAGTGAGGGTCCATCCAGTCCAGCATCCTGTCTCCCACAGGGGCCAGCCAGTTCCCTGTGGAGGGCCAACAACAGGGCAGAGAGGCCGAGGCCTTCCCCTGAGAAGAACCTCAGAAGAGCCCTGCTGGGTCAGACCAGTGAGGGTCCATCCAGTCCAGCCTCCTGTCTCACACAGGGGCCTCAACCAGTTCCTTTGGAGGGCCAGCAACAGGGCAGAGAGGCCGAGACCTTTCCCTGAGAGGAACCTCAGAAGAGCCCTGCTGGGTCAGACCAGTGAGGGTCCATCTAGTCCAGCCTCCTGTCTCACACAGTGGCCTCAACCAGTTCCTTTGGAGGGCCAACAACGGGGCAGAGAGGCCGAGGCCTTTTCCCGAGAAGAACATCAGAAGAGCCCTGCTGGGTCAGACCAGTGAGGGTCCATCTTGTCCAGCCTCCTGTCTCACACAGTGGCGTCAGCCAGTTCCTCTGGAGGGCCAGCAACAGGGCAGAGAGGCCGAGGCCTTCCCCTGAGAAGAACCTCAGAAGAGCCCTGCTGGGTCAGACCACTGAGGGTCCATCCAGTCCAGCATCCCGTCTCACACAGTGGCCTCAACCAGTTCCTCTGGAGGGCCAGCAACAGGGTAGAGAGGCCGAGGCCTTCCCCTGAGAAGAACCTCAGAAGAGTCCTGCTGGGTCAGACCACTGAGGGTCCATCTAGTCCAGCATCCCGTCTCACACAGTGGCCAGCCAGTTCCTCTGGAGCGCCAATAAACAGGACAGAGAGGCCGAGGCCTTCCCCTGCTGTCGCCTCCTGGCCCTGGAAATGTGGCGGTCCCCCTCATTCACCAGGGCACCACAGCACTAAAGCCTTTCCCAGAGCCGCAAAGAGAGAATTCGAGGCGCGGAGGAAGAAAACAATTCTTTAAAAAAGAGGACTCCGGTGTAGGCCCCCCCCCTCCCCCGCCGCCTAAAGCCCGAAGGAGGAAAAAATAGCTGTTCAGAATCTTGCAAGATGACTGTCGGAAGCAGGGAGAAGCGGCAAAGCTCCAGTAATGAGATTTTGATACCGGGATTGTGCTGGGGGTGAGCCAAAGGAAGGCAGGTGCGCCTGCGTGCAGCTTCCGTCTTGACGTGAGACTCCCGAGCCGATGCCAGATGTGCAATAGCCCCGGCCTGGAGAATAAACCCAGGAGCCTTCTTCACACACACCCCTCCCCAGCTGCCAGTCTGGTTTGGGGGAGACCAAAGGTAGGGTTCCCAACCTCCAGGCGGTGGCTGATCTCCAAGTAACAGGGATCAGTTCCCCCCAGAGAAAATTACTTCCTTGGAAGGAGGACTCCATGGCAGGGGTGAGCAAATGGCGGCCCGCGGGCCACATGCAGCCCGCCACAGAGTTTTTTGCAGCCCGCCAAGACACGAAAATTAACAAGAGTAAATACAGATGCTCTTTGACAGACATTAACTTGCAGGCTGTGATGAGAATCTCAACAAGCAATCTCACTCCTGATTTCAAAAAAATTGTAGAAAAGTGTGATAGGGTACATTTGTCTCATTAAACTGATTCTAAAATTAAATGTGCTTGCAGCTATAGAAGATACGAAATTAGCACAGTAAATAAATTGAATAATACTACCACTATTTTATTTAATTTATATTTATTGATTTTTAGGATACAATTTATACCTTTTCTGAAATGCAAAGTTAAGTAATGAATGCAATCATTTTAAAAGGTGCGGCCCTCCGCTAACCTCCGCTCCCACAAAGTGGCCCCCGAGCCAAAACAATTGCCCACCCCTGCTCTATGGCATTGAGAGCCAGTTTGGAGTCATGGTTAGGAGCGCGGACTCTACTCTGGGACAGCCGGGTTTGATTCCCCGCTCCTCCACATGCAGCTGCTGGGGTGACCTTGGGTCAGTCACCAGTTCTCTCAGAGCTGTTCTCTCAGGGGCAGTTCTTCTTCTTTTAATTGTTTTTATTAGTTTTCCGAAGTATACAGATAATTCATAACCAAGTAGATAAAGTGCTGCACATAGTCATTAACAATTCAATTTAAAGATACATATTGAACAAGCAAGAACTCACCTTACCATAATCTAGGGACAAACAGTGCTAATAATACCTATGTTAATTTGAGCCAGAGCTAGGAGCAGTTCTCAAGAGAGCTCTCTCAGCCCCACCTGCCTCACCGGGTGTCTGTTGTGGGGAGGGGAAGGGAAAGGAGATTGTAAGCTGCTCTGAGACTCCTTCGGGTAGTGAAGGGTGGGGTATAAATCCAAACTCCTCCTCCTCCTCCTCTTCTTCTTCCTCTCCAGTTTGGTGTAGCGGTTAAATGCGCAGACTCTAATCTGAGAGAACCGGGTTTGATTCCCCACTCCTCCACACGCAGCTGCTGGATGACCTTGGGCAAGCCATAGTTCTGGCACAGCTGTTCATGAAAAAGAGCAGTTTCTGTCAGAGCTCTCTCAGCCCCATCTCCCTCACGGGGTATCTGTTGTGGGTAGGGGGAGGGAAAGGAGTTTGTAAGCCGCTCTGAGACTCCGTTGGGTAGTGAAGGGCGGGGTATAAATCCAATCTCTTCTTCTTCTTCTGAGGCGAAGGCCACAGCCTCTGTGCCCTAATGTTGGACCTCCAGAAGAACTGGTTGGCTGCTGTGAGAGACGGGTGGCTGGACTGGATGGATCATTGGTCCAGTCCAGCAGGGCTCTTCTTATGTTCTTGACATCAGGGGAAGGCCTCGGCCTCTCTGTCCTGTTGTTGCCCCTCCAGGGGAACTGGTTGGCCTCTGTGTGAGACAGGATGCTGGGCTAGATAGACCACTGGTCTGATCCAGCAGGGCTCTCCTGACGTCTACTCAGACTGGCAGTGGCTCTCCAGGGTCTCAGGCAGAGGTCTTTCATGACACCTACTTACTGATGCTTTTAACCGAAAACGCTGGGGATTGAACCTGGGACTTGCTGCATGCCAAGCAGATGTTCTCCCATTGAGCCATGGCCCCCCACTTGGGTGCCCCCCCTTGCCAGAATTTGCTTACCAGAATGAAACTCCAGGAGGGACAGCTGGAGTCACTCCATGCTCTGGCAGTCTAGATTCTCAGCTTTGGAAAACGGGCCCCACGCTCGCGAGTTCCGCTTTCAGGGCCGCGAGTCCCCGAAGGTGAGACTCCAAACGGCCACAGGTGGAGTGCCACTAGAAGCTCGGGCCAGCTGGGTGGAAGGCCTCACCGTGGCCCGTTGCGTCTTGGTGGGGAGCTGCCGATTTCATTCTCCGTCTCCTTTTGCGCTGCGCCCGGATCCGAGGCCTGCTCTGTAATTAAAAGTCACCGCTTTTTTGCCAGGCTGAGGTGCGGCTGGCTGCGCGGCGGCTGCAAGATGGTAATTAACTTTGCTAACGATGCGATGCGACGCGTGTGCCAGCTCGGGAACATCCGATCAAACGACACGGCTGGCGAAAAGATCAGTTCAGTCGGAGGGAGACGGGAAGCCGCAGCCAGGCCTGGTACTTCGGAGGGCGAGACAACATTTTGCCCTCACCTCCAAGGAGAAGGAGGGCAGTGGGGGTTACGGATGAGCAGAACCAGTGCGGCCTAGAGGTTAACAGTGCTGGGCTAGAATCTGGGAGGTCCAGATTCGAATCCCCACTCGTGCCATGGAGGCTTGCCGGGTGACCTTGGGCCAGTCACGCATGCTCAGCCTAGTCTGCCTCACAGGGTTGCTGTGTGGATAAAATGGAGGAGAGGAGATGTAAGCCGCTTTGATTCCCCACTGCTCCACATGCAGTTGCTGGTGTGACCTTGGGTCAGTCATAAGTTCTCTCAGAGCTGTTCTCTGAACAGCAGTCCTCGAAAGAGCTCTCTCAGCCCCACCTACCTCCCAGGGTGTCTGCTGTGGGGAGGGGAAGGGAAAGCTGCTCTGAGACTCTGAGTGAAGGGTGGGGTATAAATCCAATCTCCTCTTCCTCTTCTTCTCCTTCTTCTTCTTTCTTGTCCCCATTGGGGAGAGAAGGGGGGTACAAACTGATTAAATAATTAATAAATCAATGGGGGAGTCCTCTGTAGCCCTTTGGTATTGGATCGAGGCCACCAGGGCATAAGAAAAGAACAAGAGTCCAGGAGCACCTTCAAGGCGAACCCAATCTGTGGCGGAGGATGAGCTTTTGTGAGTCTCTGTTCCCTTCTTCAGATACAGCTTGAATGTGAGTCTGTCTGCCCTTATCTATATACTAGTTCCCAAGTGCCCCCTGTGCATGCGGATATCTAAATCCACACATCGGGGGCACTTGGGGGGCAGAGAGATTCTCCTGCACACTTGGGGCAATCCCCAGGTGTGCAGAAAAATCTGAAATGTAGAAAAAACTATAGGGGGAAGCATAGGCATCAACTTCAGGGGGGCTGGGGAGCTGGAGCCCCCCCCCCCCGAACTTTTCCAGGAAGTGCTGAACCTCGCCCGGAGACCATGGCCTGTGATGTCTCTGGCCCTGCCCCAGCCCCACCCACCCCCCGGAAATTGGAAAGTCTATGCCCTTCGGGGGAAGGTCGGTAGCTCGGCAGTTTGAGACCTGAGTGCCGTGTGAGGGAGTGAGCTGTCCTTATCTATATACTAGTCTGTCCTTATCTATATACTAGCTGTCCTTATCTATATACTGTCTGTCCTTATCTATATACTAGTTCCCAAGTGCCCTTGGGGGGAAGGTCGGTAGCTCGGCAGTTTGAGACCTGAGTGCCGTGTGAGGGAGTGAGCTTTCCTTATCTATATACTAGTCTGTCCTTATCTATATACTAGCTGTCCTTATCTATATACTGTCTGTCCTTATCTATATACTAGTTCCCAAGTGCCCTTGGGGGGAAGGTCGGTAGCTCAGCAGTTTGAGACCTGAGTGCCGTGTGAGGGAGTGAGCTTTCCTTATCTATATACTAGTCTGTCCTTATCTATATACTAGCTGTCCTTATCTATATACTGTCTGTCCTTATCTATATACTAGTTCCCAAGTGCCCTTGGGGGGAAGGTCGGTAGCTCGGCAGTTTGAGGCCCGAGTGCCATGTGAGGGAGTGAGCTGTCCTTATCTATATACTATCTGTCCTTATCTATATACTGTCTGTCCTTATCTATATACTAGTTCCCAAGTGCCCCCTGTGCGTGCGGATATCTAAATCCGCACATCAGGGGCACTTGGGGGGAAGAGAGATTCTCCTGCACACTTGGGGCAATCCCCAGGTGTGCAGAAAAATCTGAAATGTAGAAAAAACTATAGGGGGAAGCATAGGCATCAATCTCAGGGGGGTTGGGGAGCTGGAGCCCCCTCCCCCCGAACTTTTCCAGGAAGTGCTGAGCCTCGCCCGGAGACAATGGCCTGTGATATCTCTGGCCCTGCCCCAGCCCCTCCCCCCCGGGAAATTGGAAAGTCTATGCCCTTGGGGGGAAGGTCGGTAGCTCGGCAGTTTGAGACCCGAGTGCCGCGTGAGGGAGTGAGCTCCCGTCTCTGGCCCCAGCTCCTGCCAACCTAGCAGTTCAAAAGCAAGTAATTGCAAGTAGATAAATAGGTATGGCTTTGATGGGAAGGTAACAGCATCCCGTGCACCTCGGTGTTTAGTCATGCCGGCCACATGACCACGGAAAAAGTCTTCGGACAGCGCTGGCTCTTCAGCTTGTATCTTATTTTTGTCTTTATATCAGATGCCAAATGCTATTGTCATTCACCTGTTATTGTCATTCCCCTGCTGCTGTCATTCAGCATCTGAAATCCCTCCACTCGCCAAGATAGAAGGACCGATGGACTCACATCCTAGCTGTATCTGAAGAAGTGACTCGGGAAAGCTCCTCCCCTGCCACAAATTGTGTTAGTCTTGAAGGGGCTCCTGGACTCTTGCTCTTTTCTGTTGCTACAGACAGACTCACACGATGACCCATCTCGATCTATCACCAGAAAATAAGAAAACCAGCTGGGCCATCTTGCAACAGCACCTATAGCAGCCCTTGTCTGTAGCCTGGAGATCAATTGTAAAAACAGGAGCTCTCCAGGGCCCAACCTGGAAGATAGCAACCTTAGAAGGGGATGGTCCCGAACAATGCTTCCTCTAAGCTGTGGAGTCTTGTGAGCAAAAATTCTACTTTGTGAGCTACTGGCATTGAATTTGTAGGGTTGCCAGGTCTGGGTTGGAAAATACCTGGAGACTTTGGGGGTGGAGCCAGGAGGGCGGGGTTAGGGGAGGGGAGGGGTCTCAGCATGCTACAGTGCCATAAAGTCCATCCTTCAAAGGAGCCATTTTCTCCAGGGGAGCTGATCTCTGTCAGCTGGAGATCAGTTGTGAAAGCAGGCGATCCCCAGGCCCCACCTGGAGGCTGGCAGCCCTATAAATTTGTGAGCGAGCCATTTGGCTACTGCATAAATTAGTCTGCTCGGGAGCCCTCCTTCCTGAGCTAAGACAAAGATGTGTGAGCCAGAGGCTAAAAAACAGTGAGCTAGCGCACACTCACTCAGCTTAGAGGGAACACTGGTCCCAAACCACACACTAAATGGCGTTTGAGGCTGCTTCAGGAGCTGAGGAGACCACAGGAGCCCGGACGGGGCCATCCGCTCTAGAACCCTTCCCGGCGCTTCCACTCCGACGCCGGTGCGGTCTCTCCGGCTCCGGGGCAACAGCGTCTGTCGCCTCGCCCGTGTGCCAATCGCAGATCCCACACTCCGCTGCCAGACGAGATTCCAGGACAGAACTCTATGCCAAGTGGTGTATTTATAGAGCCCGCGCCCTCCTTCGACGGCAGATGGTCCCGAAAGCGGGGCTGTTCCAACGGCTTCTCACTCTAACACAGGTCTTTGCTTTTGCACTTCTCGGTGGTGGTTCTTGGAAAAACAACAACAGCCACCGCCACCCAAACCCAGGCACGCAAATCCCCGCAGCAAATGGCAGCACAAACGCCACAGGCCTGGCTCGCCAGCTGTCTTTCTTCTGACGGAGAAGCCAGGCGCTGGAGGCGAGGGCTCCTGTTCCCGTCTTGTTGGGGGTCCACAGTAGGGTCAGAGTGGAGACTAGGGGTGCCCTCCTTCAGGTGAGAAACTGGGGATCCCCCGGCATTACAGCTCACCTCCGCACTACAGAGATTAGTTTTGTGTGTGTGCGCACACGTGCCACTTCTGACTTATGGCGACCCTATGAATTGATGTCCTCCAGAATGCCCTCTTGTTCAAAGCCTTGCTCAGGTCTAGCCACAAGGTATAGATCGGATGCTCTGCCTGGGGCAGTGATGCTCTGTCTTCTTGGTGCTTGGGGGGCAAGAGTGGGAGGGGCTTCTGGAGTTCTGGCCCTGCTGGTGGACCTCCTGATGGCCCCTGGGGTTTGGCCACTGGGTGACACAGAGTGTTGGACTGGATGTGCCACTGGCCCGATCCAACATGACTTCTCTTATGCTCTTCTGCCTGGGGCAGTGATGCTCTGTCTTCTTGGTGCTTGGAGGGGGCAACAGTGGGAGGGGCTTCTGGAGTTCTGGCCCTGCTGGTGGACCTCCTGATGGCCCCTGGGGTTTGGCCATTGTGTGACACAGAGTGTTGAACTGGATGTGCCACTGGCCCGATTCAGCATGACTTCTCTTATGCACTTCTGTCTGAGGCAGTGATACTCTGTCTTCTTGGTGCTTGGAGGGGACAACAGTGGGAGGGGCTTCTGGAGTTCTGGCCCTGCTGGTGGACCTCCTGATGGCCCCTGGGGTTTGGCCATTGTGTGACACAGAGTGTTGGACTGGATGTGCCACTGGCCCGATCCAACATGACTTCTCTTATGCTCTTCTGTCTGGGGCAGTGATGCTCTGTCTTCTTGGTGCTTGGAGGGGGCAACAGTGGGAGGGTTTCTGGAGTTCTGGCCCCACTGGTGGACCTCTTGATGGCCTCTGGGTTTTGGCTACTGTATGACACAGAGTGCTGGACTGGAGGGGCCATTCCCGTGACCCAACATGCCTTCTCTTACATTCTTATGTCTGGGCAGTGATGCTGTGTCTTCTTGGTGCTTGGGGGGTGGGGGGCAAGAGTGGGAGGGCTTCTAGTGTCCTGGCCCCACTGCTGGACCTCCTGAGGGCACCTGGTGTTTTTGGCCACTATGTGACAGAGTGTTGGACTGGATGGGCCACTGGCCTGACCCAACATTGGCTTCTCTTATGACTCCGGGCTCCACCAGCTGGCTTCCACCGTCTGAGCTCCCTTTTAGCCTTTGGGCTTCAGAGTCTCCCTGCGGCGCCCCGGTGCGAGAAATATTTTTGCGGCGCAGCGGACTGCTTGCGCGACATCGGTGGAAAGCCATCTTGTGCGCCATCTGTTCCGGGGTGATATTTTTCTCTTTCTTTTGCAGTGAGGAACAAGATTTAATTAATGGAGCGGGCGGGGAGGAACATTCCCAGCAGGCCGTCTTTCTCTCTCTCTCTCTCTCTCTTTCTCTCTCTCTCGTTTTTTAAATTGTCTCTCTGTATCCTTGGAAACGTCAGGGCTTGGTGGTGGAGGGGGTCGGAGTGGCGGGGTCAGGAGGCTGGCGATGGGGTCTGTCATCCCCCACGAATGCTTGAATCTTAACAGTGTGCTGAAGGAGACCCAATAGCGCAAGTGGATCGGGAGCCTGGCCTGGAGGCAGAAAACCCACCTGGCGGCTCGCCTGGCTGGGAGTTGTTGCATTTGGGGGGGAATTGAGGTTGACAGTTTCCAGGTGGGGCCTGGAGATCTCCCAAAATTACAACCGATGTCCAGGCAACAGAGATCAGTTCCCCTTGGGGGAAATGGCTGCTTTGGAGCATTGCACGCGCAGTTTATGAAACACTGTTAGACCCCCTGTATTTTGCCACTGGCTTAGCAGGTCGGCCTTGGTGAGAACTTGGCATCTTTCTGACATAGACAGACATACAGACAAGCTAAGTGCCATTGATGATCCTAATCAGAGAAACAGAAATCAATCATGAATACATATTCAGGATATTCACTTTGGTCCATTGCTTAAATGCATTCTGGGAAATCGCTAAATGCGGACAGGCTGCTATTCTGCTAAGGCCTATGGAAGAAGAAGAAGAGATTAGATTTATACCCCGCCCTTCACTCACTTGGAGTCTCAGAGCAGCTTACAAACTCCTTTCCCTTCCCCTCCCCACAACAGGCACCCTGGGAGGTAGGTGGGGCTGAGAGAGCTTTTTCCCAAGCTGTCCTTGAGGGAACAGCTGGTACAGAGCTATGGCTTGCCCAAGGTCATCCAGCCAGGTGCAAGTGGAGGAGTGGGGAATCAAACCTGGTTCTCCCAGATTAGAGTCCGCACACTTAATCACTACACCAAACTGGCTCCCAGTTTATGGAGCCAGCTTGGTGTAGTGGTTAAGTGTCCAGACTCTAACCTGGGAGAACCAGGTTTGATTCCCCACTCCTCCACTTGCACCTGGCTGGATGACCTTGGGCAAGACGAAGTTCCGGCACAGCTGTCCTTGAAAAAGAGCCGTTTCTGTCAGAGCTCTCTCAGCCCCACCTGCCTCACAGGTAATGCTCCTTCTAAGCTGTAGAGTCTTGTGAGCAAAAGTTCTACTTTGTGAGCTCCTGGCATTAAAGTTGTGAGCAGGGGATCTGGCTACTGCATAAACTAGTTTGCTCTGGAGCCCTCCTTCCTGAGCCAAGTCAAAAATGTGTGAGCTGGAGGCTCAAAAACTATGAGCTAGCTCACACTAACTCAGCTTAGGGTGAACACTGCTCACCGGATGTCTGTTGTGGGGAGGGGAAGGGAAAGGAGATTGTAAGCCACTCTGAGACTCCCTTGGGTAGTGAAGGACGGGGTATAAATCCGATCTCTTCTTCTTACGGCCTTGGTGGGCCAGCTATAACCGCGCATATCTCTGGCTAAACAATGGAACCCTGTAAACCATATCAGCTATATAGATACTTTTAGAATTTCACAGTCTAAGAGAAAGAAGCGCTTATTGTTTAGCTAAGGGGGGGAAAAACTTTACTTGGGAAAGCCCAGCCCGAAAGGTTTTCCGCCAATCCGAGATCTGTTACGTCAGAGCGCGGATGTTTGATGGAGCCGATCATTTCGTTTTGTTTGGGTGTGTCATCCTGAGTAGAAAATCCGAGGTCTGTTGGGGATTCGGGGGTTCAAAACCTGAGCCCGCTCGCGGGGAGGGCGGGATAGAAATCCAATAAATAAACAAATAAATAAAAATAAATCAAACCTTGATATCTGTACTCTTCCTTTATTAATCAATAAATATGTTTAGTGTTTTCCTCTCTACAGGACCGCTGTGTGTTTTTCTCAAACTGGGCTGGGAAAACCCAGCTAGGGACACCGCTTGGGTCTAACAGGAGGGTGGAGTCGCTGGCATTCTCTTGTGCTGAGGTCTCCCCCCTCCCTAAAACCCACCTTGTCCTAGGGATCCCAGCCCCTCTGGGGGGCAGGGGATCCCCTGATTTGGGGGTTTCCTTCCTAACACGAGCCAGCTGTCCAGCAGGTGAAGCCCCATCCACAAATGCACGCTCCCCAAACAACTTCTGAGTCAACTGTCCCTGGAGCAATTTTGCAGCGACGAGGGTTTTTTACATAAATAAATAAATACAAGGCGCTCTCCCTCCCTCCCTCCCTCCCTCCCTCCCTCCCTCCCTCCCTCTCTCTCTGGAGACCCAGTTTGGTGTAGTGGTTAGGAGCACAGACTCCGATCTCAGAGAACCGGGTTTGATTCCCCACTCCTCCTCCATATGCAGCTGCTGGTGTGACGTTGGGACAGTCCCAAGTTCTTTCGGAGCTGTTCTGGAAAGAGCAGTCCTCGAAAGAGCTCTCTCAGCCCCACCTACCTCACAGGGGGCGCGTTCATATGGCTCTTTTGAGCCGCGCCAGGGACGAGTGCCTGGTGGATTTAATGTGCACATCCAGACCACAACATCTGGGAATTGTGCTGCTTCCGTGAGTAGCCCGTCAATCCCCATCGGGGATCCGTACTTAAAAGATAGTGGTGAAAGTCCGGTCCTAAGCTGGCCGACGGGCCAGTGCTGGACTTTCCCCCCGTCTAGTTGTTCCATCAGTGCACAGTGAGCCCGCAGGGGTGGTCTCCGGACCATCCCGAACGGCCGCCTTTTAAAAAAAGTCTTAGCGATGCGCGCATAACCACTTAAACATGCAACGTCCCCAGAGCTCTGGTCAAGCGATCCGAACAATTTAATGTTTCTGACGGTCCCCTGAACTTTATCAACTTTGTAAACTGAAAGGGTACCTAGAGGAAGGTACAGCTGGCGGCGCTTTTACCATTTTAGTCTACGCATGTGCGGAAAAACAAGAAGATGGTGAGGCGCATATGCGCATGTTCAGACAGGATTTTTTTAAAAAAAGCCAGCCGCACAGATCCCTACGGTGGATGCCATCTAGACAATCCACCATGGGAGTCACGCGTGGTAAAGCGCTTCACGGGCAAGCTGTCTGGTCGTGCAACGCTGGATCAAAAAGATCTCGCTCCAGTTACTTCCAGGCCAATGGTGGGATTAGCTGCCCATCTGAACGCACCCGGAGTATCTGTTGTGGGGAGGGGTGTCTGTTGTGGGGAGGGGTGTCTGTTGTGGGGAGGGCTCACGGCCCTCTCCCTCCCTCCTGCAAGATTTAAAGGGCCCTCCAGCTGATCGATGGGCCGTGGGCTCCCCGCCAATCAGCTGAAGGGCCCTTTAAATCTCGCAGGAGGGGAGGGAGAGGGGGGCTGCAGACTGGAGCTGATATAAAAATAACGGCTGCCCCACCAGAAAAATCCTGGCTGTGGGCCTGGGAAAGAGGGACCTAATGGGGTATACCGCCATAGAGCCCGCCCTCTGTGGCCGCCCTTTTCTCCAGGGGGGCTGATCTCCATAGCCTGGGGACCAGTTGCCATTCTGGGAGAGCTCCAGGCACTGCCTGGAAGTTGGCAATTCCAAGAAGCGTCTTTGCAGAGCAGGCAGTGACTGATGTGGGGCTGACTCGCTTGTACAGTTTGGTGCAGTGGTTAAGAGTGCGGACTCTGATCTGGGAGAACCGGGTTCGATTTGTGTTCTTGAAAAGAGCGGCTTCTGTCAGAGCTCTCTCCGCCCCGCTGACCTCACAGGGTGTCTGTTGTGGGGAGGGGAAGGGAAAGGAGATTGTAAGCCGCTCTGAGACTCCGAGTGAAGGTCAGGGTATAAATCAAATTTCCTCCCCCTCCCCCTCCTTCTCCTCCTCCTCCGTTGGGTGTCGTGGTTAGAAATGTGGACTCTAGTCTGGGAGAACCAGCTTGATTCCCCACTCCTTCACATGCAGCTGCTGGTGTGACCTTGGGTCAGTCACAAGTTCTCTCAGAGCTGTTCACTCAAGGGCAGTCCTCAAGAGAGCTCTCTCAGCCCCACCTACCTCACAGGGTGTCTGTTGTGGGGAGGGGAAGGGGAAGGAGATTGTAAGCTGCTCTGAGACTCCTTTGGGTAGTGGAGGGCGGGGTATAAATCCAATCTCCTCCTCCTCCTCCTCTTCTTCTTCTTCCATGTCCTGTTTTTTCTGGTTCTTCCTACAATTCCGTTTTCCTTTTGTGTGTGTGTATGTCTGTGTGTGTGTGTGTATATATATAAGTACGTATAAGATACAGAATTCTTATTAAAGTGAATCCCCCGGTGTCCCGGTTCTAATTATACACCATCTGGAAAGTTCAGTTTAACAAGTGTAAACAGATCCGGCACGGAGGTCTTCTCACCTCTGCGGCGTCTTGGGAAATGTGCGGATTTAAAAAAAAAACATACTATCATTAAAAAAAGAAGCGGAAGCCGTGAATGCCACATCGGCGGATTAGGGGGACTTCAAGCAAGTAGGCCTCGGCAGAAATTAATTTTCAGCCGATACGAGGGAGTCGATGTTGTATGTAGCAAAGGAACGGGCCGACGGGTTCCTTCTGTTTCCCTCTACCTACTTCCCACCCTGGCGAGTTCAGTTTAGGTGCGGGGCGTGCGCGATCTGTACCATGCCAAACTTTCTTCAGGACTAGCAAACTCTGTGGCAGGGGATGAGCTTTTGTGAGTCACCGCTCACTTCTTCAGATACAGCTAGAAGGGGAGTCCGTCTGTCCTTCTGTCTCGGAGAGGGATTTCCGACGCCGGATGGTATTAGCAGGTGAAGGACAGTGTTCTCAGTCCCTTTGGTATGAGGTTAAATCTCCTGCATTTGGTGAAGAAGAAGAAGAGATTGGATTTATACCCCGCCCTCCACTCCCCAAGGGAGTCTCAGAGTGGCTTACAAACTCCTTTCCCTTCCCCTCCCCACAACAGACACCCTGTGAGGTAGGTGGGGCTGAGAGAGCTCTTTCCAGAACTGCCCTTGAGAGAACAGCTGGTACAGAACTACGGCTTGCCCAAGGTCATCCAGCCAGGTACAAGTGGAGGAGTGGGGAATCAAACCCGGTTCTCCCAGATTAGAGTCCGCGCACTTAACCACTACACCAAACTGGCTCTCAAAGGTGATGTCTGTCTGTACCTGTGCAAAATTTCCTTTCAAGGCTGATGGCTTTCCATTCTGTACGGCGAAATGTGGTGCCTTCCATGGAGAGCGATCGAGACAGGTAGCCGCGTTAGTCTTGTCTGTAGCTGTAGAAAAGAGCCAGAGTTCTACAGCTGGGTAACAAAAATGAGGAACACGCATGCTGGGTGGGGGATACACTTCTGAGTAGCAGCGTTTGTGAAGATCTTGGGGTATGGGCGGACCAAAAGTTAAATATGAGCCACCAGTGTGATGGGGTGACAAAAAAGGCTAATGCAATCTTGGGGTGTATCAACAGAGGCACAACAGCCAAAATCGCAAGATGTCATCGTCTTGCTGTACACAGCATTGGTCAGGCTGCACCGGGAGTCGGGTGTCCAGTCCTGGAGGCCTCGCTTCAAGAAGGATGTGGACAGAAGGGAGGGGGCACGGAGGAGAGCGACGGAGGATGATGGGGGGGGGGGGGGGGCTGGAGACCAAGAAGCCCTGCGAGGAAAGGCCAAGGGACTTCTTGGGAAGGTTCAGTCTGGAAAAGAGGAGGTTGAGGGGGGACAGGATGGCTCTCTCTTGAAGTATCGGAAGGGCTGTCCCTTAGAGGAGGGCAAAGGGCTGTTCCGGTTGGCAGCGGAGGAGAGGACTCGAAAGAATGGGTTGAAATAAAGGACAGGAGGGTACCGGTCTGGATCTTAGAAAAACTTGTTTACAGTCAGGGCTGTGCAGCAGCTGCCTGGGGAGGTGGCGAGCTCCCCCTCCCTGGCAGTCTTCAAGCAGCGGCTGGACAAACCCTTGTCAGGGAGGCTCTAGGCCGATCCTGCACTGAGCAGGGGGCTGGACTAGATGTCCTGTATGGCCCCTTCCAACTCTGTGATTCTAGGATTCTGTGACCAACCAAAAAGGGAGACGCCAACCGAGAAGTCAGAAGGCGGCTGAAATTTGGAAGGGCAGCCGCGAAGCGATCGGAAAAGATCCGTAACGCAGATTCCTTATTTCTCAACAGTATTTAATCTTGTTCCCGGTTTCCTTCCTCACATGAAGTCGATTGAACCGATGGTATCTACGACCAGAAGATATGGTTGACCGCTAGTTTTTGACAGAGAGCTTTTTTAAAGACTGGAGGATGTGCTATTCGAACTTGCGGGAAATCGATAGGCTTGGAAGGGTATTCAGGATGGGACTATAAAGTTGTTGATAGATGTGGAGCCTCCTACACAGGGGCAGTCTACCTCTGAAAGTTTGCTATTTGGAGCAACCGATCGAGGAAGGCCATCTCTTCCACGCCTTCCTTGCACGTGTCCTGGGAGGAGAGAATCTGGAGAGAGACCGCCTTTTTGATCTCATCCCATGGAACATCTCTCCTCCAGATGAAAGCCCTAGAAATGCCTGCCAGGGAAGTCTGACTCTCATCCACACTGTGAATAGAGTTGCCAACTCTGACTTGGGGAAATCCCGGAGATTTGGGGGTGGCATTTGTGGAGGGTGGAGTTTTTGGAGGGCAGGGTGCTCAGTTGGGAGAATGACCTTCTGACACTGCTGTTTCCTCCAGGGGAGACCTCTGCAACCTGGAGGTCCGTTGGCATTTTGTGAGAACTCCAGGGTGCCCCTGGAGATTGGCAGCCCTAGCTGGGAACAGTTCCAGAGCATGGATGGAGCATTAATATTTGCACACAGAAACACCCATATCGTTTCACTGCATCCTCGACAACTACTCTGGACTTGACTTTTGCTTCATCATCCTCATAATAGTGTCACGTCTTCATTCAGGGCTCCTGTGCTTTGAACATCTTTATGACAAGTACAAAGCCTGTTGTAAAGCTGTTAAAAACTACAGGTGTCCGGGGGGGGGGGCAACACACGCTCACACTCACACACTATCCATACAATCCTAAGCATAAGAACATCAGAGGAGCCCTGCTGGATCAGACCAGTGAGGGTCCATCCAGTCCAGCATCCTGTCTCACACAGTGGCCTCAACCAGTTCCTCTGGAGGGCCAACAACAGGGCAGAGAGGCCGAGGCCTTCCCTTGAGAAGAACCTCAGAAGAGCCCTGCTGGATCAGACCAGTGAGGGTCCATCTAGTCCAGCATCCTGTCTCACACAGTGGCCTCAACCAGTTCCTCTGGAGGGCCAACAACAGGGCAGAGAGGGCGAACCCTCCCCCTGAGAAGAACGTCAGAAGAGCCCTGCTGGATCAGAACAGTGAGGGTCCACCTAGTCCAGCCTCCTGTCTCACACAGTGGCCTCAGCCAGTTCCTCTGGACGGCCAACAACAGGGCAGAGAGGCCGAGGCCTTCCCCTGAGAAGAACGTCAGAAGAGCCCTGCTGGATCAGACCAGTGAGGGTCCACCTAGTCCAGCATCCTGTCTCACACAGTGGCCTCAGCCAGTTCCTCTGGAGGGCCAACAGCAGGGCAGAGAGGCCGAGGCCTTCCCCTGAGAAGAACGTCAGAAGAGCCCTGCTGGGTCAGACTAGTGATCCACCCAGTAGCCCAGCATCCCATCTCATGAAGTGGCCCGGCAGTTCTTCTGGAGAGCCAGCAACAGGACACAGAAGCCAAAGCCCTCTCCTGACACCTGCAGAATTGCTCCAGTCTAAACCTACTGAGATCTAGGGGCTTAGACTCAGGTTTGCCAGCTCCATGTTGAGCTATTCCTGAAGATTTGGGTGTGAAGCCTGAGAAGGGCGGAGTTTGGAGAGGGGAGGGGCCTCAGCATGGTACAACGCCACAGAGTTTACCCTCCAAAGCAGCCATTTTCTCCAGGGAAACTGATCTGTGTCATCTAGAGATCAGTCGTAATAGCGGGAAATCTCCAGGCCCCACGTGTGTAGGCCAGGGCAGCTCAGCACAGGATCGCACCACGTGCGTCCCTTTCGTCGGCAAGCATCAGAGGGGACTATCCGGAAGCCTGCCACCAAAACACATTTTGTTATATTTCCCGCAAAGTCCCAACGGATGCTGGGATCCGCCAGGTGGCCCTCGAACGAAAGACAGCTCTGCGTCCCAGCGGGGTCTCATCCACGTCACCAGCCTGCAAGGTTTGCCAGTTGCTGACGCCAGCACAAGCAGCCCCCGGAGAAGTAAGAGAGACTGGCTAATTGGAGTCGGGAGTTGGGAGCTTCCCGGAGAAGGCCTCCAGAGGGAGCTGAAGACGTTCTCGGCGGCACGTTCGGGATACTTGGCGTTCCACTTTGTTCCACTCAGGGGGGGAGGCAAGAGGTCTCTGCCCCCAAGGTGCTTCCAGTTTAAATTTTGACAGGGGTGAAGTATTCTTCTAGGAGGGGACAGGTGAGGTTAGCCTCTGATGGATTTTGGCAACGCAGCCTTGCTTTAAATTTCCTCGGTCTCCTTTATTTATTTGTTTGTTTGTTTATTTGGATTTATATCCCACCTAGCCAGCACAGGCGGCTCCTTCCTCCGCCTTCATAAGTCACCCCCGTGTGCATGGGGTCCGCCCGATGCGTTTAGGATCACACAACCGATCTGCTGAATACCAACTGCCTCCCCGACTTTATTCGTCAACATGAAGTATAATTAGGGTTGACAGACACGGCCTGGCAGCCAGTGGGAGACGTGGGGAGGCGGGCGCTTACCGCAGGGACCAGTGATCCTTGTCGCTGTACAATGATGTCACTTCCGGGGAGGGGCTGTGGCTCAGTGGCAGAGTGTCTGCTTGGCATGCAGAAGGTCCCAGGTTCAATCCCAGGTAGCATCTCCAGTTAAAAAGATGGGTAGCCGGTGATGTGGAAGACCTCGGCCTGAGACCCTGGAGAGCAGCTGCCAGTCTGAGTGGGCAATACTGACCTCAAAGGACCAAAGGTCTGATTCAGTAGCAGGCCGCTTCATTTGCTCAGTGGTAAAGCATCCGCTTGGCATGCAGAAGGTCCCTGGTTCAATCCCCAGCACCCCTCGTTAAAAGGAGGAGGCAGAAGGTGATGAGAAAGACCCTGGAGAGCAGCTGCCAGTCCGAGTAGACAATACTGACCTTGATGGACCGAGGGTCTTATTTGGTAAGGCAGATTCGTGTGTTCATGTGACCCACAAAGATTCTGGGCTAGTGTTAGAGCGTCGCCCCAGTGTGATGCCAGCATGTCTGGGTCACATCAGAAGTGATAGCATGATGTGGCGATGGACACGGCCTTCCCCCTTTTTCTAAGCCTGCTTCTGCCTGCTGACCAGATGAAATGAATGGATTCCCCAGTTGCTCATGCACACTGTGTTTCTTTGTGCTGATTGCTCGATGGCAGGAGCCCTGGGAGGTTGTGCTAGATCTGTGCAAGATGGAATCAGAGAATCATAGAATGTTAAGAGTCGGAAGGGACCTTGCAGGTCATCTAGTCCAACTCCCTGCACTCTGCAGGAGCGTAGCCGAAAGATAGCCCTACAACATACCCGAAAGATGGTCGTCCAGCCTCCGCGTGAAAACGTCCAGCGAAGGAGCGTCCACCACCTCCCAAGGCAGTCTGTTCCACCGCTCAACCACTCTTACAGTTTAAAAGTTTCTCCTGCTATTTATCTGTCTTTTCAGAAGGCACGCATGGCACTTCTCCTCAGGGAGTTTACAGTAGGGATGGGCACGAACCAGCTCATGAACTAAAATTTGTGATGAATTTTGGGCAGTCCATGGTTCACAAAGTGAAGTTCGCGGCAGGTCAACCAACGTGAACTTTCCACGAACTTTCAAGCACTTTGTGGAGGTTCCTGTGCTTTGTGAATGGATACCTTTCCAGACGGACTGTCTCCCCTCAATCTAAATGTTTACCAAACTTCAAAGCATCGGGGGGGACAGAACTTGGAGGGCACATAGAGAAGCACCTGGGAGAGGTCACGTGCAACTTTGATGTCTCTAGCTTGCGCAGGATCCGTTCTGTACACTCATGAACCTCCTGAACCTGGACGTGTTGAAATGACTGCCTGTCATTTCCCCAGAAAGCCGCTTTAGATCGGGGACCCAAAAATCAGCTTGGATGAAAGCCCTGGATGAGAAACTGATGGAAGCTGGAATGTCGATTGATGTTGTTTTTGAGAAGGGCAAAAGCAAAGCATTTTCTCTGATCAAAAAGCGAGTCCTGGAAATTGACCATAGTAGTTTGATTCTGAGAGACCGCAGAGTATGCTGGCCCCTATTTTTTTGGTCTTTCTTACCCAAAATCTTTACCCCCCCTATATGTACTATCTTACCACCCCACATTATTGCAGAGCTTGATTGAACATTTTACCGACAATGGTTTTTGCGAGGGAGATTTTTGAATAGCCTCTACGCTGATAGAATTTGCCCTTGTGGCATTAATCGGATTGATCCTTTCATTACATTCTTTCGCGTCCTGCTGGAATGCAGATTTTCCTTTGATTATGAGGAATTACTATGTTAAACTTTTATTCAGTCAGTTGTCCCCCTATACTCTGAAAACCCTGGCTCTTTTGCCTGTTGATAAGGATCCGAAGATCACTCTAGCGACTGCAAAATTTGTCTCCGTCCTTGTAGCCCTTCTACCAAAAAAAATAAGAAATAAGCTTTTCCTGCTGCTCAAGGTTCGTGAATCAATGAACTTCTAACGGTACTAAAGGACAAATGGAAAGAAAGCACTATATTGGGGGTACCTTTTCGGAGGGCCGTAACTTGGACCCTGTGAATCTAATCCACACCAAACTTGGAGGGCAGTTAGCGGAGAGTCAGCCAGAGATCCCCTGTGAGTTTGGTCTTTCTAACTTGCTGGGGAACTGTTCGAGTCCAGTGGCACCTTAGCGACTCCCAAAATTTCCAGGGTATGGGCTTTCGAGAGTCAAAACTCCCTTCGTCATATACAAAGGGAGTTTTGTCTCTCAAAAGCTCATGCCCCCCCCACAAAAATCTTGTTGCTCTCTGGTGCTGCTGGACTCCATTCCAGCTGTTCTACTGCAGACGAATACAGATACTCTCTGAAAACTGTTTCCCATTTTTCTTTATGTCAAGGGTAGTAGATGAATGGTTATATGAAAGGTAGCACATAGGCCCAGCAAAGTCCTGGCTCCACCCTCAGCTCATAAGAACATAAGAGAAGCCATGTTGGAGCAGGCCAATGGCTCATCCAGTCCAACACTCTGTGTCACACAGTGGCCAAAAACACCAGGCGCCATCAGCAGGTCCACCAGCTCCCTTTGTCAGATGCCATCTGAGCCAGTTTGGTGTCGTGGTTAGGAGCACGGACTCTGATCTGGGAGAACTGGGTTTGAGTCCCCACTCCTCCACATGCAGCTGCTGGTGTGACCTTGGGTCAGCCTCAAGTTCTCTCAGAGCTGTTCTCTCAAGAGCAGTTCTCTCAGAGCTCTCTCAGCCCCACCTACCTCACAGGCAATGCTCCCTTTACGTTGTGGAGTCTTGTGAGCAAAAATTCTACTTTGTGAGCTACTGGCATTAAAGTTGTGAGCAAGCGAATTGGCTGCTGCATACATTAGTTTGCTGTGGAGCCGGTCTTCCTGAGCTAAGATGAAAATGTGTGAGCCGGAGGCTAAAAAACGGTGAGCTAGCTCACGCTAACTCCCCTTAGAGGGAACACTGCTCACAGGGTGTCTGTTGTGTGGAGGGGAAAGGAAAGGAGATTGTAAGCCGCTCTGAGACTCTGGGCAAAGGGCGGGGTATAAATCCAATCTCCTCCTCCTCCTTCTCCTCCTCTTCTTCTTCTTCTTCATTCTGTCAGAGTTATCTTTGAAAAGAGCAGTTTCTGTCAGAGCTTTCTCAGCCCCACCTACCTCGCAGGGTGTCTGTTGTGGGGAGGGGAAGGGAAAGGAGATTGTAAGATGCTGTGATACTCTGGGTGAAGGACAGGGTATAAATCCAGTCTCCTCCTCCTCCTCCTCTTCTTCTTCTTCTTCTTCTTCTTTGTTCTGTCAGAGCTGTCCTTGAAAACAGCAGTTTGTGTCAGAGCTCCCTCAGCCACACCTACCTCACAAGGTGTCTGTTGTGGGGAAGGGAAAGGAGATTTGTTCTTTTTAATTCCCCCCCCCCCCCCAAAAAAAACCGGTGAACGAAACTGTACTTTCAAGGAACGATTGAGTGCGGTTTTACACATGTGCGTTTGGGCGTTTAAAGAATATAATTGCTTAGTGCTTGGGTGCACATGCGCATAATGGCAGTCGGGGGGGAGGAATCACAATCATGGCGATATGCAGTCCAGATAGGGGAAATTGCGGAATTGCGGTGGGAAGACCTGAAAAGTACTCATTTTTGGCGGTAGAGGAAAACATGGAAGAGAACTGGGAGGATTGCGCGAGTTAGCCCGCTTCGGGGCGGGAGGCGGATTAGCCTGTCTGATCGGCTAATTTTTAATGCAAGAGGGAACAGCAGTGAATCCAATCTAAACGACCGTGCGACCGCAGCCTGAGACTCCTTTGGGTAGTGAAAGGCAAGGTTTCAACTCCAATCTCCTGCTCCTCCTCCTTCAACTCTCGAAAGCTCATATCCCAAAGAAACTTCTTGGTCTCTAAGGTGCTCCTGGACTCAAATCCAGCTGCCCTCTGAAACTATCGGTAGGAACACTGAGCAGCCTTCACTGAGCCTCTGTTCTCCTGTTTTTCCATCTACCACAAGGGGGAAATAACCCTGCCCACCCTTGCAGGGCTGTACCAGAACAGAACTGCTCTATACATTCTAAGTGTTACAGTGGAGCACAGGCGAGGGAGCACTTGAAGCTGTGTTCCTGGCGTTTCGGATTCTTTTCCTCCACCTCTGTCTTACGGTCTGGTGTTTACAGCGCAGAAGAGGCAAGAGAGAGCTGCAAGGTCAAGGAAGAGCCGGGGACCCTCACCTCTGCCCTCTCTGTCTGTGTCCCTGTTTCCCCCCAAGTGTGCTCTCCAGTCTCTGGAAGGGGGATTTCCACTGTAACGGGATCCACACCGCCAGCTGTTGCAGGCTGAGTTCCTGGCGGTGGGAAGGAGCAGGTGGGGTGGGAGGGGGGTGTTAAATCCCTGGCTTACTCACTAAATTAACAGGACAGGGAGCAGGATTGATATTTATAGTGCTGGCAAGGCTCAGGTATGGCTCTGAGAGCCGGTGGAAAATGAACTGAAATATCCATCTGTCCAGAGTGGGGAGTGGGTGAGGGAGAAGCCAGCTGGGCTCAACAGGAGCAATGGTTGCTGGATGGAGCTTCCATGTTGAAGGCAGGGTTGCCATCCTCCTGGCAGGGGCCGGATATCTCCCGGGATCACCACTAGGTAGGTTTGGAACGGACAAAAGAAAACCCTGCTTTATGCAGAGAGTGATTAAAATGTGGGATTCACTGCTGGAGGATGTCGTGATGGCCAACGGAATGGACAGCTTTGGATTTATGGCAGATAAGTCTGTCAGTGGGTACTAGCCATAGTGGCTATGGGGAACCTCCACGTTCAGAGGCAGTCAAATTCTGAATCTCAGAGTGAGGAGGCAACTTCTGGGGAGGGCCTCAGTCTCTCTGCCCTGTTGTTGGCCATCCAGAGGAACTGGTTGGCCACTGTGTGAGACAGGATGCTGGACTAGATGGACCCTCACTGGTCTGATCCAGCAGGGCTCTTCTGAGGTTCTTCTCAGGGGAAGGCCTCAGCCTATTCACCCTAGTGTTGGCCCTCCAGAGGAACTGGTTGGCCACTGTGCGAGACAGGAGGCTGGACTAGATGGACCCTCACTGGTCTGATCCAGCAGGGCTTTTCTGATGTTCTTATGATCTCCAGATGACAGAGATACAGGGACCATTCAGCCGCTGTATGAATGTAAGAACATAAGAAAAGCCATGTTGGATCAGGCCAGTGGCCCGTCCAGTCCAACACTCTGGGTCACACAGCGGCCAAAACCCAGGGGCCCTCAGGAGTTCCAGCAGTGAGGCCAGCACTCCAGAAGCCCTCCCACTCTTGCCCCCCAAGCACCAAGAATACAGAACATGAAATCATATTTGGAAGCTTTTCAGATGGGGGATTTCAGAAAGCAGATGTTGTCCAGCAGAAAAAATCCTTGGTGTTTGTCTGTGAGCGTTGGGATCGTCAGCTCTCTCTGGCCATACTCGGCCAGCGGACAGTAGAAGAGAGGATTGGTTGCTGGTGTCGTTGGAATGTTATTGGTCGGAATGTTATTGGTTGCTGGAATGTTATTGGTTGCTGGAATGTTATTGGTTGCTAGTGTCGTGTGACCCCCTGCTGGGCTGCTAGCTGCAATGCCACCCTCTGGCCACTGGCAGTGGTGGTGCTATCAAGCAGCAGAAATTTCGGGCCGGCAAGTTTCTACATTTGTACGTTTCCACGAGAGCTCCAGTGCTCCGGTCCAGGGACTTTTGGCCACAGTTCGAGAGCCGCATGAGGCTTTTCTGCACCTGCATTTTTTGTGAAAGTTAACATTACCCCTCTTCCCTTGTGCTGCTTCTCCTCTCCAGGGTCTCCAGAAAGAAGCATGATTCGTTCCTAGGGCCTGGGTCGCTCGGTCCCGCTCTCCTCCCAGGAACTTCCTGAGAATGCTCCTTTCCCTCCCCCCTCCTGGCCTCCTCCTCCTCCTCTTCATCCTCGCATCCAAAGCCTCCTTTCCAAAGGACCTCGTTCCCGTCAGCACGGTCAGTTTGGCAGGTGAGTGTGATTTGAAACAGGACTTGCGCGTTGTAACACTGGGGAAACACTCCTTTTTAAGGTGTCGGCTGTTCACCTGCATCCTTTGTTATCTTCACGGCAAGAGGGCCAGTAATTCATCCCGGTGCCGCTTTCTCCCCACCCCTTCAGGGCCGGTGAGGCGGTCTAAGCCCTGTCGCATTTCTGCCTGTTACCGCAGTTTTTCAAGCCAAGTGAGCTCAGCTGAGGGGGAAAGGTGGCCCATCTGTATTTAAGGAGTGGCCCGTCTGTGTTAGAGGGTCTCAGGAAACCCACTTCTGTAGGACCCCAACTGGCCTTGCCATTCACTCCACCGTGATGTCTGTGCCACCAAAACTGCACTATCTTTGCCCAACCTGATTGTCTTGTTGGGTTGCCAATGTCCAGCTGGGACCTAGACATCTCCTGAAATTACAACAGATCTCCGGACAACATAGATCAATTCCCCTGGAGCAAAATGGCTGCTTTGGAGGGTGGCCTCTGTGGCATTATACCCCACAAAGCGACTTCCCCTCTTGAAACCCCACCCTTCTTAGGCTCTACCCTCCAATATCCTGGAATTTTCCTACCTGGAGTTGGCGACCCTATTTTTTTTTTAGCATCTGGAGCATGGAGGAATGAGGACCCAGTGCTGATGACCAGTGGTGGCCATCTTTGGTTGTCCAGTAGCTCGCTTCTTCATGGGCACAGACAGAGAAGAGTCCCAGGCTATCTAGACTTGCGGTACTCTGTGGAAAGTCGGCAGCCCAAGGAGTAATTCAAGGAGGGCACTGGGACACAGCCCACAAAGGCCTTGTGAGACTTCCTGGATAAATTCACCCCACGCAAAGGAGCTTAATCAAGACTTTTTTTATTGGGGGAATTTCTTCGGGGTACACTTGCTGAGTTAGTAATGGATTTGGACAATAGTGTTAGGATGGATATAGTGAGTTCAAACTTGTGTTGTCACAAAGGCTCCCCCAATCACCGCCCCAGGGCAAAACCCGCCAAAAAGCATTCCCAGGCTAAAAAGCGGGAAGACATTAATAGATGACACCTGCAAGAGAAACTAAAAACACGAAACATGTCTGTGTGAAGTTACCAGTAGCCTTGGACAGAGATAGCAACCCTGTGAAGCAAGCAAGCAAGGGAAAGGGAGTTCATTCCAGCTGGAGGAGGGGGGAGGGAGGGGAGTTGTTTCGCTTAGCCCAGTAGATCCCAGCTCCCGCCCTGGAGAGTGGCAGGATTACCTGACACACTGCGCCCTCGAAAACTCTTTCTACTCCTGGGTTTAAGTGGGTAGAGTTTATGGAAGGCACGAAGTTTTGCAGAAGCGTTAACATGCTCAGAAGTGACCCATTCATTATATTTGGTGCCAAAGTCTTTCCAACTAATAAGATAGTATAAGCGGCCCCGTTTAATTTTGGAGTCGAGGATTTGTTCTATTTCATAGTATGGTGCCCCCCCCCCCACATCAGAGGAGGAGGAACTGGGTGATGAGGTCTCCCCGAATTTGATCCAGGGTCCTTCTTCAGCAAGCTGAAATGGAGAACAGGGTGAACATTTTTAAGAGACTTAGGAAGTTCGAGTTCAAAAGTGACAGCATTGATTTTCTTTTGCACTTTGAAGGGCCCTACGTATTTCCAACCCAATTTACAGCTGAGCTGCAATCCTTTGATGTTTTTGGTAGACAAGTAAACAGACTCCCCTTCTTCCAGAGTCCAACACGGGTCCCTGTGTTTGTTTGCATATTTCTTATAGTCTTTTTTGGCTGCTTCTAAAGTTTTGGCAATGCGCGGCCAGGAATCATGCAAGGAGTTCCACCAGTCGTTGAGGTGGCTGGGGCTTGGCGAAGTGGTGTCTAGGGTTGGTAAAGGGACACCATCATACCCAGCGGTAGCCATGAAGGGGGACACCCCCGTGGAGGAATGTATAGCGTTGTTATAGCTATATTCAGCAAAGGGCAACAATTCTACCCAATTGTCCTGCTGGTAATTGGTATAGCAGCGGAGGAACTGTTCTAGATTTTGATTAACTCTTTCGGTTTGGCTATCAGTTTCGGGGTGTTAAGCGCTGCTTAGGGCTAATTCAACTCCCAGGATGACCAGGAGCTCCCGCCAGAAGTTGGCAACGAACTGAGTCCCCCTATCGGAGATAATTTTCTTTGGAATTCCGTGCAAACGGATAATATTTCCCATGAAGCTTTTGGCCATAGCTTTAGCTGTGGGAAGTTGTGTGAAGGGGATGAAATGGGCTTGCTTAGAGAATAGGTCCACAACCACCCATATGACCGTTTTGCCTTTACTCAGGGGAAGGTCGGTGATAAAATCCATGGAAATGGTTTCCCAGGGCCATGAGGGGGTCTCAACTGGTTGTAATAGTCCTGGGATTCCCCCCCCCCCCCGGTCTTTTGCACATCAGACAGATTTGGCAAGTGGAAACATAGTCAGAAACGTCTTGCCGCATGTGGGGCCACCAGAATTGTCTTTTTAAGAGGTTTAAAGTCTTTAAATAACCAAAATGCCCTGCTAGTTTGGCCTCATGTGCTGAGTGCATGATTTCCCCCCTTAAGGTTTTGGGGACGAACGGTTTAGTGCCATGATACCAGCAACCATTAGGATTCTTTGTCATATTGTCATATGGTTAAGTTTGCTTCCTCCTCCTGGCTGTAAGCTCTTGTGCATTTCGAAATCCAGTCTGATTGGGGCAGGTTCTGTGCGACTACGTTCTTGGCTACGGGTGACCGCCACCCCCCCCCCCATTGTTCAGGGGTAAACATGGAGTCTATAACAGGTTCTTTTCGGCAGTCATATTGGGGAAGGCGCGAGAGGGCGTCCACCAGCGAGTTAGACTTTCCTGGGAAATGTCGGAGAGTAAAGTTAAATTTGGAAAAGAAATCAGCCCAGTGCAATTGTTTGGCGTTCAAGGTGCGCTGGGTGCGAAGGGCTTCGAGGTTCTTATGATCAGTCCAACTTCAAAAGGAACCCTCGCCCCCTCTAACTAGTGTCACCAAGTGGTAAGGGCAAGGCGAATAGCCACAGCTTCCTTGTCCCATACCGCCCAATTTTTCTCAGTGTCACCAAATTTCTTGAAGAGGTGCTTGTGCAACACTTTGTTAATTAGGTTCATTAAAACGCTGGGGTACCTTGAAGTCCGAACTGCATAACTAGATATTCGAATTGGCCCAGGGGGGTATTAAAAGCAGTCTTATATTCATCCCCCTCATGGATGCGAACCCGGAAGTAAGCATCTCTAAGATCCAATTTGGAGAAGATTTTCCCCTTCGCGGCCTCTGCTAGCAAGTCTTTGATGAGGGGTAGAGGGTAGGCGTTCGATGCTGATACGGGGTTTAAGCCTCTGTAATCCATGCACAAACGCAACCCTCCTTCTTTTTTCTTTCGAAATAGCTCTGGCGCTGCAAACGGGGATTGGGCTGGTCGAATAAAACCTCGCTGCAAATTTTTGTCAATTAATTTGTGGAGCTCCGCCTTTTCGGAGGGGCTCATTGAATACAGCTTCCCTTTGGGTACTTTTACCCTGGGCAACAGTTTAATGGCACAGTCGGTATTCCGATGGGGGGGGCGAGTTCATCGGCTTCGGTCTCGCTGAAAACCTCCGCAAAATCCTGGTATGCGGGAGATATTTGTAATAAATCCTCTGCGGCCATGCATGCTTGTGCCTTGGATGGCTCGGTTCCCCAAGCCACTTTCCAAGTGTGGTGTTGGCATGCCGGGGCCACCCACCGGATCCTTCCTTCACTCCACATGATGTACGGATCATGTCCACTCAGCCAAGGGCTGCTGAGCACCATGGGGAACTGGGCGTGTGGGGTTATGACAAATGCCCGTTCCTCCCAATGCTCCCCCACCCCCAAAACTACGGGGTGGGTCTCGAAGAGACAAGGCTCCTTCATTTCTGACCCATGCATTTGCATGAACCGTAAGGGTTCTTCTAGGGAATTCACCCGCACCCCCAGACCATCAACTACCATCGGGCTGATGAGGTCACGGGCACTCCCTGAGTCTATTAAAGCCCGTACCCTCATATGAGTTCCGGTTCGGGGGGGCAACAACTGTCACGACAATATACAACAAAGGGGCAGGAGAGCTCACCACTTTCGGCACTGGGGCGGCAGGGACCTGTTGCTTCGCGCCCTTTAGCACAGGTCCTTCTCATTTCCTGCTGGCAAGGGAAGTTCCACGATGGCCACCTTATCCTCCTCGGGAGCAGGCTCCAGTTGCAACGCTCGTGGCTTTGATCCCTGGATCACTTTCAGGGGTTGAGGGGTGGTGGGAGGTAGGCTTTCAGGGTGGCAGCAGGGCAGAACGAAGCGTAGTGCCCTGCTTCGCCACACCGCATGCACAACCCCTTCTTCAGTCGTAGGTCACGGATATCTTTAAGGGGCCCCTTTGACTTCGCCTTCTGCGCCGAGGGTCCCGATCCCCTGGGACTCTCCATCTCAGCTCGCATTTTTATCAGGGTGAAGTGCGATTCAGCTTCTTCGGCTGCCCGAATCCAGGCTTCCAGAGTGGTGGGGTTGACATTACGTAACACAGTCTCATACAAGTCCAGATTCAACCCTTGTCGGTAATTTTCCACCAACACTTCCTCAGGCCACCCCCTTATCCTGGCTGCAATTCATTTGAATGCTGCCGTGTACTCACGTACCGAACCCCGTCCTTGGGTAAGTCTCCTCATCTGGTTCCAGGCTTTTTCTTCGCTCATCAAGTCTTTATACTGCCTCCAGAGAGCCCACATGAAGTCTTCGACCCGATCCAATTCAGGCCCCGGGGGGTTGTGAAGGCTCACGTACCAGTCAGCGGCTTCTTCTCGCAACCGGGAGCTGATATATCCCACTCAGTCACCCTCATTCGAGAAGAGGTGGCGCCAGGTTTGCAGGAATCATCCTGCTTCGATGATAAAAAATTGTAGCTTTGCCGGGTCCCCATCAAACATAGCGGCCAATAGTTCCTGCGGGTCCGGCCGATGATCCACTGGCACTAGGGGTCCTGCTGGAGCCGGTGGTGCGGGCACAGGTGCCGGTGGTCCCACGGGAACAGGCTGACTCACTGGGACCTGAGCCGGAGGAGCCTGACCCCTGGTCCCTCCAGCGCCGCCTGCTTGAGCGTCAACCACCCTCTGGAAAAATCCAGGTAATCCCTCCAGTAAGGCGGTCATCTCTCTCTGCAGCAGGTTCTCCATCGCTTCCATGTGGCGATCCACACGGGACCATGAGTCTCCAAACTCGGGTCTTTTGGGACAGCGGGAGTCGCGAGATCTCACTCCCTCTCCCCGCTCTCGGCCCAGCTCCATTCCCAGGGACGTTCCCTGTCGAGAGAGGGTCCATGTGTCAACCGGTTAGGTCCCGAATTGTGTCCACGGGTACCTGGGACCCCTGGGCCAACAATCCACCCATGGGGTGGTGTGAGGGGGCACAGTGTCCTCCTCCATTGATACGGGGACTGCCGTGTCCCCCGAGGTTGCCGGGGGTTCACCACCATCTTCCAACATCGTCAGGCAGGGCCTCCCCAGAGAGAAAGATGGGATTACTAACTCTCTGTGAGACTTCCTGGATAAATTCACCCCACGCAAAGGATCTTAATCAAGACTGACTTTATTGGGGGAATTTCTTCGGGGTACACTTGCTGAGTTAGTAATGGATTAGGACAATAGTGTTCGGATGGATATAGTGAGTTCAAACTTGTGTTGTCACAAAGGCTCCCCCAATCACCGCCCCAGGGCAAAACCCACCAAAAAGGGTTCCCAGGCTAAAAAGCGGGAAGACATTAATAGATGACACCTGCAAGAGAAACCAAAAACACGAAACATGTCTGCGTGAAGTTACCAGTAGCCTTGGACAGAGATAACAACCCTGTGAAGCAAGCAAGCAAGGGAAAGGGAGTTCATTCCAGCTGGAGGAGGGGGGAGGAGGGGAGTTGTTTCGCTTAGCCCAGTAGATCCCAGCTCCCGCCCTGGAGAGTGGCAGGATCACCTGACAGGCCTCCAGAATAGAGTTCTCAGCCTCCAGGTGGGGCCTGGATATCTCATAAGAACATAAGAGAAGCCAATGCTGGATCATCAGGCCAATGGCCCACCCAATGCAACACTCTGTGTCACACAGTGGCCAAAACCCAGGGGCCATCAGGAGGTCCACCAGTGGGCCAGAACTCCAGAAGCCCTCCCACTCTTCCCCCCAAGTGGCAAGAAGACAGAGCATCACTGCCCCAGACATAAGAACAGAACAGAAGCCATGTTGGATCAGGCCAATGGCCCATCCAGTGCAACACTCTGTGTCATACAGTGGTCAAAACTAAGGGGCCATCAGGAGGTCCACCAGGGGGGCCAGAACTCCAGAAACCCTCCTACTCTTCCCTCCCCAAGCACCAAGAAGACAGAGCATCACTGCCCCAGACATAAGAACATAAGAGAAGCCATGTTGGATCAGGCCAGTGGCCCATCCAGTCCAACACTCTGTGTCACACAGTGGCCAAAACCCAGGGGCCATCAGGAGGTCCACCAGCGGGGCCAGAATTTCAGAAGCCCTCCCATTGTTGCCCACCAAGGACCAAGAAGACAGAGCATCACTGCCCCAGACATAAGAACATGAGATAAGACATGTTGGATCAGGCCAATGGCCCCTCCAGTCAAACACTCTGTGTCACACAGTGGCCAAAACCCACGGGTCTTCAGGAGGTCCACCAACGGGGCCAGAAATCCAGAGGCCCTCCCACTGTGGCCCCCCAGAGTCAAGAATACAGAGCATCACTGCCCCAAGCAGAGTGTTCCCTCTATATCTTGTGGCTCATAGCCACCGATGGACCACTCTGCTCCAGATGTTTCTCCAACCCCCTCTTGGAGCTGTCTATGCTTGTAGCCACCACCACTTTCTGAGGCAGTTAATTCCAGGTGTTAATTATTCCTCTTTAATTACTCCATGGGGAGGGCGGGGTGAAAGTATGAAATAATAAAATAAAAATAAAATAATACTCTTTGGGTGAAGAAGTAAATGTCTCCCAGAATTACAACTGATACCCAGTCTACAGAGATCAGTTTCCCTGCAGAGATGGTTGCTTTGGAGGGTGGACCTTATGGCATGGTGGGGTTTTGGGAAGAGAAAGACCTCAGCAGGGTATAATGCTGTAGAGCAGAGGTATCAAACATGTGGCCCGGGGGCCGAATTAGGCCCCCAGAGGGCTTCTCTCAGGCCCGCCCTGGAACTGGCCATCTCCTGCTTCCAGCTCTGTTGCTGCTGCTGCATCATAGCTTGCTTCGCCAGACTCTCTCAGTCGCTCAGCCATTTCGTGTTTCCCCCTGGGTCCTAGACTCAGAACTCGAGCATGGGATTTCTGTAGTGAATGTCAATAGGTCAAAAGTAGGTTTGCAGCTTACAGGCACACACTTGGACAGCACACTCAAGATTGCAACAGCACAGACATTTGGATGCAGTAATTCAGAGCAAGAGGTGCCAGTTAGTGGAGACTGTTAAACAAACAAAATATTGCAAGTGGGCTAATGTTTTAAGCATTTTTTTTTATTTTAAGTAAAAAAAAATCTTTGTGTTTGCATCCTTTATAAAGCTGATACCTCCGCTACTGGGCATTACATTTTATCACACACATGGCTCGGCCTGACAAGGTCTCATTTATGTCAGATCCGGCCCTCATAACAAGTGATTGTGGAAATACGTGGAATTCACTGCCACAGGAGGTAGTGGCAGCTACAAGCATGGACAGCTTCAAGAGGGAATTAGATAAACATATGGAGCAGAGGTCCATCAGTGGCTATTAGTCACAAGGCACAGATAGGAACTCTCAGTCTGGGGCAAGGGATGCTCTGTATTCTTGGTGCTTGGGGGGGGGGCAAGAGTGGGAGGGCTTCTGGAGTCCTGGCCCCACTGGTGGACCTCCTGAGGGTACCTGGTGTTTTTGGCCACTGTGTGACACAGAGTGTTGGACTGGATGGGCCACTGGCTTCTCTTATGTTTTTATGTTCTTATGTCTGGGGCCAGTGATGCTCTATATTCTTGGTGCTTGGGGGGGGGGGCAACAGTGGGAGGGCTTCTAGTGTCCTGGCCCCACTGCTGGACCTCCTGAGGGCACCTGGTGTTTTTGGCCACTGTGTGACAGAGTGTTGGATTGGATGGGCCACTGGCCTGATCCAACATGGGCTTCTCTTATGTTCTTATGTTCTTATGAGTTCGACATCCCTGCTGTAGAGTCTACCCTCCAAAGCAGCCATTTTCTCCAGGGAAACTGATCTCCGTTGTCTGGACATTAAGGTTGCCAGCTCCAGGTTGGGAAATACTTGAAGATTTTGGAGGTGGAGCCTGAGGAGGGCGGGGTTTGGGAAGGGGAAGGACTTTAGTGGGGTACAGTGCCAGAGAGTCCACTTTCCAAAGCAGCCATTTGCTCCAGATGAGCTGATCTCTGGAGAACAGTTGTAATAGCAGGAGATATCCAGCCACCACCTGGAGGTTGGAAACCATAATGGAGAAGATCAGTTGCAATTTCAGAGGATCTTCAGGTCCCACCTGGAAGTTGGCAGCTCTCACTTTTTCTTCTTCAAATGACTTCCAACAACGAGAAACACAGAATAAGTTTTCGGCAGGGATGGGTCAAGAGCCTTGCTACTTTGTGCTTTTCGCGGTCCTAGAGTGTCCTCAGAAAAAGAAGACAGTTTGTAACAGGACATCTCTCTTTTCTCCCATCAGGTGCGGCCCAGTGCCCTTATTTCCGAGGTCTTTTGGGGGACAATGACACCACCCAGCTGGGCCTGGATTTCCAAAGCATGCTGCGACTCAACCAAACGCTCTTCATCGCAGCCCGGTAAGCGGTGGGATCGGCGGCCATTTTGTGTCCCTGTCAGGGTCGGCCACAAAGGCTTCTGGGTGCCGAGGCCGGTCAGCCACGTTCCTCCCCACAATATTTTCACAAATGTCAAATTTCTTCACAGCAAAACGCCAGCACTCTAAGACAATAGTCGAGCTAAGTTTGTCAGAATTCATGAAACCACACGCAGAAATGAAATACGTAAAGCGAAAATATCAAATAGTGCATGCAAATAAAACACGTTAAATCCTGTAACAAATTACATCTATTCGCCTTTCGCTAGCCACTTTCTAGTCCTTACAGCTAACCAGCCAAATTTGACAAGCTGAGCTGTAACCTCAGGGCGCCTACTTTCTAGGGGGTTCCTCAATAATAGCCTCTTCTGACTGGTTGAGGATAGAGTAATTGTAGAGACTGGAAGAATATCACGGAAGTGGCTATATGCCCTGCAGCCATATATAACGTGCATCCAAGTTGCAATTCCATCACTGCAACAGGGACATATACAATCAGCCAGGGGATTTTTATTAAACCTCCGCTCTGTGACCACTGAAGGGAGCGCGTCCCATCTCATGAGGATAAATGTTCTCCTTCTCATGATTTTCTAAATATAAAAAGATAGGGCATAGGAACTACCTTATACAGCGGTTCTAATACACCATTTGCATGAGCTGTTAAGATCCTCCTGCCTAGCTATGTCCTGGATTCTCTGTCTCACCAACTCTCTCGCTTTGTCGTATGTGAGAGAGCTAAGAAATTGTTTTGAGAGGCCAAGGTGAGGCAAAGTTTTTTTTTTCAATGGCCCTTAGCCAAGGTGGGACAAAGGTTATCGTCCCCACAATAACCTGGGCTTTCCCCAAGCTGCCCTCCGGGCGGGCGGCCTAAGCACAGGGTGGGTGTACTCTGAACTGCCTACTGGCCCGCCGGCCCAAACAAGGCCAACTCGAGTTGCTGGTTGACGTGGCAACCTGGGAGATGGAGTTGCGGCTGGGGAACTGGGGAACTTCCTCTAGTGCCCACTCCCCTCTGGTGCCCTAGGCAATGGCCTAGGGCCCCCTAGTGGGCAGGCCGTCCCCTTCCCTCATATCCCAAACTTTGGTTGCTGAACATCTGTCTGGTCCTTGAACACATGAAGCTGTTTAATTCTTACTTAGACCCTTGGTCCATCAAGGTCAATATTGCCTACTCCGACTGGCAGCAGCTCTCCAGGGTCTTCGGCTGAGGTCTTTCCCATCACCCACTACTTGATCGTTTTAACTGGAGATGCCGGGGATTGAACCTGGGACCTTCTGCGTGCAGAGCAGATGCTCTGCTACAGCCCCTGCCTTCTGCGCAAGGACCCAGTCCTGAAACATGCAGAGTCCTAATGCATGAAAGGCTGCCTCTGATCATGTGCAGAATACCTTTTAGCATGCATTACATTTTTATCCCGCAGTCCTCTAGGGAGTTCACAGCAATGCATTTGGTTCTCTCCCACGCCTTCCCAAAGCACCAGAAGGGCATTCACGCATGCTGAACAATCCAGTTTTAATGCACTTTCCAACTGGATTATATGGTGTGAGACAGCAAAATCCACTTGCAAGCCATCGCTAAAGTGCATTGGAATGGGGTTGAAAGTGCATTATTCAGAGCATGTGGAAGTGCCCACCGTCTTTTCCTTAGTGAGACAGATTAAGTTGAGGGAAGAACAATTATCTGAAGGTCAACTCAGGTCAGAGTTCAAGGTTCTGCCCCCTTCAACAGACTGCAACGCACTGTGGAGTAAACACAGATTAGGAATGCTAGACCCCCTCCCCCAGGAGCGGCGGAGGTCTCTCCCTGCCAGGCTCCTCCTCTCTGCCACCACCCAGCTGGCCGGGGAGGGGGAGAATTAACCCCCCCCAAAGGAGGAATGCCCAGACATGTCAGCGACATGCCTATGTGACCCAGAAGTGACATAGACATGTCAGTTCTCCTCCTCCTCCTCCTCGTCTTTCTCGTCTTCTTCTTCTTCTTGTTTGGTGTAGTGGTTAAGAGCGTGGTGTAGTGGTTAAGTGCGCGGGCTCGAATCTGGGAGAACCGGGTTTGATTCCCCACTCCTCCTCCACTTGCAGCTGTTGGGTGACCTTGGGCAAGCCATAGTTCTGTCAGAGCTGTTCTCGCAAGGACAGTTGCCTCAGAGCTCTCTCAGCCCCACCCACCTCACAGGGTGTCTGTCGTGGGGAGGGGGAAGGGAAAGGAGTTTGTAAGCCTCTCTGAGACTCCCTTGGGTAGTGAAGGGCGGAGTATAAATCCAATCTCCTCTTCTTCTTCATCATCTTCTTCTCTTCTTCTTCTTCTTCTTCCATAGAGTTTTGCCCAAAAACCAAAGCATTGCTCCCCCCCCCACGTGCCTATGTCACTTCCAGGTGATGTAGGCATGTCTGTGAGATGTTGGGCGTTGCTTCCTGCCCCCAGTAAGTGCTACCCCCTGTCCCTCACCTGGATGCTCGGAGGGATGCGGCATCTCTGCCACCGATCCAAACCCCCCTGCCTGATATGAGCCAGCAGAGAATTGGAGCTGGGGGGCGGGGGGAGAGGGGGGGTCGGGTAACCCGAATGCGTGGCAAGTCCGATTTCTCCGCCCCGCCCTCACCGCCTGCCTGACACGTGGATTCAACCACACAGCCACTGACTGCTTTCTTTTCTTTCCCCCGCCCGGCAACCAGTGACCACGTCTACGCCTTTGACCTCCGAAGGACCAAGGACGATTTCTCTCCGACCAGGGTGAGGGCGCGAATGGTGGATCACTGCGATACAAGTGTCTGCTTTCTCCGGGTTTCACATATTTATTTATTTATTTATAATTTTGATTCATAGGTTGCTCCGTCCCCGAGCCCTCAGGGCTCCAAGCGATGAACAACAAGATAGCCAAAAGTCAAGATCTTTTGTTACAGTCCATGGCCAGAATAATAAAACCAACCATAAAAACCAACCCAAATATGAGAATACAACAAATCCTGCCGGGTTTTTTTGATGGTTAATTTTATTATTCTGGTCATGGACGGTAATAAAAGGTTTTGACTTTTTGAACGACGAGATAAAATACGTCGAGATAAGAAACCCTTCCCAGCAGATAAATGATTTAAATAAAGCGATCCACCGGTGGCGTTTTCAAATTCCGAACTGTCGCCACTTCTTAGAAAGCTGGAGAAGGTGGGGGGGGAAGGAGGAGGTGAAGAGGGTGGAGGGATCGCCAGCCGAGGTGCTGCCCGTCGCTGTCCTCAACACAATGACCTGGCAATGGTGATCCATGCTATGGTCACCTCGAGATTCGGCTACTGCAGGGGTGGGTAAACTGTGGCTCGGGAGCCGCATGCGGCTCTTTCACATGTATTATGTGGCTCCCGGCAGGGCGGCTGGGGAAGCTAAATATCATGAGCAAACAAATATCATTGGACAAATTAATATCATTATCAATATCTGCTTTTACCCCTTTTGTTATTATTTTTGGCAGTCTCATTTAAGGTTAATAAAAAGCAAATTTGCTTATTTTCCAATAAAAGCAGGTAATACTTGTTCATGTCTTGTGGCTCTCAAACATCTGATGTTTATTCTATGCGGCTCTTACGTTAAGCAAGCTTGGCCACCTCTGTTTTAGGTGGCTCTTACGCTGAGCAAGTTTGCCCACCCCTGGGCTACTGCAACACTCTCTACATGGGGCTGCCCTTGTCCCAAATCCGGAAGCTGCAACTAGTGCAAAATTCGGCGGCCAGGCTGCTGATGGGTCTCTCTATGCGAGATCACATCCAGCCTGCGCTGAAGACGTTACACTGGCTGCCAACAGCATACCGGATTCGCTTCAAGGTGCCGGTTTTGACCTTTAAAGCCTTATATGGTCAGGGGCCTGTCTACTTGAGGGACTGCCTTTCCCCATATTTCCCCCAAAGAGCATTGAGGTCAGGGTTGCAAAATCGCCTGACTCTCCCTGGTCCAAAAGATACCCGACTGGCCTCTTAGGGGTGTGCAAAAAAAAAAAATTGGCCCGATTCAGATCGGGCTGAATCAGGCCGCATCTGTTCCGGCTGCCGAATGTCAGTTTCGGCAATGCAAGCTGATTCCGGAGTCATTCTGCCAGCCAAATGTCAGTTTCGGCCCCATTATACCCTATGAGCCATTGAAGTCAATGGCAAAAACTCATAGGGTATATGAGGGGCTGGAGGGGAGGGGGTTTGAAGGAGAGGCTCCAGTCTTGCAGGGTAGCTGCTGGGACCTCTCCCCGAAATACTCACCAAGTTTCAGGAAGATTGGCTCTCGGGGTCCAATTCTACGGGCCCCCGAACAGGTTGCCCCATCCCCTCCATTGTTCTCTGTGGTGGGGAAAATGTTACTTTCGTTTCGGCGGCAATTCGGCAGCAGGCCAAACCAGATCAGAGACTCTGATTCAGCCCATGGCTGCCCGAAAGGGGGCCAAATGGGCCATTTTCGGGGGTGCGTTCGGTTCGAACATCCCTATTGGCCACCACCAGAGCTAGGGCCTTCTCAGTGGCGGCTCCATTCTGGTGGAATGAGCTCCCGGAAGACATCAGGCGGGACCTTTTACAGTTCCGCGGGGCCTGTAAAACGGAGCTCTTCCACTAGGCCTTCGATTAGGAGCTGCCACTGATGAATGGGTCATCGGAAACTGTACAGGCATGGCCCTACGCTACAACATTGGATATTGCCTTCCTTTATTAGGCCATTTGTAGAAACCGCCATCTGTACTTTACTAGCACTTTACGTAAATTGTTTTATGGATTTTATTGTGTTTTATTGTTTTATCGCCTTTTAATTGCTGTTCGCCGCCTTGAGCCAGTTTGCCTCGGCAAGGCGGGATAGACATCTAAAGTGAGAAACAAACAAATAAATAATAAACACAAGCCCTGCAGAACGGCATCAGGTCCCAGATGTTATTTGGCAGAGAGTTCCACCAGGCAGGGGCCAGGGCGAAAAAGGCCCTGACCCTGGTCAAGGAGGACAGCCAGATGTCTTTTGGGCCAGGGATCACCAGTAGGTTGTTGTCGGACGAACGTGACACTGTTCGGGGGACATACCGGATAAGGCGGTCCCAAAGGTACATAGGTCCACGTTGGCACCAGAATTTGACCTCTGATCCTCTTGGGTGTTCAGTACTGAATGGGAACGGTGGGATGGCTGGCTTGCTACCAGTATCATGAACAGTGCAAAATCAAGGAAAGTCACAGTCCAAAGAGTGCAATGCAAAGAACCAAAAGAAACTGTACCAAAAAACGCTATATTCAAAATTCTATAATTTTGAATATTAAAGAGATAGTACGTAATTATTCTTAGAAAAATGGTCCGTAGAAACAATCAGTTGACGAAAGTCTCCGGAATGGATCTTCGTTTCGAAGGAAATGTAGACCGTAAGAGCGGGATGTCTCCAGAATTCTTGTGTCTGAAATTAATCAGAGCAATTGACCCGACTTCTATATAACTTCAAAAAAAAAATCATATTCTTCAAGAAGAGGAGATGAAAAGTAAGTAAGTCATGGGCATTAGTGATCTTTGTATGGTTCGCTGGGACGAGGGCCAGGGCCTTTTCAGTGGAGGCACCATACTGGTGGAATGAGCTCCCGGCTGGCATCGGAGCCCTGCGGGACCTCTTACAGTTCCGCAGGGGCTGCAAGACGGAGGTCTTCCACCAGGCCTTCAAGTCGAGAGCCGCCCTAATCGAGTCCCTGGCCCCAAACTAATATCACGTCAATGTTAGGTCCAAATTACCACCATCATTACTGTGTCAATGCCAGACGCTGTGTTTTATAATCGCAATTGCTGTGGTTTTATCTGACTTTAGTGTTTTAATATGTAAAACGTTTTATGTAAGACGCTCTGAGCCTGCCTTGGCAGGGAAGGCGGGATACAAGTCAAATAAATAAATAAATTTCTCTTTTCACTGACAATCACGTTCTTCTGATTTCTCTGTCCTCCTTTCCACCCCCAGCACCTCACATGGAAGACCCAGGATATGGTTAACTGCGCCATGAGAGGAAAACTTCGGGTAAGACTTGTTGTGGGTCCTTTGTCAAGATATAAGAACATCAGAAGAGCCCTGCTGGATCAGACCAGTGAGGGTTCATCCAGTCCAGCATCCTGTCTCACACAGTGGCCAGCCAGTTCCTCTGGAGGGCCAACAACAGGGCAGAGAGGCCGAGGCCTTCCACCCCTGAGAAGAACCTCAGAAGAGCCCTGCTGGATCAGACCAGTGAGGGTCCACCTAGTCCAGCATCCTGTCTCACACAGTGGCCAATCAATTCCCCTGGAGAGCCAACAACAGGGCATGGAGGCCTTCATAAGAACATGAGAAGAGCCCTGCTGGATCAGACCAGTGAGGGTCCATCCAGTCCAGCATCCTGTCTCACACAGTGGCCTCAACCAGTTCCTCTGGAGGGCCAAGAACAGGGCAGAGAGGCCGAGGTCTTCATAAGAACATCAGAAGAGCCCTGCTGGATCAGACCAGTGAGGGTCCATCCAGATGAGCATCCCATCTCACACCGGGGCCAACCAGTTCCTCTGGAGGGCCCACAACAGGGCAGAGAGGGTGAGGCCTTCCCCTGAGAAGAACCTCAGAAGAGCTCTGCTAGATCAGACCAGTGAGGGTCCATCCAGACCAGCATCCAGTTCCTCTGGAGGGCCAACAACAGTGCACAGAGGCCGAGGCCTTCCCCTGATGTTGCCTCCTGGCTCTGGGATTCAGGGCTTTGCTGCTTCTGAATGAGGAGGTCCCCCTCAGTCACCATATCTAGTAGACCTGTCCTCCATGAAACGGTCGAATCCACTTTTGGAGACGTTCTTCTCAGCCGGCTCAGGACTGAGAAGGGATTGAAATGGCATCATCATCCCTCCCCTCTCCAATAAGCTGAGCCTTCTGCGTTCTTCCTTTTGCAGAACGAGTGCTACAACTACATTAAAGTCTTGGTTCGGAAGAACGACCGAACCCTCTTAGCTTGTGGGACGAACGCGTTCAACCCCATGTGTCGGACCTACAAGGTACGAAAGGACGGGGCTCCTCAAGAGACGGCGGTAGCCCTTCCACGCTGGATGGGGCAGGGTGGTTGCAGTGCATGCTGGGTACTTTGGGCCTCCTGGAGTCGCCTCGGGTGACCGAGGAGGCCACACCGGGAACCCTCCTTGGTTTTGGTGAGGAGGGTCGCGGGTTGGGCTTGATGTGCCTTTAACTGTCATTTCTCCCTTCCATGGCTCCTAGATCGGTAGTTTGGAGCAGGAAGGCGAGGAGCTCAATGGGCAGGCCCGCTGCCCCTTCGATGCCAAACAGACGAATATTGCCCTCTTTGCAGGTATGTCGATGACAAAGGCGGCATCACTTCCATCTGACCTTCACTTAAAATCCAAGAGCATCTGTGCAGGCCAGGCCCCTAGCTACACTGGGGCTTTTGGGGGCTCTGCCCCCATTCATAAAGGCACAGCCCCACAAGGATGCCTCCTGTAAATGTTTTTCAGTCGTTTTTAAACTTTTCAAAAAGGTGTGGATTCCTTTAAGCAGAGAGGGAGGCCGTCGTTGACTAATTCCCGCCCTGAGCAAGGGGGTTGGAGTGGGTGACCTCTAGGATCCCTTCTAACCCTGTCAGGAAACTGGTCTGTAAGAGAGCTGTATCTGCTTCCTGAGTGTTAGCTTTCTTGACTACGGAAGCCATCACCCCCACCTGCTGGCTTATCCTCAGAACGGTTGCTTAGGCTTTTGCTTAGGCAAGTGATTAACTTGCAGCCGCTGAGAACTGTCATCGAAAGTGCTTGACAGCTTGCAATTTAGAGATCTAACCTGCTAACAGCCTTCTTTTGGCTAAGCGGCTTTTCTTTCTGCACCGAGAACGTCAGCCCCACCAGAAAAAAATTTGCCCACAAACCACAAAATCCTGGCTACAGGTGGCTCAGGCTAGCCCGATCTTGTCAAATCTTGGAAGCTAAGCAGGTTCAGCTCTGATTAATCCTTGGATCGGAGACCAGCAAAAAAAGTCCAGGGTACTTATGCAGAGGCAGGCAATGGCAAACCACCTCCGTTCGTCTCTGCCCTGACTTGGATGGCCCAGGCTAGTCTGATCTTGTCAGATATCGGAAGCTACGCAGGGTTGGCCCTGGTTAGTACTTAGATGGGAGATCACCAAGGAAGCCCAGGGTTGCTACACAGAGGCAGGCAAAGGCAAACCGCCTTTGCCCATCTCTTGCCTTGAAATCCCTCCGGGGTCACCAAAAATCAGCCACGACTTGACAGCCCCTTCCAAGGGACAGTGTCTCAGAGGGACTTACAATCTCCTTTCCCTTCCCCTCCCCACAACAGGCGCCCTGTGAGGTAGGTGGGGCTGAGAGAGCTCTTTCAAGGACTGCCCTTGAGAGAACAGCTTTGAGAGAACTTGTGCCCGTTTGGTGTAGTGGTTAAGTAGGCAGATTCTAGTCTGGGAAAACCGGGTTTGATTCCCCATTCCTCCACTTGCACCTGCTGGATGACCTTGGGCAAGCTGTAGTTCTGGCACAGCTGTTCTTGAAAAAGAGCAGTTTCTGTCAGAGCTCTCTCAGCCTCACCTACCTCACAGGGTGTCTGTTGTGGGGAGGGGAAGGGAAAGGAGTTTGTAAGCCGCTCTGAGACTCCCTTGGGCAGTGAAGAGCAGGGTATATATCCAATCTCTTCTTCTTCTTCTTCTTGTGACTGACCCAAGGTCACACCAGCAGCTGCATGTGGAGGAGTGGGGAATCAAACCGGGTTCTCCCAGATTAGAGTCTGCACTCTTAACCACTACACCAAACTGGCACTACACCCACGTACCGTCCCCCCCAACATGTCCCGAGATGCTCAGCTTTTGGCGATAATCTGAACATTTCCTCCTTTAGACATTTCCACACTTAAAATTCCAGGGAGCGGCTGAGTGGGCGCCAAAATCCGACAGATTCCATTAGCTGTTTGCAGCCATATGTGATTATATAGAAATAGTGTGTGCCCGATAACGCAAAATATCATAAGGCGGATGCTCGATCCAGTGATGGCTTTTCTGGGACTCCTTCAAGAAATGACGAATGCGTTGCTTGAAACACATCTGCCGACAACAGCTGGAATGCAGAGGGGGGGATGCTTTCTGAGCCTTTGGGGCAATTGCTCAAACGGTTTACAAACCTGGCTGGCATGCAGGCCATTTCGTGAGGAAACGGTAGGATCCAAATGGTCCACGTATAGGGTGGCCAGCAGGCAGCTGACAACAGGTGGGAAACTCACTGGTTGGGGGGGGGGGGTCCCTTGTCAGGAAACATGGTAATTTTGCGGGAGATTCTCTAGTGTATGGAGCCAAAACTCTGTGGTTTCTTCTGAATGCTAGAGTGTCACCGGCAATGCACCGATTTCACTTCCAGCTACACGTGAAGTGACATCATTACATCTGTATCAACCAAAGTATTGAGGGCAGGAAGGGCTGCAGTGGCTCAAGACGCTGAACTGCAGACCAGAAGTAGATAAATAGGTACCACTTCAGTGGGAAGGTAACAGCGTTCCATGCGCCTCAGTGTCTAGTCATGCCGGTCACATGACCATGGAAACATCTTCGGACAGCGCTGGCTCTTTGGCTTGGAAACAGAGATGAGCAGCGCATCCCTACAGTCATATTCGACTGGCTTTCGAGCAAAGGAAACTAGAGTATTGTGTTCAGTTTTGGGCACCACAATTTAAGAAGGATACAGAGAAGGCAAGGAAGATGGTGTGAGACCAAGTCCCATGAGGAAAGGCTGAAGGAGCTGGGTGTGTTTAGCCCGGAGAGGAGACAACTGAGAGGGGATGTGATCGCCATCTTCTCTTCAAGTACATGAAGGGCAGTCATATAGAGGATGGTGCGGAATTGTTTTTTTAATGAATTTCCTGCACTGTGCAGGGGGTTGGGCTAGATGACCCCGGAGGTCCCTTCCAGCGCCATGATTCTATTATTCTTGTTTCGTCTCACTCAGAATGTGTGCATCTAACTGACTGGCTGTGACCCCGAGAACATAGGGAAAGGACGTTATCCCTCCAAAACTCCACCCTTTCCATACGTGCAGAATAGCCCATACCATCTTCCAATACATTGATTAGCCAATAGTCCGTCTCAGGGTCATCTCATGAAGAATAAAACCTCCCCCTTCTTGGCGGGAAGATTTCCCTCGATACTTAATTGGTTCTGTGCTAACCAGCTATCGTTAGCTTACAGAAACCATCAGCTTAACTCTTTCATGACTGAAGGGATGACGCTCACAAAACCCAACACCCCGGCCAGCCCGGTCTCACAAGGTCTCCGAAGCCTAAGCAGGGTCAGCCCTGGTTAGTATTTGGATGGGAGACCACTGAGGAACTCCAGGGTTGCTACGCAGAGGCAGGCAACGGCAAAACCACCCGTTTGTCTCTTGCCTTGAAAAACCCCTCTGTTTAGGATTACACGGTGGGTATCCACTGTATAAAATTCTTCTCCTTCCTCCGAGGCACTCAGAGCAGCTACGGGGGTCCTCCCGCCCTCTATTTTTGTCTCCACAACCACCCTGTAAGGTAGGCTAGCCTGAGAAAGGCGACTGATCGGAGGTCCTCTGCTGCGTTTCGGCGCTGGGAGAGACTCGAACCCAGAACCAGTCTCTCACCGCTGCCCTGTCTCCATGCAATTAGGTGGGTTTAATTGGTTCTAATATCTCCACGAAAGATCTCTCACAGCAGTATAAAAGAGACAGGTTTTTCTCATCTTACTAAATTCCTGTGCCGAATGCCTGGTGGACTAATTAGATCTCCGCCTGCCTCCAAAATGAGACAAGTGAAGACAGAGCGGCTTCTCAGGGGAGCAATTTGGGGGTAGCGGCTGTTTATTTAAAGTGTTTTCTATCCCTCCTTCCTCCTCCCCCTCCAAAAAGATCCAGGTGCCTTATTAAAATGCCAAACTGAGAGGCGCCATGGCTCAGTGGCAGAGCATCTGCTTGGCATGCAGGAGGTCCCAGGTTCAATCCCCGGCAGCATCTCCAGTTAAAAGGGACCAGGCAGGAGGTGATGGGAAAGACCTCCGCCTGAGACCCTGGAGAGCTGTAAAGAGGGGCTGTGGCTCAGAGTGGCAGAGCATCTGCTTGGCATGCAGGAGGTCCCAGGTTCAATCCCCGGCAGCATCTCCAGTTAAAAGGGACCAGGCAGGAGGTGATGGGAAAGACCTCCGCCTGAGACCCTGGAGAGCTGTAAAGAGGGGCTGTGGCTCAGAGTGGCAGAGCATCTGCTTGGCATGCAGAAGGTCCCCGGTTCAATCCCCGGCATCTCCAGTTAAAAGGGACCAGGCAGGAGGTGATGGGAAAGACCTCTGCTTGAGACCCTGGAGAGCTGTAAAGAGGGGCTGTGGCTCAGTGGGAGAGCCTCTGCTTGGCAGGCAGAAGGTCCCCGGTTCAATCCCCGGCATCTCCAGTTAAGAAGGACCAGGCAGGAGGTGATGGGAAAGACCTCTGCTTGAGACCCTGGAGAGCTGTAAAGAGGGGCTGTGGCTCAGTGGGAGAGCCTCTGCTCGGCATGTAGAAGGTCCTCGGTTCAATCCCCAGTTAAAAGGACCAGGCAGGAGGTGATGGGAAAGACCTCTGCCTGAGACTCTGGAGAGCTGCTGCTAGTCTGATAGACAATACTGACCCTGATGGACCCATAGTCTGACTTAGTAAAAGGACGCTTCATATATTTTCAGTAATGCCAACTGGTCTCAGTGGAAGGCCAAACCCCGGCAGATCCAATCCGGACAGCCTTTGGACCACTCTGATTTCTTGAATACCAAGAAGGCGGCTGCTGTTGGTGGGGTCATTTCCAGTTTTGGGGGTCCAACCGAGAGCCAGTTCGGTGTAGTGGTTCAGAGTGCAGACTGTAAACTGGGAGAACCCGGTTTGATTCCCTGCTTCTCCACATACAGCTGCTAGAGTGACCTTGGGTCAGTCACAAGTTCTCTCAGAGCGGTTCCCTCAGGAGCAGTCACAAGTTCTCTCACAAGTTCTCTCAGAGCGGTTCCCTCAGGAGCAGTCCTTGACAGATCTCTCTCAGCCCCACCTACCTGACAGGGTGTCTGTTGTGAGGAGGGGAAAGGAAAGGAGATTGTAAGCTGCTCTGAGACTCCGAGTGAAGGGCTGGGTATAAATCCAGTCTCCTCCTCCTCCTCCTCCTCCTCCTCCTCCTCCTCCTCTTCCTCCTCCTTCTTTTGATTTGAGTGATTGCTAATTCCTATTTGTATAGTTGTTTATTTGGTCTTGGAGTCCTGCAAACCAACAGGCAGGATATCGGCACCCAAATCCAGAAAGCTGAAGGGGTGGGTTTGATGTATTAAATCTGGACAGTGGACTTAATTGTGTTGCTGATTGTATCATCGGCGATTGTTCTTGGTGTTTCTAGGTGCTGGTGCTGTTCGGGTCTGATTTTGTTTTTGCGGCATTACATTAGGTTACTGCCGGTTGCCATTTATGTTTTATAATCTTCCTGAGTTGCTTGTTTTTAGCTTTTCATTTCTGTGATAAGCTGCCCTAAATGATGTTTTTAGAGTAGACCTGGGGATAAGTACCGAAGAAGAGCCCTGCTGGATCAGACCGGTGAGAGTCCATCCAGTCCAGCATCCCATTTCACACAGGGGCCTCAACCAGTTCCTCTGGAGGGCCAGCAACAGGGCAGAGAGGCCGAGGCCTTCCCCTGAGAAGAACACCAGAAGAGCCCTGCTGGATCAGACCAGTGTGGGTCCCTCTAGTCCAGCATCCTGTCTCACACAGTGGCCTCAACCAGTTCCTCTGGAGGGCCCACAACAGGGCAGAGAGGCCGAGGCCTTTCCCTGAGAAGAACACCAGAAGAGCCCTGCTGGGTAAGACCAGTGAGGGTCCCTCCAGTCCAGCCTCCTGTCTCACAGAGTGGCCTCAACCAGTTCCTCTGGAGGGCCAACAGCAGGGCAGAGAGGCCGAGGCCTTCCACCCCTGAGAAGAACCTCAGAAGAGCCCTGCTGGATCAGACCAGTGAGGGTCCCTCTAGTCCAGCATCCTGTCTCACACAGTGGCCTCAAGCAGTTCCTCTGGAGGGCCCACAACAGGGCACAGAGGTTGAGGTCTTCCCCTGAGAAGAACCTCAGAAGAGCCCTGCTGGGTCAGACCAGTGAGGGTCCCTCTAGTCCAGCATCCTGTCTCACACAGTGGCCTCAACCAGTTCCTCTGGAGGGCCCACAACAGGGCAGAGAGGCCGAGGCCTTTCCCTGAGAAGAACACCAGAAGAGCCCTGCTGGATCAGACCAGTGAGGGTCCCTCTAGTCCAGCATCCTGTCTCACACAGTGGCCTCAACCAGTTCCTCTGGAGGGCCAGCAACAGGGCAGAGAGGCCGAGGCCTTTCCCTGAGAAGAACACCAGAAGAGCCCTGCTGGGTAAGACCAGTGAGGGTCCCTCCAGTCCAGCCTCCTGTCTCACAAAGTGGCCTCAACCAGTTCCTCTGGAGGGCCCACAACAGGGCAGAGAGGCCGAGGCCTTTCCCTGAGAAGAACACCAGAAGAGCCCTGCTGGGTAAGACCAGTGAGGGTCCCTCTAGTCCAGCATCCTGTCTCACACAGTGGCCTCAACCAGTTCCTCTGGAGGGCCCACAACAGGGCAGAGAGGCCGAGGCCTTTCCCTGAGAAGAACACCAGAAGAGCCCTGCTGGGTAAGACCAGTGAGGGTCCCTCTAGTCCAGCATCCTGTCTCACAAAGTGGCCTCAACCAGTTCCTCTGGAGGGCCCACAACAGGGCAGAGAGGCCGAGGCCTTTCCCTGAGAAGAACACCAGAAGAGCCCTGCTGGGTCAGACCAGTGAGGGTCCCTCCAGTCCAGCCTCCTGTCTCACAAAGTGGCCTCAACCAGTTCCTCTGGAGGGCCAACAGCAGGGCAGAGAGGCCGAGGCCTTCCACCCCTGAGAAGAACGTCAGAAGAGCCCTGCTGGATCAGACCAGTGAGGGTCCATCTAGTCCAGCATCCTGTCTCACACAGTGGCCTCAACCAGTTCCTCTGGAGGGCCAACCACAGGGCAGAGAGGCCGAGGCCTCCCCCTGAGAAGAACCTCAGAAGAGCCCTGCTGGGTCAGACCAGTGAGGGCCCATCTAGTCCAGCATCCTGTCTCACACAGTGGCCTCAACCAGTTCCTCTGGAGGGCCAACCACAGGGCAGAGAGGCCGAGGCCATCCCCTGAGAAGAACCTCAGAAGAGCCCTGCTGGGTCAGACCAGTGAGGGTCCCTCTAGTCCAGCATCCTGTCTCACACAGTGGCCTCAGCCAGTTCCTCTGGAGGGCCAACAACAGGGCAGAGAGGCCGAGGCCTTCCCCTGATGCTGCCTCCCTTTATAAAAACTGGTGTCACATTTGCTACTCTCCAGTCTTCTGGTCCAGCAGCCGAATTCATTGATAGGTTACATATACAGGTTAGTAGATCAGCTGTCTCACATCCGAGTTCCTTAAGGACTCTCGGGTATAATGCCATCGGGGCCTGGTAGGGCTGCCAAGTCCCCCGGGGGGGGGGGCGGGGATTCCCCCGCTAAATGGGTCCCCAATCTGCCAGTTGGGATCCAGCCAGCAGGGGGAACCCCACCCCCGAAATGGCCTGCTCAGGCCGACATGCCCAGCTTGATGACGTCACCCGAAAGCGACATCATCAACGCTGGGCACATTGCCGGGCGACACTCTAGCAATTGCCATGAAAACTCTAAGGTACGATAGAGGTTTAGGGCGATTACCAGAGCGTCGCCCTGGCAACGTGTCCAGCGTTGATGACATCACCTCCAGGTGATGTCATCACAACGCACGTGGGACTCCCGGAGAGGGACCGGGACTCCCCCGCTGTTACGAAGGTAAGACTTGGCCACCCGAGGGCCTGGAGACTATCTGGGCTTTAATTTCTCCAGTAGGTCTAGAACTTCATCTCTGGTCACCTCCATTTGGCTTAGTTCTTCAGACTCCCTTCCTGAAAGGGAGTGGGGAAACGACTGTCAGGTCACAGCTGACTTACGGTGAGCCCGTAGAGATTTCCAGGCAAGAGACGTTCTGAGGGGGTTTGCCCTTGCCTGGCTCTGCATAGCAACCCCGGACTTCCTTGGTGGTCTCTCACCCAAGTATTAACCACGGCCAACCCTGCTTAGCTCCCAAGACCTGAGGAGATCGGGCTAGCCTGGGCCATCCAAATCAAGGCAAGAGACAATCAGTAGTGGTTTGCCACTCCCTGTCTCTCTGTCGTGACCCCGGACTTCCTTGGTGGTCTCCCATCGAAATACTAACCTGGGCCGACCCTGCTTAGCTTTTGAGGTCTGATGAGATCAGGCTAGCCTGGGCCATCCAGGTCACGGGAGCAGCCATAACACATCTAAGGGTCTAAAATCACATACATGCACACCTAACCTTCCCTTATCTAATTTTCACAATTGGATAATAGAGGTCTGGTGTTGCACCCAGGGGTCCGTTGGAGCGGGAGCGCACAGGAGCGCAGCTCCGGGAGTGAGGAGCCCAGGGGGCGGGCACATGACCAAGCCCCGCCCCCTCCTCGGCTTCCCTGAGCAGTGCAGAGGCGCAGCGCCCCGGGGAAAGCCCTGCTAGGGTCTTCATTGATTTTAATGTTTTGTTTTAATATTGATAATTTTATCATTCTTCCTTTTATGACTGTGTGCTGCTTTTCCAGAGACTTGCTCAACGTGGCATACAAATTTTCTAAGTATACCATTTTTTATCTGGGCACATGGCGCATAAGTACTGGAGAAATTTCACCAACCCTTCAGCAGCTTCCACCCCATCAGTTTGGTGTAGTGGTCAGGAGTTGGACTCTAATCTGGGAGAACCAGGTTTGATTCCCCACTCCTCCACATGCAGCTGCTGGTGTGACCTTGGGCCACTCACAAGTTCTCTCAGAGCTGTTCTCTCATGAGCAGTTCTCAAAAGACCTCTCTCAGCCCCACCTACCTCACAGGGTGTCTTGTTGTGGGGAGGGGAAGGAGAAGGGATGGGTGGTGCACATGTCCTGGGTATCTCAAGTCGACTGGAAACCTGGTGGTTTCAAGGGAGCAGGAAGAGAATGAGGGTGTGTTCTTTACAGTTATTTTTATTGCACAAAGTATTGGATGGGGAAGGGAATGGAGGAGGAGGAGGAGGAGGAGGAGGAGGAGATTGGATTTATACCCCGCCCTTCACTTGTAGTCTCAGAGCGGCTTACAAACTCCTTTCCCTTCCCCTCCCCACAACAGACACCCTGTGAGGTGGGTGGGGCTGAGAGAGCTCTTTCCCAAACTGTCCTTGAGGGAACAGCTGGGACAGAGCTATGGCTTGCCCAAGGTCATCCAGCCAGGTGCAAGTGGAAGAGTGGGGAATCAAACCCGGTTCTCCCAGATTAGAGTCCGCGCACTTAACCACTACACCAAACTGGAGGAAGAGCAGGTCAGTTTCACTCACCTGTGGAGTGGAGCCTGAGGGGTGGGTGTTGCCTTCTGACACACTTCTGGCATGTTAGGGGGTGTGGCATATGCAAATGAGTTATGCTAATGAGTTATGCTAATGAGCTCCTGCACCTCTTTTTCTACGAAATGACCCCTGGTTGTACCCTGGGTTCGGCATCCTGACCTCTCCCTTTCCTCTCTTCTCCCTCCCAGAAGGGAACCTCTACTCCGCCACGGTGGCAGACTTCCAAGCCAGCGACGCGGTGATCTACCGGAGTTCGGGGGATCGCAGTCCAGTTCTCCGGACAGTCAAGTACGACTCCAAGTGGCTGAGAGGTGAGGCTGGTTCAGAGGGGCCAACGGGCCCTGGACGGAGGAGCGCGTCTTTGTGACCCGCCTCGATTTCCTTCGGGAGAAAGGTGGATCGCAAAGGACGGCAGAAGACAGGAGGGCCTGGCGTGACGCGGTCCACGGGGTCGCAAAGCATTGGACTCGACGGTGCAACTGATCGGCAACGACATGTTTTGAGAAGAGAGGGAAGACTGGAGTAGTGGTTGTTTTTTTAAAAAATGATCTATATACTAAGAACCAAGTGGCCCCCTCCGTGCAGAAGTCTAAATCCACGCAGAGGGGGCAGGGAGATTTTTCTGCACACTTGGGGGACTCCCCATGTGTGCAGAAAAATCTTAAAAGTTTAAAAAAAAACTTTGGGGGGGGGGGATATTTAATTCCAGATCTGGGAACTGTGGCAGCCCGGTGGCTCAGAGCCGCGCGGGCCTCGCGGGCCTCGCCGTTGCAACCGGGGGCGGAAGGGGGAGATTGGTGGGCCCGGCAGCTCTGAGCCGCACGGGCCTCCCCGTTGGAACTGGGGGAGGGGGGAAGATCAGCGGGCCGGAGGGGAGGAAGGCTTACCTGTAGCTGCTTCTCCACATGGAGCTCCTTCTCTCCCCCTCCCTCTGCGAGTACCGCGGGTCCCGCCTCTTGTTCTTTAACAGTCTCTGCCATTAGCGCAACAGGATGAACGTGTCAGATTCTTTATGTTGCAGAACAGAACAGGGGCTTGGGGTTTGCCGGCCTCCAGGTGGGTTAAATCATGTCGGTTCCTCCAGTATTCTTCTTTACGCGTGCGCTAGCTTATAACAAGCCGCGTTTCGCCCAAGACTCCCTCCCAAAGGCAGAACCCCAAGCCTTCTGAATTCTGAAACCCTTTTGTGGGACTATTGGACTTTTGAAGACTGTTCTGTGTAATTGCAGTTCTGTGCATGAGCTGGTAAGAGATCAGGCACGGTTTTCTTAAAATATCAGTGTCTTTTGGATGTACGGCACGGCTTTCTATATTTAATCTCATTGCAGTATTTGAATTGTATTGGACTGAGTCCTCTATTATTATATGTCGATATAATTGTTTAGAATTCGTACTGTTTTTTGCTCAGCCCCGTTATGGGTTTTTTGGCACTCTTCCTCTGTGCTGTTTGTTGGTTTTGTTTCGTTAGCCTCCAGGTGGGGCCTGGAGATCTGGAATTACAACAGCTAGATTCGAATCCAGGGGCCCCTTAGAGACCAACAAACTTGGGGGGGGGGGGAGCTAAGCTTTCAAGAGTCAAAGCTCCCTTCTTCCCTGATGGAAGGCGCTTTCATAGGATCATAGGATCATAGAACTTCTGGAAGGGTCCTAATACAAAGCAATAGTGACGGGAAAGAAGCGTCCATGAAATCCATATGGGAAGGGACCTCCAGGGTCATCTAGTCCAACCCCCTGGCAAAAGACCTCCAGGAACCCTGGGCAAACCAGCCTGGAGAAAAATTGCCTTCCTGACCCCAAAGTGGCGATCAGCATTTCCCTGGGCGTGTCAGAAAGGGCCACGAGAACTAAGCACTGAGGCCACCCTTCCTGCCTTCCCTCGCGTGGTCTGCCTGAGTTCACAGAATCAGCATTGCTGTCAGATGGCCATCTAGCCTCTGTCTGAAAACCTCCAAAGAAGGTTTGACTCTCGAAAGCTCATATTAGGAAAAGGCATTGAGAAAACAGCCAATATTGTAAGGCTGTGTATAAGATCCATGGTGCGGCCTCAGTTGGAATCCTGTGTGCAGTTCTGGTCCCCGCATCTCCAAAAGGACATTGCAGAGCTGGAAAAAGTACAGAGGAGGGCGACCAAGATGATCAGGGGGTTGGAGCATCTTCCCTAGGAGGAAAGGCTGGAGAGTCTGGGACTTTTTCTCCCTCTCGCCGCCTACTAGGACTCAAGGGTACCCAAGGGAGCTGATGGGCAGTAGGTTCAGGACAGACAAAAAGAAAGACTACTCTACACAGAGTGTGATTAAAAGGTGGAATTCGCTACCCGAGGATGTGGTGGCGGCCACAGGAATAAACAGCATTCAAAGGGGGTTAGATAGATGGATGGAGGATGGATCCATCAGTGGCTACTAGCCATGGCGACTGAGGGGAACCTCCACATTCAGGGGCACTAATTCTCCAAATCTCAGAGCTAGGAGGCAACATCAGGGGAAGGCCTCGGCCTCTGTGCCCAGTTGCTGGACCTCCAGAGGAACTGGTTGAGGCCACTGTGTGAGACAGGATGCTGGACTGGATGGATCCTCACTGGTCTGATCCAGCAGGGCTCTTCTGAGGTTCTTCTCAGGGGAAGGCCTCGGCCTCTCTGCCCTGTTGCTGGCCCTCCAGAGGAACTGGCTGGCCACTGTGTGAGACAGGAGGCTGGACTAGATGGAACCTCAGTGGTCTGATCCAGCAGGGCTCTTCTGATGTTCTTCTCAGGGGAAGGCCTCGGCCTCTCTGCCCTGTTCTTGGCCCTCCAGGGGAACTGGTTGAGGCCACCGTGTGAGACAGGTTGCTGGACTAGATGGACCCTCACTGGTCTGACCCAGCAGGGCTCTTCTGAGGTTCTTCTCAGGGGAAGGCCTCGGCCTCTCTGCCCTGTTGTTGGCCCTCCAGAGGAACTGGTTGGCCACTGTGTGAGACAGGATGCTGGACTGGAGGGACCTTCACTGGTCGGATCCAGCAGGGCTCTTCTGAGGTTCTTCTTAGGGGAAGGCCTCGGCCTCTCTGCCCCATTGTTTGACCTCCAGAGGAACTGGCTGGCCACTGTGTGAGCCGGGGTGCTGGACTGGATGGACCCTCACTGGTCTGACCCAGCAGGGCTCTTCTGAGGTTCTTATGCTGACCTTCTCCCCTTCTCTTCAGAGCCTCATTTCCTGCATGCCCTGGAGTATGGGGACCACATCTATTTCTTCTTCCGAGAGATCTCCATGGAGTACACCACACTCGGTCGGGTGAGTGACCAAGAGGGAGGGCTGGGGCTGGGATCCTTTCGTGCAGCCAACATGAACCTCCTGGAAACCGGTTTCAGGGCTGCAGCTTCTCCAAGGCCCCTTGGGAAATGGATCGTTTGGCGAGGATCTTGGGGATTCACCCTTTAAGATCCTTGGTCTCTCACTCGGTACAAAGGTGCTGTTGGGAGAGAAAGGGAGAGTCACAATGGGCCAACTTGTTTGAAATTTTTAATGTGGAGGGGCTCTTGCCTGAATGGCCCAGGCTAGCTCAATCTCATCAGATCTGGGAAGCTAAGCAGGGTCGGCCCTGCTTAGTGCTTGGATGGGAGACCAACGAGGAAGTCGAGGGTAGCTACACAGAGGCAGGCAATGGCCAACCTCCTCAATTCATCTCTTGCCTTGACATGGATGGCCCAGGATAGTCCGATCTCATCAGATCTTGGAATCTAAGCAGCATCAGCTCTGGTTGGGATGTGGATGTGTGACCACCAAGCAAGTTTAGGGTCGCTACGCAGAGGCAGTCAACGGCAAACTGCCTCTGAAGTGTCTTCCCTTGACTTGGATGGCCCAGGCTATTCTGATCTCATCAGATCTCAGAAGCTAAGCTGGGATGGCCCTGGTTAGTCCTTGGACAGGAGACCAACAAGGAAGTCCAGGGTTGCTGCGCAGAGGCAGGCAATAGCAAACCACCTCTGAACGTCTCTTGCCTGGACCTGGATGGCCCAAGCTAGTCAGATCTCAGAAGCTAAGCAGAGTTGCTCGTGGTTAGTCCTCGGCTGGGAGACCACCATGAAAGTCCAGGGTCGCTATGCAGAGGCAGGCAATGGCAGACCCACCTCTATCCATCTTTTGCCCTGGCCGGGATGGCCCAGGCTAGCCCGAGCTCTTCAGATCTCAGAAGCTAAGCAGGGTCAGCCGTGGTTAGGACTTGGATGGGAGACCACCAGGGTTGCTGTGCAGAGGCAGGCAACGGCAAACCACCGTCATCAGATCGTGGAGGCGAAGCAGAGCTGGGCCTAGTTAGTACCTGGGTGGGGGACCACCAGGGTTGTTACGCAGAGGCAGGCCAGGGCAAATCGCCTCTGACCGTCTCTGGCCTGGAAAACTCTACAGGCTTTCCGTGTCGATGGATGCTCTGTAAAATAAGGCCTTGTTGCAATGCAGGAACTGTTGGCCGCCTTGAAGCCTAAACCCCACAGTGCTGCACTCCCAGTGAACATACGAAGCAGCCTCACACTGACTCAGACCCTTGGTCCATCAAGATCAGTATGGTCTACTCAGGCTGGCAGCAGCTCTCCAGGGTCTCTCAGGCAAAGGTCTTCTCAGGGGAAGGCCTCGGCCTCTCTGCCCTGCAGTTGGCCCTCCCGAGGAACTGGTTGGCCCCAGTGTGAGACAGGATGCTGGACTAGATGGACCATTAGTCTGATCTAGCTAGGCTCTTCTGAGGTTCTTCTCAGGGGAAGGCCTCGGCCTCTCTGCCCTGTTGTTGGACCTCCAGAGGAACTGGCTGGCCAATGTATGAGACAGGATGCCGGACTAGATGTACTATTGGTCTGATCCAGCAGGTCTAATCTTATATTCTTATCAGGGGAAGGCCTGGACCCCTCTGCCCTGCTGTTAGCCCTCCAAAGGAACTGGTCGCCCTCTGTGTCAGAAAGGATGCGGGAGTAGATGGACCCTCACTGGTCTGATCCAGCAGGGCTCTTTTGATGCTCATATGTTCTTAGGATGGTATTTCCTCCCTGTGGCAGGTGATCTTTTCCCGGGTGGGACGGGTGTGTAAGAACGACATGGGCGGCTCCCCGCGAGTGCTGGAGAAATACTGGACATCCTTCCTCAAGGCCCGCCTCAACTGCTCAGTGCCCGGGGACTCCTTCTTCTACTTCGATGTCCTTCAAGCCGTGACGGATGTGACCCAGGTGAACGGGCGGCCTGCGATCTTCGGGGTCTTCACCACCCAGTCCAACAGGTAACCCCTGCAAGACCGTTTCCTCCCCACTCACCACAGGATGGCTTCCTGCCAGGGTAGAGGTAGGCAGTTGGAAGAGTCGTCACAAGAGGTACAATTAAACCTAAAATAGTAGAATCCCCACTGAAGTCAATCTATAAAAATCAAGATTCTCTTTTCCAAACACTCCTTTGAAGTCTTAGTACCACAGTTCCCCAACTTTTTAAAGCCTGCAGGCAACTTTTGGAAGTTTGACTCAGGGCTCTGGGCACAATCACAAAATGGCTGCCTCAGGAAGCGGAGCCAACCACAAAATGTCTGGGAGCCAGGGTACGATTAACTTTAACAGTACCTCTTCAACATTTAAGGCAGAAGTGCTCTCTAACAGGGTGCTTTTTAATCTGCACAGCCAATGAGAAGCCCTGCTAGACAAAAGCCCCATTTAGCCCCGCCCGTTTCCTCAAAGCGCTCTGCGTGTGCCAGCCAGGGTTGCCAGCCTCCAGGTGGGGCCTGGGGATCCCCTGCTTTTACAACTGATCTCCAGCTGACAGAGATCAGCTCCCCTGGAGAAAATGGCTGCTTTGAAGGGTGGACTCTATGGCATTGTACCATGCTGAGGCCCCTCCCCTCCCCAAACCCCGCCCTCTCCTTGATCCACCCCCAAAGTCTCCAGGTATTTTCCAACCTGGACCTGGCAACCCTAGTGCCTCAGAGGCGCTGGTGGGCTCAAAACACCATGTTGGAGACCCCAGGCTGAGTTTGTTGCTAGGCCTCCATCGCTCAATGAAACCAACGAGATGGCTGTTGAATTCATCCCCAGAGAAAGGGGGGGGGGAAACGTTGGTTTTTGTCCAATACAGTCAATTGACATTCTGTCGTTAAAATGGCCGCCACAGAACTTTATTAAAAACAATGAACATTTTCGGCCAGAGGCCGTCCTCGGTGGCCGTTCAAAAAACAAGCTTGCTTATTGAAAGCAATCTGTCTTGACCCAGCCGTGCCCACCGAGGAGCTTTCGAGAGGACCTCAAAGCCGTAAATATCTCGTCTCCTGACAATATTCGCAATAAAAAAAGGCTGTTTCTTCTCTGTTCAGCTTCTGCCGGCAGGCCTCCTCAAACAGGATTGGGACGCGTGTCATTCGCAGCCGTCTGTGCTGTGGCAAAAAAAAATAGAACACTCTCGTATCTAGCAAGAGGGAGGGGTTATTAAAAGAGCTTTTCCAAACGGCTTGTTTTTCCTCGAGCCATCTGTGACGTTTTGTGATCGATAACGCCAGACGCGGCCTGTCAATTTCCTTGAACGTATTTCGTGAGTGATGGACGACAATCGATCGTCTCGCCTTGCAATCAGGGTGTTTAAGGTAGTTGCTATAGATTTTGGGGGGGCTGTTTTGGCAGATTTTGAGTGCCAACGACCTCTCCACTATGTGGGGTCTTTAAGAGAGTGAACCGCCCGGGGCTCTCAAAGTTGCCGGGTTGAGTCTCACCTCTGCCACAGATGCACTTGATGGCTTTAGACAAATCACGGGCGGTGCCTCGGTTTTCCAGTCTGCATTATGGTCTGCCTCGCAGGGCTGTAAGGATTGCAACAAGGTAATGGCAACTTAACAAGATAATGATAACAAGGTAACTTAGGCAGATCATGAGAGGCAGGCAGGAAGGGTTGCCTTAGTGCTTAGTTCGTGCGGCCCTTTCTTACACGCCCAGGGAAATGCTGGTTGCCACTTTGGGGTCAGGAGGCAATTTTTTTCCGGGCCAGTTTGGCTGGGGATCTTGGAGGTTTCTTGCATCTTCTGGGCATCGAACAGGAGTCAATGCAGGTGTGTGGGGGGTATTTGTGAATTTCTTAGTGCTTGGGGGGCAACAATGGGAGAGCTTCTAGTGTCCTGGCCCCACTGCTGGACCATCTGAGGGCCCCTGGTGTTTTTGGCCACTGTGTGACACAGAGTGTTGGACTGGATGGGCCACTGGCCTGATCCAACATTGACTTCTCTTATGTTCTTATGTTCTTAATTTCCTGGATTGTGCAAGGGGTGGGACTAGATGACCCTGGAGGTCCCTTTCAACTATATGATTCTGTGATTCTATGTGGAGGGCCAACAGCAGGGCAGAGAGGCCGAGGCCTTCCCCCTGAGAGGAACATCAGAAGAGCCCTGCTGGGTCAGATCAGTGAGGGTCCATCTAGTCCAGCCTCCTGTCTCACACAGTGGCCAGCCAGTTCCTTTGGAGGGCCAACAACAGGGCATGGAGGCCGAGGCCTTCCCCTGAGAAGAACCTCAGAAGAGCCCTGCTGGGTCAGTCCAGTGAGGGCCCATCTAGTCCAGCATCCCGTCTCACTCAGTGGCCTCAACCAGGTCCTCTGGAGGGCCAACAATAGGGCAGAGAGGCCGAGGCCTTCCCCTGAGAAGAACCTCAGAAGAGCCCTGCTGGATCAGACCAGTGAGGGTCCCTCCAGTCCAGCATCCCATCTCACACAGTGGCCAACCAGTTCCTCTGGAGGGCCAGCAACAGGGTAGAGAGGCCGAGGCCTTCCCCTGAGAAGAACCTCAGAAGAGCCCTGCTGGGTCAGTCCAGTGAGGGTCCATCTAGTCCAGCATCCCGTCTCACTCAGTGGCCTCAACCAGTTCCTCTGGAGGGCCCACAACAGGGCAGAGAGGCCGAGGCCTTCCCCTGAGAGGAACATCAGAAGAGCCCTGCTGGGTCAGATCAGTGAAGTTCCATCCAGTCCAGCATCCCGTCTCACCCAGTGGCCTCAACCAGTTCCTCTGGAGGGACAACAAGAGGGCAGGGTGGCCGAGGCCTAGGGTTGCCAGCCTCCAGGTGGGGCCTGGGGATCTCCCGCTTTTACAAGTGATCTCTAGCTGACAGATATCAGCTCCACTGGAGAAAATGGCTGCTTTGGAGGGTAGACTCCATGGCATTGTACCATGCTGAGGCCCCTCCCCTCCCCAAACCCCACCCTCTCCTGGCTCCACCCCCAAAGTCCCCAGGTATTTTCCAACCCGGACTTGGCAATCCTACCGAGGCCTTCCCCAGAGAAGAACATCAGAAGAGCCTTGCAGGATCAGACCAGTGAGGGTCCATCTAGACCAGCATCACGTATCACACAGCGACCAGCCAGTTCCTCTGGAGGGCCAACCACAGGGCAGAGAGGCCGAGGCCTTCCCCTGAGAAGAACCTCAGAAGAGCCCTGCTGGATCAGTCCAGGGAGGGTCCATCTAGTCCAGCCTCATGTTTCACACTGGGGCCAACTCTCTGGATGGCCAGCAACAGGGCAGAGAGGCCGAGGCCTTCCCTGGATGGTCGCCTCCTAGGCTGACATAAACACAATCTGCTGAAAGCCTGTTGAAAAAGTTCAGTTTCCCATGCCCTGCAGAACATAACTAGGTTAAACAAGATAGATAGCTGTGTTGGTCTGTCTGTAGCAGCAGATAGGTTCAGGTGGGTTGCCATGTTTGGTCCGAAGTAACATAACAAAGTTTGAGTCCAGTGGCAAGTTTAAGACGAACAAGTTTAATTCTGGGTATAGGGTTCCGTGTGCATGCACACTTCTTCAAGTACCAGTTGCGGTCTGAAAAAGCAAGAGTCCAGTAGCACCTGAAAGGCTAACAAAATCTGTGGCAAGTATCTGAAGTGAGCCGTGACTCACGAAAGCTCCTCCCATGCCACAAATCTGGGTTAGCCTTTAAGGTGCTCCTGGACTCCTGCTCTTTTCTCCTGCTACAGACAGACTAACACAACCCCCCGTCTTGATCTATCTGAAGAAGTGAGCCATGACTCCCGAAAGCTACTCCCCTGCCTCAAAGTTGGTTAGTCTTTAAGGTACTCCTGGACTCTGGCTCTTTTCTAGCTTAAACCAAACGTCGAGGCAGGGAACTGAATACTGCTATATTGGGGGGGGGGGGGCAGTTTTTGTGCTCTCTCCCTCCTGCCATCGCCACCGAGACTTCTGGCCTCTTCTCACTTCCTGTTCCTCTCTCTGTTCCAGCATCACTGGCTCTGCCGTCTGTGCCTTCTACATGGATGAGGTGGAAAGAGTCTTCAGCGGGAAGTTCAAGGAGCAGAAGAATGCCGATTCGGCCTGGACTCCCATCCCAGAGGAGAAAGTGCCAAAGCCCAGGTATTCCAGCTTCTCCCGTAGTCTTCAGAAAGGGAAGGTGCCCAACATAAATTTATGTTGGAAATGCAAGAAAAATATTGGAACGTATTTCCACATGTGGTGGCGTTGTGAGAAAGTGCAGATATACTGGAAGAAAGTGCAAAAACTTATATTGGAAATATTAAAGATAAAGGTACCGCTAATACCGGAAATATTCCTATTAAATATGATCCCTGAAAGCCTTAATAAAGAGGAAACAATATTGTTGATCCACATACTTACGGCAGCAAGATTGAGCTGGGCTAAACTTTGGAAAGGAGAAGAAACCCCAGTAATGGAAACTATAATAGACAGAGTGACAGAACTGACAGAATTAGATAATTTAAGCCACATAGTTAACCGGAAAGAAAGAGCACACTTTTTAAAAATTTGGCTAAAATTCTATGAATGGTTAGAAATGAACTAATGACTCCAAAATAGAAGGTATGGAAACTAACACCTTGTGTATATTTAATTTGGTAAGTTAACGATTCAAAAGACTCTAATTTGTAGTTTATATATTAATCTGTAGCAATGTAACAAGTGTATTAAGAAATATGTATTTTTCTTTTTGTATTTTTCTTTTTGTTTCCTGTTTGGATTGACTTACTAATATATGATATGTTTGTTACAGTTAAACCTATATACATATATAATATAAAAAAAAATTGTTAAAAAAAGAAAAGAAAGGGAAGGTGCCCAGAAGGGGACATGGCTGGGGGCAGATCACCTTTTCTGTGCTGGCACACGCAATTCCACAAGAGGGCCGGAAAAGCGGCCCCGGGGAAATAGAAGCTGAGTTCCAGAGAACCTTGGCTGGCATTTTGCAAAATGCAGGCAAGTTTCTAGGCCTTATGATTGCCACGATATGCCTCAAAATATAAGGGCAATGCCTACTGACCATTGCAAAAGACAGAGGGATGACTGAACAGTGTTTCCAGAGGCTGGGAGGAGAAGGAAAGAACTTCCATGTCCGACAGCTCTTCTCACACTCTGTCGTTAACTAGAACAGAATTTATTTGGCCAAGTCAGTTTTAAAATACAGCATAATCTGCTCCGAATAAAGGACATAAGGACGTCAGAAGAGCCAGGCTGGATCAGACCAGTGAGGGTCCCTCTAGTCCAGCATCCTGCCTCACACAGCAGCCAACCAGTTCCTCTGGAGGGCCAGAAACAGGGCAGAGAGGCCGAGGCCTTTTCCCGAGAAGAACATCAGAAGAGCCCTGCTGGGTCAGACCAGTGAGGGTCCATCTTGTCCAGCCTCCTGTCTCACACAGTGGCCTCAGCCAGTTCCTCTGGAGGGCCAGCAACAGGGCAGAGAGGCCGAGGCCTTCCCCTGAGAAGAACCTCAGAAGAGCCCTGCTGGGTCAGACCAGTGAGGGTCCATCTTGTCCAGCCTCCTGTCTCACACAGTGGCCTCAGCCAGTTCCTCTGGAGGGCCAACAACAGGGCAGAGAGGCCGAGGCCTTCCCCTGAGAAGAACCTCAGAAGAGCCCTGCTGGGTCAGACCACTGAGGGTCCATCTTGTCCAGCCTCCTGTCTCACACAGTGACCTCAGCCAGTTCCTCTGGAGGGCCAACAACAGGGCAGAGAGGCCGAGGCCTTCCCCTGAGAAGAACCTCAGAAGAGCCCTGCTGGGTCAGACCACTGAGGGTCCATCTTGTCCAGCCTCCTGTCTCACACAGTGGCCTCAGCCAGTTCCTCTGGAGGGCCAACAACAGGGCAGAGAGGCCGAGGCCTTCCCCTGAGAAGAACCTCAGAAGAGCCCTGCTGGGTCAGACCAGTGAGGTTCCCTCTAGTCCAGCATCGTGTCTCACACAGGGGCCAGCCAGTTCCTCCGAGTAGCCAGCAACAGGGTAGAGAGGCCGAGGCCTTCCCCTGGGAAGAACATCAGAAGAGCCCTGCTGGGTCAGACCAGTGAGGGTCCCTCTAGTCCAGCCTCCTGTCTCACACAGTGGCCAACCAGTTCCTCTGGAGGGCCAACAACAGGGCAGAGAGGCCGAAGCCTTCCCCTGAGAAGAACATCAGAGGAGCCCTGCTGGGTCAGACCAGTGAGGGTCCATCTAGTCCAGCCTCCTGTCTCACACAGTGGCCAACCAGTTCCTCTGGAGGGCCAACAGCAGGGCAGAGAGGCCAAGGCCTTCCCCTAATGTTGCCTCCTGGCACTGGGATTCATAGGTTGACTGCCCCTCAGCATGGAGGTTCCCTTTAGCTGCTCTGACTAGAATCGCTCTAATCCCCCTTTAAAGCCATCTCTGCCTGTGGCCATCACTACCTCCTCTGGCCGTGAATTCCCCCTTTTAATCTCTCGCTGTGAAAAGTGTTTCCTTTTGTCCATCCTGAACCTACTGCCCGTCAGCTTCCTTCGATGCCCTCGAGTTGTAGTCTTTTGGGAGAGGGACCCCATGCAAATGTGTCGAATTGAAACAATACAGGAGTGACGGGTACTGTATGATAGAATCTGGATTCCCTAGGGGTATCGTTTCAATGGGCAGAGATTCCCACACCGACCCGAAAGCTGAGAGGGCCTCGTGATCTCCACCTGGGATCGCAGACTCTCACCACTCTAGCTGCCCCCCCTCCCGCTTCTATGGTTGTCTGCAACTCTCTGGCACTCCCCCCGTGATCCGTGGCCTCTTTTCTGGATTTCTTTCAGGCCCGGCAGTTGTGCCGGTGTCGGGCAAGCCTCAAGCTACAGAACCTCCAACGACTTCCCGGATGAGATGCTTGGATTCATCAAGTCCTTCCCTCTGCTGGATGAGGCCGTCCCATCGGTTTCAGAGAGCCCCTGGTTCTCCAAGACCTCCAGCAGGTGAAGCGCCGCCGGGGAAGGGGCTGGATCCAGTTGGGCAGGCCGGGGCAATCTACTGCTGACCTCTGAGTATCTGGCTTTATGGCAGGTCTTCTACCTGATTCAGGAGTAGAGATGTAAAATTTCTGGAAATTTTGAAGCTCGGGAAAAAACCCGGGTTTTTTTCAAGGGGAATGGAAATTTTCGGAAAAATTGGAAAAAACGCTACATTAGCACTTTTTTTTTCTTTCCCAGATTGAAAGTCATTCTGTTACTTTAGGAACATAAAATATGACTAGGGACAATTTTACTTGGCATGAAAATATCACAACTAGCATTATTAAAAATATAGGGCATCCAAACAATTATTACAAGCAGAATTTACTTTTTGAATAATACTTATTTGTAATCGTAACAAATGGAGCAACGATCTCCTGAACTGCTTACTAGTTTATGTGGAACAGACAAAACAACCTCCACAAAGCAATTTTTAAAAACCCAGAAGTAACAATTATTCATATTTCCTCTCCACGGTATTAAATTTAAAAACCCATTCTCATAAGAAGAACTGAAGAGGGGAGAAGTGTATAGAAGGGAGTGTGGGACTAAGTTTCAATGAATGGGCTTGAAATTTAATCAGAATCATTTTCTGAGCTGTAATGATCAGTTTCAGTTTCAGTCTCTGCTTCTGCAGCTACTCTGTTGTGTCTGTCATTATTCACAATTATTATGGACCTCTAAAAACTATCCCTTCAGGTCCTTTTTGTTGCTCTGTATTTTTTTCCAATGCTTTGAGGCCTAGTGAAGCATGAGTGCCAGTATCCCCACCCACATGCAAAAACAAAACTGAAACCTTTTCCTTTCCTTGTGACAACAGCACCTCCTAAAGGAAGAAATGCGTCTTGTTCTTGCCTTGGAGAGTTCAGTTTGTAACCCAGGACTTGCTTGTCCTCAGTGCACAGAAATCAGATTAATCTGATACCAGACATATTTTTTAGAAATGATTTGGAAAATATTTGAACACCTTGTCTTAAAATATTGTATTCATCATGTTAAAATAAAACGTTCTGTAATCAATTTTCTTTTCTTTTTTCAATTTTTCCAATTTGGGGGGGGAAGGCTTCAGAAAAAAAGCGGGAAAAACCTGTTTTTCTCCGATTTTTTCCCGGTTTTCACATCTCTATCCAGGAGTCCTGTTTTGGCCTCTGGTCTGGTTTGGGGTTGCCTGCTCCCTCACACCTGCCAGCAGGGGGTGGGGGTGAACTTACTGGGAGGAGGGAGGAACGCTGAAAATAAACGTAACATGCCTACATGTCCTGGAAATGATGTAAGCATGTCAGGGACTTTGGGGGGTGACGCTCTAGTTTTTTTGGCACAACTCTATGGTCAAATTGGCTTCCACCATAGAGTTTTGTCCAAAAACCAGACTGTCAGCTCCCCCCAACCATGTCACCGATGTGCCTGCTTCACTTCTGTGTCACATAGGCATGCTGTGTTTATTTCCAGCTTCTTTCCTGTTTGAGGTGGTAATTTGGGGGGGGGGGGCGGAAAGAAGTGCCTGAAACTGGGGGACCCCCGCCCACAGTGGGATGTCTGGCATCCCTAGTCTGGGTGGTCTCACCTTCATTATTTTAGTAGAAAAGAGCAAGAGTCCGGTTCCACTGGCATTTGTGGCAGGGGAGGAACTTTTGCGAGTTGCTGCTCACTTCCTCAGATACAACTAGGATGTGAGTCCCTCCGTCCTTATATCTGAAGAGTGGAGTGATTTCAGATGCCGAATGACAACAGCAGGCGAATGACAATAGCAGGCGTGATTGGATGAAGTGTAATATGCAGAGGGGCAGTCGGCATGGAGAAATCAACATTGGTGATGAGACAGGAAACTGAGGTCTCGATTCAGTCCTGGAGGAGGTGTTGTCTTGAGCTCCATTATCAGTTGCAATTTAGCAGTCTCTCTTGATCTCTCTTCATTGTTTTGTCTGTTGCCCACGCCATCAAGTCATACCTGACTTACTTCAAGGCAAGAGACATCCAGAGGTGGTTTGCTATCGCTTTCCTCTGCGTAATGACCCTGGACTTCTTTGGTGGTCTCCCATCCAAGTCCTAACCAGGGCCAAGTCTACTTAGCTTCTGAGATCTGATGAGACTGGGCCAGCCTGGGCTATACAGGGAAGAGTGGCTTCACCTCCACTAGAGCAATGAAATTACACAGCCTGTATTGTGGAGCATTCTGCTTTCCAGCTCTGACCTCTTTGGCCTGATAGTTGATCGGCTCCTTCTTGGCAACCAAACCTTAGCACAGGCGAGGTCGAGAGAAGGGACTGGAAGGCTGCCAACTTCCAGGTTGGGCCCAGAGATCGCCCAGAATTACGACTGATCTTCAGGTTGGCCAACTCTGGGCTGGAAATTTCCTGGAGCTATTGGTGGTGGATCCTAGCGATGGGAGGGGTTGGGGGCAGGGAGGGACTGGTATGGTATAACGCCATAGATTAAACCCTCCAAAGTTGACGTTTTCCCCAGGGGAACTGATCACTGTAATCTGGAGTTCAGTTCCACAGGCGGGGCCACCACCAAAAGAAGGGTCTCCTGCTAGCTGCCATCCTCCGAGCCTCTCAACAAGTTGGCACCCAGAGGAAGGCCCCAGAGGCTGAGTGCAGTGCCCGTGTAGAGAAGAAGGAGGAGGAGGAGGAGGAGATTGGATTTATACCCCTCCCTTCACTACCCAAAGGAGTCTCAGAGTGGTTTACAATCTCCTTTCCCTTCCCCTCCCCACAACAGACACCCTGTGAGGTAGGTGGGGCTGAGAGAGCTCTTTCAAGGACTGCTCTTGAGAGAACAGCTGTGAGAGAACTTGTGACTGACCCAAGGTCACACCAACTGGCTGCATGTGGAGGAGTGGGGAATCAAACCCGGTTCTCCCAGATTACAGTCCACGCTCTTACAAAGAAGAAGAAGAGAAGAGATTGGATTTATACCCCTCCCTTCACTACCCAAAGGAGTCTCAGAGCGGCTTACAAACTCCTTTCCCTTCCCCTCCCCACAACAGACACCCTGTGAGGTAGGTGGGGCTGAGAGAGCTCTTTCGAGGATTGCCCTTGAGAGAACAGCTCTGAAAGAGCTTGTGACTGACCCAAGGCAGAGTGGAGATTGGAACTCGGTTCTCCCAGATAAGAGTCTGCGCTCCTAACCACGCCACCAAACTGGTGAGGCAATTTATGTAGTCAGGAGATCAGCCTTAGTTCCAGGAGATCCCCAGTTGCCACCTGGAGGTTGGCAAACCCTATCCTATGCTGAGCCTTCTGTGCACAAGTGAGTCCTGGATCCGAGCAGTCATCCGCCCTGCCCCTTCCCATTCTGCCCCGCAAAATCCTTTGGGCTGGATTGAACCCGGGACCTTCTGCGTATCAAGGGACAGCCAGCTTGGTGTCGTGGTTAGGAGCGCGGACTCTAATCTGGGAGAACCGGGTTTGATTCCCCACTCCTCCACATGCAGCTGCTGGCATGACCTTGGGTCAGTCACAAGTTCTCTCAGAGCTGTTCTCTCAGCCCCACCTACCTCACCGGGTATCGGTTGTGGGGAGGGGAAGGGAAAGGAGTTTGTAAGCCGCTCTGAGACTCCGAGTGAAGGGGGGGATATAAATCCAATCTCCTCCTCCTCCTCCTCTTCTTCTTCATTTACCCAGCTAACAGCCTTTTCCCCCATCGCTCCGCAGGTACAAGCTGACCCAGCTAGCTGTGGACACAGCTGCCGGCCCTTTCCAGAATTACACCGTTCTTTTCCTGGGTTCAGAAGATGGGACCGTGTTGAAGGTCGTTGCCGGAAACCAAGAGAACTCCACGGTGGAGCCCCGCCTGCTGGAAGAGATCGCCATCTACAATCCCGCCCAGTGAGTTGGGTTGCACAGCAAGAGTTGGGGGGGGGGGTTTTTCCCGCAAATGGAGATCGAAACCTACTAGGCCAGGGGTCTCCATGGCATTCGCCGACACCTTTTTGGCACCTGCCAGGTGTTTTTAGAAAGCAGGAGGGGCTGGGCGGGGCTTTTGCCCAGCAAGGCTTCTGATTGGCCATTGGGGATTTGACTGGCTATGCAGATTTTGTAAATCATTGCTTTGGCAAGAGCTGCCGCCACAGCACAAGCGTCATCACGGTGTGACTGAAGGTAAGCGGCGGTGGCCATTTTGTGGCTGGCTCCACCTTCTTCGGCAGCCATATTGTGTCTGCACCCACTAGGCCGTTTCAGAATCCCAGAATCCCCTGCTCTAGAACCATGAGGGGGCGCCAATTGGGTTGCCAGGTCCTCTCTGGTCCCTGATGGGGTGTGGGGGGGGCAAGGTTGCCAACTCCAGGTCAGGAAACTCCTGGAGATTTGGGGGTGGAGCCTGGGGAGGACAGGGACCCTGGTGGGGTACAATGCCCCAGAGTCCACCCTCCAAAGCATCAATTTTCTCTTTCTCTCTTTTTTACTGAGTCAGAGAGCCAGTTTGGTGTCGTGGTTAAGTGCGCGGACTCTAATCTGGGAGAACCGGGTTTGATTCCCCACTCCCTCCACTTGCACCTGCTGGATGACCTTGGGCAAGCCATAGCTCTGTCAGAGCTGTTCTTGAAAAAGAGCAGTTTCTGTCAGAGCTCTCTCAGCCCCACCCACCTCCCAGGGTGTCTGTTGTGGGGAGGGGAAGGGAAAGGAGATTGTCAGGAAAGGAGATTGTCTGAGACTCCCTTGGGGAGTGAAGGGCGGGGTATAAATCCAATCTCTTCTTCTTCTTCTTTTATATCACACTTTATTAAATTTTTGAGATACCAGGGACAGGGGCAGAAAAGGAAACATAAGTAATAAGTCTTCTGCATATAAATCTTCTCCACTTACCCTGGGTTTTCACCACTGTTTGACATAGAGTGTTGGACTGGATGGGCCACTGCCCTGATACAACATGAGCTTCTCTTGTGTTCTTATGTCTGGGGCAAGTGATGCTCTGTCTTCTTGGTGCTTGCGGGGGGGGCAAGAGTGGGAGGCCTTCTGGAGTTCTGGCCCCACTGCTGGACCTCCTGAGGGCCCCTGGTATTTTTGGCCACTGTTTGACACAGAGTGTTGGACTGGAGGGGCCATTGGCTTGATCCAACATTGGCCTCTCTTATGCTCTTATGTCTGAGTCAGTCTTCTTGGTCCTTGGTGGGCAACAATGGGAGGGCTTCTGGAGTTCTGGCCCACCTGATGGATTTCCTGATGGCCCCTGGGTTTGGGCCACTGTGTAATACAGGGTGTTAGACTGGAGGGGCCACTGGCCTGATCAAACGTGGCTTCTGTTTTATGTTCTTAAACTAGGGATGTTGAGGATACAACTTGGGATCTTCTGCTTGCCACACTGCAGCCCTCTTCCTGGGTCGCAACAGATTTCCAAACTAAGGGTCCTTCCTCCCTCCCTCCGTCCTCCATCCTCCCTCTTTCTTTCTTTCTTTCTTTCTCCCCCTCCCTTCCTCTTTCTTTCTTTCTTTCTTTCTTTCTCTCTTTCTCTCTCTCTCCCTCCCTTCCTCTTTCCTTTCTTTCTTTCTTTCTTTCTTTCTTTCTTTCTTTCTTTCTTTCTTTCATTCTCCTTCCTTCCTTCCTTTCTCTCTCTCCCTTCCTTCCTCTTTCTTTCTTTCTTTCTTTCTTTCTTTCTTTCTTTCTTTCTTTCTTTCTTTCTTTCTCCCTCCCTCCCTCCCTCCCTCCCTCCCTCCCTCCCTCCCTTCCTTCCTTCCTTCCTTCCGTACGAGTGGCACAAGCTCTGTGCCCACTCAGTCCCCTCAGGTGAAGAGATTGGCTCCCACATCAAAACGTCTTTGCTCTTCATCCGCTGCCCATCCCCAGGCTTTCGGGTATGCCCCGCCAAAGCAGCTGGCCTTCCTTGCCGTCTCCCCCTCCCTCTTTAAAAACCGGATCTCGAGCCGCAGGTGCCCTTTCGCGTCTCCCAAACTCTTGCAAGATTCTTTCTCTTCTGCGACTTCAGGCCTTCCTGTCGGTTGCCCTGGCAACTCTGCCTCTTACCAGCCTCACTTAGGCAACCCGAACGGCAGCTGAACACTTATGAAAAGGAAAGAATCTCGCAGAAAAGTCCGGAAGCTCTGCAGAGCAAGTGTGACTGTTTTGAGAGGGGGTGGTGCTGAGGGGTCTGTCCAGCCTCTGAGTCCCAGAGCTGGGAGGCAACATCAGGGGAAGGCCTCGACCTCTGTGCTCTGTGGTTGGCCCTGCCAAGGGAACTGGTTGAGGCCACTGTGTGAGATGGGATGCTGGACCAGGTGGACCTCCCTGGTCTCCCATCCAAGTCCTAACCATGGCCGACCCTGCTCAGCTTCTGAGAACTCGTGAGATCGGGCTAGCCTGGGCCATCCCGGTTGGGGCAGTCAAAGACTGCAAGCGTTCTACTCTGGAGCAAGGACAGTTGAGCCAAAGCGCTGTATCGTCTATTGAGCGCACACTTGCAAGAAAATTTGTGTCGGAGGGGATAATTCTGCCACCTTCAGGCACAGGAAGATTGCAGGGTTGTCTGCCCCCCAGTCTGGGTGGGGTTTCCCTGCTTTTCCAGGCTCCTCCCCAGCCACAAACACCTCCAGACGTGATGATGTCACCCAGATGCAACATCATTACGCCACCGACATAGCACAGTGACACTCTAGGTTTTGGGCATAACTTTATGGTAAATTTGGGCTCGGGACTGGTGTTCCCTCTAAGCTGAGTCAGTGTGAGCTAGCTCACAGTTTTTTAGCCTCCGGCTCATGCATTTTTGGCTTCGCTCAGGAAGGAGGGCTCCAGAGCAAACTGATTTATGCAGCCGCCAAATCGCTCACTCACAGCTTTAATACCAGGAGCTCACAAAGTAGGATTTTTGCTCACCAGACTCCACAGCTTAGAGGGAGCATTGCTCAGGACCATAGAGCTTTGCCCAAAACTTAAATTGTTGCCGCACGACATCAGCGGCCTGATGACGTCTCTTCCAAAGAGGAGCAAAGATCCCCTCACCAGCAGCTGGGTAAGATCCGGCAACCCTTAGGAGACTGTGCTTTTGTCGTGAAAAGGGCCGGAAAAAGTGTTCATCCGTTCGAATTTTAAAAAGACAAATTGAAAACATCAGACGAATAATACCTTTGGACCAAGCAAAACGTTGCAAAAGAGTTGGCAAGCTCGTTAAGATTCCTCTCCAGGCTAGATGTTAAGCAAAAATAGCAGAAATTGGAGGGGGGTTTTGAGGTCGTGGTAGAAAAGCCCTCGCGTGGGCTGCGGTGAAATTTCTGCAACACAGAAAATGTAAATGCAGAATTAAAATAGCCACTTTTGTTCCATGACTCATGAGATGGTATATATATGGGGGGGGGGGGGTTCATGCACATATAAGCGTATAGGGGACCCAAAAGAAAGCCGGTTCGACCCTGGGTTTGGCTCCTCAGTTGGGGTTGCCAAGTCCGGGTTGGGAGATTCCTGGAGATTAGGGGGTGGCGCCTGAGACAGGCAGGGGAGGGGGAGGGGGAGGGACCTCCGCAAGTTCTAATGCCATAGAGTCCATCCTCCAAAGCTGTCAGTTTCTCCAGGGGAACGGATCTGTGCTATCCGGAGATCAGATGTCATCCCAGGGAATCTCCAGGCCCCACCTGGAGGTTGGCAACCGAATTCTGAGTGGGAGCAAATAATGTGTTGGGAAGGGAAGAGAGGCTGGCTGCGTTAGTTTGACCCATGATATAGCTGGCCCTGATAGGGTTTTCTGGGTATTTAAAAAGCCATTTTTGTGGTGCAGAAGGAAAGAACATGTGCCCCCAGAGGAAGCAAAGCCCTTTATGATCTTACTCTGGCTGGCAGCAGATGCCTTTGCGTGCAAAGCAGCTTATGGTGGGAAGAAGGAGAAGGGAAAGGGTTGGGTTTGTACCCTGCCCTCCCCTTGGGAGTCTCAGAGCGGCCTACAAACTCCTTTCCCTTCCTCTCCCCACAACAGATGCCCTGTGAGCAACGCTCCCTCTAAGTTGTGGAGTCTTGTGAGCAAAAATTCTACACTGTGAGCTACTGGCATGAAAGCTATGAGCAAGCAATTTGGCTGCTGCATGAATTAGTTTGCTCTGAAGCCATCCTTCCTGAGCTAAGAGAGAAATATGTGAGCCAGAGGCTAAAAAATTGTGAGCTAGCTCACACTGACTCAGCTTAGAGGGAACACTGCCTGGGAGGGAGATGGGGCTGAGAGAGCTCTTTTGAGGACTGCCCTTGAGAGAACACGCTCTGAGAGAGAACTTGTGACTGACCCAAGGTCACCCAGCCGGCTGCATGTGGAGACGGAGTGGGGAATCGAACCCAGTTCTCCAGATTAGAGTCCACCGCTCTTAACCACTGCACCAAACTGAGGGCTGCCAGCTCCCCTGGGAGGGCAGAGGTTCCTCCGCTAAAAGGGCCCCAGATCCAGCCGGCAAGGGGAACCCCACCCCCGAAGTGGCCAGATCGGGCCGACGTGCCTGACATGATGGCGTCGCCCGGAAGTGACATCACCACGCTGGGCACGTCACCAGGCAACACTCTAGCAATCACCCTGGAAACCAGAGAGCCAGTCTGGTGTCGTGGTTAAGTGTGCGGACTCTAATCTGGGAGAACCGGGTTTGATTCCCCACTCCTCCACTTGCACCTGGCTGGATGACCTTGGGCAAGCCACAGTTCTGTCAGAGCTGTTCTCTCAAGGGCAGTCCTCGAAAGAGCTCTCTCAGCCCCACCCACCTCACAGAGTGTCTGTTGTGGGGAGGGGAAGGGAAAAGGAGTTTGTACGCCGCTCTGAGACTCCCTTGGGGAGTGGAGGGCAGGGTATAAATCCAGTCTCTTCTCTCTTCTTCTTCTCATGTTGAGCCGAAAACTCTTTGGATTTAATTTCCACCCGTTGGTTCCGGTCCGACCTTCTGGGGCACATATGGAGAGAGGGTGGTCCCTAAGGTATGTCGTTCCAGGCCGTGAAAGACTCTCAAAGTCAATACCAAGACCATGTTCCCCCCCCCCCCCTCCAGCTGAACATATCCAGTTCCCTCAACCTTTCCTTGCAGGACTTTGAAGCCCAACAAGATTTCCCAGGGTGTACGCTTTGGGTGACCCTTCATCAGACACACGTAGGGACCACAAAGGGAGCCTGGACTCTTGAAAGCTTACACCCTAGAAAATCTTGTGTTGACTCTAAGGTGCTACTCGGTCTGAATCAGCTTGGCGTCGTGGTTAAGGGCACCGGCTCTAATCTGGGAGAACCGGGTTTGATTCCCCACTCCTCCACTTGCACCTGGCTGGATGACCTTGGGCAAGCCATAGCTCTGTACCAGCTGTTCCCTCAAGGACAGCTTGGGAAAGAGCTCTCTCAGCCCCACCTACCTCATATAGGGTGTCTGTTGTGAGGAGGGGAAGGGAAAGGACTTTGTAAGCCGCTCTGAGACTCCGAGTAAGTGAAAGGCGGGATATAAATCCAATCTCCTCCTCCTCCTCCTCTATGGTACCATAGAGTTTTCAGGGTGATTGCTAGAGTGTCGCCCGGTGACATGCCCAGCGTGGTGACATCACTTCCGGGCGACGTCATCGAGGCGCGCACACACAATGCGTGCACGCGAATGTCCCGGAATGGGACCACCGCTCCCCCACTGCAGACAGTGAGTCACTTGGCAACCCTAACCCAACGGGCTCTCACGGGCCTTTCTTGGGGCTCTTGGAGCATTTGTGGCCCAGAGTCCGGCTTGTGGGGCCCAGTGTTCTCTTGGAGCGACAAGTGAGCTCCACATTAGAGGACAGCCGCTCCCTTGAAGAAAATGGCAGCTTCGACAGTCAGGTTGCCAAATTCCACGTGGGGTCTAAGTGCGCAGAGTCTAATCTGGGAGAACCGGGTTTGATTCCCCACTCCTCCACTTGCACCTGCTGGAGGACCTCGGGCAAGCCATAGCTCTGGCACAGCTGTTCTCTCAAGGACAGCTTGGGAAAGAGTTCTCTGAGCCCCACCTACCTCACAGGGTGTCTGTTGTGGGGAAGGGAAGGGAAAGGAGATTGTAAGCCGCTCTGAGACTCCGAGTGAGTGAAGGGTGGGGTATAAATCCAATCTCCTCCTCCTCCTCTTGTACTACATCTGGCCCCTCTGGAGACAATGGCTACTTTGGAGGGTGGAGCCTGTATTCTGCCGAGGCCCCTCCCCTCCCCAAACCTCCCCCGCCCCAGGCTCCACCCTCAAAATCTCCAGGTATTTCCTATGCCAGAACTGGCAACCCGATTTGGAGGGCACACCATCCCTGCGGAGACCCTTTCCCTCCCCAAAGTCCCCCCACCTGTGTCTCCACCCCAAAATCTCCAGGAATTTTCCAACCCGGATCTGGCAGCCTTCTGGCGCTCCGCTGTCCAGGGAAATGGCTCTCTGCTTGGTGAGATGGGTTGCGATTCCAGGAGAATTGCAGGCCCCACCTGGAGCAGGCCACCTTTCCTGGGGTGACCATATACCCGGCGCAAGCCCCGTCCTCATCCCTGGAGGGTTAAAGACTGCCGAGTGTTCTCGGCGCTTCTCACCAGCACTACTGCGGAGAGAAATATTAAACCGAAACAAAAAACACAGTGGAATGGGTAATTGGGTCAGTCGGATCTTCTGGGAGGAGACGTGTTTTCAGCCCAGCAAGAATACTGTTATTTTGCAGTCAGTTTACTGTCCGTGTATTTTTAGCCCTGGATCGTTTGTCCGTTGTTCTTTGGTGTCATTTCCTGTTATCGTTCCGATCCCTCCCCCCGCTTTGTTTTGCAACGCAAATAAAATCAAAATCTCAGCAACGGGTTTTTTTTAATGATTTGTTCATTTAGTGCTTTATACGTTTGATCATGTTTTGCGTCGCAAGCTGCCCTCGAGGAACAGGCAGCCGTCCTAAATAATGAAACTCCACTGCAAACTTCATCCCACCTATCATGGCTTCCTCCCAGGGAACTCTGGGAGTTCGCTTGCTGAGAGGGATTGACCTGTGTGTGGCGTGCTCAGGACAGATCCTGAGGAATTGTTCCACAAACTGACATCAGTGGAAAGACAGACTGGGGGGACAGTTTTCTAATAGTGGCTGTTTGTTTTTAAGGAACATATTTTTTTTTTCTCCTTTCAAAAGCTAGCAGCAGAGTCGGAACAGCGAGACATAAATCCAGAGGCAGCTTAGAGGTCAACAAGGGTTTTGGGTTTTTTTTTGGTATAAGCTTTTCAGAGTCAAAGCTCTCTTTGTCGGGTATTCGGTGTAGTCGTTAAGAGTGGCGGACTCTAATCTGGAGAACTGGGTTTGATTCCCCACTCCTCCTCCACAGGAAGCCAGCTGGGTGACCTTGGGTCAGTCACAAGTTCTCTCAGCTGTTCTTTCAGAAGCAGTCTTCGAAAGAGCTCTCTCAGCCCCACCTCCTCACAGGGTGTCTGTTGGGGGGAGAGGAAGGGAAGGCGATTGTAAGCCACTCCAAGACTCCGAGTGAAGGGCAGGGTATAAATCCAGCTCTTTTTCTCCTCCTCCCCCTCCTCCTCCTCAGTTTGGCGTAGCGGTTAGGAACGTGGACTCTAGTCTGGGAGAGCCGGGTTTGAATCCCCACTCCTCCACATGCAGCTGCTGGTGTGACCTTGGGTCAGTCATAAGTTCTATCAGAGCTGTTCTCTCAGGGGCAGTCCTCGAGAGAGCTCTCTCAGCCTCACCAACCTGACAGGGTGTTTGTTTGTGGGAAGGGGAAGGGATTGTAAGCCACTCTGAGACTCCTTTGGGTAGTGAAGGGCGGGGTATAAATCCAATCTCCTCTTCCTCTGCCACCTCCTCCTCCTCCTGTATTCAGATGTAGCAATTATACCACAGACTGACGCAGCTAATCTCTGAAAGTAGAGCAGGAAGTTGATTGTGAATAGTGAAACGGAGTGGGAGTTGAAGGGTTAACCCCTTCCCTCCCTTGCATGGCCCTGGGGCAAACTGAGGCAGCATTTCATGGAGGGGCCTTGCTTCACCGCTGGGAGCCCAAGTGCAAATGGAGGCCGAGCGCCCAGCCTCAGCAGGGAAGCTCTTGAAATGCCAGGATGAGGTTGACTTAGTTTTTCCCTTCCCCGTTTCCAGGTGTAACATCAAGACGGAAGATCGGCGGATCTTGGGGTTGGAGCTGGACAAAGCCAACCACGCCCTCTACGTGGCCTTCACCAGCTGCGTGGCGCGAGTGCCACTCAGCCGCTGCACCGCCCACGGCGCCTGCCGCAGGTCAGTGAAGCAAAGCGAGGGGAGGTCCGTTTGACGCTTGGGAAAACCGGTCCACGAGAGGCCACTGAGAAAAGGGGGCTGCTGGCCATTCTTCCAGAGCAGTTTGAAAACACTTCGGGAGCGAGCCTAAGCAGGTCTCCTCAGAAGTAAGCCCCAGCTTATTCGACGGCGCTTCCTCCCGGGAAAGTGTCCTTCGGAAGGCAGCCAGGGTCTCCTTGCAAGCGCCGTCCAAAATGTGTCTATGCAACACTCCAGTCACCACCTCCAGGTTGGGAAATACCTGGAGATTGAGGGGGCGGAGCCTGAGGAAGGCGGGGTTTGGAGAGGGGCGGGGCTTCAGTGGGGGCCTGATGCCGCACAGTCCGCCTTCTGAAGTGGCCATTTCCTCCAGATGGCCAGACCTCTGTCGCCTGGAGATCAGTTGCAAAATCAGTGCTCCCTCTAAGCCTGGGGTGTCAAACATGCAGCCCGGGGGCCGGATCAGGCCCCTGGAGGGCTTCTGTCCGGCCCGCAGTGGAACTGGCTGTCTTCTTCAAGTTCTGCTGCTGCTGCGTCGTCGTAGGTTTGCAGCGTACAGATACACAGCTGGACAGCACACTCCAGACTGCAACCACACAGACATTTTGATGCCATAATTCAGAGCAAGAGGCGTCAGTTAGCAGACACTGGCCGAGGACAGACTGGCAATATGGCCCAACATACACCTGCTTTGCAAGCGGATTAAGAGCCGGAGCTGTCTTGCGTTGCCGTGCCGCACTCACCCGGTTCTGACGCGCTTTCATCGCGCTTTAAAAAGACACCTGGTGAAACCGGTGTCAAGCCGTCTTGGTGCGCGTTCATCCCGCTTCCTGGCAGTGTGGACGCAAATAAGCCACACATCAAGCGGCGCCGGTAATGTGAACCCGCTGATCCGGCGGCTGCGCCCATGCGCCTGTCAGCAAAATGGACCAAAGCCGTGCGGTGGCGCAGCGGCGGTACCAGGGGCCGCCCCACAGTGTGAACGCTCCGATCCACCTCCTCCCTGGTATGGTCCCGCATCAGTCTACGCAGTGCGAATGGAAAACCCCGCGACAACTCGGCCCGGGTCTTTTTGCCCTGCTTCCCTTGCACTTCATTCTGCCAGTCTGTCCTCAGCCACTGTTAAATAAACAAAATATTGCAAGTGCGCTAATGTTTCAAGCATGTTTTTATTTTAAGTAAAAATAAAAAAAAACCCTTTGTGTTTGTGTCTTTATTAAGTTTATGTCTCTGCTACCTGGCATCACATTTTATGATACACATGGTCCGGCCCGACAAGGTCTCATTTATGTCAGATCTGGCCCTCAGAACAAATGAGTTTGACACCCCTTGCTCTAAGCTGTGGAGCTCTGTTAGCAAAAATTCTACTTTGTGAGCTACTGGCATGAAAGCTGCGAGGGAGCGATTTGGCTGCTGCATAAATCATTTTGCTCTGGAGCCATCCCTTCCTGAGCGAAGACAAAAACGTGTGAGCCAGAGGCTAAAAAGCTGTGAGCTAGCTCACACTAACTCAGCTTAGAGGGAACACTGGGGGCAGTCCCTGGAGGTCTCCACCCACCACCTGGAGGTTACCAAGAAAACAAAACGTACCATGAAAAAGCAATTTCTAACAGTTATATATAAAGATGTATGCGAGGTTATTTGATAATTATCTTAAAGTCAAATACAATATTCATAGAAGGAAACTTTACAAAGTGAGCCTTTGGACATATGTTTGGTGTAGTTTGGTGTGGTGGTTAAGTGCGCGGACTCTAATCTGGGAGAACCGCGTTTGATTCCCCGCTCCTCCACTTGCAGCTGCTGGATGACCTTGGGCAAGCCATACCTCTGTCAGAGCTGTTCTTCGAAAAGAGCAGTTTCTGCCAGAGCTCTCTCAACCCCACCCATCTCACAGGGTGTCTGTTGTGGGGAGGGGAAGGGAAAGGAGTTTGTAAGCCGCTCTGAGACTCCCTTGGGTAGTGAAGGGTGGGGTATAAATCCAGTCTCTTCTAATCTTCACGTATACAACGCGTCTTCTGGAATAAGTCTTAAACATATATGTGTACCCTGTCAAATATGACAATATTAATATTGTATTTAACTTTGAAATAATTATCAGACAAATACACTCGCAGAAGTCTTTATTTATACATCGTTGTTGGAATTGGCTTTTTCACAGTGTGTGTTGTTTTCTTGGCGCCGGCAGCGCTGTGTTCCCTCATTGACTTATTTTTCACCACCTGGAGATCGACAGCCGTACTTTTTTTGGGGGGGGGGGATGTTGTGCCAAGAGAATTCTGGCAGCCTGCGTCAACGATGCAGCCCCTTGCACAAATCACTGGATTTCTTGGAGCGTCCGAGGGCCGCTGGAAATCCTGCAACCTAGATCCGCCCAGGCCTGGCTACCTGGTTTTAGCATTTGGTTTGCAAGCGACGAGCCAGTTCGGTGTCTGTGCCTTGTGAGGGCGGGGAGGGGTGTGTGTGTGCGTGCGCGCACACGCATTTAAGCTGTGTGTATTTTTATGCGCCGGGGGATTTAGCACATGAGGTGGTCGCCAAGGTGGCTCTCTCTGTCCTACAATTCGGCCCATACAAGGGGCTTCTGCCTGCCACCGCCAATCAGCTGTTTGCGTCTGCTTCACCCCATCTGACCTGCCTCCCCCCCCCCCCCCGCGAACAGGTGTTGAAAATTACAGCCCGGGCCGTTTCCAGGAAATGCCACATGGTCCGTAGCCCGGCACCCAGCTTTCCGTTTCCTTTAACGGACAATTAAGGCACCCTCCCCCCCCCCCACCAACGCTGTTCCAAAGGTCCCTGGCTAATCCCACCGTGACACGGGATCAAATTCTGCTGTGCCCGATTCTGCTGCACGGGCAGGCTGCAGGAGACAGGCAGGGGAGGAAACGGTGCATCGTAGTGCATGGCCTTAGGAAAAACGATCTTGGGGTTGTAGTGGATAGCTCAGTGGAAGTGTCGCCCCAGTGTGCTGCAGCGGTGAAAAAGGCAACGTCTGTGTGTTATGTATTGGGATTGAATCAACTAGGGTTGCCAGGTCTGGGTTGGAAAATACCTGGAGACTTTGGGGGTGGGTCCAGGAGAGGGTGGGGTTTGGGGAGGGGCCTCAGGATGCTACGGTGCCCCAGAGTCCACCCTCCAAAGCAGCCCTTTTCTCCAGGGGAGCTGATCTCTGTCAGCTGGAGGCCAGTTGTAAAAGCAAGAGATCTCCAGACCCCGCCTGCAGGCTGGCAACCCTAGAATCAACCCTGATTGAATAATCCCTGATTGAATCACCCTAGAGACTGGCTGAGCTTGGAGCACAAGAAGAATAGCCGACCAGGACTCTGGAGTATACCAATCAAGTAGTAATGTTTTGTAAATAGCCTATCATGGGGAGTGGGGGGGGGAGTGTTTTGCATGCATATCAGCAGGGCTTCGGCCCTGCTAGCGTTGTCTTTGAGCTGAACTGTAATCACAATAAACTATGAGCTCAACTCAGTATATTTCACTGCGTTAGGGATTATTAGGCAAGGGATTGAAAATAATACAGTCAGCATTGTAGTGCCCCTGTATAGATCCATGGTGTGTAGAGCTTCCTTTCCCCACAACAGACACCTCGTGAGGTAGGTGGGGCTGAGAGAGCTCTGAGCTCTTGAGAGAACAGCTCGGAGAGAACTTGTGACGGACCCAAGGTCACCTAGCTGGCTGCACGTGGAGGAGGAGTGGGGAATCAAACCTGGCTCTCCCAGATTAGAGTCTGCCGCCCTTAACCACTACACCAAACGGCAGGAACCTGGCCAATGCTCCCTCTAAGCGGTGGAGTCTTGTGACCAAAAATCCTACTTTGGGAGCTCCTGGCATTAAAGTTGTGAGCGAGCGATTTGGCCGCTGCATAGATTAGTTTGCCCTGGAGCCCTCCTGAGCGAAGACAAAAATGTGTCTTCAGCGGGATGGGGCGGGGTATAAATCGTAAAATAAATAAGAAACGTGTGAGCCAGAGGATTAAAAAACCTGTGAGTTAGCTCACACTCACTCAGCTTAGAGGGAACACTGAACCTGGCAAACCCTGCCATTGAGCCAGTCACACACTTGCAGGCTGTCCCACCTCGCAGGGTTGCTGTGAGGATAAAATGAAGGAGAGGAGAATGATGTAAGCCCCTTCGATACAAGTTTACGAGCTGCTTTCCTGTCCCCCCCGCAGGCAGTGCCTGGCTTCCCGCGACCCGTATTGCGTCTGGCTGCGTACCGGAGCCTGTGTCCCTTTCAGCAGTGATATCAGGTAAGCTGCAGTCCCTGGGGGTCGGGGTGCGAGGTTTGGCCTCCCTTCCGGTTTTCTTTCCCTTCCCCCGCACAGATCCCAGCGGAGCGGTCCTCCCGGCCTCCCCTGGAAAAGCAGCTGGTTCCAGAGCAGAAACGGTTCTCTCACTATCACGAGAGACAGAAACGTTTTGCTGTTTGGGGGGGAGGAAATAAGCACCGTTTGGCCTGTCTTGTGGTCTTGGCCGTCTCCACGAGAGACAAAGGGTGTCTCTCCCCCCCAGATTTATCGTTCCTTCCCTCCCCCGCTCTGCCACCTCATCCGCCCCACCAGACGCCAAACAACTGGATGCAATTTGCCGCCTGAAGCTCAGCCGATCCCCATGACGGCTGCGCCACTGCCGCACAATCCATCACTCGCAGGACTCCCTCCAGCCACTCCGGAGGGGGCGGGGAAGGGATTCGGCGCTTCTCTCTGGGCCCAAAGCTAGGTTTTCCTCCCCCATCTCTTGTCTCCTGGGCACCGGCCCATTGATTAATTAGCAGGGGTTTAATCAACCTGGCAAGCTGGTTTTAATGAGATTTCTCTTCTCCCCCCACCCCCAATTCCCACCCTTTCCCCTGCTTTCTCTGCAGAAGCGGATTTGAACAAGATGTGGAAAATGCAGCCAAGTACGGGGGGAACTGTCAAGGTGAGTGGCAATAACGGAGAGGCCCGGTTTCTCGGCTGCTCCGTCGGGGAAAATGATTTTTGCCCCCTTTGCGTGGGTCTCGGTGGAGGGGACAGGAGTCGGCCTGCTGCCCCAGGCCCCGGTGAAACTCTCCTTTCTGAGCCAAACAAAACCGTCTCTGTCCTCTCCCCTACGCCACCACCGCTGCTGGCTGTTCACTGCCAAGTGTGTGAAAAGCCGTTGTGGGGAAATGTCGGGCTTTATCTTCCGATGAAGGAGTGGGAGGACGGTGGGGTGTCGTCGCCGGATCCTTTTGCCAGCCGGGTTGGGCTGCTGCCGACTGAATCCCCATCTGGTCCTGGCTCCTGCGGTAGGGTTGTCAACAGTGTTCCCTCTAAGCTGAGCGAGTGTGAGCTAGCTCACAGTTTTTTAGCCTCCGGCTCACAGATTTTTGTCTTAGCTCAGGAAGCACAGCTCCAGAGCAAACTCATTGATGCAGCAGCCAAATCGCTTGCTCACAGCTTGAATGCCAGCAGCTCACGAAGTAGAATTTTTGCTCTCAAGAGTCCATAGCTTAGAGGGAGCATTGGCTGTAAACCTCCAGGTGGGGCCTGGAGAGCTCTTGGATTTACCACTATGAAGATCAGTTCCCCTAGAGAAAATGGCAGCTTTGGAGGGTGGGTTCTGTCCTGACCTGTCCTTTCCCCTCTCCAAACTCCACCCTACCTACTCTCCAAGTCCAAATCTTCAGGAATGTCCAAGCCCAGAGTGACCAACCAGTTCCTCTGGAGGTCCAAGAAAAAGGCAGGGAGGCCAAGGCCTTCCCCTTATAAGAATGTCAGAAGAGCCCTGCTGGATCAGACTAGTGAGGGTCCATCTAGTCCAGCATCCTGTCTCACACTGACTGACCAACCAGTTCCTCTGGAATACCATCAACAGAGCACAGAGGCCTTCATCAGAACCTCAGAAGAGCCCTGCTGGATCAGACCAGTGAGGGTCCATCCAGTCCAGCCTCCTGTCTCACACAGTGGCCTCGACCAGTTCCTCTGGAGGGCCCACAACAGGGCAGAGAGGCCGAGGCCTTCCCCTGAGAAGAACCTCAGAAGAGCCCTGCTGGGTCAGACCAGTGAGGGTCCCTCCAGTCCAGCCTCCTGTCTCACACAGCGGCCAACCAGTTCCTCCAGAGGGCCAACAACAGGGCGGAGAGGCCAAGGCCTTCCCCTGATGTTGCCTCCAGGCACAGTGAGATTCAGAGGTTGACTGCCTCTGTCTATGGAGGCTCCCTTTAGTCACCATGGTTAAAAGCCACTGATGGACCTCTTCTCCATGAATCAGTCTAACCCCACTTTCAAGGCACCTGTGCTCGTGGCGGTCAGTACATCCCTGGGCAGTGAATTCCACAATTCTGTTACTCCTGGCATGAAGGCATATTTCCTTTTGTCTGTCCCAAAGCTTCTGCCCATCAATTCCATTGGGTGCTTCGAGTCCTACCATTATGGCAGAGGGAGAAGAAGTTTTCTCTCCCTACATACAAGAGGAGGCTGAGGGGGGAAATGATTGCTCTGTCTTGAAGTATCGAAAGGGCTGTCCCTTAGAGGAGGGCAGGAGCTGTTCCTGTGGGCAGCAGAGGACAGGACAGGTGCTGCACTGGCTGCCTATAGCGTACCGAATTCGCTTCAAGGTGCTGGTACTCACTTTTAAAGCCCTATATGGCCAGGGTCCAACATAGCTGAGGGGCCGCCTTTCCCCACATATACCCCAGCGAGCACTTCGGTCGGGGTCGCAACATCGACTTCGGGTCCCGGGCCCTAGGGAGGCCAGGCTAGCTGGAAGCAGGGCCAGGGCCTTCTCGGTGGTGGCTCCTCTCTGGTGGAACGAGCTCCCGGAGGAGATCAGGGCCCTGCAGGACCTTGTGCAGCTCCGCAGGGCCTGCAAGACAGAGCTCTTCCACCAGGCCTTCAATTAGGAGCCGCCACCGCCCACTATCATCGCCCACTATCAACGCTTACCATTGCCTGTAACATCTGCGCTCTGAGTGGCCCTGAATACAGCCCGGGCCGGGAGGCCACAGAAGGCTGGACTCTGATCCTGATCCTGGTTCAGAGGGAAATCACCAGATGCCATCGGAACGCTGACTATCATCGACATTACGAGCATTCCTTCGTAGATGTTTTATTGCTGCTGTAATTTGAAATGTATTTTAAACTGTTTTAAATTTTAAACTGTTTTAAATTGTTATTTTGTCTAGGCACTAGGTGGGCCGTTTGTAAGCCGCCCTGAGCCCGTTAGTAGGGAGGGCAGGGTAAAAATGTGAATAAATAAATTAATAATAAATGATAATAAATATGGAGCAGAGGTCCATCAGTGGCTATTAGCCACAAGGTATAAATAGGAACTCTCAGTCTGGGGCAAGTGATGCTCTGTATTCTTGGTGCTTGGAGGGGGGGTGCAACAGTGGGAGGGCTTCTAGTGTCCTGGCCCCACTGCTGGACCTCCTGAGGGCACCTGGTGTTTTTGGCCCCTGTGTGACACAGAGTGTTGGACTGGGTGGGTCATTTGCCTGATCCAACACTGGCTCCTCTTATGTTCTTAAGAGCAGAGGTCCATCAGTGGCTAGTAACCACAAGGTACAGATGGAACACTGTCTGGGGCAAGTGATGCTCTGTCTTCTTGGTGCTTGACTGGGGGGCAACAGTGGGAGGGCCTCTAGTGTCCTGGCCCCACCGCTGGACCTCCTGATGGCACCTGGTGTTTTTGGCCACTGTTTGACACAGAGTGTTGGACTGGATGGGCCACTGGCCTGATCCAACACTGGCTCCTCTTATGTTCTTAAGAGCAGAGGTCCATCAGTGGCTCTCAGCCACAAGGTACAGATGGAACACTGTCTGGGGCAAGTGATGCTCTGTCTTCTTGGTGCTTGATGGGGGGAAACAACAGTGGGAGGGGCTTCTGGTGTCCTGGCCCCGCTGGTGGACCTCCTGAGGGCCCCTGGTGTTTTTGGCCACTGTGTGGCACAGAGTGTTGGACTGGATGGGCCATTGGTCTGATCCAACATTGGCTTCTCTTACATTCTTCTGTTCTTATGCCTGTAGGGCCCCTTCCAATTCTGTGATTCTAGGGTTCTATGTTATAAGCTTCTATCCTGTCCCCATCTTAGCTGTCTTTTTACGAGCCTGAAAAGTCCCAGCCTCTTCAGCCTTCCAAGGAATGCAGAAGGGGGTGCCTAGAAACAAGGGTTGTGGAATCAGGACCCATTTGTTCATGTTGTCTGCGTGTGAGAAAGAGAGGCAGGCAGAGACACACGCGAACGCCTCCTCAAGGAAAATGGGTTAATGTGGTTTCCCCCTCCAGAGGATGAGGTTTCCAGTCCAACGGTTCTTCAGGGTATCTGTCCCTTTCAAGGAGCTGCAGGCCCTGGGGGGTGAATTACCTTGTCCTTGGGTGTCAAAGCCCACATCCTGGCGTGAAGCTGCTGTGAATTTGGGGTCTCCGGATCTGCTTGTAGCTGCTCCTCCTGTTTCTGCCTCGATTGGCGAAACATACGGAGCAGAGGTCCATCAGTGGCTATTACTCACAACGTCTAAATGGAACACTCTGTCTGGGGCAGTGATGCTCTGTCTTCTTGGTGCTTGGGGGGGCAACAGTGGGAGGGTTTCTGGAGTTCTGGCCCCAGTGGTGGACCTCCTGATGGCACCTGGGTTTTGGCCACTGTGTGACCCAGAGTGTTGGACTGGATGGGCCACTGGCCTGATCCAGCATGGCTTCCCTTATGTTCTTATGTCTGGGGCAGTGGTGCTCTGTCTTCTTGGTGCTTGGAGGGGGCAACAATAGGAGGGCTTCTGGAATTCTGGCCCAGCTGGTGGACCTCCTGAGGACCCCTGGGTTTTGGCCACTGGGTGACACAGAGTTTTGGACTGGGTGGGCCACTGGCCTGATCCAACATGGCTTCTCTTGTGTTCTTATGTCTGGGGCAGTGACGCTCTGTCTTCTTGGTCCTTGGTGGGCAACAATGGGAGGGCTTCTGAAATTCTGTCCCGGCTGGTGGACCTCCTGAGGGCCCCTGAGTTTTGGCCACTGTGTGACACAGAGTGTTGGACTGGATGGGCCACTGGCCTGATCCAGCATGGCTTCTCTTGTGTTCTTATGTGTGAAGCATTGGCCTGATCCAATATGGCGTATCTATCGTTCTTATGATTTTGTACTCTTGTTTGCGGACCCCGTCCTGATGCTCTGGTGGGAAAAAAATTCCACCGCCTAATGGCTTCCCCCTCCCTTTTGCTGCCACCCTTATACTCTGGTCCCAAGTGCTGGCTTCCCAGTCCCCCACCCCAAGCTGGCTCCTACTGATTTCCCACTCTGTGTTTCTCCTCCTTTCCTCTTTAGATGTGGTCACAGCAACGGGGAACCAGGACGGCACCAGGGACTCCGCGTATGGTCAGTACTGCCTTCCCTCCTTCCTGCGGCCTTCCTCCCCCGATGCACCTCCCTCCATGACCGCTTACTCCCGCTTCGAAAGAGATGCACCTGGTCATCTGGGCTACACGCAGGGTTGCCAACTCTGGCTCGGGAGACTCCTGGAGATTTGCGGGCAGAGCCTGGGGGAAGTTATGCCATGCAGGCCACCTTCCAAAGCGGCCATTTTCTCCCGAGAGACTGATCTCTATATTCTGGAGTTCACCTGTAATTTCAGGAGAACTCCAGCTCCCACCTGGAGATTGGCAACCCTGGCTGCGAGGTTGACAGAAATCAGCTTTGGCCAGCCCTCAGATTCCAGCTCAGATGTCAACGTCTTGAGCTCTTTATCAAGGGCAGCCGTCTTGGATCACCTGTTTATGAGTATTGGGCTTGTCCAGGTCTAAAATGGAGACGCAGTGTCTACATTGGGGTGCCCTTTTTGCGGGGCGGTGGCAGTGCTGCGGTAAGGATCTTGTCAAGTTCCAGCATTTAATCCAGAGGTCCACTGGCTAGGTCTCAGTTATGTGACATGAGTTGGAAGTAAGTCGAGCAAGGCCTTGTGTGTTACCATGGTAACTGGCCTACTGGCCTTCAGGCCTTAGGCCCTTGCCGTCCAAAGATGGCTACCAACCAAAGATAGGCCGATAAATATGGGTTCAGTCTATGAAAGTTCCCCTGCTTCAGTGGGATAAAAGTACTTTCTCGAGTGTCAAAAGGAAAGTGAAACATGGCTCTTATTTCACATGGAAGGCAGAGGAATTGTGTGTCGCTTTTCAGGTTTCCCACCGATTCCTTCTCAAAACTAACAGCCATCTCAGAGGACCACTAACCACCCCCATCAGCTCATTATCACACCATTTCCCCGTTCATCCAACCATCATCCAAACTCACCAACTTTTTGAGAGAGAATGGAGCCCTTCCGCAAGAGATTGTCTCACTATTCAAACGGCCCCTTCCAATGCAAAATTGTGAAGGTGTTCTCCATAATGGCCACCTGTGTTCCCTCACATCCCTTTCCAGTTTTTGAGGGAGGGGGTCATTAGGAATCAAAATACTCTCCTCACCCCGCCAATGGCCAGTCTTGGCCCAGGCAAGAAATGACTAAAGGGGAGCAGAAGCGAGATTGGAATACGAGACTCCTTGTGGGACCGGATGCATTATGTGTGTGAAACTGGGCACAAGGATGTTGTGAGTAGAAACCCGGGAACCCATCTTAAGTATGTTCGGAAGGCTAGGCCTTGTTCAAAAACCAGGGCTCCCTGCAAAGGGCTGAGAAGGAGACATTCCTGGTCTATTTTTATTTTATTTAGTTTTTATTTCACTTAAATTATACCCTGCCTCTCTGAAAGCCAAAGCAGCTTACGTTGTTCTCCTGTCCTCGATTTTATCCGCACAACAACCCTGTGAGGTTGATGGAGTTCCGGACTAGATGAGACTGGGGTTTCCAGCCCCCTGCCGGTGGAGGTGATGGTCAATGTTCCCTCTAAGCTGAGTTAGTGTGAGCTAGCTCACTGTTTTTTAGCCTCCGGCTCACACATTTTTGTCTTAGCTCAGGAAGGAGAGCTCCAAAGCAAACTACTTTATTGCTCACAACTTTAATGCCAGTAGCTCACCAAGGAGAATTTTTGCTCACAAGATTCCACAGCTTAGAGGGAGCGTTGGTACATGTCGACGTCACTTCCGACATGACCTGGAAGTGACATCATCATGTTGGCCCCACTGGTGGACCTCCTGAGGGCCCCTGGTGTTTTTGGCCACTGTGTGACAGAGTGTTGGACTGGAAGGGCCACTGGCCTGATCCAACACTGGCTTATGTTCTTATGTTGGGGCAACTCTCTGGTATTTGGGCAAAAACTCTACGGTAGAAGCCAAATTTACCATAGAGTTTTGGCCCAAAAACCAGAGTGTCGTCCTGACGTCGCTGTGTGATGACGTCACTTCTGGGTAATGTCAGACCTGACGTAGACACGTCACTGCAATGTCAGCTGGGCCTCCCTCCCACTCCCAGTAAGTCCTGGCATCCCTAGATGAAACAGTGCCTCCAATTCAACCCTGGGGATATGCTGCCATTTTTTACCAGCGAGTTTCCACCTGGGAACTCCTTTTAATGGCACTGCGGGGGCCCTGATTCTGGTTGGGACCACTGTAGCACCAGGGGGGAGGGTCTTCTGCCTCCCCCCCCACATGGTTTTTCTGACCTGAAATGGTCCCCCGGTCCCCCATGGCACTGTTTTGGGTCAGAAAAATAGCTCTGAGGGAAGGCGGGGCGGCATCCTCCCGCTGCATCGTGGTGGTGCTGACCAGAACTGGGCCCCCACAGTGCTCTTAGAGGGAGTTCCCAGAGGGAAATCGACTGCTATAAATTGGCAGACTCGGGGCAGACTCCAGGAGGCCATCTTGTCAGGTTTGGCCCTGAGAGTTAGTGACTAGCCCAAGGTCACCCAAAAAAGCTTTTGTGGCAGAGCGGGAATTAAAACCTGGGTAACCTAGGTGCTCGTCTGACCCAACACTCTCACCCCCGGGGTTCCCCAGTATGGCGCCCACGGGGGCCGTTATGTCCACTGACACCTCTTTTGGGACCCACTGAGTGGGGTGTTTTTTAGAAAGTGCTGTCTCCCCCAGCAGGCATTCTGATTGGTCCCTGAAGATCCAATCAGCTATACAGATCAAAACAACATTGTTCCGGTAGCAACTGCCATGACAGTGTTCGGTTCATCCTCTCTCTCTATTTGGTGTAGTGGTTAAGTGCACGGACTCTAATCTGGGAGAACCAGGTTTGATTCCCCACTCCTCCACTTGCACCGGCTGGATGACCTTGGGCAAGCCATAGCTCAGAACCAGCTGTTCTCTCAAGGGTGGTTGTCTCAGAGCTCTCTCAGCCCCACCCACCTCACAGGGTGTCTGTTGTGGGGAGGGGAAGGGAAAGGAATTGGGCAGCCATGTTGGGGCTGTGCCCACCACCCCATGTCGAAATTCCAAAGGGGCCCACAGGCTCAAAAGGGTTGGGGACCCTCCCCCATAACCACAACATTGCTGAGCGTACCACATATGCACCTCCTCTTCTGACCTGGCCGATGCGTCTTGGAGCACCCCCACCAGCGTTCCCTCTAAGCGGAGTTAGTGTGAGCTAGCTAGCTCACCATTTTTTAACCTCCGGCTCACACATTTTTGTCTTCGCTCAGGAAGGATGGCTCCAGTGTTCCCTCTAAGCTGAGCTAGGTGAGCCAGCTCACAGTTTTTTAGCCTCCGGCTCACAGATCTTCATCTTCGCTCGGGAAGGATGGCTCCAATGTTCCCTCTAAGCTGAGTTTAGTGTGAGTCAGCTCAAAGTTTTTTAGCCTCCGGCTCACGCCTTTTTGTCTTTGCTCTGGAAGGATGGCTACAGAGAGCAAGCTAATTTAGGCAGTGGCCGAATCGCTCGCTCACAGCTTTAATACTAGTAGCTCACAGCATATAATTTTTGCTCGCAAGACTCCACAGCTGAGAGGGAGCACTGACCCCCCTCTTCCCCCCCCCCGTTGCTTTCTCACTCGTCACAGACGGGAAAGTGTCATCGGCTGGGGGTGGTCGGTGCACACATGCAATCAGCTACCGCAGGAGGCCCGGTGTGTCCGCCCCCGCCCCCCCCACGAAAGCGGCAAGCCGAGCCAATCAGATGTGGGGAAAGAAATTAAAAACCAAGTCGAGGCCATTAATTACCCAGCAGGGGAGATTCGCCGAGTTAATGGAAGAGAAGGTGGCGGGAAGAGAGAGGGGTTGGCCACGCCGTCCTGCTGGCGGCTCCTGACTCGCCCGGGGGGCACGGTTTTGGAGCCTGAATGTATTTGGGGGGCAAGAGGGAGAGCCTGCCACCACCCAAGCCCCTCCAGCGTCTTGCGACCATTGTTTCCCCCACATGCTCAGGCTCTCTCAGCCCTCCTCCATAAACCTTTGGGGTCAGCCCTGGGTGAAAGGGGGGCCGGCCAGCCGTCCTCATTTTTCCTGGCCCCCTCTTCTGGCTCACTGGAAACCTTGGCAGCCATCCCCACTGCTTCCTGCTCCCGCTGCAGAGACGAGAAAGGGGAGACCGCTCGGAAGCGTCTGGGATTCATTAGGGGACTTTGCTGGCTGAACCAAAGGGTTCTGAGCGCCGGCTGACACGCAAGCAACCCGAGACCAGCGGGGGCCTCGTGCGGTGCAGGCGGTTTTGCCGGCCCGGCCGGGGCCCTGCTAACTTTGCTGCGGCAGATGGTAACAGGGCTGGACTTCCCAACGCCTTCCCCTTCCGGAGAATCTTACCTGGAGGGCGTGAGAGTGTGGGCCCCAAGCCTATTGCCCTCCGTTTCCACCGTCGATGGCAGAAGGCCAGTTTGACGTAATGCCCTTTGGTTTTTCTTGTGCCCCCAGAAACTCTTAACTCCAGTTAGGCAAAAGAGATCCGCCCGTGCAGATTTTGCACTCAATGCGGCGTCTCACTGACCCCGGGCGGACGCTCATGCCCGCCAGCTAGATGGCACATTTACTGTTCTACACTGATAGCTGCCCTGTTTTAGGAGGGATGCTGCGCAAATGCAAAGGCCTCTGGGAAGAGGAGGGCCAGTGGCAGCATCTGGAGAGGTCAGGCAGCTGTCAGGGCCCAGGGTTTCTGGCAGGGCACTCCGCTGCCGCCCATCCACTCACTTGCCGGGGTGCCACCACCTATACTCTAGCGCCCAGGCGTATGCGCTGCCTCTTGCCACTGGGGAAAGGGCTACAGGCAGCTGTGAGCACTGGCAGAGGGAGTGCTGGTGAACAGACACGGGAAGGACACATGGGCATGTGGGAGGCATGCAAGCGGGTGGGAGGGAAGGAGGGCGTGTGGCTGGAGGTGGGCAGAGGATGGAAAGGGGTCCTGGGAAGTCTCTGCCCAGAGGCCTGCTGGAACCAGCCCCAAAGGAGAATTCTTTGCCTCAACTCCATGGCAATCCCGGCCCTACGTGGCTTCCCGGAAGGGGGAAGGGGTAATGTTACTTGATGGGGGTTTTTTGGCTCAGTTTAGAGTCTCACAGTGTCTCTGCTGGTCACTAGTTGGGTCACCCTGAATGTAGGGTTGCCAACTCCATGTTGGGAAATTCCTGGAGATTTGGGGGGGGGGGGTGAAGTCTGGGAATGGTGGAGTTTGGAGAGCGGAGGGGCCTCACTGGGCTTTACTGCCACAAAGTCCACCTTACAAAGCAGTTATTTCCTCCAGGGGGAACTGACCGCTGTAGTCTGGAGACGGGTTGTAATGCCAGTGTTCCCCCTCAGCTGAGTCAGTGTGAGCCAGCTCCCAGTTTTTTAGCCTCCGGCTCGCACATTTCTGTCTGAGCGCCGGAAGGACGGCTCCAGGGCAACCTAATTCATGCGGGAGCCAAATCGCTCGCTCACAACTTTAAACGCCGGTTGAATTTTGGCTCCACAAGACTCTACAGCTTAGAGGGAGCGTTGATTCCAGATCTCCAGGCCCCACCTGGAGGTTGGCAACCTTCCCTGAACGATGGGCACCACCCGCCACCTCGCCATGCCTCATGGTAAGAGTCGCCTCCGGCTCTCACGTTGCATAATGGTCTCGGGCCCCGTTTCTGAGTATCCCCAGGAAAAACCGGGCAGAGGGGTGGCCTCTTCTCTGCCACCTCCCCACCCATAGGACGGGGTTTCTGGCTGTCATCCTCGCCCCGCCCCCCAGTTCCCCACAACCAGCCACGTCTGTCCCCCCCCTTCCCCATTTCCTGCTGATGTTGTCTTTGTCACCGGTCACGCAGGCGAGACGCAGATGGCCACCACAGCCGCGGTGCCCTTCCCGGAGGCGCCCACGGGGTCTCCGTCTGCTAGCATGGCTCTTGACGCCCACCCGGCCCCGGGCGCTGGGGACCCACGCTCCACCCTCCACGTGGCCGTGAGCACGCAGGGTAAGAAGGGCTGGGCGGCTCGCCCGACACGCCCCCCCGTGTGAACGCCACCCACAGAATAACAGCCTGTGCGGGAACCACTAACCCGGCATGGGATGAAGGGGGTTTGAGACGCTAACGAACGAGCTGGCATGTGGACGCATGGTCCGGTAGAGGTAGCGGCACCCCCCCCCCTCCCCATTTCTCTCTCTCTCTCTCGTCTGCTCCTGGGAGAGGGGCCGGGTATGGGTGGCTTCCCCTTTCCAGCAGTCAGCTGCAGACACCTTTTTTTCTGTGCATGGCGGGCGACATCCGTGGCTCTCTTGAAGATGTGGTTGCGTGGGAGGCAGGTGCATGCGATCGTGTGAGTTGCGCTGAGCGAGGACTCGGTGGCTGCATTTAAAATTAGAAAGTGTGTGTGTGTGAGTCCCTACGTGCGCGTGTGGGAGAAGATGTATATGTTTCAGATGAGAGAGACGGCGGGACGGGGGAAGATGCGGGCTGTGGAACATCGCAGGATTTTTGCATATCACGTCAGCCGGGAGAGGAAAGCGGTCACTCTCCAGACAGGCAGGGTGTGCCCTGGGTTCTAGGATTGCCAGCTTCCAGGTGGGACCTGGAAAACCTTCCAGAATCATGACTGATCTGCAGACGAGAGAGATCAGTTCCCCTTGAGAAAACAGGGCAGGCTTTATTTATACCCTCCCCTCCCAGAGAAAGAGCTCTCTGGAGCCGACTGGGTCAGGTCTGTAGGCATAATGCGCCTCACTCATGCTCCCGCATGCACATGGCAAGCTGCAGTAGGGAACAGGCCAGGAAACGGCTGAGGCAGGAGCTCTCCCAACTGGATAGAAATGTCCCTCCCCAGGGCCGGTTCTTTCATAAGAAAGGGTTAGGCAATAGCCTAGGGGCACTGTCGTATGAGAAAGCCCCACCGGCCTGCCACCCTGCCCCTCCCTTGCCAGAGGGAGTGGTCCATCTCGTCCAACATCCCATAAGAACATAAGAACATTAAAAAAGCCAATGTTGGATCAGGCCAATGGCCCATCCAGTCCAACACTCTGTGTCACACAGTGGCCAAAAACACCAGGGGCCCTCAGGAGGTCCAGCAGTGGGGCCAGGACACTAGAAGCCCTCCCACTTTGCCCCCCACAAGCACCAAGAATATAGTGCATCACTTGCCCCAGACTGAGAGTTCCTATCTATACCTTGTGGCTAAGAGCCACTGATGGACCTCTGCTCCAGATGTTTGTCCGATTCCCTCTCTAAGCCGTCCATGCTTGTAGCCGCCACTCCCTCCTGTGGCAGTGAATTCCACATGTTAATCACTCTTTGGGTGAAGAAGGACTTCCTTTTATCCGTTCTCACCCGACTGCTCAGCAATTTCATGGAGTGCCCCCGAGTTCTTGTATTGTGAGAAAGGGAAAAAAGTACTTCCTTCTCTACCTGCTCTATCCCATGCAGGGGTAGCAACACAACTACTAATGACTTTGTGAGTAGAAATAGTTGGAACAGGTTGACTTCTTTCCACTTCTCAATGTCACCCCAAATTAGAACATAAGAACATAAGAGAAGCCAATGTTGGATCAGGCCAATGGCCCATCCAGTCCAACACTCTGCGTCACACAGTGGCCAAAAACACCAGGGGCCCTCAGGAGGTCCAGCAGTGGGGCCAGGACACTAGAAGCCCTCCCACTCTTGCCCCCCACAAGCACCAAGAATACAGAGCATCACTTGCCCCAGACTGAGAGTTCCTACCTGTACCTTGTGGCTAATAGCCACTGCTGGACCTCTGCTCCACATGTTTCTCCAATTCCCTCTTGAAGCCGTCCATGCTTGTAGCCGCCACCACCTCCTGTGGCAGGGAATTCCACGTGTTCATCACTCTTTGGAGTGAAGGACTTCCTTTTATCTGTTCTAACCCGACCGCTCAGCAATTTCATGGAGTGCCCACGAGTTCTCACACATCTCACACAGTGGCCAACCAGTTCCTCTGGACAGCCAACAACAGGACATAGAGCCCGAGGCCTTCATAAGAACATCAGAAGAGCCCGGCTGAATCTGACCAGTGAGGGTCCATCTAGTCCAGCATCCTGCCTCACACAGTGGCCTCAACCAGTTCCTCTGGAGGGCCAACAACAGGGCAGAGAGGCCGAGGCCTTCCCCTGAGAAGAACCTCAGAAGAGCCCTGCTGGATCAGACCAATGAGGGTCCATCTAGTCCAGCATCCTGTCTCACACAGTGGCCTCAACCAGTTCCTCTGGAGGGCCAACAACAGGGCAGAGAGGCCGAGGCCTTCCCCTGAGAAGAACCTCAGAAGAGCCCTGCTGGATCAGACCAGGGAGGGTCCATCTAGTCCAGCATCCTGCCTCACACAGTGGCCTCAACCAGTTCCTTTGGGGGTCCAACAACAGGGCAGAGAGGCCGAGGCCTTCCCCTGAGAAGAACATCAGAAGAGCCCTGCTGGATCAGACCAGGGAGGGTCCATCTAGTCCAGCATCCCATCTCACACAGCGGCCAGCCAGTTCCTCTGGAGGGCGAGCAACAGGGCAGAGAGGCCGAGGCCTTCCCCTGAGAAGAACCTCAGAAGAGCCCTGCTGGATCTGACCAGTGAGGGTCCATCTCTAGTCCAACATCCCATCTCACACAGTGGCCAGCCAGTTCCTCTGGAGGACCAGCAATAGGGCATAGAGGCCAAGGCCTTCCCTGATGTTGGCTCCTGGCTCAGGGATTCGGAGGACTAGTGTCTCTGAATGTGGAGGTTCCCCACAGCTAGTAGCCATTGACAGACTTCTGTGTCAAATAGTATTTCCTTTTTGTCCATCCTGAACCTACTGCCCATCAGCTTCAGTTTGGTGTAGGGAGCCAGTTTGGTGTGGTGGTTAAGTGCGCGGACTCTAATCTGGGAGAACCAGGTTTGATTCCCCACTCCTCCACTTGCACCTGGCTGGATGACCTTGGGCAAGCCATAGCTCTGTACCAGCTGTTCTCTCAAGGACAGCTTGGGAAAGAGCTCTCTCAGCCCCACCCACCTCACAGGGTGTCTGTTGTGGGGAGGGGAAGGGAAAAGGAGTTTGTAAGCCGCTCTGAGACTCCCTTGGGGAGTGGAGGGCGGGGTATAAATCTAATCTCTTCTTCTTCTTCTTCTTCATTGGAGGCCCTCGAGTTCTAGTATTTTGATCTCCCCCCTGCACCTTTTAGTCTGCTGAAACAACCCCCCTTCCCCGCCCCCCCCCCCCCCCCCGGTCAGTGAGCTAAAATGAGTTTTTCTAGAGGGAGCGTTGTATGCGATGGCAGTGCATGCACACACAAACACATGAACGCATGAAGCCGTCTTCTGCTGAATCAGCCCACTGGTCCATCAAGGTCGGTATTGCCTACTCAGAGTGGCAGCCGCTCTCCAGGGTCTCGGTCAGAGAAAGACCAAGATGAGCGGCCATGTTAGTCTTTTTACAGCGGTCAAAAAGAGGGAGAGTCCAGTAGCGCCTTAAAGATGAACAAAATTTGTGGCAGGGTGTGAGTTTTTGTGAAGTCAGCAGTGACTCACGCAAGCTGCTGCCCCGCCACTATGGGAAGCCAAGCCTTTCAACTGCTCTTTAATGCTCAAAACCATCTGTCTGTCTCGACCTCTCGTCCTTTGATAGTGACTTGCCTCCTTTTGAACTCTTTTTTACACACGCCTCAGAAAGGCACAGTGTGAAGCTTGGAAGCGTTTCCAAATGAGCTGGCAAAGAATAGGTGGCTTTTATGTATCAGCGCCAAGCGAAAAAAGGACCTTCGGTGGACTCTCGACAGGGCAATCCTTAACAGAAGTGTGGCCTTGCAGGCCTTTGGCGTCAGAGTTCTTAGCAGGCGTGACTCTGCGTAAGATTGCACGGTAAAACAGTGAAACCCCACACTGCAACCCCCCCCCCCCCAAAAAAAAAGATACCAAAACCCAAACCCCTTTTATAGAAAGTTGCACAATGAATGCGTTTCAAACACTGCCCGGCAAAAGCCAAAGGTAGACTTCACCTGAACTTCTGAAGCTGCCCAGGACTAAATCAGATGTGCAACACAGGACGCTGCCAAATACTGAATCACCATCAGTCCATCCAAGGTCAGTATTGTTGGCAGCTGCCCTCCAGGGTCTCAGGCTGAGATCTTTCACGTCACCAGCTGCCTGGTCCTTTTTAATTGGAGATGCCGGGGATGGAACCGGGGACCTTCTGCTTGCCAAGCAGAGGCTCTTCCATTGAGCCACAGCCCCTCTTCACAGCTCTCCAGGGTCTCAGGCGGAGGTCTTTCCCATCACCTCCTGCCTGGTCCTTTTAACTGGAGATGCCGGGGATTGAACCAGGGGCCTTCTGCATGCTGAGCAGAAGCTCTTCCACTGAGCCACAGCCCTTCATGGTTCTCCAGGGTCTTAGGTAGAGGTCTTTTCCATCACCTACTACTTGGTCCTTTTAACTGGAGATGCCGGGGATTGAACCTGGGACCTTCTGCATGCCAAGCAGAGGCTCTGCCACTGAGCCACAGCCCCTCTTGACATTTCTCCAGGGTCTCAGGCTGAGGTCTTTCCCATCACCTCCTGCCTGGTCCTTCTAACTGGAGATGCCAGGGATTGAACCTGGGACCTCCTGCATGCCAAGCAGAGGCTCTTCCATTGAGCCACAGCCCCTCTTCACAGCTCTCCAGGGTCTCAGGCTGAGGTCTTTCCCATCTCCTCCTGCCTGGTCCTTTTAACTGGAGATGCCGGGGATTGAACCTGGGACCTCCTGCATGCCAAGCAGAGGCTCTTCCATTGAGCCACAGCCGCTCTTCACAGCTCTCCAGGGTCTCAGGCTGAGGTCTTTCCCATCACCTCCTGCCTGGTCCTTTTAACTGGAGATGCCGGGGATTGAACCTGGGACCTTCTGCATGCTGAGTGGAGGCTCTACCACTGAGCCACAGCCCCTCTTGACAGCTCTCCAGGGTCTCAGGCTGAGATCTTTCCCATCACCTCCTGCCTGGTCCTTTTTAACTGGAAATGCCGGGGATTGAACCTGGGACCTTCTGCTTGCCAAGCAGAGGCTCTGCCACTGATCTATGACCCCTCCCAAATGCAGACAACCTCTGAATCCCAGAGCAAGAAGGCAATATCAGGGGAAGGCCTTGGCCTCGACGCCCCATTCTTGACCCTCCAGAGGAACTGGTTGGCCAATACGTGAGACAGAATGCTGGACTGAATGGACCACTGTTCTGATCCAGCAGGGCTCTTCTGATGTTCTTTTCAGGGGAAGGCCTTGGCCTCTCTGCCCTGTTGTTGGCCCTCCAGAGGAACTGGTTGGCCACTGTGTAAGACAAGATGCTGGACTGGATGGACCACTGGTCTGATCCAGCAGGGCTCTTCTGATGTCCTTATGAAGGCCTCAGCCTCTCTGCCCTGTTGCTGGCCCTCCAGAGGAACTGTTTGGGCGCTGTGTGAGACAGGATGCTGGACTGGATGGACCACTGGTCTGACCCAGCAGGGCTCTCCTGATGTTCTTAAGTGGTCCCCTCTGACTGCAAGAGGTTCTCCAGGTTCTTGGGCAGAGAAGTCTTTCCCCGGGGCCAGTGGCATGTTGTAACTCAGCATCGCCATCTCGGACCGGCAGCCGTTCTTCACCTTCTCATACACAGGAAGGGCTTCCCCATCGCCTGCCCCTGACACCTTCTAATGGAAAAACTTCAGGGAGAGCCCCACAAAGGGCTCAGGCAACTGATGGTGAGCTAGAATTGGAGTCACCCTTCCCTCGTCTTGGGAGATTTCCTAGTAAATCGGTACACATGAACACACGGAGCTGCTACATGCTGAATCAGACCCTTGGTCCAGCATGATCAGTCTTGTCTACTCAGACTGGCAGCAGCTCTCCAAGGTCTCGGGCTGAGGTCTTCCACATCACCTCCTGCCTTGTCCTTTTAACTGGAGATGCCAGGGATTGAACCTGGGACCTCCTGCATGCCAAGCAGAGGCTCTGCCTCTGGGCCACAGCCCCTCCTTACAGCTCTCCAGGGTCTCAGGCTGAGGTCTTTCACATCACCTCCTGCCTTGTCCTTTTAACTGGAGATGCCAGGGATTGAACCTGGGACCTCCTGCATGCCAAGCAGAGGCTCTGCCTCTGGGCCACGGCCCCTCCTTACAGCTCTCCAGGGTCTCAGGCTGAGGTCTTTCACATCACCTCCTGCCTTGTCCTTTTAACTGGAGATGCCGGGGATTGAACCTGGGACCTCCTGCATGCCAAGCAGAGGCTCTGCCTCTGGGCCACGGCCCCTCCTTACAGCTCTCCAGGGTCTCAGGCTGAGGTCTTTCACATCACCTCCTGCCTTGTCCTTTTAACTGGAGATGCCGGGGATTGAACCTGGGACCTCCTGCATGCCAAGCAGAGGCTCTTCCACTGAGCCACGGCCCCTCTTCACAGCTCTCCAGGGTCTCAGGCGGAGGTCTTTCCCATCACCTCCTGCCTGGTCCTCTTAACTGGAGATGCTGCCGGGGATTGAACCAGGGACCTTCTGCATGCCAAGCAGAGGCTCTTCCACTGAGCCACAGCCCCTCTTTACAGCTCTCCAAGGTCTCGGACTGAGGTCTTTCACATCACCTCCTGCCTTGTCCTTTTTAAGTGGAGATACCATTTACTAACATTACTGTTAATGTATTTTATTGTGATTTTACTGTAATTTTATGTTGCTTTTGTAAGCTGCCCTGAGGCGGCCCTGGCCGGTAGGGCAGGGTAGATATTTAATAAATCAAATCAAATTGAACCTGGGACCGTCTGCATGCCAAGACGATCCTTTACCACTGAGCCACAGGCCCTCCCCGAACATCTTAAGAATGACTCCTGCTCTTTCTGCCCACGCCTCCTGATTCTAAGAATGTAGGCCCAGAGCAGCAACCCATGCCAGAGATACAACGGGCAGCCTCCTCTGAGGAGGAGCAATGCCGGTGCATCTTTCCATCTGATACAGCTGGAACGTGTCAAACCCTTCCTCCCGCCGGCTCCCTCAAAGGGCGCCGATCGGCGAGAGGCCAGCCCGAAAGCGGAGCACGCAGAGATGCGGCAGGCAGCCTCCACAAGCTCATAAGATCTTTTCCCCGCTTTCCGCATCCGTTTGGGCACGCAGGCCGGTGGATGGCTGCTGGGCGTCAGGGCAAGAGGCCGTGCGGAGGAGGCGCCTGGGAAAACCATTAAAACAACCCCTCCCCCCCTTTTAAATAGTTTGTATATTCCACAGCTGTAAGGCCAGTCCACCAAATGGAGAGGGAAGGAGATGGAAGGGCGGCGCGGGGGGGGGGGGGGGGAGGATGCAGAGGGAGGAAGGGAATTGAAAGTCCCATCTCATGTACCTTGAGACAGGCCTGAAGAAGTGATTCATTTTGCACAGACAAGAGACTTCCTGTTCCCTCGGCCATGCCTGGAGAGAAGGGGGGGGGGACGGGTGGGGGGGGGGCTTTTTGTCTCTGGAATCAGAGGCCGTCCTGCTCTTTACTTCGCCATCTGTCTTGGGGGGAGGATATCCTGTCCCTATAACAGAAGCCCGATGGGCTCTTCTTTGCCAGGTAATATTCTTGACCCCCATGCCGTGAAAATCTCGCCGCCTGTTTCCACGCTCTAAGTTTCTATCAGAGGGAGACGGCGTCTTTAATAAATAAATAATAAATAAATGATTTTTCTCCAGGGCCTGTTGGCAGCCCTAGCAACTGGCATCGCATTAGCGAACAGGCCTTATACTCAGTGTTCCCTCTAGGCTGAGTTAGCGTGAGGTAGCTCCCAGTTTTTTAGCCTCCAGCTCACACCTTTTTGTCTCCGCTCAGGCAGGATGGCTCCAGGGCAAACTAACTGATGCAGCTGCCAAATCGTTCGCTCCCACCTTGAATGCCAGCAGCTCGCAAAGTAGAATATTTGCTCACAGGACTCCACAGCTTAGAGGGAGCATTGCAAGTCCTACCTGCGTGAAAGGCCTAGAGGGTCACTCTCCTGTTTGTTGGGGGGGGGGGGAGGGAGAAAAACAAACAGGAAACAGAGAATCCAACCTTCTAGGCCAGGGGTGGGCAAACTTGCTCAGCGTAAGAGCCACCTAGAACAGGGGTGGCCAAACTTGATTAACGTAAGAGCCGCATAGAATAAACATCATGACATGAACAAATATTACCTGCTTTTATTGGAAAATAAGCAAAATTGCTTTTTATTAACATCAAATGAGACAAAAATAATAACAAAAGGGGTAAAAGCAGATATTAATAATGATATTAATTTGTCCAATGATATTTGTTTGCTAATGATAGGCCGGGAGCCACATAATATATGTGAAAGAGCCGCATGCGGCTCCCGAGCCACAGTTTGCCCACCCCTGTTCTAGGCAATCCCATCGCTACCCTGACTTTTATGAGATGCAAACTGGAAAATGGTTGTCGTAGCCGAGTTGCTGAAACAGACGTACCGACTCATTTCTCCCTCCCTCCCCGCATACTGAGGAGAAAGGGAAAATTAATTCCTCTTTCTTTAAAAGCACAAGCACAGGGACCCGGCTTTCGAATGAGCAGTCGGGTAAACTCTGGCGGCCCGCTCCAGCCTGCATCTCTAAGTTCCAAGCTTTCTTGGGGAAGGGGAACCCAAGTCACACACACACACCCTTTTCCCATCAGAGCCAAGGGATAAATCCTCATTTTATAGAGGAAGTCGTGGGGGGGGGGGGACAGGGAGAGAGATCACATTTGTCCAGAACAGAGATGGTGCAAAAAAGAAAGCGAAAGAAGAAAGAAGTACTTTTCTCCCTTTCTCGCCATACAAGAACTCGTGGGCACCCCATGAAATTGCTGAGCAGTCGGGTTAGGACAGATAAAAGGAAGTCCTTCTTCACCCAAAGAGTGATTAACACGTGGGATTCACTGCCACAGGAGGTGGCGGTGGCTCCAAGCATGGACAACTTCAAGAGGGAACTGGATAAACATATGGAGCAGAGGTCCATCAGTGGCTCTTAGCCACAAGGTATAGATAGGGACTCTCAGTCTGGGGCAAGTGATGCTCTGTCTTCTTGGTGCTTTGTGGGGGGCAACAGTGGGAGGGCTTCTAGTGTCCTGGCCCCACTGCTGGACCTCCTGAGGGCACCTGGTGTTTTTGGCCACTGTGTGACCCAGAGTGTTGGACTGGATGGGCCATTGCCTTGATCTAACATGGGCTTCTCTTATGTTATGTTCTTAAAAAAACTGCTCCAAACCTGAATTCCCACGAGATGTGGCTATAAATAGAATCTACAGACAATGCTCTGAAATTGTATTTCGCCGCTTAATTAATTATTGCTGGGGAAAGGAATGCTCTAAAATCCACCACCACCCCCGGCAAAAAAAAAAATGATTGGAAGATAAAAAGCAAACTCCGAAATCCTTTCGGGTTGGCCGGAGGGCGTTTCTCGCCTTAGATTGATTTACATTTTGGAAATGCCCTCCCCCCCCCCCTCCCCCGAACACGGTGTGATTTTGGCCTCTTTGGAGAGAGATGGAAGGAAGGATGAGAGAGCGCAACACGAAGTCTGGCCCAACAGACAGAGCAAAGACTCTTTAGCCTTGATGTATGTCTGAAGTGTCGTCAAGTTACTTCCGACTTACGGTGACTCTGTGAATTAATGAATCAATTGAAGCTGAAGGGGCCGTGGCTCAGTGGTAGAGCATTTGCTTGGCATGCAGAAGGTCCCCAGTTCAATCCCCGGCATCTCCAGTTAAAAGGACAGGCAGGAGGTGATGGGAAAGACCTCCGCCTGAGACCCTGGAGAGCTGTAAAGAAGGGCTGTGGCTCAGTGGCAGAGCCTCTGCTTGGCATGCAGAAGGTCCCAGGTTCAATCCCCAGCATCTCCAGTTAAAAAGGACCAGGCAGGAGGTGATGGGAAAGACCTCCGCCTGAGACCCTGGAGAGCTCTAAAGAGGGGCTGTGGCTCAGTGGTAGAGCATCTGCTCAGCATGCAGAAGGTCCCCGGTTCAATCCCTGGCATCTCCAGTTAAAAAGGACCAGGCAGCAGGTGATGTGGAAGACCTCAGCCTGGGACCCTGGAGGGCTGTAAAGAGGGGCTTTGGCTCAGCGGCAGAGCATCTGCTTGGCATGCAGGAGGTCCCAGGTTCAATCCCCAGCATCTCCAGTTAGAAAGGACCAGGCAGGAGGTGATGGGAAGGACCTCTGCCTGAGACCCTGGAGAGCTGTAAAGAGGGGCCGTGGCTCAGTGGAAGAGCCTCTGCTTGGCATGCAGAAGGTCCCAGGTTCAATCCCCGGCATCTCCAGTTAAAAAGGACCAGGCAGGAGGTGATGGGAAGGACCTCTGTCTGAGACCCTGGAGAGCTGTAAAGAGAGGTCGTGGCTCAGTGGAAGAGCCTCTGCTTGGCATGCAGAAGGTCCCAGGTTCAATCCCCGGCATCTCCAGTTAAAAAGGATCAGGCAGGAGGTGATGGGAAAGACCTCCGCCTGAGACCTTGGAGAGCTGTAAAGAGGGGCCGTGGCTCAGTGGAAGAGCCTCTGCTTGGCATGCAGGAGGTCCCAGGTTCTCAAACAAACTCATGGAGTTTAGGCCCTTCAGTTAGACAATTCAGTAGCTAAAGAAAAGCTCTCTGCACTCTAAATAACAGATGCTAGCATCTCTGGTCGGCTGCTGTGAGAAACCAGATTCTGGACTAGATCTTGCCATCTCCAGGCTGGGAGATTCCTGGAGGTTTGGGGGTGGAGCCTGGGAAAGGTGGGATTTGGGGAGGGAAAGGGACTAAGGGATGATGTGATGCCATAATGTCCACTTCCCGAAGCTGCTGTTTCCTCCAGGGGAACTGTCGTCCGGAAATCAGCTATAATTCTGGGAGATTTCCGGGTCCCACTTTGCAGACCTCCTTCTCCTCCCCCCGCCTCCAAATCTATCCCAGCAAGGCCACCCAACTCCCACCGGCATTCTTAGAACAAAGCCAAGCCCTCAGTGGCCCTCACAAGTACGCGATTTCGCCCTTAATTGTTACCCCCACTGTTTCCAATTGGCCCTCACTGCTCAGTAAAATCAGCCCGTTAGAAACGCACAACTCCGGTTATTTGGTTGTCGGCGTCCACTCCAGTTGGGGGGTGTTTTTGCACTCGACCGCCGGGGTTAAACATGCCCCCATCACTCTCTGGGCCAGATTTTTGAAAGAAACCGCTGGCTTCTTTCGGAGCTCACCCCTCCAGTGTTTTCTCCACGGGAAGCTCTTTCTTTCTCTCGTTTTTTGTGACAAAATAATGGGATTTTTAAAAAAAAAATTGCAATTGACAGGTAGTTACAGAATTTCATTCCCCCAACAGCTCCCTTTTGTGAGAAAAGATCTGAGGCCTCAATGGAAACCCGTTTTTTGGTGTGCCCTCTGACCCGAACGCGGGGGAGCGGGGGGGGGGGCCTTTCTGAGCAACTGGAGTTTTTGGGGTCGGTTGTGAGAAAAGACCCCAGCACACCCAGACGTACACACAGCCAATGCCCGCTGGTGTTCTTGACTTTTTAAGCCACTAAGCATCTTAAACAGGGACAGATTAGAGATTCACCGTAGTCCATTGTGCAGTTCAAAAGCCGGGTCGGCTCTAACGTAGGGTAATCTTGGGCAGACGTCCAGGGGGACATTTCATCAGGGGGTGCCAAAGTCAGCGACAGGAAAGCTTTTCTCTTAAAGGCTCTCTCTGTAGGGTTGCCAACCTCCAGGGAGGGGGCTGGAGATCTCCTCCTATTATGATTAATCTCCAGGAAACAGAGATCGGTTCCCCTGGAGAAAATGGCCGCTCTGGAAGGTAGATTCTAGGGCCTTGTGTCCCACTGAGGTATTTCCCAACCCAGAGCTGGCAACCAATGCTCCCCCTAAGCTGTGCAGTCTTGTGAGCAAAAATCCTACTTTGTGAGCTCCTGGCATTAAAGTGGTGAGCCAGCGATTTGGCTGCTGCATGTATTAGTTTGCTCTGGAGCCATCCTTCCTGAGCTAAGAAAAAAATGGGAGAGCCAGAGGCTTAAAAACTGTGAGCTAGCTCACACCAGCTAAGCTTAGAGGGAACACTGCTGGCAACCCTATCTCGCTGCGATCAGCAGCTGGGAAAGAGAGCTTTTGGGGGGACAAAGGGTGTCAAGGGTACAGCTTGCTACAGCGTTCCCTCTAAGCTGAGTTAGTGTGAGCTGGCTCACAGTTTTTTAGCCTCCGGCTCACAGATTTTTGTCTTCGCTGAGGAAGGATGGCCCCACAGCAAACTAATTTATGCATTAGCATAGGCGTCAACTACGAGGGGGCTTGAGGGCTCGAGCCACCCCCGAAATTTCCCAGGGGGGACTGAGCCCCCCCCCCCGGGAAAACGGTGCATCCTCTGCTGTGCCTCCCTCGGCCCTTCCTAGTGCCGCCGCCGTCTCTCTCTCCCCCTCCCCCACCTGGCCACTCCGACCCTTCCTCCGTCCGTCCAGGGGCCAGCTAAGCAAATGCCCAGCTGGCCCCTGGACGGACAGAGGGAGGGATGGAAGCAGGAGTGGCCAGGTGGGGCGGGGAGGCGGCGGCATGGTCCCAGCGGGCGCACGCGTGAAGCGCGCGCGCACGGAAGAGCCCCTGCCCCCCCCAGAGTTTTTAAACTCTACGACCCTGTGCATTAGCCAAATGGCTTGCTCACAGTTGGTGTAGCCAGTTTGGTGTCGTGGTTAAGTGCGCGGGCTCTAATCTGGGAGAACCGGGTTTGATTCCCCAGTCCTTCACTTGCACCCGCTGGATGACCTTGGGCAAGCCATAGTTCTGTCAGAGCTGTTCTTGAAAGAGCAGTTCTCAGTCAGAGCTCTCTCAGCCCCACCTGCCTCACAGGGCGTCTGTTGTGGGGAGGAGAAGGGAAAGGAGACTGTAAGCCGCTCTGAGACTCCAAGTGAAGGGCAGGGTATAAATCCAATCTCTTCTTCTAATGCCAGCAGTCTTCCCTCTAAGCTGAGTCAGTCTGAGCCAGCTCACCGTTTTTTAGCCTCCAGCTCACCCATTTTTGTCTTAGCTCAGGAAGGAGGGCTCCAGAGCCAACTAATCTATGCAGCAGCCAAATCGCTCACTCCCAACTTCAATGCCAGCAGCTCACAACGTAGAATTTTTGCTCACAGGACTCCACAGCTTAGAGGGAGCATTCCGCTCCTTCGCGATCCTGAGCTGAAGTTTCTAACCACGAGTCGGCGGAGGGGAGAAGGTATCTGAACTTCGACCGCTCCTCCCAAAGGAACATCTCTCTAGCAAAACTAGTTGTCAATCAGTGTCACCGACAGGGCTGTTGGCTCCAGGCTGGTAAATTCCTGGAGAATTTGGGGGTGGGGTCTGGGGAGGGGAGGGGAGGGACTTTGAGAGGTAGAATGTTACAGAACACCCCCTTCCGAACTAGCCATTTTCTCCGGGGGAACTGATCTCTGTTGCCTGGAGACCAGTTGTAATGGTGGGAACCCTCCAAAGAGAGGGGCAGTTCAGGAAGGCCAAAGGCCAAACTAATCAGTGGTCGCATCCAGTGTTCCCTCTAAGCTAAGTTAGAGTGAGCTAGTTCATGGTTTTTTAGCCTCCAGCTCACACATTTTCTTCTCAGCTCAGGGAGGATGGCTCCAGAGCCAACTAATTTGTGCATTACAAGAAGAGAAGAAGAAGAGATTGGATTCACTACCCAAGGGAGTCTCAGAGCAGCTTACAAACTCCTTTCCCTTCCCCTCCCCACAACAGACACCCTGGGAGGTAGGTGGGGCTGAGAGAGCTCTGAGACAACTGTCCTTGAGAGAACAGCTGTGCCAGAGCTATGGCTTGCCCAAGGTCATCCAGCAGCAGCTGCAAGTGGAGGAGTGGGGAATCAAACCCAGTTCTCCCAGATAAGAAGAAGAAGAAGAGGAGATTGGATTATATCCCACCCTCCACTCACTCAGAGTCTCAGAGTGGCTTACAAACTCCTTTCCCTCCCTCTCCCCACAACAGACACCCTGTGAGGTAGGTGGGGCTGAGAGAGCTCTTTCCCAAGCTGTCCTTGAGAGAGCAGCTGGTACAGAGCTATGGCTTGCCCAAGGTCATCCAGCCAGGTGCAAGTGGAGGAGTGGGGAATCAAACCCGGATCTCCCAGATTAGAGTCCGCGCACTTAACCACTACACCAAACTGTGTAAGAAGAAGAAGAAGAGATTTGGATTTATACCCTGCCCTTCACTTGGAGTCTCAGAGTGGCTTACAGACTCCTTTCCCTTCCCCTCCCCACAACAGACGCCCTGTGAGGTAGGTGGGGCTGAGAGAGCTCTTTCCCAAGCTGTCCTTGAGAGAGCAGCTGGTACAGAGCTATGGCTTGCCCAAGGTCACCCAGCAGGTGCAAGTGGAGGAGTGGGGAATCAAACCCGGTTCTCCCAGATTAGAGTCTGCGTACTTAACCACGACACCAAACTGGCTCTTTGGCATTAGCCAAATCGTTCACTCACACTTTGAATGCCAGGAGCTCACAAAGCAGAATTTTAGGCTCACTAGACTCCACAGCTTAGAGGGAGCATTGGCCGCATCCTGTTTCGGGCTCCAAACTCTGGGTACCACTGATGGATGCGAACGCTTGCTGCTGCTGCTACGTGGCCTGGTTGGTGTCTCTGTGGTGTGACTGGTTGTTTCCTTTCTCCTCCTGGCATCTCCCCTGCCCCACTCTGCCTGGTATCTTTAGCGGGTCACCACCTGTGGCGTGGCCGCATGCCACTCCGTCGTGCTCAGCCGGCCGCTCTCCTGACGGTGCTTCGAGTGACCGGGGAGGGGGACGCAGAGGGACTGGATGTGCCTGCCCCTCCTTAACTGTGTTGGTTACTAACCGCATGGGGTTTTTCTTCGGCTAGGCGGAAAGGCCGCCAGGGTAGCGAACCTCGTTGTTTTTCTTTCCGGCTGCCTTGAAATCCTCAAGGCCTCCTGCAGAGATGTATCTGTGTGATGAGATGGGGGAGTGGGAGAAGCCAGCACAAAGAACTCTTCTCTTTCATTCTGGCTGTCCCTCTGGTGCTCGGGGTGGGGGGTTGATCCGTACTTCGGGCCCCTGCTGAGACCCCCTTTTCCAGAGGCCGGTCAGAAGCCACAGATGGGCTAGGTTGGAAAGTACCCCACCGCATCCGCAGCGAATTCCGAGCCTGGTTCTGATGGATCCGCCAAATGTAGGGTTTTCTGGTCCCAGTTCTTCTGAGTCCACCAAGCCTGGAGCTGGGGGGGGGGGGGGTCACCCGCCTCCCCGGGAAAGAGTCCTCCTGATCATCCGTGCCCTGATTCAGGCTTTGCAAGCTTGAAGGTTTCTTCTCCCTGCGTCTCAGTCCCAAACATCTTCCCACTGTGACAATTCTGATGCATTTCTTAAAAGACTTCTCTCCTGCCTTTTCCATCAACCACAACAGTTCAGCATAAATAGGGGTGCGTTCATACGGCTCTTTTGAGCCGCGCCAGGCATGAATGTCTGGTGGATTTAAAGTGCACGTCCAGATCATAACATCTGGGAATCGTGCCATTTCTGTGAGTAGCTCGTCGATCCCCGTTGGGGATCTGTACTTAAAAGATAGTGGTGAAAGTCCGGTCTAAAGCTGGCCAGCGGGCCAATGCCGGACTTTCCACCATCAGGTCGTACCTCCAGCGCGCAATCAGCCTGTAGGGATGGTCTCCAGACCATCCCAAATGGCCACCATTTTAAAAAAGTCAGCGATGTGCGCATAACCACTTAAACACAGAGCTCCGCTCAAGCGATCCGAACAATTTAATGTTTCTGACGGTCCCCTGAACTTTATCAACTTTGTAAACTGAAAGGGTACCTAGAGGAAGGTACCACTGGCAGCGCTTTTACCATTTTAGTCCGTGCATGCGCGGAAAAACAAGTATATGAGGTGCCTATGTGCATGCGCAGACAGCATTTTTTTAAAAAGCCATCCACACAGCTCCTTACGGTAGACACCATCTAGACAATCCACCATGGGAGTCATGCGCGATAAAGCGCTTCATGGGTGGGCTGTCTGGTCGTGCAACGCTGGATCAAAAAGATCTGGCTCAAATTACAGCTGGGTCAATGGCCGGATTAGCTGCCCGTCTGAACACACCCTAGCAGTATAAAAATACCACCACCACCCCGATAAGGATAAATAAGGGTCTGCTGACCCTGGCTAGCCCTATCTTGTCAACTCTCAAAAGCTAAGTAGGGTCAGCCCGGGTTGGTACTGAGATGGGAGACGCCAAAGAAGTCTGGGGTCGCTACGCAGAGGCAGGCAACGGCAAAACCACCTCTGTCCTAAGTCTTTTGTCCTAACCTCATCCGATCCTGGAAGCTAAATACTGTTGGCTCCGGTTAGTATTTTGATGGGAGATCGCCAAGGAAGTCCAGGGTCTCTGTACGCAATGTCACCAGTACACGGCAGACAGTCCACAAGAATAACACACAATCCCAAGACAATCCGGTGTGAAAAAATATACAGGTGCATGCTAGATACCCACAGAAAAGCACAGGCTAGATTAAAGCCATAACATCGTTTAGTGTCTGGTGTGAGGCACATTTGATTTTGGCAGCTGCAGCCGCATGCTTGGACCTTGCCCAAGTAGATAAACAGAAGATACGCCACCTATGTGTTTTTGATATGTTTTAATTGTCTGCTTAAATATGTTTTAACGATTTTAAGGAATGTCACTGTCGCCATAATAGCTCGTTGTCAGCCGCCCTGAGCCCGCCGTATGGCGAGGAGGGCGGGATATAAATCTCAACAAATAAATAAATAGTAAATCAATGAAAGGGGCTGCAGTGACTCAAGTGGTTAAGACACTGAACTGCAGACTGGTCGTTCAGCAGTTCGAGACCCGAGTGCCGCATGACGGAGTGAGCGCCCGTCTCTGGCCCCAGCTCCTGCCAACCTAGCAGTTCGAAAGCAAGAGATTGCAAGTAGATAAATAGGTGCCGCTTCGGTGGGAAGGCGACAGCGTTCCGTGCACCTCGGCGTCTAGTCATGCCAGCCACATGACCATGGAAAAGTCTTTGGACAGCGCTGGCTCTTTGGCTTGGAAACGGAGGTGAGCACCGCGTCCCTAGAGTAGTATTCAACTGGCTTTCGAGCAAGGGAAACCTTATCTTTACCTTTACTAAATCAATGAAAGCGTCTACTTGAATGTAACATTGAATGTAAGATTCCTGTGTAGGATTTGTTCCTGGGGAACGAGCAGAGGTCTGAAACGCTTAAATATCCGGGAAAAGTGTTGAAAGAGAGATGCAGACTGACTGAATTTGGAGCAGACTGCTTTTGAGAATACAAGACTGTTAAAGGGATATAGACTGGGAGAGTTTGGAGCAGACAGCTATGTGAAATCTAATCGACCTTTGTATTTTTTCTATGAAGGAATAAGTGGTTTTTTAAGGTAAAGGTAAAGGTTTCCCTTGCTCGAAAGTCAGTCAAATCCGACTCTAGGGGTGCGGTCCACATCTCCGTTTCCAAGCCGAAGAGCCAGCGCTGTCCGAAGACATCTCCCTGGTCACGTGGCCAACATGACTAGATGCCGAGGCACACGGAACGCGGTCACCTTCCCACCGGAGCGGTACCTATCTATCTACTTGCAATCTCTTGCTTTCGAACTGCTAGTGTTGGCAGGAGCTGGGGCCAGAGACGGGAGCTCACTCCATCACGCGGCACTCGGGTCTCAAACTGCCGAGCTACCAATCTTCCGGTCTGCAGCTCAGCGTCTTCACTGAGCCACCGCAGCCCCAAGTGGTTTTTTACCAGACACTAAATGATATTATGGCTTTTATCTAGTCTCTGTTGTTATTGTATTGTTCTGTGGGCATCTGGCACACCCTTGTATATATTTTTTCATACCAGTACATGGTAGACCAATCAAAGGATTTGGCCACCCGTTTTGACATTTAGAAGAAGAAGAGATTGGATTTATACCCTGCCCTTCACTACACGAAGGAGTCTCAGAGCAGTTTACAATCTCCTTTCCCTTTCCTCCCCACAACAGACACCCTGGGAGGTGGGTGGGGCTGAGAGAGCTCTTCCGAGGACTGCCCTTGAGAGAACAGCTCTGAGAGAACTTGTGACTGATCCAAGGTCATGCCAGCAGCTGCATATGGAGGAGGAGGAAGAAGAGATTGGATTTATACCCTGCCCTTCACTACCCAAAGGAGTCTCAGAGCAGCTTACAAACTCCTTTCCCTCCCCCTCCCCACAACAGACACCCTGGGAGGTAGGTGGGGCTGAGAGAGCTCTTTTGAGGACTGCTCTTGAGAGAACAGCTCTGAGAGAACTTGTGACTGACCCAAGGTCACACCAGCGGCTGCACGTGGAGGAGTGGGGAATCAAACCCGTGCTCCTAACCACTACACCAAACTGGCTCTCTGTCCCTTATTTCTTTCCCCCCATCCGTTTTCTTTTATTCCATCCTACCAGCTCTCTTCCCCATTCCTGGCCCGCGGGGAAGGGGGGAAAAAATCTGTTTCATTCTCTTTTTTTCTGCATTCTTAATAAGGAACCATTCAGAGCGTTGATTGCTTTACCTGATAGAACGGGTCTGGAAGGCACGAAGTCAGACTGATGCGGCTGGGACCCTCCCGGCCCTCTCTGGCTCTGATTCCGTATTAATTTTAAGCATGTGAATATTTAAACAGCTCAAGCTTAACACTTCCCCCCCTCCCTCCACTGCATGAATATGAGATTCCTCCAGACCGTAGGTGCAGAGGAGGAGGAGGAGATTGGATTTATACCCTGCCATTCACTACCCAAAGGAATCTCAGAGCAGCTTACAATCCTTTTTCCTTCGCCTCTCCACAACAGACACCCTGGGAGGGAGGTGGGGCTGAGGGAGCCCTTTTGAGAACTGCTCATGAGAGAACCGCTCTGAGAGAACTTGTGACTGACCCAAGGTCACACCAGCAGCTGCATGTGGAGGAGGAGTGGGGAATCAAACCCGCTTCTCCCAGACTAGAGTCCGCATTCCTAACCACTGCACCAAACTGGAAGTTTTGTAAAATCAGAAACCACCTCCAGCAAGGTGTAAAGTGAGGTGCCTCTGAGCACGTACAGAATGCCTTTCCTAGAATACGTTCTTGTACGTTCCGAGAACGTACAGAATGCCTTTCCTCCTCCTCCTCCTTCTAGAACCTAACATCTGAGCAGATGCGACACAGAAATGACAGTTTCGAAAAGTGTTAGGGAAGTGGGAGTTATCAAGACGGCCCAGGGTAGAATTAAGTTTTTTAAAAACACGCCGGAGTTGTCAGGTTCGAGCCTCAAAAGCACTTAGCTAGTCGGGAAGACAATTAACAAAACGCATCGGGAAACGGATAAAAAGAATCGCTTGATTAATCAAGTAATGATGCCTCTGGCCCATTAAACCTGCACTATAACCCAGCCCCAGAGCTGGTTTCTGGAACGAGATCAGGACGGAAATTAATAGCAATAATTGGTATTAATACTGCATTCTGAGGCTGTAGATTTTGCCCCTTCAAAGCGCCCAAGTAATTTTATATAGCTAACAATGAAAGGAACGCTTTATTAAATGGTAATTTCCCCCCCCCCCCATGCCCATTAAAAGGGAGGCACAAAAGAAAATTTTTATATAGCGCCATTTAAAACATTTAAATGAACACTTCTCTTAAATTAGTATTTTATTATGTAATTGTTCGGGGTTTCTTTAGCAATAAAATAGGCGTTGGAAATGATTTTTTTTTAAACTGCAGAAGGCATTTTTTTTAATATGCAAAGGGTAGCGCTTCAAGGTATGGTTGCCAACTCTGGCTTGAGACATTCCTGGAGATCTAGGGGTTAGAGCCCTCGGAGGGACCTCCACAAGGTAGAATATCAGTCTCTCCACCCTCCAAAGCAGCCATTGCCTCCAAAGGAAATTGATCTCTGCCATCTGGAGATCAGTTGTGATTCCAGGAGATCTCCAGGCCCCACCTGGAGGGTGGCAAGCCTTCCCACTCCTTCAGCAAAGCCCAAGCCATTGGTGGGTCAGAGGGCGTGTCTCTTTCTTCCTTGCTTCAGTGCAGTGAAGTTGATGGGCAGGAGGTTCAGGACAGGCAAAAGGAAATACTACTTTATAAAGAGAACGATTCAAATGTGGGATTCGCTGCCAGAGGATGTCGTGACGGCCACAGGAATAAAACAACCGTAAAAGGGGATTAGGCAGACTCATGGAGAAGAGAAAGAGAAGAAGAGATTGGATTTATACCCCGCCCTTCACTTGGGAGTCTCAGAGCGGCTTACAGACTCCTTTCCCTTCCCCTCCCCACAACAGACACCCTGTGAGACAGGTGGGGCTGAGATGGTTCTGAGAGAACTGTGACTGAGAGGACAGCTCTGAGAGAACTCGTGACTGACCATAGGTCACACCAGCAGCTGCCAGCGGAGGCGGAGTGGGGAATCAAACCCGGTTCTCCCAGATTAGAGTCCGCCACTCTTAACCACTACACCAAACTGGCTCATGAGTCTACCAGTGGCTACTAGCCATGGTGACTGAGGGGAACCTCCATATTCAGAGACACTAATCCTGCAAATTGCAGAGCCAAGAGGCAATATCAGGGGAAAGTCTCAGCCTCTCTGCCCCGTTGTCGGCCCTCCAGAGGAGCTGGTTGGCCACTGTGTGAGACAGGAGGCTGGACTAGGGGGACCCTCTCTGGTCTGACCCAGCAGGGCTCTTCTGGTGTTCTTCTCAGGGGAAGGCCTCAGTTAGGTGTAGTGGTTAAGTGCGCGGACTCTAATCTGGGAGAACCGGGTTTGATTCCCCACTCCTCCACTTGCACCTGGCTGGATGACCTCGGGCAAGACATAGCTCTGTACCAGCTGTTCCCTCAAGGACAGCTTGGGAAAGAGCTCTCTCAGCCCCACCTACCTCACAGGGTGTCTGTTGTGGGGAGGGGAAGGGGAAGGAGTTTGTAAGCCGCTCTGAGACTCCTTTGGGTAGTGAAGAGCGGGGTATAAATCCAATCTCCTCCTCCTCCTCCTCCTCCTCCTCTCTGCCCTGTTGTTGGCCCTCCAGAGGAACGGGTTGAGACCACTGTCTGAGACAGGATGCTGGACTAGATGGACCCTCACTGGTCTGATCCAGCAGGGCTCTTCTGGTGTTTTTACCAAGTCCCTCATTCAGACACAAGAAGCTACAGTTGCCAAACTCCAGGTGGGGCCTGAAGATAGCCCAGAATCACAACGAATCTCCAGCTGACAGAGATCTGTTCCCCTGGAGAAAATGGCTGCCTTAGAGGGTGGACTCCATGGCACTGTACCCGGCTGCGGTCCCACCCCCAGAATCTCCAGGTATTTTCCGACCTGGAGCTGGCCACTCTACCAGTGGGGGACCTCTTCTCTGAGCCAAGGGGCCAGACTGCCTGTGAGGTGAGAGATCAGGCAGACACGCATCTGCGTCTCCATCTTAAAATGCAAATGGCAGGAAAGCCAAAAGTACGATCCTCTCGAAAGCACATCTTCCCCCCCTTTCAAATGTTATTTGTCAAACAGCGAGGGTCGTTTTAATTAGCGAAAAGGGAGTGGAGGTTGCTGTTCGAGCCCCCCCCCCCTCCCTGCACGGCCCGGAGGCAGAGATTACGTCACCGGAGCCTGCACTTCGCATTTTACAGAGGGATGGAAATGCCAGATCTTCTCCTGAGCCCTGGGAGATCTGCAATCCGGATCTCCCACAGTTTGTCCATCAAAAGATAAAAGTGGCCGTCCTCATATCTATTCCGTGCACACCTGAGCGCGTGGCGGGGAGAAGAAACCTTGAAGTCTTGCAGCGGCCAGTTCGAAGTTGCACCCTGCTCCAGGCCTCGGCCACTTCCTTGGGAGCAAACGCCGGCCCACTCAGCTGCAGTCGGGGTCCAGCGTCTCCCCTCCTGTCATCCATTTCCATCTCATTTCCACCATTCCATCATCCTCCATCCGACAGTCCATATTGTCACCCATTCAGCATCAGGTGCTCCAAGGCCCTGCACGTTTTCTTCTGGTTCTTTGACTTCCCGGTTTCCCTTGAACAGAATCCTCCAGGTTCCCACTGAAGGAATCCTTTAGGAGCCAGACTGCTTTCCTCTATCTGGGGGTGGGCAGAAACCAGCTGACAAACTAAAGTTTGTCGGGAGTTTTGGCTGTTTCATGGTTTATGATGCAATGTTCGCAGACTGAAGAACCGCCACGAACTTTCGCAGATTTTTATGGAGTTCGTGGCAGTTCGTGGCAGTTCATGACGAGCAGAAAGCGGGGGGGAGGTTAAACCCCCGCTTTCTGATTTTCATGAGAAACAGCTGTTTGGTTTTAAAGGCTGGGAGCCATTTTAATCTCTGCTTTCTGCTCCACGTGAAAAGCAACAGGGAGCAGAAAACAAGGATTTAAACATTAAATGGCTCAGGAACGGATGCAGACCTGGTCAGTTCATGAACCAAACTTCTCGTTCATATGGATTCATGGTTTGATTTGTAGTTCAGCCACGAATGGAACCAAACTGCAAAAAAGTCGCTTGTGTCCATCCCTACCCCTGACCCAGGAAGCTCTTCGACATCAGGGGAACCAGCTAGATTTGAATCCGGTACCACCTTAGAGGCACCCAAGGTTTTCGGGTAGGAGCTTTTGAGACTCAAAGCTCCCTTCATCAGGTTAATTTTATTTTCACATTTATTAGATTTTTTTTTTTAGTCCCCGCTCACCCAAAGGGTCTCACAGCAACGTACGACCCTTAAACGACATCCTAATAAATAACTTGAAAACCAACAATATTCAATGATTGCCAGGTCCCTCCTGACCACCAGCAGGGGATGGGGGGGATTTTCCAGGAGAAAGAGAAAAGCCCAGGCCACGTCACATAGGAAGTGACATCATCGTGGCAGCGACTTCCTGGGGATGCACTAGTATTTTGAGGGGACTCTATGGCAGGGGTGGCCAAACTTGCTTAACGTAACAGCCACACAGAATAAACGCAAGACATGAACAAATATTACAGGCACGTTTTAATTGGGAAATATGCAAATTTGCTTTTTATTAAATTCGACTGTGTGAAAGAGCCGCATGCGACTCCTGAGCTGCAGCTTGGCCACCCCTGTTCTATGGTAAAATTGGCTTCTTCCATAGTGTTTTTGCCCAAATACCAGAGGGTCCCCCAGAAATCACTGGCATGGTGATGTCACTTCCTGTGCAATGCCGGCAACGTAGCCTAGGCCTTCCTCTTTCTATTGGGCAGTCCCTCCACCAGCTAGCTGATTGGCAGCTGGGGGGCAGGGACCTGGTGGTGGGGGACCCCCCATCTCCACTGGGCGGTCTGGGACCCCCATTCCCTCCATTGTTCTCTATGGTGGGGGGAAAGTAACATTTGGGGCAACCTGTTTGGGGGCCCGTAGAATTGGACCCCGTGGTCCAATCTTCTTGAAACTTGGTGAGTATTTCGGGGAGAGGCCCCAGCAGCTACCCTGCAAGTTTGGAGCCTCTCCCTCAAACCCTCTCTCCTCCAGCCCCTCATATACTCCATGAGTTTTTGCCATTGACTTCAACGGCCCATAGGGTATAATGGGGCTGAAACTGACATTAGGCCGGCGGAATGACTCTTGAATCGGCTTGCGTAGCCAAAACTGACGTGCGGTCATTCGGGGTCATTCGGCAGCCGGAACAGATGCGGCCTGATTTGGCCCAATCTGCATCGGGCCAGAAAAATTTTATTTGCACACCCCCTAGTGGGCAGAAATGGCAGTGGTGGCGAGCCCCTCCCCCAGCTCCCAGCGGGCCTGTGGAGGAAGCGAAGCGAGAAGGGGTTTAAAGTTTAAACCCCTTCTGTTTAGAGTTGCATTGTATTCTATGGGGCCCTTTTCACTTCCCCCCCCCCACCTTGGCAGGCCAGCTGAGAAGGGAAAGAAAGGGAGGCTTTTGAAGATGCCCCCCCCCTTTGCTTCCCTTTCTGACACACTTCCGGTGACGTCAGGGGGTGTAGCATATGCTAATGAGTTATGCTAATAGGTATGCTAATAAGCCCCTGCACTTCTTTTTCTACGAAAGGACCCCTGCCCATGGGTAATGAGGGCCCAAGACTTGGAAGGTTAGCTTTGACTCTCGGAGGCTGTAATCCTGAAAACCTTGTGGGTCTAAGGTGCTGGTAAAGGTAATAGGTAAAGGTTTCCCTTGCTCGAAAGCCAGTCGAATCCCGACTCTAGGGATGCGGTGCTCATCTCCGTTTCCGAGCCAAGGAACCAGCGCTGTCCGAAGACTTTTCCATGGCCATGTGGCCGGCGTGACTAAATGCCGAGGCGCACGGAACGCCGTTACCTCCCCACCGAAGCGGTACCTATTTCTCTACTTGCAATCTCTTGCTTCCGAACGGCTAGGTTGGCAGGAGCCGGGGCCGGAGAGGGGAGCTCACTCCGTCACGCGGCACTCGGGTCTCGAACTGCCGAACTACCGGCCTCCCAGTCTGCAGCTCAGCGTCTTAACCTCTGAGCCTACTGGATTCAAATCTAGCTGTTCCGCCGCAAAATGACACGGTTACCCTCTGACGCTACATCAGGGGATGGCTGCTTGTGCAAGTCGGCGCCACCATTAGAGGAAAGGATCCGTGAGAGCTAGCCGAGAGATTTCTGGGACATAGTAACCAAGTCATAATGAATTAAATGAAATTCTGTCCAATTCCCCCCTACCCCGCATTCCCCCCTAGTTTCTTAATTCCTTGGGTCAATCTAAGCTGGGGGTATTCGGACGGTTTCCTCTCGTTTCTAATTCTGGTTTTGTGCGTCCAAATTGCTTTAGGAGTGCGGCAGGAATCGGAGGGGAAAGACGGCTCGAAGACGGTCCATTTCACCTTCCTGATCGGCTGCATCTTCGTGGCCTTCGTCCTGGGGGCCTTCCTGTCCGGCCTGTTCGTCTCCTGCTACTGCAACCACACTTTCCAGAAGGCCAAGCACGCTAGCAAAGACCCCGAGAGCAGTATCCAGCGCCCGCTCTCCCTCCGCAGCCTGGCCAAGATGAACGGCCTCCTGGAGAACCAGGCCAAAGAGGGCTTGATGGAAGCCACCGCCCCCAAACTCTACACCACCCTGCTGCCGAGTGAGAAAGAGATGCCCAACATGACTGCCAAAGCGGGGGTCAAGGATCACCCGGAGCTCTCGGGCCTGCCCACTCCCGAGTCCACCCCCGAGCTGCCCATGAAGAACATGAAGGCCATCCGGAACCAGTGGGAGAAGAACCAGAATTTCAACAACGCCAAGGAGTCTCAAGGGAAGGCCCACTTGTTCCACACGCCCCTCTCCAACAGCCACGCCCTGCCCTTCCCCAGCGCCGCGGTCCTTCCCAGCCACCTGCACGGCTACGACGCGCCATTGGCCGGCTATCTGGATGAGAAGAAGATCCCCAACTCCGAGCGCGTCCTGGTGCGCCATTCTCAGTGTTACCTGCCGAAAGGGATGGAGGTGACGACTCTAGAAGAGCTCCTGAAACATCTCCACGAGAGCAGCGGCTCCCCGCCAAAGGTCTCCGGGCACCTTCCGTCCACGGGTCTACACTCTGCCCTGTCCTTTGCCAACCGGGTGCAGCCCAAGATCCCCGACGTCGAGAGCGCCCCCTACTACAGTTCATCCACTCTGCCCAGGGACAGCCTGCCCCGGCGGCTTGACGTCCCTCCGGACCCCCCTCCCCAGGCATGCTTGGAAAAATCGGGAAGGCCCCCCTCCCATAGACACTCGCTCTGCATGGCCCCCAAGCTGGTGAATGTGGGCAGCAGTGGCATGCTCTCGCGGCACCACAGCCTCAGCCAGACGGGGCGGCATCCGCCCGCGCTCCTCACACGCATGCACTCCACGCCGACGTCGATGCCTCAGGAAGGCCACGCCATCTTCCTGGCCAGACAGCACAGCTATGGCGACCAGGTCTCGCTGCCTAGCCACGGCGGCATGAAACGATCGGTCTCCATGGTGAAGCCAGGAGTCACGCCGACACCCTTGTTCATGCCTTCTTCTCCCCCAGCCCGGACCTCGGGGCAGTTCAATTACTGAGCCATTCGGACAAGGGACTTGTTCAGACCTGGAGCTGTGGGGTAGAGGAAATCTCTCCTCCGCCTACTCTCTCGGGCCTCCCCTCTTGCCATTTCGAAACCGGAGGCGGCTGGAGAAATGGGACTACAAATCCCAGCATGCCTCGTGGCAGGGGAGGGACATGCTTTGAGAACAGTGGGACGGAAGCGCTGGCTTTACGCTTTTCCCATTGGCTGCCTCCTCTGATGGGCAGCTGTCCCCAGTGGCCAAGGAGAATCTTGCCAAAGTCGTTTGGCTGAAGTTCACTGCTCCTGCCCGCCATTTTAAATTCCGCAAATAAAAATGGAAGGAATGTAGGGTAGAGAGGCTAGCTGAAGAGCAGAGGGTGGACGGATTTGGCCTGTCAGGGCGAGAGGCAGTAGGGAGCCAGAAACACAGGAGGGGGGCTACTGAGGTGCACCAGATATATGTTCAGACACCTCCAAGTCTGGGCACGCAAAGTTTCGGGCACGCAAAGTTTCTATGCTTCTTCTCGGCCAGCTCGAGGACAAGAAACTTGGCTTAGAGAAGGAGAATCACAAAGACTGGGCGCTGAATTTCACACTCACTGGGGGAAACTGTGAATGTAGCAACAGACCCCTGTCCTGGGTAGGTTTAGATCTTGAATTTGCTTCAGTTTTTTGGAGGGGCGCCTCCTTTTGGAAAGGTATGACTACCAGATGTTGGGAGCTTTGGCTGAGATTTCTTCCTGAATGTGGCTGTCGCTTCCAGAGAACTTAGAATGCCAGATGGCCTTGGCGACCCTCTTGGTAGTCAAACGACTCGACTTCTGGAGTAGCGCACTGGCACCTTTTAGAGGGGGAGCTAAAACGCAGCGTGCGCATCGAGGCCGCTGCCAGTGGGAAAGCGTGGCCATTCCAACCACGGTACGAGCACTTTTTCTTTGAGGTCAGAATACGGCATCTCTTTGGCGGGCATCTTGGAAAGGCAAAGTACACTCTTAACTCCAAGTTTGTGGGGATCTTGGGAGGAAGAAGGGGTTTCCAGAACACGTGGTCTTTGCTCGTCCTCCCAGCTTGTATCGAGTTGGGTAGACCCCCATTTTGAAGTGGACGGTGGAACCCCGACTGCTGCCATCGTCAAAGGGGGCTGTGGAGCTTCCTGCTATCCATGTCTTTCTTGAGATCGAGCTGGAGTCTCCTGTTTACATCTTCGTCACCATTCTGGACCGCCTTTTCAGCAAGGAGAATATTGTGGCTACCAGATCTAGTAGAACCTGCCTCTTCCTTTTGGGGGGAGAATATTTTACCAAGACGAATGCAACGGGCCCTGCGAGAAAAACAACAACGGGAGTTTCAGCACTACATCCTTGCTCCCCATGTCTGCAATTTAGAGGAAGGAAGGAGAGGGGCGTCAATCGTGTTGACAGCTGGCCATGGGCTTGGCCCCGGACCTCCCCCCCAGACTTCCCTATCTAGCACGTCTTGAGAATGCTCCTTGACCTCGTGACCTGCTTCCCAAGTTACTCTGAGATCTGAGGAACTGGAATTGATCGACAGTGACTTCTGGGGCTCTGGCATCCTCGTACGTTGTGGGGTTTGAATGATAATTGGCAAGCCCAAGCTTGCATACGAGTCCACAGAAGCTTCTCGCCCGTAGGAATTTTGGAGAGTACCTCAGTGGCTCGCTGGCAAGCGAAACAGAGGGGGGGGGGAGAGAGAAAATAAATGAAGGGGGGGTTCTGTCCCGCAGATCCGTTCTAACGGAGGCGCCTTCTCCAACACAAGGATCTCTGGGGTCAGGGAATGCTTCTTGCGCTGGACGAAGAGGTAACATCACTGGGAGAGAACCCGTGGGATCGAACTGCAGCCCCCAGCCGCTTTGCTTCTAGCCTGCTCAGCCGGCGGCGATTTGTTTGCCAGAGGTGTCCAAGGCAGAGGTGTTTACAAGCCCAGCTGAGCCCCAGCTTCAATTGTGCGGGCTCGCCCAAAACGCCGGCATCTGCGCCAGAGCTGCCCGTTGCGTCTTTCCACGGATCCGAGAGCAAGTCTGGAGACATCGTTCCGGGAGAGGCCTTCCGCTCGCCCTGAAAGGACAGACGGCCTCGCCGCGAACGGCAGCCGGAGGATCCCGGGACATCCCGGCCGAAGGGCAAGACAGATGGGAGGGGGACGGGGGAGGCCCCGTCGGTCCAGGTTTCTCATACGTGAGCAGGGAGCTCGGTAGACTCCCTGGGACCCTTTTGAAACACTGTACATAAGTAGAAATATAAATATATATATATAATGTATATTTCACTGTTTTAACTTCATACAAGAGAAGTAAAAAAAAAAAAGAAGTATATCCTACTGTGTAGGGTGCCAAAAAAAAAAAACCAGTGCGCAGTCTGCTAGTGCTGAGACTCTGTGAATGTCGTGTCCGGAGGAGCTTCTAAGACAGTGCTTGAAATATATAATCTCTGTGTCCTGAGAAGGCTGTGTTTTCTTGCTGACGGACATGACTGCCCCATGGGTATCGCCTGCCCCTCTCCGTGCGACCCAAAGATTTTATGAACACAAATCACATCAGTCTTCTTATTATGTGGGTTATTTATAGCCCACCTTCCTCGCTGAGACTCAAGGTTAGATCACAGAGTACACACAGAGAAAGAAAGTAATCATACAGTTACTCAGAGCTTAGTTCTTGTGGCCTTCCTCACATGCCCAGGGAAATGCCGAGCACTACTTTGGGGTCAGGAAGCAATTTTTCCCCAGACCAGTTTTTTGTCATCTTCTGGGCATGGAAGAGGGGTCACTGGGGTGTTGGGGGGAGGTATTTGTGAATTTCCTGTCTTGTGCAGGGGGTTGGACTAGATAACCTTGGAGGTCCTTTCCAACTCTATGATTCCATATCATTGGGGGGCAGACCGTGCATCTTGCACTAAGGGGGCACGATACAAGGGGGGAAGGGCCATGGCTCAGTGGTAGAGCATCTGCTTGGCGTGCAGAAGGAGGCTAGGTTCGGTTTCCAGCACCTCCAGTTAAAAAGGACTATGTTCCCTCTAAGCTGTGGAGTCGTGTGAGCAAAAATTCTACCCTGTGAGGTACTGGTGTTAAAGTTGTGAGCGAGTGATTTGGCTTCTGCATAAACTAGTTTGCTCTCCCCTGGAGCCATCCTTCCTGAGTGAAGACAAAAAGGTGGGAGCCAGAGGCTAAAAAACTGCGAACTAGCTCACACTGACTCGGTTTAGAGGGAACGCTGGTCATGGGTGATGTGGAGGACCTCCGCCTGAGACCCTGGAGAGCGGCTGCCAGCCTGAGTCGGCAATACTGACCTTGATGGACCGAGGGTCTCAGTAGAAGGCAGCTTTATTTACTTACTTATTTATGTGTTGAGATGGCCCTCCTCGCCATACGGAGGGCTCAGGGCGGCTAACAACAAGCCATTATGGCAACAATGACATTCCTTAAAATCGTTACAACATATTTAAGCAGACAATTAAAACATATCAAAAACACATAGATGGCGTATCTTCAGTTCAGAGTATCAAAGCAGCATCAAGATGTACCCATCGTATCTGGTCAGACACTGGTAGGTAGAAATCGGACACGGGCCAGGATGTAAATGTTAGGCGGCCCCTATTTGAAAGCCTGGCGGAAGAGCTCCGTCTTACAGGCCCTGTGGAATTGTAACAGATCCTGCAGGGCCTTGATGTTATCTGGGAGCTCGTTCCACCAGTCAGGGGCCGCCACAGAGAAGGCCCCGGCCCTCGTAACTGCCAGGCGGGCCTCCCTCGGCCCTGGGATGGTCAAGCGGTTTTGGGATCCAGACCGAAGTGCTCTCTGGGGAATATATGGTGAGAGGCGGTCCTTCAAGTAACGAGTCCCGTACTCTCCAGTTACAAGGACCAGGAAGGAGGCGATGGGAAAGACCCTTGACTGTCTGTGACCCCGGAGGGCATAACTAGGAGGCACACGGGCCTCGGGAAGGAAAGAAAGTCAGTCGGAGTGGGCATGGGAAGGTGCGGCGGAGGGCCCCACGGAAAGGCCTCCCTTGCCGAACGGTGGCTGGGAAAGGCGAGCCAGCGGCCGCTCCGCCCGCAGCCCGCCCCCCTCCTCACATCTGGTAGACCGCTCGGGCCTTCCAGGGGCTTCCTCCTGCTGGGCTCTTCCTAGACGTCTGGGCTCTCGCTCTTGGCGTCCGCAGACAGGAAGAAGAGCCGCTTGTTAAACCAGAGAATCCACCAGGGTCTCGTGTTCTTCCTGTTCCTAGAAAACAGGTGGTGGCTGGTCTCCCCTTCCCCCCCCCCCCCCCCCCGTGTGCGCTGAAGGGATGGGTAAGGAATCGACACCGAAGCACTGAGGGAAGCTGGGGTGTCTGGCACTGAATGCCCTAAGGTAGGCACTCAGCAGGCCGTAGCCACTGCGCGACACTGCCTCTCTCCTCTCTCCCGTTTGTACAACTGTTTAATTGAGACCTAGAAGATAAAAAGAGAGGATTCCTAGGGGTCCTTTTGCTTTGACCTGTAGCTGGCCTCAGTGTCCCCTCTAAGCTGAGCGAGCGCGAGCTAGCTCCCAGTTCTTTAGCCTTCAGCTCACAGATTTTGGTCTTCACTCTGGAAGGAGGGCTCCAGCGCAAATGCCCCCTCTGTGCCGTGGAGTCTTGTGAGCAAAAATTCTACTCCGTGAGCTACCGGCATTAAAGTTGTGAGCAATTTGGCTGCGGCATCCATTCGTTTGCTCTGGAGCCCTCCTGCCTGAGTGGAGACAAAAATGTGTGAGCTGGAGGCTAAAACACTGTGAGCTAGCTCACGCTGACTCAGCTTAGAGGGAGCACTGCTCCGGAGCAAACTAATTTATGCAGTAACCGAATCGCTCGCTCACAACTTTAATGCCAGGAGCTCACAAAGTAGAATTCTTGCTCACAAGAACTCCACCGTTTAGAGGGAACGTTGGCTGGCATTCGCTGGCAAGTTTACTGTTCCTGTTCCTCAAGTTGGGATTGCCAGGTAGGCTGGTAATTAGGGCTGCCAGCCTCCAGGTGGGGCCTGGAGACCCCGTGGCATTTCAAGATCTCCAGACCAGTGTTCCCTCCAAGCTGAGTTTAGTGTGAGCTAGCTCACAGTTTCTTAGCCTCCGGCTCACCCGTTTTCGCCTCAGCTCAGGAAGGAGGGCTCCAGAGAGCAAACTGATTTATGCAGCAGCACAACCGCTCGCTCACCACTTTAATGCCAGCAGGTCGCAGAGTAGAGTTTTTGCCCACAAGACTCCACAGCTTAGAGGGAGCATTGCTCCGGAACACAGAAAACAGTTCCCCTGGAGAAAAGGCCTGCTTTGGAGGGCAGACTCACTATGGCACTATAACCTATGGAGGTCCCCTCCCGCCCCAAATCCCACCTTCCACGCTCCACCCCCAAATCTGCAGGAATTTCCCAGCCCTGCAAGTGGCAATGTTATTCCCGTATTACCAGGGGTCATTTCGTAGAAAAAGAGGTGCAGGAGCTCATTAGCATAACTCATTTGCATAACTCATTTGCATATGCCACGCCCCCTAACATACCGGAAGTGTGTCAGAAGGCAACACCCACCCCTCAGGCTCCACTCCACAGGTGAGTGAAACTGACCTGCTCTTCCTCCATTCCCTTCCCCATCCAATACTTGGTGCAATCAAAATAAGTGTAAAGAACACACCCTCATTCTCTTCCTGCTCCCTTGAAACCACCAGGTTTCCAGTTGACTTGAGATACCCAGGACACGTGCACCACCCATCCCTTCCCCTTCCCCTCCCCACAACAAGACACCCTGTGAGGTAGGTGGGGCTGAGGGAGGTCTTTTGAGAACTGCTCATGAGAGAACAGCTCTGAGAGAACTTGTGACTGGCCCAAGGTCACACCAGCAGCTGCATGTGGAGGAGTGGGGAATCAAACCCGGTTCTCCCAGATTAGAGTCCAACTCCTGACCACTACACCAAACTGATAAGGTGGAAGCTGCTGAAGGGTTGGTGAAATTTCTCCAGTGTTATGTGCCATGTGCCCAGATAAAAAATGGTATACTTAGAAAATTTATATGCCACCTTGAGCAAGCCTCTGGAAAAGCAGCACACAGTCATAAAAGGAACAATGATAAAATTATCAATATTAAAACAAAACATTTAAAACAATAAAGACCCTAGCAGGGCTTTCCCCGGGGCACTGCGCCTCTGCACTGCTCGGGGAAGCCGAGGAGGGGGTGGGGCTTGGACATGTGCCCGCCCCCTGGGCTCCTCACTCCCAGAGCTGCGCTCCTGTGCGCTCCCGCTCCAACGGACCCCTGCGTATTACAGACTAAAGGTACTGAAGTCAGGAGAGAGCAACAGGCCCAAGCCTTTCTGGTCAGTTTGTGGCAGAGGAGAAATGTGACGTTACGGCTGCATTCCTCCCACGTTTAGCTGTATCAAGACTCTCCTTTTGTGTCAGGCGACATCGTTGTCAGGATTTGGGGGGGGGGATGTTAGGCCGGGCCTCCTCAGAGTGCCCCCTCTGCTAGGTATGGTTGTCTATCTCCAGGTGGAGCCTGGAGATCTCTGGGTTACGGCTGCTCTCCAGACCACACTGACCAGTTTCCCCTGGAGAAAATGGCAGCTTCGGATGGTGGATTCCTGGCACTGAGGCCCCTCCCCTCCCCAGGCCCCGCCCTCCCTAGGCTCCGCCCCCAGATCGCCAGGAATTTCCCATCCTGGAGTTCTCAACCAGATGCCCAGGGAGAATTCTCTCTCTCGTGCTCTCTGTCTGTCTCCCCCACCACCACCAGGGCTGACTTACCCATCAGGCACAGCACCTGGCACCCCTGGAAATGTTTTTCTTTTAAAATCAGAAGGCAAAAATGAACTTTTAGAGTAGGGCTGCCAAGTCCCCCGGTAGGGCGGGGGAAACACCGATTTTTCATGCTTCCCCCCCCCCCGCTTTTTCAAAACTGGCCACCGGGGGGAGCCACTGGCTGCCAACAGGAGGGGAACGTCGGAGCCTGCCGGGCCCTCTCCCTTCCAGGCCTCTTAAAGGGAAATGTCTGAAGAGCCTGCAGTGAAAAGCCTCACCCGACATTTCCCCTTTAAGAGTTCGCAAGCGAGCCCCGCCCAGAGATTAACGAGGGACTAAGCTCTTACTGAAGGGCCTGCTTTTGCATGCGGCTGGGGTAAGATTGAAAGGTTGCTGCTGCTGGGCCTGGGGTAAGTCCATCTGCCAGCTCTTTTCCTTCTCTCTCTCTCCCCCTCCCCCTTTCTTTCTTTCTTTTTTCTGTCTCTCTCTCTCTGTCCCCATCCAGCAGAGGTCTGTCAGTGGCTATTATTAGCCACAAAGTCTAAATGGAAGTAAGTGCCTCTGCCAGCTCTTTTCCTTCTCTCTCTCCTTCTTTCTTTTTTCTGTCTGTCTGTCTGTCTGTCTCTCTCTCTCTCTCTCTGTCCCCATCCAGCAGAGGTCTATCAGTGGCTATTATTAGCCACAAGGTCTAAATGGAAGTAAGTGCCTGTGCCAGCTCTTTTCCTTCTCTCTCTCTCCTTCTTTCTTTTTTCTGTCTGTCTGTCTGTCTCTCTCTCTCTCTCTCTCTCTGTCCCCATCCAGCAGAGGTCTATCAGTGGCTATTATTAGCCACAAGGTCTAAATGGAAGTAAGTGCCTGTGCCAGCTCTTTTCCTTCTCTCTCTCTCCTTCTTTCTTTTTTCTGTCTGTCTGTCTGTCTCTCTCTCTCTCTCTCTCTCTGTCCCCATCCAGCAGAGGTCTATCAGTGGCTATTATTAGCCACAAGGTCTAAATGGAAGTAAGTGCCTGTGCCAGCTCTTTTCCTTCTCTCTCTCTCCTTCTTTCTTTTTTCTGTCTGTCTGTCTGTCTGTCTCTCTCTCTCTCTCTCTGTCCCCATCCAGCAGAGGTCTATCAGTGGCTATTATTAGCCACAAGGTCTAAATGGAAGTAAGTGCCTGTGCCAGCTCTTTTCCTTCTCTCTCTCTCCTTCTTTCTTTTTTCTGTCTGTCTGTCTGTCTCTCTCTCTCTCTCTCTCTCTCTGTCCCCATCCAGCAGAGGTCTGTCAGTGGCTATTATTAGCCACAAAGTCTAAATGGAAGTAAGTGCCTGTGCCAGCTCTTTTCCTTCTCTCTCTCCTTCTTTCTTTTTTCTGTCTGTCTGTCTCTCTCTCTCTGTCCCCATCCAGCAGAGGTCTGTCAGTGGCTATTATTAGCCACAAAGTCTAAATGGAAGTAAGTGCCTCTGCCAGCTCTTTTCCTTCTCTCTCTCTCCTTCTTTCTTTTTTCTGTCTGTCTGTCTGTCTCTCTCTCTCTCTCTCTCTCTCTGTCCCCATCCAGCAGAGGTCTATCAGTGGCTATTATTAGCCACAAGGTCTAAATGGAAGTAAGTGCCTGTGCCAGCTCTTTTCCTTCTCTCTCTCTCCTTCTTTCTTTTTTCTGTCTGTCTGTCTGTCTCTCTCTCTCTCTCTCTCTCTGTCCCCATCCAGCAGAGGTCTATCAGTGGCTATTATTAGCCACAAGGTCTAAATGGAAGTAAGTGCCTGTGCCAGCTCTTTTCCTTCTCTCTCTCTCCTTCTTTCTTTTTTCTGTCTGTCTGTCTGTCTCTCTCTCTCTCTCTCTCTCTCTGTCCCCATCCAGCAGAGGTCTATCAGTGGCTATTATTAGCCACAAGGTCTAAATGGAAGTAAGTGCCTGTGCCAGCTCTTTTCCTTCTCTCTCTCTCCTTCTTTCTTTTTTCTGTCTGTCTGTCTGTCTCTCTCTCTCTCTCTCTCTCTCTGTCCCCATCCAGCAGAGGTCTGTCAGTGGCTATTATTAGCCACAAAGTCTAAATGGAAGTAAGTGCCTGTGCCAGCTCTTTTCCTTCTCTCTCTCCTTCTTTCTTTTTTCTGTCTGTCTGTCTCTCTCTCTCTGTCCCCATCCAGCAGAGGTCTGTCAGTGGCTATTATTAGCCACAAAGTCTAAATGGAAGTAAGTGCCTCTGCCAGCTCTTTTCCTTCTCTCTCTCTCCTTCTTTCTTTTTTCTGTCTGTCTGTCTGTCTCTCTCTCTCTCTCTCTCTCTCTCTCTGTCCCCATCCAGCAGAGGTCTATCAGTGGCTATTATTAGCCACAAGGTCTAAATGGAAGTAAGTGCCTGTGCCAGCTCTTTTCCTTCTCTCTCTCTCCTTCTTTCTTTTTTCTGTCTGTCTGTCTGTCTCTCTCTCTCTCTCTCTCTCTGTCCCCATCCAGCAGAGGTCTATCAGTGGCTATTATTAGCCACAAGGTCTAAATGGAAGTAAGTGCCTGTGCCAGCTCTTTTCCTTCTCTCTCTCTCCTTCTTTCTTTTTTCTGTCTGTCTGTCTGTCTCTCTCTCTCTCTCTCTCTCTCTGTCCCCATCCAGCAGAGGTCTATCAGTGGCTATTATTAGCCACAAGGTCTAAATGGAAGTAAGTGCCTCTGCCAGCTCTTTTCCTTCTCTCTCTCTCCTTCTTTCTTTTTTCTGTCTGTCTGTCTGTCTGTCTCTCTCTCTCTCTCTCTGTCCCCATCCAGCAGAGGTCTATCAGTGGCTATTATTAGCCACAAGGTCTAAATGGAAGTAAGTGCCTGTGCCAGCTCTTTTCCTTCTCTCTCTCTCCTTCTTTCTTTTTTCTGTCTGTCTGTCTCTCTCTCTCTCTCTCTCTCTGTCCCCATCCAGCAGAGGTCTATCAGTGGCTATTATTAGCCACAAGGTCTAAATGGAAGTAAGTGCCTCTGCCAGCTCTTTTCCTTCTCTCTCTCTCCTTCTTTCTTTTTTCTGTCTGTCTGTCTGTCTGTCTCTCTCTCTCTCTCTCTGTCCCCATCCAGCAGAGGTCTATCAGTGGCTATTATTAGCCACAAGGTCTAAATGGAAGTAAGTGCCTGTGCCAGCTCTTTTCCTTCTCTCTCTCCTTCTTTCTTTTTTCTGTCTGTCTGTCTCTCTCTCTCTGTCCCCATCCAGCAGCGGTCTGTCAGTAGCTATTATTAGCCACAAGGTCTAAATGGAGCCCTTTGTCTGGGGCAGTGAGGCTCTGCATTCTTGGTGCTTGGGGGGGCAACAGTGGGAGGGCTTCTGGAGTTCTGGCCCCGCTGCTGGACCTCCTGAGGGCACCTGGTATTTTTGGCCACTGTTGTGACACAGAGTGTTGGACTGGATGCGCTGTACTGGATGGGCCGATCCACTGTGGCTTCTCTCCTGTTCTTATGATATGAAAATCATATTCTGCCGAGATGAGGAAGGATTCAGTAGGGCTGTTGCTCAGTGATAGAGCATCTGCTTGACATGCAGGAGGTATCAGCCTCTTCAGCTAAAAAAGGATCAGGTCATAGGTGACATTAAAGATCTCAGCCTGAGACCCTGGAGAGCCACTACCAGTCTGAGTAGTCAGTACTGACCTTGATGGACCAATGGCCTGATTCAGTATTAGGAAACTTCATGAGTTCATGTGGAAGCATGTGGAAGCAACATCACAGGATGTGACTTCACAAAATGATGTCACTTCCTTTCTCCTGGCTCCACCCCCAAAGTCTCCTGGCTCCACCCCCAAAGTCCCCAGATATTTCCTAAGTTGGACTTGGCAGCCCTATTTTAGAGCCAGTTTGGGGTGGTGGTTATGGGCGTGGACTCTCATCTGGGAGAAACAGGTTTGATTCCCCACTCCTCCACTTGCAGCTGCTGGATGACCTTGGGCAAGCCATAGTTCTGTCAGAGCTGTTCCTGAAAGAGCAGTTTCTGTCAGAGCTCTCTCAAGCCCCCACCTGCCTCACAGGGTGTCTTGTTGTGGGGAGGGGGAGGGAAAGGAGTTTGTAAGCCGCTCTGAGACTCCGAGTGAAGGGCGGGGTATAAATCCAATCTCTTCTTCTTCTTTGAAGAATTCCCCACACACACGCACATCAGAAAAACATGAAATGTTTAGGGCCCACGAAAATCGATTACATTTTGCTGGAAACGGGAAAAATAAAATGTTGCAGCATTTAAAGCTATATCAAAAATAATCTTAGATATTGATATGATGATGATGGAGGAGGAGGAGGAGGAAAGGACTGGATTGGATTAGATTTACACCCGGCCCTCCACTACCTGAAGGAGTCTCAGAGCGGCTTACAATCTCCTTTCCCTTCCCCTCTCCACAACAGGCACCCTCTGAGGTAGGTGGGGCTGAGAGAGCTCTTTCGAGAACTGCCCTTGAGAGAACAGCTCCGAGAGAACAGAAGAAGAAGAGATTTGGCTGCTGCATAAAAGAGTTTGCTCTGGAGACCTCTGTCCTGAGCGAAGGCAAAAACGTGTGAGCCGGAGGCAAAAAAACTGAGCTAGCACACACTAACTCAGCTTAGAGGGAACACTGCCCATGAGGTAGGTGGGGCTGAGAGAGCTCTCTCGAGAACCGCCCTTGAGAGAACAGCTCTGAGAGAACTGGTGACTGACCCAAGGTCACACCAGCAGCTGCAATTGGAGGAGTGGGGAATCAAACCCAGTTCTCCCAGATTAGAGTCCGCACTCCTAACCACTACACCAAACTGGCTGTTATGGTGGGAGGGGCCCACGAAGCCAAAAGTTCCTAGGGGCCACGAACGTCATACTGCGGCCCTGTTCTCTCCTTTGACCTTCTTGGGGGCACAGTGCGAATCTTGCCAGTCTGGAGCACAGAGGGGACCTGGGGGTTCTTCCAGCCGCCCTCCCAGACCACAACCCCTTGGGGGCCCAGACTGTCTTTTGCGAGTTCTTCGCTCTGTTTCCCCCCCTTCGCCGCCGCCGCCGCCTCCTGACGCCATCGCTGATGGCTCCGTTTGCAAAACTGCTTCCCCACCCCCCTCACCCCCCACCCCAGTTCTCCGGCTGAGCTGCCAATCCCATTACGAAATGATACACGGCCCTTAGCCGGGATGATCCTCCAGAGATCTCGCTTGAAAATAACTTTAAAGAGCACCAAGACCAAAAAAGAAAAAAGAAAAAGACATTCATATATATATATATATATATATATATATATATATATATATATATATATATATATTTATGGAGAAAGAAAGGGATAGCTGGCACAGGCGAGCGCCGGTGTCTGTCTGTGTGTAAGAGAGATGGAATATGTAATTTCCTGGGCCGCACGAGGGATTTAGCAGAAAATTACCCAGTAGAGATTTTCCATGCTCGGTGATTACCTTGCAAACATTAAAACGCTTGTTCCCCCCACTCCCGCCTGGTTCCCCCCGATGATTCCATCTCCCCTCCACTCGGTAGCAAGTTGCTTTTCAATTAATTTCCAAAGGCAGGGCTGAAGGGAAGCAAACACCCGCCCGACCCCGTGGCTGCGCCCCCCTTTTTTATTTGAATTTTTCCCCTCCTGCTTTCTCTGAGTGGCTCTCTAAAAACTCTGGTGGGGAGAGAGATGTCAGGTTGCCAAGCTTTCGGGTGGGGCCTGGACATCTCCTGGAATTGCAACTGATCTCCAGACTGGAATCAAAGAATCACAGAGTTGGAAGGGACCTCCAGGGTCATCTAGTCCAACCCCCTGAACAATGAAGAAGAAGATGATATTGGATTTATACCCCGCCTGTCACTACCCAAAGGAGTCTCAGAGTGGCTCACAAACTCCTGTCCCTTCCCCTCCCCACAACAGACACCCTGTGAGGTGGGTGGGGCTGAGAGAGCTCTGACAGAAACCGCTCTTTTTCAAGGACAGCTGTGCCAGAACTATGGCTTGCCCAAGGTCATCCAGCAGGTGCAAGTGGAGAAGTGGGGACTCAAACCCGGTTCTCGCAGATTAGAGTCCGCGCACTTAACCACGACACCAAACTAGCACCAGACCACTACACCAATGCAGAAAGTTCACAAATACCTTTCCCGCACACACACCCAGTGATCCCTGCTCCACATCCAGAAGATGACAAAAAAAACCCTCCAGGATCTCCAGCCAAACTGACCTGGAGAAAAATGGCTTCTTGACCCCAACGTGGCAATCGGCATTTCCCTGGGGGATGAGTTCCCCTGGAGAAAAGGGCAGCTTTGCAGGATGAACTCTGTGGTGTTCTACCCCCTCCCTAAATCCTGCCCTTCCCAAGTCCCCCCAAAAAACCTCCACGAATTTCCTAACCCAGAGTTGGCAACCGTTGGCCAGGGGGTTGGGTCATGTGAACCCTGATTCACAAACAGCGGTTATGGTGGTGGGACCTGAGGCCCATTTGGGATCTGTTGGGTTGTATGGCTACAGCTGTGGACATAAGAGCAAGTTTGATGTAGCGGACTCTAATCTGGGAGAACCGGGTTTGATTCCCCACTCCTCCACATGCAGCTGCTGGTGTGGCCTTGGGTCAGCCGCGAGTTCCCTCAGAGCTGTTCTCTTAACAGCAGTCCTTGAAAGAGCTCTCTCAGCCCCACCTGCCTCCCAGGGTGTCTGTGGTGGGGAGGGGAAGGGAACGGAGATTGTAAGCCGCTCTGAGACGCCGAGTGAAGGGCGGGGTATAAATCCAACCCCCTCCTCCTCCTCCTCCATAAGAAGAGCCCTGCAGGATAAGAGCCATGTTCATTCCAGTCCAACTTCCAAAGCAGCCGTTTTCTCCGAGTGAACTGACATCTGTCGCCTGGAGATCAGTTGTAATAGCCGGAGATCTCCAGTCACCACCTGGAGGCTGGCAACCCCATTCTCTGCCACTCACTATTGCAAACTTGACGCTTCTGTATACAGACCATGAAGACAGCAGCCGTTCCCCAATCTTTCCCCTAAGCAACTGTTACTCAGAGGTATACTGCCTCGGAACATGGAGGTTCCATTTGGCCCTTAATGGCTCCTAACCCTCAACAGACCTCTCCTTCGTGAATTTCTCTCGTTCCTTTTTAAATGAGAAGAGGAGGAGGAGGAGGAGATTAGATTTATATCCCACCCTTCACTACCTGAAGGAGTCTCAGAGTGGCTTACAATCTCCTGTCCCTTCCTCTCCCCACAACAGACACCCTGTGAGGTGGGGGGGGGGCTGAGAGAGCTCTCTTGAGGACTGCTCCTGAGAGAACAGCTCTGAGAGAACTTATGACTGAAGAAGAAGAAGAGGAGATTGGATTTATACCCCACCCTCCACTCCCCGGGGGAGTCTCAGAGCGGCTTACAAACTCCTTTTCCCTTCCCCTCCCCACAACAGACACCCTGTGAGGTGGGTGGGGCTGAGAGAACTCTTTCCCAAGCTGTCCTTGAGGGAACAGCTGGTACAGAGCTATGGCTTGCCCAAGGTCATCCAGCAGGTGCAAGTGGAGGAGTGGGGAATCAAACCCGGTTCTCCCAGATTAGAGTCCGCGCACTTAACCACTATACCAAACTGGCTCTCAAGGTCACACCAGTAGCTGGATGTGGAGAAGTGGGGAATCAGACTCGGTTCTCCCACACTAGAGTCCACGCTCCTAACCATGACACCAAACGTGCCCAAGCCAATAGCCATCACTGCATCTTGTGGCAGGGAGTTCCATAAGTGAACCATGCACTGTGTCACCAAACTCCTTTTGGCCAGCATGAATCAATTGCCTATCAATTCTACCTGGCTGCCCCCCCCCACACACACACACACCAAATCCTAGTATCATGGGATAGGAACGGGGGGGGGGGGGAGTTCTCTATCCACTTTCTCCAGCCGGTGCACAATTTTAGAAACTCCCATCATGCCGCCTTCCCCCTCTCCCCGATTATCTCTTCAAACCCCCGGATTCCTTAGTGAAGGGGCCCCCAACCAATACTCCCTCTAAGCTGTGGAGTCTTGTGAGCAAAAATTCTACTTTGTGAGCTACTGGCATTGAAGTTGTGAGCAAGCGATTCGGCTTAGTTTGCTCCAGGGCCAGATCCTTCCTGAGCTGAGACAAAAATGTGTGAGCCGGAGGCTAAAAAACTGTGAGCTAGCTCACACTAACTCGGCTTAGAGGGAACACTGCCCCCAAGCTGTTTGGATCTGTGGGGGCCCTTTGGAATCCTGACACGGCGTGGCGGGTGCCTCCACAAAATGGCTGCCTGCCGGAAGAGGCGGAGCCAGCCACGAAACGGCTGCCACCGCTTACCTTCAGCCACCCAGCTTCTGCACTGCCAGTCAAATCTCTAAAAGCCAATCAGAAGCCTGGCCGGGCAAAATCCCCACCTGGCCCCGCCCACTTTCTCGAAACACTTGGCAGGCACCAGAAAAGATGTCGGAGACCCTCGCCCCAGCCCATCCTCTTAGACAGCCTGTTTGGGGTAGTGGTTAAGAGCGCGGACTCTAATCTGGGAGAACCGGGTTTGAACATGAGAATATAAGAGAAGCCAATGTTGGATCGGTCCAGTGGCTCATCCAGTCCAACACTCTGAGTCACACAGTGGCCAAAAACACCAGGCGCCCTCAGGAGGTCCAGCAGTGGGGCCAGGACACTAGAAGCCCCTCCCACTCTTGCCCCCCCCCCCCCCCAAGCACCAAGAAGAAAGAGCATCACTTGCCCCAGACCGAGAGCTCCTATTACGTTGTGGCTAATAGCCACCGATGGACCTCTGCTCCAGATGTTTATCTAATTCCCTCTTGAAGCCGTCCATGCTTGTAGCTGCCGCCACCTCCTGTGGCAGTGAATTCCACGTGTTCATCACTCTTGGGGTGAAGAAGGACTTCCTTTTATCCGTTCTAGCCCGACTGCTCAGCAATTTCATGGAGTGTCCACGAGTTCTTGTACTGTGAGAAAGGGAGAAAAGGACCTCTTTCTCTGCCTGCTCTATCCCACGCCTAATCTTGTAAACCTCGATCATGTTCGATTCCCCACTCTTTTACATGCAGCTGCTGGTGTGACCTTGGGTCAGTTGCAAGTTCTCTCTGAGCTGTTTTCTCAGGAGCAGTTCTCTCAGAGCTCTCTCAGCCCCACCTACCTCACCAGGTGTCTGTTGTAGGGAGGGGAAGGGAAAGGAGATTGTAATCCGCTCTGAGACTCTGAGTGAAGGGTGGGATATTAATCCAAACTCCTCCTCCTCCTCCTTCTGTAAGGTGGTCTAATATCATTTTGGTTGTGGTTTTTGCAACATCTTTTTTGAGAGATGGCAACCAGAAGCCCCTACAGGACTCCAAATGCGGCTGCACCATAGATCTATTTCAGGGCACTAGGCCATTTTTCATTTCAGTTCTCCTTTCCTTTTAATCTCCAGTATACACTTGGCCTTTTAAAAAAAATCTGCTTTCCTGCTGCGTGGAGGTTTTCCATTGAACTGTCCTCCCAGGGCGGCTTGAAAGCGCCGAGTGCTGCGTTCAAACAAAGTATCCTCGGCAGAGCGCTTTGTTTTTGCTGTGATGCCACAGGAGCGCCGGATGAAGTACTGGGCACGGAATACGATTTCTTAAAAAAAACAACCCAGCTTTTCATTTAAAAAAAAATCAGGGATGCTCTAGGCTGATCCTGTACTGAACAGGGGGTTGGACTAGATGGCCTGTTTGGCCCCTTCCGACTCTGTGGTTCTAGGGTCCTGTGATAAATATCTAGTCCTTATGACTCCCTACAAGCTAAAATGTGTAAACTGAGGCTACTGTACTTTGCCCACATTATGAGAGGAGACAAGAGTGGGGGGGTTCCAGTGGGGGAACATTTTAACCTTCCAGGACATTCAGTTGCAGACCTAAGAGTAGCCGTTCTCTTGCAAAGGAATTTCAAAGGGAGATTAGAGAGACGGCTGAATTGCAACTGAGAATGCATCCTCCTGGACTGGATCGAGACCTAGGTTTCCTGTCTCATTCCGATGCTGATTTCTCCACGCCAGCTACCCCTCCGCATGTCACACCTCATCCAATCACACCTGCTATTGTCATTTGCCTGCTAATGTCGTTCGGCATCTGAAATCACTCCACTTTCCAGGACAGATGGACTTCACGTTCTAGCTGCATCTGAAGAAGTGAGCAGTGATTTCATGAAAGCTCATTTCCTCCCACAGGTTTCTACTGGAAAAGACAATAATGCTCTCTGACCTGGATAGCCCTCATCAGATCTCAGGAGCTCAGGAGGGTCAACTGCGGTTAGTACTCGGATGGGAGACCTCCTTGGAATACCACGTCAGGAGGACCGAGGCAGGCTTTATTCAGCCACCGCTCTGAACATCTCCCAAGCACCCCGCAGGGGTTAGTCACCAGAGGTCAACGTGGCTTCTAGGGGCAGACGCACACATACCAAAAAAAAAAAAAAACCAAAAGAAAAGACAATAATGCTAGGAAAAGTTAAAGGCAACAGGAAAAGCAGAAGACCCAACGGGAGATGGAGGGACTCCATAAAGGATATCGCGGCCCTCAGTCTGAAGACCTGGGCCTAACGATAGGTAATTCATTCAGACAGTTGCCATAAGTCCAAAGGGACTTGACTGCATTTCCGCGCATTAGGCCGTTCCAGACTCTGTGGCTGTTCGGTACGGAGCCAGTTTGGTGTAGTGGTTAAGTGCGAGGACTCTGATCTGCGAGAACCGGGTTTCATTCCCCACTCCTCACCGGCTGGATGACCTCGGGCAAGCCATAGTTCTCTCAGAGCTGTTCTCTCAGGAGCAGTTTCTGTCAGAGCTCTCTCAGCCCCGCCTACCTCACAGGGTGTCTGTTGTGGGGAGGGGAAGGGAAAGGAGTTCGTCAGCCGCTCTGAGACTCCCAGTGAAGGCCGGGGGTATAAATCCAATCCCTTCTTCCTCTTCTGTGATGTGAAACCCTTTGTTCTCACTTTGGCCAGAGCCATTTGCAGAACTACGAGCTGAAGTACTCTGTGCTTGGGAGAGGGGTGAGTCCCTGCATTTCCAAGGTAACTACTGTGTCCAGCAGTACTCCCAAGCTGGGAACATGGCTTTTCAAGGGGAATATATCTCTATCCCAGGCAGGAGAGATTGGAGGTCCCAGGTCTGCCTTTCTACTAACCCAGGGAGCCCTCTGAGACGCTGAACCGTTAGAGGAGACCAACGCAGCTCGTAGCTCGATGGACCAGTGGACTGACTCGGACCCGAGTGCAAACTCCCCCTCTCTCCCTCTTCCCTTTAACAAACCTGCAGCAGAAACCTTTCCTTCTCCCCCCCACCCCCCCCCCACCCCGGGCTCATAAATAATCTGAGCGGTGCAGTTCCCTTTTAAATGTTTTAAAAGGCGCCTTCGGGGAGGCTTAAGTGCTTGCTCCACATAAGGCTGTCTCTGAGTCTTTGTTTAACCGCACTTCAAACAACTGATTTTTTAAAAAAATAAAGCATTAAAACATGCTCAGAGGAGAACCTGCCGGAAGGGCTGAGAGTGGGGAGGGAGAAGGCGAGTGGAGGAGATGCGGGCTTGATCCCCACCCCGGCCCCTGACTCAGTTTCTGAAAAGAGAGGTCTGAGATTTCAGGCCTCCTTGAAATCCCAGCTGTTTCCAAACGCAGGTTCATCTCTCATGCTCTCTCCAAGAGGCCACGAGCTCTTCCAAGACACATAAAGCACTCTGCACGCTCTCTGGCAACCCTCTTGATGGCATCCTTAAATTCCAGGTGGAGAGCTAACGGTTAAAACAAGTCCTACCGTGGCCAGCGAGCAATTCCTGGCCAGAGTTTTCAACCTCCAGGTGGGGCCTGGAGATCTCCTGAAATGACAACTGGTCTTTAGGCGGCAGAGATCGATTTCCTCTGGAGAAAATGGCTGCTTTGGAGGGTGGACTCAAAGAAGAAGAGGAGGAGGAGGAGGAGAGATTGGATTTATACCCCACCCTTCACTACCCAAGGGAGTCTCAGAGTGGCTTGCAAACAAACTCCTTTCCCTCCCCACAACAGACACCCTATGAGGCAGGTGGGGCTGAGAGAGCTCTTTCCAGAACTGTCCTTGAGAGAACAGCTGTGCTAGAACTACAGCTTGCCCAAGGTCATTCAGCAGCTGCGTGTGGAGGAGAGGGGAATCAAACCCGGTTCTCTAACCACTACACCAAACTGGCTCTCCCGATGGCAAATTCTGAAGCTCTCCCGATGGCAAAATCCAGCCATCCCTGTCTGTGTCGATGAGTTACAATCACAGTCCCAGGAGTCGGCCTGAACTGATTTCGGCATCTCAGCAATAACTGATACGAGACCAGCTCTTCAGCCCGCCGGGTCGCAAAGGAGAGCGGCAGACAAGGCCGGCAGGTACCCCGCCTTCCTCTTCCCAGGCTTATAAATAAATCTGTTCCCTCGGCAATGTTTCAAGGCGTCCTTTGAACGAAAGTGGAGGTTTTAAGTGCTCGGCGCTTAATTTGGCGCTTCTGTTTTCAGGCTTTTGAATCCGAAGAGCCGCGGATAATAGCTGAGGGTGTGAAAACTCCAGAGAGCGTCTAGGAACTGCGCTAATAAAAGAATAATGAGGACTAGATACTTAGCTCCTTTGGAGTTATTGCCCCAGAAAAGGTTTAGGCTTTCTGAGGAAGAGGAGGAGGAGGAGGAGGAGGAGATTGGATTTATACCCCACCCTTCACTACCAAAGGGAGTCTCAGAGTGGCTTACAATCTCCTTTCCCTCCCCCTCCCCACAACAGACAACCTGGGAGGTAGGTGGGGCTGAAAGAGCTCTGAGAGAAACTGCTCTTTTTCAAGGACAGCTGTGCCAGAACTATGGCTCGCCCAAGGTCATCCAGCAGCTGCAAGTGGAGGAGTGGGGAATCAAACCTGGTTCTCCCAGATTAGAGTTCACGCACTTAACCACTACACAACAGAAGAAGAGGAGGAGGAGATTGGATTTATACCTCACCCTTCACTACCTGAAGGAGTCTCAGAGCGGCTTACAATCTCCTTTCCCTTCCCCTCCCCACAACAGACACCCTGTGCGGTAGGTGCGGCTGAGAGAGCTCTGACATAACTGTCCTTGAGAGAACAGCTGTGCCAAAGCTATGGCTTGCCCAAGGTCATCCAGCCGGTGCAAGTGGAGGCGTGGGGAATCAAACCCGGTTCTCCCAGATTAGAGTCCGCGCACTTAACCACTACACCAAACTGATCCAGCAGGGCTCTTCTGAAGTTCTCCAAAGCAGCCATGTTCTCCAGGAGAGCTGATCTTTTTGGTCTGGAGATTCTGTGGTTCAGGCTCCACCTGGAGCTTGGCAGCCCTAAAACCCCTTCCCCGGGCCATTCAGCTATCCTTGCTCTTGGACCTCCTCAAAGGCCAGCTCTGACCCGTGCCTTCTCAGCTGCTGGCAGGAAAAGGCTGGCCTGCAGCCATTCAAAGCGTGGCTATTAGTAGCTGGGCTTGGCCATTCATCTCTGGCATCTGGAGGAAGGAACCGAAGCGAAGCAATGATAAGGCCCTGCCGGGAGCGATGCCCTGGGAATTCAGTCAATGATCCGGGGCGTGGAAAAGTGATCCATCAAAGGGAAGGCCAAGGTGACTCTCTGGCGCCCTCTGCAGATGAACTCTGGATGCTGCTCCTGCCACAGTGTTCCTTTATGCATCAGCCTGTGGATGTGTCTGATGGCGAAAGGGAAGTCCAATGCTTCAAGGATCAGTATGCTTTCGAGTTATGGTGCTGGAGAAGACTCTTGAGAGTCCCTTGGACTGCCAGGAGATCAGATCAGTCAATCCTAGAAGAAACCAACCCTGACTCTTCCCTGGAAGGGCCGAATCCTGAAGCTGAGGCTCCAGTACTTTGGCCACCAGATGGGAAGGGAGAAGACCCCGATGCTGGGAAAGACTGAAGGTCAAAGAAGAAGGGGACGGGCAAAGGATGAAGTGGTTAGTCATCGTCATCGATGCAACGCACATGAAGTTGAGCAAACTCCGGAACACAACAGAAGACAGGAAGGCCTGGCGTGAGGTGGTCCCTGGGGCCGCGAAGAGTCAGGCTCGACTGTGCAAATGAACAACAACAAACAATTGACATGCAGTTTCCAACTCTGGTTTGGGAAATCCCTGGAGATTTGGGGGCAGTGTTTGGGGAGAGACTGCATTTTCTCCGACTCGATGGTATACATTAGAGCAGGGGTGGCCAAACTGCGGCTCAGGAGCCACATGCGGCTCTTTCACACATATTGCGTTGCTCCCAGCAGGGCGGCTGGGGAAGCAAAGGGGAGGCATGCTTCCCGGATCAGTCTTCCCTTCTCCTTGCTTTCTTTCCATCTCTACCTCCCCCCAACTCCTCCCTTCCCTTCCCCTCCCTCCCTTCCCTCCTTCTTTCCTTCCTTCCTTTCTTCCTTCCTTCCACCTCTCTCTCTCTTTCTCCCCTCTCTCCCCATCTAAAGTTAAATATCATTTTCAATATCTGTTTCCACCCCTTTTGTTTTTTATTTTTGGCAGCCTCGTTTAATGTTAATCAAAAGCAAATGTGCATATTTCCCAGTCAAAGTGTGTGGGTTATATATCTGTTCACGTCTCGTGGCTTTCAGATATCTGACGTTTATTCTATGTGGCTCTTGCATTAAGCAAGTTTGGCTGCCCCTGCATCAGAGCCTGCCTTCCAAAGCGGGCTGTTTTCTTGAGGACAACCAATCTCTGTCATCTGGAGAACAGCTGTGATTCCCGGCGATCTCCAGGCCCCACCTGGAGGTTGGGAACCAGAGTCTGGTGTCCTTCTTCTCAGTCCAGCTAGGCATACATGAAGTGAGGGCCATTGTATTTTCGGCTGCCTTTGGCATCTGGAATGCAGAGGTATGCTACCTCTGTACACGGAGGTTTCATTTCATTATCATGGCTAGCCAGTTTGGGGCATGGAGAGCAAGTTTGGTGTAGTGGTTAAGTGCGCAGACTCTAATCTGGGAGAACCGGGTTTGATTCCCCACTCCTCCACTTGCACCTGCTGGATGACTCTGGGCAAGCCATAGTTCTCTCAGAGCTGTTCTCTCACGAGCAGTTCTTGAAAGAGCTCTCTCAGCCCCACCTACTCTAATCTGGGAGAACCGAGTTTGATTCCCCACTCCTCCACTTGAACCTGCTGGATGACCTTGGGCAAGCCATAGCTCTGTCCCAGCTGTTCTCTCAAGGACAGTTGTCTCAGAGCTCTCTCAGCCCCACCTACCTCACAGGTTGTCTGTTGTGGGGAGGGGAAGGGAAAGGAGTTTGTAAGCCGCTCTGAGACTCCGGGTGAGTGAAGGGCGGGATAGAAATCCAATCTCTTCTTCTTCTATTTACAGCGAGCCGACTTCCTTCTCAGGTGAAACTATTCTGTGAATCCGTTTTCAAGTGAATGTGCTCCGCCCTCTTAAAAAGAAACTTCTACGCATGACAGCTGTCTCATGGCAGTGAGTTCCAGAGGCGAACTTTGCACTGGGAAGAAAAAAACGGCTGCCAGACATGTCAGTTCAAGGGTATCGCTTGACAAGTTTCCCCAAATAAATAAATAAATGACTCACAAACGCCAAACCACAGCAGCTACAGAAGTTTCGAAGCAATCCCTCTACATTAAAATATTGTTTGCTGGGGGTGGGAGAGAAATCCACCAGAAAGCGAAGAGCCGAAGTCTTTTCATGGCAGCGAAAACGTGTGTTGCTACCGTCACCTAGTGGCTACACACAGGTAGCGCCAAGCGTGGAACAAAAAACAAGAGGCAATCGGCGTAGAGGGAGAATTAATTTTAATCCGACTCTGAGGCCCCCTACGCATCTCACATACGTTTAATCGGGGGGGGGGGCTGTAAAATGTCAGCATCCAAGCAGTTCCCACAGCAACAGACACATCAGTCGTCTCTCGGTTTTTTCCCCCTTCCCCAAATGCGGTACTTAATTACAGCCATTCCACAGATATTCCATGGGCTGCCCTTTAATTACCGGGCTCAGATTAAATAATTGGCCATCATGTACGAAGTCCTTCGCAGCCTTGGTCTCTCTTCCTTCAAGATGGCCTCTCCCCTTCATAGGGTTGCCAGCCTCCAGGGGATGGCTGGAGATCTCCAGGGATTACAACTAATCTCCAGGCGACAGAGATCAGTTCGCCTGGAGAAAATGGACACTTTGGAAGAAGGAGGAGGAGGAGAGATTGGATTTATCCTCTGCCCTTCAGTACCCAAAGGAGTCTCAGAGGGGCTTACAATCTCCTTTCCCTTCCCCTCCTCACAACAGACACCCTGAGAGGTGGGTGGGGCTGAGAGAGCTCTCTCGAGGACTGCCCTTGAGAGAACAGCTCCGAGAGAACTTGTGACTGACCCAAGGTCACACCAACAGCTGCATGTGGAGGAGGAGTGGGGAATCACACCTGGTTCTCCCAGATTAGAGTCCGCGCTCTTAACCACTACACCAAACTGGCTCTCTACACCAAGGTGGGCTTTATGGCATTATATCCCATTGGAGGAGGAGGAGGAGATTAGATTTATACCCTGCCCTTCACTACCAGAAGGAGTCTCAGAGCAGTTTACAAACTCCTTTCCCTTCCCCTCCCCACAACAGACACCCTGGGAGGTAGGTGGGGCTGAGAGAGCTCTTTCGAGGACTGCCCTTGAGAGAACAGCTCTGAGAGAACTTGTGACTGATCCAAAGTCACCCAGCTGGCTGCATATGGAGGAGTGGGGAATTGAACCCGTTTCTCCCAGATTAGAGTCCGTGCTCTTAACTACCACACCACTACACAACAGAAGAAGAGGAAGAGGAAGAGGAGGAGATTGGATTTGTACCTCACCCTTCACTACCCAAAGGAGTCTCAGAGCAGTTTACAATCCCCTTTCCCCTCCCCTCCCCACAACAGACACCCTGTGACGTAGGTGGGGCTGAGAGAGCTCTCTTGAGGACCGTTCCTGAGAGAACAGCTCTGACAGAGGTATGGCTTGCCTAAGGTCATCCAGCAGGTGCAAGTGGAGGCGTGGGGAATCGAACTCTGTTCTCCATGCACTTAACCACTACACCAAACTGACATCTCTAGTTGGAAACCCCTCCCCTCTTCAAGCTCCTCCCTCCTCAGGCTCCACCCCCCAAATCTCCAGTTATTCCCCAGCCTGGAGCTGGGAACCCTACCCCCTAAGTTTCACCATGATGCCTTCACTCACTGAGCAGGGCCAAGGGTTGCCAGCTCTGGGTTGGGAAATTCCTGGAGACTGGGTGGGGGTGGAGCCCGAGGAGGGAGGGGTGGGAGGGGTGGGACTGAAGTGGGATATAATGCCGAAGAGTCCACCCTCCAAAGCAGCCATTTTCTCCAGGGGAACTGGTCTCTGTGCCTGGATATCGGTTGTGAGAGCAGATCTCCAGGCCCCACCTGAAGCCTGGCAACCCAAGCAGGGCCTTTTGCGGATGCCAACGGGCAAATGGGCAAAATCAACAACTGCCCATACACACTGCCTTCTTCGCTGTGGCCCCCACCTTATGGAACGGCCTCCCTGAGAAGGTCAGGAAGGCTCCCCAGTTTGGTGTAGTGGTTACGAGCGCGGACTCTAATCTAGGAGAACCGGGTCTGATTCCCCACTCCTTCACATGCAGCCAGCTGGGTGACCTTGGGTCAGCCACAAGTTCTCTCAGAGCTGTTCTCTCAAGGGCAGTCCTCAGAAGAGCTCTCTCAGCCCCACCTGCCTCCCAGGGTGTCTGTTGTGGGGAGGGGAAAGGGGAAGGAGACTGTAAGCCGCTCTGAGACTCCGAGTGAAGGGTGGGGTATAAATCCAATCTCTTCTTCTTCCCTTCCCCCTCTCCTGCCTTAACACAACCTGTGCAGAACTGAATTTTTCAAGAGGGCTTTTTGCACAGGAAATAGGGCTGCACTGTAATGAAATTACTTGTTAAATTAACTTGGAAAAAAACAACTGGAGACTGCTGTGTACAGCTTGCTGTAGGTGGGATAGAATCCTAGAATCCTAGAACAGCAGCTTTGTGTGTTCATCTGTTCATGGGTCACTGTAAAGACGACTTATTTATTTCAATTTGTGAATCGCTCTGTCCCTGAACATTCAGGGCTCTGAGCAATGAACAATAACACTAAAAACAAAAATTGTGTCCGGGAATGAGCTTTCGGGAGTCGCTGCTCACTTCTTCAGATACAGCGACTCCCGAAAGCTCCTCTCCTGCCACAAATTTTGCTAGTCTGTAAGGTGCTCTGGGACTCTAGTTCTTTTCTGTGGTTCATGTATACAAAGGTTATTGCGAAACGGTAACTCCAACACATTCTAAGCCGGATACATAAATAGCCTTTAATAAAGTGCAGTGAGTGTGACGAAATCGTCATGAAGGTACAGCTTTCCTATTCTTGATAATACGATAAAAGACCACAGTGTCGCGCACAGATTTTTAGGCTGGGTGTTGTCGAAGAAAATCAGCACCCTTCATGGAACTGACGTTTTAATTCTGGGTATATTGGATGCCACCGTTTGTGTGGTCTTTTCCCCATGTACCGCAGACAAAAGACTGAGCTGCATCGTTTAGCAAAAATGTGAAGGCCTGAAGCAAACGCCGCGGAAGGCTGAAGCAGAAAGCGCCAAAGCAAGAAGACAAAAGCAGTCGTAATTGCTGGGGATTTACACAACTTTAAGGCTGACAAGGAAGACACTGAAATTGTTCGGGTTTTTCTATTCACTGGCTCCCATCATCCGCCAAAAGGGAGACGGGGGAGCCGGCCCTTAACCAGGCTTTGGTGGCTTGCGGGGCAAAACTTTTTTTGGTGGGGCTGCTATTATTTTTAGCATAAGAGAAGCCAATGCTGGATCAGGCCAGTGGCGCCTCCAGTCCAACACTCTGTGTCACACAGTGGCCAAAAACACCAGGTACCCTCAGGAGGTCCAGCAGTGGGGCCAGAACTCCAGAAGCCCTCCCACGCTTGCCCCCCCCAAGCACCAAGAATACAGAGCATCCCTTGCCCCAGACTGAGAGCTCCTATCTATACTTTGTGGCTAAGAGCCACTGATGGACTTCTGCTCCAGATGTTTATATGTTTGGTGTAGGGGTTAGGAGCGTGGACTCTAGTCTGGGAGAAGCGGGTTTGATTCCCCACTCCTTCTCCACATGCAGCTGCTGGTGTGACTTTGGGTCAGCCACACGTTCTCTCAGAGCTGTTCTCTCAAGAGCACAGCATCACTTGCCCCAGACCGAGCCATAGTTTGGTGTAATGGTTAAGTGCGCGGACTCTAATCTGGGAGAACCGGGTTTGATTCCCCGCTCCTCCACTTGCACCTGCTGGATGACCTTGGGCAAGCCATAGCTCTGTACCAGCTGTTCTCTCAAGGGCAGTTGTCTCAGAGCTCTCTCAGCCCCACCTACCTCACAGGGTGTCTGTTGTGGGGAGGGGAAGGGAGAGGAGTTTGTAAGCCGCTCTGAGACTCCAAGTGAGTGGAGGGCGGGGTATAAATCTAATCTCTTCTTCTTCTTCTTCTTCTTCATCTGTTGTAATTCTGGGAGATCTCTTGGTGGTTGGGAATCCTACTAGGTAACCTTGGGTCTATCACTCTCCCCCAGCCAATCCTACCTTGCAGGACTGTGGTCGTGAAGATATATTTACTTACTTACTTCATTTATGTAAGGACACCACAGGTCTGGTCCGGCACGGCTCTTCGGTTGTTCTCGCCGAGACTCAAACCGGATTACAAAATACAGACAGCAATTCCATCAGGCAGTCCAAGACATCCCATAAACGATGCAATCGGATTAGCGCTACAGAATTAGAAGGAAATGCAAGCGGAAAGTGAATTACAAAGGCAGAAGACGGCGCGGTGAAAGGACAGCAGTAGGCCCGGATCCCATTCTGTTACGCAGGCATTGTTCCAGTCTCCCGCACTCTAATCGGTTTATTAAAAATGCCCTTCTGAACATTTTGATTTCTGGCAAAATTGTTTCTGCAAAACAATAGTGGGGTGGGGCTGCGGTGGCTCAGTGGCACAGCCTCTGCTTGGCATGCGGAAGGTCCCAGGTTCGATCCCTGCCATCTCCAGGTAAAAAAAATCAGGCCGCAGGCGATGCTAAAGACCTCACCTCAAGCCCTTGGACAGCTGCTGCCAGTTGGAGTAGAGAGGCGTCATGACTCATCTGGAAAACCAAGTTTGATTCCCCACCCCTTCTTCTGCATGAAGCCTGCTGGGAGACCTTGGGCCAATCTTTGAGAAGGGCCATGGCTCAGTGGGAGAGCATCTGCTTGGCATGCAGAAGGCCCCAGGTTCAATCCCCAGCATCTCCAGTTAGAAAGGACCAGGCAGGAGGTGATGGGAAAGACCTCCGCCTGAGACCCTGGAGAGCTGTCAAGAGGGGCTGTGGCTCAGTGGAAGAGCCTCTGCTTGGCATGCAGAAGGTCCCAGGTTCAATCCCCGGCAACTCCAGTTAGAAAGGACCAGGCAGGAGGGGATGGGAAAGACCCCCACCTGAGACCCTGGAGAGCTGTAAGGAGGGGCTGTGGCTCAGTGGAAGAGCCTCTGCTTGGCATGCAGAAGGCCCCAGGTTCAATCCCCAGCCTCTCCAGTTAAAAAGGACCAGGCAGGAGGTGATGGGAAAGACCTCCGCCTGAGACCCTGGAGAGCTGTCAAGAGGGGCTGTGGCTCAGTGGGAGAGCATCTGCTTGGCATGCAGAAGGCCCCAGGTTCAATCCCCAGCCTCTCCAGTTAAAAAGGACCAGGCAGGAGGTGATGGGAAAGACCTCCGCCTGAGACCCTGGAGAGCTGTAAAGAGGGGCTGTGGCTCAGGGGAAGAGCCTCTGCTTGGCGTGCAGAAGGTCCCAGGTTCAATCCCCGGCATCTCCAGTTAGAAAGGACCAGGCAGGAGGTGATGGGAAAGACCTCCGCCTGAGACCCTGGAGAGCTGTAAAGAGAGGCTGTGGCTCAGTGGTAGAGCATCTGCTTGGCATGCAGGAGATCCCAGGTTCAATCCCCAGCATCTCCAGTTAAAAAGGACCAGGCAGGAGGTGATGGGAAAGACCTCCGCCTGAGACCCTGGAGAGCTGTAAAGAGTGGCCATGGCTCAGTGGTAGAGCATCTGCTTGGCATGCAGGAGGTCCCAGGTTCAATCCCCAACATCTCCAGTTAAAAAGGACCAGGCAGGAGGTGATGGGAAAGACCTCCGCCTGAGACCCTGGAGAGCTGTAAAGAGTGGCCATGGCTCAGTGGTAGAGCCTCTGCTTGGCGTGCAGAAGGTCTCAGGTTCAATCCCCGGCATCACCCGTTAAAACATCTGCCAGCAGGTAATGTGAAAGACCACCCTTTGGGTCCCTGGAGAGCCACTGCCAGTCTGAGTAGCCGATAACTGACATTGGTGGACCAGCGATCTGATTCAGTATAAGGCAGTTTCTTTTTTTTCTTTTTTTTAATTAGTATTTTTATGAGTTTTGCAAAAAATAACGTTTTCTTTTACAAAGTTTATCCAGAACAGAAAAAGAGTGAATTGAGTTTACAATTCTGATTCAACATACTTAGTCCACACCATTTATATACTTATTATCGTACCAACAATAAAACTTTCCCCACATTATTCCAAATGTTTCTTGCTTATTTTTTAATCAAAGGTTCAAATTGTCTGTTTCTACCATATCAAAAAATTTCCTTAGAGTTTCCTCCTCCCCAGGTTCCTTATCCGTTTTCCAATATTTCGCATATAACGGTCTCGCTACTGTCATGACATGTATTATCAACCTCTTATCGTGATATTCTAATTTTTCTGGGAGGATATTCAGCAAAAAAAATTCTGGTGACCATGGTATCTCAAACTTCAAAATCTCTTGCAGAGTTTTCCTTATAAATAACCAATAACTTTTTGCCCTTTTGGCTTGCGGAATTCACTGTGACAAGATGTGATGAGGGCTATTAGCACAGAGGCATGGAAAGGGAGGGAAGGGAAGGTGGCAAAGTATAGCCCGACCTCATCAGATCTCAGAAGCGAATCAGGGTCGGTACTTGGAAGGGAGTCCACCAAGGAAGGCTCTGCAGAGGAAGGCGATGGCCAACCACCTCTGCTTCTCCCTTGCCCTGAAAGCCCCTTGCTGGGGTCGCCATAAGTCAGCTGTGACTTGGCAACAGTTTACACCCCCACACAGCCACGGCCACCCGATATGGCCTCCAGGTTGCCAACTCTGGGGTGGGAAATACCTGGAGACTTGGGGGTGGAATCTGGGAAGAGCGGGATTTGGGGAGAGACCTCAGTGGGATAGAATGCCATGGAGTCTATCTTCCAAAGCAGTTGTCTTCTGGAGTTTGGTGCAGTGGTTAGAAGTGCGACTCTAATCTAGGAAAACCTGGTTTGATTCCTCACTCCTCCACATGCAGTTGCTGGGTGACCTTGGATCAGTCGCAAGTTTTCACAGAGCTGTTTTTTCAAGAGCAGTCCTCGAGAGAGCTCACTCAGCCCCACCTCCCTCACAGGGTGTCTGTTGTGGGGAGGGGAAGGAAAAGGAGTTTGAAAGCCGTTCTGAAACTCCAAGTGAGTGAAGGGCGGGGTATAAGTCCAATCTCCTCCGCCTCCTCTGGAGGAATCCATCCCAGCAATCTGGAGATGAACTGTAATTCTGGGAAATCTCCAGGTCCCACCTAGAGGTTAGCAACCCCCACCTCTAGATTCAAGGAAGAAGAAGAAGAAGAAGAGATTGGATTTATACCCCGCCCTCCACTCCCCAAGGGAGTCTCAGAGCGGCTTACAAACTCCTTTCCCTTCCCCTCCCCACAACAGACACCCTGTGAGGTAGGTGGGGCTGAGAGAGCTCTTTCCCAAGCTGTCCTTGAGAGAACAGCTGGTACAGAGCTATGGCTTGCCCAAGGTCATCCAGCCAGGTGCAAGTGGAGGAGTGGGGAATCAAACCCGGTTCTCCCAGATTAGAATCCGCGCACTTAACCACTACACCAGACTGGCTCTCTGGACAGAATGCCTCTGATCGTCAGAGGCTGGGAGCTAACCAGCAAAGGGCCCCGCTCGTGGATTTCTCCGTGGCACCTGCCTGACCACTGTTGGGAACAGAGGCCTGGTCTGAACGGTCTGATCCAGCAGGGCTCCTCTTATGCCAGGTTCTTATGAACGTCCCCTGCTTGCCTGGTAAGCATCGCAGCTGAGCAGAGGTTCGAACCCAGGACACGGCCGGCCATCTACTCTGCTCCTTCCCCCCTTCACTGACAAGCTCCCGGCTCGGTTGCTGTGGGCCCAGAGGAACCAAAACTGCCTCCATCCCACCGATAAAAAAAAATAGCAAAACGGAGTTGGCTCCAGGCGTCGCTATGGAGACTGGTTGCTATGGGCAACAGCTTTGCAGCATCTCTCTCTGGGTACCGGCGTGTGGGCAGGGAGGAGGACCCGGCCCCAAAAAAGTCCCAGCCCCTTCTCGGTCTGTCTGGGGGGCGAGGGAGGGGCTTCTCTCCCTCCACGATGACCCCCCCCCCCCCGCATCTTTGGGCAAGACTCGGTCCCCCTGACCCAGCAACCCTTCTCCGCCACCAGGAAGCCCGAAGAAGGTGGAAGTTGCTGTCTGAGAATCTTCCCGCCGCTCCTCAGCTGAATCTAGTGGGTCTCTGCCGCCAGGGAACAGGTCCCTCTGCCAGCTGCATCTTGTGTTTCAACGGCAGGTGAGGATTTCTCCTTTCCCTTTCCCGGGGTAGTGCCAGGGGTACCAACCGGGAGGGAGAAGTGGGTGGAAAGACAATATTGGCGAAGGACTCAAACGTGAGTGCGATGCTTCCGTGTTCACCAGAGAGGCTCCGAGAGCCGCGCCAGACGCGCTTCGGCATGCCTGGGAACAGAGTTGCCAACTCCAGGTTGGGAAATCCCTGGAGGTCTGTGGGCGGAGCCTGTAGAGGGTGGGGTTTGGGGAGGGGGAGGGATCTTCGCAGGGTATCTATATATCTAATCCCCAAGGCGCCCCCTGCGTGCGGATATCTAAATCTGCACGGAGGGGGCACTTGGGGGGCAGGGAGGTTTTTCTGCACACTTGGGGGACTCCCCACATGTGCAGAAAAATCTTAAAAGTTAAAAAAAAAACTTTTGGAGGGATATTTAATCCCCCCCCCCCCCAAAAAAGTTAAAGAGCATTCCCTGTGCATGCGCAGGGAACGGCCTGGGAACTGCAGCAGCCTCACCGTTGCAACTGGGGGTGGGGGGGGGGGGGAGATCGGCAGGCCCAGGGTTCACCAGTGTTGCCCGGGGGAGGGGAGGAAGGCTTACCTGGGGCTGCTTCTCCAAGTGGAAGTCCTTCTCTCCCCCCCCCCCTGCGAATACCACGGGTCCCGCCTCTTGTAATGCCATAAAGTCCACCTGACAAGGAAGCCCTTTCCTCCAGGGGAACTGGGCCTTGAAACCTTGCTGCCCTGCCCTCAAACTGGTTTGCAATACCCGGGCTCACCTTTGGCCACGGGGGAAACAGCACACAGCTCCTGAGCAGGTGCAAAGTGCAGGCTGCTTCCCTTTGTGTAATGGCTGCTGGCCTGCCTCTACCTATGTCCCAGAGCTCTAGCTCACTCCCCTGGAGAGGTGGGGTGGCCGGCTCAGGGTTGGGAGATACCTGGAGATTTGGGGGGTGGAGCTTGCAGAGGGCGGGGTTTGGGGTGGGGAGGGGCCTCGGCGGGGTAGAATGCCATACAGTCCACCTTCCAAAGTAGCCATTTCCTCCAAGGCAATCGACCTCTGTTGTATGGATACCAACTGGGAGATCGCCAGCCCCCACCTGGAGGTTGGCAACCTTACAGAGAGGGATCAAATGCCCCAGGCCAGGAAGTGATTCAGCTGCCCTAGGGTTGCCAACTCTGGAGTCAGAAATCCCTGGAGATTTTGGAGCAGAGCCTGGCGAGAGGAAGGGCCTCAGCGGGATACAAGGCCCTAGAGTCCACCCTCCAAAGCGGCCATTTTCCCCAGGGGAACTCATCTCTGTCGTCTGGGAGTCAGTTGTAATCCCAGGAGAGAACCAGGCCGCGTCTGGACGCTGGCAACCATATCAGGAGTTTACCTGCATCACTTGTCGCCTCCCGGAAACTCTCAGTCTTTCTCCTCCAATTCTTGGAGCTACAGATCTCTGCAAGAGAATTCTCAGCTCCCTCAGCCAACAACGGTTCCCGGGAGTTTTTTGGAGAAGCAACTGGGTCAAACCCAGGGTCGTTCCAGCGTGCAAAGGTTGCCTGTGGATTATAGGGTTGCCCAGGGGTCATTTTGTAGAAAAAGAGGTGCAGGAGCTCATTAGCATAACTCATTTGCATATGCCACACCCCCTAACATACCGGGAGTGTGTCAGAAGGCCACACCCACCCCTCAGGCTCCACTCCACAGGGGAGTGAAACTGACCTGCTCTTCCTCCATTCCCTTCCCCATCCAAGACTTTGTGCAATGAAAATAAGCGTAAAGAACACACCCTCCTTCTCTTCCTGCTCCCTTGAAACCACCAGGTTTCCAGTTGACTTGAGATACCCAGGACATGTGCACCACCCATCCCTTCCCCTTCCCCTCCCCACAACAAGACACCCTGCGAGGTAGGTGGGGCTGAGAGAGGTCTTTTGAGAACTGCTCATGAGAGAACAGCTCTGAGAGAACTTGTGACTGGCCCAAGGTCACACCAGCAGCTGCATGTGGAGGAGTGGGGAATCAAACCCGGTTCTCCCAGATTAGAGTCCAACTCCTGACCACTACACCAAACTGATGGGGTGGAAGCTGCTGAAGGGTTGGTGAAATTTCTCCAGTACTTATGTGCCATGTGCCCAGATAAAAAATGGTATACTTAGAAACTTTATATGCCGCCTTGAGCAAGTCTCTGGAAAAGCAGCACATAGTCATAAAAGGAACAATGAAAAAATTATCAATATTAAAACAAAACCTTAAAAACAATAAAGACCCTAGCAGGGCTTTCCCCGGGGCGCTGCGCCTCTGCACTGCTCGGGAAAGCCAAGGAGGGGGCGGGGCTTGGTCATGTGCCCGCCCCCTGGGCTCCTTACTCCCGGAGCTGCGCTCCTCTGCGCTCCCGCTCCAACAGACCCCTGGGGTTGCCAGTTCCAGGCGGGCAATGTCCTAGAGATTTCCGGGGTGGAACCTGGGGAAGGGGAGGTATTTGGAGGAGTGGTGCCTGTTGGAGTGAGCGACTCAGCGTGCCTGGACATTGGGGGGTGCTACGTCACTCTAAGGGTGTTGTCTCCTTGAATGGGATGCCTTTGTCATAACCTGGGAGCTGCCCTCCGACCCCTCTCCCTCCCTCCCTTTGTCCTCTCCCTCTCTCTCCTCATGGCCTTCCACGAAGACACATGTCTCTGCAGTTCCCTCCTGTAGAGGGAATCCCCTCATACTCCCACACACATGATGCCGGACAAGCTGGCCATTTGCGAGGGGGAAAGGGCTCTTTAGATTAGCCTTCTCTTTCTCTGCTTTTGCCTGCAGCCTGAAGGTGAAATACATCGACTGTAATAAATGTGAGCTCACGGGGAGGGCGAGGTAGAAGCCAAACTAATAATTAAATAAATCAGTTTGCCTTTCTTTGCAGTATACTTCGTGGGAGACTTATTTACTACATTCAAGAGGGGTGGCCCTGTTAGTCTGTCTGTAGCTGTCGAAAAGAGCCAGAGGCCAGGAGCACCTTCAAGACTAACCAAATCTGTGGCAGGGGGTGAGCTTCCGTGAGGCACTCCAAAGGGATCTGTCGAGGACGGGCGAGTGGGCGTCAATGTGGCAAATGGGGTTCAGTGTGGCCAAGTGCAAAGTGATGCACACGGGAGCCAAAAATCCTCACTATAAAGACACGTTGATGGGGTCCGAACTGGCGGAGACTGGCCGAGAGAGAGATCTTGGAGTCGTAGTAGACAACTCAGTGAAAATGTCGAGACAGTGTGCGACTGCAGTGAAAAAGGCCAACGCTATGCTGGGGGTTATTAGGGAGGGAACTGAAAACAAATCAGCCAGTATCAGAATGCCCCTGTATACATCGATGGTGCAGCCTCATTTGGAGTAGTGTGTACAGTTCTGGTCGCCACACCTCAAAAAAGATATTACAGCATTGGAAAAGGGCAACTAGAATGATGAAAGGGTTGGAACATTTTCCCTGTGAAGAAAGGTTAAAGCGCTTGGGGCTCTTTAGCTTGGAGGAACGACGGCTGAGGGGTGACATGATCGAGGTTTACAAGATTATGCATGAGATAGAGCAGGTCGAGAAAGAGGTCCTTTTCTCCCTTTCTCACAATTGCTGAGCAGTCGGGTTAGAACAGATAAAAGGAAGTCCTTCTTCACCCAAAGAGTGATGAACACGTGGAATTCACTGCCACAGGAGGTGGCGGCGGCTACAAGCATGGACATCTTCAGGAGGGAACTGGATAAACATCTGGAGCAGAGGTCCATCAGTGGCTCTTAGCCACACAGTATACATAGGAACTCTCCGTCTGGGGCAAGTGATGCTCTGTACTCTTGGTGCTTGACCGGGGGGGGGGGCACAGTGGGAGGGCTTCTGGTGTCCTGGCCCCACTGCTGGACCTCCTGAGGGCGCCTGGTGTTTTTGGCCACTGTGTGACTCAGAGTGTTGGACTGGATGAGCCACTGGACCGATCCAACATTGGCTTCTCTTATGTTCTCATGTTCAAACCCGGTTCTCCCAGATTAGAGTCCGCGCTCTTAACCACTACCCCAAACAGGCTGTCTAAGAGGATGGGCTGGGGCGAGGGTCTCCGACATCTTTTCTGGTGCCTGCCAAGTGTTTCGAGAAAGTGGGTGGGGCCAGGTGGGGATTTTGCCCGGCCAGGCTTCTGATTGGCTTTTAGAGATTTGATTGGCAGTGCAGAAGCTGGGTGGCTGAAGGTAAGCGGTGGCAGCCGTTTCGTGGCTGGCTCCGCCTCTTCTGGCACGCACCCATTTTGTGGAGGCACCCGCCACGCCGTGCCAGGATCCCAAAGGGCCCCCACAGATCCAAACAGCTTGGGGGCAGTGTTCCCTCTAAGCCGAGTTAGTGTGAGCTAGCTCACAGTTTTTTAGCCTCTGGCTCACACATTTTTGTCTCAGCTCAGGAAGGATCTGGTTGCGGAGCAAACTAAGCCAAATCACTTGCTCATACCTTCAATGCCAATAGCTCACAAAGTAGAAATTTTGCTCACAAGACTCCACAGCTTAGAGGGAGTATTGGTTGGACTGGATGGGCCACTGGCCTGATCCAACATTGGCTTCTCTTACGTTCTTATGTTCACTTCTTCAGAAGTGAGCCAGCGACTCACGAAAGCCCCCCCCCCCCCCGCCACATATTTGGTTAGTCTTGAAGGTGCTCCTGGAATCCTGCTCTTTTCTATCACTGCATTTAGTATCACACTTCTATGACTGGCCACCCTCCAAATCCTTCCAGTTTCTCCAGGGGAACCGATTTCTGTTGTGTGGAGATGAGTTGTATTCCCAGGGGATATGCTGGCCCCACCTGGGAGCTGGCAACCCTATGGCCACGGGGTGGGGGTCTTTTGCTGCTCTGACCAGCTGCTTGTCTCGTTGCAGGCCCCCCAACCTCGAAAGACCCGTCCGGGCTTGGCAGCGATGGCCGAAGGTCCCGGCGGCTCCCTGCCCCCGTTGGCCAGTGCCATCCTGCCCACCCCGGCCTTGAGCCTGGAGCAGAGGGCTGCGCTGGTCTTCGTCTTCCTCCTCTTCATCGTCCTGGGGCTGCTGATCGTCCGTTGCTTCCGGATCTTGCTGGACCCCTACCACGTCACCCCGACCTCCACGTGGACCGACTACATGGAGAAAGACGCCTTCGGGTACCGGCTGGCCTGACGGAGCGGGGGACATCCTCAGGGCGGAGGGACGGCGGCCCAACCCCCCGCTGCGGCCTGGAGGGCTCGCTCCAAATCTCGGGCGCGCCAAGACCGGTGACGCTTCATTTGGGAACCAATGCTCCCTCTAAACTGTGGAGTCTCGTGAGCAAAAATTCCGCTTTGTGAGCTGCTGGCATTAAAGTTGTGAACGAGCGATTTGGCTGCTGCACAAATTAGTTTGCTCTGGAGGCCTCCTTCCTGAGCGGAGATAAAAAAAATATATGAGCCGGAGGCTAAAAAACTGTGAACAGGCTCACACTAACTCGGCTTAGAGGGAACACAGGCGGGGAAGGGAGCCACGGAGTATCAGCCTCAGGTGCTTGGGCCCGGGGACTGATCCACACAGCATGCGCGGTACGCAGAGGTTTGCGCTCAACATGCCGGGTTAGTCTTTGAGCCAGGCCTCGGAGAAGAGCACTCTGGGAAACGCCTTCAAAGTTGTGCCGTGACCGTACAGAAAATGTGTCAATTAAACTGAATCGCGTCTGATGTCCTGTTATTTATTGACTTCCCTCCTATCCCTGCCGGGCTCCTTGACAGGGAAGCAAAGCTGCCCTTGTCGTCCCCCGTATCCTGCTGTTTATCCCCACAACAACCCTGTGAGGTAGATTAGGCTGCGAGTGTGGGACAGCCACAAGGTCGCCTACTGTGGCGGAGTAGGGATTCGAACCTGGGTCCAGCACTCTGACTGCTCCGCCACACCACACTACACCGCACCACACTGCCTCTAGGCCTGTTTCAGATGTTGGGAGTCCTCATACCTTGCTTATTGGACGTCTCATCCTGTTGATCGCATTGATTTACCCTGAGTAACTGACCTGGATGGACCAGGCTAGCCGTATCTCATCAAATCTTGGGAGCTAAGGAGGGTCGGCCCGGGTTAGGACTTGGATGGGAAACCACCAAGGAAGTCCAGGGTTGCTACGCAGAGGCAGGCGAGGGCAAACTACCTCTGTTTGTCTCTTGGCCTGACCTGGATGGCCCAGACTAGCCCGATCTCATGAGATCTCAGAAGCTAAGCTGGCTCGGCCCTGGTTAGGACTTGGATGGGAGACCACCAGGGGTCCATTGGAGCGGGAGCGCACAGGAGTTTGTCAGTTACACTCCTAAAGTTCCGTCGCCTCACATATTCCCCAAATTCCCATTGGCTACCACTGCCACCAAGCATCATGGGAATTGTAGGCAGACAGCCCTCTACCCTCCCAGGGGGCGGGCACATGACCAAGCCCCCACCCCCTCCTCGGCTTCCCCGAGCAGTGCAGAGGCGCAGCGCCCCAGGGAAAGCCCTGCTAGGGTCTTTATTGGTTTTAATGTTTTGTTTTAATATTGATAATTTTATCATTGTTCCTTTTGTGACTGTGTGCTGCTTTTCCAGAGACTTGCTCAAGGTGGCATATACATTTTCTAAGTATACCGTTTTTTATCTGGGCACATGGCATATAAGTACTGGAGAAATTTCACCAGCCCTTCAGCAGCTTCCACCCCATCAGTTTGGTGTAGTGATCAGGAGTTGGACTCTAATCTGGGAGAACCGGGTTTGATTCCCCACTCCTCCACATGCAGCTGCTGGTGTGACCTTGGGCCAGTCACAAGTTCTCTCAGAGCTGTTCTCTCATGAGCAGTTCTCAAAAGACCTCTCTCAGCCCCACCTACCTCACAGGGTGTCTTGTTGTGGGGAGGGGAAGGGGAAGGGATGGGTGGTGCCCATGTCCTGGGTATCTCAAGTCTACTTGAAACCTGGTGGTTTCAAGGGAGCAGGAAGAGAATGAGGGTGTGTTCTTGACGCTTATTTTTATTGCACAAAGTATTGGATGGGGAGGGGAATGGAGGAAGAGCAGGTCAGTTTCACTCACCTGTGGAGTGGAGCCTGAGGGGTGGGTGTTGCCTTCTGACACACTTCCGGTATGTTAGGGGGTGTGGCATTTGCAAATGAGTTATGCTAATAAGCTCCTGCACCTCTTTTTCTACAAAATGACCCCTGGAGACCACCAAGGAAGTCCGGGGTTGCTGTGCAGAGGCAGGCAATGACAAACCACCTCTGTTCGTCTCTTCCTCTGACCTGGATGGCCCAGGCTAGCCCGATCTCATGAGATCTCAGAAGCTAAGAGGGGTCTGCTCTGGTTAGTCCTTGGATGGGAAACTCCCAAGGAAGTTCCGGGTTGTGACGCAGAGGCAGGCAACGACAAACCACCTCTGAGATAGGCATGCCAGCCTGCAGGAATGACAGCCCATCGCCAGACTACAGAGATCAGTTTTCCCAGGAGACAAGGGATGCTTTAGAGGGTGGACTCCATGGCGTTTTACCCCACTGAGGTCCCTGTCCCCCCCCCCCAGGCTCCACCCCCAATTCACAGCCTGGATCTGGTAAACCTTCCCCACCGCACCCTCTGCCAGTGGCCAGGGGGGAACCCCTGAACATCTCTTGCCTTGAAAACCCGACGGGGTCACCATAAATCAGCTGTGACTCGAGGGCACTTTCCCATACACCCAACAGTTTGCAGTAAAGAAATAATAAGTTTATAGTAAAGAAATAATAAATAAGTCAGTTTTTATTATATGCATGAGGGACTGGGGGGGGGGGAGCCATTTAGCCAACAGAAAGCTGTTGCCAAGATGGATCTCGAAATTGTGAGCTGTCAGCCGCTTTAGATGACAGTTCTCAGCTGCTGCAAGTTAATCACTTCACTTCTGCCAGCCAAACAACAGTTCTGAGAACAAGCCGGCAGGCGGGGCTGATGACTTCTATTGTCAAGAAAGCTAACCCTTAGGCAGAAAAACTCTCTTTAAAAAACCAGTTCCTTGACACAAGAGTTAGAAGGGATCCTAGAGGTCACCTACTCCAACCCCCATGCTCAGTCTGGGAATTTGTCAAATACAACACCCCACTCTGTTGAAAGGAATGCACGCCTTTTAAAAAATGTTTCAAAATAATTGGAAAAACCATTTACAGGAGAAATTCTTGTGGGGCTGTGCCTTTAAGAAAAGGGGGCCTGTGGCCCAGCTTCCTGTTTCAAGCCAGAGGTTGCAGAAAAGCCCACAAGTTGGGCTTGCTGGTTGCACCTTTCCCTGCTGGCTGCACTCCCAGTACTGGCCAACAGAAGCATTCCGCCTTTGAACCCGGAGGCCCCATTTGACTCTCAGCAAGAATACCCACTGACAGTCCCCTGCGCTTCTGTAAATTCGTCTGGTCACCCTTTTCAATCCCATCTAAGCCAGCGGCCATCACATCTTGAGGCAGTGAGTTCCACAAGTCAACTACCTGTTGCATTCAAGTCCAGGAGCACCTAGGAGGCTGACTTTTGGGGTAGAAGCTTTCAGAGTCAAAGCTCCCTACATCAAATATGAGTTCAAATCCAACCAAGGGAGCTTTGACTCTCGGAAGCCAGTCTTGTGGGTTTCTAAGGCGCTCTGGGACTCGAAAGAAGTAGTGTTTCCTTTTAGGATGGGTGATCAGGGTAGATCAGGGTTGCCAGGGTTGCCAAATATGCATCGGGAAACTTCTGGAGATTTGGGGGAGGTATGCCGTACACCCAAGGGGTAATTAACGTGCGAAATTCCCTGCCACAGGAAGTGGTGGTGGCTAGGGGCCCATCCAGTCCAACACTGTGTTACATAGTAGCCAAAAACACCAGGTGCCCTCAGGAGATCCAGCAGTGGGGCCGGGACACCAGAAGCCCAACCTCTGCTCCATATGTTTATCCAGTTCCCTCTTGAAGCCGTCCATGCTTGTAGCCACCATCACCTCCTGTGGTAGTGAGTTCCACGTTAATTAATCACTTTGTGGGTGAAGAAGTACTTCCTTTTATCCGTTCTAACCCGACTGCTCAGCAGTTTCATGGAGTGCCCACGAATTCTTGTCTTGTGAGAAAGGGAGGAAAGGACTTCTTTCTCTGCCTGCTTTATCCCATGCATAATCTTATAAACCTCGATCATGTCACCCCTCTGGTCCCGCCGGTGGACCTCCTGATGGCCCCTGGGTTTGGGCCAGTGTGTGACACAGAGTGTTGGATTGGATGAACCACTGGCCTGATTCAACATGGTTTCTCTTCTGTTCTTATGTCTGGGGCAGTGATGCTCTGTCTTCTTGGTGCTTGATGGGGGGGGCAACAGTGGGAGGGCTTCTGGAGTTCTGGCCCCGCCGGTGGACCTCCTGATGGCCCCTGGGTTTTGGCCACTGAGTGACACAGAGCGTTGGCTTGGAAGGGCCACTGGCCTGATCCAACATGGCTTCTCTCATGTTCTTACGTATACCAAACAGTCTGCCTCTCTAAGCAGCCATTTTCTCCAGGGGGACCGATCTCTCCAGTCACTTGTAATTTCCAGATCTCCAGGCCCCGTCTGGCGATTGACAACCGTATGGCAGAGATGGGAAAGCTGTCCTGGGGCAGAGATCTGTCTAGAGATGAACTAGCCTTCCTAGAACAGTGGGGCCGGTGGGAGAATCAGCTATGAACAAGCATCTCCTGCCTCCACAGGTACAACAGCCCGGGCCTCCTTTTCTGACATCCCTCCATCACTCTTCCGGAAACCGGCCTCCGAGGCTCCGGCCTGGGCCCACCAGCTGTTTTCTCCTGCTCCTTGACGCTTTTGCCGGGGAAAAACTAATTACTTTTGCCGTCAGGAGCCCACTAAGCCGTTATAAATCAAAGCCGCGCGCCGCCCGGCAAATCATAACCGCCGGCCCAAAAGTTAGTTATTAGTCAGCGTTTGGCTACAAGGCCTGCGACGCCCCTGGAATGGTAAAGATTATTGCTTAAAACAGCGCCCAGCCGAGCCGGCTGCCGTCAGCGCCGCCCCCGCCGCCACGCACAGGTTTCCAATCTGCGGAGAAAACCGTGATTATTTCCACCGGCGCGGAGCAGGTGGAACTATTATGTCGATTGCTGGAAAGCAATCTTGTTTTCTGCAAGGTTGATCTACTGCTGTGGGGTTTTTTTTCCCCCCGTGATCTTCTGATATCTGAGGCAAGCGGTAATTTGTGCGAAGATCACACTCGCTCCTGAACTTGAAAGAAGTTTTACTTTTACGGTAAGAACTGGCTCATCTGACGTTCCTTCTGCAGTCAAGAGTTCCAGGCTCCCCTTCGCCAAGACATCATGGTCAGGGACTCTTGCAGGGCTACAACAGGGAGCCTCCCCTGGATCTCTTTTTCCCAAGTACTTTTTAAAGACGAGTTGCAAGGATAGATGCATAGGTTTTATAACCTACATTTAATAACGATGTTGGACAATAATTTTTCATATCCTTCTCGCCTGCATCCTGCTTATAAATTAAAGTAATTAAACCCTCATTCCAAGAGTCTGGAAATTTTTTCTTGCATTTAATGTTTTGTGTTGCGTATTTCAAGGACTGCAGCGGCTCAAGTGGTTAAGACACTGAACTGCAGACCAGAAGGTCAGTCGTTCAGCAGTTCGAGACCGAGTTCAATGCTTGGAAATAAGTGAGTAGACTTGCCCAGGTAGATAACAGAAGAGTAAATCAATGAAAGGGGCTGCAGCGGCTCAAGTGGTTAAGGCGCTGAACTGCAGACCGGGAGTTCAGCAGTTCGAGACCCGAGTGCTGCGTGATGGAGTGAGCTCGTCTCTGGCCCCAGCTCCTGACAACCTAGCAGTTCAAAAACAAGGAATTGCAAGTAGATAAATAGGTACCGCTTCAGTGGGAAGGTAACAGCATTCTGTGCACCTCGGGATCTAGTCATGCCGGCCACATGACCACGGAAACATCTTCGGACAGTGGTGGCTCTTCGGCTTGGAAACGGAGATGAGCGCCGCATCCCTAGAGTCATATTCGACTGGCTTTCAAGCAAGGGAAACCTTTACCTTTACCATTGTATATTTCAACGGGAGTGTTAGCTGTTCTTCAAAAATACGATAAAATTCCGCTGGCGGTCTATCCAGGCCCAGCGTTTTCCATTTTTCTTGTTGTTGTTTAATCGCTTCCGATATTTCACAAATTGTAACTGTACCATTCAGAATTTCCCCTTCAGCTTCCATCAGTTTTTTTTATATATATATTTTTACTTTGGTTAATACATTGTATGGTTTTTTTCTTGATTTAATTCTTGATTTTCATATATGTTTGAACAGAATTTTTCTATAATTCTTTTCAGAACTTCAGGTTTGGTTTTTTTCCTCACCTCGGTCATCTCTTAAAGTCTTTATACGCCTTTTCTTTTTTTCTTGTCATACGCTACACTTTTTGTCTTGTCATACATAGATGGTTTATTTGCGTTGTCGGAAATGTTTTGCCTGGCGTACATAATTTTCTTGGCTCTTGGGTAGAAAAGCAGTTCAATTGATGTAGTAAGTTTTCTATTTTTACCCTGGTCTGATCAGGTGCATGTTCAAGTTTAAAGCAGGCCTGCGCTACCCCCTGAGCGTCAAGAAGGGGGACAAAGTCCCAACACTTCCAGTTTTCAAAAAGAAAAAACTGAGGCAATGAAGAAACCCCCCCATACAACACTGCCTACTTTGTACAGGACAGCCTTCACTGTTCCTCTTCCCTGAGAGGTGATCTTTGAAATATTTTGCCACAAAAGTCAGCTGGTAAGGGGAACCTACACATTCAGAGGCTGAGGCGGTCAACCTCTGAATACCAGTACCAAGAGGCAACATCAGGGGAAGGCCTCAGCCTCTATGCCCCTGGTTCTCCAGAAAAACTAATTGGCCGCTGTGTGAGACGAGATGTTGGACTAGATCAGGGGTGGGCAATTGTTTTGGCTCGGGGGCCGCTTTGTGGGAGCGGAGGTTAGCGGAGGGCCGCACCTTTTAAAATGATGGCATTCATGAGTTAACTTTGCATTTCAGAAAAGGTACAAATTGTATCATAAAAATCAATAAATATAAATTAAATAAAATAGTGGTAGTTTTATTCAATTATTTATTGTGCTAATTTTATATCATCTATAGCTGCAAGCACATCTAATTTTAGAATCACTTTAGTGAGACAAATGTACCCTATCACACTTCTCTACAATTTTTTTGAACTCAGGAGGGAGATTGCTTGTTGAGATTCTCATCACAGCCTGCAAGTTAATGTCTGTCAAAGAGCATCTATATTTACTCTTGTTAATCTTCATGTCTTGGCGGGCCGCAAAAAACTCTGTGGCGGGCCGCATGTGGCCCGCGGGCCCCCATTTGCCCACCCCTGGACTAGATGGACCCTCACTGGTCTGATCCAGCAGGGCTCTTCTGAGGTTCTTCTCAGGGGAAGGCCTCGGCCTCTCTGCCCTGTTGCTGGCCCTCCAGAGGAACTGGTTGAGGCCACTGTGTGAGACAGGAGGCTGGACTAGATGGACCACTGTTCTGATCCAGCAAGACTCTTCTGATGTTCTTACCAGGGAAAGGATTTGGCCTCTCTGCCCTGTTGGTGTCCATTCAGATGCTGGACTAGATGGACCACTGTTTTGATCCAGCAGGGCTCTTCTGATGTTCTTCTCAGGAGAAGGCCTCGGCCTACGTGCACTGTTGCAGGACTTCCAGAGGAACTGGTTGGCCACTGAGTGAGACAGGATGCTGAACTGGATGGACCCTCACTGGTTTGATCCAGCAGGGCTCTTCTGATGTTCTTCTCAGGAGAAGGCCTCGGCCTCTCTGCCCTGTTGTGGGCCCTCCAGAGGAACTGGCTGAGGCCACTGTGTGAGACAGGATGCTGGACTGGATGGACCCTCACTGGTCTGATCCAGCAGGGCTCTTCTGAGGTTCTTCTCAGGGGAAGGCCTCGGCCTCTCTGCCCTGTTGTTGGCCCTCCAGAGGAACTGGCTGAGGCCACTGTGTGAGACGGGATACTGGACTAGATGGACCCTCACTGGTCTGATCCAGCAGGGCTCTTCTGATGTTCTTCTCAGGGGAAGGCCTCGGCCTCTCTGTCCTGTTGTTGGCCCTCCAGAGGGACTGGCTGGCCACTGTGTGAGACAGGATGCTGGACTAGAGGGACCCTCACTGATCCAGCAGGGCTCTTACATTCTCCTCAGGGGAAGGCCTTGGCCTCTCTGCCCTGCTGTTGGTCCTCTAGAGTTACTGGTTGGCCACTGTGTGGGACAGGATGTTGGACTGGATGGACCAGTGGTCTGTTCCAGCAGGGCTCTTCTCATGTTGTCTGTTTCAAGGAAAGAGAAAGCAAATATTCGCTTTGCTTTTCTCATCAAAGGGGTAGAATGGTCAGCATTTCCTGTTGCTAAGAGTATTTGCAAGATTTGTATAGGGCGGCTTTTGTGTATAAAGGCCTGTTAAGTTGCAGCTGACTTATAGTAGCCCCGTGAGAGGCTTTCAAGGTGAGTGAGAGGCAGAGGTGGTTTGCCATGACCTTCGTCCATCCAAAGAGTCTTTCTCTGTGGTCTCCCTTCCAACTACCGACCCTGATTCACTTCTGAGATCTGACAAGATCAGGCCGGGTCAGTCCGCCTTCCCTCCCTGGTGCAACCATTGCTGAATCCAAAATAAGGAATTGCAGATCTAGCGAGACTCCAATTTTCCAGCCCACCCTGCCGGGACTTAAAATGTAGCCATGCAGGGAATGCAGCGCAGGGGATGGGTACACAAGTGGAATTCTTCAGAACAAGTTGAGATACAGTTGAGAAGAAGTCGCACCTCCTTCTCAAGCTGGCGCATCAGGGTTAGGAATAAAAAGCTTTAAAGGGGGATTACGTAGATTCAAGGAGGATAAATCTATCAAAGGCTACTAGCCATGGTGGTTGAGGGGAACCTCCACATTCAGAGGCACTAATCCTCTGAATCCCAGGGCCAGGAGGCCACATCAGGGGAAGGCCTTGGCCTCTGTGCCCAGTTGTGGGCCCTCCAGAAGAACTGGCTGGCCACTGTGTGAGAGAAGATGCTGGACAAGTACCAAGAGGCAACATTAGGGGAAGGCTTCAGCCTCTATGCCCCTGGTTCTCCAGAAAAACTAACTGGCCACTGTGTGAGACGAGATGCTGGACTGGATGGACCCTCACTGGCCTGACCCAGGAGGGCTCTTCTGAGGTTCTTCTCAGAAGAAGGCCTCTGCCTCTCTGCTCTGTTTCTGGCCCTCCAGAGGAACTGGTTGGCCACTGTGTGAGACGGGATGCTGGACTAGATGGACCCTCACTGGCCTGACCCAGCAGGGCTCTTCTGAGGTTCTTCTCAGCGGAAGGCCTCTGCCTCTCTGCTCTGTTGCTGGCCCTCCAGAGGAACTGGCTGGCTGCTATGTGAGACAGGATGCTGGACTGGATGGACTCTCACTGGTCTGACCCAGCAGGGCTCTTTTGATGTTCTCCTCAGGGGAAGGCCTCGGCCTCTCTGCCCTGTTCTTGGCCCTCCAGAGGAACTGGTTGAGGCCACTTTGTGAGACAGGATGCTGGATGGACCCTCACTGGTCTGACCCAGCAGGGCTCTTCTAAGGTTCTTCTCAGGGGAAGGCCTCGGCCTCTCTGCCCTGTTCTTGGCCCTCCAGAGGAACTGGCTGGCCACTGTGTGAGACAGGAGGCTGGACTAGGTGGACCCTCACTGGTCTGATCCAGCAGGGCTCTTCTGAGGTTCTCCTCAGGGGAAGACCTCGGCCTCTCTGCCCTGTTGTTGGCTCTCCAGAGGAACTGGTTGGCCCCTGTGTGAGACAGGAGGTTGGACCAGATGGACCCTCACTAGTCTGACCCAGCAGGGCTCTTCTGCTGTCCTTCTCAGGGGAAGGCCTCGGCCTCTCTGCCCTGTTGCTAGCCCTCCAGAGGAACTGGCTGGCTGCTGTGTGAGACAGGATATGCTGGACTGGATGGACCCTCACTGGCCTGACCCAGCAGGGCTCTTGAGGTTCTTCTCAGGGGAAGGCCTCGGCCTCTCTGCACACAGGGGCCAAACAGTTCCTCCGGAAGGCCAACAACTGGGCAGAGATGCCGAGGCCTTCCTCTGATGTTGCCTCCGGGCTCTGGGATTGAGGATTAGTGCCTCTGAACGTGGAGGATCATCTGATGGACGCACGAGGGGGCCTTTTTTGGTGGCAGACTTCTGATTATGGGGGGGAAAAACCCAGGGAGGGGTGTGCCTGGCCCCCTCTGTCAATCTTTCGGAGGCAGTCGGACAGAATTTTATTTAGAACTGCATTTGACTGATCTAGCTTTTGTTTATTAGCAGCCCAAACTGGTGATTCTGAATTGTGGTCTTTGGGGTGTTTTTATAATGATTGTTCTATTTATGTTGTAAGCAGCCTTGTGTTACACAAGGTTGAAAGGCAAGGCACCAACGTTTTAAATAAAGACTATGGGGGCAACGGTGTGATGTGGTCCAAAACCTGCCCCTTCCTGGTCCGGCCTCCGCACCCGGGGATCAGATGCCCGGCAGCCCCAGCCAAAGTCCCCGTGACAAACCAAATATAACTCTGGTGGTACCCTTCCTGACGGGTATTTTGCTAGTTGAGAAATGATTACTAGCAGGGGTCATTTCCTAGAAAAAGAGGTGCAGGAGCTCATTAGCATAACTCATTAGCATAACTTATTTGCATATGCCACATCCCCTGACATAACCGGAAGTATGTCAGAAGGCAACAAAGAAGAAAAAAGGAAAGAAAGAGATGGGAGGGAGGGAGGGAAGGAGGGAAAGAAAGCAAATAGGGAGAGAGGAGTGGAAGGGAGGGAGGGAAAGAAGGGAGACTTGGAAAGGAGGCAAACTAAAAGAAGGCAACACTGAAGCTATGAGAAAATATGGTGTTTGGCATTTTGAGAAATGAGTTCCTTTGCCAACAAGACTTTCCCCTGTACTGCGGAGAGCCCGAGCAAGCCAGCTGCTGGGGGGGGGGGGGGCACTTTAAACCGCCTCTCCCTTCCCTTGGTTTGCTTGGGTTCCCCATGGCCGCATCAGGCTGAATTTTTTTTTTTGCACACCCATTTTTTGGAGTCACGCCACAGTGGTGGTGCAATCTTTCTATTGTATTCTATAGGGCCACAGAATACAATGGAAAGACGGTGTGACTCTAGCGAGGAGCTGGAGAGCGGGGAGCTGGGGGCGGGGCTTGCCATCACCACCATTTGTGCCCGCTCCGGCCCCAAATGACCCCTGATTACTTGCAAGTTTCTGTCTGAACTGTGCGTGTACGTGCAAGGAACAACACCACAGCAAGTGATTTCAGCATTTTATTAACCAAACAATAGTACCAAAAACAGACAAATAAAAAGAACAGTACACGTTCTTGTAAACTGAGCATTTGGGGCAAAATGCCCGGAAATATAAAATATCCTTTTTTTTACTATCAAGCCTGCCTGTACATAAAGCTGTTTCTTTTTAAAAAATCCTCTGCAAATTGGAAAGGCACTTGGAAAAGCAGAGCATTTTGCTGGATCCGATATGAACCTTCCCAGTTATCAAAATGTGGCATACAACCTGTGACGTTGTGGTTAAATAGAGATGAAGAAGTGGGAAGGAGGGGTGAGTCTCCCCTTCTTTCCAGGAACCACTAAGGCAAGAGCAAGAGACAAAAGCATATTGCTAAGGATCGGTTACACGATTCCGGTTACAAAACGCAGGAAGAGTTTTCAAAAGGCAATTGCACATTAAAATAAATAAGTTTTTTTTTTAAACAAACAAACCCAGAGGCATAATTTATAAAAATGCTCATACTTCCTCCTCCTCTCTCGCAGCTGGAAGAGGTTTAAAAAAAAATAAAATGGTGGTTTCTGTTACCAGTTTCCTATCGCTTGTTTGTTCGAATGCAGCATCCGCTTGCGTGGGCCTCTCAGTTCATCCCAAAGAGGAAAAGGCTCTGGATGGACACCCAGAGGCACATATCCTTCGTGAACATGGAGGCCCACAGCCTGTGCAAGTGATTCACCTGAGCATGTGCAGATCTCTGGGTTGGAGCCATGGTGGAGGGCTCTCTCCGAAATCTGACAGAAAACACACAGTCCTTTTAGAACATCCCATGGCATTAAATTCCAGCAGGATAGCCAAGTGAGGCTGTTGCAGCATCGACAAACAGGGCATCTCGGGGAACTAACTGAGTCTTATTCCAGCAGCAGCTTTCGTGGTCTGGACTGAGCCACCATCCTTTTCTACTGACCCTCGCCCAATTCCCCTCCTTGCTACAGCCCCCAATCCACATGGATTTTGTACATACATGACCAGGGGTCACATTTGGGGCCAGAGCGAGGCGGAGCAGCACTCCGCCAGCCCAGGAGTGGGCACTAGGGCAGCCCCGGGCTGAATGAGATTCTCTGATCTGATTCGGCCTGCTGCCGAACTGCCGCCAAAATTCAGCGGCGGCTTAAAAAGCGGCTGGAGGGGAGGGGGTTTGAGGGAGAGGCTCCAAACTTACAGGGTAGCTGCTGGGGCCTCTCCTCGAAATACCCACCAAGTTTCAAGAAGATTGGACCAGGGGGTCCAATTCTACGGGCCCCCAAACAGGTTGCCCCTATTCCCAGCATTGTTCTCTATGGTGGGAAAAAATGTTACTTTTTTCCCACCATAGAGGACAATGGAGGGGATGGGGCAACCTGTTTGGGGGTCCGTAGAATTGGACCACCTGGTCCAATCTTCTTGAAACATGGTGTGTATTTCGGGGAGAGGCCCCAGCAGCTACACAGCAAGTTTGGAGCCTCTCCATCAAACCCCCTCTCTTCCAGCCCCTCATATACCCTATGAGTTGTTGCCATTGACTTCAATGGCCCATAGGGTATAATGGGACTGGAACTGACATTTGGCCGGGGATGTCAGGGGGCGTGGCATATGCTAATGAGCTACGCTAATAGGTACGCTAATGAGCTCCTGCACCTCTTTTTCTATGAAATGACCCCTGTACGTGACACCCACGTACATGACACCCTTTTTCACCCACAGAACAGAAGGACAGATCCAACCCTGTGCCTCCGGATGCAACGCCCGCTTAATGAGGAGCCGCATAACTTATCAGATGAAGTGAGCTTTCAGCCAGGAATAAAGGACAGTCGGTGTGTTTAAGGAGCCACACAAGTCACACGAAGCGGTCTTATACCGAATCAAGCCGTCCGTACCTCGAGGTCAGAACTGTCTGCTCTGCCTGGCAGGGGTTCCCCAGGTTCTCAGGTGGAGGTCTTTCACAATGCTTCCTGCCTAGTCCTTTTAACGGGACGTGCCGGGGACTGAACCTGGGACCTTCTGCATACAAAGGAGATTGCTCTTCTATTGAGCCACAGCCGTGATCTTCCCAGCAGGAGATAAAATAGCAGTTCTGCAAAGCGTTAAGACAGCTGATTGACAAAGAGCTGGGGTTGATTCCAGCAGCACCTTAGAGACCAGCAAAACTTTCAGGTCGAGGCGGGTGGCCGTGTTCGTCTGTCTGTAGCAGTAGGAAAGAGCCAGAGTCCAGGAGCACCTTCGAGACTAACAAAATTTGTGGCAGGGGAGGAGCTTCCGTGAGTCACTGCTCACTTCTTCAGATAGATCAAGACGAGTAGCCATGTTAATCTGTCTATAGAAGTAGAAAAGAGCAAGTGTCTAGTAGCACCTTAAAGACTAAGAAAATCTGTGGCAAGGGATGAGCTTTTGTGAGTCACTGCTCACTTCTGCAGATACCGGTAGCACCTTGGACCAACAAGATTTTCAGGATATAAGCTTTCGAAGACGAAGAAGAGATTGGGTCCATGCCCCGCCTTTCACTTACTATCCCCTTTCCCTTCCCCTCCCCACAACAGACACCCTGTGAGGTAGGTGGGGCTGAGAGAGCTCTGACAGAAATGCCCTTGAGAGAACAGCTCTGAGAGAACTTGGGACTGACCCATGGTCACCCAGCTGGATGCATGTGGAGGAGGAGTGGGGAATCAAACCTGGTTCTCCCAGATTAAGAGTCTGCACTCCCTAACCACTACACCAGACTGGCTCCTGACAAAAAGGCACCTGACGAAAGGAGCTTTGACTCTAGAATGCTCCTACCCTGAATATCTTGTGGGTCTCTCAGGTGGTCCTGGATTCAAATCTGGCTCTTCTACTACAAACATGGCTGCCCTCCTGAAACTACCATATTAATGGCTGCATACTAGCTCACAAGCAAGGCAGAATTATTATTGTTGTTGTTATTATTGTTATTATTATTATTATTATTATTATTATTACTGTATAGCATTGTGTGTAGAACAGCTAGGTGATCCTAAAATTGCCTGGCAGCCAGAAGTTCTAGCTCTTTTAGCATTATGCACCACTAGGTGGCAAGCTAGACTTGTTTTTAAGGCAAGAGACGTTTCAGAGATGGTTGGCCACTGCCCGCCTCTGCGTCGCAGCCCTGGTATTCCTTGGACATCGCCCTTCCAGGTCAGGGTACAGGGGAGGGGAAAGAGAAGGCAGCAGAAATCCTTAGCCACCTGGCTGGTGGCCCTGACAGCAGCTCCCCACATTGAGGCCTGTGTTCCCCGGGGGCAGCTGCAGGTTGATTCCCAGCAGAGCTGGCCTCGCATTCTCCAGATCACAGATCTTGCCCCCACCTTCCCACTGGTCAGGAGCCGGGCTGAAGAAGGCAGGAGCTGGCTAGAGCGATCCTGGCAAAATCCCAACAGAAGGTTACAGTTCCCCGAAGCAGACTCTAGCCCTGAAGTTTGGCTTTGCAATCTGGCCAGTCAACGGTCAGCCAAGCGTGGCCCTTGCAAGACGCCCGAATTCCCAGGGCGGGCTGCTGCACAGTTTGGTTGCCACCCCCCTGATGGGGGGCGGGTTTCCCCCCGCTTTCAGGGTCCCCAATCCGCTGTCGGCCAACTGGCCGGCGGGGGAGCCCCGCCCCGAACAGCCCCATCCCGTCCGACACGATGGCGTCAGCCGGAGGTGAGGTCATCACACTGGGCACGTCCCACGGGGGGGGCACTCTGGCATTTGGCTAAAATCTCTATGGTGACCAGGAGACCCAATGCAAAGCAAGGTTCTAGCCCTCATGGGGAGAATGGAAAGCTGCTACAGCAGGGGTTCCCAAACCTTTGCTGTCGCTTGGCCTTTCCCAGCCCTTCCCCCACAGATTCTGGGCCCCGAAAAGAGTCCTCACAGAAACATCAAGCTGGATGTTAGATAGGTCCCACTCTGAATCTGGCAGCCCCGCCGCTGTCAGGGAGCATAAGGGTCGAGAGGGAACAGGGCACCGCCAGAAGGGACCTCTTCTTCAGCTGGTGAACAGAAATCCTTTCCTACCAAGGAACCATCCCTGGGCAGGGAGAGAGGGGGGCTCTTGGTAGGTGGTGATTCGATCCGTAGGCAGGTAGACAGCGGGGTGGCGAAACCGCGTAGTGACCGTATGCTGACTTGCCTGCCTGGTGCGAAGGTAGCGGACTGAGGCTGCTAGGCAGGAGACTCGAGGCCAGGACCTCCAAGGTAGCCTTCTCGGAACTGCCACCTGTTCCACGCGCAGGGCCGGAGAGACAGGCACAGATCAGGAGTCTCAATGCATGGATGAGGCGATGGTGTAGGGGAGACGGGTTCAAGTTTGTTAGGCACTGGGATGCTTTTTGGAACAAGAGGGAGCTGTACAAGAGAGACGGTCTCCACTTGTCCCGAGAAGGAACCAGGCTGCTGGGGCTTGAAATCAAAAAGGTGGCAGAGCAGTTTTTAAACTGAATATTGGGGGGAAGCCGACAGGAGATGAAAAACCTCTGGTTCGGGATGGTTCATCTCAAAGAGAGGAAGGGGTAGCTGTTACTTTCCTACAAGGAAGTGGATTAGAATTGTCCACTGAGACTGTGGCAAATGATAGGGACTGTCTGGCAAGGTCTCGAGGCAGCAAGAGGAAGGTTGTGGGCTTAACATGTATGGGAAACTACAGATGTTTATATACTAATGCTAGAAGTGTCTGAGGTAAAATCGGGGAGTTGGAATGCTTGGTGTTGGGGGAAAACACAGACGTTGTGGGTATTTCAGAAACTTGGCGGGATGAGGAAAATCAGTGGGATACGGTGATTCCTGGTTACAAATTATATCAGAAGGATGGGGGGAGAAAGTTGGAGGTGGGGTGGCTCTGTATGTCAGAGAGGGTATACAGTCCAGTAAGACTGAGGGGGTAGGAGAATTGGATTCGCTTCTGGAAATGCTGTGGGTTGAATTAGTGGGCCCAAAAGGAAGTTTAACATTGGGAGTTTGTTATCCCCCACCAGATCAAAAGATAGAGGTGGGTTATAAAATGATGAATGAATTCAAGATAGCGGCTAGATGAAATAACTGTGCTGTAATAGGTGACTTTAACTACCCACACATTGATTGGGTCAATAAATATTCAAGTCGAGAAAGAGAGACTGAATTTCTAGACACCCTCAATGACTGTGCTATGGAGCAGATGGTCACGGAACCTACCAGGGGAGAGGCGATCCTGGATTTGGACCTAAGTAACACCCAAGACCTGGTGAGAGATGTTAAAGTGATTGCACAGCTTGGGAACAGTGACCATGTTATTGAGTTCAACATTTGTATAAATAGGGAGTTGCCCAAAAAGACTGACACAACCACTTTTAACTTTAAAAGGGGTAACTTCTCTGATATGAGGGGATATGTGACAACTACGACTTTAATGCAGGCAAGGTAAGTACTGTGACTGTCTCTCAGAGCAGCATCAGTCGCCTGCCAGTTTGGTGTAGTGATTTGGTGTAGCCAGTTTGGTGTCATGGGTAAGTGCGCGGACTCTAATCTGGGAGAACCAGGTTTGATTCCCCACTCCTCCACTTGCACCTGCTGGATGACCTTGGGCAAGCCATAGTTCTGACAAGAGCTGTCCTTGGAAGGGCAGTTGCTGTCAGAGCTCTCTCAGCCCCACCTATCTTACAGGGTGTCTTGTTGTGGGGAGGGGAAGGGAAAGGAGATTGTAAGCCGCTCTGAGACTCTAAGTGAAAGGTGGGGTATAAATCCAATCTCTTCTTCTCTTCTTCTTCTGCAGAGCCGGGGAGATGATAATTTGACAGCAGGAAGGGACGGAGAAAAGTCTCCCCTGGATTCAGATCTCGACGAACAAAGGACGTTTGACTGTATCCCTCGACAGCTGGAACAGGCTTTTCGCGCTCCCAACAGGTGTCCAATTAACACCCTCTCCTGAGATTAGCTGCGCTGGCACCGAGCACTCATGGTGCTGAACAGTCGCCGTCTCCATCTTGAACACTTTTCAGCTTTGCAGAGAAAGGCCTCCAGAGAGACCTCTCGTGTTTTCCTGACTTTCAACTTCGCTGCTGAAATTCCCCCCCCCCAAGTTACGGCCACTGACGACACCCTTGCTGTGCCTGCAGAAGAGGGTTCCAGTCCCAGAAAACTGCTGGCAAGCCTCAGTTGTGTTTCAGCTCCTGTGGGGCAAGTGATGCTTTGTATTCTTGGTGCTGGGGGGGGGGCAAGAGTGGGAGGAGCTTCTGGAGTTCTGGCCCTGCTGGTGGACCTCCTGGTGGCACCTGGGTTTGGGCCATTGTGTGACACAGAGTGTTGGGCTGGAGGGGCCCCTGGCCTGATCCAACATTGACTTCTCTCATGTTCTTATGTCTGGGGCAGTGGTGCTCTGTCTTCTTGGTGCTTGCAGGGCAAAAGCCAGTATCATAATGCCCCTGTATAAATCGATGCTGCGACTTCATTTGGAATACTGTGTGCAGTTCTGGTCGCCGCACCTCAAAAAAGATATTGTAGCGCTGGAAAAAGTGCCGAAAAGGGCAACTAGAATGATAAAAGGTTTGGGACACTTTCCCTATGAAGACAGGTTGAAGCGCTTGGGGCTCTTTAGCTTGGAGAAACGGCAGCTGAGGGATGACATGATCCAGGTTTACAAGATTATGCATGGGATAGAGCGGGTAGAGAAAGAAGTACTTTTCTCCCTTTCTCATAAGACAAGAACTTGTGGGCACTCCATGAAATGGCTGAGCAGTCGGGTTAGAACAGATAAAAGGAAGTCCTTCTTCACCCAAAGAGTGATGAACACGTGGAATTCACTGCCACAGGAGGTGGTGGCAGCTACAAGCATGGACGTCTTCAAGAGGGAACTGGATGAACATATGGAGGAGAGACTACTAGCCAGAAGGTATAGGTAGAAGAGAGAACGACCAGTGGTAACTTACCGTGAGGGGTCCTTCTCCTCTGAGGGTTGGAGGACATCTTGTGGGTGATTCCCACCTATCTTCAGGGAGGCAGGAACTAAGAGAAATCTTCTTCCTGTTTCCTGTTGTGGGAGTCACCCCTGGCTCAGTTCGGTAACTTCCGAAAGCTATAGGAGAAAACTCTGGACTCAAAGAAAGATTAATAGAAAACAGGAAGACAGAATTGAAATGAACTCTCTCTCTTTAACATAACATTACGGTACCGTGAGGATGACCGTATCAAATATAATGCCTACTTGCCCCTCTCTCAGTCAGATTATTAGTTTGTATAGGTTGACGATCCGAGGAGGGCCAAGATGTCCTCCAACCCTCAGAGGAGAAGGACCCCTCACGGTAAGTTACCACTGGTCGTTCTCCCTCTGAGGTGGAGGCCATCTTGTGGGACCTCCCAGAGCAATGGTCCTAGAAGTTGGGTGGGGGATCGTCATGTTCTTGTAAAATAGATTGGAGGATACGACGACCGAAGGCGGCGTCTGAGGATGCATAAGGGTTGATTTTATAGTGTCTCACAAAGGTGGACGGCGTGGACCACGTAGCTGCCCTGCATACTTCTTCTATGGAAGCCCTGTTGAAGAACGCTGCGCTGGTGGCGGCACTGCGTACAGAATGTGCTGTAATGCCTTGAGGAACTTTAAGTTTCATTGACGTGTATGCCTCTGCGATGCACAGGCGCAGTGAGCGGCTAATGGCCGGTGTGGACATCTTCTTGCCCAAGTGAGGAGAGGAGATGTTAATAAACAAGGCTTCGGACTGTCTGATAGTATCCGTTCTAATGATGTAAGACTTAAGAGCCCTCCTAACGTCTAATGTGTGCCATGACTTTTCTTGAGGATGTGTCGGGTTTGGTGCGAATGAGGGAAGACAGATCTCTTGAGACCTATGAAATTGAGTGTTGACCTTTGGACAAAAGGACGGGTCCGTACGGAGAGCTACTGTATCCTTATTAAAGACGCATAGGTCTGAGCGGACAGAGAGGGCCCCGAGTTCGGAGATCCTTCTGGCCGAAGTGATGGCTACAAGAAAGAGCACTTTTTGTCTTAGGAATTTTAGTGAAATGGTCCGTATGGGTTCAAACGGAGGTCTCGTTAAGGCCGTGAGGACCACGTTGAGGCGCCACGTGGGAAAACGGTGACATATCGGAGGGTCTTTGAAGGCCGCGCCCTTGAGAAATCGTTTGACGTGAGGATGATGTGAGACAGCTTGTCCTCTATAAAGGGGAAGGACTGTGGATAGTGCGGCGAGTTGTCTCCTCAGGGTAGATGCTTTCAGTCCTGACGATGTGCCTTCCTGTAAGAAGGACAAGATGGAACGTATGTGAGGGCGAAGAGGGTCGATCTTTTTACGTCTGGCCCATCTGACAAATGCTTTCCATGTGGTGTTGTAGATTCTAGTAGTCGATGGTCTTCTAGAGTCTAAAATGGTGTTAATGACGGAGTCCTGGTAACCTAGCTTGACAAACTTCTGCCGTTCAATTTCCAGGCGGTCAAGTGAAACCATCCTGGGTCTGGATGCCTGATGGGTCCTTGTAGTAGCATGTCCTCCCGAACTGGTATTGGAAGAGGGGGACGCACAGTTAAATCTAGTAGCGATGTGAATTACGGACGGCGTGGCCAATAGGGTGCGACTACGATGATTTCTGCTTGCAAGAGACGAATCCTCCTCAGGAGTCTGGGTAAAACCGGAAGGGGGGGGAAGGCATAGAGAAGTTCGCGAGGCCAGGGGGACAGGAGAGCGTCTGTCTGTTCGGTCCATGGGTGAAAGAACCTCGTGTAGAATCTTGGAAGTTGCGCATTGTACACTGACGCAAATAGATCCACCGTCGGCATCCCCAGCTCCTCTACAATTTGATGGAAGACTTGTGGATGCAGTGACCATTCTCCCTCCATGATTGTTTGACGACTCAGCCAATCGGCTTGGATGTTGGCCGAGCCTTGTATATGAGCTGCAGAGATCGATGCTAAGTGAGCTTCCGCCCAGTTGAGTAGAAGGTTGGCTTCTTTGGCTAGTCTCCTTGATTTCACCCCGCTCTGCTTGCTCAGGTATGTCATGGCCGCAGTATTGTCCGTTCTGACCACGACGTGCTTGTCCTGAAGGGTGTGAGAGAAATGTAGTAGGGTCAGTCTGATCGCCCGCAACTCGAGTAGGTTGATGGGTAATACAGATTCCGCTGCTGACCATGATCCCTGGACCGGATGGTGTAGTAGAGTCGCTCCCCAGCCCGCGAGGCTGGCGTCTGTAAAAATTTGAATTGGGTTCTGAACCCAGTATGTCTTGCCTTGGGTCAGGTTGCGTTGAACGGTCCACCAACGTAAGCTCGACTTTGTCAGGAGTGGGACCTTGACTGCTATGTCCGACTTGATGGCGATGTGGTTCTGGAATGGTCTCAGAAATCGCTGTAATTGTCGGGAGTGGAAACGGCCCCACTGAAGAGTGTCGAAAGTGGAGACCATCAGGCCCATCAGTTTGGCTAATATCGAAAGAGAAGATTTGTGTGCTGTTATGACTTGTGTTGCAATTGTCTTGATCTTCTGTGCCTTGTGTGGTGGAAGGAAAAGTTTGCAGGAGGATGTGTCTATGATGACTCCCAAGTGTTCTAGGCGTTGTGTAGGTTTGAGATGGCTTTTTTGTTTGTTGACGAGAAAGCCGAACTCCTCTAGGAGTTGGATGACCGTCGCTACGTCTCTCAGGGCTTGGGTTTTTGATGGAGATCGGATCAGGAGGTCGTCTAAGTAGGGGTGAACGTGGACCCCGAGTTGTCGCAGGATGGTCACTGGATGTACTAGGACCTTCGTGAAGACCCGGGGGGCTGTGGATAGCCCGAAGGGGAGAGCTCTGAATTGCAGGTGAGATGTCCCTACGCAGAAGCGTAGGAACCTTTGGTGTGGCCGGAAGATGGGTACATGGAGGTACGCCTCTGTTAGGTCTATGGATGTTAAAAACTCGTTCGGCTGGAGGGACTCTGCTATGGTACGGAGTGTTTCCATGCGGAAATGCCTGAGTTCTACGTACCTGTTTAGAAATTTTAGATCGAGAATCGCTCTCCAATCTCCGTTCTTCTTTGGTACTGTAAAGAAAATTGAATACACTCCAGACCCATGCTCCTCCTGGGGTACCAGTTCTACCGCTCGAATTTGTAGCAGATGGTGTATCGCTGTTAGTGTCCTGTCTCTCTTTGCTGCATTTTTGTGTGTTGGAGAAGGAAGGAAACGAGGTAAGGGCGGAGAGCTGAAATCTATTTTGTAACCTGCAGACACTACGTCCATGGTCCATGAATCCGGTTGGGAAGTTCGCCATCTTGGGGTGAATAGAAGTAGACGTCCTCCCACGGGTGCGTGTGTATAGTCACGCCTTGGGGTGCTTGGGGTCACCGGGCTTGTTTGGTCTATGGCTGAAGGGTTTCCCGAACCTGTTGTTGTTGTTGTTGCCGTGAAACCCTCCCCTACGAAAGGGCTGCTTACTGGTTGGCCAGGTCTGGCGCCTGGTGTCAGGGCGGAACCGATAGGAGGAACCGTAGGGCCGAAAGGAGGACATAGTGCTAGGTCTCTTGTCCCCAGAGCGGATGGTTCTGGGTAGGGTCTTCTTTTTATCCCGGGTTTCTACTAGGATCTTTTCTAAGGAGTCGCCAAAGAGCTTGTCCCCTTGGAAGGGGTAGGAGGAGACTACGGCCTTGGACTGATAGTCAGCCTGCCATGCTCTGAGCCATAGTGTGCGGCGTGCCGCTGCTGCGGAGGAAATCGCCCTAGCAGAGAAAACCATTGAGTCTAGGGTGGCGTCCGCGGTAAAGGAGATGGCTTTTAGCACCCGATTGGCTCCTTCTAAAAGGCCCCGGTTACCCTCAGGTAACATCTGGATGAGTTTACGCATCCATACTATGGCTGCCCTCGAGACTGTGGATGCCGCAGATGAGGCTTTAATAGTCATGGCGTTGGCCTCATGTGTTCTGCGCAATGCGAACTCGGCTCTCTTGTCTAAACTATCACGTAGAGTACCTTGCCCGTCCTCAGAGATCAGACCTGATGATTGGAGGGCTGCCACTGGTGCGTCTACTACTGGGACCTGTAACAGCGTTAGTGCTGAGGAGTGTAAAGGGTAGAGCCTCTTAGTAACTCCTGGGAAGGCTTTGGCAGAAAGGGGACGCTCCCACTCGGCTTTGACGTTCCTAACGTAAAAATTTGGGAAGGGGAACGCTATTTCGGAGGGATCGACCGCAGGAAAAAATTCATCAAAGATGTCTGGGTTATCATCCTGCTCTTGTGGTGTAGGTGTTGCCTTGGTTGCTTTTTGGTTACCCTGTATCTGGAGGGCAGCCAAAGTCTTATGCAGCAGGTGGTTGAGATCCTCAGGCTTAAAAAATCTAAAAGCCTGATCTTTTGCGGTTGGAGGTTTTGGTGCTGGTTCCCCTTCATCTTCATTAGAAGAGAATTCCCCTTCCTCTCTATCAGAGGATATTTGGGATATTGCGTCCTCATCTGGGGAGTCAATGTAGACACCAGATTGCTTGTTGGAGCCCTTTTGGGCAGCCTTTGTGGGCCATTTTCCTCTTTTGGGAGGAGGTCTAGTTGGGGGGGGAGGGGGGGGGTCGCTGGATATGTAGAGGTGGAGGGGTGACACCCCCCAAAGGAACAAAAACGCGCCATCTCCTCCCACATGGCCCGTCTAAAAAATTCCATGGCTTCAGGAGGGAATGGGGGGGTATGGAGTGGTACATTACCGGTGTCGTCTTCACAGGGCTCTCCCTCATCCTCCTCCTCCTCCTCCTCCTCGTCGCCGTGCTCCTCCTCGCCCATGTCCTCAGCAAAACTACGTTGTATTTGCCGGATCTGGGCTTCTCCCGATCGGCCAGAGGCCCGGGAATAGTCGGCGTGCGGGGGGGGGCAATTAGAGCCATCCCCGACTTCCCTGGAGTGGCCCGTGGTGTCCAAAATGGCCGCCGCCGCCGGCCGCGCTGAGCCCTCCATTGGGGCCGTGTTCTTAGTTTTGGCGTGCTTTTTGGCGCTCGCACCGCCGCCGCCGCCGCTTCTGGCCTCGCCGGAGGCTTCTGCAGCCGGGCGCTTCCTGCTGCCGGTGCCAGCTCCGGAGCTATCGAGCGTTGCGCTCAGCTCCATTCCTGTCGCCGCGGGAGATTTTGTGCCCGCTGTAGTGGCGTTAGGAAGAAAAGAAAAATCAAGGCGGGGGGGGGGCGGGAGCCCGTCCCCGGAACGACTGGAGAGGAGGAGGCAGAGATATTAAACAATAGAAGAGAGAGAGGGACAGTGTTTAGATTAGGGTAGAAAGTAGTTAGAGTTTAGGATTTTTAGAGAAGTTGTGGAAACAAGGTGGTTGGAATTTGGCAAAGCCAAGTCCTAGCTGCGCTCCCTATAGAGGCAGGAAACGAACTGAGCCAGGGGTGACTCCCACAACAGGAAACAGGAAGAAGATTTCTCTTAGTTCCTGCCTCCCTGAAGATAGGTGGGAATCACCCACAAGATGGCCTCCACCTCAGAGGGAGAAGAGATTGGATTTATACCCCGCCCTTCAGTATTCAAGGGAGTCTCAGAGCAGCTTACCATCTCCTGGGAGGTAGCTCTTTTTCAAGAACAGCTCTGACAGAACTACAGCTTGCTCAAGGGCATCCAGCAGCTGCAAATGGAGTAGTGGGGAATCAAACCCGGTTCTCCCAGATTAGAGTCCGCACACTTAACCACTACACTGAACTGGCTCTCAGGTAGGAACTCTCAGTCTGGGGCAGGGGAGCAGAAGCTGCTTGTGAGATAACAGCTCTGACAGAGCTATGGCTTGCCCAAGGTCATCCAGCAGGTGCAAGTGGAGGCGTGGGGAATCAAACCTGGCTCTCCCAGATTAGAGTCCGCGCACTTAACCACGACACCAGACTGGCTGGGGAGGGGAAGACAATATTCTAAAGCCACTTTGAGTCCCAGCTGGAGAGAAAAGTGAGCTAGAAATAAATCAGCGCGAATGCAAACTTCAGGAGCACAAGTACTTCTTGAGATAGCTGCCTAGCTATCAGGGCCCGTCGTGCTGGCAGAGGGCTTCCTCCCACCCGGGAGGTCCACAGGAATGACGGTGAGGAGAAATAAATTGAGCAGCAAGTAGAAGACGCTTCTGTTCTGCGGCAAACCTGAGGCCCAGAGTCTTCCTGTAAACATTCCTGCCATGGCTGAGTCCCTTCTGAGGGCCACCACTGCTAATCACCTCAGACCAGGACTCCAGCACCAAGAACTCCCGGGGACTGGAGTCTGGAGAGGACTCCCCTGAAGGCATCTCTGAGGAGAACCTATCTCCCCCACCCCTGTACCTGATACGGGTATCTCAGGAAGAGCTGGAATTGACCCATCGCCTCCCGGGGCACTCTGCTCCCCTGGGGATCCTGCTAAGAGCAGAAGAAGAGATTGGATTTAGACCCTGCCCTTCCCTACCAGGAGGAGTCTCAGAGCGGCTTACAATCCCTTTCCTTTCCCCTCCCCACAACTGCGATGTAGGCGGGGCTGAGAGAGCTCTTTGGAGGACTGCTCCTGAGAGGACAGCTCTGAGAGACCTTGGGACTGACCCAAGGTCACGCCAGCAGCTGCATGGGGAGGCGTGGGGAATGAAACCCGGTTCTCCCGGATTAGAGTCCGCGCTCCTAACCGTGACACCGGACTGCGAGTTCCCAGAGGCTCTGAGCCACAGTGTCTTCCCTTTAAACTCCCCAATACCTGGTTGGGGGGGGGGCCCTGGTACTTGGGGATACGCAAGGGCTCGATTGCGCTTTGAGACCACAATGGATCATAACACTGGCCCTTCCTTAGACTTTCTGGCCCAGCCCAGGTGTGATTCCGACTGCCTGAAACTTGCAGCTGGCTTCCACTGCTGAACGGCTCCTGTCAAACGAACAAACATGAAGCCGCCTTCGACTGAAACAGATCCTCGGTCCGTCAAAATCAGTCTACTCAAACTGGCAGCTGCTCTCCAGGGTCTCAGGCAGAGGTCTTTCCCATCACCTCCTGCCTGTTCCTTTTTAACTGGAGATGCTGGGGATTGAACCTGGGACCTTCTGCATGCCAAGCAGAGGCTCTGCCACTGAGCCACGGCCCCTCTTGACAGCTCTCCAGGGTCTCAGGTGGAGGTCTTTCCCATCCCCTCCTGCTTGGTCCTTTTCACTGAATATGCCCGGGACTAGGGCTGCCAAGTCCCCCGCTTGGGCGGGGGAAACACTGATTTTTAGAGCTTACCTCCCGCTTTTCCAAAGATGGCCACCGGGGGGACAAAATGGCTGCCTTAAAAGGGAAATGTCTGCAGAGAGCCTGCCCTGCAGTAAAAAGCCTCGCCAGACATTTCCCCTTTAAGAAGTCAGCAAGAGAGCTTCTTCCACAGCAAGAGAGCCCCGCCCAGAGATTAAGGAGGGACTGAAGGAGCTGCTTTTGCATGTGGCTTGCAAGGTGAGTTTCTCTTCCAGCTCTTTTCATTCTCTCTCCCTTTCTTTTTTCTGTCTGTCTGTCTGTCTGTCTCTCTCTCTGTCCCCATCCAGCAGAGGTCTATCAGTGGCTATTATAGCCACAAGGTCTAAATGGAAGTAAGTGCCTCTGCCAGTTTTTTCCCCTTCTCTCCCCCTCCCCCTTTCTTTCTTTTTTCTGTCTGTCTGTCTCTCTCTCTGTCCCCATCCAGCAGAGGTCTATCAGTGGCTATTATAGCCACAAGGTCTAAATGGAGCCCTTTGTCTGGGGCAGTGATGCTCTGCATTCTTGGTGCTTGGGGGGCAACAGTGGGAGGGCTTCTGGAGTTCTGGCCCCGCTGCTGGACCTCCTGAGGGCACCTGGTATTTTTGGCCACTGTTGTGACACAGAGTGTTGTACTGGATGGGCTGTACTGGATGGGCCGATCCACTGTGGCTTCTCTCCTGTTCTTATGATATGAAAATCATATTTAGCACTTGTGTAGCACTTAGGGCTTCATATTCTGCCGAGATGAGGAAGGATTCAGTGGGGCCGTTGCTCAGTGATAGAGCATCTGCTTGACATGCAGGAGGTATCAGCCTCTTCAGCTAAAAAAGGATCAGGTCATAGGTGACATTAAAGATCTCAGCCTGAGACCCTGGAGAGCCACTACCAGTCTGAGTAGTCAATACTGACCTTGATGGACCAATGGCCTGATTCAGTATTAGGAAACTTCATGAGTTCATGTGTCAGCATGTGGAAGCAACATCACAGGATGTGACATCACAAAATGATGTCACTTCCTTTCTCCTGGCTCCACCCCCAAAGTCTCCTGGCTCCACCCCCAAAGACCCCAGATATTTCCCAAGTTGGACTTGGCAGCCCTACCGGGGACCGAGCCTGTGACCTTCCGCATGGCAGGCAGATGCTCTAGCACTGAGCCACGGCCCCTCACCAAAACATGAAGCTGCCTTATGCTGAGTCAGACCCTTGGTATTGCCTACTCAGACTGGCAGCAGCTCTCCAGGGTCTCAGGTTAAAGATCTTTCACATCGCCTACTGCCTGAACGTTTTAGCTAGATATGCCGGGGATTGAACCCGGGACATTCTGCGTGCCAAGGAGAGGCTCTGCCACTGAGCCACGGCCCCTCCCCAACCAACCCCCCCCCCCCAACCCTGCAAGTTCACAGCACAGATGGAACAGGGCACCATCGCCTCTGCAAAGCAAACCACAGCCAAGCCGCTTTGACTGACCCATCCCCTACAGCTGCCACGCCAACTCCTTGCCCTCCCTCCCTTCGCTTCCAAGAGCCCCCCCCCCATCTTTTAGGGGGCGAGAGAACGCTCAGAGACTTGCTTCGCGGGCGAGGTACGGCTGGCCTTCTACCCTCCCAGACATTTCGCCCTCTCTTGCTTCTCCGCCATAGGGTCTACAACGCCACCCACGTTAGAACAGATCCAGATGGGTAGAGGCGCGTTAGTCTGGCTCTAGCAGCAGAAAAGAGCAAGCGTTCCGCGGCACCTTAAAGACCAACAAAAATTTGTGGCAGGGGAGGAGCTTCTCTGAGTCACTGCCTCACTTCTCCAGATACTGAAGGGAGCACTGATTCACGAAAGCTCCTCTCCGGCCACAAATTCCGTTAGCCTTGAAAATGCTCCTGGACTCTGCCACTCTTCTACCGCATCGGAAAAGCACCCAAATTCTCCTTGTACCTACGCAAAGCCCCTAAAAAGCAAGCCTGCAAAACCAGAGAGATGAGTGCGAACCTCAAACCTGCATCCTTTATTGCACCTACGAAACTGGGAGCGTTCTGTCAAAAGAATTCGTTAGAAAAATTCAGACCTGGACTCTCTTCTCTGAGTTCCGCTCAGAGATCGGCAGGCGTGATGGGAGGCTGTGGACTACCAGCATCCACAGCGGCGCCGGGATCGGAAGACATCTACCCTCAATGACCCTAACTGGACTGCATCCTCTCCGCACCCATTTCTGCTTCCGTCACACCTCAGGCGCGTAGAATGGGGGCCTCTGCGGAGACTCGTTTGCCACCCGTGTGCAGAGAGGCACTTAGCGGGTCGTCCCCACGCGGCAGGGAAAGGAGCGCACTCTGTTCTCATTTCCTGCTCCTGATGAGGACAGCACCAAAGGACTGTCCGGAACAACCCGTGCTTCTCTGCCACGCTCCGGAGGAGGATGAGGCCTGCTGACAAAGCCACCCCCTCTTATTGAAGAGGGCTCTTGGGACACCTGCTGGTTCTCGTGAAGGCACCTGGGGTTCGTGTTTACAAAAATATCTCTCTGAACGGCACGGGGTTATAAAAAGCGGAGTTTGTTTAGTTTCAGGGCCATATGCAGAAAGGCAAAGTGAAGCGCTACAGGCCGCCAAAGGTGTGCAAAGAGGAGTTGGGGGTTCCACCGGCCTCGGCCCACGTGAGAGATCTGGGGTCCTGTTTTCGCCAGAGTCCGCGAGTGTCACCCGGCCGCTCTCGTTTCTTCCCCCTCCGAAAAAGCCACTCGGGAGGTTACAATGTTACCGTCTCTGCCGCGGTGCCAGCCGATGACGCTGCTTCTGCCGCAGGCCTGGCGGCTCCTTCCGAGGACGCCTCAGTCGAATTTACCTCGGCTCCCTCCTCGGCCTCTGTTCCATTGGCCTCCTGCCCAGCCATGGCTTCCAGCTTCAGCCGGTACCCCTCTGCCTCCCGCTCCTTCTTCCGGAGCCGGCTCCGGTACTCCTGGGCTTTGCGGTTGGCCTCCTGGAGCTGCAGCTGCAAGACCTCGCGTTCGCTATCGTCCTGTGGAAACAAGGACACCCCTATCACTGGTTGCTGGGGGACGGCGGAGAAAGAACAGAGTGACTTTCTCGTGCCCTGCACCCATCACCAGAGGCCCTGCTTTGGTCCCCCCACCATCTGAAGCTGGATTGGGGTGGCCACATGATTATGTGTTGATTTTATGTAAGCCACCCTGAGCCTTGTTTGGCTGGGAGGGTGGGGTGAAAATCCAACAAATAAATAGATACATACATAAGGGCCTTCTCGGTCATGGCACCAAAGCTCTGGAACTCCCTCTCCAGGGAGATTCCTCGGTCTCCCTTTATCTTTTGCCAGTAGGGGAAGACTTTTTTGTTTCGTCTGCCATGTTATTATGCTCTCTGTGACGCCGAATAGCCTAATTATTTGTTGTGATCCACCCTTAGCCCGTTCGTGGGGAGGGCCCAATATCATAGAATCATAGAATGTTAAGAGTCGGAAGGGACCTTGTGTCAGAATCTGCTAATTCAGACATAATGTTATTCATGCCTGTACCTTAAAAGTAGCATATGTCTCTCTTTTTCTGTGTAACTATTATGTATTAATGCTTGGCCAAACCGGGAGGTTGTAGTCAGTAAGGCGGGAGGGTGACACCAGTGAAGTATGTGAACAAGGAGGCCTCACATCCCTGCCTCCGCATTCCAGCTGCCCCGGCAGGAACTTCAAGGGAGGATACCTCTCATCTCTTATCACATGCAAAAGCCTTGAGGCCATTGATTGTTATGTGAACTGGTAACATCTGAGGGGTCTGGTTTGGGAAAGGAAATTTACAGCTTGACACCTCACTCTTTTCCTGTGAGAACCAAACGGCCAGAACACCTCTGTGCCCGCCAATTTTCCCTTAAGGTGATTGGCTACCTATGGGTAATTCAAACTCCTTGGAATGGTATAATAGACCTGCTTGTATTATCTGTCTCATCTCTGACAATAATCCGAGACGCTGTACTAATGTAGAGATTGGAAATAAAGAACTGTGGTTAACCAACCAAGATCTGATCCTTGACTACTTTGAGCAGAACTCTCACACCTTGCAGGTCATCTAGTCCAACCCCCTGCACTCTGCAGGAGCCCAGCCGAAAGATAGCCTCACAACGTACCCGAAAGCTGGTCGTCCATCCTCCGCATGAAAACATCCAGCGAAGGAGCGCCCACCACCTCCCGAGGCAGTCCGTTCCACTGCTCAACCACTCTGACAGTTAGGAAGTTCCTCCTGGTATTTAGCCGGTATCGACTCCCTTGTAATTCCCACCCATTAGATCTAGTCTTGCAATCCGGAGCGAGAGAGAATAGATCCGCTCCGTCTTCCGCATGACAGCCCTTCGAATACTTGAAGATTGCAGTCAGGTCCCCTCTAAGCCTTCTCTTTCCCAGGCTAAACATACCCAACTCTTCCGGCCTTTCCTCATAAGACTTGGACTCCAACCCTCTCACCATCCTGGTTGCCCTCTTCCGGACCCGCTCGAGCTTGCCAACACCCTTCCTAAAATGTGGTGCCCAGAACTGGACACAGCACTCCAGGTGAGGCCTGACCACAGCAGACTAGAGCGGAACGGCCACCTCCCGTGACCTGGACACCATGCTTCTGTTAACGCAGCCCAGGATTACATTCGCTTTCTTCGCAGTCACATCTCACTGCAGGCTCATGTTTATAAATATAAATTTGAAAAATAAATACATACCCCCAAGAACACTTCCTGGCCCTCCTCCTAGTGTCGTTTACTTATGGTTTTCTAATTGAATTCCCTTACCGTTTTAACCGTGTCGTAACTGCTGAAAAGTTCGAATGTTTTTCATGTTCACCCCCGTGTGTGCCCTGACTGGGTCGAAAGGCAGCGTAAAAAAAAATGTTTCAGATAAATAAATAAACTTTCTGCAAGGGGGAACGGAAGCAGGGCACGGCGCGTCTCCCCATTTGCCACGGCTCCTTTCTTGGGGAGGAAAAGGCAAGTGCTGGACCTCAAGGGGTGTGGAGAGAGAGAAACAGAACACTTTCACACGCCTGCTACTGCCATTCAGCTTCTATTGTCATTCGGCATCTAAACTCACTCCACTCTCCAAGAGATAAAATTTATTTATTTATTTATTTGTTTATTTTTCAAATTTATATCCCGCCCTCCCCGCGGACGGGCTCAGCTGGACTCCTTTTCTAGCTGTATCACAGAATTGTAGAGTTGGAAGGGGCCATACAGATCATCTAGTCCAGGGGTGGGCAAACTGTGGCTGGGGAGCCGCATGCGGCTCTTTCACATGTATCATGTGGCTCCCGGCAGGGCGGCTGGGGAAGCTGAATATCATGAGCGAACAAATATCATTGGACAAATCAATATCATGATCAATATGGTCAGGGGCCTGCCTACTTAAGGGACCGCCTTTCCCCATACAGGGCCCAGAGGATACTGAGGTCGGGCACTCAACATCACCTGACTCTCCCCGGTCCGAAAGACGCTCGGCTGGCCTGTACCAGGGCCAGGGCTTTCTCGGTGGCGGCTCCTTTCTGGTGGAATGAGCTCCCGGATTACATCAGGGCCCTGCGGGACTTATTGCAATTCCGCAGGGCCTGCAAGATGGAGCTCTTCCGCCAGGCGTTTAATTAGGAGCCACTGCCCGGGGGGGGGGGGGGGAATTGGACATCGCCGTGGCCTTGTTGGCCGCACCCCTGTGCAGCCACCATTCACCATGAGAGTGCTGTATTGAAGTCGCCATCTGTTGCTGTAGTATACTGTGTACTGTGTATGATGTGATATTAGTTTTAACACTGATTTTATATTGTATGTCTGTTAGCCGCCTTGAGCCGGTCCGCTGGCAAGGCAGGATACAAATTTAATAAATAAATAAATAAATACCTGCTTTTACCCCTTTTGTTATTATTTTTGGCAGTCTCATTTAATGTTAATAAAAAGCCAATTTGCTTATTTTCCAGTAAAAGCAGGTAATATTTGTTCCTGTCTTGTGGCTCTCAAACATCTGATGTTTATTCTATGGGGCTCTTACGTTAAGCAAGTTTACCCACCCCTGTTCTAGGTGGCTCTTACGCTGAGCAAGTTTGCCCACCCCTGATCTAGTCCAACCCCCTGCCCAATGCAAGACCAGCCTAAACCATCTCTGGAAAATATTCATCCAGCCTCTTCTTGAGAGCTGCTAGTGAAGGGGAGCTGGAGAAGAAGAAGCGCGTTGTGACTCAGGAAAGCTCCTCCCCTGCCACAAACGTTCTTAGTCTTGAAGGCGCCCCTGAACTCTTCCTCTTTTCTACTGCTACAGACGAGACTAGCCCGGCTACCCACCTATGATCTATCTCCATGGAAGACATCACATGTAGCCGTCCAGAATGGAAGGTATCTGAAGGAGTGAGCAGTGACCCACGAAAGCTCATCCCCTACCCCAAATTATTGCTAAGTCTTTAAGGTGCCCCTGGACTCTTGCACTTCTCTGTCTCTTGTCCCTTCTCTTCCAGCTGTCGAGGGAAGTAAATTTCTGACCTACGGCAACGGGCCGAAAGTTTCCAAACTGGTTGGAAGCAGAATTACAGAAACGTCCACTCGCCATTACCCTGTCTCTTCTATGCTTATTGCTGGTGCCTACGAAAATGGCCGTCTTCAGTTCCAAGCCAGGATCTCCCGTCACGCTGTAACGTGAGAGGGATTTTTCCCAGCTATGTTCCCTCTCAGCTGAGTTAGTATCAGCAAGCTCACTGTTTTTTAGCCTCTGGCTCACACAGTTTTGTCTTAGCTCAGGAAGGACGGCTCCAGGGCAGACTCATTTATGCAGGAGACAAATCCCTCGCTCACAATTTTAATGCCAGCAGCTCACAAAGCAGAATTTTTGCTCACAAGACTCCACCGCTTAGTGGGAGCGTTGTTTCCCACCCTGCGTAAGTCACCAGGAGCCTGAAGCTGTGCTGTTTGTTTTGTTTTTGTTGTTTTTTTGCCAGTAAATCACATCCGAGTTACGACGGCCCTGCAGTTTTCAAGGCAAGAGACGTTCAGAGGTGGTTTGCCATTGGCTGCCTCTGCGCAGCGACCCTGGACTTCCTTGCAGGCCTCGAACCCAAGGACTAACCAGGGCTGACCCTTCTTAGCTTCTGAAATCTGATGAGGTTGGGCTTGCCTAGGCCAGGGGTGGGCAAACTGTGGCTCGGGAGCCGCATGCGGCTCTTTCACATATATTATGTGGCTCCCGGCAGGGCGGCTGGGGAAGCTAAATATCATGAGCAAACAAATATCATTGGACAAATCAATATCATTATCAATATCTGCTTTTACCCCTTTTGTTATTATTTTTGGCAGTCTCGTTTAATGTTAACAAAAAGCCAATTTGCTTATTTTCCAATAAAAGCAGGTAATATTTGTTCGTGTCTTGTGGCTCTCAAACATCTGATGTTTATTCTATGTGGCTCTTACGTGAAGCGAGTTTGGCCACCCCTGTTCTAGGTGGCTCTTACGCTGAGCAAGTTTGCCCACCCCTGAACTAGGCCATCCAGGTCAGGGCTAGACCCCAGAACCGCGGGGTTTTCAAGGCAAGAGACATTCAGAGGCGGTTTGCCAACGTCTGCCTCTGCATAGCAACCCCAGTCATCCTTGCTGGTCTCCCATCCAAGCGCTAACCAGGGCTGACCGTGCCTCGCTTCCAAGATCTGACAAGATCAGGCCAGCCTGGACCATCCAGGCCAGGGCGAAAAACTTTTGAGAGATGATTTGCCCTTGCCTGCCTCTGCGCAGCGACCAGGGACTTCCTTGGCAGTTTCCTATCCAAATCCTAGCCAGGGCCGACCCAGCTTAGCTTCCAAGCTCTGATGAGATCGGGCCAGCCTGGGCCACCCAGGTCAAGGCAAAAGACAGAGGTGGTTTGCTCTTGCCTGCCTCTGCGTGGCAACCCTGGACTTCCTTTTATTTATTTATTTATTATTTATTTATTTCGATTTATATCCCGCCTTGCCAGCGAGCCGGCTCTAGGTGGCTAACAACCGTAAGTCATAAGCATACAGAGTTAAAACACACATAAAATTTTCCTTAGATCACATTAAAATACAGCTAAACAATCAAATCACAGATGGCAGCAGATACTAAACCAGCATCAGATGCCAGCAACCTACTATTTTCCAGCCAGGAGGCTCCCACCACAGATGTTCTAGAGGCAGCTCACCACGCCGCCTACTAAGGGCCATTCCCTCCGGTGGCGGCCCCAAAAGCCTGGCGGAAGAGCTCCGTCTTGCAGGCCCTGCGGAACTGCAAAAGGTCCCGCAGGGCCCTGATGTTCTCCGGGAGCTCATTCCACCAGTAGGGAGCCGCCACCGAGAAGGCCCTGTTCCTGGTGGTTGTCAACCTGGCCTCCCTCAGGCCCCATCCAAGTACTAATCGGGACCGACCCTGCTTAGCTTCCGAGATCTGACGAGATCGGGCTACCCTGGGCCGTCCAGGTTAGGGCTCGGACAGCCGACATTTCCTTTTATTTTCACACTGGCTGTTTTGAATGCCGAGTAAGCAAAATGCTCATTCCAGACTTTGCTCTCTATTGAGCAGGCACTGCCAACGCCGCGGTTCTCCTGTTGGAGGTTGAAAAGTGCTGTCAAGTGACAGCTGACTCACGGAGGCCCCGTAGGGTCTCCAAGGCAAGAGACGTTCAGAGGTGGTCTGCCATGGCCTGCCTCTGCGTCACAGCCCTGGACTTCCTCGGTGGTCTCTCATCCAAGTCCTAAACGGGGCCGACCCTACTTAGCTTCCGGGATCTGAGAGGCTGGGCCGGCCTGGTCTAACGAGCTCCTGGCAAAATGTGATGTGGATCCTGGGAGTTGATTGGCTGGCAAGGTTAGCCTTCTGGAGCCCCTCTTCGGGAAGAGCCAGGCCCAAGCTGCAGGCTCTGTGCGCAGAAAGGCCCCGGATCCGCCGCTGGCTGAGAGACCTCACATGCTGGCAAAGCCTTTCCTCTGCCCGAGACCCTCCTACGCCGCACGGCCGTTGCCTCCGGCTCTCCGGTTCTCACCTGGCTCTCCTCCGAATCATTCCTGGCCTCTTCCATTTTTATTTTCTTGGCCAGGGGCTCCTCCGCCGCCGCCACATGATTCTCTTCGCTTTGCTGTTCGACAACAATCTCCTCTGCCACCCGGCCAGCAGGCACAGTGAGAACTAAAAGCAGAAGGAAAGGGGGGGGGGGTATTAGCACAGTGGCGGAAATTGATGTCAAGCCCAGGACCGCAGCCACGGTGGGGCTTTGGGGTGCTCTGCCCCCTTCCTTAAAGGCACAGCCCCACAAGGATTTCTCCTGTAAATGCTATTTTCATCATTTTTAAACATTTTTTTTAAAGCCGTGAGCTCCTTTAAGAAGAGCGGGGAGTTGTAGTTGCCTAATTCCCGCACTGAGGAAGGGGGTTGGAGTGGGTGACCTCTAGGATCCCTTCTAACTCTGCGTCAAGAAACTGGTCTCCTTTAATAGAGTTTTTCTGTCAAAGTGGTAGCTTTCTTGACTACAGAAGTCATCACCCCCGCCTGCCGGCTTGGTATCAGAATTGTTGCTTGGGCTGGCAGAAGTGATTAACTTGCAGCAGCTGAGAACCGTCATCTGAAGTGGCTTACAGCTTGCTGTTTAGAGCTCTAGCCTGGTCACAGCTTTCTATTGGCTAAACGGCTTTTCTTTCAGCCCCACCAGAAAAATAAATTGCCCCACAAGTCACAAAATCCTGGCTCCAGGCCTGGTCAAGTCGTGGCCCACTTAATAGCGACCCCACAGGGTTGTCAAGGCAAGAGGCGAACAGAGGTGGTTTGCCATTGCCTGCCTCTGCGTACTGACCCTGAACTTCCTTGCCGGTCTCCCATCCAAGCACTAACTGGGGCCGACCCTGCTTAGCTTCTGAGATCTGACGAGATTGGGCTAGGCTGGGCCATCCAGGGCAGGGCAAGAGACGGACGGAGGTGGTCTGCCATTGCCTGCCTCTGCGTACTGACCCTGAACTTCCTTGGTGATCTCCCATCCAAGCACAAGCTGAGGCCTTCCCCTGGTGTTGCCGACTGGCTCTGGGATTCAGAGACTCAGTGCCACTGAGGGCGGGGTTTGGGGAGGGGTGGGGCCTTAGCATGGGACGTGGAGGTTCCCTATAAGAACATCAGAAGAGCCCTGCTGGATCAGACCAGTGAGGGTCCCTCCAGTCCAGCCTCCTGTCTCACACAGGGGCCTCAACCAGTTCCTCTGGAGGGCCCACAACAGGGCAGAGAGGCCGAGGCCTTCCCCTGAGAAGAACATCAGAAGAGCCCTGCTGGATCAGACCAGTGAGGATCCATCTGGTCCAGCATCCTGTCTCATACAGCGGCCAACTGGTTCCTCTGGAAGGCCAACAACAGGGCAGGGCCGAATCTATCTACTCCCGTTTTAAAGCTGTTTATTCCTGTGGCTGTCACGACATCCTCTGACACGGAATTCCACGTTCAAATCACTCTCTGTGTACAGTACTGTTTCCTTCTGTCTGTCCTGAACCTCCAGCCCATCAGCTTCATTGGGTGCCCTCGTGTTCGAGAATTTGGGGAGAGAAAAAGTTCTCTTTGTCCACTCTCTTCATAGACAGTAAAAGCCACACAGACCAAGCGCCCAAGCCTCCCAGCCTCCAAAAAGTCTCTGGGGGTTAAGTAGAAGTCCCTTGCTGGAAGCCCCGTGTGGAAATGTGGCAGCCTCCCAGGGGCGCAAAGGCGGGCTCCGTGCCCTATTTGACACCACCCTGTTTGTGCTGGCACAGCTAGAGATGTGAAAGCCCAGGAAAAAACTGGAAAAAATCCAGGGGGGGGGATTGTTTTTTTCCCATTTTCCTGAAGCCTTTTTTTGTTTTTTTCCCAAAAAATTGGGAAAATTGAAAAAAAAAAAGAAACTGTTTTTTTTTATCATGGAACGTTTTATTTTAACACGATGAATAAAATAATTTAAGACAAGGTGTTCAAATATTGTCCAAATCATTTCTAAAAAATATGTCTGGTATCAGATTAATCTGATTTCTGTGCACTGAGGACAGGCAGGTCCTGGGTTATAGACTGAACTCTCCAAGGCAAGAACAAGACACCTTTCTTCCTTTAGGAGGTGCTGTTGTCACAAGAAAAGAAAAAGGTTTCTGTTTTCTTTTTGCACGTGGGTGGGGATACTGGCACTCAGGCTTCACTAGGCTTCTGGATTTTCAAAAACTGTCTTGTGGAGGGTTTTTTGGTCTGTTCCACAGAAACTAGCCGGGCTCTTTTGGGGCAGGAACGGAGTTCTGGCTGGCTTCCGAGTTGGCCACGCCTACAGCCTCCTCCCACCCCTGGGTTCCCCAGGTGCCTCACAAGCCGCGGGGTTAGGGTTGCCAAGTCCAGGTTGGAAAATACCTGGGGACTTTGGGGGTGGAGCCAGGAGAGGGCGGGGTTTGGGGAGGGGTGGGGCCTCAGCATGGTACGATGCCACGGAGTCCACCCTCCAAAGCAGACATTTTCTTCAGGGGAGCTGACCTCTGTCAGCTGGGGATCAGTTGTAAAAGCGGGAGATCCCCAGGCCCCACCTGGAGGATGGCAACCCTACATGGGGTGCCTGGGGAAGCCAAGCCGATCCAGGGAGGGAAGGCAGTTTAAACTGCATCCCCTCCTCGGGTTCCTCAGGCGCCCCCGCAGCTTGTGATCCAGAAACCGCCTGCCTTCCCTTGGGTTCCCCATGTGCCCCGCAGGGGGAAGCCATTCCCAGGACGAAGCTGTGCTGTCAGGGGTGTGGCCTAATATGCTAATGGTTTTCTGCTGTTGGGTGTGGCCTATTATGCTAATGAGTTCCTGCTGGGCTTTTTCTACAAAAAACAGCCCCGGACACTAGTAAACAGTTCAGGAGATTGTTTCTCCATTTTTTACAATTACAAATAAATATTATTTTTAAAAAAGTAAATTCTGCTTGTAATAACTGTTTGGGGGCGCTATATTTTTAGTAGGCCAGCTGTGATCATTTCATGCCGAGTAAAATTGTCCATAGTCGCGTTTTACGTTTCTAAAGTAACACAGTGACTTTCAGTCTGGAAAAGAACAAGAGAGAGCCAGTGTAGCATTTCGTTTCGATTTCCCCCAAAATTCCCATTTCCGTCCCCAGAAATTTTACACCTTTAGGCACAGCCCAGGAATAAGGCACGGAGAGGCTCGCCTGCCCCACCTTGCTGCCCGTTCTGCATGGTGACGATGAACGGCCGGCTGATGCCGCTGGCGGGGATGGCCGTCTGGAGGCCGCTCAGAGGGACGCCGTCCGTCACAATGGCGATCACTCGCTGCCCGCCGCCGCTGACCACCTGCTGCAGGGGGGAGTCTGCCAATCGGGTCTCCACTATCTCCTCTGAGATGGCTGCAGCAGTCAAAGGAATGTTTTTTAAAAAAATGGGCTGGGGGGAAAGAGAGAATGAGCAAAATCCCAGGCACATATATGTAATAGGGGTGCGGCAGAGCATTTGCTTATTATGAAGGGCCGGTTCTCTGGCCAAGCAACTGAGGGGAGCCTTGGTAGCACTGGAAGCAGCTCTGGAGCTGGGCTGGCTCCCAAATCATCTGGCCAAGTGTAGCCTTCTTCTCCTGTGACTCCGCCCGTTCGGTTGCTGCTCTGTTGTTGGCCCTCCCAAGGAACTGGCTGGCCCCTGTGTGAGACGGGATGCTGGACTAGGCCAGGGGTGGGCAAACCATGGCTCGGGAGCCGCATGCGGCTCTTTCACATATATTATGTGGCAGGGCGGCTGGGGAAGCGAAATATCATGAGCAAACAAATATCATTGGACAGATTGATATCATTATCAATATCTGCTTTTACCCCTTTTGTTATTATTTTTGGCAGTCTCATTTAATGTTAATAAAAAGCAAATCTGCTTATTTTCCAATAAAAGCAGATAATATTTGTTCATGCCTTGTGGCTCTCAAACATCGGATGTTTATTCCACACGGCTCTTATGTTAAGCGAGTTTGGCCACCCCTGTTCTAGGTGGCTCTTACGCTGAGCAAGTTTGCCTACCCCTGGACTAGGTGGACCCTCACTGGTTTGATCCAGCAGGGCTCTTCTGATGTTCTTGTGAGGGGAAGGCCTCGGCTTCCCTGGAACTGGCTGGCCATTGTGTGAGACAGAATCTCGGCCTGGATAGACCACTGGTTTGATCCAGCAGGGCTCTTCTGATATCCTTCTCACCAGTTCCTCTGGAGGGCCAACAACAGGGCAGAGGATGAGGCCTTCTCCTGAGGAGAACACCAGAAGAGCCCTACTGGATCAGACCAGTGAGGGTCCATCTAGTCCAGCATCCTGTCTCACACAGCGGCCAACCAGCTCCTCTGGAATGCCAACAACAGGGAATAGAGGCCAAGGTCTTCCCCCAACCTTGCCTCCTGGCTCTGGGATTCAAAGGTTTGGTGCCTCTGAAACTGGAGGTTCCATTTTGGCCTTCCGGGGCATCAGGTTAGTCGCCACGGGAGAGGGAACAGTGGACTCAGCGGTCCGATCCAGTAAAGTTCTGCTCACCTCCAGCTACAGAACCACAGAGGACTAGGACTCCCCCCATGAGCCAGTCGTGGGTCCACGAGCCAGTCGTGGGTCCATCATCCAGCTTCAAACCCTTCTCCCCCAAATTAGGATCCTGATATAGATGCTGGACAACAGACCCCAGGAGGAGGAGGAGGAGATCAGCCCAAGCGTGAGCAAGAGACGATCCTGGCTGGGCTACGCCACCCACAGCCAGGGTCAAGATCCCATCTGACATACCTGGAGGCCTGTTTGGACTGGAAAGGGGACCGGAGGCTTCTGCTATGGCCGCCAGCGTGGCAAGGACGGAGGTCGTGGAGTTGGGAAGCCGCACTGTGGAGATGTGGGAGTCGCCTGCCCGGGAGGGAAAAAAAGCAGGAGGCAGGAAAGAACCGTTATGGAGAATTCCTCTGGAGGAGGCAGATGTGTTATACTGCATTGCCTGACAGTGGGAAAATGCACCTCCCCGCCCTGACCTGGATAGCCCAGGCAAGCCCAGTCTCATCAGATCTCGGAAGGAAACCAGGAGAGACTCTGGCAAGGACTTGGATGGGAGACCTCCTTGGAATACCAGAGCCGGGAGGTGGGGGCAGGCTTTACTCAGCTACCTCTCTGAATATCCTCCAGGCCCCCAGTAGGGGTCAGTCACCAGAGGTCGCCATGACTTCCAGGTGCATGCACACTCACATGCGCGCGCGCACACAGACGCACGCAGGGAAAAATACAAAGAGAAGAAAGGAAAGCGCATCTCCCCCGGCATCGTTAACAGAAATCGGAAGACGGAGGGAAGGGAGAGGTCTTTGTGCTCGCTGAATCCTACCTGGGGTTGGTTTGGTGGCGGCTGAGGAGACGATGCTGGCTAAGCTCAGCACTTCTCCCGAGGTCAAGATGAAGGGCTGGCCCACCGCGACGGCGCCCGGGACGAGGGTCATCCTCTCTGGGTGCGGATTGGCCTGGATTTGCATCGCCTCCTGAGGAAGAGAACACCGTTACTCAGGCAGAGGGCCGTGCTGACTGCCAAGCACAGCTTTCCACGGGCCAAACTGAGCCGTTCCTTCCCGTGCCCTTGCTGCCTTTAGTGGGGGGGGGGGATGGAGCTGATGCCACTTTTCCAAATTTCATGGGAGAAGAAGAGATTAGATTTATACCCCACCCTTCACTCGGAGTCTCAGAGCGGCTTACAAACTCCTTTCCCTTCCCCTCCCCACAACAGACACCCTGTGAGGGAGGTGGGGCTGAGAGAGCTCTTTCCCAAGCTGTCCTTGAGAGAACAGCTGGTACAGAGCTATGGCTTGCCCAAGGTCATTCAGCAGCTGCGAGTGGAGGAGTGGGGAATCAAACCCGCTTCTCCCAGACTAGAGTCCACGCACTTAACCACTACAGTTTGGAGCCAGTTTGGTGTAGTGGTTAAGTGCGTGGACTCTAATCTGGGAGAACCGGGTTTGATTCCCCACTCCTCCACTTGCACCTGGCTGGATGACCTTGGGCAAGCCATAGCTCCTTACCAGCTGTTCTCTCAAGGACAGCTTGGGAAAGAGTTCTCTCAGCCCCACCTACCTCACAGGGTGTCTGTTGTGGGGAGGGGAAGGGAAAGGAGTTTGTAAGCCGCTCTGAGACTCCAAGTGAATGAAGGGCGGGGTATAAATCCAATCTCTTCTTCTTCTTCTTCTTCTACACCAAACTGGGCAGGAATGCACAGGAACGGAGTTCCGGCTGGCTCCTGAGTTGGCCACGCCCAGCAAGACCTCATTAGCATAACAGGCCACACCCAACAGCAGAAACTCATTAGGATTGGCTACATTCGGGGCATGTGGCCTGACATGCAAATTAATTCCTGCTACCAAAAAAGCCCTGGGTTTTGACAACAAACAAGGTCAACAGAATAAGACGCAAAAGGTGAGTGTGGCTGGATGACCACTCTTCTGGTAACATGGGGGGTGTGGCCTAATATGCTAACAAGCTGTGCTGTCAGTGGTGTGGCCTAATATGCTAATTATTTTGTGCTGCTGGGTGTGGCCTATTATGCTAACGAGTTCCTGCTGGGCTTTTTCTACAAAAAGAAGCCCTGCTTGGTCCCACCCACTTTCTAACCAAACTTGGCAGGTGCCAGGAAAGGGATCAGCGGGCAATGCGCGAAGAACCCGGCCACGCTTGAAGCCAGAGGGAAGACCTCACCTGCAGGAGCATCAGGGTTTCTGGGTTGTTCTTCTCCAAGGCGATGTCGAAAGCGGACTTGTCGAACTTGCTGAAGGCGTGGACGTCGGCTCCGTGCTTGATGAGCAGCTCGACGACGTCCCGGTGGCTGTGTTCCGTCGCCCAGTGCAGGGCAGTCATCTTCAGCATGTCCTTGGCGTTCACATCAGCACCATTCTGAGAAGCGGGAGGAAAACAGCTGCTCTGAAGAAAGGAAACAGAAAGGAGGGTGCAAACACAAGCCCTCCCTCGTGCAAAGGAAAGTAACGGCACTATTGATCAGCAGAGGTCAGACTGAGGTGACGAGAGAGGAGGTCCCACGACTGACAGACAACTTAGAATCGTAGCATCATAGAATGCTAGAGCTGGAAGGGACCTTGCAGATCATCTAGTCCAACCCCTGCACTCCGCAGGAGCATAGCCGAAAAGATACCCCTACAACATACTCGAAGGACGGTGGTCCAGCCTCCGCTTGAAAACTTAAAAACTGATAAATCACCAGGCCTGGATGGCATACATCCAAGAGTTCTGAAAGAATTCAAATATGAACTTGTGGATCTCGGGACAAAATTTTGTAATCTTTCATTAAAATTTGCCTCCATTCCTGAGGACTGGAAGGTAGCGAATGTCACCCCTCAGATTTCGTTTCTCCACGCTAAAGAGCCCCAAACGCTTTAACCTTTCTTCCTAGGGAAAGTGTTCCAACCCTTTTATCATTCTAGTTGCCCTTTTCTGCACTTTTTCCAATGCTATAATATCTTTTTGGAGGTGTGGCGACCAGAACTGTAGACAGTACTCCAAATGAGGTCGCACCATCGATTTATACAGGGGCATTATGATGATACTGGCTGATTTGTTTTCAGTTCCCTTCCTAATAATCCCCAGCATAGCGTTGGCCTTTATAACTGCGGTCGCACACCGTCTCGATGTTTTCACTGAATTATCCACTACGACTCCAAGATCTCTCTCTTGGTCAGTCTCTTGGCATTTGGGGGGAAACAGTGGGAGGGCTTCTAGCGTCCTGGCTCCACTGCTGGACCTCCTGATGGCACCTGGTATTTTTGGCCACTGTGTGACAGACTGGACGGGCCACTGGCCTGATCCAACATTGGCTTCTCTTATGTTCTTATGTTTTTCTCACTGGCTATTAGCCACAAGGTAGAGATAGGAACTCTCAGTCTGGGGCAAGTGATGCTCTGCATTCTTGGTGCTTGATGGGGGGGGCAAGAGTGGGAGGGTGTTTCTGGAGTTCTGGCCCCACTGGCAGGCCTCCTGAGGACACCTGGATTTTGGCCACTGTGTGACAGAGAGTCTTAGACTGGAGGGGCCACTGGCGTGCACGGCGGAACAGGCCTGCTCTTATTTGCAGGCCCTGTTCTACTAGCCCCCCTCTTTGGCTTGCGCCAGTTCCTGAAGGGTGGTGCCCTGGTGTGTTGGTGGGATCTCTGCAGGGGTCCAGCTCCGGCTGGTTTCAATATGAGGCCCACCTGGAGCCCCTCCCCTACCAAGAATGGCTGAAGAGTCTGGGACTTTACAGTTTAGAAAAGAGACGACTAAGGGGGGACATGAGAGAGGTTTATAAAAGTATACATGGGGGGGGGGGGAGAGCTGACAAAATGAAATTTTTCTCCCTCTCCCAAAAGACTAGAACTCAGGGGCATCCAATGAAGCTGATGGGCAGTAGGTTCAGGATGGACAAAAGGAAATACCACTTTACACAGCAAGTGATTAAAATGTGGGATTCGTTGCCAGAGGATGTAGTGATGGCACAGACGACTTTAAAAGGGACTGAGAGATTTATGGAGGATAAGTCTATCAAAGTCTACTAGCCCTGGTGAATGAGGAGAGCCTCCACATCCAGAGGCACTAAGCCTCTGAATTCCAGTGCAGGGAGGCAACATCAGGGGCAGGTCTCGGCCTCTCTGCCCTGCTGTTGGCCCTCCAGAGGAACTGGTTGGCCACTGTGTTAGACAGGAGGCTGGACTAGATGGATCACTGGTCTGATCCAGCAGGACTCTTCTTATGTTCTTCAACACCTGAATTCACGACAGAGCCTGGCTTACCCTGATCAGCAGCTCCACGATGTGCGAGTGTCCATCGGCAGCTGCCATGTGCAGCGGTGTCCTGTCTACCTTGGTCCGAGCATCCCGGCTCACCCCTGCCCGAAGCAGAACTTGCGCGGTGGAATAATGGCCGTGCTGAGCCGCGAGGTGAAGGGGTGATGTTCCCAGCTGTCGAGCGGTTAAACAGAAAGGTCAGTGCTTTTGGTGCTGACTTGCTTAAAATGCGTTTAAGCTCTCAGTTAAAAAAAAAACTGCTGCAGCAGTTCACGAACAGAAAAACAGCAAACAGTCAAATGCAACAGAAACCGCCACAAGTCGCCAAAAACATTTCTACCAAAAACAGAGGCATTCTACAGCAGCAAAAAAATCACAACGGTAAAACTGTCAACAGAAAAGCAGAGATGAAAGAAGACTCGAACAGCAAGCATAAGTGCAGCAGGTTGGACTAGATGACCCTGGAGGTTCCTTCCAACTCTATGATTCTACGTGATCCCTGCTTCCTTCCTTTGCCTTTACTGTAATTGACGTATGTGTGTTTTACAGTATGTTAGATCCATTCTAACTTGAATTGTCCTAATGATGGGGTTTTGATTGGTTTTAATGACTTTTAAGACGGGTCCGTATTAAGTATGTTTGCAATCTCTCAGCTGCCTTGGTGGCCCTGTTGAGGGCAGAAGAAGAAGAAGAAGAAGAAGAAGAAGAAGAGATTGGATTTATATCCCGCCCTTCACTCACTTGGGAGTCTCAGAGCAGCTTACAATCTCCTTTCCCTTCCCCTCCCCACAACAGGTACCCTGCAAGGTAGGTGGGGCTGAGAGAGCTCTTTCCCAAGCTGTCCTTGAGAGAACAGCTGTGCCAGAGCTATGGCTTGCCCAAGGTCATCCAGCAGGTGCAAGTGGAGGAGTGGGGAATCAAACCCGGTTCTCCCAGATTAGAGTCTGCGCACTTAACCACTACACCAAACTGGCCCTCAGAAAAAGAATAAATTTTGCAAAGAAAGAAAGAAAGAAAACTAACATTGGTGTGTGTGTGGGGGGGGGGGAATGAACACTCTGAAAGAGGGATGGGCATCTTCAAGCTGGCAACTACAGCGTGGACAGCAACTGTGAGAAGAAAGTTGTAAAGAGAACGTGGCCCAAAAGAGAAGGCTGCAATTTCAGTGGATGCCCACCTTATTTATTTATTTTATTGATCTGGGTGATTGGTATACTGCCCTCCCTGCAAACGAGCTCGGGGCGGTTCACAACAGTCTCAATACAATACCATGAAAACAATAATTAAATTAACAGTTAAGAAGAAGAGATTGGATTTATACCCTGCCCTTCACTACCCAAGGGAGTCTCAGAGCAGCTTACAAACTCCTTTCCCTTCTCCTCCCCACGACAGGCACCCTGCGAGGCTGGCGGGGCTGAGAGAGCTCTGAGAGAAACGGCTCTTTTTCAAGGACAGCTGTGCCAGAGCTATGGCTTGCCCAAGGTCATCCAGCAGCTGCAAGTGGAGGAATGGAGAATCAAACCTGGTTCTCCCAGATTAGAGTCTGCACACTTAACCACTACACCAAACTGGCTCAGAAGAAGAAGAGGAGGAGGAGGAGGAGATTGGATTTATACCCCGCCCTTCACTACCCAAGGGCATCTAAGAGCAGCTTACAAACTCCTTTCCCTTCCCCTCCCCACAACAGACACCCTGTGAGGTAGGTGGGGCTGAGAGAACTCTTTCCCAAGCTGTCCTTGAGAAACCAGCTGGTCCAGAGCTATGGCTTGCCCAAGGTCATCCAGCAGGTGCAAGTGGAGGAGGAGTGGGGAATCAAACCCGGTTCTCCCAGATTAGAGACCGTGCACTTAACCACTACACCAAACAATAAAACCATAATACACTGTGCAATGACTAATTCCACTCAGCGGTACTAATACAAAGATCCGGCCACCGATGTCAATTCAGCAGTACAGATGTTAAGATAAAAGGAAAGGGCACCAACTCGGGACAGTGGGTGCCAACAAAGCAGGGTCTCCGAAGGCCACAAGCAGAAGACAGGCTCACGTGGGGCTCAACCCACCCTGCCTCACTCTGTCTTGAGATAACAGAGGGCTCCCCCAACACAGTTTCAGTGGGCAGCCATGCTGGTCTGCAGTAGAAACAGCTAGACTGGAGTCCAGCAGCACCTTAGAGACTCGCAAGGTTTCTGGGTCAGAAATCTTCAGCGAAGGTGTGAGAGTCCTACAGAGTCAATCAGCAACAAGCATCCTTAAACGGGAATCCTGAACTGAGAAAGGTCTGGTATGGTCCTCTACGCCAGGGGTGGGCAAAGTGCGGCCCGGGGGCCTCATGTGGCCCGCCACAGAGTTTTTTGCGGCCCACCAAGACAGTCGGCCACGTGGTTTCTCAACAAGCAATCTCCTGATTTCAAAAAAATTGTAGAAAAGTGTGATAGGGTACATTTCTCTCATTAAACTGATTCTAAAATTAAATGTGCTTGCAGCAATAGAGGATACGAAATTAGCACAATAAATAAATTGAATAAAACTTCCACTATTTTATTTAATTTATATTTATGGCTTTTTATGATACAATTTATACCGTTTCTGAAATGCAAAGTTAACTAATGAATGCAATCATTTTAAAAGGTGCGGCCCTCCGCTAACCTCCGCTCCCACAAAGTGGCCCCCGAGCCAAAACAATTGCCCACCCCTGCTCTACGCGTCTTGTGTTAGCAATGGCGGGCGCTCTAGTCTTCAGTGTATATATACAGAATTCAAAAGCAGTAGAGCAGTCCAGTGTAATCGAGCAGCATATGAAGAAAAAGGCGCTTAAAATACTGGGCCTTTGTTTCCAAGGAAAACGCGGGAAGCAGTCTATTCAGAGAGGGGAAAAGATACACAGCCCGGTACTCACAATCTCTCAGTAGTAGGGAGAGCGATAAGCACGCCTATGAAAAGTATAACATAACATTCCACATCGCTGACGTAAGGAGTTCACTCATCCCACCTCCCGGGCAGGAGATGGCAGCATGAGCTGAAAGAAGGGAGTTCTGACTCCGGAAAGCTTGTTATACCCTGAAAATCTCCTCGGTCTCTGAAGTTCTACGGGACTCGAATCTAGCCGCTCACCCAACGCAGTGCTCTCAGAATAACAGAACAGAACCTTTATTGGCATATAAGATCGGTGAGGTAAAAACTTCATCGAGCTAAAATTACGTCCGCAGGTCTTAAAGCACGGCAATACGTTAGGAATCGTTTCTTGCTACCAAAATCTTAAGACAGAAACTCAGCAATCTGTACAGTCACTTCAGGTGTCTTGCCAGCAAGGAAAAACCTAATTACATTATCAGAATTGATCCTAGACGTTAAGGGCTTAATCAAAAGTAGCCGGAGATGCAAAAAAAGGGGACAGCGTAGCAGAATATGATCTAGACCAGGGGTGGGCAAACTGTGGCTCGGGAGCCGCATGCGGCTCTTTCACATATATTATGTGGCTCCCGGCAGGGCGGCTGGGGAAGCGAAATATCATGAGCAAACAAATATCATTGGACCAATTAATATCATTATCAGTATCTGCTTTTACCCCTTTTGTTATCATTTTTGGCAGTCTCATTTAATGTTAATAAAAGGCAAATTTGCTTATTTTTCCAATGAAAGCAGGTAAAGTTTGTTCATGTCTTGTGGCTCTCAGACATCTGATGTTTATTCTCTGCGGCTCTTACGTTAAGCAAGGTTGGCCACCCCTGTTCTAGGTGGCTCTTACGCTAAGCAAGTTTGCCCACCCCTGATCTAGATTATCCGGTTCTCTTCGTGAGCATTTACAGATTCGGTCACATTTCGGAATGCCACTGTATCTACCTGAAACCCAGGATGAGGGACTACTTTTCTTTTTAACACGCAAGCTTCACCAATCGAATACCTGTCAAGTTAGGTAAAGTAAGATTGGCCTTTTAATTCATAAAATACCAGTTTCAAAGGGCACTAAGCAGGGATGCGTATTAGCTCCAGCTGTTCAATCTTTTCCTATCTGACCTCCCCATACATCTTGCATCAATGGGCATGCTCCTAAATTGAATTCATTACCTATACCTATTTTATTGTATGCAGACGATGCCGTGGTTCTTTCTACCTCTAGAATAGGACTCTCAGAATAAACTTCCAGACGGCAGGAGGTTACAGATCGCCTCGAACTATTTCTCCAGTGGTCTGGAAACAAATCCAAATGATACAATTTATTGGGTAGTGGGAACGGAGGTCCCTGGGTTTGACCTTGGACCCACCTGGTGCAGAGTTCAGATCCTGATACAAATTTATTTATTATTTATATTTATATCCTGCCTAGCCAGACAAGCTGGCTCAAGGCGGCTAACAACAGCTAAAATCATAAAACAATGGCATTCAGTTAAAACAAAGTACATTATGCATAAAATTACAGAATAAAACAAGCAGATGATGGCGGCAATTCCGGTCATGCCCAACAAAGAAGGCAGCATCCCATAAATCCCAGGCCAGGAAAGTTCCACCGGCCATTTCCTCAGTGGCCCATTCGGCCAGTGGCAGCTCCTAATCGAAGGCCTGGTGGAAGAGCTCTGCTGTACAGGCTCTGCAGAACTGCAAAAAGGTCCCACAGGGCCCTGATGTCTTCCGGGAGCTCGTTCCACCAGTGTGGAGCCACCACTGAGAAGGCTCTGGTTCTGGTGGTTGCTAACCCGGCCTCTCTAGGGCCAGGGAGGGTCAAGCGATGTTGTGAGCCTGACCGCAGTGCTCTCTGGGGTATATATGGGGAAAGGCAGTCCCTTAGGTAGGCAGGTAGGCAGGCCCCTGACCATAGAGGGCTGCACCTTGGGCTAGAGCAGCCAAGAGAACCCCGGCACCGTTTGAACACCACAGCAAGAATCAGGGCTCATTTCGTAGCAGGAGCTCCTCTGCATATTAGGCCACGCCCCCCTGATGTAGCCAATTCTCCAAGAGCTTACAGTAGCCCCTGTAAGAAGAGCTCTGTAAGCTCTTGGAGGATTGGCTAGATTAGGGGGGTGTGGCCTAATATGCAAAGGAGCTCCTGCTACGAAATGAGCCCTGGCAAGAATCATTCTGGAATCATTCGCACTGGATGCTTGACAAGACAGCTATTGAACTTGCAATCACTGGATTGAATACCCGGTGTATCTTTTTATAAAACAGAATGTAACACAGCAGTTTCGTGTACTCTTTTGCACGCCTACAATTTGGAAGGGGGTCCTGGACAACCGTGCGTCAGTTGGAGATCTTCCGTGCAATTTTCCATGCAATTCTCTCAGCTCCGTACGTACCCAGTCCGTGGTGAACGGAGCTCCGTTTGCCATTAGCGTTCTCACGTCGTCATCCTGGCCTTTGCGAGCGGCTTCTAACAGCCTCTTCCCCAGGTCCACCAGGGACATCTTGATACATGGGAATGGATAGCTTCGGAAAGCTGCATTTTTGAGAAGAGAGGGAGAAAGGAGAATTTTCGTGAGCTAAGCATCCAGCTTAGACAGGACGGAGCGTCGAACTCCCCACTGCTGGCGTCTCCAGGGGTCACGCGCAAATTGTGTGGCATTTCACAGGCCTCAAGAATCTTTTTTTAAAAGCAAGAAAAAAATCACTGGATTTGATGGGGCAGAGGGGCATTCAGACACACATGCCTAACTTTTCAAAACAGCTCTCCTCTTAGTATGATACCCTTTCCTGCCTTGCCTGACAAAACCCTTCCACCAGCCCCAGCACCTCCACACACACTGATCACACCTCCTCCCCACCGTCCAAGCCCCCTTCCCACACAGCACCATTCCCCCCCCCCCCCCCCACACACACACACACCATTGTGCCAGCATAGTTAATCCTGCCAACCGTTTCTCCATTTCAAAGGACTTTGTGCGAACAGGGGAATGTGTAGGGCCAGCCTAGGGATGAAAAGGAATGGAAAAATTCAAGAAAATACCCAGTTGTTTCCAAGTTCATGTGTGACCCTTTGTGTATGTCCAGATCTCCGTGGCGGATGTCAATAAATCAAAAGTAGGTTTGCAGCTTACAGATACACACCAGAACAGCATATTCAAGATTGCAACAACACAGACATTTTGATGCAATCATTCAAAGCAAAAAGTGTCCGTTATCAAAGACTGTTAAATAAACAAAATATTGCAAGACTGCTAATGTCTCCGCTACCGGGCATTACATTTTATGTCACCCATGGCCCAGACCAACAAGTTCTCATTTATGTCAGATCCGGCCCTCATAACAAATGAGTTTGACACCCCAGCTCCAATCAATACACACCACTATGACTATGAGCCTAGATGGTTTTAAAAGGGAATCAGACAGACAGATTCCCAGAGGTTGGGTCCAACAACGGGTAATAATGCTGGTGAGCAAAGGGTACCTCCACATTCAGAGGCAGCACACCACTGAATGCAAGTGCTAGGAAACAACACCGGAGAAGGCCTCGGCCTCTGTGCTGTTGTTAGGCCTCCAGAGGAGCTGGTTGGCCCCTGTGTGAGACAGGATATGCTGGACTAGATGGACCCTCACTGGTCTGATCCAGCAGGGCTCTTCTGAGGTTCTTCTCAGGGGAAGGCCTCGGCCTCTCTGCCCTGTTGCTGGTCCTCCATGGTAACTGGTTGGCCACTGGGTGAGACAGGATGTTGGACCGCATGGACCACTGGTTTGATCCAGCAGGGCTCTTCTGATATCCTCACCAGTCCCTCTGGAGGGCCAACAACAGGGCAGAGAGGCCGAGGCCTTCCCCTGATGTTGCCTCCTGGCACTGGGATACGGAGGATTAGTGCCTCTGAATCTGGAGGTTCCCCTCAGCCACCATGGCTAGTAGCCACCGATAGTTTTATCTTCCACGACTCTCTCTCATCCCCTTTTAAAACTGTTTATTCCTGTGGCCATCGCTCCGACCCCTGGCAGCGAATTCCACATTTCAGTCACTCTCTGCATAAAGAACTGTTTCCTTTTGTCCATCCTGGCTCCACCACCCATCAGCTTCATTGAACACCTTCGAGGTCTACTGTTTCAGGAGAGGGAGAAAAATTTCACTTTGTCAGCTTTCTCTACCACCTCCGTGCATCAATTTATAGACCTCCTCTCTCATGGATCAAAGGTGTGTGTGGGGAGGGGGGGGGTTATCCCTCTTCCTCGGTTCCGAACTACCAGAGCCCTTCAGTCTATTAGGGCTGCCAATTCTGGCCTGGAAAATTCCTGGGTACAGCCTGGGGAGGGCAGGGTTTGAGGAGGGACCTCAGCGGAGGACAATGTTATAGAATCCACTATCCAAAACAGCCATTTTTCCCAAGGGAACTGATCCCTGTAGTCTGGAGCAGTGTTCCCTCTGAGTTAGCATGAGCCAGCTCACCGTTTTTTAGCCTCTGGCTCATACCTTTTTATTTTAGCTCAGGAAAGATGGCTCCAGTGTTCCCTCTAAGCTGAATGAGTGTGAGCTGGCTCACAGTATTTTAGCCTCTAGCTCACACCTTTTTGTCTCAGCTCAGGAAGGAGGGCTCCAGTGTTCCCTCTAAGCTGAATGAGTGTGAGCTGGCTCACAGTATTTTAGCCTCTAGCTCACACCTTTTTGTCTCAGCTCAGGAAAGATGGCTCCAGCGTTCCCTCTAAGCTGAATGAGTGTGAGGGGGCTTACAGTATTTTAGCCTCCAGCTCACACCTTTTTGTCTCAGCTCAGGAAAGATGGCTCCAGTGTTCCCTCTAAGCTGAATGAGTGTGAGCTGGCTCACAGTATTTTAGCTTCTAGCTCACACCTTTTTGTCTCAGCTCAGGAAAGATGGCTCCAGTGTTCCCTCTAAGCTGAATGAGTGTGAGCTGGCTCACAGTATTTTAGCTTCTAGCTCACACCTTTTTGTCTCAGCTCAGGAAGGAGGGCTCCAGCGTTCCCTCTAAGCTGAATGAGTGTGAGGGGGCTTACAGTATTTTAGCCTCCAGCTCACACCTTTTTGTCTCAGCTCAGGAAGGAGGGCTCCAGCATTCCCTCTAAGCTGAATGAGTGTGAGGGGGCTTACAGTATTTTAGCCTCCAGCTCACACCTTTTTGTCTCAGCTCAGGAAGGAGGGCTCCAGCGTTCCCTCTAAGCTGAATGAGCGTGAGCTGGCTCACAGTATTTTAGCCTCCAGCTCACACCTTTTTGTCTCAGCTCAGGAAGGAGGGCTCCAGCGTTCCCTCTAAGCTGAATGAGCGTGAGCTGGCTCACCGTTTTTTAGCCTCCGGCTCACCCATTTTTGTCTCCGCTCAGGAAGGGATGGGGCTCCAGGGCAGACTGATTCACGCAGCAGCCAAACGGCTTGCTCGCAACTTGAATGCCAGCAGCTCACAAAGTGGGATTTTTTGCTCACCAGACTCCACAGTTTAGAGGGAGCATTGGCCTGGAGAACCAGTTGTAGTTAGAGGAGATCTCCAGGTTCCCACTGCAGGTTGGCAACCCTGCCATTTATCCACCCACCCCTTCAAAGTTCAAACCCATTCCTCACCCACACACACCCCTTAACCCAGACAAGAGGAAAGGTGGACCTCTTCAGCAAACGCAAGCCCCCCCCCTAAGTTACAGCCCCTCAGCCAACCACTCTCCCCCACCCACCCCATATTATAGCCCCAGACTCACCCCTGAGAGACTTTGGTTTAATGGGGGGGGGGACACACGTCCTTAATTTCTTATCAACATCTTATTTCTTTAAAACGGAGAGCCCGCCGTATTAACTTTTTTAAAAAATTACTACTCGTAGTTTTCGGTTTCTCATTTTTATATACCTCTTGTTTTAAATTAACGGCGCCCCTCCCCCCTCCACTTATTCCCAAGCGGAAGAAGGGGGGACAAGATGGCGGGGCCGGAAGTGCCGGGCGCCACACCCGCACGCCCACACACCGAAGCCCTCGAGAGCCGTCGTCCCCCCGCCCACTCCAGGCCTCTTGGCAGTCACTTCCGGCCTAAAACGGAAGTGATTTTTCCCCTCCCTCGCTCGTTTCCGGAGCGAAGGAGAGAGAGCCTTCTTTCCCGGAGAGGCGCGAGAGCCTAGAGCGGCAGGACTCTGTGGTACCGTAGAGGCTTATGGGTAAGAACCGGCTTGACTTTTTTTTTCATTATGCCGGAAGTCCTCGCTCCTTTTCGGTCTCGCTCGGCTATGATCGCCTCAGGCGGCGGAGTGATTCGTGGGGGGGGGAAGCAGGCCGTGATGCGGTTCCGGGGTTGCGCGCGGCGGTGACGCGTCACAGTTTCCTCACCCTTTTCCCCCTCCGCTTGATGGGGCAGGAGAAATAGTCCCCGCCCCTCGCCCGTTCTGGGGGCAGAGAGATATTTTTTTAAAAATATATCAACAAGACTGTCCTCAATAAGGAGGATTTTAAACATACAATACAGTAATTAAAAACAATATAGGATGTCCTTTGTGAAGGAAGAGTTATTTTATTTGATAACTGGGTTTTATTTATATTTTTTAAATACTGGGTTTTATATGTGTGAGTGTGTGCGTCACATATCCAGTTTGTGGCTCCTGAGGTGATTTGCAATCTTATGCTTGATAATTATATATCTATCTATCTGACAGAAACTGCTCCTGAGAGAACAGCTCTGGGAGAACTTGTGACGGACCCAAGGTCATCCAGCAGCTGCAAGTGGAGGAGTGGAATCAAACCCGGTTCTCCCAGGTTAGAGTCCGCGCTCTTAACCACTAAACCAAACTGGCTCTCACATCAAACTGGAGATTGGATAAGAGATTGGATTTATATATCCCACCTTTCACTACTCGAAGGAGTCTCAGAGCGGCTTACAATCTCCTTTCCCTTCATCTCCCCACAACAGACACCCTGTGCGGTAGGTGGGGCTGAGAGAGCATTGAGAGAACAGCTCTGAGAGAACTTGTGACTGACCCAAAGTCACACCAGCTGACTGCATGTGGAAGAGTGGGGAATCAAACCCAGTTCTCCCAGATTAGAGTCCGCGTATTTAACCACTACACCAGACTGGCACTACACCAAGCTGGCTCTGTATAAGTGCATACCCAAATAATTTGGAACGACAAGCACGAAGGGAAAACATGGCATGAAAGCCAGTTCTGTAGAGCTCGATTTTTATCTTCCTGAGCCGTTTGATGAATATTAACTGAAGTACGCTTTTATGTTTTGAAGTTCTTTATTAACATATATTCAAGGACTATTCCAATCAAGCAGCAGTGACAGAAGCTTTCTTAGCAGTTACTACAATTTTGTGGTTTTTTTAATATTCACGAAAGAAACACACATTGGTTTCACCGATTTCTGTTTGGAATTGTAATCTGTAGTACACAGAGGCAGTGCAGGTGCTGAACAGCAAAGGAACGGAGGTATCCTTTTTCGAACAAAGCAGAGGGTTGCTATGTCTACCACCCCGGCAGGGTCAGCATCCTACAATTTATCAACACTTAGCAACATTCTGTAATATGTTTATTCAGGCCAGTAAACTACCTTAGCTTCACCTCAGGCTCTGTCTTGGGAGAGAGGTGCGCATAACAGAATTCTTAGGCAGTTAATGTCTGATTCAGGAGAACAAAACGCACCAGAATTGGCTTTGCACTTGATTTCTCAGCATGATAAATCATGCAACATTAAATTACCTTTTAGTTGCAGATTCCTGTGGGTTGGAAAAACCCCCCCCCCAACAGATCTGTTCCACGAATGGCAGCACTTTCCCCAGGCTAGAGAGCCTTCCTGCCCCTGCTTCATGCCCATACCTTACCGTATAGAAAAGCCCATATGTCAGGTTGGTAAGGAGACCAGAGTTCAGCGCCACATTGAAGAAGAAGAAGAGATTGGATTTATATCCCGCCCTTCACTCGCTTGGGAGTCTCAGAGCGTTTTACAAACTCCTTTCCCTTCTCCTCCCTACAACAGACACCCTGGGAGGTAGGTGGGGCTGAGAGAGCTCTGAGACAACTGTACTTGAGAGAACAACTGGTACAGAGTTATGGCTTGCCCAGGGTCATCCAGCAGGTGCAAGTGGAGGAGTGGGGAATCAAACCCGGTTCTCCCAGATTAGAGTCCACACACTTAACCACAACACCAAACTGGCTCTCACCTTCCCTTTTTAGGTGTACACCAGAGATTTTAAAGATGTGCCTAAAATATAATCTGTGGGCTCTTCCACATTTTCATTTTCCTCGTTTGTGTGTCCCTATTGCTTCGGGGGGGGGGGTGTTCTCTTCTGTGTGTTTGGCTCCCTCTAGTGGTGAACCCAGTAGTACATCGCAGTATGTCCGGTATAAATGATATGCTTGACGTACAGCGAAATAATATCAAGTCGACCACTAGGGGCAGCAAAACACGTGCGGAAAAGAAATCCCCCAAAACTATAGGGACTCATGAGCAAGGAAAATGAAAATTTGGAAGAGCCCTGTGAGTGAGACAAATGTTTGAAAACAAGTGCATCTTACAGGTCGCATCCTATCCAGCGCCTTATCTGGTGTTTGCTCTCAGCAGCCAACCTGGGTTTGCTTGCCATGTAATCCTTGGGATGGCCCTGTCAGATAATGGAGATAATTTAACATCTGCATTGGAAGCAAACTCGATCTCTAGACCAAAGCCTTGTAAATAAGGCCTTTCTGCTTGCTAGGAAGCAAATAACCATTGGAAGTTTCTTTCCCGTTTACTCTGGCGGCCCATTGCGTAACCTCACCTTTCTCACTCATTTAAGGCACTTTGGCTGAACGTCAAGCGGTTTGGCCTGGGACAAGAGTTCCGTCATGTCTGATGCTCAGACGTTTAGGTTGTTGGATATGTGAAACTCAAGATCCGCTGAGGTGAGGGATGTGCCTTCAGGCCTCGAAGAGAACTAGTTTTGGGGTCAGGCAAACGAATAACCACTTTTTCCTACCTTGCCTCTCTTCACTATTTCTGTGCCTCGTATTCCCAACTTGCAAAGGAAGATGACTGGCCATCTATTGAGCAAGGGTTACTAGGGGGAAGGGGGGAGCTGTAAATTTCCCACACGGTATGTGGGTTTGGGTACCTTCTAGCGTTATGTCTGTATTGATTACGGAATGGAGAGGGTGCAGCACAGCACGTCCTGTTCTCCACGATGGCCTCCTACCCTTCGGGCAACAAAATGTGGATGCAGTAGAAAAGAGCCGGAGTCCAGGAGCACCTTAAAGACTAACAAAAATTTGAGGCAGGGCAGGAGCTTTCGGGAGTCACGGCTGACTTCTTCAGATACCTTCCATTCTGTACAGCTCAATGCGGTGACTTCCGTGGAGATAGATCAAGATGGGCCGCTGCATTAGTCTGTCTGCAGCAGTCAAACAGAGCAAGAGTCCTGTAACACCTTCAAGGCTAAAAAGCTTTGTGAGCTTCTGTGAGTCACTGCTCGCTTCTTCAGGGGCTACTGGGCTCTTGCACTCTTCGACTGCTACAGAGTAACATGAACATTTGGATGCACGTTGGATCCATCTGAGCCCTTTCCGGCCTGCTGCTGGGGTTGCCAACTCTGGGCTGGGAAGTTCCTGGAGACTTGGGGGTAGAAGAAGAAGAAGAGATTGGATTTATACCCCGCCCTTCACTCACTTGGGAGTCTCAGAGCAGCTTACAAACTCCTTTCCCTTCCCCTCCCCACAACAGACACCCTGGGAGGTAGGCGGGGCTGAGAGAGCTCTGAGACAACTGTCCTTGAGAGAACAGCTGGTACAGAGCTATGGCTTGCCCACGGTCATCCAGCCAGGTGCAAGTGGAGGAGTGGGGAATCAAACCCGGTTCTCCCAGATTAGAGTCCGTGCACTTAACCACTACACCAAACTGGCTCTCAGGGGTGGATCCTGTGGAAGGGGGAAATCTGGGATTTCACCTAGAATCTGTGGTATGCTATACATCCTTCCCTTCACAGCTGCTGTTTGCTCCAGGCGACCTGCCCTCTGTAGTCTGGAGATCAGTTGTATTTCCAGGAGAACGTCAGGCCCCACCTGGAGGTTGGCAGGCCTGGCTTCTACACACAATAAAAGCAGTCTTTGGTACTAGAAATCTGTAGACTGCATTAACTATCACGGCATTCCCCAAGGTATCTGGTGGGCGACAGCATTGTCTGTTAAGGATTGCTTTTCTCTTGGGGAAATGCAGTTCATTCAGAAGAAGGAAAGGCTATTTAGCAGCTTCCTGGGGGGGGGCACCGATCCACACAGCACTTCAGGGTAAGGTGCTTACCCGTGGAACGCCCCCCCTCAGATCCCCCCGCCGGAGCAACGAGGGGACCTGGCGACCCTAGCTAAGACCACTCGGTGGAAGGGACCTGCGTGAGTCATGTGATAAAGCCCCACCACCACACCACCCATCCCACGATCCCAGAAACCTTTAAGAACATCAGAAGAGCCCGGCTGGGTCAGACCAGTGAGGGTCCATCCAGTCCAGCATCCTGTCTCACACAGTGGCCTCAACCAGTTCCTCTGGAGGGCCAGCAACAGGGCAGAGAGGCCGAGGCCTTCCCCTGAGAAGAACCTCAGAAGAGCCCGGCTGGGTCAGACCAGTGAAGGTCCATCCAGTCCAGCATCCTGTCTCACACAGTGGCCTCGACCTGTTCCTCTGGAGGGCCAACCACAGGGCAGAGAGGCCGAGGCCTTCCCCTGAGAAGAACCTCAGAAGAGCCCGGCTGGGTCAGACCAGTGAAGGTCCATCCAGTCCAGCATCCCGTCTCACACAGTGGCCTCAACCTGTTCCTCTGGAGGGCCAACCACAGGGCAGAGAGGCCGAGGCCTTCCCCTGAGAAGAACCTCAGAAGAGCCCTGCTGGATCAGACCAGTGAAGGTCCATCTAGTCCAGCATCCCCTCACACAGGGGCCTCAACCAGTTCCTCTGGAGGGCCAACAACAGGGCAGAGAGGCCGAGGCCTTCCCCTGAGAAGAACCTCAGAAGAGCCCTGCTGGGTCAGACCAGTGAAGGTCCATCTAGTCCAGCCTCCTGTCTCACACAGTGGCCAACCAGTTCCTCTGGAGGGCCAACAACAGGGCAGAGAGGCCGAGACCTTCCCCTGAGAAGAACATCCAAAGAGCCCTGCTGGATCAGACCAGTGAGGGTCCATCCAGTCCAGCATCCCGTCTCACATAGGGGGGGCAGGTCCAACTGGAGGTCCAACCACAGAGCAAAGAGGTCGAGGCCTTCCCCCGGATGTTGCCGCCCGGCCCTGGGATTCAGAGGCTCAGTGCCTCTGAATGTGGAGGTTCCCCTCTGCCACCATGGCTAGTGGCCATCGAAAGACTCATCCTCCTCCATGAATCTATCTCATCCCCTTTCCAAGCTTTCTATGCCGCTGGCCATCACAAAATCCTCTGGCAGCGAATTCCACGTTTTAATCACTCCCGGTGTCAAGGAGTATTTTTACTCCTCCCAGTCCCAGAATCTCCACCAGACAAATCCGTATGCAAATACAGTTTTGCACGCACTCCCCAACAGATGACATCCCATTCGGGAACATTTCCGCAGCAGTGAAATTCTCCACACTAACATTTTAAAAACTGCTCATTTATGTTAAACTTTCCGCAGTAGCTTTTTTGTCATCAGGTGCAGACCAGAAGTTTTCTCCTTTTTACCCCGTGGTTTTTTAAATAATTAGTTGTGACTTTTATTGAATAAACACACAATTGAACAACGGTCGAAACACAGGAGTGGCTGACATCAGACAGCAGCAACTCGATCTGATCGTGACAAATAGGTCCAGTCAACTTTCATACAATAAAGAATTGAAAAAAAGTTACGTACTGAGCTCAAAAGCTATGTTTTCTTTGTTCAACCTTAGTGTGATGAACAGACATAACTTAAAAGTACAGTGGCATATCGTGTGAATAACCATGAAAAAGCGTAGACGTGAGAAACTAAAATACCCCGTGTTTTGAGAATCCTCAGTTTTAGCGAGTTCCGAAAACGTGGGGTAAGGAGAGAACTTCGGGTCTGCGCCTGCTGAGGAAAAACTTACTGTGGGAATTATCACATCATGCGCAGTTTTAAGCGCTTCAGTGCAGGGAATTTCACTACTACGTAAATGATCAAAACCCCTCTCCTTTCTCCTCTGTCCGAGGCCACATGCGGTTCTCTGTCTGAACCCCACCGTCTCTCCGGTTATTAGAAACAAACCACAATGCTTTGCTCTTCCAGTCAAGGGCAGATTGGCTACCTGACTTACAGGGAAATTTCCCAGTGGGCCACTGTTCTGGAGGGCCACTACGCCAAGCAGAGTCAAGCCATAGTAACTTTGCTTTGTACTGCCGGGGCCCCTTGGCCTGGCTCCTCCCCTTGCAGCTGCTGGATGACCTTGGGCAAATCATAGTTCTGTCAGAACTGTTCATGAAAAAGAGCAGTTTCTGTCAGAGCTCTCTCAGCCCCACCTACCTCACAGGGTGTCTGTTGTGGGTAGGGGAAGGGAAAGGGGATTGTCAGCTGCTCTGAGACTCCTTCGAGTAGCGAAGGATGGGGTATGAATCCAATCTCCTCTTCGTCTCCTTTTTTCTTCTTCTTGGTCCTGAGCCATTTGGACTTCCCAGTTGGCTAAACACGAGGAAGAACTTCCTGACAAGCAGAGCGGTTCCTCGGTGGTGGGCGCTTCCTCGGGAGGTGGTGGGCACCCCTTCTTTGGAGGTTTCGAAGCAGAGGTGAGATGGCCATCTGACAGCCATGCGGATTCCGTGAATTTAGGCAGATCATGAGCGGGAGGATGGGTAGGGAAGATCCGGGGCTCAGCTCTCGCGGACCTCTCTTACGCGCCCAGGGTAATGCCGTTTGCCTCTTTTGGGGTCAGGAAGGAGTTTTCCTCCAAGCCAGATTGGCCCAGGGATCCTGGAGGTGTTTTGTCATCTGGGCGTGGAGCAGGGGTCACTGTGTGTGTGTGGAGGGGGAGGTATTTGTGAGTTTCCTGCATTGTGCCGGGGGTTGGACTAGATGACCCTGGAGGTCCCTTCCAGCTCTATGTTTCTGTGTCCATGGCTGCTTCCGGTACACCACTGCTTTGTAACTCCCCACTCCAAAACAGGTCTCAGAACCTGGCTGTGGTTCTTGCCACTCTTGTAGCCACATTTTCTTGCCCCACAACTGAAGCAGCGCCGCTGCTTTCCCACTGCCAGCCGAGTTCCCCTTCATTTTTGTTCTCTCGTGCTGTATATGCTGCGTAAGTTGTGTGCATGGGGTGGGGGGGCGGGTCCCTCTTCTCTCGTTTTCCCCGGCAATGCAAAAGGACACCCTAAGGAGCTACTGGGGGAAACTCACTGGATCACCCAAGTGTCCTACCCGTTGCGTGCAGCTGCTGAGCAACCCAGAACGGACAGGGCAGAAAGACCTCTTCTCCTGAAAGAGACTGTGAAACAGAGGCAGCAGCTGAGCAGACCAGACAACCTCCACAAAATAGCTTGGAGAAACGACGGCCGAGGGGTGACATGATTGAGGTTTACAAGATTAGGAATGGGATAGAGCAAATGGGGAAAGAAGTCCTTTTCTCCCTTTCTCACATGACAAGAACTCGTGGGCACTCCATGAAATTGCTGAGCCATCGGGTTAGAATGGATAAAAGGAAGTCCTTCTTCTTCGCCCAAAGAGTGATTAACACGTGGAATTCACTGCCACAGGAGGTGGCGGCGGCTGCAAGAATGGACGGCTTCAAGAGGGAATTGGATAAGCATATGGAGCTGAGGTCCATCAGTGACTGTTAGCCACAAGGTATAGATAGGAACTCTCAGTCCGGGACAAATGATGCTCGGTATTCTTGGTGCTTGGGGGGGGGGCAACAGTGGGAGGGCTTCTAGTACCCTGGCCCCACTGCTGGACCTCCTGAGGGCACCTGGTGTTTTTGGCCACTGTGTGACACAGAGGGTTGGACTGGATGGGCCATCGGCCTGATCCCACATTGGCTTCTCTTATGTTCAGATTTCACCCACCAGTGGCTACCTGGCTGTGGAGATTGTCATCAAGTCACAGCTGACTTATGGCAACCCTGTAAGGTGTTCAAGACAAGAGGCATTCAGAGGTGGTTGTCCACTGCCTGCCTCTGCACAGCAACCCTGGACTTCCTTGGTGGTCTCCCATCCGAGGACTAACCAGGACCAGACCTGCTTAGCAGCCAAGAGCTGTTGTGATCGGGCTAGCCTGGGCCATCTAGGTCAGGGCAAGAGACGTTCAGAGGCGACTTGCCATGGCCTGCCTCTGCATAGCAACCCTGGGCTTCCTGGGTGGTCTCCCATCCAAACACTAACCGGGGCCGACCCTGCTTAGCTTCCAAGATCTGACGAGATCCGGTTAGCCTGGGCCATCCAGTTCAGGGCAAGAGATGAGCAGAGGTGGTCTGGCATTGTCTGCCTCTGCATAGCAACCCTGGGCTTCCTTGGTGGCCTCCCATCCAAGCACTAACCGGGGCCGACCCTACTTAGCTTCCAAGAGCTGACGAGATAGGCCAGCCTGGGCCCGTCCATGTCGGGGCAAATGTTTTAGCGTTGTCCAGTCACAACCAACTTATGGGGACCCCTTATGGGAGTTTCAAGGAGAAAGGGGAGCAGAGGTCGCCTGCCTCTGCATCACAATCCTGGACTTTCTCAGCAGTTTCCCATCCAAGTCCTAACCAGGGCTGACACATCCGAGTTATGGCGACCCTGTCGAGTTTTCAAGGCAAGAGACGTTCAGAGGTGGTTTGCCATGGCCTGCCTCTCATAGCAACCCCGGACGTCCTTGGTGGTCTCCCATCCAATTACTTAACTAGGGCCAACCGTGCCTCGCTCCCAAGATCTGACAAGATCAGGCCAGCCCGGGTCAGGGCAAAAAACTTCTGAGAGATGGTTTGCTCTTGCCTGCCTCTGCACAGCAGGCAGGGACTTCCTTGGCAGTTTCCCATCCGAATCCTAGCCAGGGCCGACCCTGCTTAGCTTCCAAGCTCTGATGAGATCGGGCCAGCCTGGGCCACCCAGGTCAAGGCAAAAGACAAACAGAGGTGGTTTGCCATTGCCTGCCTCTGCGTAGCAACCCTCGACTTCCTTGCTGGTCTCCCATCCAAGGACTAACCAGGGCCGACCCTGCTTAGCTTCCGATATAAGATGAGACTGGGCTAGCCTGGGTCATCCAGGTCAGGGCAAGAGACCAACCGAATTGGTTTGCCATTGCCTGCCTCTGCGTAGCAACCCTGGACTTCCTTGCTGGTCTCCCCTCCAAGTACTAATCAGGGCTAAACCTGCTTAGCTTCCGAGGTCTGATGAAATCGGGATAGCCTGAGCCATCCAGGCCAAAGCAAGAGAAGAGAGGAGGTGGTTTGTCATTGCCTGCCTCTGCAGAGCAACCCTGGGCTTCCTGGGTGGTCTCCCATCCATGTATTAACCAGGGCTGACCCTGCTTAGCTTTCAAGATCTGATAAAACTGGGATAGCCTGAGCCACCAAGGCAAGAGATGAACAGAAGCGGTTAGACCTTGCCTGCCTCTGCACAGCAACCCTGGACTTCCTGGGTGGTCTCCCACCCAAATGCTAACCAAGGCTGACCCTGCTTAGCTCCTGAGATCTGATGAAATCAGGATAGCCTGAGCCATCCAGGCCAAAGCAAGAGGAGAGCGGAGGTGGTTTGTCATTGCCTGCCTCTGCAGAGCAGCCCTGGGCTTCCTGGGTGGTCTCCCATCCATGTATTAACCAGGGCTGACCCTGCTTAGCTTTCAAGATCTTATAAAACTGGGATAGCCCTGAGCCACCAAGGCAAGAGATGAACAGAAGCGGTTAGACCTTGCCTGCCTCTGCACAGCAACCCTGGACTTCCTGGGTGGTCTCCCACCCAAATGCTAACCAAGGCTGACCCTGCTTAGCTCCTGTGATCTGATGAAATCAGGATAGCCTGAGCCATCCAGGTCAAAGCAAGAGGTGAGTGGAGGTGGTTTGTCATTGCCTGCCTCTGCAGAGCAACCCTGGACTTCCTTGGTGGTCTCCCATCCAAATACTAACTGTGACCGACGCTGCTTAGCATTCCAAGCTCTGATGAGCTCAGCGGCCGACTCCTGCTGTGGCTATCAGCCGCAATCCAACCAGGGAGTTCCAGATGCATTCAAGGTACGAACAGGGACATTCAAGGTACGAACAAGATGCATTCAAGGTACGAACAAGGTACCCCACGGTCTCCTGCCCTCTTCCATTTCTGGTAGCCAGCGGCCCAGGGGCGGGATGGTGGTCCTTCATCGGCCGCCTGTTCCTACGCCACCCTCTTGTCGGCAGGGATAGTTCGCGGTTCCTTTGCTGGCAATCCCATAATACTTTGAGAGACAGAACGCTGACCGGGGTGTGAGACAGTGCAAGAAGACAACGGAACATCTCAAGAGCTGTGGCGGAACAAATAAGTATTGTCACGCTGCTTGAGAAGAAGACACCACCAAAGAAAACAAAACTTAGTAGGAGGGAAGGAGGCGCGGAGGGAGGGAAGGAGGCCCTTCTCTCTCATCCGGGCGACCAACAGAAGCCCAAAGGCTCTGGCATCAGAGAAGGTCGAAATCCAGCGGAGTGATGCTGGCGACGGGGGCCCTCCAGAAGTTGAAGCTGTTGAACTGGAGGAGGGTGTCTTTGTTGGCCTCGTCCTCGAAGGCGCCCGACTTCTTCCGGTCCGCCGCCAGGTTGCCGTAGCTCCCCTTCGGCTTGTAGACGGCCCGGTCGGTCAGCTCCAGGCATTCCAGCTCGGACAGGTCCAGTTCCGGGATCGGCATCCTCCAGTAGAGGAAGGAGTTGTACTGGGAGTTGACGGTGTCCCTCATGGCTCGCTAGGAAGAAGAGGGGAAGGGTACAGCCGTTAAGAATAATCACTGCAGCTGATAGCAGAGACAAGAAGAAGGTAGATTTGAGTCCAGTAGGACCCTAGAGATCAACAGTGGTTGGGGGGGATGAGCTTTCTGTTGCCGTGAGCGACTCAGCGTGCCTGGACACTGGGGGGCGCCACATCACTCTAAGCCAGGGGTGGGCAAATTGCGGCCCGGGGGCCACATGCGGCCCGCCACAGAGTTTTTTGCGGCCCGCCAGGATTTCAGGACTTCAAGAAAACTGAGCCTAAATTCAATTTGCTCTCTTATCCCATCACTGCTGATATTGATACAGCACCTGAGGAGCTGCAGCTTGAACTTCTTGACATGCAGTCAGATCACACTGTGAAAGAAATGTTTAATGCTGTGACGTTAGTTGACTTTTACAAACCTTTGTCTGCTGAAAAAATTTCCATGCATGAAGAAATTTGCTGGGAAAATGGTCTCTATATTTGGGTCTGCATATATTTGTGAGCAAAGTTTTTCTTGCATGAAGATCAACAAGAGTAAATATAGACATTAACAGACATTTGACAAGCATTAATTTGCAGGCTGTGATGAGAATCTCAACAAGCAATCTCACGCCTGAGTTCAAAAAAATTGTAGAAAAGTGTGATAGGGTACATCTGTCTCATTAAACTGATTCTAAAATTAAATGTGCGTGCAGCTATAGAGGATATGAAATTAGCACAATAAATAAACTGAATAAAACTACCACTATTTTATTTAATTTATATTTATTGATTTTTGTGATACAATTTATACCTTTTCTGAAATGCAGTTAACTAATGAATGCAATCATTTTAAGAGGTGCGGCCCTCCGCTAACCTCCGCTCCCACAAAGTGGCCCCCGAGCCAAAACAATTGCCCACCCCTGCTCTAAGGGTATATAAGATGTTATCTCCTTGAACGAGATGCCTCTTTGCCTTAACCTGGGAGCTGCCCTAGTGGGTGATGTGAAAGACCTTTGCTTGAGACTCTGGGGGGTGCTACATCACTCTAAGGGTGTTGTCTCCTTGAATAGGATGCCTCTCTCTGTCTCAACCTGGAGCTGCCCTCTGTCCGCTTTCTCGCTCTTTGTCCTCTCCCTCTCTCTCTTCACATGGCCTTCCATGGAGACACGTGTCTCTGCAGTTCCCTCCGGTAGAAAATCATGCTCCCACACACACAATGCCAGACAAGCTGGCCATTTGCAAGAGGGATTAGCCTTCTTTGAATTAGCCTCCTCTTTCTCTCCTTTTGACTACAACCTGAATATGAACTGGATCTTCTTGAATAAATGTAATATACTTTTTGCAATATACTTCTTGGGAGATCTAGAAGAAGGAGAGAAGAGATTGGATTTGTACCCTGCCCTTCGCTACTCGAAGGAGTCTAAGAGTGGCTTACAAACTCCTGTCCCTTCCCCTCCCCACAACTGTGGGGTAGGTGGGGCCGAGAGAGCTCTTTCCGGATCTGCCCTTGAGAGAACAGCTCTGAAAGAACTTGTGACTTACCCAAGGCCACACCAGCAGCTGCAAGTGGAGGAGTGGGGAATCAAACCCAGGTCTCCCAGATTAGAGTCCACGGACTTAACCACTACACCAAACCGCACTCAGTATCACGCTTCTTTGAGCCAGTTTGGTGCAGTGGTTATGAGCGTGCACTCTAGTCTGGGAGAACCAGGTTTGATTCCCCACTCCTCCACATGGAGCTGCTGGTGTGACCTTGGGTCAGTCACAAGTTCTCTCAGAGCTGTTCTCTCAGGAGCAGTCCTCGAGAGAGCTCTCTCGGCCCCACCCACCTCACAGGGTGTCTGTTGTGGGGAGGGGAAGGGAAAGGAGATTGCAAGCCGCTCTGAGACTCCTTCAGGTAGGGAAGGGCGGGGTATAAATCCAATCTCTTCTTCTCTTCTTTCATGACTGGGCAAAACTCTGCTATGTTAACCAAGCATCCCAATACTTTCAAGAGCCAACACTCCAGCAAGATTTCTGGGCCATACCCCCAACATCTCACTGTTCTATCAGGTGCTACTGGGATTCCAATCTAGCTCTGCGACTCAACTCTAGCTCTTCCACATGGCGACCCTCTGAAACCTGAGACAAGAACGCAATCAGCGGGCATCACGGATGTCAATCCCCTGCTGGGGGCCGGGGATCCCCTGGTTTGGAGTCCTTCCACTGCTTCAGGGCTGTCAGAAAGCAGGGGGGAAATGGCTGCTGTGCACTCCTTGATACCCTATGGAGACTGGTCCCCATAGGGCAGGGGTGGGCAAACTGTGGCTCGGGAGCCGCATGCGGCTCTTTCACATATATTATGTGGCTCCCGGCAGGGTGGCTGGGGAAGCTAAATATCATTGGACAAATTAATGTCATTTTCAATATCTGCTTTTACCCCTTTTGTTCTTATTTTCGGCAGTCTCATTTAATGTTAATAAAAAGCAAATTTGCTTATCTTCCAATAAAAGCAGGTAATATTTGTTCATGTCTTGTGGTTCTCAAACATCTGATGTTTATTCTCTGCGGCTCTTACGTTAAGCAAGTCTGGCCACCCCTGTTCTAGGTGGCTCTTACGCGGAGCAAGTTTGCCCACCCCTGCCATAGGGTATAATGGAGATTCAATCCGTGGGTATCTGGGGCTCTGGGGGAGGCCTGTTTTTTGAGGCAGAGGCACCAAATGTACAGCATAGCTGGTGGTCCCTCTCCTGAAAAAAAAAACAACCCTACGTTTCAAAAAAGATTGGACCAGGGGGTCCAGTTCTATGAGCCCCAAAAGCAGGTGCCCCCATCCTCCATTATTTCCAATGGAGGGGAAACATTTTAAAGGAACGCGGTTGCTTTAAATGGTATGGCCAGAGCTCCCTTCGGAGTTCAATTGTGTTTCTTCACTCCCCTTTCTCTGAATCTCCAGGTAAGTCCCCCACCGGCTTGTCAGCCTCCTCCGGCAACCCTAGCGTGATGTCACATCCTGGCTCCTGGCTCCACCCCCAAAGTCCCCAGATATTTCCTGAGTCGGACCTGGCAACCCTCGTGTCAGGCATTACCGTGACCAAGTGGTGTGATACTGCTCAGAGCAGTTGTGTCCAGCTTTCCTAGAACTGAGACCCACCTCAAACACCCAAGCTGCCTGCCGCATGGGACCCCGTGTGCGGCAGACACATGACATCATAATCACATGACAGGAAGCAGGGGGGAGTCAGAATTATGATGTCACCCGCATCAAGGCCTGGAAGGTGGATCGAGAGAGTTGGCTTGCCAGCCTCCAGGTGGTACCCGAAGACAATTCAGGTCGATGTATTACGATACTTGAAGACAACCGTGATACGATAACAAAGCCGTGTTTACGGAAAAAGACATCTCCTTTAATTATCCAGTGAGTAACAAGCCATTAAAGTCTGTTTCCTTTGAAATAAATTGGTCTCAAGTCTTTCTTGACGGTCCAGCGCTCAGTAGACCGTTTCACTCAAGCTTTCATCAGATAAGACCTTACGCCTTTCATATTTTCTCTGCAACTTTTTCCTGTTCTTTCTAACTTAACAGGAAAAAAAAAGTTTCAGAAAAATTATGGAAGGCGTAAGGTCACATCTGATGAAACCTGGAGTGAAACCGTCTATTGAGCGCTGGACCGTCAAGAAAGACTTGAGACCAACTTATTTCAAAGGAAACAGACTTTAATGGCTTGTTACTCACTGGATAATTAAATTGGTGGTGTGACCTCATTTGGAGTACTGTGTACAGTTCTGGTCGCCACACCTCAAAAAAATACAGCACTGGAAAAAGTGCAGAAAAGGGCAACTACAGGGATTAAAGGGTTGGAACACTTTCCCTACGAAGAAAGGTTGAAGCATTTGGGGCTCTTTAGTTTGGAGAAACGACGGCTGAGGGGTGACACGATCGAGGTTTATATGATTATGCATGGGATAGAACAGGTAGAGAAAGAGGTCCTTTTCTCCCTTTTTCACAATACAAGTGGGCACTCCATGAAATTGTAGAGCATTCAGGTTAGAACAGATAAAAGGAAGTCCTTCTTCGCCCAAAGAGTGATTAACACGTGGAATTCACTGCCACAGGAAGTGATGGCGGCTACAAGCATGGATGGCTTCAAGAGGGAATTAGATAAACATCTGGAGCAGAGGTCCATCAGTGGCTATTAGCCACAAGGTATAGATAGGAACTCTCGGTCTGGGGCAAGTGATGCTCTGTATTCTTGGTGCTTGGGGGGGGGGGCAAGAGTGGGAGGGCTTCTAGTGTCCGGGCCCCACTGCTGGAGCTCCTGAGGGCACCTGGTGTTTCTGGCCACTGTGTGACACAGAGTGTTGGGCTGGATGGGCCACTGGCCTGATCCAACATTGGCTTCTCTTATGTTCTTATGACACTTGAGGTATGAATGGCCAGGCTCACCAGGGCCAGGGCCTTTTCAGTGGTGGCGCCGCACTGGTGGAATGAGCTCCCGGAAGAGATCAGGGCCCTGCGGGACCTCTTACAGTTCCGCAGGGCCTGCAAGGCGGAGCCCTTCCACCAGGCCTTCAACTAAGGATCCGCCCTCACCACCACCGCCAACAAGCCTGGCTCGCAATTTCAATCTCAACAGCGGATCTCTTCCATCATATGACTCAGGAAGACCACTGATGTGATGTGAAAGACCTCAGCCTGAGAACCTCGAAAACCGCTGCCCCTTTGAGAGGACAGTACTGAACGTGGTCGGCCAATGGTTGGATTAGTGGAAGGTAGCACTACCTGTACGTATATGGCCTGTGGAAGGCCCCAGCAGGGTTGCCTTTGAAAACTGTCTGGTCCCCAGACAGAGCTGGCAGCCCAGTCAGGAGACCAATGCTCCTAAGCTGTGGAGTCTTGTGAGCAAAAATTGTACTTTCTGAGCTCCTGGCATGAAAGTTCTGAGTGAGCTTTAGTCTGCTCTGGTGACCTCCTTCCTGACAAACTAAGACAAAAATGTGTGAGCCAGAGGCTAAGAAACTGTGCGCTAGCCCACACTAACTCAGCTCAGAGGGAACACTGGTCAGGAGACCCTTTTGCATTACCCTTGCCATCTGGGTGGGTCTCTGTTTGCACCCGTATTCTTTACAATGTAAGCCTAGGAGTTGGCAACCCTGGCTCATTCCCCCCTGACCCTTCCCCCTCTCAGTTCATTAGAAGGTAAGAAAATCAGAAGAGCCCTGCTGGATCAGACCAGTGAGGGACCATCTAGTCCACGTTGGCCAACCAGTTCCTCTGGAGGACCAACAGCAGGGCACAGAGGCTGAGGTGTTCCCCTGGTGTTGCCTCCTGGCTCTGGGGTTCAGAGGTTGAGTGCCCCTGAATGTGGAGGTTCCCCTCAGCCACCATGGCTGGTAGCCAGTGATAGACCTCTCCTTCATGAATCTATCTCATTCCCCCTTAAAGCCATCTGTGCCTGTGGCCATCACTACATCCTCTGGCAACCAATTCCTCATTTTAATCACTCTGTGTGTAAAGCACTATTTCCTTTTCAGAGCCAGTTTGGTGTCGTGGTTAAGTGTGCGGACACTATTCTGGGAGAACCGGGTCTGATTCCCCACTCCTCCACTTGCAGCTGCTGGATGACCTTGGGCAAGCCATAGTTCTGTCAGAGCTGTCCTTGAAAAAGAGCAGTTTCTGTCAGAGCTCTCTCAGCCCCGCCCACCTCACAGGGTGTCTGTTGTGGGGAGGGGAAGGGAAAGGAGTTTGTAAGCTGCTCTGATACTACGGGTCATTTTACACCCCCCCCTCTAAAGTAGTTTGACTGCTGTCTTTTCCTGTGCTGATTTCACAGTGGTGTGAAATTTCACTCCAGGGGGTCTAAGTGCACTAATCAACAGCAATTGTTTAAAGCAGAATAAAGCCGGTTGAATACTAGCTTGACCACAGGAGGGCAATTAGTAGATGTGGACATTTCAGTAGCAGCACGGTTTCACTCCGCACAGAGGTGTGGGCAGGTTATTTTGGAACTAGAATGATTCCAGCGGGAAAGTCAGATGTAAAAACAGCCTAAAAGGGAAGGGCGGGGTATAAATCCATTCTCTTCTTCGTCTTCTTTCTTCTCTTCATCCTGAACCTACTGCCCATCAGCTTCCTTGGATGCCCTTGGATTCTAGACTTTTGGGAGGGGGAGAAAAATTTCCCTTTGTCAGCTCCCTCCACCTCATGCCTAATTTTACAAACCTCTCCCATGTCCCCCCCCCCCCCTTAGCTGTGTCTTTCCTAAACGGCAAAGTCCCAGACTCTTCAGCCTTTCCTCCTAGGGAAGGGGCGCCAAACCCCCTAATTCCCCGCAAGACAGCAATTCTTTTCCTTCCATATTGAGCATCACAAAAGCCCATCCCGTTCTCTGTAGACAGGCATTATTAATGCAGGTGGTCCCTCCCCCCCCCCCCCGCTCCCCCCCTGTCACCATGAATTTCTGCTTTCTTCCACCTCTCTGCTCTTCGGCCTGGCCTGACGGCTCCGCCACATCACATCCCTTGGCCGTTCTGCTGGAGAAATCCCTTCCCATCCCTGCAGCCTTGCTGTGAGATCAAGCCAGCCCCGCCATCTTCCTTAAGGAAGACGCCTCGTCATTCCTTATCAGCGTGGGCACAAGTCGGCTCCGTCTTATCTGCAGAAATTTCTGGCTTCTGACCTCAGGGACCAGCCACGGGGAAAGCCAGGAAAGCCCTTTTGCAGCGCGCCCGCTATGAAAGGGATGTCTGTGTTCTAAAATAGCACCTTCCTCATCAGGATACATGAATAGACATCCATGCACACCCATGCTCGCCTATTTCCGGAGGTATCTCTTCTCTCCCCCCGACCTCCCCCCCAGTGACTGGCATAATTTAAAATTAAACAGAGGGGAGCAGCAACGGCCTTCAATTATATATAGCAAGGAGGCCGGACTGACAGCAGATTAAATTTTTAAAACCTTATTTTAAAGGGACTTTTATTGACCACTTGTCACCCTCCCCCGCCTTTTTTTTTTTAAAAAGCCACCTGCTAAATGTTTAAGCATCGGGTAGGGTGTATTTATTACTGGGTTCCAAATGAGCAGATAGAAAGGCTTTATGCTTGCTGGGTAAATTTATTACCAGTCTCGGTCAGCTTAATCCTCGGTCTGTTCGAAGGAACAAGACCCTTCCCCTCCAACCTGTCCCAAAAGGACCCTTCTCTTGTCTTTATTTTTAAATCACAGTACGGAATATATTTCTCCTGTTCTCTTACCTTGCTAATGAAGAACTGGGGAACCTTCCGGCTGCTAGCACAATGGAGCAGGGTGTCTGTTGGTCCAGGGGCGTACAGATGGTCCTCACGCTTTTATCCCGTGCTTTTGTCTGGGTGTGTATGCGCTGCGCACTCTCTCTCTCTCCCTCGCTCTCTCTCTCTTTACTGCAGTGCAGCCCCTCCTAAACAGGCAGCTTAATTACCCCTCCTTGCCAGTGCTTCGAGACCCATGAATCAGCTATAGGAATAATTTTTCTATTTCTAGTCGTGGTGGAAGGGGGGGGAAGGACACAGACACAAGAGGGATATTATTATATGTGCTTAGAGGACATGTTCGGTAGTGGGCGGGGGGGCAAGAGAGATCCCTCCAGGGAAAAAAAGAGGATGACAAATTATGAATTAGTATTAGCTGATGATTAACGAATTGTTGTATTATTCAGTTCCAACCCTCTCTGCGCAGGGTGCAGCGTTAGAATGTGGCTGGCATCTGGGGAAATCCTTTGTCATTCGCCGTAGCTCTCAGAGCTGAAATTTAATTCCCATCCAGCCAGGATGGCGTTGCCAACTCTGGGTTGGGAAATTCCTGGAGGTTTGGGCCTGGAACCTGGGTAGGCTGGTGTTTGGTGACCTCAGTGGAGGATAAGGCTATAGAGTCCACCCTCCAAAGCAGCCCTGACCTCCAGGGGAACCGATCTCTGTGGTCTGGAGTGCTGTTGTAATTCCAGGAAATCTCCAGGCCCCACCTGGAGGCTGGCAGCTCTACAAGATGTCTGCAAGACCCCCGTGTTCCTGGAGTTTCATTTTGCTTTCACGGCAGGTTCAGTTAGCTCTCACTGTTTAATTGAGTGAGCTGTTTTTCAGGAATTCACTAGATCAGGGGTGGGCAATTGTTTTGGTTCGGGGGCCGCTTTGTGGGAGCGGAGGTTAGCGGAGGGCCGCACCTTTTAAAATGATGGCATTCATTAGTTAACTTTGCATTTCAGAAAAGGTATAAATTGTATCACAAAAATTAATAAATATAAATTAAATAAAATAGTGGTAGTTTTATTCAGTTTATTTATTGTGCTAATTTCGTATCCTCTATAGCTGCAAGCACTATTAATTTTAGAATCAGTTTAATGAGACAAATGTACCCTATCACACTTTTCTACAATTTTTTTTGAAATCAGGCGTGAGATTGCTTGTTGAGATTCTCATCACAGCCTACAAGTTAATGTCTGTCAAATGTCTGTTAATGTCTATATTTACTCTTGTTGATCTTCATGCAAGAAAAACTTTGCTCACAAATATATGTAGACCCAAATATAGAGAACATTTTCCCAGCAAATTTCTTCATACATGGAAACTTTTTAGCAGACAAAGATTTGTAAAAGTCAACTAATGTCACAGCATTAAACATTTCTTTCACAGTGTGATCTGACTGCATGTCAAGAAGTTCAAGCTGCAGCTCCTCAGGTGCTGACAGTGGCCAACTGTCTTGGTGGGCCACAAAAAAACTCTGTGGCGGGCCACGTGTGGCCCCCGGGCCGCAATTTGCCCACCCCTGCACTAGATCATTCTAAAAAGCTATTTTAAGAGCCGGAACACATGATGGAGGAGGAGAAGGGAGAAGAAGAAGAAAAGAAGGAGGAGGAGATTGGATTTATATCCCGCCCTTCACTACCCAAAGGAGTCTAGAGCGGTTTACAATCTCCTTCCCCTTCCCCTCCCCACAACAGACACCCTGGGAGGTAGGTGGGGCTGAGAGAGGTCTTTCAAAAACCGCCCTTGAGAGAACAGCTCTGAAAGAACTTATGACTGACCCAAGGCCACGCCAGCAGCTGCATGTGGAAGAGGAGTGAGGACTCAAACCCAGTTCTCCCAGATTAGAGTCCGCGCTCTTAACCACGACACCAAACTGGAGACCACTGGTGAAGGACTGAAGAGACGAACCAGATTTTCAGGGCGCGAGTCCCCAAGAGTCAAAGTTCCCTTCGTCAGCAACTACATCTCTTCTACTATGATATATTTCCCATTGTCTTATTCCTCCCTGGGAAAAATTCCAGCCGCTCTGCTGTAGAGGGAGACCCAACCAAAGGTGGCTTCAAGGTGCTGCAGGCAGACCTTCCATTGCACTCTGGATTTAGAAGGGTACAAAGATAACATTTTCTTCCCTGCCTTCCCCCCACCTTTTAAGATCATAGGGTTGTCAGCCTCCTGGTGGGCCCTGGGGATCTCCTGGAATTACCACTCATCTCCAGCCCACAGCGATCAGTTCCCCTGGAGAAAAGGGATGCTTTGGAGGGTGGACACTTTCCCCCACTGAGGTCCCTGTCCTCCCCGGGCTCCACCCCTAAATCTTCAGGAATTTCCTAACCTGGAGCTGGCAACCTCACACCCCCACCTCCTTAAGGGCAGACCGAGGCTGGTAACAGTGGAATAGTGGAGGCTTGATATTTGGCTTCTAGAAGCCAATTAATTCAATATGAAGACCTTGGGTTCCGATATGAGAGAGTCAACATGGGATATTTATTTCAATAGTAGATAAGTGGGAATGTAAGCGATATATTTCGGAGCGTAATGGTTCATTCATGGCTTTCTTTAACTGCAGTTACGATTGAAGGTGTATTTTCTCTTTTACAGTGATAAGAAATTGTTGGAAACCGATAAGAATTGTGATTGCTACACGCTCAGATGAAGCAATCTACGTGAAACGGGTATTTGTTGTTGCGCAAAATCCGTTGCGTGTGAGCGATCTAAGAAGAGGTTTTTCCAGCGAATCACTATTATCGTAGTAAACGTTTTTGTAGGTATATCTTTATTGACTCTCCGTCATTTTTGTCACGGATGTTTTGATTGGACTTCCACCCCCTCCCATGATCTCTCACTTTTGGCTTCTGCCCCTGGAGAAAATGGCTGCTTTGGAGGGCGGACTCTCTGACACTGTCCCAGGCTGAGGCCCTTCCCTTCCCCAAACCCCGCCCTCTCCCGGATTCCACCCACAAAATCTCCCGGTATTTTCCAGCTCAGACCTGGCGACCTTGGTCCCCTCCGCCTCTCCCCGCCCTCTGCCTTGCAAATCTGCTCTCACCATGGTCCCCACTTGGACCCGATGACATCATACTCTGCTGAGGCCCCTCCCCAACCACACCCTGCCCAGGCTCCACCCCCAAATCTCCAGGTGTTTCCCAGCCCAGACTCGATGACTACTTTGCAGCCCATTTCAAGTAGCTACCAGCCCCACATCTCCTTCTTGGGTTGCCAACCTCCAGGTGGTGGCTGGAGACCTGGGATTGCAACTGATCTCCAGGTGACAGAGGTCAGCTCCCCTGGGGGGAATGGCTGCTTTGGAAGGCGGGCGCTACGGCATTGCGTACCTGCTGAAGTCCCCCCCCCTCCCGAAACCCCCCCCTCAAGCTCCACCCCAAAAATCTCCAGCTATTTCCCAACCCAGAGCTGGCAACCCTATGATTCCACCCCATTTCTGTAGCTATATATCAGGCCTGTCTCAAGCGCTCCTTGTTTCGTCCTTTGGGGAAGGCTTTTCATGAGAGCCGCCTTTAGGGGGCGATGGAGGTCTATTGTTTTATTACAAAGGTGTATCGTTTTATTTGTAGGATCCAAATGCTGATTTTGGGGATGTGCCCTGAATTACCCCTTACAATCTCATATTCTCTGTTTCTCTCGAACTGGACAGGGCACGATTCTGATGGGCACTTTCTGCCATCTGTTTTTTCCCTGCCCAGGGGAAGGGGTGTTACTGTGTTCCTAGCTAGGGTTGCCAACCTCCAGGTGGGGTCCTGGAGATCTCCCAAAATTACAGCGGATCTCCAGAGGACAGGGAATCAGTTCTCCTGCAGAAAATGCCTGCTTTGGAGGGTGGACTCTATATGGTATTTTACTCCACTGAGGTCCCCCCCTCCCCTAGCCCACCATCACCAGGCTCCACCCCTAAATCTCCAGGTATTCCCCACCCCTACTGGTAATCCTGGCCTTTCCCCAGAGTTATCAGGATGAGGCCCCTGTGTGAGACAGGAGGCTGGGCTAGATGGACCCTCACTGGTCTGACCCAGCAGGGCTCTTCTGAGGTTCTTCTGAGGAGAAGGCCTCGACCTCTCTGCCCTGTTGCTGGCCCTCCAGAGGAACTGGCTGAGGCCACTGTGTGAGACGGGATGCTGGACTAGATGGACCCTCACTGGTCTGATCCAGCAGGGCTCTTCTGAGGTTCTTATGAGAGGAAGGCCTCGGCCTCTCTGCCCTGCTGTTGGCCCTCCAGAGGAACTGGCTGAGGCCACTGTGTGAGACGGGATGCTGGACTAGATGGACCCTCACTGGTCTGATCCAGCAGGGCTCTTCTGAGGTTCTTATGAGAGGAAGGCCTCGGCCTCTCTGCCCTGCTGTTGGCCCTCCAGAGGAACTGGCTGAGGCCACTGTGTGAGACGGGATGCTGGACTAGATGGACCCTCACTGGTCTGATCCAGCAGGGCTCTTCTGAGGTTCTTCTGAGGAGAAGGCCTCGACCTCTCTGCCCTGTTTATTGGCCCTCCAGAGGAACTGGTTGAGGCCACTGTGTGAGACGGGATGCTGAACTAGATGGACCCTCACTGGTCTGATCCAGCAGGGCTCTTCTGAGGTTCTTATGAGAGGAAGGCCTCGGCCTCTCTGCCCTGCTGTTGGCCCTCCAGAGGAACTGGCTGAGGCCACTGTGTGAGACGGGATGCTGGACTAGATGGACCCTCACTGGTCTGATCCAGCAGGGCTCTTCTGAGGTTCTTCTGAGGAGAAGGCCTCGACCTCTCTGCCCTGTTGCTGGCCCTCCAGAGGGACTGGTTGAGGCCACTGTGTGAGACAGGATGCTGGACTAGATGGACCCTCACTGGTCTGATCCAGCAGGGCTCTTCTGAGGTTCTTCTCAGGGGAAGGCCTCGGCCTCTCTGCCCTGTTGTTGGCCCTCCAGAGGAACTGGTTGAGGCAACTGTGTGGGACGGGATGCTGGACTGGATGGACCCTCACTGGTCTGATCCAGCAGGGCTCTTCTGATGTTCTCCTCAGGGGAAGGCCTCGGCCTCTCTGCCCTGTTGTTGGCCCTCCAGAGGAACTGGCTGGCCACTGTGTGAGACAGGATGCTGGACTAGATGGACCCTCACTGGTCTGATCCAGCAGGGCTCTTCTGATGTTCTCCTCAGGGGAAGGCCTCGGCCTCTCTGCCCTGTTGTTGGCCCTCCAGAGGAACTGGTTGAGGCCACTGTGTGAGGCAGGATGCTGGACTGGATGGACCCTCACTGGTCTGATCCAGCAGGGCTCTTCTGATGTTCTCCTCAGGGGAAGGCCTCGGCCTCTCTGCCCTGTTGTTGGCCCTCCAGAGGAACTGGTTGAGACCACTGTGTGAGACGGGATGCTGGACTAGAGGGACCCTCCCTGGTCTGACCCAGCAGGGCTCTTCTGATGTTCTTCTTAGGGGAAGGCCTCGGCCTCTCTGCCCTGTTGTTGGCCCTCCAGAGGAACTGGTTGAGGCCACTGTGTGAGACGGGATGCTTGACTAGATGGGACCCTCACTGGTCGGATCCAGCAGGGCTCTTCTGAGGTCCTTCTCAGGGGAAGCCCTCGGCCTCTCTGCCCTGTTGTGGGCCCTCCAGAGGAACTGGTTGAGACCACTGTGTGAGACAGGAGGCTGGACTAGATGGACCCTCACTGGTCTGATCCAGCAGGGCTCTTCTGAGGCTCTTCTCAGGGGAAGGCCTCAGCCTCTCTGCCCTGTTGTTGGCCCTCCAGAGGAACTGGTTGAGGCCACTGTGTGAGACGGGATGCTTGACTAGATGGGACCCTCACTGGTCGGATCCAGCAGGGCTCTTCTGAGGTTCTTCTCAGGGGAAGGCCTCGGCCTCTCTGCCCTGTTGTGGGCCCTCTAGAGGAACTGGTTGAGGCCACTGTGTGAGACAGGAGGCTGGACTAGATGGACCCTCACTGGTCTGATCCAGCAGGGCTCTTCTGAGGTTCTTCTCAGGGGAAGGCCTCGGCCTCTCTGCCCTGTTGTGGGCCATCCATAGGAACTGGTTAGCCACTGTGTGAGACAGGATGCTGGACTAGAGGGACCCTCACTGGTCTGATCCAGCAGGGCTCTTCTGAGGTTCTTCTCAGGGGAAGGCCTCGGCCTCTCTGCCCTGTTGTTGGCCCTCCAGAGGAACTGGTTGAGACCACTGTGTGAGACAGGATGCTGGACTAGATGGACCCTCACTGGTCTGACCCAGCAGGGCTCTTCTCCAGCCCACGAGCAGCTGGTCATTACCTTTATCGCCAGACGACAGAGGCTGTGCATTATATTCCTGTATATTGTCCCAGTGCTAATGCATAATGGGGGGTGGAAGTGGGACAGCGGGTATCAAGGAGATACTGTGCAGAAATACTGTAAGAGCATTAATGTTTAAAGCATCTTTGTATTTTGAGTAAAAAAATAATATTTTTAATAGGGTTTGCCTGTGTCCTTTATAAAGTTTATATCTCCCGTACCTAGGGTTGCCAACCTCCAGGTGGGGCCTGGGGATCTCCTGCTTTTACAACTGATCTCCAGCTGACAGAGATCAGCTCCCCTGGAGAAAATGGCTGCTTTGGAGGGTGGACTCTATGGCATTGTACCAGGCTGAGGCCCCTCCCCTCCCCAAACCCCGCCCTCTCCCGGCTCCACCCCCAAAGTCCCCAGGTATTTTCCAACCCGGACTTGGCAACCCTACCCGTACCTGGCATTACATTTTGCGGCCCGTGTGGCCTGGCCCGACAAAGTGACATGTATGTCAGATCTGGCCCTCGTAACGAATGAGTTTGACCCCTTTTTAAGAGAATGGGTGAGGCATAGAGCTGCCAACTCGAGCCTTCTCTTTGTTTTTCTGCCTCCCCACCTCATCACTCTTTCTCTCTTTCTGCCCCCCCCCACTCCATCACTCTCTCTTTCCGCCCCCATCACTCTCCCAGCCTCCTGCCTGCTTCCTCTCCCCCCCCCAGCAGCAGTGGCAGCGCCCTGGGAATCACGATGGATCTCCCAGCTGCAGAGATCAAGTCACCTTAGGGCTGCCAGCTCCAGGTTGGGAAATTCCTGGAGATTTGGGGGTGGAGCCTTGGGACAGTGAGGACTGGGGAGGCAAGCAGCTTCAGCAACCCTCCAAAGCAGACATTTCATCCAAGGGAACAGATCTCTGTCACCTGGACAACAGTTGTAATTCTGGGTGCTCTCCAGCCCTTGTCTGGAGGCTGGCAATGGTAGTTCAATGAAGGAAATGGCTGGTTTGGAGGCTGGAGTCTACTGGTCTGTAGTCCCTCCTTGAATCCCACCCTCCCCAGGCTCTACCTCGCAAATGTCCAGGAATTTCCCAACCTGGAGTTGGCAACCCTATTTCCTTCTCACCCAATAGCCAACCTACCTTTATTATCTGTCTTTAGCTTTCCAACTCCACCCCCCTCCCCCGCAGCCTCTACATAGGAAAATTGTAGTCTTTCTCCACAGTGGGGACTAAAGCAGCTTACATTATTATTTCCTCCTTGTTACCTGCACAACAACCCTGTGAGGTTGGTTAGGCTGAAAGTATGTGACTAGTCCAAAATCTCTCAGCCAGCTTCCACCGCAAGATGGAGATCTGAACCTGGGTCTCGCAGATCCCATTCTGAAGCTCTAACTGTTACATCACACTGGCTTTCATAGGGTGGCTGCTGACGAACAGTAGCAAAACAGCTGGGCTTAATTAAGTCATGCAAATCAGGTGGCATCAAGTCACACACAAGGTGCTGCCTAGGGATGCCAGCCTCCAGGTGGGACCTGGGGACCCCCTGGAATTACTGCTCATCTCCAGAGTACAGAGATAACTTTCCATGGAGAAAATGGATGCTTTGGAGGGTGGGGTTTATGGCACTGTACCTCACTGAGTTCCCTGTCCTCCCCAGGCTCCACCCCCAAATCTCCAGGAGTTTCCCAGCCTGGATCTGGATCCACTGCTGGTGGCCAGGGGCGGTACTTGGCAACCCTAGACTGCTGCCAGTAAAAACCCTGCCTTTTACTGACAGAAACAGTTAGAAGCCTCCCCCCCACTCCCCCAAACATTATAATCTTTCACAGTTGTCGCCTGGAGTTGATGCCATTCCAAAAGTTATTGGGGGGAATTCAATGGTCCCTGAAGTTTGTTTTTTTTTTTTAACTTTTTGGATTTTTCTGCAGACCGAGGAAGGGGCCTGACTATGTAGGAAAAGCTGTTGGGGAGAGTGAGCTCTCTTTTGGCAGATATAAGTATCCACACAGAAAAAAATCCTCTTGGAATTAGTATATAGATACCATAGAGTCCGCCCTCCAAAGGGGCCATTTTTTCCAGGGGAACTGATCTCTGTAATCTGGAGATCAATTGTCGCTACAGAAGCTCTCCAGGCTCTACCTGGAGGTTATTCAAAAGTATATAACACTGTGTATAATAGATGTATGCTTAAGGTAAATCAATTTTGTGGGTTTTTTTCTTTTTCTATACTGTTATTATAAATATTGGTGTCAAATATGATCAAAAACAGGTTTCACTCAAACAATATATCAAAGTGCAGGTTTACATTCTGTTCACATATTCAGACAGCACCTTGTCAGTTTCACAATCACTAATCCTGGGGAACTCATGTAATTTACCCCTTTCGAATACAATCTTTTTCAAGGACTGTGAAGTACATACAGGACATAAGGCTCAATAAATTATCTTTGTGAGTATAAAACTCTTAAGATAGTAGGATATTTTCCAGGGTCCCATCGGATCCCTTGCGGCAAACATAATAACCTATCTAGGAGAATACATCTCTCAAGTTGATTTAACTTAAGCATACATCTGTTATACACAATGTTATATATTTTTGCATATCTTCCTAACACTGTGACCCTCTGTTTTTGTATTACCCACCTGGAGGTTGGCAGCACTAGAGACAGCTTCCCTGTGGGATTATTTACACCTCCGTTCTGGATTCAAAGTTCCATGAGAGGCCATGCATTTAGGATTACCAACCTTCGGGTGGCGCCTGGAGATCTCTCAGAATCACAACTGAGCTCCAGCCTACAGAGATCAGTTCCCAGTAGGGCTGTCAGGTTACCGTTAACTGGATCAGCAAACTCTGAGCGCTGCATTCCATTTAAAAAATACCGCCCCCCCCCTCCAGCTTTTGGCACAAAGGGAGAGAAAGTAACTCTCACAGAAGCATGGAGGGGAAAGGGGGGAGGGAAGGACCCATCACAAGGACTCTCTCCAACATGGGCCCCTGCACCCACCGGGCCTCTGGGCATGCTATTAATTATGGTGACGAGGTTTTTCAAAATGGGGACAATAGATTCCTTGTTAGGCACCGGGGACTTCAGTGGCTCAAAGCAATAAGACATGGGTGGGAGGGAAGGGGGCTTTTGTGGGTGCAGTCCAGAGCCCTCTATTCATTGTGGTCGGCTCGGCTTCCCTCAGAGGGGCATTGACGGAGTTCGCAGTTTAGGGTCCTAGTGGTTTAGATACCCGTGGGTTCTCTTCAGAGTGGCTTTTTGGCTTAATTTTAAAAAATCAAGTCATTTCCAGACTGCCCCCCAGCCGCCAGGGTCTCGGGAAAAGACGCCCAGGAATCAAAATGTGAAGACGAGGGCTGAAAAGCTTGATAAAGACGACAGCCACGGTCAAAACTCTCCAAACCGTATAAGGCAGATTTCCTTCCACAAACGGGAGAATCTTCCTTTTAGAGACAATATTTTGCTCCAGACTCACATTCCGTTATCAGGGCAGACAAAACGGACAGCGCTGATTGGGGTGAGGCCTTGGAGATCAGTTTCCCTGGAGAAAATGGCTGCTTTAATGGGTGGACTCTATGGCTTGGTGCCTCTGGGTGCTGTCCCAGGACTGTCCACACCTTTCTTGGTGCTTTAGACACTTAACCACTTACCGTATTTTTCGCTCCATAAGACGCACCTGATCATAAGACGCACCTTGTTTTTAGAGGAGGAAAACAGGAAAAATGAAACAGAAAGAAAGAGAGAGAGAGAGAGAGAGAGAGAGATAAAGGAAGAAAGAAAGGTGGGGACAGAGAGAGAGACAGAAAGACAAGACGGACAGAAAAAAGGGAAGGAAGGAAGATAGATAGAGAAAGGAAAGAAGAGAGAGGTCGGCATGCCAGGCAAAGCCAGGCCTTTCTGGGCAAAGTAGCCACGGAGCTTAATCTGTGGGCGGGGCTTTCTGCTGCTGGCTGTCTTAAAGGGGAAAAGCACTTAAAGGGAAAGAGTACTTAGCCTGGTGGGGTTTTTCCTGCCGTTTCCCTTTTAAGTCTTAACAGCTCAGGCCCAGCAGGGAGGGGCGGGGAAGGCTGGGATGCCAGCCTGAATGGCGTTCCCCTGCGTTCCTGCTGAAGAAAGAGCCCTGTTCCAGGTAAGAAAAGCTCCATATTCGCTCCATAAGACGCACACACTTCCCCCCCACTTTTTTGGGGAGGAAAAGTGCGTCTTACGGAGCGAAAAATACGGTAAGTTCGCACACTTAACCACTACAACGGGACTGGCTTTGATTCCCCACTCCTCCACATGCAGCTGCTGGTGTGAGCTTGGGTCAGTCACAGGTTCTCTCAGAGCTGTTCTCTCAAGGACAGTCCTCGAAAGGGCTCTCTCAGCCCCACCTACCTCACAGGGTGTCTGTTGTGGGGAGGGGAAGGGAAAGGAATTTGTAAGCCGCTCTGAGACTCCTTTGGGCAGTGAAGGGTGGGGTATAAATCCAATCTCTTCTCGTCTTCTCTTTTACATTGGGGCTTTTGGGGACTCTGCCCCCTTCTTAAAGGCACAGCCCCACAAGAATTTCTCTGTTAAATGCTTTTTTCAATCATTTTGAAAGACTTTTTTAAAGGCGCGTGCTCCTTTCAGCAGAGTGGAGTGCTGCAGTTGACTGATTCCCACCCTGAGCAAGGGGGTTGGATTGGGTGACCTCTAGAATCCCTTCTAACTCTGTATCAAGAAACTGGTCTTCTTTAAGGGAGTTCTTTTGCCCAAGTGTTAGCTTTTTTGACCATAGAAGCAATGGACCACCCCACATTGTTCTCAGAATTGTTGCTTAGGCTGGCAGAAGTGATTAACTTGCAGCAGCTGAGAACTGTCATCGAAAGTGGATGACAGCTTGCAATGCAGAGATCTATCCTGGTAACAGCTTTCTATTGGCTAAATGACTTTTCTTTCTACACTCGGAACTTTAACCCCACTGCAGTAAAATTTGCCCCACAAGCCACAAAATCCTACCCTCCCCAAACCCTGCCTTCCCCATGCGCCACCCCAAATCTCCAGGAATCTTCCAACCCAGAGCTGGCAACCCTCTGTGTCAACCTCTCCTAACCCTCCTAGTAGAAATGCCTCTCGACCTGCAGTAACAAATGCGCTTGGGCGTCCCACATATGTGGAACGCAGCTATATATAAATATTTCCTACTCACTGAGCCTTCTCTCGTGTGGTTCTTAATCGAGCCTGGGGACACAGGAGCCACTGTTTGTGGAACACATGCGATCATGTGCGCAAGAGAGGCCTTACTTAGGGTTACCAGAAGTCCTCTCTTACGAGGACGTGTCCTCTTTTTTGCGTGTTTATTGTCTTTGGGGCTTCTTCTGACAAACTAATGAAAATGTCCAGGGCTCTTTTGGGGCTGGAACGCACCAAAACAGCATTCCGGCTGGCATTCGAGCCCGCTCCGCCCCTCTCCGTGTGGAGACCGGGTGCCGGAGGCCTGCCGGCTCTCTGCACTTTAAGGGGAGTGAGCTCCCTTTAAGTGCATGGAGCTGGTGGGAAAGGGCCCCATTGGGGTTCGCGGGGCCTCCCTCTCCACTCTCCATGTTCCTGGTAAGTGTTGGTGCGGGGTGGCAGCGGTGGGGGCTTGATTGCGGGGGTGGCTGGGGCTTGATGGGGGGTTGGAGAGGGTGGGGGGTTGATGGGGAGGCTTGATGGGGTGTGGGCCACCGGGGGCTGAAGCCTTGATGGGGAGTGGGAAAGCCTCCCCGCCTCCCCCATCTCTTTGCCCTCTTTCTTTCCCTCCTTCTTTTCTTCTCTTTCTTTCTCTCTTTCCTTCTCTTTCTCTCTTTCTTTCCTTCTGTCTCTCTTCTTTCCCTCTTTATTTCTTTTCTTCTCTCTTTCTTTCCCTCCTTCTTTCCTTCTCTTTCTTTCCCTCCCTCTTTCCTTCTTCCTTTCCCTCTTTCCTCCTCCTTTCCTCCTCCCCTTCATTTCCTCCTTCTTTTCTTCTATCTTTCTTTCCCTCTTTCCTTCCTTCTTTCCCATTCTTTCCTTTCTTTCCCTCTCTTTCTTTCCCCCTTTTCCTCCTTCTTTCCTTCTCTCTCTCTCTGCGCTGTCAGGGGTGTCGCCTGTTATGCTCATGAGTTCCTGCTGGGCTTTTTCTGCAAAAAGAGCCCTGAAAATGTTTTTCTTTTGGGTTGGAAGGTCAGGAATATTCCTAGTTAGTAGCAGGGGTCATTTCGAGCAGGAGCTCGGGGGAGCGCAGCTCCGGGAGTTGATGCCAGCCCCACCCCCCGCAGGGGAATGCCTGCTTGTGTCCTGGCTGCAGCAAAATGACCCCCGTCCCCTGGAATGGTCCTTGTTCCTCCGACCAGCCTTCTGAAGGCTTCAGCCACCACTGAAGCTATCCTCCCAGAATAGTGGTATTTCTGAGGCTTGGATTAGTAGCGGTCCCCTCTCTGTCCCCTTTCTTTCTTTCTTTCTTTCTTTCTTTCTTTCTTTCTTTCTTTCTTTCTTTCTTTCTTTCTTCTTTCTTTCCTTCCTTCCTTCCTTCCTTCCTTCCTTCCTTCCTTCCTTCTTTCCTTCTTTCTCTCTCTCTCTCTCTCTGTCTTCTTTCTTTCTTGCCTTCTGACATACTTCCAGTGATGTCAGGAGGTTTAGCATATTCAAATAAGTTATGCTAATGAGTTATGCTAATGAGCTCCTGCACCTCTTTTTCTACGAAAGGACCCCTGGTGAGTAGCAATTACCAGAGCTTAAACAGGAGGGGTATTTCAAATGAGATCTGTCATTGGAACCGCCGGTTCGAAGCGGTCGATCAGGGAACCGGTCCTCTTTTTCGCTTTTCAGAATACGGGAATTCACCCGAACGCCTTACAGTGCGATCCTGTGCCGAGGGACTCCGTTCTAAATCCATTGAAACCGATGGGATTAGACTGGAGTAACCCTGCAGGATTGCAGGCGAGCGCTTGCGTAAAGTGCCTTGAAGATATTCCCTGGGAGGCCTCTAACTCATCTTCTCCTGGCTAACGCCATTAATTTTTCATCGGGCCGTTGCTTTTTAGGGGGGGGATGAATTATGGAGCAGTCGTCTTTCACGTTTACGTAATCCCATCCAATCTCCCTGCCCTCTCTCTTTCCATCTTCTCTCCTCCTTGTCATTTATTTATCTGCAAGCAGCCCATTCCCCAGGGGCAGGCCCTCTCTTCCGCCCACCCTTCCTAGAAGATGCGTTTCTAGCTGCTCCTGGCCAGAGAAAAAGATAAGAGATTGGATTTATACCCCGCCCTTCACTTGGAGACTCAGAGCGGCTTACAAGCCCCTTCCCCTCCCCACAACAGACACCCTGGGAGGTAGGTGGGGCTGAGAGAGCTCTTTCGAGGGCTGCCCTTGAGAGAACTGCTCTGAGAGAACTTGTGACTGGCCCAAGGTCACACCAGCAGCTGCAAGTGAAGGAGTGGGGAATCAAACCCGGTGCTCTCAGATTAGAGTCTGCACTCCTTTCCCGACCCCTCCCCACGACAGACACCCTGTGAGGCAGGTGGGGCTGAGAGAGCTCTTTCGAGGACTGTTCCTGAGAGAACAGCTCTGAGAGAACTTGTGAGCAGTGTTCCCTCTAAGCTGAGTTACTGTGAGCTAGCTCACAGTTTTTTAGCCTCCTGCTCACATATTTTTGTCTTTGCTCAGGAAGGATGGCTCGAGAGCCAACTAGTTTATGCAGTAGCCAAATCGCTCGCTCACAACTTTAATGCCAGTAGCCCACAAAGTAGAATTGTTGCTCACAAGACCCCACAGCTTAGAGGGAACATTGCTTGTGAGTGACCCACAGTCACACCAGCAGCTGCAGGTGGAGGAGGCGTGGGGGAATCAGACCTGGTTCTCCCAGATTAGAGTCTGCACTCCTAACCACGACACCAAACTGGCTCAGGTTAAATTGTCCTCAGACAGTCTAGGGTTGCCAGCCTCCAGGAAGTCCAAAAAACACACAGGTTTCAGTGTGAATATAGAGGAAAAAATATATAACTCACCAAAGAAAACCCAGTATTCTGTAAATTTGAACACATTTTTAATTCTTTTTATATTGCAGATATCTACCAGAAGTCGCATTCGTTGCAGAAAATACATTTCGTGACATATGAGTAAATATTATATAGGTCTGTGGTCAAAGACCATTGAGAATGATGCTAGTATGATACAAAATCTGGATGTCAATATTATGAACACAGTCCTCCTGGCTCCGTGCCTTGATTCTTTTAGTGGCGCTATCAGTTTAAGGCATCTTAACAGAGCTGCGAAGAGAAAAACTGATGGAGGAGGAGGAGAAGGAGGAGATCGGATTTATACCCTGCCCTTCACTACCCGAAGGAGTCTCAGAGCAGCTTACAATCTCCTTCCCCTTCCCCTCCCCACAACAGACACCCTGGGAGGTAGATGGGGCTGAGAGAGCTTTTTCGAGGACTGCTCCTGAGAGAACAGCTCTGAGAGAACTTGTGACTGACCCAAGGTCACCCAGCTGCCTGCATGTGGAGGAGAAGGAAGAAGAGATTGGATTTCTACCCCATCCTTCACTACCCAAAGGAGTCTGAGTGGCTTACAATCTCCTTTCCCTTCCCCTCCCCTCCTCACAACAGACACCCTTGTGAGGTAGGTAGGGCTGAGAGAGCTCTCTTGAGGACTGTCCTTGAGAGAACAGCTCTGAGAGAGCTTGTGACTGGCCCAAGGTCACCCAGCTGGCTGCATGTGGAGGAGAAGGAAGAAGAGATTGGATTTATACCCCGCCCTTCACTCAGAGTCTCAGAGCAGCTTACAATCTCCTTTCCTTTCCTCTCCCCACAACAGACACCCTGTGAGGTAGGCGGGGCTGAGAGAGCTCCTTTGAGGACTGCTCCTGAGAGAACAGCTCTGAAAGAACTTGTGACTGACCCAAGGTCACCCAGCTGGCTGCACGTGGAGGAGTGGGGAATCAAACCCAGTTCTCCCGGATTAGATTCTGCACACTCAACCACTACACCAAACTGGGATTACTATTCTCTTCCAAAGGAAGTCTGGAGGACACTGCAGTTCTACGAATCCCCCCGGGGGGGGGAGCTAGATTGGAGAAGGGTTTCTTCACTGTCCTTCTCCCCTAGTTTAGCAGAGGTGGAAACCCCTGGCTCTTTGCCACTCCTTCTGCCAGGAACTTTCTCTTGTGTTTTGGGTCCCGTTCCCCCCCCCCCGCCCCCGCCCCCGCGCGCCTTATGCCTGATCTCTCCCTTGCCCTTAGAGCACAGAGGAGGCTGAAGGGGCTGTGGAGTGACTTGTGAGTGTCTTTGCCACATTCCCTCCCGGGTACTGCTGCGGCAACTGGGCACATTCCACAACCCCCGCCCTTCACTTGGAGACCCAGAGTGGCTTACCATCTCCTTTCCCTTCCTCTCCCCACAACAGACACCCTGGGAGGTGGGTAGGGCTGAGGGAGCTCTGACAGAAACTGCTCTTTTTTGAGAACAGCTGTGCCAGAACTACGGTTTGCCCAAGGTCATCCAGCAGCTGCAAGTGGAGGAGTCGGGAATCAAACCCAGTTCTCCCAGATTAGAGTCCACGCACTTAACCACTACACCACTACACAACAGAAGAAGAGGAGGAGGAGGAGGAAGAGGAGGAGATTGGATTTATACCTCACCCTTCACCACTCGAAGGAGTCTCAGAGCGGCTTACAATCCCCTTTCCCTTCCTCTTCCCACAACAGGCACCCTCTGAGGTAGATGGGGCTGAGTGAGCTGTCTCGAGGACTGCCCTTGAGAGAGCAGCTCTGAAAGAACTTGTGACTGGTCCAAAGTCACACCCGCAGCTGCATGTAGAGGAAGAAGAGAGGAGGAGATTGGATACCCCGCCCTTCACTTGGAGTCTCAGAGCTGCTTACAGTATCCCCTTCCCCTCCCCACAACAGACACCCTGTGAGGTAGGTGGGGCTGAGAGAGCTCTCTCGAGGACTGCCCTTGAGAGAACAGCTCTAAGAGAACTTGTGACTGGCCCAAGGTCACACCAGCAGCTGCCTGTGGAGGAGTGGGGAATCAAACCTGGTTCTCCCAGACTAGAGTCCGCTCGCCTAACCACTACACCAAACTGGTTTTTCTGAGCTCTTAACCAACACATATAATGGACGACAGTGGACGAAGTGTTAAAATGTACAGAACAGTGTGTTTTCTTCGGTGAGTTTTATATTTTTTCTCAACACCCAAGTGGAATCACAGCCAGTCTCCAGGCTTCAGAGATCAGTTCCCCTGGAGAAAATGGCTGCTTTGGAAGGTGGACTCTCGGGCATTAGACCCCCCGGAAGTCCCTCCCCTCTCCAAACCCCACCCTCCCCCAGGCTCCACCCCCTAATCTCCAGGAATTTCCCAACCCACAGATGGCAACCCTATCAGACAGGCTCTGAGCAAACTTGTACCCGTAGCTCCGTGTACGTAGAACAGAAACTGGTTATCTCCCGTGTTCCCTCTAAGCTGAGTTAGTGTGAGCTAGCTCACTGTTTTTTAAGCCTCCGGCTCGCCAATTTTTGTCTGAGCTCAGGAAGGAGGGCTCCAGAGCAAACTAATTTATGCAGCAGCCAAATCGCTCGCTCACCACTTTAATGCCAGTAGCTCACAAAGCAGAATTTTTGCTCACAAGACTCCACAGCTTAGCGGGGGCATCGGTTCCCTCCCCAAAGAAAAGCCACTCTCTATATAAACGTTCCCATTACGCTACACACTTTGGGGGTCTGAATGGAACAGCAGGAGGTATAACTGACTAGCAGAGGGGTCCCCGATTTTCCCGAGCCCGTGGGCCACTTTGGAATTCTGGCATGGCACGATGGGCGAAGACACAAAATGGCTGCCGCCGGAGGCGGAGCCAGAACAAAATGGCTGCTGCAGGAGGTGGAGACAAACAAAAAAGGGCGGCCACAGTTTACTGTCAGTCATGCCATGAAGATCTTTGTGTTGTGGTGGCAGGAGCTACCAAAGCAACGTTTCAGAAATTCTGCCCGGTCAATCAGAAGACAAGAGTTGGGTGGACCAAGATTTTAGCTCAGTGGACAAATACTTCACGAGCAGAAGCTCTCCGGTTCAGTCACTATTGTTTCTAGACTCTAATAGAAGTCAGATGCTAGGTTTTGGGGGAGGACTTTCTCTGCCTAAAATCGCAGAGCTCTAGAAGATACTGGAGTTAGGTGGGCCAGTGGTGGCTCCACTGGTGGACTTCTTGATGGCATTTGGATTTTGGCCCCTGTGTGACACAGAGTGTTGGATGGGTTGGGCCACTGGCCTGATCCAACATGGCTTCTCTTCTGTTCTTACGTCTGGGGCAAGGACACTAGAAGCCCTCCCACTCTTGCCCTCCTCACTGGGGCAGTGATGCCTTGTCTTCTTGGTGCTTGAGGGAGGGGGCAACAGTGGGAGGGCTTCAAGTGTCCTGGCCCCACTGCTGGACCTCCTGAGGGCCCCTGGTGTTTTTGGCCACTGTGTGACACAGAGTGTTGGACTGGAGGGGCCATTGACCTTATCCATCATTAGCTTCTCTTCTGTTCTTATGTCTGGGGCAAGTGATGCTCTGTCTTCTTGGTGCTTGGGGAGGGGGGCAACAGTGGGAGGGCTTCTAGTGTCCTGGCCCCACTGCTGGACCTCCTGAGGGCCCCTGGTGTTTTTGGCCACTGTGTGACACAGAGAGTGTTGGACTGGATGGGCCACTGGCCTGATCCAACATTGGCTTCTCTTATGTTCTTATGTCTGGGGCAAGTGATGCTCTGTATTCTTGGTGCTTGGGGAGGGGGGCAACAGTGGGAGGGCTTCTGGAGTTCTGGCCCTGCTGCTGGACCCCCTGAGGACACCTGGCGTTTTTGGCCACTGTGTGACAGAGTGTTGGACTGGATGGGCCACTGGCCTGATCCAACATTGGCTTGTCTTATGTTCTTATGCCTGGGGCAAGTGATGCTCTGTCTTCTTGGTGCTGGGGGAGGGGGGCACAGTGGGAGGGCTTCTGGAGTTCTGGCCCCGCTGCTGGACCCCCTGAGGGCACCTGGCGTTTTTGGCCACTGTGCGCGACAGCGTTGGACTGGATGGGCCACTGGCCTGATCCCACCTTGGCTTCTCTCATGTTCTTAGTGAATGCCCTGCATTGCGCATGGGGTTGGACTAGATGACCCTGGAGGCCCCCTCCAACTCTGTCACCCTGATGTGGCTCTTTCGCCTCTCCTCCATGTCATCCCCACAACAGCCCTGCGGGGTAGGTGAGTTTTTGGCTGCAGTGCAGTCAAGGGCAGTGGGAGGCGGGCAGGGGAGGGTCGCAGCAGCCCCCCCCCCCCCCCCGCTCAGGTCCCGCGCCGCCCCCGGCCGCCTCCAACCGGCGGGCGCCCGGGCGCAATACCAGCGGCGGCCGCGGTGGGAGCTGCTGCTGCGGCGCGGGCCTCCCTGGCGTCGTGTCGAAAGCCTTTGCGAGCATTTCCTCCTCCTGACCCGCAGAGAACCACACCTCGTGCCGGGGCTGGAAGTTCCCAGAGCCAGGGAAAATTTCCACGCCGGCCAAGGCTGCCCGTCCCGGGAGGCGCCCGAAGGCAACCGAGCCGCCAGGGAGGAGACGGGTAAGGAGACGCGTCTCGGGGACCCTCCCCCCCCCCCCCCCCCGACCCACTCTTTGCGCTCGGCTTTGCGCCGCGGGGCCCGGCTGAAGGGGGGCCGAGGGGGCGAGTTCAAGACGCCCCCCCCCCAACACCCTTCCCGATCCGCACTTTGCTGGGCCAAACTTTGCTCCGAGTTGCAGGGTTTTTTTTTAAACTACCGCCTTTGCTAACAGAAGCGAGCCGAGTCCGTGCGTCAAAAAGGCAACTGTTCGCCAAACCCGCTCGGCAGGAAACCCGGGGAGTCGGGGGCGGCGAACTTGTCTTGTTAGCCGCTGGGGTTGGGTTGGGGGGAAGGGGGGGCTCCTCCGCTGAGATCTGGGGATCGGTGAAAAGTTACCAGCTCCCTCTCTCTCCCCCCCCCCCCCCCAAACCCGGGGAGGTCTTTCCTTTTCGGCAGGTTGACGGGACGGCTGCGCAAAGACCTCTTTTGGGGGCGACGGGAGGTTTTGCAAGGGCGGGGGAGGGAATTCAAAAGCTCCAACTGCAGAAAAGGAAGAGAGGGGAGGAGAGCTCGGCCTCTCTCGCTCTCTACCCCCCCCCCCCCCTCCTCCTCCTCCTCCTCCTCCTCCGGGAAAAAGCTTTTCTTTCCCACTCTGCGCCGCCGGTTGCATCGCCTCCGCGCTTTAGCGTTCCTTTCTTGCAAAGTCTGGAGTCGGCTCGGCCGCCTGCCTTGTCTCTCGAAGGGGAGGTCGGCTCGCCGTGTGCCGCTTCGGCCCTCCCCCCCCCCCCCCCCAGCCGGCCGAGGGTCTCCGCAGGAGGAGCGGAAGAGGGGCTTGCATGCATGAAAAATGTGCGTGTGTGTGTGTGTGGGGGGGGGGATTTTCGCCCGGCGCGCTGCTGGAATCTTGCTTAAGATCTCTGAAAGGCTCGGAGTCTCGTGGCTGGTTTTGTAGAACCCTGCTAGAAACCGGGGTTTTTTTGGGGGGGGAGGGGGGCTTTGGACCCCTCCAAGCCGGGTAGCGGTCGGGAATTAGCTGGGGGAAGCCATCCAAGGCCGAGTATCTGTCCTTGCATTTTGGAAAGAGCCAGTGTTTTTAAAAGACTGCTTGCACACACACCCCACACACACTTAAAAGTAAAAACCTTGCAAAGTTTTGCAAAGCTTGGATTAAAGCCCCCCCCCCGAAAGCACTTTCTCTGTACTCACCCCCCCCCCAATTTCCTTTCTTTGTAGTGTGTGTGTGGGGGGGGGGATGTCGTGGGTGTGAAATACCTTATCTGAGGCCTAGTTTATTTCTTCTCTTTTTAAAAAGAAACCGTCCTTGCTGACATATGAGTAATTCTACTCTTTCGAGCTTTTCTCGCCATGCTCTGGAATGCTGAAGGAAGAGGAACTCTCCCCCCCCCCCCCTAATTTTTACAGATCTTTTGTAAACCTTCTTATCCCTCGACTGGGGGGGGGGGAATAATGTGAAGTTCCATCCACCGGAAAATGTTTCTCCCAGTCCCGTCTGAAAAAAATGAATTGCTTTTTAACATTTCAAGCGCTGAAGTCGGTTTCATCAGTGGGGAGAGCAGAGGGGGAAATTTGGAAGGGGCGGATTGGCAGAAGCTGAACCCATGGCCTCGCCAAGTGGCCACTCTAAATTTAATTTTTTCTGTTAAAAGGTGATGCTTTGAAAACCAGAAGTGGGAAATCCAGGGAGGGAAGTTTCCCCCCCTCTCCTGGGCAAAAAACAGAGTTTGAATTTGGGGTGTGTTTCCCATGTGATTGGTGTTTGTGGGGTGAGTAAGGCGCAGCTGTTGGAACATGATTACAGTCTTAAGGGTTTTTCTGGCTCTCATCTCCTCTCCCCTCCCCATGTCACTTCTCCTTTCTCTGAATCCCACGCCTGCCTGTGACGTGTGAGGCCAACCGCGGGAGGGTTTCTCAACAGCTAGGTTAGGGCCCTGTCGAGACAGAGCCGGCCTGTGCATTAGTGCGTGAACGCTGGCGAGTGTGCTCCCCCAGGCGTGTGGGCCAGAGTGCGCGCTGCCTGCCCTGATTATCTGAGCACAGAAACCTGTTGGGGGCTTCTGCCACAGTCCATTCCTTTGCCCTGAAGGTGACAAAGGCGCTCTTTGTCACGGCGGTGGCGTTTGTGTTTCAAAGAGTGCGCCTGGATTTCCGAGTTGCACGGCCTGTGTCCTCAAATTTGTTTTCAGCGCAGGGCTCCGGCCCCTGCCCTTATCGGTGAAACTGGCCCCGCTCAATTCAGAGCACATCCAGAAAGAAGCCCTGCATTCGAAAGCCTTGTGGAATTCAGGTCACATTCTGAATGACATGTGAGCGGGAAGTCTGGGTTGAGTTCAGTCTGTCGCGACTGTTTTCCCTGAGGTCACCGTGAGATATTAATTCCAGCTCTGGGCAGCATTCCCTTCACTCCTACAAGGAAGACCCGGAAGGCTTCGTCGCCGCTGCACCTTCCTTGAGCGGATGCGGTGTTTGTGTATATTCCGTGACCCCGCGTCTGACAGCCAGTGTGTGAGAGGTCTTAATGGCCACCCGTGCAACAGAGGATAACTAGATGGGGTGGTGTTTGTGCTGTGAATTCTCTCTGGGGTTCTTGTGGCAAACGCCCCCCCCCCCCCCTTTGCAGACATATAGTGGCTTCCCTCAGGCGTGGACTCCGCGCCAGCTCTCCACCAGAATGAGGCTGTGCCAGTCTTTTTGGCCCCAAAAAAGGGACTCGGTTTGCTACAAATGAATCCCAAGGCCCTTTCTCTTCCCGACGTATCTCCTTGCAATGAAGGATCCCTTTGTTCCAAGGCAAGGATGAAGCCGGGGGGGGGGGGGACCGTAACGGTGCCCTCTTGGCTCAGTCTTTGTGCCCGGCTGGCATAGGGCAGAGGCCCAGCATGACTCATTCCTGTTGGGATGGGTTAATGGCGTCACCCTCTGTCTGCCAGGATGCGGATGGAGAAGCTCTGCTTGACCGCAGGTGGGAACGTTTTGAAAAGATACCGACCTGCCGTGAACACGAGGGTCTCCCGATCAGGCTGGCTGGTTGGCTGTGTGCGAAGGCCGGAGACGAAGCATAATTATTATTATTTATAATGCCCCTGTATAAATCGGTGGTGCGACCTCATTTGGAGTCCTGTGTACAGTTCTGGTCGCCACACCTCAAAAAAGATATTATAGCATTGGGAAAAGGGCAGAAAAGGGCAACTAGAATGCTGAAAGGGTTGGGACACTTTCCCTAGGAAGAACGGTTGAAGCGCTTGAGGCTCTTTAGCTTGGAGAAATGACAGCTGAGGGAGAAACAGGATCGAGGTTTATAAGATTATGCACGGGATAGAGCAGGTGGAGAAAGAAGTCCTTTTCTCCCTTTCTCACAAGACAAGAACTCGTGGGCCCTCCATGAAATGGCTGAGCAGTCGGGTTAGAACATATAAAAGGAAGTCCTTCTTCACACAAAGAGTGATGGCCCTTGGGTTTTGGCCACTGTGTGACACAGAGTGTTGGACTTGATGGGCTGTTGGCTTCTTGGTGCTTGGGTGGCAAGAGTGGGAGGGCTTCTGGAGTTCTGGCCCAGCTGGTGGACCTCCTGATGGGACTTGGGTTTTGGCCACTGGGTGACAGAGTGTTGGCCTCATCCAGCATGGCTTCCTTTATCTTCTTATGTTCAAAGTTTAGGTGCTACTACCAAGAAGGCCCTTTCTCGTGCCACTATCCATCTCACCTCAGACAGTGAAGGGCACTCAAATTAGGCCCTCCAAAGATGACCAGAATGGATGGCTACGATCAGGTGGTCCTATCAGGTATGCTGGCCCCACCCCATATAGGGCTTTGAGGGTCAATACCAGCACCTAGAATTGAGCCTGAAAGCAAACTGGGAGCCAGTGTGGATGGAACAAGATTTGAGTTCGGCTATCAGGCCTCCCACTGTGGCGGGAAGTTAGAACAGATAAAAAGAAGCACATCTTCACCCAAAGAGTAATTAACACTGTGGAATTCCCTGTCACAGGAAGTGGTGGCAGCTACAAGCATTAACAGCTTCAAGAGAGGATTAGATAAACATCTGGAGCAGAGGTCCATCAGAGGCTACTAGCCACAAGGTATAGATAGGAACTCTCAGTCTGGGGCAAGTGATGCTCTGTATTCTTGGTGCTTGGGGAGGGGGCAAGAGTGGGAGGGCTTCTAGTGTCCTGGCCCCACTGGTGGACCTCCTTAGGGCCCCTGGGGTTTTTGGCGACTGTGTGACAGAGGGTTGGACTGGATGGGCCATTGGCCTGATCCAACATTGGCTTCTCTTATGTTCTTAAGCATCTGAAGTAGGGTTGCCAGCTCTGGGTAGGGAAATGGAGATGTGGGAGGTGGAGCCTGGATTGGGGAGGGACCTCAACAGGGTATGACATCGTCGGGTCCGCCTTCCAAAGCAGCTGTTTTCTCCAGGGGGGTAGAACTCTGTCGCCCGGAGACCAGATGTCATTCTGGGACAGCTCCAGTTCCCTCCTGGAGATTGGCAACCCTAGTCTGAGGCAACCCACTTCCAGATGACCCCCTATCTGGGTACATTCCATGGGGAAGGGCCCACGACCCAAGTGTGACTTGGTTCTTTCCCGTGGGGCTCGCCCCAGAGATTCTTTCTTGTGGGTCAGACCGGTCTGCCTCTGGTGGCAGTTGAACCCTGAAGCTTAACCTCATGGGAGGAGACCAGCGCTCCTTCTAAGCTATGGAGTCTTGTTGGCAAAAATCCCACTTTGCGAGCTCCTGGCATTCAAGCTGTGAGCGAGCCATTTGGCTACTGCATAAATTAGTTTGCTCTGAAGCCATCCTTCCTGAGCTAAGACAAAAAGGTGCAGGCCAGAGGCTAAAAACCTGTGAGCGAGCTCACACTAACTCGGCTTAGAGGGAACACTGGTAGGGGCCCCCTCTGTTCCTGTTCTCAGATGGGGGACAAAGTGGAGAATCCCTGGCCTTGCTAGCATTCACCGTCTCTCTCCAAGCATAAGAACATAAGAGAAGCCCAATGTTGGATCAGGCCAGTGGTCCGTCCCGTCCAACACTCTGTCACACTAAGCTAAGGAGCAAGATTTGAGTCCTGCAGGACCTTTGAGATCCCCAATATTTCCGGGGTAGAAGTTTTCTCCAAGGTGCCGCCGGACTCAAATCTTGGTGGTCTTCTACCGCAGACAGACCCGGCTAACTTTCCTGAAACTATTTCCGAACTGACCATCTCCATGAAACTCAATGTTGCCTCTAAGCTGTGTAGTCCCGCAAGCAAAAATTCGACTTTGTGAGCTACTGGCATTTAAGCTGTGAGCGAGCAATTTGGCTGTCCATAAATTAGTTTGCTCTGGAGCCAGCCTTCCTGAGCTGGGGGAAAAAATGTGTGAGCCGGAGGCTAAAAAAACGGTGAGCTAGCTCACACTAACTCCGCTTAGAGGGAATGCTGCCCAGAGGGATCCCTTGACCTTATCTGTTTGTTCCAGGGTCCTGTCTCTGAACCACAAATCCACTTCCCTCTGTTTTCAGAAATCAGTTTTCAGCGAAAACCCCCCAGCTATGGGTTAATCTGAAATTGCGGTAATTTAGTACCAGATTTCAAAAGCCCTTGCTCTTTTAAAAGGACCCTTGGAGATAAACCGGATAAGATCTGGTGAGTTCCTAGTAACTGAATTAGTAGTCATAGGCATAGGCACAGACAGCTTTGAAAGGGATAAGACAGATTCAGGGAGGAGAGGTCTTATCCATAGCTACTAGACAGGGTGATTAAAGGGAACTTCCACATTCAGAGGCAGTCAGCCTCTGAATCCCAGAGCCAGGAGGCAATATCAGGGGAAGGCCTCGGCTTCCATGCCCTGTTGTTGGCCCTCCAGAGGAACTGGTTGAGGCCCCTGTGTGAGACAGGAGGCTGGACTAGATGGACCCTCACTGGTCTGATCCAGCAGGGCTCTTTGGATGTTCTTCTCCGGGGAAGGCCTCAGTATCCATGCCCTGTTGCTGGCCCTTCAGAGGAATTGGTTGAGGCCACTGTGTGAGACAAGAGGCTGGACTAGATGGACCCTCACTGGTCTGATCCAGCAAGGCTCTTCTGAGGCTCTTCTCAGGGGAAGGCTTCGGCCTCCCTGCCCTGTTGTTGGCCCTCCAGAGGAACTGGTTGAGGCCACTGTGTGAGACAGGAGGTTGGACTAGATGGACCCTCACTGGTCTGATCCAGCAGGGCTCTTCTGATGTTCTTATGAAGGCCTCGGCCTCTCTGCCCTGTTGTTGGCCTTCCAGAGGAACTGGTTGAGGCCACTGTGTGAGACAGGAGGCTGGACTAGATGGACCCTCACTGGTCTGATCCAGCAGGGCTCTTTGGATGTTCTTCTCCGGGGAAGGCCTCAGTCTCCATGCCCTGTTGCTGGCCCTTCAGAGGAATTGGTTGAGGCCACTGTGTGAGACAGGAGGCTGGACTAGATGGACCCTCACTGGTCTGATCCAGCAGGGCTCCTCTGAGGTTCTTCTCAGGGGAAGGCTTCAGCCTCTCTGCCCTGTTGTTGGCCCTCCAGAGGGACTGGTTGAGGTCACTGTGTGAGACAGGAGGCTGGACTAGATGGACCCTCACGGGTCTGATCCAGCAGGGCTCTTTGGATGTTCTTCTCCGGGGAAGGCCTCAGTCTTCATGCCCTGTTGCTGGCCCTTCAGAGGAATTGGTTGAGGCCACTGTGTGAGACAGGAGGCTGGACTGGATGGACCCTCACTGGTCTGACCCAGCAGGGCTCTTCTGGTGTTCCTCTCAGGGGAAGGCCTCGGCCTCTCTGCCGTGTTGCTGGCCCTCCAGAGGGACTGGTTGAGGCCACTGTGTGACACAGGATGCTGGACTGGATGGACCCTCACTGGTCTGATCCAGCAGGGCTCTTTGGATGTTCTTCTCCGGGGAAGGCCTCAGTCTTCATGCCCTGTTGCTGGCCCTTCAGAGGAATTGGTTGAGGCCACTGTGTGAGGCAGGAGGCTGGACTAGATGGACCCTCACTGGTCTGACCCAGCAGGGCTCTTCTGGTGTTCCTCTCAGGGGAAGGCCTCGGCCTCTCTGCCGTGTTGCTGGCCCTCCAGAGGGACTGGTTGAGGCCACTGTGTGACACAGGATGCTGGACTGGATGGACCCTCACTGGTCTGATCCAGCAGGGCTCTTCTTATGTTCTTAAATTTTTTGTTACTTTTGTTATCGTGGAAACAGCGCAGTTGCGATCTCTTTGGGTTGGATCGGACCGAATAGGTTTTGCTGTCACTGTTGAGCCTTGGATGTATTTAATTTTATTAAAATATTTGCACTGCTCTATTCCACTTGGCTCAGGGCAGCTTCGCCATGTTGCAAAGGATGATGGGACAGATCTTGGGCCCTTCGAAGGATTTCTGTCTTGTGTCACTGCTTCTGTATCTTACCCCAATTTGCCTTTGAGCCTCTATTCCAAAGGCTGTGTAGCCAGGGTGTGTCTGAGCGGGGCGGGGGGCTGTTCCTGGTTTAAACCAGATGTGAGGGATGATGTTTCTGTAGAACAGGTGTAACTTGACTGCCAATTTCCCCCTTCCCTTGTATGGACCTTCCCTTGCGTACAACCACCTTGCCATGTAGACCAGTTGTGGGAATTTGTGGGGGGGTGTCATGTGACTAGGTGCCGTGTGACCAACTTTCCTGCATGCCGTCTCCTCCACGAAGATATCTAGGGGAAGTTGGTCTTGTGTTATGACTTTCATTCTTATTTGATGGGGGGATCTTGTAGGTGGAAGCCTTTTTATTTCTTTGTTTAAGAACAGAAGAAGAAGCGGTTGAATTTATACCCTGCCCTTCACTCGCCGTCTCAAAGCGACTAACAAATGCATTTCCGCACAACAGACACCCTGTGAGGTGGGTGGGGCTGAGAGAACTCTTTCAAGGACTGCCCTTGAGAGAACAGCTGTGCCAGAGCTAGGGCTTGCCCAAGGTCATCCAGCAAGTGCAAGTGGAGGAGTGCAGGAATCGAACCTGGCTCTCGCAGATTGGAGTCCGCGCACTTAACCACTACACCAAACTGGCTCACATTTATATCCCGCCTTCCCTCGTAGTTCACGGCGCCTTACAATTATAGTTGAAAAACGTTTTCTGTTTAAAACCAGAAATTAAATTTCAAACCTCAAATTCCTCCCCTCCGCCCCCCAAAAGATGCCTGCCATCCAAAAACCCCCCCTCCAAGGCTCTGGAAAAGGGGCAACTGCAATGATTAAGGTGACGGAATAGCCTTCACCATGAAGAAAGGTTAAAGAGGCGAGGGCTCTTTTCTCCCTTTCTCACAAGGCCGGAACTCGTGGGCGCTCCATGAAATCAAGGAGCAGCAAGGAAGTCCTTCAGCCAAAGAGTAATTAATACGTGGAATTCCCTGCCACTGGAAGTGGAGGTGGCTACAAGCATAAACAGCTTCAAGAGGAGGTTGGAGAAATATATGGAGCAAAGGTCCATGAGTGGCTATTAGCCACAAGGGCTAAGGTGGCTCAGAGGTTAAGACGCAGAGCTGCAGTCCGGAAGGTTGGTAGCTCAGCAGTTCGAGACCCGAGTGCCGCATGATGGAGTGAGCTCCCGTCTCTGGTCCCAGCTCCTGCCAGCCTAGCTTCTCCGTGGTCCTGTGGCCGGCATGACTAGACGCTGAGGCACATGGAGGAACACTGTTGCCTTCCCACCGCAGCAGTCCCTATTCATCTACTTGCAATTTCTTGCTTTCGAACTGCTAGGTTGGCAGGAGCTGGGGCCGGAGACGGGAGCTCCACACGGCAGCGCTTGGGTCTCGAACCGCCGAGCTACCAACCTTCCAATCTGAAGTTCAGTGTCTTAACGACTTGAGCCACTCCAGCCCGTTCCCTATCTATACCTTGTGGCTAATAGCCACTGATGGACCTCTGCTCCCGATGTTGATCCAATTTTTCTTGAAGCCGTCCATGCTTATAGCTGCCACCACCTCCTGTGGCAGTGAATTCCACGTGTCTATCACTCTTTGGGTGAAGAAGGCGTTCCTTTTATCCCTTCTAACCGGACTGCTCAGCAATTTCATGGAGTGCCCACGAGTTCTTGTTCTTTGAGAAAGGGAGAAAAGCACTTCTTGTCCCACCCTTGTTCGTTTTCGGGGATTTTTATCTGTTTCGGCCGTTTTAATTTAGCAACCTTCAGCATGGGGCGGGCCGAGAATCCGCGTGCTTTCACTGCTGCGCCAAGTTAATTTTACACTATTAGACGATCTGCCTCTCCCCGCAGCTGCCCAATGGATGTGTGGGGGGGTGGTTCAGGGCGGGTGGGCAAGGCGATTCGGGGACACGCAGCTTGCTCAGTCGGATTCTACCGTATCCGGTGGGAGGCCCGGCTCTGGAACGCGCTCCAGACAGCTGCGTGCTCAAGCCATCTGACCCCAGAGTGATCCCACTTGCAGATGTCATTGAGAAGGGGGCTTGCCAGCAGTCTGTCTTCGCCTGCCTCCCCAGGTGGCTGGCTGGTTCAGGAAGCTTCTTGCCTCTCTGCTGCTAGTCCAGAGAAGGGATGATCAGTTTGCCTCTGCTTCTAGCCCACCTCCCGGGGAGTCCAGTCCGAGTGGAACTACCCAGAATGCAGGGCTGCCACAGAAAACTGCATTCCCATGCTGAGTTCTTCTCTGTTGCATGTAGGATCAGGTGGACAGCACGTTGGTCCGAAGCAGCAGAACACATTTAGAGTCCAGCGGCACCTTTAAGACCAACGTAGGTTTATTCAAGGCATCCGCTTTTGGGTGCATGCACGCTTTCCCAAATACATTGGAATGGTAGATAAGGTTCGAACTTCTCTCCTGTGAACTTATAGACAGGGGCTGAGCAGCAAATTAACATGTAACACGGTGAAGATGTTTTAAGAAATGCCAAGACAAAACTAAAGAACAAGCTAAGGTTAGAAGGTCAACAGCTGTAAAGCAATAAATGTGTCGAAATAGCAGATAAATGTGTAAAGGTGTCTTTTCTAATTGTGGGAAGTAAGCTGGGATGCTCCATTCTATCCTCTCAGGTGTGGAGGTTGCTTAACAGCATTTCCCCCCCTCTTTTGAGATGGGTGCCGCAAAACATCCCGGTTTTCCTTGGTGGAGACTGACCGAGGGAGAAATCTTGGAGTCTTAGTAGATAACTCAATGAAAATATCGAGACAGTGTGCGACTGCCGTGAAAAAGGCCAACGCTATTAGGAAGAGAATGGAAAACAAATCAGCCAGTATCATAATGCCCCTGTATAAATCGATGGTGCGACCTCAAGAAAGATATTATAGCATTGGAAAAGGTGCTGAAAAGGGCAACTAGAATGATAAAAGGGTTTCCCTATGAAGAAAGGTTGAAGCGCTTGGGGCTCTTTAGCTTGGAGAAACGACGGCTGAGGGGTGACATGATCGAGGTTTACAAGATTAGGCATGGGATAGAGCAGGTAGAGAATGAAGTCCTTTTCTCCCTTCCTCACAAGACAAGAACTCGTGGGCACTCCATGAGATTGCTGAGCAGTCGGGTTAGAACGGATAAAAGGAAGTCCTTCTTCATCCAAAGAGTGATTCACACGTGGAATTCACTGCCACAGGAGGTGGGGGCGGTTACAAGCATGGACAGCTTCAAGAGAGGATTAGATAAACGTATGGAGCAGAGGTCCAGCAGTGGCTGTTAGCCACAAAGTATAGATAGGAACCCTCAGTCTGGGGCAAGGGATGCTCTGTATTCTTGGTGCTTGGGGGGTGGGTGTGCAACAGTGGGAGGGCTTCTAGTGTCCTGGCCCCACTGCTGGACCTCCTGATAACACCTGGTGTTTTTGGCCACTGTGTGACATAGAGTGTTGGACTGGATGGGCCACCGGCCTGATCCAACATGGCTTCTCTTATGTTCTTATAGATGGTGGGACACTCTGTCTGGGGGAGTGATGCTCTGTCTTCTTGGTGCTTTGGGGACAAGAGTGGGAGGGCTTCTAGTGTTCTGGCCCCACTGCTGGACCCCCTGGGGACACCTGGTGTTTTTGGCCCCTGTGTGACACAGAGTGTTGGACTGGATGGGCCACTGGCCTGATCCAACATGGGCTTCTCTTATGTTCTTGCATTACATTCAGTATTCTAATTTAGAGTCCAGTGGCACCTTTAAGACCAACAGAGGTCTATTCACGGTATGCGCTTCCGTATGCATGCGCCCTTTGTCAAATACACTGGAAAGGAAGCGAGATTTCAAACTTATAGATACCAGCTGAACAGCAAATTAACATGTTAACATGATGCTTTAAGATACTCAAAGCGAAACTAAACGACTAGGTATGGTTACAAGGTCAACAGTTGTTTTGGTTTCATTGAGAGGCGGAAAGGAAAGCGAAGTAATAAAGATGTCAAAAATAGGGGATAAATGTGAAAAGGCACCTTTTCTAATTGTGGGAGATAAACTGAGGGTCCCGTCTCCTCTCAGGCGTGGAGGTTACAACAGCGAAACATCCTCATTACTCCTTGCATTACATTCAGTATTCTAATATACTGTTCTTAAAAAGAAATACACCAAAATACACTAAAATACGGATGTATAGACTTCCTTGTTGAGGACTGAATGACTTAGCGTATGTAATGAGTACGTAGGATCACTTATCTTGTGTCCTGACTCTGTCATGTAATACATTTTCCGTGTCTTTTAACGTTCATTGATTTTTTTTTTTTTAAAAAGGATCCTTGTGTGTTTTTAAAAGTTTCTGTCAATGAAAACAGACCCTTGGTTGTGGCGGAAAGAGCCTTGAGGTCACAGCCAACTTATGCCAGTTTGGTGTCGTGGTTAACTGCGCGGACTCTAATCTGGGAGAACCGGGTTTGATTCCCCACTCCTCCACTTGCACCTGGCTGGATGACCTTGGGCAAGCCATAGCTCTGTACCAGCTGTTCTCTCAAGGACAGCTTGGGAAAAAGCTCTCTCAGCCCCACCTACCTCACAGGGTGTCTGTTGTGGGGAGGGAAGGGAAAGGAGTTTGTGAGCCGCTCTGAGACTCCAAGTGAGTGAAGGGCGGGATATAAATCCAATCTCTTCTTCTCTTCTTCTTCTATGCTGACCCCGGAGGGTTTTCAAGGCTACAGACCATTCAGAAGTGGCTTGCTATTGCCTGCCTCTGCACAGCAACCCTGGACTTCCTTGCTGGTCTCCCATCCAAGTACAAACCAGGCCGACTCCGATTAGCTTCTGAGATCTCACGAAATCAGGCTAGCTTGTGCCATCAAACTCAGGGCAGGTGAATGGAAGTGGGTTTGCCATTGACTGCCTCTGCAGAGCAACTCTGGACTTCCTTGGTGGTCTCCCATCCAGGTCCTAACCAGGGCCCAACCCTCCTTAGGTCCCAAGATCTGGCGAGATCAAGCTAGTTTGGACCATCCAGGTCACGGCAAAAGACAAACCAGTGTGGTTTTCCATTGCCTTCCTCTGCATCACAACTCTGGATTTCCTTGGTGGTCTCCCATCCATGTATCAACCAGGGCCCAGCCCTCCTTAGCTCCCAAGATCTGGCGAGATCAAGCTAGCTTGGGCCATCCAGGTTGAGGCAAAAGACAAAGGCAGTTTGCCATTGCCTTCCTCTGCATAGCAACTACTCTGGACTTCCTTGCTGGTCTCCCATCCAAGTACAAACCAGGAGCGGCCCTGCTTAGCTTCAGCGATCTCGCCTTAAACTCCCTTTATTCAGTTACCAGACAAGAAGCCGTACGAATGACGAAGAAATGTCTATTTGAATATGATCATAATAGGACAAGCCATAGAGCGCAGTGTGTTTGTTCTACTCCTTTTGCTGGTCTTCTGCCAGCTGGAGAGCTTCCCGGTCGTGGCTAATATTTGACTGTCCCTCGCTATAGGCATGCCTTTCTGTGGGCACGCCTTCGTGCCCTGCCATCTAGAGTTTTCCAAGGGAGGAATGTCAAGATACCGTACTCCAATAGAATAGGCGGCTGTGGTGCAGGTAGCGTAGACGCCCAGTATCACCTGACCGTTGTGTGAAACTACTTTTCTGAGCCTAGGAATCTTTTGTTTCTTCCATCGCTCCAAAATACAGATCGTATGGAGATACTGATGTCTTTTATTAGAAGATAATAGCAGACCTGTCACCCTTTTAGCTGTGAAATTTTATGCATCTGTGATAGGTTTTTCACAGCCGTTCATAAGAACCTAAGAAGAGCCCTGCTGGGTCAGACCAGTGGTCCATCCAGTCCAGCATCCCGTCTCACACAGTGGCCAGCCAGTTCCTCTGGAGGACCCAGCAACAGGGCAGAGAGGCCGAGGCCTTCCCCTGAGAAGAACCTCAGAAGAGCCCTGCTGGATCAGACCAGTGAGGGTCCATCTAGTCCAGCATCCTGTCTCACACAGTGGCCAGCCAGTTCCTCTGGAGGGCCAAAGACAGGGCTTAGAGGCCGAGGCCTTCCCCTGAGAAGAACCTCAGAAGAGCCTGGCTGGATCAGACCAGTGAGGGTCCATCTAGTCCAGCATCCTGTCTCACACAGGGGCCTCAACCAGTTCCTCTGGATGGCCAACAACAGGGCAGAGAGGCCGAGGCCTTCCCCTGAGAAGAACCTCAGAAGAGCCCTGCTGGATCAGACCAGTGCGGGTCCATCCAGTCCAGCCTCCTGTCTCACACAGTGGCCAACCAGTTCTTCTGGAGGGCCAACAACAGGGCAGAGAGGCCGAGGCCTTCCCGAGAAGAACCTCAGAAGGGCCCGGCTGGATCAGACCAGTGCAGGTCCATCTAGTCCAGCATCCTGTCTCACACGGGCCTCAGCCAGTTCCTCTGGAGGGCCAACAACAGGGCAGAGAGGCCGAGGCCTTCCCCTGAGGAGAGCATCAGAAGAAGGACCTTATGACTAGTGTTCCCTCTAAGCTGAGTTAGTGGGAGCTAGCTGACCGTTTTTTAGCCTCTGGCTCACACATTTTTGTCTTAGCTCAGGAAGGATGGCTCCAGAGCCGACTAATTTATGCAGCAGCCAAATGGCTCGCTCACAAATTTAACGCCAGGAGCTCACAAAGTAGAATTTTTGCTCACAGGACTCCACAGCTTAGAGGGAGCATTGCTGGTGACTCGATATTTGAAAGTCTGGCATATAGACGACAAAGGCTGTGTTTTAGATATTTGAAAATCGTTTGGGTAGATCCACTGTTATATTTTTGTTTTATGTATGTTTTTTTCCACTTTTTTTGAAAGAAAGAAATGACACTCCCCCCCCCCCCCAGTAGTGTATTTTCAATGAGATGCCATCAAGATTCCCCCCCCCCCCCCGGGTTGGTGTATCTTCCAGCACGAAATATGGTCCCAAATCGTTTCACTTTTGCACACGGACAGATTTAGGGGAATAGAGTTGTGGAGACCATACAGTGTCTCTCTCCCCCCTTCCCCCATGCTGTTGTTGAGGGCTGTATGCAATGCTCCCTCTAAGCGGTGGAGTCTTGTGAGCAAAAATTCTACTTTGTGAGCTCCTGGCATTAAAGTTTGGGAGCCAGCGATTTGGCTGCTGCATCAATGAATTGGCTCTGGAGCCCTCCTTCCTGAGCTAGGACAAAAATGCGTGAGCTGGAGGCTCAAAAACTGGGAGCTAGCTCACCCTGACTCAGCTTAGAGGGAACACTGGCTGTGTGGATTACATATAGCGAGTAATACACAGCCCTGTACTTTTACAGCCGGGAAGCTCAGCTTCTTTCCCGTCCCCATAAGCTAAAGCAAGTTTCTAGTCCTTAAGCGGTGTCTAGTAAAATCTCACGGACCTTTAAAAAAGCAGAGGACGGAGTGGGATGTCCCGGGCTTTGGACCAGTTCCCTGCGTTGCCCTTTGCGGCGACCCCGTGACAAGCCAAATCGACTGTGCTACGCAAAGCAAACAGTTGTTCAAATATTGCTCAAGTCCTCTTGTTTCCCCAGGTCAGGGCGCTCACCTTCTCTCAAGGCAGAATCTGAAGGGGGCACAATTTTGGTTTTGGTTTTAAAACTGTGTGGAGACAAGCCCCGCCGGGAGGTGCGGGTTTTGCAGAATTTCAGTATATTCGGGGAGGGGTGTGTGTGTGTGTGTGTGTGTGCAAGAGAAACAATGAAAATGGCGTACCTGGTGCAATGGATAGGTTTCCTGCAAGGGAACATGGACTCCTTTGATCAAACTGGTGTCTGGAGAGGCAGCATATAAATCATCTTAAGAAATAATAGAGGAAGAAGAGGCAGACGAGGAGATTCACTACCCAAAGGCATCTCAGAGCAGCTTACAGTCACCTTCCCCTCCCCACAACAGGCACCAAGTGAGGTAGGTGGGGCTGAGAGAGCTCTTCCGAGGACTGCCCTTGAGAGAACAGCTCTGAGAGAACTTGTGGCTGACCCAAGGTCACACCAGCAGCTGCATGTGGAGGAGTGGGGAATCAAACCTGGTTCTCCCAGATTAGAGTCTGCACTCCTTTCCCGACCCCTCCCCACGACAGACACCCCGTGAGCTAGGCGGGGCTGAGAGAGCTCTTTCGAGGACTGTTCCTGAGAGAACAGCTCTGAAAGAACTGTGACTGACCCAAGGTCACACCAGCAGCTGCATGTGGAGGAGGAGTGGGGAATCCAACCCGGTTCTCCCGGTTTAGAGTCTGCGCTCCTAACCACTTCACCAAACTGGGTCTCAGATATTTTCCCTGTTGGCAGTAAAGTGTTGGTACAAATGTTGCTGCATCTTGGGTTACCGTCCTCCAGGGGAGATAGGGTTGCCAGCTCTGGGTTGGGGAATTCCTGGAGATTGGGGGTGGAGCCTGAGGCAGGCAGGGTTTGGGGAGGGGAGGGACTTCAAGATGAAGAGAAGAGATTGGATTTATGTCCTGCCCTGCACTCACTTGGAGTCTCAGAGCAACTTACAATCTCCTTTCCCTTCCCCTCCCCACAAGAGACACCCCGTGAGGTAGGTGGGGCTGAGAGAGCTCTGACAGAAACGGCTGTTTTTCAAGGACAGCTCTGACAGAACTATGGCTTGCCCAAGGTCATCTAGCAGCTGCGAGTGGAGGAGTGGGGAATCAAACCCAGTTCTCCCAGATAAGAGTCCGTGCACTTAACCACTACACAACAGAAGAAGTGGAGGAGGAAGAGGAGGAGATTGGATTTATACCTCACCCTCAGAGCGGCTTACAATCCTCTTTTCCCTTCCCCTCCCCACAGAAGACACCCTGGGAGGTAGGTGGGGCTGAGAGAGCTCTGACAGAAACTGCTCTTTTTCAAGAACAGCTCTGACAGAACTATGGCTTGCCCAAGGTCATCCAGCAGCTGCGAGTGGAGGAGTGGGGAGTGAAACCCGGTTCTCCCTGATTAGAGTCCGCGCACTTAACCACTACACCAGACTGGCTCTCAACAGGGTACAGTGGCATAGGCTCCACCCTCCAAAGCAGCCATTTTCTCTAGGGGAGCGGGTCTTCGTCATCTGGAAATCAGTTGTAACAGTGGGAAATCGCCAGGTCTGGAGGGTGGCACTACAACGGATCTGTAGATTATGCGCTCCACTCAGTGGAGCGATGGCAGCAGAACAGGAGGGGGGAGTTGTGTGATTCTGAGACGTCGCTTTTGGAAGTGATGATGTCACCGTGTCGTGCAACACTCTAGGCATTACCCTCATATCTATGGTTTTTTTAACGATAGACGTGGGGGATTTCCAGAGTGCCACACTCTAGCTGTCATGGGCACCATAGTTCCTGCCAGTACTTCCCTGAATGCCTGCCGAACATTTCAGACAGTGGGGGGCAGTGTTCCCTCTAAGCTGAGTGAGTGTGAGCTAGCTCACAGTTTGTCTAGCCTCCGGCTCACGCATTTTCGTCTTCGCTCAGGAAGGAGGGCTCCAGAGCAAACGAATCGATGCAGCGGCCACATTGCTCGCTCACAACTTTAGTGCAGGTAGCTCACCAAGTAGGATTTTCGCTCACAAGACACCACAGCTGAGAGGGAACATTGGGGGGGGGGGCCATTGTGAGGCAGCGCTCGCTAATGGCTGCCATCGTTCATATGAAAGTGTTTCCCACTGGAGGGTCAGGAGGACCGGTAAGCGCCTTCATCGGTGTGTGGTTCTGTTCCCCCCCTTCGGGCTTTATTCCATCCCAGGAAGTGCAAGGAAGGAAGTATTCCATTCAGCTCCGCCTCCCGTGGAAGCCATTTTGGCCTCCTCCTCCTGTGGCAGCCATTTTGGAGCGGCACTCACCACCCCTTCTCAAAATTCCCGAGATGTCCTCAGGCTCAGCAAGATTGGCAGATCCCTGTGGCAGTGAATTCCACGTGTCAATCACTCTTTGGGTGAAGAAGGACTTCCTTTTATCCGTTCTGACTGCACTGCAATGTCATGGAGTGCCCACGAGTCCTTGTTGTGTGAGAAAGGGAGAAAAGGACTTCTTTCTCAACCTGCTCTATCCCATGCCTAATCTTGTAAACCTCAAACATGTCACCCCTTCAGCCGTCGTCTCTCCAAGCGAAAGAGCCCCAAGCGCTTCAACCGTTCTTCACAGGGAAAGTGTTCCAACCCTTTTATCATTCTAGTTGCCCTTTTCTGCACTTTTTCCAATGTTATAATATCTTTTTTGAGGTGGTTGACCAGAACTGTACACAGGACTCCAAATGAGGTCGTACTATCGATTTGTACGGGGGCATTCTGATACTGGCTGATTGGTTTTCAGTTCCCTTCCTAATAACCCCCAGCATAGCGTTGGCCTCTTTCACTGCCGTCGCACACGGTCTCGACATTTTCATTGGGTTATCTACCGCGACTCCAAGATCTCCAGCTTGCAGCCGACCTGTGGGAGTTGATGGGGATTATTATGCGTGTCGTGCAGAGGCCGGAGACGAAAGCGCCCTTCCTCGGGCCACCCAGGGAGCCCCTGACGCAGAGGACTGTGCGCTTGGGGGTCTTCCTCTCTTTGGCTCAGCTGCCAGTGGGAAAGCCCCAGGCAGGCCTCTGCCTGCCGAAAACCGTGGGAAGTGGAGCTGCTCCCTTTACAAAGGGGGAGGGAAGCGCTGCGGCCAGAAGTACAGAGTGAGAACAATGGCAGTTTGAAGCAACTCCGGTCTCCGGCTCAGCCAGCAGTAGAGTGCAAAGGGGAGGCGGAAAGCAACCTCCCCGGCGACTTGTTCTCATCTATTATGTCATTTGTTGTTATGTTGTTTATTATTGTGTGATTTATACCTTGCCTTTCTTGCCACGTGGCTCAACATCATTCTCCCCACCAGTTTGGTGGGGTGGTTAGGAGCGCGGACTCTTAATCTGGGAGAACCGGGTTTGAGTCCCCACTCCTTGTCCTCGTGCTGCTGCTGGTGTGACTTTGGGTCAGTCACAAGTGATTTCAGAGCTGTTCTCTCAGGAGCAGAAGAAGAAGAGACTGGATTTATACCCCGCCCTTCACTTGCTTGGAGTCTCGGAGCGGCTTACAAACTCCTTTCCCTTCCTCTCCACAACAGACACCCTGTGGGGTAGGCGGGGCTGAGAGAGCTCGGAGACAGCTGTCCTTGAGAGAACAGCTCTGACAGAATTACAGCTTGCCTAGGGTCATCCAGCAGGTGCAAGTGGAGGAGTGGGGAATCAAACCCGGTTCTCCCAGATTAGAGTCCGTGCTCCTAACCTCAGCCCCACCTACCTCACAGGCAGTGTTCCCTCTAAGGTGAGTTAGTGTGAGCTAGCTGACAGTTTTTTAGGCTCAGGTTCACACATTTTTGTCTCAGCTCAGGAAAGATGGCTCCAGAGCAAACTCACTGATGCAGTAGCCAAATTGCCTGCTCACAACTTTAATGCCAGGAGCTCAGAGAGTGGGATTTTTGCTCACAGGACTCCACAGTTTAGAGGGAGCATTACTCACAGGGTGTCAGTTGTAGGGAGGGGAAGAAGAGAAGAGATTGGATTTATGCCCCGCCCTTCACTACCCAAGGGAGTCTCAGAGCGGTTTACAAATTTCTTTCCCTTCCCCTCCCCTGGGAGGTAGGTGGGGCTGAGGGAGCTCTGACAGAAACTGCTCTTTTCCAAGAACTGTTGGGCCAGAACTATGGCTTGTCCAAGGTCATCCAGCAGGTGCAAGTGGAGGAGTGGGGAATCAAACTCGGTTCTCCCAGATTAAAGTCCGCGCACTTAACCACTACGCCAAACTGGAAGGGAAAGGAGATTGTGAGCCGCTCTTAGACTCCCTCTGGTAGTGAAAGGCGGGCGGGGTATAAATCCAGTCTCTTCTTCTGTTCTCGTGTCTATCTGTACAACAACCCAGCAAGGTAGGTCAGGCTGAGAGAGTGTGACTGGCCCAAGGTCACCCAGTGGTCTTCCATGGGACATGTGGGAATTCGAACCTGGGTCTCCCACATCTTAGTCCGATACTCTTAACAGCAATACCACACCGGAAGAATTGGGCTTGTGTACCAATAGAATATGTCCCTGGGTAGACTCTTCAGAAGGTCTTGGTTCCTTTTTAAAATTGCGTCGCTCCCAAGGAGTTGCCCTGTCAGCCACAGGGACCTTACGGCGCCTGCAGGACTAATGGGACGGCCAACCTCCAGGGGCGGCCTGGAGATCTCTCAGAATTACTGTTGATCTCTAGAGTACAGAGATCGGTTTCCCTGGAAGATTACAGCTGTATCAGAGAGCAGACTCTATGGTAAACCATAGAGTCCAGGAGAAACAGACGTCCTAGAATGCCTCTGCTCCCCAAACTCCACCCTCCCAAATCTCCAGGAATTTTCCCCACGCCAGAGTTGGCATCCCAGTGTAACGCTGTCAGCATCTCTTGGACTAGAGAAACTCACTTTGGCCACCCCTGGACTAGAGAGACTCCTTCCGATGGACAAAGCTCTCTTCTGTACAGGGATATAAAAAGAAACAGCTAACCGTCATAGAAGATTTAACGATATTTCTTTGTAGCGTCTTACTTGGCTTGCCGGCTGCCAGGCCACTCCTGAAGGTATTTTTCTCCTGTTGCCCTTTTTATTGCGGGATGCTGGTTTCAGCCCCTTTGGGCCAATGTGTGCGGATCCAGCCTGACGGTCCGGAGAGGGCGTTCTGCGGGTCCATCCAAATCTATGGGGGGGATGAGAGTTTTATGGCTTTGGCAGAGCTCCGTTTCTACCGCACGGTGCAGCTCGCTCGAGCACCCATGCTCAGAGCTCCCTCCAAGCTCCACTGATTAGTTTGTGGAAGTGAGTGAATCGGAACACGGGGCACATTTCCAGAGTGCAGCCTTTGGCGTGTGTAAGCTCCCGGTTGCAAGGTGCAGGGCTGGTCTGGAACCCCGAAGGACTGAGTCCAGGTAGATTGAAAGCACTGGCTTGGTGAGGTCGCTGGCTTTTCTCTGAGTAAAGTTGTAGAGGAGGAGGAGATTGGATTTATATTATACCCCGTCCTGCACTACCCGAAGGAGTCTGACAATCTCCTGCCCCTTCCCCTCCCCACAACAGACACCCTGTGAGGCAGGCGGGGCTGAGAGAGCTCTTCCGAGGACTGCCTTTGAGAGAACAGCTCTGAGAGAACTTGTGACTGACCCAGGGTCACACCAGCAGCTGCATGTGGAGGAGTGGGGAATCAAACCCGGCTCTCCCAGATGAGAGTCTGCGCTCCTAACCACAACAGCAAACTGACTCTTATTCCATAGTGACCTGGATGGCCCAGACTAGATGGATCTCATCAGACCTCAGAAGCTAAACAGGGACGGCCTTGGTCAGTACTTGGTTGGGAAACCACGGAGGAAGTCCAGGGGTTGCCACACTGAGGCAAGCAATGGCAAACCACCGCTCTTTTGTCTCTTGCTTTGAAAACCCTACAGCAGGTGTCCTCGACCTTTTTGAGCCTGCCTTTGCAGTTCTGACGTAGCACGGTCGCTGCAGCTACAAAATGGAGGGGAGCCGTCCACAAAATGGCTGCCGCAGCTTCCCTTCAGCCGCCCCGTGAAGATCTTTGTGCTTGGTGTAGTCGTTAAGAGCGCAGACTGTCGTCTGGGAGAACCGGGTCTGATGCCCTGCTCCTCCACATGCAGCTGCTCTTGTGAACTTGGGTCAGTCACAAGTTCTCTCAGAGCTGTTCTCTCAGGAGCAGTCCTCGAAAGAGCTCTCTCAGCCCCACTTGCCTCCAGGGGTGTCTGTTGTGGGAAGGAAAGGGGATTGTAAGCCACTCTGAGACTCCTTTGGGTAGTGAAGGGCAGAGGTATAAATCCAATCTCTTCTTGGGAGCCAGTTTGGTGTAGTGATTGGGAGCGCGGACTCTAATCTGGGAGAACCGGGTTGGATTCCCCACTCCTCTTCCACATGCAGCTGCTGGTGTGAACTTGGGTCAGTCACAAGTTCTTTCAGAGCTGTTGTCTCAAGGGCAGTCCTCGGAAGAGCTCTCTCAGCCCTACCTGCCTCACAGGGGGTCTGTTGAGGGGAGGGGAAGGAGGTTGTAAGCCGCTCTGAGACTTCTTCAGGTAGTGAAGGGCAGGGTATAAATCCAATCGATTATTATTATTATAATATTAATAATAATAATAATCAGACCCTTGGTTCATCAAAGTCAGTCCTGTCCTTTCTGACTGGCAGCAACTCTCAGGCAGAAGTCTTTCACATCATCTCCTGCCTTGTCCTTTTAACTAGAAATGTCAGAATTTGAACCTGGGACTTTCTGCATACCAAGCAGAGGCTCTACCGCTGAGCCACAGCCCTCCATTCCCTTGGTCTATCAAGATCACGACTGTCTACTCAGGCCGGCAGCCGCTCTCCGGAATCTCAGGCTGACATCTTTCACATCATCTGCAGCCTGGTCCTTTTAACTGGAGATGCTGGTTTAGTGTAGTGGTTCGGAGCGCGGAGTCTCATATGGGAGAACCGGGTTTGATTCCCCACTCCTCCACCTCCACCAGTTGCTGGTGTGTCCTTGGGTCGGTCACAAGTTCTCTCAGAGCTGTTCTCTCAAGGGCAGTCCTCGAGAGAGCTCTTTCAGCCCCACCTACCTCACAAGGTGTCTGCTGTGGGGAGGGGAAGGAGGTTGTAAGCCGCTCTGAGACTCCTTCGGGTAGTGAAGGGCAGGGTGTAAATCTTGTCTTCTCTTCTGCGGTGGCAGCTGCTCCCGAAGCGATGTTTTTAAAAATCCGCCCAGCCAATCAGAAGCCACGCTGTGTGAAAGCTCTCCTGGCCCCGCCCGCTTTCTAAAAACACTTTGGTGGGTGCCGCGTCGGGGACCCCGGGTTGCCACGAGCCGGCTGACCGCTGACGGCACTTTCCGCCCCCAAAGCCGGTCAGGCAGCTCCCTGCTCTCGCCCTCCAACCTGTCCCTGCGGTGTTGGGCCCCGGGGCCAACCGCTGGCAAGGCCCCGCCCAGCTCTGCTCTTGCTGTGTGCTTGGGGCCTGTTACCACACAACACTTCTGTGTAAACAGCAGGCGCAGCGGTTGCTCAAGGCACAGTCTCAGGATGTGTGTTGCAACAACAGTGCCTGATTATCTGCTAGGTTTCGGGGATGCGAGGTTCTGGGCGGAAGGGTTACCAGGTCACACGTATGCGCTTCCCTCACTAAGATTCCTGGAAGAGCTGCGCCTGGGGGGGGGGGGCGGGCGGGCCAGGAACCCAGCTGGGCATTGAATGGTTCCCCGTTGGGGAGGTGTTTAACCCCAGCTTGGTGTCCCGCAGTTAAAAAGGACCGGGTAGTAGGTGATAGGAAAGACCTCCGCCCGAGACCCTGGAGAGCTGTAAAGAGGGGCCGTGGCTCAGTGGAAGAGCCTCTGCTTGGCGTGCAGAAGGTCCCAGGTTCAATCCCCAGTTAGAAGGACCAGGCAGGAGGGGATGGGAAAGACCTCCGCCTGAGACCCTGGAGAGCTGTAAAGAGGGGCTGTGGCTCAGTGGTAGAGCCTCTGCTTGGCATGCAGAAGGTCCCAGGTTCAATCCCCGGCATCTCCAGTTGAAAGGACCAGGCAGGAGGTGATGGGAAAGACCTCCGCCTGAGACCCTGGAGAGCTGTAAAGAGGGGCTGTGGCTCAGTGGTAGAGCCTCTGCTTGGCATGCAGAAGGTCCCAGGTTCAATCCCCGGCATCTCCAGTTGAAAGGACCAGGCAGGAGGTGATGGGAAAGACCTCCGCCTGAGACCCTGGAGAGCTGCAAAGAGGGGCTGTGGCTCAGTGGTAGAGCCTCTGCTTGGCATGCAGAAGGTCCCAGGTTCAATCCCCGGCATCTCCAGTTGAAAGGACCAGGCAGGAGGTGATGGGAAAGACCTCCGCCTGAGACCCTGGAGAGCTGTAAAGAGGGGCTGTGGCTCAGTGGAAGAGCCTCTGCTTGGCATGCAGAAGGTCCCAGGTTCCATCCCCGGCATCTCCAGTTGAAAGGACCAGGCAGGAGGTGATGGGAAAGACCTCCGCCTGAGACCCTGGAGAGCTGTAAAGAGGGGCTGTGGGCTCAGTGGAAGAGCCTCTGCTTGGCATGCGGAAGGTCCCAGGTTCAATCCCCGGCATCTCCAGTTGAAAGGACCAGGCAGGAGGTGATGGGAAAGACCTCCGCCTGAGACCCTGGAGAGCTGTAAAGAGGGGCTGTGGGCTCAGTGGAAGAGCCTCTGCTTGGCATGCGGAAGGTCCCAGGTTCAATCCCCGGCATCTCCAGTTGAAAGGACCAGGCAGGAGGTGATGGGAAAGACCTCCGCCTGAGACCCTGGAGAGCTATAAAGAGGGGCTGTGGCTCAGTGGAAGAGCCTCTGCTTGGCGTGCAGAAGGTCCCAGGTTCAATCCCCGGAAGCATCTCCAATTAGAAAGGACCAGGTAGTAGGGGATGTGAAAGACCTCCGCCTGAGACCCTGGAGAGCTGTAAAGAGGGGCTGTGGCTCAGTGGAAGAGCCTCTGCTTGGCATGCAGAAGTTCCCAGGTTCAATCCCCAGCATCTCCAGTTAAAAAGGACCAAGCAGGAGGTGATTGGAAAGACGTCAGCCTGAGATTCCAGAGAGTGGCTGCCGGCCTGAGTAGACAATCGTGATCTTGGGAATGGGGGGCTATGGCTCAGCGGTAGAGCCTCAGCTTGGTATGCAGAAGGTCCCAGGTTCAAATCCTGACATTTCCGGTTAAAAGGACCAGGCAGGAGGTGATGGGAAAGACTTCTGCCTGAGAGTTGTTGCCAGTCAGAAAGGACAGGACTGACTTTGATGAACCAAAGGTCTGAACCAATTATTATTATTATTATTAATAATAATAATAATAATAATAGATTGGATTTATACCCCACCCTTCACTACCCGAAGGAGTCTCAGAGCGGCTTACACTCTCCTTTCCCTTCCCCTCCCCTCAACAGACCCCCTGTGAGGTAGGTGGGGCTGAGAGAGCTCTTCCGAGGACTGCCCTTGAGACAACAGCTCTGAAAGAACTTGTGACTGACCCAAGGTCACACCAGCAGCTGCATGTGGAGGAGGAGTGGGGAATCCAACCCAGTTCTCCCAGATTAGAGTCCGTGCTCTCAACCACTACACCCAACTGGCTCTTCACGATTCCATGTGTTAGGGGAAACCGAAGCCGTTCTTTTGGAAGCAGGTGCTCACCTTCCCAGAGGTGGGGCTGGAAAACACCATCAAGTCACACAGCCTATAGATTTTGAGACCCCGCTGGGGTTTTCAGTGCAAGGGACGCTCAGAGCTGGTTTGCCCTTGCCTGCCTCTACACAGCAAACCTGGACTTCCTTGGTGGTCTCCCATCCAAGTAGTAAAATTAACATCGGCGGCGTAGGATCGCTGGCGCTTTGTTGCCGACTGAAGCCACAGAATGGCCCCCTCAGTCGCCAGCTGCCGATCTCCTGCCATGAATATCTCCTCTCGATAGGAGGAACTCCCTTGGGCCCACATCAGTGAGTTTCTAGCCCTCGAGGCGTTTCCGAGCCACCTTTGGAGGAGGGAGGGCTGCTGCTGGGTGTCACGGCCCATTGCTTCTCTCCCTCAGATGGGCGCTCCTTGTGATCCGGTTGGCTGGTCATGCGTGCTGCTCCGCTGGGGCTTGCGAACTTGAAACCCGACCGGGGGACGTGAGCCTGTCCGGTTTGCTCCCCTCACATCCTGTTTGAGTCTCCTACACGAGCCTTCCAAGAGCGCACGGCAAAGGACAGTGGAGGTGAGGAAGGCGAAACATTCGCCCGGGGCTCTTCCTGTTTCTCCATCTTACGGAGCTGGGATATTGGATACTCCAGATATTTGGGGGGGGTGGGGGGGAGCAGTAGACCTTTTTGCTGCTGTGATATGCGGTACCTTGGCTGACCGTGGCAGAGCGGTTCCACAGACTGCGACTGCAAGTCTGTACGGGGAACTATAAGGTTTAAGAACATAAGAGAAGCCAATGTTGGATCAGGCCAGTGGCCCCTCCAGTCCAACACTCTGAGTCACACAGTGGCCAGAAACACCAGGTGCCCTCAGGAGGTCCAGCAGTGGGGCCAGGAGGACACCAGAAGCCCTCCCACTGTTGCCCCCCCCCCATCAAGCACCAAGAAGACAGAGCATCACTTGCCCCAGTTCCTATCTATACTTTGTGGCTAAGAGCCACTGGTGGACCTCTGCTCCATATATTCATCTAATTTCATGTTGTTTTTATCTGTTTTAAATGTTTTAATGTATTTATATGTGAGCCGCTCTGAGCCCGCTTGTCGGGGAGAGTGGCATATAACGGGTGGGCCCAGCTTCCCCTAGATCAGGGGTGGGCAAATTGCGGCCCGGGGGCCACATGCGGCCCGCCACAGAGTGTTTTGCGGCCCGCCAAGACAGTCGGCCATGTGGTGTGATAGGGTACATTTGTCTCATTAAACTGATTCTAAAATTAAATGTGCTTGCAGCTATAGATGATATGAAATTAGCACAATAAATAAACTGAATAAAACTACCACTATTTTATTTAATTTATATTTATTGATTTTCATGATACAATTTATCCCTTTTCTGAGATGCAAAGTTAACTAATGAATGCCATCATTTTAAAAAGTGCGGCCCTCCGCTCCCACAAAGTGGCCCCCGAGCCAAAACAGTTGCCCACCCCGGGCATATAAGCCTAATGAATGAATAAATATATAATGAATGAATAAATAAATATATAAATAATTCCCTCGTGAAGCCGTCCATGCTTGTAGCTGCCACCACCTCCAGTGGCAGTGAATTCCATGTGTGAATCACTCTTTGGGTAGAGAAAGTATTCCAACCCTTTTATCGTTATAAGTTGCCCTTTTCTGCACTTTTTCCAATGCTATAATATCTTTTTTGAGGTGTGGCGACTAGAACTGTACACAGTACTCCAAATGAGGTCGCACCATCGATTTATACAGGGGCATTCTGATACTGGCTGATTTGTTTTCAGTTCCCTTCCTAATAACCCCCAACATAGCGTTGGCCTTTTTCATTGCAGTCGCACACTGTCTTGACATTTTCATTGAGTTATCTACCACGACTCCCAAGATCTCTCTCTTGTTCAGTCTCCGCCAGTTCGGACCCCATCAACGTGTATTTATAGTCAGGATTTTTGGCTCCAATGTGCATCACTTTGCACTTAGCTACATTAAACCCCATTTGCCACGTTGATGCCCACTCGCCATCCTCGACAGATCCCTTTGGAGTGCCTCACAATCCTCCCTTGTTCTCACCACCCTGAACAACTTCGTGTCATCTGCAAATTTAGCCACTTCACTGCTTACTCCCAACTCCAAATAATTAATAAACAAGTTAAAAACCATTGGACCGAGTACTGATCCCTGCAGTACCCCACTGCTTACCTCCCTCCACTGAGAAAATTGCCCATTTATACTCACTCTCCATTTCCTTTTAATTAGCCAGTTTTTGATCCACAAAAGGACTTGTCCTTTTATCCCATGACTATTGAGCTTACTTAGGAGCCTTTGATGTGGAACTTTATCAAAAGCTTTCTGGAAGTCAAGGTAAACAACATCTATTGGGTCCCCCTTGTCCACATGTTTGTTTACTCCCTCAAAGAACACTAACAGGTTAGTGAGACGAGATCTTCCCTTACAGAACCCATGCTGAGTCTGCCTCAATAGATTTTGTTCATCAATGTGCCTACTAATTTTTTCCTTAATAACCGTTTCCACCAACTTGCCCAGTATCGACGTCAGACTGACTGGCCTGTAATTTCCTGGATCTCCTCTGGAACCCTTTTTAAAGATGGGAGTGACATTCACTACCTTCCAGTCCTCAGGAATGGAGGCCGATTTTAAGGAAAGATTACATATTTTTGTCAGGAGATCCACAAGTTCGCATTTGAGTTCTTTCCGAACTCTCGGATGTATGCCATCTGGGCCCGGTGATTTATTTGTTTTTAAGTTGTCTGTCAGTCGTAGGACCTCCTCTCTCGTCACCTCAATCTGACTCAGGTCTTTCAACCCCCCTCCCGAAATCAGCGGTTTTGGAGTGGGCAGGCACTCCTCATCTTCCACAGTGAAGACAGAGGCAAAAAAATGCATTCAGCTTCTCAGCCGTTTCCCTATCATCCTTCAGTACTCCTTTCACCCCTCGGTCATCCAAGAGCCCCACTGCTTCCCTGGCTGGTTTCCTACTTCCTACAGCGTCCCTTGTATGTACTTACAATTCCGGTCGTGCTCCACCACACGCGATTGTGAGACCGTCGAGAGCCGCTGCAGTCTGAGTAGACGATGCTGACGTTGATGGATCAAGGGTCTGATCCAGTGGAAGAGCCTCTGCTTGGCATGCAGAAGGCCCCAGGTTCAGTCCCCGGCATCTCCAGTTAAAAGGGACCAGGCAGGAGGTGATGGGAAAGACCTCTGCCTGAGACCCTGGAAAGCAGCTGCCAGTCTGAGTAGACAATCCTGAGGGACCAAAGGGGGGGGGGGAGGGCTGTGGCTCAGTGGAAGAGCCTCTGCTCGGCATGCAGAAGGTCCCAGGTTCAATCCCCGGCACCTCCAGTTAAAAAGGACCAGGCAGGAGGTGATGGGAAAGACCTCCACTTGAGACCCTGGAGAGCTGTCAAGAGGGGCTGTGGCTCAGTGGCAGAGCCTCTGCTTGGCAGGCAGAAGGTCCCAGGTTCAATCCCCGGCATCTCCAGTTAAAAGGACCAGGCAGTAGGTGATGGGAAAGACCTCCGCCTGAGACCCTGGAGAGCGGCTGCCAGTCTGAGTAGACAATACTGATCTTGATGGACCGAGGATCTGATTCAGAAGGAGGCAGCCCCGTATGGGCATATGTTGTACTGACTGACGCGAGTGATTTTGCGTGTTGAATGTAGAGTGTTTGTGGCCACGTGGCATCATATTTAGTAAGTGTGTCTATATAATCATAGAAGCTGCCTTCTGCTGAGTCAAGACCACTGGTCCATCAAAGTCAGTCGTGTCTTCTCAGACTGGCAGCCGCTCTCCAGGGTCTCAGGCAGAGGTCTTTCATAGGGTCGTCATAATCCAGAAGTAACTTGACGTCACTTAAGGCCCACCACACTGCCTGATCGTCATAGACAGAGCAAGAATGGCGGCCGTATTATCCTGTCCGTAGCAATAGAAAAGAGCAAGCGTCCAGGAGCACCTTCAAGACTAACCAAATTTGTGGCAGGGGACGAGCTTCCGTGAGTCTCTGTTCACTTGTTCAGCTCCTCCCCTGCCACAAATTTTGTAAGTCTTTAAAGTGCTCCTGGACTCTGGCTCTTTTCTGCTGATCCTTGTAGCGGGAGATGTTGGGAATTGAACCTGGGTCCTTCTGCATGCGAATGCTCTACCACTGGAGGAGAAGAAGAGGAGACTGGATTTATACCCCGCCCTTCACTACCCGCAGGAGTCTCAGAGGGGCTTACAAACTCCTCTCCCTTCCCCTCCCCACAACAGACACCCTGAGAGGCAGGTGAGGCTGAGAAAGCTCTGACAGAAACTGCTCTTTCGAGAACAGCTCTGACAGAACTATGGCTTGCCCAAGGTCACAACAGCAGCTGCATGTGGAGGAGTGGGGAATCAAACCCAGTTCTCCCAGATTAGAGTCTGCGCTCCTAACCACTACCCCAAACTGGCTCTGAGCCACAGCCCCTCCCCAGGTTTGGTCCACTGAGCACAGGATTGTCTACTCAGACTGGCAGTGGCTCTCTAGGCTCTCAGGCCGAGATCTTTCACCTCACCTCCTGCCTGGTCCTTTTAAAACTGGAAATGTCAGCGATTGAACCTGGGGCCTTCTGCATGCCAAGCAGATGCTCTGCCACTGAGATACAGCTCCTCTTTACAGCTCTCCAGGGTCTCAGGCTGAGGTCTTTCCCATCACCTCCTGCCTGCTCCTTTTTAAGGGAAGATGCTGGGGATTGAACCTGGGGCCTTCTGCATGCCAAGCAGATGCTCTGCCACTGAGATACAGCTCCTCTTTACAGCTCTCCAGGGTCTCAGACGGAGGTCTTTCCCATCACCTCCTGCCTGCTCCTTTTTAAGGGAAGATGCCGGGGATTGAACCTGGGACCTTCTGCCTGCCAAGCAGAGGCTCTTCCACTGAGCCATGGCCTCTCTCCGGGGTCTCAGGCGGAGGTCTTTCACATCACCTCCTGCCTGGTCCTTTTAGCTGGAGGTGCCGGGGATTGAACCTGGGACCTTCTGCATGCCAAGCAGAGGCTCTGCCACTGAGCCACAGCCCCTCTTTACAGCTCTCCAGGGTCTCAGACGGAGGTCTTTCCCATCATCTCCTGCCTGGTCCTTTCAACCGGAGATGCCGGGGATTGAACCTGGGACCTTCTGCCTGCCAAGCAGAGGCTCTGCCACTGAGCCACGGCCCCTCTTTACAGCTCTCCAGGGTCTCAGGCGGAGGTCTTTCCCATCACCTCCTACCTGGTCCTTTTTAACTGGAGAGGCCGGGGATTGAACCGGGGACCTTCTGTGTGCGGAGCAGAGGCTCTGCCACTGAGCCAGGGCCAATGCTGTCTCTAAGCTGTGGAGTCCTGTGAGCAAAAATTCCACTTTGTGAGCTACTGGCATTCACGTTGTGAGCAAGCAGTTTGGCTGCTGCATAAATCAGTTTGCTCTGGAGCCATCCTTCCTGAGCTAAGGCAAAAATCTGTGAGCTGGAGGCTAAAAAACTGTGAGCTAGCTCACACTAACTGAGCTTAGAGGGAACACTGGCCACGGCTCCCCTCTCCTCCCAAGCCTCTGAACTGATGAAGACAATCGCACTCCGCACTTTCCTCCCTTTGTCCTCTGGTGCGGTCCCTTCCACTCCCCCTCCCAGGTTCCGTGAATGGGGAAATGGCTCATTTCACATTCCTCCCCAGTCCAGGTGGAGGGGATGAGTCACAGGTGAGCAGGTTGGGACTGGCAGGTGAGTCGGATCGGGCTTGGCGGTCGGGCTCTCGCCATGCTAGGAGAGGCCATGGAGGGTGGGTGGGGGAGGTCGTGCAAGGGGAGCTCAGAGCCAGAACCCCCCACCCTGCCAGTGCATGGCTGGAAAAAGGCTTGGCGGTATGTGTGTGTGTCGGCAACAGGATCCTGCCCATCGCTATCAACATGCGTGCGCATGACACTCCTTAACTGCGCCGTTCCCCCTTGCGTGCCGGCAGCCGGATTCCAACCGTCTCCAACCGTTCTCCATTTTACCCCGGAGGCGGTTCTTAATTAAGGCGGGCCCGCTGCTTGTACCGGCAAGACTCTGCCCTCGGAGGGAGATGCAGTAACGAGCGTGCTCATGAACTTGTGCAAAGTGCATATCCCCCCCTCACAGGGAGGCTGGGGCCCTCATGCATTCTCTGGGTTTTTTTGGGGGGGGGAGGATGAACCACATCTATGGAGCGAAAGACTGGACTCCTTTATCACGGACAGGAATCCCATGTGGAAAGTAACTGGGGTCGGTACACAAATTCCCAAAAGAGAGCAGTTTGGGATTGTATTTGTTTAATTTGTTTACTTCATTTATATCCCACCTTTTAATTTTTTTATTTATTTATTGGATTTAGCCCCTGCCCTCCCCACCGAGGCAGGCTCAGGGTGGCTTATGTAAAAAAATTTTTTTAGAACAATTAAAAAACATAAAATCTAAATCCAGTCATGATCCAATATCTCCGTAGTAGGCGTCAGTTAGTACAGACTTAGTTGACAGAAAAGATCGCAGGGAAGCTCCGAGTTATATCAGGATGTTAAATGCGGTCAAATAAATGCCTGGCGGAAGAGTTCCGTCTTTCAGGTCCTGCGGAATTGGAGTAGCTTCTGCAGGGCCCTGGTGTCCTCTGGGAGCTTGTTCCACCAGCGTGGCGCTGCCACAGAGGAGGCCCTGGCGATGGCCAGTCTGGCCTTTTTACGGCCAAGGGGCACTAGGAGATTTTATGTCCCTGAACACAGTGCTCTCTGGGGAACATGTGGGGAAAGGTGGACCCTCAGGTATGCTGTCCCCTGACCATAAAGGGCCCCAATGGGGGCCCCAAAGTAGATTACCTCAGGGGTTGCCCAACGTGGTGCCCACTAAGTGTTTTTAGAACGTGGCTGGGGACTAGGTGGGGCTGTTGGAGGTTTGATGGTCTGGGCAGATTTTTACAAATGTTCCATTGGCAGCAGCTGCCCCCACAGCACAAGGATCTTCCCTTGGTGACTGAAGGAAAGCTGTGGCGGCCATTTTGTGGCTGCCCTCACATTTGCCAGTGGCCATTTTGTGGCAGTGCCCACCGCCCTGTCTCAGAATCCCAAAGGGGCCCCCAGGCTCAAAAAGGTTGGAGGCCCCTGGCTTACATCCTTCTCCTTTCCACCCATTTTGTCTTCACAACCGTCGTGTGAGGTAGGTTCAAGCTTGAGAGTGTGGGGCTGGCATCCATGGCGGAGCGGGGATTCGAACCTATGCCTCTTAGTTTGACGCTCTTAAGAAGAAGAGGAGACTGGATTTTTACCCCACCCTTCACTGCCCGAAGGAGTCTCAGAGTGGCTTACAATTTCCTTCCCCTCCCCACAATTTCCTTCCCCTCCCCACAACAGACACAACAGTGAGGCAGGTGGGGCTGAGAGAGCTCTTTCGAGGACTGCTCCTGAGAGAATAGCTCTGACAGAACCATGGCTTGCCCAAGGTCACACCAGCAGCTGCACGTGGAGGCGTGGGGAATCAAACCCAGTTAAGAGCGCAGACTCTGATCTGGGAGAACCGGGTTTGATTCCCCACTCCTCCACATGCAGCTGCTGGTGTGACCTTGGGCGAGCCATAGTTCTGTCAGAGCTGTTCTCTCAAGGGCAGTCCGCGCTCCTGACCACTATACCAAGCTCGCACTGCTCGACATTGGGTTGAGTACAGGCAGACCTTTCCCTCTCTGGAGTCAAGCTCTGAAGCTCAGTTCTGTACATTTCCCATGCCTGCTGTCGGGTTGCCAACTCAGGACTTGTCAATTCCTGGAGGTTTGGGGTGTTACCTGAGGAAGGGGGGGATTTGGGGAAGGATTTCACCTAGACACTCTTGTATACCATAGACCTAGAGGTTTGCAGCGCTAGCATGCCAGCAGTGACCAGCATTAACTGGCTAGCACCCGGGACGTAAGCAAGCCAAACCCCCATCCTCCACGAAGTTCTGCAAAAGGAAACGAGGCGGAAGATGAACATGCAAATTGTTCAATGTGCACAGGAATTTAATTTTTTAAAAAAAGAAAAAGGCAGGATCCAGAGTGACAGCTGACCCCGAGTTCAACTTTCGAGAACATACATCTGTGAGGCAGACTGGGGGAAGTCGGCCTGATGAAGAATCCACTGGTTGCTTCTCTTGTCATACTTGCTTGCACCCCAAAGGAGTCTGGGGTTTGAATCCTCTTCCCTGGGAAGGAACCTTTTCCTGCTTGTGGCTTTGTTGGAAGAGGGGAAAGCACGACGGAGGGGTGAAAGAGGACTGTGGAGTCATGGGTGGCGGGGAGATCTGTTCCCCGGGGCACACTCAGTTTGGTGTAGTGGTTAAGTGCGCGGACTCTAATCTGGGAGAACCGGGTTTGATTCCCCACTCCTCCACATGCAGCTGCTGGTGTGACCTTGGGTCAGTCACAAGTTCTCTCAGAGCTGTTCTCTCAGGAGCAGTCCTTGAAAGAGCTCTCTCAGCCCCACCCACCTCACAGGGACTGTAGTGGGGAGAGGAAGGGAAAGGAGATTGTGAGCCACTCTGAGACTCCGAGTGAAGGGCGGGGTATAAATCCAGTCTCCTCATCTCTTCTCTTCAAGACCCACCCGCTTTCTAACAACACTTGGTAGGCATCTTGGCACCCACGGGCTCCCCGTAGGGGACCCTTTATCTAATCCCATAAGGCTTGCGTTTCTCTAATCTCATAAAAGTACTGCTGGCATAGAGCTTCCTACAACGCTCGCAATTTTCCTGTCACTCAAGGGCTTGACAAACCCCAGACCTAGAAATTTCATGGCAACGCCCAGTATTTTCTGCAGTGATTTTATTGTAGTGGCTCTCATCTCAGCAGGCCTCGCGTGAAGCACAAACAGGCAGCGTGGTGGAGTGGCTAAAATGTTGGACGAGAATCTGGGAAACCCGGGTTCAAATCCTGACTCCTTGGTCAAAGCTCGTGGGATGATCGTGGGCCAGTGACACACCCTCAGCCTAACCTTCCTCACAGGGTTGTTGTGAGGGTAAAACAGAAGAGAGGAGAGCGATGTAAAAGCCACCTTGGGTCCCCCTTGAGAGAGAAAGGCAGGAGATCGAGTAAATAAAAAGTAGCCCAGACAAGCCGATCTCGTCAGATCTTGGAAGCTGAGCAGGGCCAACCCTGACAAATACTTGGAAGGACGACCTCCAAGGAATACCAGGGCTGGGACGCAGAGGCAGGCAAATACCAAGCCACTTCTCTGAAACGTCCTAGCCTCACTAGGCGTCGCCAGAAGTCACCTTGACTTCCAGGCATAGAATCATATAAGGTGGACGGGGCCACACAGACCATCTCGTCCAACCCCCTGCCCAATGCGGGACCAGCCTAAAGCATCTCTGGTGAATATCCATCCAGCCTCTTCTTGAAAGCTGACAGGGAAGGGGAGCTCGCCGCCTCCCCAGGCAGCTGATTCCACCTTTGAACCACTCTGACCGTGAAAAAGTTCTTCCTAATATCCAGCTGATACCTTTCTACATAGAATTTAAACCCGCTGCTTCGGGTCCTCTCCTCTGCTGCCAGCTGGAACAGCTCCCTGCCCTCCTCCAAATGACAGCCTTTCAAATATTTAAAGAGAGCAATCGTGTCCCCCCCTCAATCTCCTCTTCTCCAAACTAAACATTCCCAAGGCCCTTAGCCTTTCCTCGTAGGGCTTCTTGGTCTCCAGGCCCCCGATCATCCTCGTCCCTTTCCTCTGCACCCTCTCGATTTTGTCCACATCCTTTTTTGAAGCGAGGCCTCCAGAACTGCCCACAGGACTCCAGGTGTGGCCTGACCAAGGCAGGATACAGAGGGGCTACGACCTCCTGCGATTTCGATGCTGTGGCTCTTTTTAATACAACTCAAGACTGCATTTGCCTTTTTGGACACCGCATCACACCGACTGCTCATAGTCAGTTTACAGTCCACACAAAAATAAAAACAAATTTATGCTTTCTCGTTGGACTGTTTTCCCTTTTGGCATGCCGACACCTGCGTGTGAAAGTTCTTGTCACGGCTTGTTTACAGGTTAACCGCATTCGGTTGCGGGAGACGAATTTGTTTCTTAGCCTGCTGCTTTCCATACTGGCTCCAACGTTCAATTTAATGGAGTTTTTCAAAAGCAAAAGTCAGCAGCGGGGGAGACGTTACGAGGGGGTTACGGGCCCAGCTTTCTGTTGTCATGAGTCTGCCTTCCCCTGCGTCTCCTGCTCGGACCGGCAGCAGCTCCCAAGGGTCTGGGGTCCAGAACAGCCTTTTCTGACACCCACTACCTTGCCAGGGATTGAATCTGGGACCTCCTGCACTGCGTCCAGCCCCCCTTCTTCTGTGCACAAAACCTTCCACTTCTCAATGTCACCCCAAATTAGAACATAAGAACATAAGAGAAGCCAATGTTGGATCAGGCCAATGGCCCATCTAGTCCAACACTCTGTCACACAGTTGCCAAAAACACCAGGGGCCCTCAGGAGGTCCAGCAGTGGGGCCAGGACACTAGAAGCCCTCCCACTGTTGTCCCCCATCAAGCACCAAGAATACAGAGCATCACTTGCCCCAGACTGAGAGTTCCTATCTATACCTTGTGGCTAAGAGCCCCTGATGGACCTCTGCTCCAGATGTTGATCCAATTCCCTCTTGAAGCCGTCCATGCTTGTAGCTGCCGCCACCTCCTGTGGCAGTGAATTCCACGTGTCAATCACTCTTTGGGTGAAGAAGTACTTCCTTTTATCCATTCTAACCCAACTGCTCAGCGATTTCATCGAGTACCCCCGAGTTCTTGTCTTGTGAGAAAGGGAGAAAAGTACCTCTTTCTCTACCTGCTCTATTCTCATGCATAATCTTATAAACCTCGATCATGTCACCAAGCGCTTCAACCTGTCTTCACAGGGAAAGTGTTCCAACCCCTTTGGTCATTCTAGTTGCCCTTTTCGGCACTTTTTCCATGCTATAATATCTTTTTTGAGCTTCTTCTTCCACTTTTTTGCCAATGTTCTCCTTTCCGCCCCTACGGCTGCGCCAGACTCAAGAGCCTTGTTTGGACTTGGCACAACTCCCAGAGCCCAGATAACTCCCCCTTGCTGCAGAATTCTTCAGGCCGCCCGCTACCTTGCAATCCTCCAAAGGATTGTGTGTCTCCTTCTTATAGGGACCCTGATATGGGGCGGGCTGATAAACTCTTAATTACAAGGTGGAAGAGCTGGAATTGTTCTGCTCCAGTCAGTCCAAAGGCCCCTCTAGTCAACCATTCTGTTTCCAAACAGCTGTCTGCGGAGAAAACCACAAGCACAGAGACAGCATCCTTTCCTTTGCTAGTCAGAAGCTAGACTGCCCCTAGATGGGGAGGTTCCACTTACTCTAGCTGTCATTTATTCACGCATTTCATTTATACGTTGTCTTTCTCCCGAACAGGGACCTAAAGCGGCGTACGCCATTCTCCTCTCCACCATTTTATTTTCACAACAACCTCACGAGGTAGTGAGGTGGTGACTTGATCCAAAGGCACCCCAACGGCCTTCCGTGGCAAAGTAGGAATTTGAATCCGGCTCTCTGAAATCCTAGTCTGGCATACTGACCACTATAACACACCTGTCCTCCTTCAGTTTGCCTAATCCATTTATTTAAGTCCAACAGAGAACTGCCATCTTGTGATCTGTCCATTAACGCAAGGTGGGATATTGTTCGGTACATGGTTGCCACCCTCCAGGTGGAGCCTGGAGGTCTCCTGGAATGACAGGCAACAGAGATCAGTTCCCCCAGGGAAGTGGCTGCTTTGGAGGGTGGTCTGTAGGTCATGGTATCCCGCTAAGGTCCCTCCCCAGTTGAAGGCCCGGAAAAAAACAGGAAAAATTCAGGGGAAAAAACCAGTTTTTTCCATTTTTTCCCTAAAACCTTTTTTGGTTTTTTTCCCCGAAAAAAAGAAAAAAAATTGATTATGGAATGTTTTATTTTAACACGATGAATAAATATTTTAAGACAAGGTGTTCGTATATTTTCCAAATCATTTCTAAAAAAATATGTCTGGTATCAGATTAATCTAATTTCTGTGCACTGAGGACAAGCAAGTCCTAGGTTACAAACTGAACTCTCCAATGCAGGAACAAGAAGCAAATTCTGTTTGTAATAATTGTTTGGATACCCTATATTTTTAATATGCTAGCTGTGGATCATTTCATGCCAAGTAAAATTGTCCATAGTCATATTTTATGTTCCTAAAGTAACAGAATGACTTTCAATCTGGAAAAGGAAAAAAAAGGGCTAATGTAGCATTTTTTTCAATTTTCCGCAAAATTTCCGTTTTTTCCCAGGGGAAAATGGAAAAAAAATTGGTTTTTTTCCCGGGCTTCAAAATTTCCAAAAATTTTACATCTTTATTCCCCACACTTCACCCTCCTTGGGCTTCACCCCCAAATATCCAGGGATTTTTGTATCAGATTTGGTTGCAAGCAGTGTTCCCTCTAAGCTGAGTTAGTGTGAGCTGGCTCACAGTTTCTTAGCCTCCGGCTCACCCATTTTCATCTTCGCTCAGGAAGGAAAGCTCCAGAGCAAACTAATCTATGCAGTTGCCAAATCGCTCGCTCACAACTTCAATGCCAGTTAGCTCACCAAGTAGAATTTTTGCTCGCAAGACTCCACAGCTTAGAGGGAGCATTGGTTGCAAGGTTTTGTCTCAGAAAACCATCTGAGAAGAGCCAGATCGCATTGTCAGCTTGAGAGCAGCAGTGATTCCCGTAGGATCCCCGATTCCCCTTTCTCCACCCTGGCTAACCCCATACTCGTCGCTGAGTCACTTCTTCCCGGAGGCTGCCAGCCAGAGAGCTTGCAATTTTTCCGCCGGGAGCCAGTCCTCTTTTGCATGAGGCAAGCACCCGAAGAATTACCCTCTTCGGCGAGCCGCCGTCTGAGGGATGAACACCGCTTTGTTCTTGTCTGGCGGGTCAAAAGGCGGGGGGAGTCGTGGGTTTGCCGAAGCATCGTCTGGCTCTCTCCTTGTTTACAACATGGTTGCTTCTGTCCCGAATATCTTGGCAACGTTTCAGGAAGTCTTGTTTTCGGTTGGTGGCCCCCTTTCCCCCAGTTTTTTCTCCGTCCCAAAGAAGTTTTGAGCGTCTGCCAAGTCGGCCAGTTGGCCCTTCTCAGGCGCATATTTTGATGGGTGTTTTTCCGCCCCCGAGCTCTGGTGTAGGAGACCTTATTTTATGATTGATTTATTTACTTCAGTTATGCCCCCCCCCCCATTGTTCCCAAGAGGGATCCAAGGTGGCTGAGGTAATCCTCCTCCTCTTCCGTTTTGTCCTCACGACTACCCTGCGAGGTAGGTTAGGCGGAGATTGTGTGACTGTGTGTGTTTAATTTCTATCCCACCACCCCTTAAGAGAAGAGATTGGATTTATACCCTGCCCTTCACTACCCGAAGGAGTCTCAGAGCGGTTTACAAACTCCTTTCCCTTCCCCTCCCCACAACAGACACCCTGTGAGGCAGGTGGGGCTGAGAGAGCTCCGTCAAGGATTGCCCTTGAGAGAACAGGTCTGAGAGAACTTGTGAGTGATCCAAGGTCATACCAGCAGCTGCAAGTGGAGGAGCGGGGAATCAAACCCGGCTCTCCCAGATTAGAGTCTGCGCTCCTGACCACTGTACCGAACTGGACCATAAGATTTGACATGCGAAGGCTGGGGAAAAAATATATATATATAATTTCCGTCCTGCCTTTCCCCTCAATGCTGATGTCGTTCTTCTTTCCTTCCCTCTATTTTATCCTCACAGCAACTCTGCGGGGTAGGTTAGGCTGAGATTGTGTGTCTGGCCCACAGTCGCCCAGCGGTGCCACCCCTAAGGAAGCCCCGCAAGATTTGACACAACGAGGCGAAAAAATATTTGTTCGTTTGTGTGTGTGACTGGTATTGGCTAATGTCATTCTACTCTGCTCCCCTATATTTTATCCTCACAGGAACCCTGTGAGGTAGGCCAGGTTGAGAGAGTGTGACTGGCTCAGGGACACCCAGCAAGTTTTTGTGGCAATGTGGGGATTTGAACCTGGTTCTCCCAGATCCTAATCCAACACACTAACCGCTACCCTACTCGGCCAGGAATTGCAACAGCCACTAAGTAATGACTCTTTCCCCCGAAGTGGGCTGATTTCCCACATTAACCTAGCCAGACCCCTCTCTCTGGTGTGTTTCATGCTGCTGGTTCTTGGGAAGTTAACCTGCCTCCATATCTCTGCCATGTCCCTATGAGGAGGAGAAAAGTATCGGCTCATCCTCAGGCCTGTAGCTATGGTGTGGCGTTTCGGGGCTCCACCCCCTCAAGCATGAGGTGCACCCCAGAACAGCTGCTGCCCCTCTCCCACATCCTTTCCCCTCCTCTGACATTAAAAGGGCCCTCCAGCTGATCGACGGGAGCACGTAGCCCGCCGGCCAGCTGGAGGGTCCTTTCAATCTTGCAGCTGCCCCTCTCCCTCTCCTCTTCCAAGATTTAAAGGGCCTTCCAGATGATCAGTGGGCTACCTGAAAATTGACAGTGAGAGGGCCTGGTGCACCTCCTGAGAGGTTCTAGTCGGGGGGGGGGTGCTGCCACTGAAAAGGCCCTGTCTCGTGCACCCCCAAGATGAGCTTCTTTGATGGGTGGGTCCCAGTCAGGAGGGCATCTCCCTGTGATCTTAATTCCCCGGGCAGGAACAGTTCAGCCTTTCGTCACCAGCATCTGGAGAGTTGCGGCCTCCTCTTCCTGCTGTCCTGGTGATGAAACTTCACAACTGCGCCCAGGTTTCCTAGAGCAATCGCTGAGCTGAACTTAATGCCTGGGATTCAGTCTTGTGGGGACAGACCCTTTACTATTTCTTCTGCCCTGGGAGACAGAAGACCTTCTACTGCTGGAGCCAGCGACATGCTGCATAGCGCCAGCATCCCAGAAAAGCTGCTGCATGGCTTTTTAGGTGCAGGCCCCAAGTCCGCCAAAACAGGGGTCCTCAAACTTTTTGGGCCTGTGAGCGCATTTGGAATTCTGACGCAGCACGGTGGGTGCAGTCACAAAATGGCTGCTGGAGGAGGTGGAGCCTAGAGTTGCCGGCCTCCAGGTGGGGCCTGGGGATCTTCCGCTTTTACAACTGATCCCCAGCTGACAGAGGTCAGCTCCCCTGGAGAAAATGGCTGCCTTGAAGGGTGGACTCTAGGGCACTGTACCATGCTGAGGCCCCTCCCCTCTCCAAACCCCGCCCTCTCCCGGCTCCACCCCCAAAGTCTCCAGGTATTTTCCAACCCAGACCTGGCCACCCTAGTGGAGCCAGCCACAAAACGGCTGCCGCTGCTTTTCTTTTATCACATAGCGAGGATCTTTTTGCTGCGCTGGTGGCTGCCACCCAGGCGACGTTTTTAGAGAATCTGCACCATTAAATCTCTTGACAGTCAATCAGAAACCTTGTTGGGCAGGAACCCTACCTGCCCCCGCCCACTTCCTAAAAACACTCGGCTGGTGCCCTTCGGCGTTAGGTTGGGGACCCCCGCTTCCAAACATGCTTGTGCCTTGTGAGGTAAAGAAGGTTTCTTAAGTCGCTCTGAGGCCTGACAGAAGTGATTCTGGAGACAGGGATGTTTTGTGTTGAGGTTGGCAGGGTGTGTGTGTGCCGCCACTGTAGCCGGTGGCCGGAGAGGACTCCAGACTCTAGAGCAGTGGTGGCAAACCTATGGCATGCGTGCCAGAGGTGGCACTCAGAGCCCTCTCTGTGGGCACGCGCGGCATCGCCCCAGCGCAGAGTTCGCAAAATCGGACAGCAAAAATCACATTACTTGTTCAAAAGCATGCCAAATGCAAACGTTTACCTTTCAATAAAAAGTTGTTTGTGTCCCTGAAAGCTCTGTTATTGTGTTTTTCTTTTAAGACAAAAGATGTTAATGTAGGAGTTGTTTTTTCTCAAACGAAAACCTCAGTATTCAGGTTCAATTGCCGGGTTGGCTCTTTGCGATAAACAAGTGGGTTTTGGGTGGCAGTTTGGGCACTCGGGTCTCTAAAAGGTTCACCATCACTGCTCTAGAGCAAAGGGGCGACTGAGGTGACTCTCCGTGCCTAAAGCTCGGAAAGCCACGGCCCTGTGTCGCTTCGGGCCCACGGCACTGCTGCAGGGTGGAGTGCGTCTGACTTTTCCTGTTTTCGCCGGAGTAGGTGAAAGTAACAATGCCAGCCTTCTTCCAGCACCGTTGCTGGAGCTGGCAAGAATGCAAGAGCGCTCAGTTATTTGTAAGAATCAGCGTTACGTTGGAGGGGAATGTGTCGGATCGCTCTCCTGCACACACTCATGGAGACGTCGGTTGTTGTTCTCCCCCCCCCCCCCCTTTCAGCCACAGTGTTGTGTAAGCTGTCTCCCTGGGAGGGGACTCGCCCAGTTTTATAACAGCCTTGAGCCTGTAGACAGTTACTAGGGTTGCCAATCTCCAGTTGGGGAGAGGAGAATCCCCTGGTTTGGAGCCCCTCCCCCAACTTCAGGGCTATCAGAAAGCGAGGGGATGGCCACTGGGCACTCCATTATACCCTATGGCAGGGGTGGGCAAATGGCGGCCCGGGGGCCACATGCGGCCCGCCACAGAGTTTTTTGCGGCCCGCCAAGAAGATTTCAGGACTTCAAGAAAACCGAGCCCAAATTCAATTTGCTCTCTTATCCCATCACTGCTGATATTGATACAGCACCTGAGGAGCTGCAGCTTGATGTAGTCAGATCACACTGTGAAAGAAATGTTTAATGCTGTGACATTAGTTGACTTTTACAAATCTTTGTCTGCTGAAAAAATTTCCATGTATGAAGAAATTTGCTGGGAAAATGTTCTCTATATTTGGGTCGACATATATCTGTGAGCAAAGTTTTTCTTGCATGAAGATCAGCAAGAGTAAATATAGATGCTCTTTGACAGACATTACCTTGCAGGCTGTGATGAGAATCTCAACAAGCAATCTCACTCCTGAGTTCAAAAGAATTGTTGAAAAGTGTGATAGGGTACATTTGTCTCATTAAACTGATTCTAAAATTAAATGTGCTCGCAGCTATAGACAATATGAAATTAGCACAATAAATAAATTGAATAAAACTACCACTATTTTATTTAATTTATATTTATTGATTTTTATGATACAATTTATACCTTTTCTGAAATGCAAAGTTAAGTAATGAATGCCATCATTTTAAAAGGTGTGGCCCTCCGCTAACCTCCGCTCCCACAAAGTGGGCCCCGAGCCAAAACAATTGCCCACCCCTGCCCTACGGAGACCGGTCTCCGTAGGGTGTAATGGAGAATTGATCTGGAGAGGGGGCTGCTTATTGAGGCAAAGGTACCAAATTTTCAGCATAGCTGGTGGTTCCTCTCCTGAATCCCCCCTCCCCCCCAATTTCAAAAAGGTTGTGCCAGGCGGTCCAATTCTAGGAGCCCCAAAAGAAGGTGCCCCCATCCTCCACTATTTCCAACGGAGGGAAAGCATTTAAAAGGAATGTGTTCCCTTTAAATGTGATAGCCAGAGCTTCCTTCAGTCGCCTAGTGACATCGCAAAAGGGGTGTCACATCCTTGCTCCTGGTTCCACCCCCAAAGTCCCCAGATATTTCCTGAGTCGGAACTGGCAACCCTAACAGTTACAACATGGCTGCCGTAGGAGGCGGAGCTGCACACACAAAGGAAGTGACCAAGTGCAGGGGAGAAGAGAAGTAATTTTAAAAATACACTGGGAAAGAGGAGAGTGACAGAGAACAAAACCAAGACCGTAGTGGCCACTGCAACTGAAACAACGCTCTTTTAATTTGCGCAGTCGATCTGATCTCCAGTGACCAATCAGAAGGCCATGGCGCCCACGGGCACCGCGTTGGGGACCTCTGATTTAGGCACAAGAGGCGGCCAGGGCAGGTTGTTTGCTGGTCATTCGGCATCCCAGAGTGGTTTGGTATTGCTGGTGTGCGTCTCCTCTTTCTCTGACCCTTTCAAATGTCCCACTTTCTCCACCGTCTAGGACAGGGGACTCCAACATGGTGCCCACGGGTTTCCATGGCAACCACCAACACCTTTCCTGGCACCTGCCGAGTGTTTTTTTAGAAAGCAGGTGGCGCTCCTGCCCAGCAGTGCTTTCTGATTGGCCCCTGGAAATCTGATTGGCTGTGAAGATTAAACTAACATTGTTTTGGTGGCAGCTGCCACCGCAGGGTCGGTTTTTATTCTCACTCACACTCCGCTTTCCCAGGGTATTTTAAAGAAATTATTCCTTGTCTCCCCCACATTGAAGTTCCCTCGGTTATGTGTGTGGCTCTGGCCTTCTGCCGACAGCCATTTTGCAGCTGGTGCTGCCTCTGCTGGCAGCCATTTTGTGACTGGTGCTGTCTCTGCCGGTGGCCATTTTCTGGCTCGCGCTGCCTCTGCTGGTGGCCATTTTGTGACTAGCGCTGCCTCTGCCGGTGGGCATTTTCTGGCTGGCGCTGACTCTGCCAGTGGCCATTTTGTGACTGGCTCTGCCTCTTGCGGTGGCCATTTTCTGGCTGGCTCTGCCTTCTGTGGTGGCCATTTTGTGGATGTGCCCACTACTCTAGGTCAGAATTCCAAAGGGACCCTCAGATTCAAAAAAGCTGGGGATCCTTTGTCTCTGAAAACCCTCTGTGGTCTACGGTGCCCACGGCAAAAGATCCCACCTAGGGTTGCCAACCTCCAGCTGGGGGCTGGAGACCTTCCAGAATTACAACTGACCTGCAGACCAATGTTCCCTCTAAGCTGAGTTAGTGTGAGCTGGCTCTGTTTTTTAGCCTCCGGCTCACACATTTTTTTGTCTCAGCTCAGGAAGGATGGCTGCGGAGCAAACTAATTTATGCCGTAGCCAAATCGCTCGCTCACAACTTTGATGCCAGTAGTTCACAAAATAGAATTTTTGCTCACGAGACTCCACAGCTTAGAGGGAGCATTGCTCCAGGCTGTATGCATCCTTTATCTATTTATTCTTTCTTCACTTAAAACATTTATTTCACTTCTCCCGGAGGAAATGCTTTAAAAGGTGGACCGCATTGCCTTATACCCCGCTGAGGTCGCTTCACCCTTAAATCTCCCGGTATTTCCGAACCCGGCGACGGCAGCCCTACTTGGGAGTTTGCATTGTGCGCACCTAGATGGTGGAAATGTATTTTGAGAGGCTGATTCAGTCCCTGGGAACTAGCGAGCTGTAAATCCAGACGTAATAATTTTTCCACTTTCTTCTCCTGGCATTTCAGAAGGAAAGCTTAACCTCTGGACCTCCTGGAAAGTACAGGCTATTTATAAACCCCAGTTATGTCTGTTATTTGGGGTGGGGTAGAGAGGTGCACAGACGCACTTCTTTACCCCCCCCCCCCCCGGTCTATCTTAAATCTCGCCCAGATGGGGCATCAACAACCACAATACGCTCTCCTTGTTTTTGCTGCGTATAACGCACAGAGTCCCTGCCGACTCGCGTCACTGAAGCAAGAATGGTTGCAGCCAAGCTGGAAGGCACATTGGTGCTCAAAGCGGGAAGTCCTCGGGGGAGTGGGAAGGCTGAGAGCCCTGCTGCCTTTGGAGCCGAAAATCCAAACTATGAATATACATTTGGTGTAGTGGTTAAGTGCGCAGACTCTAATCTGGGAGAACCGGGTTTGATTCCCCACTCCCTCCACTTGCACCTGCTGGATGACCTTGGGCAAGCCACAGTTCTGGCACAGCTGTTCTTGAAAAAGAGCAGTTTCTGCCAGAGCTCTCTCAGCCCCACCCACCTCACAGGGTGTCTGTTGTGGGGAGGGGAAGGGAAAGGAGATGGTAAGCCACTCTGAGACCCCTTGGGTAGTGAAGGGCGGGGTATAAATCCAATCTCTTCTTTTCTTCTTCTCTCCTCTGTGCAGATTTTTAAAAAATTGTTGCTCCGGCAGTAGCTGCCATCGCAGCGCAAGTCTGCACTGCGGTGCTGATGTTAAGCTGTGGCCATCGTTTTGTGGCGGGCTCCGCCTCCTGTGGCAGCCATTTTGTGGCAGTGTCCACCACGCCGCGTCAGAATTCTGAACGTTCCCACAGGCTCCAAAAGGTTGCAAGAGTTCTGGTGCTGCTGGACTCGTGTTCCTTTCAGTTGTTCTTCCCCCAAGAGGAGAGTATGTGTGGCAGGTCAAGGGAGGAAGTTGAAGGTGTGCAAACGCCTCCCCTTCCGACTGAAGCCACGGAAGGGCCGGCCTGTAGACAGACACAGTTGTTACCGGAATCCCACCCCCCTGTCTGTTGCAAGACCCTCCAAAATTGCAGACTCATGTTTCATAATCTGGAGGGGGTTGAAATGCTCAGAACCAGGGCCTTTCGTAGAACGCAAATCCTCCTGGGTGGATGCCGCCGAATTTCTCCCTTGGAAGAAAAAGTAAAATTGCTTCGACGAATGATTCATGCTTTAGGAGGAATTGGCCCAACGGTAGGCGGTTTTGCAGATGCAACTGACGTCTCGGAGGTCTTCGTTTGTGGGGCTCAGTTTCTGGTATAAAGCTCGCGCTTCGGATTTAAAATAATTATCCCCCTTTAAAAAAACACCTTAAAATTAAAATTGCCAGCCTCAGGTTTGCCGGTTTGGTGTCATGGTTAGGAGCGCGGACTCTAATCTGGGAGAACCGGGTGTGATTCCCCACTCCTCCACGTGCGTCTGCTAGTGTGACCTTGGGCCGGTCACAAGTTCTCTCAGAGCTGTTCTCTCGAGGACAGTCCTTGAAGGAGCTCTCTCAGCCCCACCTACCTCACAGGGTGCCTAAGGTCACCCGGTGAGTTTTGGCACTCAGCGTGGGGCAGATCCCAACTGTCGTGCCTCGGGGGACCTTGCTTTCTCTCTGGCTTTTGGGACGTTTTTAGACCCAGACGGTTGTCTGCCTTTTAAGGTTTTCCCCTCTCTGGCCCAGTCTTGACTTCCTAGTTCTGTCTCATGACGGAAGTCCAAAGGAGAGCTTCAGAAATGCCAGACGGCAGCTGGTGACCCTTAAAACCGTCTCCGGCAGGGTTTTTAAAAAGAGGAAGCGGAAGCAGGTAGATTATGCTCTCCCTTTTTTAAAATGCCTCCCATTTGGTTAATCGCAGTATCCTGTTATCTGCAGCGACGCTTGTTTTTTCAAAGCACGGATCTACTCTTTCTCAGAAGTAGACCTCTTGGATCTGCTGTTTCTCAGAAGGAGCCCGGGTCGTTCGTCACCCTGGCGAGCCAGCAAGGGAGAGGCTGTCAAGCTTTTTAATAAGCCTCTGGACGGGAACTTGGAAGTGATAAGATAGGAGTTGGGCGGGGGGAGCCTTTTGGGTTTCGGCAGCCTTCCCCCTTCCTGTCTTCGCCATCTTTATCTTTGTTTTAACGTGGCCCACAAGCCACCTCTGGTTGCTGAAGCGCTGAAAGGTGGCCCGAACAAAAGGTGCGGTTTCAAATCATGCTTGCTTGCAGTTTCCGTTTATCAAGAAAAGGAAGTCTTGTCTGTCTGTGTGGGTTTCAGGTCTGTGTTGCTACAAGTTGGTGCCAGCCGGCCCCTTGAATGATTTTTCTTAATCCAGTTTTTCTCCGTGATTGAGGATTCGAAATAGGCGGAGAGGCCCCGGGTCAAATTTCCACTTGCCTCTAATGCGGGCCAAACCTGAGCGCATACCCAGAAGAAAACTTTGCTGGTCTTCAAGGTGCCACTGGACTCAGATTTTGTGTCGTTGCTTCCAACCAACATGGCTCCCTCTAAGCTGTGGAGTCTCGTGAGCAAAAATTCTACTTTGTGAGCTACTGGCATTGAAGTGGTGAGCGAGCCATTTGGCTGCTGCCTAAATTAGTTTGCTCTGGAGCCGTCCTTCCTGAGCGGAGACAAAAATCTGTGAGCCGGAGGCTAAAGAACTGTGAGCTAGCTCACACTCACTCAGCTTAGAGGGAACACCAATGCTCCCTCTGAGCTGTAGAGTCTTGTGAGCAAAAAAAATTCTTCTTTGTGAGCGACTGGCAACAAAGTTGTGAGTGAGCGATTTGGCTGCTGCATAAATTAGTTTGCTCTGGAGCCCTCCTTCCTGAGCTAAGGGGGGGGAAAGTGTGAGCCGGAGGCTAAAAAGCTGTGAGCTAGCTCACACTGACTCAGCTTAGAGGGAACACTGCCTGACTCTGTAGGCCAAACCTGTCAGCCTACCCTCTCTCTCCGCACTTCCTCCAGGAAGGATGAGGGGGGTCTACGGTTTTAATGAAGAGGGGTTTCTTTGCTATCTGTGCGTCCATTTTCATCCCATCTTTCTTCCAGGGATCTTAGGGCAGCCTGCGTGGTTCTCCCCACGTGTTTGTCCTCACACAACCACCCTGTGAGGGAGGCCAGGCTGAGGGAGAGTAACCCGCCTCAAGACACCCACGGTTCTTGATGGCAGAGTTCTGAACCCGGATCTGCACTCCGTGGCCTGAACCGTTAAGCACTATGCTGCACTATTCCTCAGTTCCTTTGGGCCTCAAAAGGATTGAAAGCACTGTGGAGCTCTGTGAAGGGGGATGTCGAAGAGGAAATCGAGTCTTTAGCCATAGAGTCTCCGTTTGAGTGGGAAGAAACGCAGACAGAAGGGTGGGGAGGGGAGGAAGAGCGAGGTCAGTATAGAAACGATGGGTTTTTGCGTGCCAGAGGGTGCAGTGATGGCCACAGGCATGGTCAGATTTTAAAAGGGAGGAGAGACCTATCAATGGGTAATAGCCATGCTGCCTTAAAAGGAACTTCCACGTTCAGAGGCAGTCAGGTTGTGATTCCCAGTGCCAGGAGGCAACGTCGGGGGAAGGCCTTGGCCTCTCTGCTCTGTTGTTGGCCCTCCAGAGGAACCTGTTGACCACTATGTGAGACAGGAGGCTGGACTGGATGGACCCTCACTGGTCTGATCCAGCAGGGCTCTTCTGAGGTTCTTCTCAGGGGAAGGCCTCGGCCTCTCTGCCCTGTTTATTGGCCCTCCAGAGGAACTGGCTGGCCCCTGGGTGAGACGGGATGCTGGACTAGGTGGACCCTCACTGGTCTGATCTAGCAGGGCTCTTCTGAGGTTCTTCTCAGGGGAAGGCCTCGGCCTCTCTGCCCTGTTGTTGGCCCTCCAGAGGAACTGGCTGAGGCCACTGTGTGAGACAGGATGCTGGACTAGATGGACCCTCACTGGTCTGATCTAGCAGGGCTCTTCTGAGATTCTTCTCAGGGGAAGGCCTCGGCCTCTCTGCCCTGTTGTTGGCCCTCCAGAGGAACTGGTTGAGGCCACTGTGTGAGACAGGATGCTGGACTAGATGGACCCTCACTGGTCTGATCTAGCAGGGCTCTTCTGAGGTTCTTCTCAGGGGAAGGCCTCGGCCTCTCTGCCCTGTTGTTGGCCTTCCAGAGGAACTGGTTGAGGCCACTGTGTGAGACAGGATGCTGGACTAGATGGACCCTCACTGGTCTGATCTAGCAGGGCTCTTCTGAGGTTCTTCTCAGGGGAAGGCCTCGGCCTCTCTGCCCTGTTGTTGGCCTTCCAGAGGAACTGGTTGAGGCCACTGTGTGAGACAGGATGCTGGACTAGATGGACCCTCACTGGTCTGATCTAGCAGGGCTCTTCTGAGGTTCTTCTCAGGGGAAGGCCTCGGCCTCTCTGCCCTGTTGTTGGCCTTCCAGAGGAACTGGTTGAGGCCACTGTGTGAGACAGGATGCTGGACTAGATGGACCCTCACTGGTCTGATCTAGCAGGGCTCTTCTGAGGTTCTTCTCAGGGGAAGGCCTCGGCCTCTCTGCCCTGTTTATTGGCCCTCCAGAGGAACTGGCTGAGGCCACTGTGTGAGATGGGATGCTGGACTGGATGGACCCTCACTGGTCTGATCCAGCAGGGCTCTTCTGAGGTTCTTCTCAGGGGAAGGCCTCGGCCTCTCTGCCCTGTTGTTGGCCCTCCAGAGGAACTGGTTGAGGCCACTGTGTGAGACAGGAGGCTGGACTAGATGGACCCACACTGGTCTGATCCAGCAGGGCTCTTCTGAGGTTCTTCTCAGGGGAAGGCCTCAACTTCTATGCTCTGTTGTTGGACCCCCAAAGCAACTGGGTGACCACTATGTGAGATGGGATGCTGGATTAGGTGGACCACTGTTCCGATCCAGCAGGGCTCTTCTGATGTTCTTTTGCATATACTGAAGAGGAAGAGGCCGGATTTGAAGACTCCTGTTGGGTTTAAACAGAACGTTCTCCGCGTATCACGGATCTCCTAACCTGTTCTCTTTCTTCTCCTTCTTGTAGCTGTTGTTCAAGTTGATTTCCAGAGAAGGAGGAACTCATCAGCAACTCTGTTTGGAAGCCGGACGGAACTTCCCACTCTTTGTAACGCTCTGTTGTTGAACCCAAGAGTGGTCCCGAAGATGCCGGTCAGCGTTTGAATTTTCGACCAAGCAGCAGAAACGACTTTGTGGGGGGAGCGAAGCCTTGCGTGAGAGGTCTGGGGAAGAGGGTGGATTACCAGAATCCGCGAGGAGACCCACACGTCAGCTAGAAAGCTGGAATCCTCGACGAATATGAGTGATTTCTGGCACAAGCTGGGTTGCTGCGTAGTAGAGAAACCACAGCCGGTGAGTAGCCGTGGGTGACTGCCTGAGTGGGTGTAACATACACGAACACGCCCATACGCCTTTCAACCTTATCTACTCTCCCTTATCTACTCTGCCTCTGTTCACTTCACTTTCGGTTTAATGACACAGTCGCATACATTTGTCTTACTCTGATTCAGACCATCAGTTCCTCAAGGTCAGTGTTGTCTACACAGACTGGTCAGCAGCTCTCCAGGGTCTCAGGCAGAGAATGGTCTTTCCCATCACCTTCTACCTGGTCATTTTGAACAGGGGATGCCGGGGATTGAACCTGGGACCTTCTGCATGCCAAGCAGAGGCTCTACCACTGAGCCATGGCCTCTCTTTACAGCTCTCCAGGGTCTCAGGCGGAGGTCTTTCCCATCACCTCCTGCCTGGTCCTTTTTAACTGGAGATGCTGCCGGGGATTGAACCTGGACCTTCTGCATGCTGAGCAGATGCTCTACCACTGAGCCACAGCCCCTCTTTACAGCTCCCCAATGTCTGAGGCAGAGAAAGATCTTTCCCATCACCTCCTGCCTGGTCCTTTCAACTGGAGATGCCGGGGATTGAACCTGGGACCTTCTGCATTCCAAGCAGAGGCTCTGCCACTGAGCCACGGCCCTTCTTGACATCTCTCCAGGGTCTCAGGCAGAGAATGGTCTTTCCCATCACCTCCTGCCTGGTCATTTTGAACAGGAAATGCCGAGGATTGAACCTGGGTCTTTCTGCATCCCAAGCAGATGCTCTGCCACTGAGCCCTAGAGAGCTACTGCCCATCTTAGTAAACAGCACTGACCCAGATGGACTGATGGTCTGATTCGGTAGAAAATAGCTTCATGTATGTCAGTTCAGAAGAAGAAGAAGAGGAGATTGGATTTATACCCCGCCCTTCACTCAGAGTCTCAAGGCGGCTTACAAACTCCTTTCTCTTCCCCTCCCCACAACAGACACCCTGTGAGGTGGGTGGAGCTGAGAGAGCTCTTTCCCAAGCTGTCCTTGAGAGAACTGCTGTGCCAGAACTATGGCTTGCCCAAGGTCATCCAGCAGCTGCAAGTGGAGGAGTGGGGAACCAAACCCGGTTCTCCCAGATTAGAGTCCATGCACTTAACCTCTACATCAAGCTGGCTATCGTTTGCCCAGTTTCAAGGACTGGGGTGGTAGAAATAGTCTATACTCTGCTGTAGCATCTCTACATTTTTGTTACAGTGAAAGAATAGCCTCACGAGGCCTGTTCCCTTGAGTCACAAGAGGTTGGAAGACCCTGTGGCCGCACCAGGTCTCTGCCTGATGCCGTCAGTCCTTTCCCTTAGTCCTGGGGAGCTTAAGATCTAACTGGGTAGTTACTGTCGCCACCAGCAAATCTGAGAAAGTCTCTTGCTGGACAGATTTGTGCATGCAGTGTTGTACTAGCCTTGCAGTGCGGTGGCTCTGCCTAGTTTCTTGCCTCTCCTGCTATCTCCAAGCTAGCATGGACAGTCTGTTGCACTTTGGCAATTTTGAGCAACTGTGCTCCGTACCTACTTCCCCTCTACTTTGCTTCACTTTAGATAGCAGGACCAAAGAGACATGGTTGTGACTATAGAGATAAGGCTTAGGATGGGCAAAATGTAAAAAAGTTTAATATGGAAAAATAAAGAATAAAAAGAGCATGCAAAGTTACGTGTGTTCAAGCACCGGGCTGAGCAAGGATACAAAGAAAAGGTGAAAACCTGGAGTCCTCTTATCATACATTCAGTACATATCCTACACAGTATTTAACGTAGGCTACTTTCAGAGGATAGTCCTGTAGGTCTGAAGTAGAACAGCTAGATTTCGAGTCCGGTAGTACCTTAGAGACCAGCTTCCTGGAGCTTTGACTCTTGAAATCTTATACCCTGAAAATCTTGTTGGCCTTTAAGGTGCTACCAGACTCAAATCTAGGATAGGCTAGTAATTCTTGGAGTTGCAGCATTTAAAGGCCTGTCATGACCTTAGTTCTAAGTGCTGGACCTCTCCCATTGTCCCTAGCCAGACAGACAAAATGGAGTCCCTAAATAGAGTCTTAATCCTTTATGACTTGACCCTCCCTGGCCAAAAGGTAAGAGAATTATTCCTCATGTCCTCAAAATGTATAGTCTCCATTTCCAAGACCTCCTGGGGTCATTCTGAATATTCTAGCAAGGTGTGTGATGATAAACCTATTGTTCTACTGCAGCCAGAGCCATTGGCATCTGTAAGCTGTAAGTACTCTCTTCTAGGAACTTGATAAGTCATCCCCCAGACCCCTCCTTTCTGCCAGCTACGAGCTTGCAGCCCGGTTCTCTCTCATAAACAGAGTGTAGTCCCGGCGGTTGAATTACTAGGGTGAATTCTAGGATGGAAAGCATTCCTGCCCAGTTCCATCATGTAAATGAGAGGGTCCCGGATCTTCGAAGAAGCAGTCATGACGATGCAGTGTCTGTGGCACCGTTGTCTCATGACTGCAAAACCATCTGCGTTAGATGGTTACAGCGAAACAAAAGCCCAGCAGCCTCTTAAAAGACGAGCAATGTTTATTTCAAGATGAACTTTGATGATTCATAGCTCACTTCCTCAGATATGACGAAGAGGGCCGTGACTCACAAAACTCGTGTTGCAATAAGCGCTGTGGGTCAGCGCCATCAGGCTTTTTGTTTTATTTCAGCGTCTTGTACCCGCTCTACGTCGTTGAGGGGATCTCTGGGAAACACATTTTTTTCCTCTCAGTGCCTCTTCTCACCAATCAGGACTCCCACATTGCCCGAATGGTTGCAGTTCCCTTTATTGCTCAGTGGTGCTGACTTCATTCACAGACCCCGGAGAGGTTTAGTCTGTGCAGCAAGATACAGATCTGGTCCCTCGACCTCTGAGAACATAAGAGAAGCCAACGTTGGATCAGGCCAATGGCCCATCCAGTCCAAGACTCTGTCACACAGTGGCCAAAAACACCAGGTGCCCTCAGGAGGTCCAGCAGTGGGGCCAGGACACGAGAAGCCCTCCCACTCTTGTCCCCCCGTCAAGCACCAAGAATACAGAGCATCACTTGCCCCAGGCTGAGAGTTCCTATCTATACCTTGTGGCTCATAGCCACTGATGGACTTCTGCTCCATGTGTTTATCTAATTCCCTCTTGAAGCTGTCCATGCTTGTAGTTGCCACCACCTCCTGTGGCAGTGAATTCCACGTGTTAATCACTCTTTGGGTGAAGGACTTTCTTTAAGCTGTTCTAACCCGACAGCTCAGCAATTTCATGGAGTGCCCACAAGTTCTTGTCTTGTGAGAAAGGGAGAAAAGGACTTCTTTCTCTACCTGCTCTATCCCACGCATCATCTTGTAAACCTCGATCCTGTCACCCCCTCAGCCGTCGTTTCTCCAAGCTAAAGAGCCCCAAGCGCTTCAACCTTTCTTCATAGGGAAAGTGTTCCGACCCTTTTATCATTCTAGTTGCCCTCTTCGGCACTTTTCCGAACGCTAGAATGTCCTTTCTGAGGTGTGGCGACCAAAATTGCACACAGGCTCCCAAATGAGTACTCCCATTTGTGCAGAGATCAGAGTGGCCCCTCGCTCCAGAATACAGCAGCTCCGTGATCCCAAAATTATACCCGTGGGTGCCCTGGTTCTCACAGATATGGCTCTTTCAGCAATAGCCAGGGCTGTCAGGCCACAGCCAGCAAACCTTAGGAACAGGGAAGGGGCGAGGGACCAATGTGCTGACATCACTTCTGGTAGAACCCGGAAGTGACATCACAGGATGCTCTAGGATTTACAAACGCTCAGATGATCGAAGGAAGCTGCCTTGCGTTGAACCAGACTCTTCGTCCCGCAAGGACAGAATTGCCTTCTTTTAAAAAAAATATTTTTATTAAACTTTCATATAACGACAGTTATTTCAACTTATAACGTAGCAACAAAATCAATATGTCATGAAGAATACATAACGAGTCTTGTGAGAAACATCACCAGGCTTAGCAGCTCAAAATTCGAAAGGTTACATACAATAAACAGTAGTATAGATTGGCGTTATACCATGGAGATCTTCCAGAGTGTTCTTGAAACTATATATATTATTACATACGATTAACTATTTCGTAAAAAACGTTGTGGGATTTGGGATCTCGATGTCGAATTAGGTGGAAGGGATGCCTCTAGAAAAGGGAGCCAGTTTGGGGTAGTGGTTAAGCGCGCTGACTCTGATCTGGGAGAACCGAGTTTGATTCCCCACTCCTCCACTTGCAGCTGCTGGATGACCTTGGGCAAGCCATAGTTCTGTCAGAGCTGTTCATGAAAGAGTAGTTTCTCTCAGAGCTCTCTCAGCCCCACCTACCCTCATAGGGTGTCTGTTGTGGGGAGAGGAAGGGAGAGGAGTTTGTAAGCCGCTCTGAGACTCCTTTGGGTAGTGAAGGGCGGGGTATAAATCCAATCTCCTCCTCCTCCTCCTCTTCCTCTTCTTCTATTATTATGTTAAGAGTAGAGAGAAGAGATTGGATTCATACTCCGCCCTTCACTGGGAGTCTCAGAGTGGCTTACAAACTCCTTGAGAGAACAGCTGGTACAGAGCTATGGCTTGCCCAAGGTCATCCAGCAGGTGCAAGTGGAGGAGAGGGGAATCAAACCCAGTTCTCCCAGATTACAGTCCGCGCACTTAACCACTACCCCAAACTGGCTCGCCTGTATTTCTAAACGTGCCTGTACCATCTGCAATTTTGCCCATCGCGCGTAGTTCCCAGACTTTGTCATACCACAATTTCAAACGAAGTGAGGTGGGATTCTTTCCATTTAAGGGCAATGACCATCTTGGCAGCTACCAATGAGGTTGACACCAAGGGTTTTTTTTTTTACGAATTTGGGGTCTGAAGTGTCTTGCCGTAGTTCTAAGAGAACTAATGCTGGTTGTCTTGGTATGTCATGTGTGACAAACCATCTCCCAGAAATCCCTAACCCTAACTTCTGGATTTGTGTTTGAACATTCAAGACATTAGAAGTTGGGTTACGGGAAGACCAAACCTGATGCCAGTCCCCTGGAGTGAATGTTTTCCCCCATCCTTCTTGCCGGTATTGTCTTCTCAGTCTGGCAGTCGCTCTCCTGGGTCTCAGGCAGAGCCCCGGTGGGGCTGAAGTTCTCAGTGCAGACAGAAAAGCTCCCTTTAAGCTACGGAATCTTGTGAGCAAAAATTCTACTTCGTGAGCTACTGGCATTGAAGTCGTGAGCGAGCCGTTTGGCTGCTGCTTCAATTAGTTTGCTCTCTGGAGCCCTCCTTCCTGAGCTGAGGCGAAAACGTGTGAGCCGGAGGCTAAGAAACTGGGAGCTAGCTCACACCAACTCAGCTTAGAGGGGACACTGATGTGACATGGCGTTATCTTGGTCTTGGCTGGCCGCGGCTTGTCCCTGGACTCAAGGATATTTTCTAGCTCCTTCCTGGCTGCCCTTTGGTGTAGTAGTTAAGTGCGTGGAGAACTCTAATCCGGGAGAACCGGGTTTGATTCCCCACGCCTCCACTTGCACCTGCTGGATGACCGTGAGCAAGCCACAGCTCTGTCAGAGCTGTCCTTGAAAGAGCAGTTTCTCTCTCTCAGCCCCACCTACCTCCCAGGGTGTCTGTTGTGGGGAGGGGAAGGGAAAGGAGTTTGTAGGCCGCTCTGAGACTCCCAAGTGAAGGGCAGGGTATAAATCCAACTTTCTTCCCTCCCCCTGCCCCACTCTTCCACATGCAGCTGCTGGTGTGACCTTGGGTCGGTTACAAGTTCTTTCAGAGCTGTTCTATGAGAGCTCTCTCAGCTCCACCTACCTCCTAGGGTGTCTGTTGTGGGGAGGGGGAGGGAAAGGAGATTGTAAGCTACTCTGAGACTCCCTCAGGGGAGTGAAGGGCGGGGTATGAATCCAATCTCCTCCTCCTCCTCCTCCTCCTCCTCTTCTTCCTCCTCCTTCTTTGGTGTAGTGGTTAAGTGCGCAGACTCTAATCTGGGAGAACCGGGTTTGATTCCCCACTCCTCCACTTGCACCTGGCTGGATGACCTGGCTGGCTGGATGACCTGGCTGGATGACCTTGGGCAAGCCATAGCTCTGTACCAGCTGTTCCCTCAAGGACAGTTCTCTCAGAGCTCTCTCAGCCCCACCTACCTCCCAGGGTGTCTGTTGTGGGGAGGGGAAGGGAAAAGGAGTTTGTAAGCCGCTCTGAGACTCCCTTGGGGAGTGGAGGGCGGGGTATAAATCCAATCTCCTCTTCTTCTTCTTCTTCTTCTTCTTCCTCTTCCTCTTCCTCTTCCTCTTCCTCCTCTTCCTCTTCCTCTTCCTAACATGTGAATAATACCAGTTTGCCCCAGCCTAAAAGCCTCACGCCATATAATTTGCAGGCAAGCTCTTATTTTTCCGAGATGGGGAACCCTTCCACAGAATCGCCCGCCTCCCGTGAGGCGTGAAGGAGGCCGACAAAGACCCGAAGGCCTCCCCCCTCCCACCCTGGCCAGCTCCGTCTGTGGCTGCTCTGGCGATCGGGGCCACGCCCCCCTTCCTCCTCCTCCTCCTCCGAGCGCCAGGGGCAGGAATCCGTGGGCACTGGCTTTCCAGCTGCCAGCACTTCGAGCTTGGTTGGGCAGCGACGAAAGGAATGCAGTTAACCGTTCCGGGTGCAGAAGCCGGACTTTGGCACACGGCGCCTCCTCCCTCTCTTCTGCAGCCGGCGGAGCCGTATGGGTCAAGTCAATTTCACGCTGGGGGGGGGGGGACGGACCTCAGCTGCAGGCCTTCAGCCCACACCTCCCTAGTTGCCCCCCCCCCAGTTTTCTTCCTAAAAGCCTCTAAAAAAAATCTTTGCGAAGAAACGCTGCAGTCGCCTCCTCCTGTTTCCTTCAAATATTTCTATTGACTCTGGTTCAGAGAAGGGTTTATTTACGCGGCTTAACTTCAGTGCTTGCAGGGCTTAGTCGGGGCCAAAAGGTTAGTCCTGGGACCTATTAATAGGCGCCAAAGGCTTGGCCTCAAGACCTATTTTGGGGGGCAAGGCTGACTTCCAGGCAAATTTAAGCCCTTCTCATTTTAACAATTAAACCTAAGACGAAGCGCTCATCTGCTCTGAGAGAATCAAAGAATCGTGGAGTTGGAAGGGACCTCCAGGCTCATCTAGTCTAACTCCCTGCACAATGCAGGAAATTCACAAATACCTCCCCCTCCACACACACCCAGTAAGAATATAAGAGAAGCCGATGTTGGATCAGGCCAATGGCCCATCCAGTCCAACGCTCTTTCCATCCAGTCACACAGTGAGGCCGGGACACTAGAAGCCCTCCCACTGTCGTCCGTCCCCCCCCCCCCCCCCACAAGCACCAAGAAGACAGAGCATCACTTGCCCCAGACTGAGAGTTCCTGTCTGTACCATGTGGCTAATAGCCACTGATGGACCTCTGCTCCAGATGTTTATCTAATTCCCTCTTGAAGTTGTCCATGCTTGTAGCCTCCACCACCTCCTGTGGCAGGGAATTCCACGTGTGAATCAATCTTTGGGTGAAGAAGTACCTCTAGGCCGATCCTGTACTGAGCGTGTAAAATCAGGGCTATTTTGGGGCAGGAACGCACAGGAACGGGGTTCTGGATGGCTCCTGAGTTGGCCACACCTACAGCCCAAATCTCTGGGCATGTGTGGCTATGGATCACGCTGCCCTCCCCATGTTACACACAAGAGGGAAAGGTGGCCTGTTAAGATGCCCTCTGGGGAGCCCCTCCAGATTTTCTTGTCAATTTCACTCCTGGCCAGTCAGCTGAGAGTGAAATTGACAAGGAAAAGCCTCTCTCTGCCTTCCCTTCTCTGGCTGACATGTGGCAGCTGGAAAAGGGCAGGCAGGGAACCCAGGCACGCTGAAAATGCCTTTCTTTCCCTCCCCGATCTGGGGGAGGGAGAGAAAGGCATTTACCCAAAGACTCCGCAATAGCCTAAATACGCACTTTCCCAAGACTCCGCAATAGCCTAAAGTGTGCCGGCTTGGCTGGCAGCCACTGAGGTGATATGCTAGAAGCTGAGGACATGAGCCGGAATCAAGGTCAGCGAGAAGCCAGAGGTCTGGTAGCCGGAAGGTCCTTTCAAGAATGCAGGTTTCCAAAAGCAAGGAGCGACTGCCGCGGAATCAGAAGCAGGTCTGGTGTTGCAGAGTTGTTGCCGCACTGGGCCAGGGGCACCAAGGGGCTCTAAACAGATCCCGCCTCCCTTTGGAGTGGAGTCTGCAGAGGCTTTACAACTCCTCTCGCTGTCGTTGCTGGAACTGCAGCCTGGCACTCCTTCTGCATTCCTGCAGAGTCAGCCTTTGGCGTGCCCTACGTCTGGGGCACTCAGGGGAACCAGGCGGGGAGTCTGGCCTCGGGGTGTCTGTGGCTGGGGTTGCTGGCCCCAGCTCAGGATCGGTCTCTCCTTCCAGCTGCACCTCTTGTGGAGCTGCTGGGAACTCATCCTCCTCGGGCGCTGCTAAGGGTTCTTCCTCTGGGCTCTAGAGGAGGTTGAGTTGTTCCCTTCCTCCTCATCTGAGGAGGAGCCACGGCGGGCAGGCTGGGGAAAGAGGGCAGGCATGCAGACGTACCTGGGTTCCCCTCCTGATCTTCTCCAGGTGGGAGAAGATCAGATGTGAGAAGATCCGTCTGGTTCCGGGGGGGGGGGGTGTAGACTAGAAAGGCGATGCTGAAGTGGGGCGGAGAGGCAAGCTTCCATGCCTGCCCTGTGCTTTCCCAGCCCCCTTCCTAATATGCTAATGAGCTGCACAGTCAGGGGTGTGGCCTAATATGCTAATGAGCTTCTGCTGACGGGTGTGGCCTGTTACACGAATGTATTCCTGTTCAGTTTTTTCTACAAAAAAAAAAGGCCCTACGTAAAACGAACGGCGGCTGGGGTTCTGGAAGGTCTCTGGGGCCACGGGTGGTGGGGCGAGGTGGGCGGAGGAGAAGGGGCGGACTGACCCCGCGACTGCTTGGGAAAGTTCCTGCAGGACCCACACGACCCCGGGACCGAATGGAGCCAAACCCCGCCAGCCAGGAGAAAAGTCATAGGTTTCACTGCCACTCCTTGTACTCCGCTCTTCATAAGGAACACCTGCCCTGTTTTGGCTCCGGGGCGTATTTCCTAGCAACGTGGCCACCCTCCACACCTAATGGGACTAATGTGCAAAGGAGTTTCTTAGAGGTCTAGCTGCATAGCTGACTTCTGGAATTCACAGTTGCTAAACGTGTCGAGGGAAAGGAATGTCGATATTAAGGACCGAGAATTCTTTGACTATGGATGCTGATTTTCCGGGGGCGGGGGGAGCGTTTCTCTCCTGTTCTAATCAAGCTGATCAGAGAAAACCAGGTGGGAATACACAGTGAGAAATACAATAAGAATGGATGAAACTGTGCCAACAAGGCGTCAGTACAATAATGTAAATATAATTTCAAACAAAGCAATGAAATACAACTTGGTAATTTTACCGCAAGTGTAATATACTACAAAAGTCCCAGCATGAAGCTCTTGAATTACAATAACATGAAGTTCCAAAATTCAGTTCCAGCGAAGAATCTAGATACAGCCTTCGTTTCGTATGTCACCTTTTTCCAGGAACTAGAAGGGCTGCAAAGTGGCAGCTCGCAAAAAAAAAAAATCAGTAGCTTCAAGGGAGCTGCAAAAAGGTTATTATTACCAAGTTGTATTTCATTGCTTTGTTGAAATTATATTTACATGTTGGCACAGTTTCATCCATTCATGACATTTTGCATTGTTCCTCTGTATCCTTTGCAAGCTTTCCTTACAAACACCCCTCCCACCATCTGTCTGAGATATATGGATCCCAGGATCTTCTTTCCCGTTTGCATCCGGCGAAGGGAGCGTTGATTCTCAGAAGCAAAGACCCTGGGAATCTTGTTCATCTTTAAGGTGCCGCTAGACTCAAATCTGCAGACCGACGCGGCAGCCCCCTTGGAACTTCTTAAAGGGGTCAGCAAAATGCACGGAGGTCCAATCTGTCAGTGGCCGTCTGCTCTGACAATTGGATTTTGTTGCCAACTCCGTGTTTGGAAATTCCTGGAGACTTTGGGAGTGGACTGCAGACTCTAATCTGGGAGAACCGGGTTTGATTTCCCACGCCTCCATTTGCACCTGCTGGATGATCTTGGGCAAGCCACAGTTCTGTCAGAGCTGTTCTCTCAAGGGCAGTTCTGGAAAGAGCTCTCTCAGCCCCGCCTACCTCCCAGGGTGTCTGTTGTGGGGAGGGGAAGGGGAAGGGGAAGGAGATTGTAAGCCGCTCTGAGAAGGGTGGGGTATAAATCCAATTTCCTCCTACTCTACCTCTCCTCCCGCTCTCCCCTGCTCTAAAATGTACAAGAAACGTTTTAAGTCAAGTAAATAAAACGTAAAGTCCATGGCTGTCATGCTTGTCTTTGCAGAAGAAGAAGAGGCGGCGAATCGACCGCAGCATGATAGGGGAGCCGATGAACTTCGTCCACCTGACGCATATCGGGTCCGGAGACATGGCGAATGAAGGGCTCCCCATGGTAGGCCATTCCCCTTGCTTCGTTGTGAGAATCTCTGCCCCCCTGTGTGGATCTGGGAGGGAGGGGGCTGCTTGCTTTGAATCTGCAGGCCAGGAGCACCCTGGGGGCACGCAGCCTTTGTTCCTCCAGGCTTTGGGGGATTATACCGGGCGGAACCCAGGGCTGTCCGGAGCGGTTATTTTGGAAGGAAGCGTTTGCTCTTGCGCTCCCCCTAGTGGCCAGCCTCTGCCTGCAGTCCTGTGTCTAAACCCCAAAGAAATCAGTAGGGCTTACTTGAGACCAATTCTCCCTCTAAGCTGTGCAGACTTGTGAGCAACAATTCTACTTTGCGAGCTCCTGGCATTAAAGCTGTGAGCGAGCTGTTTGGCTGCTGCATAACTTAGTTTGCTCTGGAGCCAGCCTTCCTGCGCCAAGACAAAAATGTGTGAGCTGGAGCCAAAAAACCCCGTGAGCTAGCTCAAACTAACTCAGCTTAGAGGGGACACTGCTTGAGGCTAAACTACACTTAAGATCAGACTGTGCCCCAAACGGCAGCATGTTCATGCCACTTAGCAACCACCATAATTAGAACATCAGAAGAGCCCTGCTGGATCAGACCAGTGAGGGTCCATCCAGTCCGGCACCCCGTCTCACACAGGGGCGTCAACCAGTTCCTCTGGAGGGCCAACAACAGGGCAGAGAGGCCGAGGCCTTCCCCTGAGGAGAACAACAGAAGAGCCCTTCTGGATCAGACCAGTGAGCGTCCATCTAGACCAGCCTCCTGTCTCACACAGTGGCCTCAGCCAGTTCCTCTGGAGGGCCAGCAACAGGGCAGAGAGGCCGAGGCCTTCCCCTGAGAAGAACCTCAGAGGAGCCCTGCTGGGTCAGACCAGTGAGGGTCCATCCAGTCCAGCATATCCTGTCTCACACAGTGGCCAACCAGTTCCTCTGGAGGGCCAGCAACAGGGCAGAGAGGCCGAGGCCTTCCCCTGAGAAGAACCTCAGAAGAGCCCTACTGGGTCAGACCAGTGAGGGTCCATCCAGTCCAGCATATCCTGTCTCACACAGTGGCCAACCAGTTCCTCTGGAGGGCCAGCAACAGGGCAGAGAGGCCGAGGCCTTCCCCCGAGAAGAACCTCAGAGGAGCCCTGCTGGGTCAGACCAGTGAGGGTCCATCCAGTCCAGCATATCCTGTCTCACACAGTGGCCAACCAGTTCCTCTGGAGGGCCAAAGACAGGGCTTAGAGGCCGAGGCCTTCCCCTGAGAAGAACCTCAGAAGAGCCCTGCTGGATCAGACCAGTGAGGGTCCCTCTAGTCCAGCCTCCTGTCTCACACAGTGGCCTCAACCAGTTCCTCTGGAGGGCCAGCAACAGGGCAGAGAGGCCGAGGCCTTCCCCTGAGAAGAACCTCAGAGGAGCCCTGCTGGATCAGACCAGTGAGGGTCCATCCAGTCCAGCATATCCTGTCTCACACAGTGGCCAACCAGTTCCTCTGGAGGGCCAAAGACAGGGCTTAGAGGCCGAGGCCTTCCCCTGAGAAGAACCTCAGAAGAGCCCTGCTGGATCAGACCAGTGAGGGTCCCTCTAGTCCAGCCTCCTGTCTCACACAGTGGCCTCAACCAGTTCCTCTGGAGGGCCAGCAACAGGGCAGAGAGGCCGAGGCCTTCCCCTGAGAAGAACCTCAGAGGAGCCCTGCTGGATCAGACCAGTGAGGGTCCATCCAGTCCAGCACCCCGTCTCACACAGTGGCCAGCCAATTCCTCTGGAGGGCCAGCAACAGGGCAGAGAGGCCGAGGCCTTCCCCTGAGAAGAACCTCAGAAGAGCCCTGCTGGATCAGACCAGTGAGGGTCTATCCAGTCCAGCATCCTGCCTCACACAGCGGCCTCAGCCAGTTCCTCTGGAGGGCCAGCAACAGGACAGAGAGGCCGAGGCCTTCCCCTGATGTTGCCTCCCAGCTCTGGGATTCAGAGGTTTAGTGCGTCTGAGTGTGGAGGTTCCCCTCAGCCAACATGGCTAGTAGCCGCTGATAAGATCTATTCTTCGTGGATCTGTCAAATCCCATTTATTTATTTATTTATTTATTTATTTATTTATTTATTTATTTATTTGATTTATTCTTCGTGGATCTGTCAAATCCCTTTTATTTATTTATTTATTTATTTATTTATTTATTTATTTATTTGAGCTTGTTCCACCAGTATGGAGCCACCACTGAGAAAGCCCTGGTCCTGATGCTGGCCAGCCAACCATCTTTCAGACCAGGGAGAGTCAAGCGGTGTTGTGAGCTTGACCTAAGTGCCCTCTGGGGCACATAAAGGGAAAGGCGGTCCTTCAAGTAGGCAGTAAAACAAACAGTAAAAGCTGTTTGTTCCTGTGGCCATCACGACATCCTCTGGCAGTGAATTCCACATTTTAATCACTCTCTATGTCAAGTAGTATTTCCTTTTGTCTGTCCTGAACCTACTGCCCGTCAGCATCATTGGATGCTCTTGAGTTCGAGTATTTTGGGAGAGGGAGAAAAAGCTCTCTTTTCAAATCTCTCCACCCGATGTATAATTTTATAAACCTCTATCATGTCCTCCTTTAATCGTCTCTTTTTTAAACTGAGAAGTCCCAGACTCTTCTGCCTTTCCTCCTAGGGAAAGTGTTCCAACCCCTTGATCATCTTGGTCGCCCTCCTCTGTACTTTTTCCAGCCCTGCGATGTCCTTTTGGAGATACGGTGACCAGAACTGGACACAGTATTCCAAATGAGGCCGCACCATAGACCTATACCGGGGCATTAAAGTATCAGCAGTTTTATGTTCAGTCCCTTTCCTAATAATCCCCAACATTAGAGTTTGCCTTTTTTGCCATTGGAGTTCACAGGAGCGACACTTTCGCCGAGGTACCTAGTATCGCTTAAAAGAATTGGTCCAGCCATTTTGTCTCCTGTTTCATACAAAAGGTTGATGGTTTCTAGGTTTGGACAAAGCAAGTAGAAAACCTGTTATGTGTAGAAGAGGTGGGGGGGGGCGGTTTGCTTGCTTGTGGTTTCAAGAAAACCCCCAATTCAATGGGGATCATTTCAAACAATCAGTGTTTCCCTAGCCACAGATCCCCCCCCCTCTGTTTCTGAGTTTTTAAACATTATTTTATTTACATTATTTATAGTCCGCTTTTTTCAAAACCCAGGGGCCATCAGGAGGTCCAGCAGCGGGGCCAGAACTCCAGGAGCCCTCCCACTGTTGCCCCCCCCCCAGCACCAAGAAGACAGAGCATCACTGCCCCAGACATAAGAACGTACGAAAAGCCAATGCTGGATCAGGCCAGTGGCCCATCCAGTCCAACCCCCAATTCAACGGGGATCATTTCAAACAATCAGTCTTTCCCTAGCCACAGATCGCCCTGTGTCACCCAGTGGCCAAAACCCAGAGGCCATCAGGAGGTCCACCAGCAGGGCCAGAACCCCAGAAGCCCTCCCACTCTTGCCTCCCCAAGCACCAAGAAGACAGAGCATCACTGCCCCAGACGTAAGAACCTAAGAGAAGCCAATGTTGGATCAGGCCAATGGCCTTTCCAGTCCAGCACTCTGTGTCACACAGTGGCCAAAAACACCAGGGGCCCTCAGGAGGTCCAGCAGTGGGGCCAGGACACTAGAAGCCCTCCCACTGTTGCCCCCCCCCATCAAGCACCAAGAATACAGAGCCTCACTTGCCCCAGATATAAGAACATAAGAGAAGCCATGTTGGATCAGGCCAGTGGCCCTTCCAGTCCAACACTCTGGATCACACAGTGGCCAAAAACACCAGGTGCCCTCAGGAGGTCCACCAGTGGGGCCAGGACACCAGAAGACCTCCCACTGTTGCCCCCCCCCCCACAAATACCAAGAATACAGAGCATCACTTGCCCCAGACTGAGAGTTCCTATCTATACCTTGTGGCTAAGAGCCACAGATGGACCTCTGCTCCAGATGTCTATCCAATTCCCTCTTGAAGCCATCCATGCTTGTAGCTGCCACCACCTCCTGTGGCAGTGAATCCCATGGGGTTAATGACTCTTTGGGTGAAGAAGTCCTTCCTTTCATCTGTTCTAAGCCTACCGCTCATTAATTTCACAGAGTGCCCACGAGTTTTTGTCTCGTGAGAAAAAGAAGAAAAGGACTTCTTTCTCCACTTTCTCTATCTCGTGCATAATTTTGTACACCTCTCGCACGTCACCTCTTTTACCTGCCTCATCGGGGAGAGGGGAAGGGGGCGGAGTTTGTAAGCCGCCCTGAGACTCCCTTGGGGAGTGAAATCCAATCTCTTCCTCTTCTTCTTCCATTAAGGAGATTTCATGGGCCTCTTTCTAGCGAGAGGGGAGTGGCTCCCCAACGTGCCCCAGCCTGCCTCATCCCTTTGAAACAAAACTGGCTGGCCTCTGCTTTAAGTTTTGCTGATTTGCTGTACATAAATGTGATCTCACCAGGACAACGCACTGCAGTCCTCCGGAGAATCTTGGCTCTCTTTAAAAAGCAAGTCGCTAGTTCCTAAGACTGCCGGGGAGGAAACTTACATCCTGCCTTTGGATGGAGGGGCTGTGGCTCAGTGGCGGAGCCTCTGCTTGGCATGCAAAAGGTCTCCGGTTCAATCCGCGGCATCTCCAGTTAAAAAGGACCAGACAGGAGGGGATGGGAAAGACCTCCGCCTGAGACCCTGGAGAGCTGTAAAGAGGGGCTGTGGCTCAGTGGAAGAGCATCTGCTCAGCATGCAGAAGGTCCAGGTTCAATCCCCGGCAGCATCTCCAGTTAAAAAGGACCAGGACATAGGTGATGGGAAAGACCTTGGCAGGCAGCAGGTCCCAGGTTCAATCTCTGGCAGCATCAAGTTAAAAAGGACCAGGCAGGAGGTGATGGGAAAGACCTCCGCCTGAGACCCTAGAGAGCTGTAAAGAGGGGCCGTGGCTCAGTGGCAGAGCCTCTGCTTGGCAGGCAGAAGGTCCCCGGTTCAATCCCCGGCATCTCCAGTTAAAAAGGACCAGGCAGGAGGGGATGGGAAAGACCTCTGCCTGAGACCCTGGAGAGCTACAAAGAGGGGCTGTGGCTCAGTGGCAGAGCATCTGCTTGGCGTGCAGAAGGTCCCAGGTTCAATCCCCAGCATCTCCAGTTAAAAGGACCAGGACGTAGGTGATGGGAAAGACCTTGGCAGGCAGCAGGTCCCAGGTTCAATCCCCAGCATCTCCAGTTAAAAAGGACCAGGCAGGAGGTGATGGGGAAAGACCTCCGCCTGAGACCCTGGAGAGCTGTAAAGAGGGGCCGTGGCTCAGTGGCAGAGCACCTGTTTGGCATGCAGAAGGTCCCAGGTTCAATCCCCGGCATCTCCAGTTAAAAGGACCAGGCAGGAGGTGATGGGAAAGACCTCCGCCTGAGACCCTGGAGAGCTGTAAAGAGGGGCCGTGGCTCAGTGGCAGAGCCTCTGCTTGGCATGCAGAAGGTCCCAGGTTCAATCCCCGGCATCTCCAGTTAAAAAGGACCAGGCAGGAGGTGATGGGAAAGACCTCCGCCTGAGACCCTGGAGAGCTGTAAAGAGGGGCCGTGGCTCAGTGGCAGAGCCTCTGCTTGGCATGCAGAAGGTCCCAGGTTCAATCCCCGGCATCTCCAGTTAAAAAGGACCAGGTAGGAGGGGATGGGAAAGACCTCCGCCTGAGACCCTGGAGAGCTACAAAGAGGGGCTGTGGCTCAGTGGCAGAGCATCTGCTTGGCATGCAGGAGGTCCCAGGTTCAATCCCCAGCATCTCCAGTTAAAAAGGACCAGGCAGGAGGTGATGGGAAAGACCTCCGCCTGAGACCCTGGAGAGCTGTAAAGAGGGGCTGTGGCTCAGTGGAAGAGCCTCTGCTTGGCAGGCAGAAGGTCCCAGGTTCAATCCCCGGCATCTCCAGTTAAAAGGACCAGGCAGGAGGTGATGGGAAAGACCTCCGCCTGAGACCCTGGAGAGCTGTAAAGAGGGGCTGGGGCTCAGTGGAAGAGCCTCTGCTTGACACGCAGAAGGTCCCCGGTTCAATCCCCGGCATCTCCAGTTGAAAGGACCAGGCAGGAGGTGATGGGAAAGACCTCTGCCTGAGACCCTGGAGAGCTGTAAAGAGGGGCCGTGGCTCAGTGGCAGAGCACCTGTTTGGCATGCAGGAGGTCCCAGGTTCAATCCCCGGCATCTCCAGTTAGAAAGGACCAGGCAGGAGGTGATGGGAAAGATCTCTCAGCCTGAGAACCTGGAGAGCCGCTGCCCGTCTTGAGTAGATGGACGGAGTGTCTGATTCAGGATCGGGCAGCTTCATGCATGTGACCTGTACAGAGCCACAAGGTGCGCATCAGTCTACAACACATCCCGTAATTTTTTTTAAGCAATGTGCAAACTCAAAGAATATTAACAACCAATGTTTGGGGTGGGGGGATCAGCAAAATAGAGCCATCAGCAACAAGATCAGGCGATCAGTTAGCTACCCAGATCCTCTGAGGCGACACTCCTGTGTCGTGGATTAGACGGAACAGGCCCCCGTTGGGAAGGGATTTCCGCCATCCCGGTGCCTTGTCCACCTGCACTGCATCCCCATCCTTCTGCGTTCCGCCCAGTGACTCGCATTAGCAGACTAAACCATGCAGAGAAGATGTGCTTTGCCTCGAAACGCACGATTAAAATTCAGTGTCAGCTGTTGCAAATCTCCCTCTCGTTCTACGCTGGCGTGCACACGCCTTTGGCGAGGTGCGGAAGGCTGATTCTCAGCTTGCCCATTGGGGGAGAGCGGAGATTACTGACCTGGGCGGCGGCGGCAGAACCACTTTTTATTCCTGCCGAGCAGCAGGGTCGCCGTGAGGACAAGCTGTACTGTTCCGTATTTTTATTCTGCCCAGTTAATTGAACGGCGCTTTTAAACACCGAAGGAGGGCAGATGGGAACACGCACACAAAATGCATTAAGGTGCTTGACGTTACAACGTAAGAACATAAGAGAAGCCAATGTTGGATCAGGCCAGTGGCCCCTCCAGTCCAACACTCTGTGTCACACAGTGGCCAAAAACACCAGGTGCCCTCAGGAGGTCCAGCAGTGGGGCCAGGACACTAGAAGCCCTCCCTCTGTTGCCCCCCCCCCAGCACTAAGAATACAGAGCATCACTTGCCCCAGACTGAGAGTTCCTATCTATACTTTGTGGCTAAGAGCCACTGATGGACCTCTGCTCCAGATGTTGATCCAATTCCCTCTTGAAGCCGTCCATGCTTGTAGCCGCCGCCACCTCCTGTGGCAGTGAATTCCACGTGTTAATCACTTTTGGGGTGAAGAAGTGCTTCCTTTTGCCCGTCACAACCCGACTGCTCTTCATGGAGTGCCCACGAGTTCTTGTCTTGTGAAAAAGGGAGAAAAGGACTTCTTTCTCTACCTGCTCGATCCCATGCACAATCTTATAAACCTCGATCACGTCACCCCTCAGTCATCATTTCTCCAAGCTAAAGAGCCCCAAGCGCTTTAACCTTTCTTCATAGGGAACGTGTTCCAACCCTTTTACGTTGAATCAGACCATTGATCCATCAATGTTAGTATTGTCTACTCCGACTAGCAGCAGCTCTCCAGGGTCTCGGGCAGGGGGTTCTTTACACCGCCTACTGCAGGGGACCCCGACTCTTCAGTTTCTGGGAGTTCTGACACAGTGTGGTGGGCGCAGCTGGAAAAAGTCTGTCGTAAAATGGCTGCCTCGGGAGGCGGAGCCAGCCACAAAGCTCTCACGGCCTCTTCTCCGCGTGACTGAAGGTTAGCTGTGGCAGCCATTTTGTGGTTGGCTTTGCCTCTTGTGGCAGCCATTTTGTGACTGTGCCCATCACACGGCGTCAGAATTCCAAAGTCACCCACAGGTTCCCAAAGGTTACGGTTAGCCATGTTGAACTTCACTTTCAAGAATCTTTGGTGAGAAACCTTGTCAAAGTACTTTTGGAAGTCCCGGTATTTAATGTCTACTGAAATGGGCTGTGCCTGTCTGTCTGTAGCAGTAGACAAGAGCCAGAGTCCAGGAGCACCTTAAAGACGAACAAAATTTGTGGCGGGGGAGGAGCTTTTGCTCACTTCTTCCAGTTTATTTATTTATTTATATTTGTATCCTGCCTAACCAGTAAAGCTGCCTCAAGGCAGCTAAGAACAGTTAAAATCAACAAACCATACATAAGTTAAAATAAAACCCACCTACATGAAATTAGCAAGAATAAAACCACAGAAGATAGCAGCAGTACAGAACGGCCAACGCAGAAAGCAGCAACCTAACTATCCCAGGCCAGGAGGCTTCCACCAGCCGATTTCCCGGGCCAGAGAAATTCAACCAGCTGCTTTTCCAGTGGCCATTCCCCCCAGTGGCGGCTCCTAATCAAAGGCCTGGCGGAAGAGCTCTGCTTTGCTGGCCCCGCGGAACTGCAAGAGGTCCCGCGGGGCCCTGATCTCCTCCGGGAGCTCGTTCCTTGTGGGGAGGGTGGGGTAGAAATGTGAAGTAATAAATTAAATAAATAAATAAATTCCACCAGTGTGGAGCCACCACTGAGAAGGCCCTGGCTCTGGTGGTCGTCAACCTAGCCTCTCTCGGGCCAGGGGGGGTCAGGCGATGTTGTGTGCCTGACCGCAGTGCTCTCTGGGGTATATGTGGGGAAAGGCGGTCCCTTAGGTAGGCAGGCCCCTGACCCTATAGGGCTTTAAAGGTTAAAACCAGCACCTTGAACCGGATCCGGTACGCTATAGGCAGCCAGTGCAGCGTCCTCAGCACAGGCTGGATGTGGTCTCACACCGAGAGGCCCATCAACAGCCTGCCGCACCATTCTGCGCTAGCTGCAGCCTCCGGAGCTGAGACAAGGGCAGCCCCATGTACAGAGCGCTGCAGTAGTCTAACCTCAAGGTGACCAATGCACGGATCACTGTCGCCAGGTCGTTGCGTTTGAGATATATGAATAAAATAGACGAAGCTGTAGCTACAGACTGTATAGATCAAGATGGGCAACCGTGTTAGTCTGTCTGCAGCAGTGGAAAAGAGTCAGAGTCCAGGAGCCCCTTCAGAATCAAGAAAATTGGCGGCAGGGGAGGAACTTTCGTGCGTCACTGTTCGCTTCTTCAGCTGCCTTCCATTCTATACGGCTAAATGTGGCGCCTTCCCTAGAGATAGATCAAGATGGACAGCCGTGTTCGTCTGTCTGTGGCAGCAGGAAAGGGCAAGAGTCCGGTGGCACCTTAAAGGCTAACAAAATTGGTGGCAGGGGAAGGCGCTTTCGTGAGGCACTGCTCCCTTGTTCATGTAATCTGAAGAAGTGAGCAGCGACTCACGAAATGTCAACCACACGCTTGCTAACTTGCTTATTTATTTATTTATTTATTTCGATTTATATCCCGCCTCGCCAGCGAGCCGGCTCTAGGCGGCTAACAACAATACGTCATAAACGTACAAAGTTAAAAACATACATAAAATTACCTTAAATCACATTAAAATACAGCCAAACATCAAATCGCAGATGGCAGCAGATACTAAACCACATCAGATACCAGCAGCCCACTATTTTCCAGCCAAGAGGCTTCCACCACAGATGTTTTAGAGGCGGCTCACCACGCCGCCCACTAAGGGCCATTCCCTCCGGTGGCGGCCCCAAAAGCCTGGCAGAAGAGCTCCGCTTTGCAGGCCCTGCGGAACTGCAGGAGGTCCCGCAGGGCCCTGATGTTCTCCGGGAGCTCATTCCACCAGTAGGGAGCCGCCACCGAGAAGGCCCTGTTCCTGGTGGTTGTCAGCCTGGCCTCCCTCAGGCCCGGAAGGGTCAGGCGATGTTGGGTGCCTGACCGCAGCGCTCTCTGGGGTATGTACGGGGAAAGGCGGTCCCTTAGGTAGGCAGGCCCCAGGCCATATAGGGCTTTTAGCCCTGGATTTCTCAAAGAAATCCAAAAGTTTGTTGAGGGAGGACTTTCCCAGTGTAGTAGAATGCTAGACTCGTAGAATCATAGAGTGGAAGGGCCCTCCAGGGTCATCGAGTTTAAGGCCCTGCACAATGCAGGACATTCACAAATACCTCACCCCCCGTGACCGCTGTTCCACGCCTAAAAGATTTGTGCAGTGTCAGATATTATCCTGCTCCCATCATCCATAGTCTCCATTTTCAGGATCCAGCAGCAAGTGGTTTTATCCAGCGCAACCATTTCTTACAGCCATATTTTTGAATTCTTGCCCAAATAAAAGTGGCAGCAAAAAGCTTCCAGCACATAGAAAATGAGCATGCTGGGGTGGGGGGGGAGTTAGGTTCCCTACTAGGCTAGGACATGGGTCTAGAACCTTGTAGAAGTTCTGAGCACCTTTGGAGTTTTAAGAAGAAGAAGAGCCACATGAGTCCAAAATGGCAGCCACAGGAGGCAGGGCCAGGCCCAAAATGGCCGCCACAGGAGGTGGAGCCAAAACAGAACCCCTTCTTCCTCACACCTCCTGGGACGGAGTAAAGCCCAAAGGGAAAAGGGAACCACGTACTAAGGAAAGTCCAGGTGCTTACCAAGCCTCCTCATACCCCAGTGGAAAACCCTTTCATTCGAGTTAGGGCAGCCAATAACAAGCCTTGCCTTACAATGGCCCCGCCCCCGGGCACCCTGTTGGGGAAGTGTGGGCTGTGGTACAGGGACTTTCAAGTGTGGCTGCTGGCTTTGGCAGCCCGCAGCAGGACAGTTCCGGGAAGGGCTTGGCAAGGTGTGATTGTTTTGAACAGCGGTGGCCAACCTTGCTTAACGTAAGAGCCACATAGAATAAACGTAAGAGCCACATAGAGATGTCTGAGAGCCGCAAGACAGGAACAAATATCACACACACGTTTTTATTTTTAAAAATATGCAAATTTGCTTTTTATTAACGTTAAATGGGACTGCCAAAAATAAAAACAAACGAGGAAAACCAGTTATAAGAAAGAGAGAGAGAGAAACTAGGAAAGCAAATAGATGGGAGGGAGGAGGGAAGGAAGGAAGGAAGGGAGAAAGAGAGAAAAAGCATGCCTCCCCTTTGCTTCCCCAGCCGCCCTGCCAGGAGCCGCACAATATGTGTGAAAGAGCCGCATGTGGCTCCCGAGCCACAGGTTGGCCACCCCTGGTTTTGAACATGTAGACCAGTTCCGGGCAGGTGATTATCCAGTCGTACGTGCTACGAGTAACCCACTCCTCACAGCCTCTTCTCTCCCTCTCTCTCTTCGCAGACGGGGGCAGTCCAGGAAATGAGATCCAAATGCGGCCGAGAACGACAATGGAGCAATTCCCGCGGCTTGTAGCTCTCTCCTCCTCCCCTCCCGTCTCCAGCGTAAGTGTCTTGCTAGCTCTGCAGATAACTTCCAGGGATCCTTCTCATCTAAAAGCGATGAGTCAGGTCTTGTTGCATGAGGGAACTGGGGATCCATGCCCTTCTTTCGAGGCCCCGGTCCCTTTAGGAGAGCCGAGCACGCTTTCAAGAAAGATTAATGTGTGTCACTATTTCCCCGTTTTTGGGGGGGGGGGACGACGTTGATTCTTGTTTTGACCTCTTTTTCTTTTCTTTCTTTCTCTTGTGCAGGTTCCTGGCTACTTAATAAAAAACCAAAAACAGAAAGAAAGAAATATATATATATATATATATATATAAACAGCCCACACTTGAATTACCTGTTTGATCTTGTCAGAACAAGTTGGAAACACAAGACGTCTCCTGGTGAAGTCAACTCAGTAACTTATGCAAACGGATTTCCAAATGTTCTGGGCTTCTTTTTTTTCCCCTCTCTTTTTAAAGCAAGAGACTAGCAACTAGTTTGGCGTTTAAAACGCCTTGCCGTTCTGCGTGAGGAAAAAAACGGGTCGGTAGAATCCAGGTCCTCTCTTTGATGCACCTTCTCCATCCCGATTCGTCCCAGTGCCAGTTTCCTCACCCCGCCCCCCCCTTCCGTTTTTTAACTTGTGACTTAATGGGAAAAATAAAAATCGTGCTGTCGAATATTTGGTGGCGGTTTCCTGACCGGCGCTGCATCAGATAACGGAACTTATTTCCCGGCATATTGGGGGTTTTTCTACACACACACAACAAATAATAATCTCATTTTATGCGGATATTTTTCTCGTCTGGAGGAACGGCTGGCAAAATGGGCTTTTGTAGACATTACTCAGTTTCCCGAAAGAGTTTATGCCCGCTAGAGACAGCTCTTCCGTGAGACACAGAGCAAGGTTTGGAGAGCCACCAAAAACGACCGCTCGAGAGACAGATGTCTGATCCACGGGCACGATCCGCAGGGACGCTTTTCTCCCTTGGCCTTATTAAAATGAACAGGAAGATGTTTCTGTCCGTTTCAATCGGGCATGGACTGGAGAACTTCCCCGCACATTGTGCCCCACGTAGGAGGGGAGCTTGCCGTTTGAATTTTCCATTCTGTGTGCCCAAAGGTCTTGGATCGTCCTCAGTGTACATCCTTCCAAGCTCTCTTGGAGTCCCTTGTGAAACCTCGACCAGATGTGATCCAGAGAGAGACACACACGTACAGTGCAACGGCAGCCCATTGGGCTTTTTCTACTCAGTATGCAAGTCAGTCGAAACACTGGTGCTGCAAACTCCGCCCTGGACCCTGCTTTGCATCAATTGGAGAGGGAAAGGCAGGAGTCTCAGCCAACAGAACCCACAAAGGACAGCATTTAATCCGCCGGCGCTGGGTTTTGCGGTACAAAGCATTGCGCTGCAGTTCCGTCAATGCACTGGGATCTGCCCTAAAGGCAAAAACGGGTCTCGTTTCTCCAACAGAAGGACCTTTTTTCCTCTGTGGACTTCTCGGCTGGTTGAATTCTGATGGGATGCAGTGGTTCGGCCGATTTGGGGCTGGGAGCTGTCACCAATTGGTAGAGACAGTGATTTCATGGACTCTCCAGCTTCCAGATCTCTGGAAGCAGAGCTTGGGGGTTAAGACCCCCCCCCCTTTTGGGATTTTCAACAGCTGTCGCCTACCGGATGAAAGAGCGGCCGTCGAGATTCCAGTGACGGCGGCTTCATGTCTTCTTATTTCTGGGCACGGCTGCAGTCCTGATCAGACCGGTCAACAGCAGCCTTTGGTCTGGTTTGCGTCGGCCCATCCATACGGGGCAGAAAGTCCCTTTGGACACCAAAGGTCCAGTCTAGCTCTGCAGCCAAATGATGGGGATGAGGAAGGCCAGGAACGGGCAAAGGGTCAGCTGGGGAAGCCCACCTCCTTTGGCTTCTCCCCCGAGTCATGACTCGCAGGCCTGCGGGGAGGCGACTTGGAGGGCGCTGCGTTGGAACTCCCCAGAGAACTGTTTTGTGGGACTTGGGGCCCCACTGTGACGCAGTGAGCCACCTCTGTCGTCTCGCCCTCCTCCACCCCCACCCCCACTTTTGCCGGGAGCAGCAGAGGCGTCTGCGTGGACACACGTGCCGAAGATGAGGGCAAACACCACGTAGCCCATAATCCTCATGCGGGGCTGGAGAAAGTATTCAAGTTTCTGGTGTCAGATCTTGGAGTCCAGGTGCCTGGATGTTCTGCAGCCTGCCACAGCGTGATTCCTCAACCTTCCTCCAGAAGTAACCAGTACTGCAGACAGTATGAAGCCCTGAGGGCGGATCCTGGGAAACACTTTGGAGTTTTTCCACTGCAGCCAAGAAACCTCCCTTCTCCTTTTCTCTGTGTGTCTCTCTTTCGGCTTTTTTAACTCTTGCCTGTCTTGAGTGATACAGATACCACATAATGTATGGCTGAAGGGTCCCCAATCTTTTTGATACCACATCTTCTTTAGCTGGGGGGTCTCCAACCTTTAGAATTCTGACTTAGCAGGGTGGGTGCAGCCACAAAATGGCCGCTGTGGGAGGCGGAGCCAGCGACAAAATGGCTGCTGCAGGAGGCAGAGCCAGCCACAAAATGGCTGCCATGAGAGGTGGAGCCAGCCACAAAAGGGCTGCAGCCACTTTCCTTCAGTCCCACCACAAAGAGGCTTGCGCTGTGGTGGTAGCTGCTGCCAGAGCAACATTTTTTAAAATCTGTACAGCCAATCAGTGCTCCGGTGGCCACTCAGAAGCTTTGCCGTGCCAAAATCCCAACCTGGCCCTGCCCGCTTTCTCAAAACCTCGGACGGGCGTCAGGAAAGGTCTCTGCGGTCGCAGGTGCAGCGCGTTGGAGACCCTGGCTCTAGCTTCGTAGAAGCTGGCAAACCAAACACAGCTTAGAACTGCCCTGTAAAAGGTTTCGAATAAATGCGATGCTGCCATGATTTTTCTCGTTTCTGTCCACACCGGCCAGGGAAGACCTCTTTGGGTGCTAGGCAGAAGACCCTGCCATTTTGAAACGTTATAAGTTTTTAGTAGAAGCTGTGGCGCCACCATAAGGGGAAGCTAGGCATCGTACGACGGCCTTTTCGAGGAAGGCTTTCCCGAGCAGGGGACACTAGCTTTTTCTCCACTGCTTACTGCCAGGCAAAGATTCCATCTTGGAGAGAGGAAGGCTTTTGGCGTCTCTGGCAATGAGAGGCGTTTGCTCACACCCTCCGACTCGCGTCAAACTCGGGCAAAGGACAGGGTGGCCGGCTTTTCCAGTACCTTGGCTGGGTGCTCCTTTAACCCCAGTTTGATGCACAAACATGAGCGGGTGCCAACGTTTTTCACCGTGTGCCTTAAAAAGCACCACTTGCTACGACCGTGCTTAGAAAGGCACAAGAGCAGGATCAGGCCGTTTTACCGGGTCCGTTGGCAACCCCGGCTTGAAGATTCCTTCCCCCGATCGAGCACGTCTCTAGCATTGCTGCCTCTTTTGATAAGGATGCTGCTTTCTCCCCCACCACACAGCTGACCCAGGCTTCTTTCAACGGTTGCACGGCAGGCGGCAGTTCAACAGGTGACCCCTTTCCTGACCTGGGGGCGCAGTGATGGGGGAGGGTCAGACCTGTTGGGTTTCTGCCTGTCCCGGAGCCATGAAAGAAACCTCTGCTGGGAAAGTGTCATGTTTAATATACTTTTTTAAGTCAATGTAATCCTCCCTAAATGGGCATTAGATGGGAGGGGGAGGTCAGAGCGAGCTCCTAAGGGGTCCCCAGCAGATCCTTTCTTGCTAGCCAGATGACTACATACGTTCTGGTTGTGCACGTCCAGCAAAGCACCGGAAGGCTGGAAAGGAGCCGGATCCCGAAATTCTCGCTCAGCCATAGACGGATTTCGGCCCCTCGATTCGAGCACGTTATAAAAAACGCCTTTCTGTTTTTCAAATATGTGTGCTCACAAGGCCGAAAGAGTTTTCGGTGTTTATTTGGCTTTTGCTGCAAGCTGGTTAAGCTGGAAATCATTTCCAAATCACTGCCGTAGACTAGCTAAAGGTCTAGATTCGAATCCAGTGCCGCCTTAAAAGACCAACAAGATGTTCAGGATAGTGGCTTTCAAGAATCAAGCTGCTGTCCTGGAAATCTCATTGAAGAAGAAGAGACTGGGTTTACACCCCGCCCTTTACTACCCGAAGGGGTCTCAGAGCAGCTTAGAATTTCCTTTCCCTTCCCCTCCCCACAACAGATACCCTGTGAAGAAGAAGAAAAAGAAGAGATTGGATTTATACCCTGCCGTTCTCTACCCAAGGGAGTGTCAGAGCAGCTTACAAACTCCTTTCCCTTCCCCTCCCCACAACAGACACCCTGTGAGGTAGGTGGGGCTGAGAGAGCTCTGACAGAAACTGCTCTTTTTCAAGAACAGCTCTGACAGAGCTATGGCTTGCCCAAGGTCATCCAGCAGGTGCAAGTGGAGGAGTGGGGAATCAAACATGGATGAATATATGTAGCAGAGGTCCATCAGTGGCTCTTAGCCACAAAGTATAGATAGGAGCTCTCAGTCTGGGGCAAGTGATGCTCTGTATTCTTGGTGCTGGGGGGGGACAACAGCGGGAGGGCTTCTGGAGTTCTGGTCCCACTTCTGGACCTCCTGATAGCACCTGGTACTTTTGGCCACTGTGTGACCCAGAGTGTGGGACTGGAGGGGCCACTGGCCTGATCCAACGTTGGCTTCTCTTACGTTCTTAAACCCGACTCTCCCAGATTAGAGTCTGCGCTCTTAACCACTACACCCAAACTGGTAGGCAGGGCTGAGAGAGCTCTTTCAAGAACTGCCCTTGAGAGAACAGCTCTGAGAGAACTCGTCACTGACCTAGAGTCACACCGGCAGCTACATGTGGAGGAGTGGGGAATCAAACCCGGTTCTCCCAGCTTAAGAGTCCACCCTCCTAACCAATGTTCCCTCTAAGCTGTGGAGTCTTCTGAGCAAAAATTCTACTTTGTGAGCTCCTGGCATTAAAGTTGTGAGCGAGCGATTCGGCTGCTGCATAAATTAGTTTGCTCTAGAGCCCTCCTTCCTGAGCGAAGACAAAAAGGTGTGAGCTAGAGGCTAAAAAACGGTGAGCTAGCTCACACTGACTCAGCTTAGAGGGAACACTGCTCCTAACCGCCAGTTAGGAGCCAACTCGCCAGCTCACAGCTTTAATGCCAGGAGCTCACAAAGTAGAATTTTTGCTCAGAAGACTCCAGAGCTTAGAGCATTGCTAACGACTACCCCAAACTTGCTTTCTTTAAGGCGCCTCTGGATTCGAATCTAGATGTTCTACTGGAGATCAGCACAGCTGCCCACCTGAAACCATCTTCACAGAATAGCTCGCTGGAGGTGGAATTGCCACTGTGTTCACACCAACAGTCCCAGTTTCTATCTTCCCGCCCCACTGACATCCCCCCCCAAACCTCCACCACCAGTCTTTTATCAAACGTTTCTGCAGCGACGAAAATCAGCACAGTTCAGTTGAGGACTCCCTGCCCTCAGTGCCTGCTTGATAACGTTTCTCGGTTTTCTCCCTCCCTCCCCACTGATACCTACTTCAGTATAACATCTTCTCTTTGCTACGCCAATTTTCCCAGCTGGCCTGGGGGAAAAAATCAGTTGCTTTGGGGAAAGAATAGCTGGGCTATTCAGATGTACTATGACTTAGAAATGTTTTCTTTTTTAAGAGTAATAATAGAAAGAGAATCGCTGTGTGTCAAAAATGGGCTGGGACGGCTATTCCTCGGCAGGCCCCCCCCCGCCTTATGAGTAGTGCTGCCAACCTCCAGGTGGCACCCAGAGATCTCCCGCCATTACAGTCGCTCTCCAAACGACAAGAGATCGGTCTTCCAGGGGGAAATGGCTGTTTTGGAGGGTGGGCTCTGCAGTATCATACCCCGCTGAGGTCCCTCCCCAGACCCTGCCCTGCTCAGGGTCTCCCCCCCCCCCCCCAACATCTCCATGTATTTCCCAACCCAGAGCTGGGAACCCTACTTCTGAGCAATTCACTCACATAGAGAGATTTCCCACTAGAAGTCTGCTGTGCTGACAAAATCATCAAGACAAGAATCTGCAGGGTGGGTTTGTGCTGAGAAAAGTCTCTCTGTCCTGGGACGTTTGTACCGAATATTCCCTCCGATGCCCCCCCCCCCCCTTGTCGAGGTGTCCCTCCCTCTGAAGGGTGTCACGCTTGAACAGTCGTTGGGGGTTTTTTTTTGGAAAACACAGCTGTTTCTCTGCTCCTCCAATAAAGTCTCCGCCTTGATTCTTTTCCACTTTAGCCGCTGCCCTGAAATGCTTCTGTACAGCTCCGGCCCTGGGAATGTACCCCTCCTCCAAAAAAAAAAAAAGAAGGCAAAATTCTTCAATAGCTTCAGGTGCCGGTTTCCCTTTAGCACTGTTTGGTTGGGTTTTGTTTTGGGGAAAGGCGGGGGGGGGGGGGCTGCCAGAAATCAGGGCCCCCGTGACTAGAAACTCAGAGCTGGGAGGGCCATCGAGAGCTATCTAGTCCAGGGGTGGGCAAATGGCGGCCCGCGGGCCACATGCGGCCCGCCACAGTTTTTTGCGGCCCGCCAAGACATGAAGATCAACAAGAGTAAATATAGATGCTCTCTGACAGACATTAACTTGCAGGCTGTGATGAGAATCTCAACAAGCAATCTCCCTCCTGATTTCAAAAAAATGGTAGAAAAGTGTGATAGGGTACATTTGTCTCACTAAACTGATTCTAAAATTAAACGTGCTTGCAGCTGTAGAGGATATGAAATTAGAACAATAAATAAATTGAATAAAACGACCACTGTTTTATTTAATTTATATTTATTGATTTTTATGATACAATTTATCCCTTTTCTGAAATGCAAAGTTAAGTAATGAATGCAATCATTTTAAAAGGTGCGGCCCTCCGCTAACCTCCGCTCCCACAAAGCGGCCCCCGAGCCAAAACAATTGCCCACCCCTGATCTAGTCCACCTGCACAGCACAGAAGGTCTCACTTCAAGAAGGATGCGGACGGAACGGAGCGGGTGCAGAGGAGAGCGATGAGGAGGACCGGGGGCCTGGAGACCCAGAAGCCCTGCGAGGAAAGGCCAAGGGACTTCTTGGGAAGGTTCAGTCTGGAGACGAGGCTGAGGGGGGACAGGGTGGCTCTCTCGGAGTATTGGAAGGGCTGTGTCACTTAAGACGGAGGGCAGGGAGCTGTTCCTGTGGGCAGCAGAGGCGAGGACTCGCAAGAATGGGTTTAAGGGTGGGAAGGTACCAGCTGGCCATTAGGAAAAACTTTCTGACAGAGTTGTGCAAGAGTGGACTCAGCTGCCTCCGGAGATGGTGAGCTCCCCCTCCCAGGCAGTCTTCAAGCAGCGGCCGGATGAACACTCATCAGGAATGCTCTAGGCCGGTCCTGCATTGAGCAGGCGGTTGGACAAGATGGTCTCTATGGCCTTTTCCAACCAGTGTTCCCTCTAAGCTGAGTTAGTGTGAGCTAGCTCACACCTTTTTGTCTTAGCTCAGGAAGGATGGCTCTAGAGCAAGCTATGCAGCAGCCAAATCGCTCGCTCGCAACTTTAATGCCAGGAGTTCAGAAAGTAGAATTTTTGCTCACAAGACTCCACAGCTTAGAGGAAACATTGCTTCCAGCTCTGGGGTTCTAGGACTCTACCTCCGCCATGCTCCCACAGTAACCCCTACTCAGTGCTAAGTAAAGGTAAAGGTTTCCCTTGCTCGGAAGCCAGTCAAATACGACTCTAGGGATGCGGTGCCCATTTGCGTTTCCGAGCTGAAGAGCCAGCACTGTCCAAAGATGTTTCCATGGTCATGTGGCCGGCATGACAAGGTGCAACGGAACGCTGTTACCTTCCCACCGAAGTGGTACCTATTTATCTGCTTGCAATTTCTTGCTTTCGAACTGCTCGGTTGGCAGGAGCTGGGGCCAGAGACGGGAGCTCATTCCGTCACGCGGCCCTCGGGTCTCGAACTGCCAAACTACAGACCTTCTGGTCTGCAGTTCGGTGCTAGAGAAAGGCAAAAAACCCCTCCAGCGTCTGTGGGCCGATCTGGCCTGGAGGGAAATCGCTTCCTGACCCCAAAGTGGTGACTGGCATTTCCCTGGGCATGTAGGAAAGGGCCGCCACGAGAACCAAGCACTGAGGCAAGCATGGCGGTCAGATGGCCATCTAGGCCTCTGCATAAAGACTTCCAAAGAAGGAGGGCCCGCCACCTCCCGAGGAACTGCCTGTTCCACTGAGGAACTGCTCTGACTCCCGGAAAGTTCTTCCTCATGTCTGGCACACCCTCTGCTTCAAAGATGAATTCCAAAGCGACACGTTTGCTCCATCAGAGTCAAAATCCAGTTCCTTCTCGAGGCCGAGCGGAGCGTGGGAACGTTTAGTACGCACCATCTTCTTTATTAAAAACAGAAAAGCAAAAAAAATCCTCCAAATCCAGTAACTAATTGAAAAGAAGAAACAGGGGGGTGGGGGAATAACGGAGTAGGAACAAAAAGAAACCACAGGGGTTGCAGATCGAGACACAAGTTTCCATAAAAGATTTCCAAATATTGAAAAATGGCAAGCGTAGTCTGGTGGATGCTGCTGGAACAGTGCGGAATTTGTTTTGGTTCGGAGCAGAGCCTGGTTTCTAGCTCTCATTGGGTGCGTTCAGACGCGCTGTTTGATCCGGCTTCGACACACTTCGAAAACTGATCAAATGTGCCCGTTCAGACAGCAGCAGCAGCTGCCTCCCGTCCCCAGCCGTTGCTTACCGTTGCAAATTCACAAGCAAAGTGTAGCATTTTGATACCAGGTCCTTAAGTGGTGTTTTCTGTGCCCTCCCGGTTGAAAACGCATTTCCCCCTGTGTGATCGCTCAACCATGGTCGAGCCACTTCCGAGGCTTTAAACCCCTCCCACCGCCATTTTTATTTTTGCGTCTGCGGTATGCGCATAAGCGCTACTTCGCCCACGGGTCTGTAAAAAAAATAATTAAATGGCCACTAGTTTTGAGTTCGGGATCCCAAGAAGGCCAGTTTCGGGCGAAAAGTTTAAAAGGATGTGTTCTGTCAGGGTGGTGAAATCACGGTGTTTGTGTAACACTGGCAGGATTTGCTCTACTGCTTTTGCGCATGCGCAAGGTTTTATTTTTTCAGATCTCCAGATAAGCGCCTATGCGCATGTGCAAAGTTAGAAAAAAAACCCGGCATACACTCCCGTGTGATCGCAATTGTCCGGAGTTTTAAAAAAGCCGCATCAAACAGGGCGATTCAAAGCAGCTCCAGCACACCATCTGAACAGCGAGAAAAGCCAGGAAGTAGATGGATTATCTACTTCGTGTATTTAGGATGGTGGACTAGATCAACCCTCACTTGTCTGATTCAGCAGGGCTCTCTACACCAGAGCCAGTCTGGTGTAGTGGTTAAGTGCGCGGACTCTAATCTGGGAGAACCCGGTTTGATTCCCCACTCCTCCACTTGCACCTGCTGGATGACCTTGGGCAAGCCATAGTTCTGTACCAGCTGTTCTCTCAAGGACAGCTTGGGAAAGAGCTCTCTCAGCCCCACCTACCTCACAGGGTGTCTGTTGTGGGGAGGGGAGGGGAAAGGAGTTTGTAAGCCGCTCTGAGACTCTTAAGTGAGTGAAGGGTGAGATATAAATCCAGTCTCCTCTTCTCTTCTTTTTCTTCTGTTCTTATTGTGCCAGAGAAAATCTGGGAAGTTGATGGATTGTTTTGGTTACCTCTTCGAGCATCAAGGAGGCACGGCTGGGAACTCAACCCGATCTCTCCACCCACATTGCAGTTTTCAAACCGAGTTCCTGGGAAACCTGTTCTTTGGGTTTTTCCCTCAAAAGGAAACCAATAATAGTGGTCAAGCGCCTCAGAAAGCACTGCCGTGATGGCTCTTCTGGTGGCACACACAACCAGACAGGGTGTATCAGGAGACATTTCGGCTAGGTGGGTCAACGGGTACTGGACGTCCACCTAAGAATGTGCCCCAGAATCCTCTACGGGGCCTGCAAGTAACGTGCAGGCATACCTCAGCCCTCAAAAGCGCAGCCAAATGTTCCCTGAGAACTGCAAGTTCAAAATACATTTTAATGCGTCGCCTGGGGTGCTTTTAATGGGAGGGCCTGACATTCTCGGGAGGAAAGCATGGGCACGTAAATATTTTAAAAGAATCGTTTTACAAGCAAAAGTTGTTACGGCCCGCTGCCAACGTGTTATATTCTAACTTCCCAGCATTGGCTCTTCGGACTTTCCCCAGTGCTCCGAATGTGGATGCCGAGGAAATTGGGAACGAGAAAATAAGGCTTCGTGATTTCACCGTTCCTGGTCTCCCAAGTCCAGTACGCTTCAAAGACAAAAGAGGGCAAGGCAAAAATAAGAAACAAATATTGTAGAAGAAGGAAAGGAAATTGGATTTATAGCGTGCCCTTCACTCGGTGTCTCAGAGCGGCTTACAAACTCCCCTTCCCCACAGCAGACACCCTGTGAAGTAGGTGGGGCTGAGAGAGCTCTTTTTAGGACTGCTTCTGAGAGAACTTATGACTATCCCAAGGTCACACCAGCAACTGCATGTGGAGGAGTGAGGAATCAAACCCGGATCTCCCAGATTAGAGTCTGCACACTTAACCACTACACCAAACTAGAGATTGGATTTATACCCTGCCCTTCACTCGGAGTCTCAGAGTGGCTGACAAACTCCTTTCCCTTCCCCTCCCCACAACAGATACCCTGTGAGGTGGGTGGGGCTGAGAGAGCTCTTTCGAGGACTGCCCTTGAGAGAACAGCTCTGACAGAACTGTGGCTTGCCCAAGGTCATCCAGCCAGGTGCAAGTGGAGGAGTGGGGAATCAAACCCGGTTCTTCCAGATTAGAGTCCACGCTCCTAACCACTGCACCAAAACGGTATATGAGGAAAACTCGTATGTCAGCAATCCCCAACCTCTTTGAGCCCGTACCTTTGGAATTCTGACACTGTGTGATCCCTGCAGCCACAAAATGGCTGCTGCAGGAGGCGGAGTCAGCTGCAGAATGGCCGCCGCAGCTCACCTTCAGTCCCTCAGTGCAGTTCTTCGCCCTGCAGGGGCAGCTGCTACCAAAGTGAGCTTTTTAGAAATCCCACCCAGCCAATCAAATCAGCAATGTCCAAATCTGCAATGGCCAATCAGAAGCCTTGCTGCACCCAAGCCCCACCTACCTGCTCACTTTCTAAACACTAGAAAGCACACAGCTTTGAGTGGGAACCAGAGATCCCTCTAAGCTGAGTTAGTGTGAGCTAGCTCCCAGTTTTTTGGCCTCTGGCTCACACATTTTCGTCTTCTCTCAGGAAGGAGGGCTCCAGAGCAAACTCATTTATGCAGTAGCCAAATTGCTCGCTCACCACTTTAATGCCGGTAAGTAACTCACAAAGTAGAATTTTTGCTCACAAGACTCCACAGCTTAGAGGGAACATTGGTGGGAACCTCTAAATCCCCCCAAGAGAGAAATATATTCAGAGATCTCCAGCCCAAGCTGTGTGTAAAACATATGCAGTTCTTTTGACGTGCAATCCATTTTTGGTATACATTTCCTGCTGTGCCATCAGGATTTTGCCTTGCTCCCTTTCATCTTGCTGAGGACGCAGGCATTCCCCTCCCGTTTGGTGTAGTGGTTAGGAGAGTGGACTCTAATCTGGGAGAACCGGGTTTGATTCCCCACTCCTCCACATGCAGCTGCTGGTGGGACCTTGGGTCAGTCACAGTTCTCTCGGAGCTTTTCTCTCAGGAGCAGTCCACGAGAGAGAGCTCTCTCAGCCCCGCCTACCTCACCGCGGCAATGCTCCCTCCAAGCTGTGGAGTCTTGTGAGCAAAAATTCCACTTGGTGAGCTACTGGCATTAAAGTGGTGAGCGAGCAATTTGGATCCTGCATAAATTAGTTAGCTCTGGAGCCCTCCTTCCTGAGGTAAAACAAAAAGAAGAAGAAGAAGAGATTTGATTTATACCCCGCCCTTCACTCACTCGGAGTCTCAGAGCGGCTTACAAACTCCTTTTCCCTTCCCCTCCTCACAACAGACACTCTGTGAGGTGGGTGGGGCTGAGAGAGCTCTTTCGAGGACTGCCCTTGAGAGAACAGCTCTGAAAGAACTATGGCTTGCCCAAGGTCATCCAGCAGGTGCGAGTGGAGGAGTGGGGAATCAAAACCGGCTTTCCCAGATTAGAGTCCGCGCACTTATCCACTACACCACAAACTGGCTTCCCACACCAAACTTGCTCCCAAGGTGTGAACCGGAGGCTAAAAAACTAAGCTAGCTCACACTAACAGCTTAGAGGGAACACTGCTTCACAGGGTGTCTGTTGTGGGGAGAGGAAGGGAAAGGAGATTGTAAACCGCTCTGAGTGAAGGGCAGGGTATAAATCCTCCTCCCCCTCCCCTTCCTCCTCTCCTCCTCTTCTTCCTCCTCCTCCTCTTCTACTTTTTTCTCTTCTTTTACTTCTTATTCCTTCTTTTTCCTCCTCCTCCCTTCTTTTTCTTCCTCTCCTCTTTTTCTTCCTCCTCCTCTTCTTTTGCTTCTTATCCCTCCTCTTTTTCCTCCTTTCTTCCTCCTCCTCCTCTTCTTCCTCCTCCTTTTTTCCCTCCTCCTCTTTTTTCTTCTTTCTCCCCGTTTTCTTCCTCCTCCTCCTCCTCCTCCTTTTCTTCTACTTCTCCTCTTCTTCCTTTTCCTCTTCTTCTTCCTCTTCCTCTTCTTCCTCCTCCTTCTCACCATGGGTTCCAGACAGAAGACGAAGAAGAAGAGATTGGATTTATATCCCGCCCTTCGCTCACTTGGAGTCTCAGAGCGGCTGACAAACTCCTTTTCCCTTCCCCTCCCCACAACAGACACCCTGTGAGGTAGGTGGGGCTGAGAGAGCTCTTTCCAGAACTGTCCTTGAGAGAACAGCTGGCACAGAGCTATGGCTTGCCCAAGGTCATCCAGCCAGGTGCAAGTGGAGGGAGTGGGGAATCAAACCCGGTTCTCCCAGATCAGAGTCCGCGCACTTAACCACGACACCCAACTGGCTCTCATCAAACAGCCTGAATGTTGTCCCTCACAACCCCCCAAGTGGGCTGGAGTGAAAGGAGGCAGGGGAGTTTTGCTTCCACCCGCTGTTCCTTCGGAAGCAGGTCCACCCGGAACGTTCTCGGGACCAGATAACCCTCTGCCTGGCTCTCCACCGCAGCACCGCCTCTCTTCACGCCTGAGTGGCTGCCTCCTGGCACAATGCCCCACACATCACAACACCCCCCCCCCCAATTGCCAGATGGGAAGTGATAAGTCAGGGCTGGTTCCCCTGCCGAGCCACCCAAACGACCGCTTCAGGCAGCATAGGGAGGGGGGGTGCCAATGTGCCATGGGTATCTCTGCTGGGCCCCACCCCTCAGGAGGTCATTGGCGTCACCTTGGCACTGGCTGGCAGCAGCGTGGGGCCAGAGAAGGGCGGCACAGAAGAAGAAGAAGAGATTTAAACCCCACCCTTCACTACCTGAAGGAGTCTCAGAGTGGCTTACCATCTCCCCTCCCCTCCCCACAACAGACACCCTGTGAGGTAGATGGGGCTGAGAGAGCTCTTTCGAGGACTGCGCCTGAAAGAACAGCTCTGAGAGAACTTGTGACTGACCCAAGGTCACACCAGCAGCTGCATGTGGAAGAGTGGGGAATCAAACCCGGTTCTCCCAGATTAGAGTCCGTGCTCCTAACACCACTACACTCTCTCGGGACCTTTGCCACAGAAAGGTCTGATGTCTGTTCCCTCATCAAGGAAGCCCTGAAAAGTTTCGGAGGGGAGAGGCCGTGGGTCAGAGGCAGAGTATCTGCTGGGCACGCAGAAGGTCCCAGGTTCGATCTCTGGTGTCTCCAGTGAAAAGGAGGAGGCAGCAAGTCAGGGTCCCCAGCCGTTTCCAGCCAGTATGGAATTTTGATGCAGGGGGGATACACACAACCACAAAAAATGGCCGCTCTAGGAGGCGGAGCGACACACACAGAGGAAGCCCAAGTGTGGGGAACAAGAGGAGTAATTTTTAAAGACTACACCAGGAAAGAGGGGCGAGAGAGAGAGAGAGAGAAAAACCCAACACTGCTGCAGCAGCGGTCACCCAAACAAAGTTGTTTTAGTCTGCACAGCCAATGAGATCTCCGATGGCCAATCAGAAACCTGATGGGTAGGAGCCAGGATTTTGTGGCTTGTGGGGCAGATTTTTTTCTGGTGGGGCTGAAGTTCTCAGAAAGAAAAGCCATTTAGCCAATAGGAAGCTGTTACCAGGCTAGATAAATTGCAAGCTGTCAGCCACTTTAGATGACAGTTCTCAGCTGCTGCAAGTTAATCACTTCCGCCAGCCGAAGCAACAATTCTGGTTAACCAGCCGGCGGGTGGGGGTGATGACTTCTGTAGTCAAGAAAGCTAACATTTAGGCAGAAAAACTCTCTTAAAGGAGATCCGTTTCTTGACAGAGTTAGAAGAAGAGGGGATTGGATTTATACCCTGCCCTTCCCTATGCAAAGGAGTCTCAGAGCGGTTCATAATCTCCCTTCTCCCCACAACAGACTCCCTGGGAGGTAGGTGGGGCCGAGAGAGCTCTTTTGAGGACTGCTCTTGAGAGAACAGCTCTGACAGAACTGTGGCTTGCCCAAGGTCACACCAGCAGCCACATGTGGAGGAGTGGGGATTCAAACCTGGTTCTCCCAAATCAGAGTCCACGCTCCTAACTACTACCCCAAACTGGTCCCTGGAGGTCACCTACTCCAACCCTTTTGCTCAATGAGGGAATTAGTCACTCACGGCGCCCCACTCTGCTTAAAGGAGCGCATGTCTTAAAAAAAATGTTTTTAAATGATTGGGAAAAGCATTTACTGGAGACATTCTTATGCAGCTGTGCCTTTAAGAAAAGGGGTGCAGCCCCCCCAGAGCTATGGGCCTGACAGGAGCCCCGTCCAGCCCCACCCGTTTTCTAAAAACAATTGGCGGGTGCTAGGAAAAGGGTCGCGTGCTCCATGGTGCCCCCGATCACAGTGTTGGGGACCCTTGCAGGAGGTGATGCAAAAGACCTCAGCCTAAGACCCTGGAGAGCTGCTACCAGTCTGAGTAGACAACACTCACTGTGATGGACCAGGAGGTTGAGTCAGTATAAGACCGCTTCCTATTTATGGGGAGGGGCCGTGGCTCAGGGGCAAAGCATCTGCTTGGCATGCAGAAGGTCCCCGGTTCAATCCCCGGCATCTCCAGTTATGAACAGCCAGGCAGGAAGTGATGGGAAAGACCTCCGCCTGAGACCCTGGAGAGCTTGTTCTGGTTAAGGGCTGTGGCTCAGTGGTTAGAGCATCTGGCATGCAGAAGGTCCCAGGTTCAATCCCCGGCCTCTCCAGTTAAAGGACAAGGTAGTGCGTGATGGGAAAGACCTCTGCCTGAGACCCTGGGAAAAGAACAGAACAAGAAATCAAAGGTGGTGAAAACGCTGTGTAATAATAATAAATATTTCAATAAACCAAGATGTGAGACAAAATACAGTTCATTGTTTGAAGTTTCCACAAAGACTTCCAAAATTTCTGACGAGGTCTTCCAGAATAACGACATTTGTTTCGTCCAACGAGGACTTCATCCAAATGAAGGCTTCATACAGAGATTCTTAATTAGCCGAATTTGAAAGGTCTGGGATGATATAGATGGAGTATTTTTCACCGGGCGATGTATTGATTAGTATGCTTTCTGTATGCATCTTGCAGCTCACCAAATTCTCCTGTTTGGATGAAGTCCCCGTTGGATGAAACGAGTGTAGTCACTCTGGGAAACCTCGTCGGAAATTTTGGAAGCCTTTGTGGAAACTTCAAACAGTGAACTATTTTCTCTCACATCCTTATTTATTGAAATATTTATTATTATTACACAGTAGCGTTTTCACCACCTTTGATTTCTTGTTCTGTTCCTGTTCTGCGGGGTTGTGGTTTTCTTAGTTCCTTGAGACCCTAGAGAGCCACTGCCAGTCTGAGTAGACAATACTGACTGTGATGGACCAGGGGGTGGAGTCAGTATAAGACAGCTCCCTATTTATGGGGAGGGGCTGTGGCTCAGTGGGAGAGCATCTGCTTGGCAGGCAGAAGGTCCCAGGTTCAATCCCCGGCATCTCCAGTTAAAAGGACCAGGCAGGAGGTGATGGGAAAGACCTCCGCCTGAGACCCTGGAGAGCTGTAAAGAGGGGCCGTGGCTCAGTGGCAGAACCTCTGCTTGGCATGCAGAAGGTCCCAGGTTCAATCCCTGGCATCTCCAGTTAAAAGGACCAAGTAGTAGGGGATGGAAAAGACCTCTACCTAAGACCCTGGAGAACCATGAAGGGCTGTGGCTCAGTGGCAGAGCATCTGCTTGGCGTGCAGAAGGTCCCAGGTTCAATCCCCGGCACCTCCAGTTAAAAAGGACCAGGCAGGAGGTGATGGGAAAGACCTCCGCCTGAGACCCTGGAGAGCTGTAAAGAGGGGCTGTGGCTCAGTGGCAGAACCTCTGCTTGGCATGCAGAAGGTCCCAGGTTCAATCCCTGGCATCTCCAGTTAAAAAGGACCAGGCAGGAGGGGATGGGAAAGACCTTCACCTGAGACCCTGGAGAGCTGTCAAGAGGGGCTGTGGCTCAGTGGCAGAGCCTCTGCTTGGCATGCAGAAGGTCCCAGGTTCAATCCCTGGCATCTCCAGTTAAAAAGGACCAGGCAGGAGGGGATGGGAAAGACCTTCACCTGAGACCCTGGAGAGCTGTCAAGAGGGGCCGTGGCTCAGTGGCAGAGCCTCTGCTTGGCATGCAGAAGGTCCCAGGTTCAATCCCTGGCATCTCCAGTTAAAAAGGACCAGGCAGGAGGGGATGGGAAAGACCTTCACCTGAGACCCTGGAGAGCTGTCAAGAGGGGCTGTGGCTCAGTGGCAGAGCCTCTGCTTGGCATGCAGAAGGTCCCAGGTTCAATCCCTGGCATCTCCAGTTAAAAAGGACCAGGCAGGAGGGGATGGGAAAGACCTTCACCTGAGACCCTGGAGAGCTGTCAAGAGGGGCTGTGGCTCAGTGGCAGAGCCTCTGCTTGGCATGCAGAAGGTCCCAGGTTCAATCCCCAGCATCTCCAGTTAAGCGGACCAGGCAGGAGGTGATGGGAAAGACCTCCTCCTGAGACCCTGGAGAGCCATGAAGAGGGGCCAAAGCTCGTCTGCCTGGCATGGTGAAGGTGTCCAGTTCAGTCCCCGGCGGCATCTCCAGCTAAAAGGCCCAGGCAAGTGACATGAAATAACTCAGCCTGGGACCCTGCAGAGCCGCTGCAATGCCGACATTGCTAGACCAGTGGTCTGATGTAGTAGAAGGCCGCTTTGTGTGTTTCCTCCCAGCAAGAAAGAAATCCGCTGCCCAGTGAAGAAGAAGAATGGCAGAGAAAAGATTTCTTAGAACAATATTTACTAGACACAGGAGTCTCGAGAGATGCACAGGGATAGCCGCTTCTGCTCTGGAGGGCGGGCGCGTCTCACCTGTTGCTTTCGGCTTGGCTTTCCTATGGGAAACGGAGAAGAAAGATCAGGCAATTAAACGTCCTGCTCCGCTCAAGTGGCAGGCGCATCCTCTACCGCCCCACGAGGCTTTTATTATTCAACGCGGAATCAGAAAACAGGTTTTGAAACCGTTGCATATGCCCTGCGAGAGGGTTTGAGGTTTTGTGGTTTCTTTCGTTGGAGGCAGTTTGGTGTAGTGGTTAGGTGCGCGGACTCTGATCTGGGAGAACCGGGTTTGATTCCCCACTCCTCCGCTTGCAGCTGCTGGATGACCTTGGGCAAGCCATAGCTCTGTACCAGCTGTCCTCTCAAGGACAGTTGTCTCAGAGCTCTCTCATCTCCGCCTATCTCACAGGGTGTGTCTGTTGTGGGGAGGGGAAGGGAAAGGAGATTGTAAACCGCTCTGAGACTCCCTTAGGTAGTGAAGGGCAGGGTATAAATCCAATCTCCTCTTCTCCCTCCTCCTCCTCCTCTTTCACACGCCCCAAGGCAGTTAAACAGATTTTCAGGTTGCTTCAAGGGACACAAAAACCTGCAGCACCTGTTTGAGCAGAAGGGAGGAGAGAAGACGTGGGCAGACATAGACTTAACAGTCTACGATTGCTATCCTCCAGGCGTCGCCTGCATATTTGGAATGGCAACTATGATCTCCAGTCAAGATCAGTTCCCCTGGAGAAAACGACTGCTTCGGAGGGTGGACTCCGTGGCATTATACGAGACTCCAGTTCCTCCCCTTCCAAAACCCCGCCCTCTCTGTACCCAGATCTTTAAAAATTTTCTTACCCAGAGTCAGGAGCCCTGTGACATTTGGTGGACCTCCTGAGGGCACCTGGTGTTTTTGGCCACTGTGTGACACAGAGTGAATGGGCCACTGGCCTGATCCAACATTGGCTTCTCTTATGTCCTTATGTTCCTTTCTCAGGATGTCTTCAACTTGATTCTTTTTCTTCCTCTCCCCCCCCCCCCAAAAAAAAGGAAATCGAAGGGACCCAATGAAGCTGATGGGCAGTAGATTCAGGATGGACAAAAAGAAATACTTCTTTACAGGGGTCATTTTGTAGAAAAAGAGGTGCAGGAGCTCATTAGCATAACTCATTTGTATAACTCCTTTGCATATGCCACCCCCCCTAGCATACCGGAAGTGTGTCAGAAGGCAACACCCACCCCTCAGGCTCCACTCCACAGGTGAGGGAAACGGACCTGCTCTTCCTCCATTCCCTTCCCCAGCCAAGACTTTGTGCAATAAAAAGAAGCGTCAAGAACACACCCTCATTCTCTTCCTGCTCCCTTGAAACCACCAGGTTTCAAGTAGACTTGAGATACCCAGGACATGTGCACCACCCATCCCTTCCCCTTCGCCTCCCCACAAGAAGACACCCTGTGAGGCAGGTGGGGCTGAGAGAGGTCTTTTGAGAACTGCTCATGAAAGAACAGCTCTGAGAGAACTTGTGACTGGCCCAAGGTCACACCAGCGGCTGCATGTGGAGGAGTGGGGAATCAAACCCGGTTGTCCCAGATTAGAGTCCAACTCCCGACCACTACACCAAACTGACGGGGTGGAAGCTGCTGAAGGGTTGGTGAAATTTCTTCAGTACTTATGTGCCATGTGCCCAGATAAAAAATGGTATACTTAGCAAATTTCTATGCCACCTTGAGCAAGTCTCTGGAAAAGCAGCACACAGTCATAAAAGGGACAATGATAAAATCATCAATATTAAAACAAAACATTAAAAACAATAAAGACTCTAGCAGGGCTTTCCCCGGGGCGCTGCGCCTCTGCACTGCTCGGGGAAGCCGAGGAGGGGGCGGGGTTTGGTCATGTGCCCGCCCCCTGGGCTCCTCACTCCCGGAGCTGCGCTCCTGTGCGCTCCCGCTCCAACGGACCCCTGATTCTTTACTTTGTTGGTTTTAAAGGTGCCACTGAATTCAAACTTTGTTCTTTACACGGAGAGTGATTTAAAATGTGGAATTTGCTGCCAGAAGATGTAGTGATGGCCACCGGCATAGAAAGCATTAAAAGGGGATTAGATAGATTCATGGAGGAAGAATCTATCAGCGGCTAGTAGCTATGGTGACTCAAGAAGAAGAGAGAGATAAAATTTATACCCTGCCCTTCACTACCCAAAGGAGTCTCATAGCGACTTACAAACTCCTTTCCCTTCCCCTCCCCACAACAGACACCCTGTGAGGTAGGTGGGGCTGAGAGAGCTCTTTCGAGGACTGCCCTTGAGAGAACAGCTCTGAGAGAACTTGTGACTGACCCAAGGTCACACCAGCAGCTGCATTTGGAGGAGTGGGGAATCAGACCTGCCTGTCCCAGATTAGAGTCTGCGCTCTTGTCTTAACCAGTACACCACACTGACTCTCACACCAAACTGGAACCTCCACATCCAGAGGCAGTCAACCTCTGAATCCCAGTGCCAGGAGACAAAATCAGGGGAAGGCCTCAGTCTCTGTGCCCTTTTTTTGGCCTTCCAGAGTGGGTGCTCGAAAAAGCTTCTGCTGGGATACATTTTGTTCGTCTCTATTAGGGTTGCCAGCTCTGGGTTGGAAAATTCCTGGAGATTTTGTGGGTGGAGCCTGGGGAGGGTGGGGTTTAGAGAGGGGAGGGACCTCAGCAGGGTCTAATGCCATTGGAGTCCACCTTCCAAAGCAGTCGTTTTCTCTCGGTCAACTGATCTCTGCTGACTGGAGAGCAGTTGTCATTCCAGGAGATCTTCTAAAACCACTTAGGCAGCCGTATATTCTGATGATGTTCACACCAGCGCAGGGCACCCGACTTATTATGTGGCAGTAAAGGTGGTCAGAATCCAGGGCACAGCCTGGAAATGGAGATAGTAAAGCCAGGACACAGCGACACCCCTCGGTGTATAATGCAGCTCCTTAATCGAAAGCCTGGCGGAAGAGCTCCGTCTTGCAGGCCCTGCGGAACTGTACGAGATCCCACAGGGCCCTGGTCTCTTCTGGGAGCTTATTCCACCAGTATGGAGCCACCACTGAGAAGGCCCTGGCCCGAGTTGTCACCAGCCTGGCGTCCTCTCAGCCGATTTTGAGTCCCTGAACGCAGTGCTCTCTGGGAAACATGTGGGGAAAGGCGGTCCCTTAGGTATGCCAGATCCTGACCATGTAGGGCTTTAAAGGTTAAAACCAGCACCTTGAATTGAATCCGGGATGCTATCGGCAGCCGGTGCAATGCTTTCAGTACAGGCGTCTTAAAGGCGCTACTGGACTCAAACTTTGTTCTTCTCTTGCCATTACGGGTCATGAACGTTTTTGGCAGTGGAAGAAAAGACCAAGAGTCCAGGAGCGCCTTAAAGAATAGCAAAATTTGTGGCAGCGGGGTGAGCTTTCGTGAGTCACTGCTCACTTCTTCAGTGAGCACAGGGAAGGAGGAGGAGGAGGAGATTGGATTTATACCCCGCCCTTCACTTGGAGTCTCAGAGCAGCTTGCAAGCTCCTTTCCCTTCCCCTCCCTACAACAGACACCCTGTGAGGTAGGTGGGGCTGAGAGAGCTCTTTCAAGGACTGCCCTTGAGAGAACAGCTCTGAGAGAACTTGCAGCTGACCCAAGGTCACACCAGCTGGCTGCATGTGGATAAGGAGTGGGGAATCAAACCCGGTTCTCCCAGATTACAGTCCACACTCTTACGAAGAAGAAGAGAAGAGATTGGATTTATACCCTGCTCTTCACTACCTGAAAGAGTCTTAGAGCGGCTTACAATCTCCTTTCCCTTCCCTTCCCCACAACAGACACCCTGTGAGGTAGGTGGGGCCGAGAGAACCACCAAACGCTTCCAGAGCTTTCTGGGAGCAGCCCCTTACAGAAGTAACACCAGCAACCTCTCTATTTAGTTTCCAGAGAGCCAAACTAGACATTACAGCATCAGCGGGTCTGACTGATGGATGCCAACACTATGTTAAAGAAGCCACGTTTGAGACTAACAAGATTTGGGGAGGGGGTGAGCTTTCGGAAGTCAAATCTCCCTCCATCTGAGAACTCTGAGTCTGGAAAACTCTCCCGTTGTCAGATACACTCCGAGTCTCGAAAACTTATCCTCCGACAATCTTCTTGGTCTCGAAGGTGCTCCGGGACTCGACCCGAGCTGTCTTCCTGCAGACCGACGCGGCTACCCTCTGGAACTATTTTAGCGAAGAATTCTGCCATTTAAAAAATGGCCTCCCGTGCGGTGGGACCAGCCGGCTGCCTTTTCGAGTGCCCCAGCAGCACATTGGGAGGAAACAAGAAAATTCTGCTCTAAAATGGTATCAAGTGTCTGTGGGTCGGACCCCTAGGATGTGGGCTGAACCCCACAACTGATGCGCGGGGTGGTGAGAGCTGAGAAAGAGAATTTTTTCGAACTCGAAGGCATCCAGTAAGGCTGATGGGCTGTATCTCGGGCGGCCAGGTCTGGGCTGGAAAATACCTGGAGACTCTGGGGGTGGATCTGGGAGAGGGCGGGGTTTGGGGAGGGGAGGGGCCTCAGCAGGGTGTAATGTCGGAGAGTCCACCTTCCGAAGCAGCCATTTCCTCCAGGGGAGTTGACCTCTGTAAAAGCAGGAGACCTCCAGGCCCCACCTGGAGGCTGGCAACCCTAGCAGTACAGTCAGGAGGGACAAAGGGAAATCCGACTTTACACAGAGAGGGATTAAAATGCGGAATTCTCTGCCAGAGGAGCCCGCTACGGCCACAAGAGTAAAGAGAAGAGGAGGAAGAATCTGGGAGAACCGGGTTCGATTCCCCACTCCTCCACTTGCACCTGCTGGATGACCTTGGGCAAGCCATAGCTCTGTACCAGCTGTTCTCTCAAGGGCAGTTGTCTCAGAGCTCTCTCAGCCCCACCTGCCTCCCAGGGTGTCTGTTGTGGGGAGGGGAAGGGAAAAGGAGTTTGTCAGCCGCTCTGAGACTCCAAGTGAGTGAAGGGCGGGACATAAATCCAATCTCCTCTTCTTACCTCCCAGGGTGTCTGTTGTGGGGAGGGGAAAAGAGATTGTAACTTTGCACTCTCCCCACCCTGGGGTCCACGAACTGCCCCTGCGAAACGACGCCCACCTTCCTCGTCCGCGGGAAGGCGTCCTTCAGGCTGCGCCACAGGTTCTTGAGCTCGGCGTGCAGCCGGGCCCAGAAGTCCTTCCTCTTCCGGTGCTGGTCCCGCTCGATGTCCCGCAGGGCGCAGATGTGTTCCTCCTCCTCGCAGGTCACCTCTAGCCGGTCGCACCGATGTTCCTCCGGCCGGCAGTGGCAGATCTTGTCGTCGCACACCACCCGCTGAAACCGCAACACGTCGTACTGCCCGGGGTCCAGCACCACGCCCGGCACGGCGTAGGTGATGTCCCGCACCCGCGACATGCTGCCCTGCGCACAGTTGCAGTGCCACGTGCTCCACTCCTGCCACTGGTAGCGCGTGTCGCCCACAATCAGGATGCCCAGCTTACCCGGGGCCGGCGGGGCGCGGCTGGCTTCCGTGGTGCTGCGGACGGTGACCAGCAGCACGGGGATCCCTTCGCTGGTGGCCACGGCCACGTGGGTGCCCGCCAAGTTGGTGCCCACGCTCTGACTCGCCTCCAAGTCGGTGTCGACGCTCTCGGGGATGTAGCCGGCCGCCACCGTGGCTGTGGCGGCCGCGGGGATGAGGGCAGCGAGGTGCGGCGGGGCCGAGATCAGGACGTCTTCATGCTCCCCCAGGCTGTCTTCCTGCGCCTGAGCCAGGCAGGCCGGCCACAGCCAGAGCAACAGTGGCAGGACAACGCCCCCTAGGGCCATGGAGGGGGAACCGCACCCCAGGGGAGAAAAGCAGAGGGTGAAACTGGGCAGTGGAGCAAGTGGGTGGCCGGGGGTGGGGGCGGGGCCAAGAGGCAGGTGTTTGGGGGCGGGGCGTCGCTAGGCAACCCCGGCCCGGAACGTCGGGAGAACAAAGGCTTGGAACGCGGCTGGGTGCGCTTTTGCGCGCGCCGTGGCGCCCTGGCGGAGGAGCGCAGGGGGTCATTCCCACGTGCAGGAGGAGGGAAAGCGGGTTTGCGCGGGCGGCGCACGGAGACGGGCGGGGGGGAGAAGAATGCAAAGTTCAGTCGGGCCGGGAGGGGGGAAATCTCTGCGGGCCACTCCCCCCCCCCCCCCCCCGTTTTGCTTTCCCTTGTCGAGCGCGTTGGGGAGTCGTGGGGACGGGGCGGGGATGCCTCCGCGGGGGTTTCAGCTTGAAATCCGGCCCGGGGGGAGTGGGGGGCTGGAGAGGGCCCCCTCCGCCCGGAACACGCGTCTTGCAAACGGCCCGAGGGTTTCGGAGGGGGTTGGGACGAGCTGCTGGCGCCCGCGGGGGGGCTCCGACGCGAGTCGAGGCGCGCCGTTTCAGACGTGCGCTCCGCTTGCTTCGGCCAAGAGGGGCCCGGAGCGATGCTCCCTCTGAGCGGGGGAATCTCGTGCGGCAGAAATGCTACTGAGTGAGCGGCTGGCATGGAAGTTGGGAGCGAGCGATTTGGCTGCTGCATGAATCAGTTTGCTCTGGAGCCACCCTTCCGGAGCGGAGACAAAAATGTGGGAGCCGGAGGCTAAAAAAGTGGTGAGCTAGCGCACACTAAGTCAGCTTAGAGGGAACACTGGTCCGGGGTGTCTGGCTCCCCTCCCCCTTGTTTAAAATGGAGTTGGTAGTTTGGGTCGGGAAGGGGGGGGGGGGGGTGCAGCCTCTCGAGGTCTCTGTTGGATGCCCGGTTCGGAGAGGCTTTCTCTGTTGAGAGAACAGCTCTGACAGAACTGTGGCGTGCCCAAGGTCATCCAGCAGGTGCAAGTGGAGGCGTGGGGAATCAAACCTGGTTCTCCCAGTTTAGAGTCTGTGCACTTACCCACTACACCAAACTAGAGATTGGATTTATACCCTGCCCTTCACTCGGAGTCTCAGAGTGGCTTACAATTTCCTTTCCCTTCTCCCCACAACAGACACCCTGTGAGGTAAATGGGGCTGAGAGAGCTCTTTCCAGAACTGTCCTTGAGAGAACAGCTGTGCCAGAGCTATGGCTTCCCCAAGGTCATCCAGCAGGTGCAAGTGGAGGAGTGGGGAATCAAACCCGGTTCTCCCAGATTGGAGTCCGCGCACTTAACCACTACACCAAACTAGAGATTGGATTTATACCCTGCCCTTCACTCGGAGTCTCAGAGTGGCTTACAATCTCCTTTCCCTTCCCCTCCCCACAACAGGCACCCTGTGAGGGAGGCGGGGCTCAGAGAGCTCTCTTGAAAACTGCCCTTGAGAGAACAGCTCCGAGAGAACTGGTGACTGACCCACGGTCACACCAGCAGCTGCATGTGAAGGAGTGGGGGATCAAACCTGGTTCTCCCATATTAGAGTCCGTGCTCCTAGCCACGACACCAAACTGATGCCTCTCTCACACTGTTCGCCACTTTGGAGTCAGGAAGCCATTTTTCTCCAGGCCAGTTTGGCTGGAGATCCTGGAGGTGTTTTGCCGTCTTCTGGGCACGGAGCACGGGTCACTGGCTAGGCGTCCTCTAAGCTGTGGAGCCTTGTGAGCAAAAATTCTACTTTCTGAGCTACTGGCATTAAAGTTGTGAGCCAGTGATTTGGCCATGGCATGAATTGCTCTGGAGCCATGCTTTGTGAGCTAAGGCAAAAATGTGTGAGCCGGAGGCTAAAAAACTGAGCTAAACGTACCCACCTCCTTCAGCCTTTCTTCATAGGATCTTCGTTGATCACCGTCTTCGTTGCCCTCCTCTGGACACGTTCCAGTTTGTCTAGATCCTTCTTAGATTGTAATGAGGTGTCTACCAATATTCTAGGTGGTCTAGCCAGAGCAGAGTAAAGCAATACCATCCCTTCGCGTGATCTGGACGCTATACTTCTGTGGATACATCCCAAAATGGCGTGTTCAGAGAGACCAAAGTTCCAGGAGTTGTGCAAATGCCAAAAAGGAGCCCCCCTTCATTGGTCACTCTCTGCAGCCACACTCTCAGGGGACGAACATCTGAGCAAGCAAACCGCAGACGCTTGTGGAGTGGCCAGTTCGCAAGCCGAGAAGTCGATTCGCACAGACGGCGGGCCGCAGATAACGAGGCGAGAACCCTCGGGCTTTGCCATCTCTTTTTTTAATTTTCATGCCACGACAGAAAACGTTTTGTAACACTTTGATTTTATACGATAATAAATAAACCCGGAGGGGGGGTGTGCCTGTCGCACCCCTGTCGTGGGCTGCTCTCCGCTTCCCGGAACAAAGAAGAAATTTCATAGGCTGCCTTTGGCAGACTCCATTTCCTTATGAGAGGTTTTTTGTTTTGCGGGGGGGGATACGTCTGTCTATTTACAAGTAATATACAAGTTTAACACCAAAAAAAGATGGCCTTAGCATCATAGGAGATTTGGAATGCTAGAGCAGGAAGGCAAAAGGTAACTGGAATGACAAAGAAGGTTGCCCTCGGAGAACGAAACGAAGCCGGGCAAAGGCTGACAGAGTTTTGTCGAGAGAACACGCTGGTCGTAGCAGACGCCCTCTTCTAAGAAGAAGAAGAGACTGGATTTATATCCCGCCCTTCACTCACTTGGAGTCTCAGCGCAGCTTACAAACAGCTTACAGATCAGACTGATTATATCATTTGCAGTCAAAGATGGAGACGCTCTACGCAGTCAGTAAAAAGACCTGAAGCTGACTGTGGCTCAGAACGTGAGCCGCGGATTGCACAATTCAGACTTAAACTGAAGAAAGTTGGGAAAACCGCTAGGCCACTCATGTTTGACCTAGATCGCATCCCTGGTGAATATACAGTGGAGGGGAAGAATAGGTTTAAGGGACTAGATTTTAACTCTCTTGATTTACTTTCAACCTGTTGGTTCTGCTCTTGTGATCTTTACCCCAAATCTGCTACCTCTCCCAGCTGTGTAGTCCGAGGAAATTCTGCCACTCTCGGATTCTTGAGAAGGTGGCAGGTTTTCCTCTTGAACCCGACACCCTGGTTGAGATTACTGGGATCAGATCCAGCACTCGCCTTCGCTGTTTCAGCCTTCATTCCCCTGCCTTCGCTTGCCCTCACTTTCCATTTCTCATGCTTCCTGTCTGCCTTTGACTGAGCCAGTCTGTCTCTGGCCTGGACTGTCTTGGTTTAATTCTTCTGGTGGTAAAATGTTTAATATTATTCTTTCATTTGCCTATTATAACATTTATTTCCCTGCCATCCAGCCCACTTGTCAGCTCTCTTGGCAGTTAAAATTTCCACAAACAACCATGTATCTTTTTTCCCCAAAAAAATTGAAAGCCAGCACAAATTCAGCAGCATCGGATCAACTCAGTAAAATAACTTCAGCTACCCAAAGCCCTCCTGAACCGAACAATTGAATCCCATCTTCCAGAAAGTTCCTCGCCCGGCCTCCTTCACTAGAGAATTCTGCAGAGGTGGAGCCACCACCAAGAAGACCCCGATCTCCATCGCCAACCACTTTGTCTCAGCTGGCCGCATCCGGAGCAAAACTTCCTCCAAAGACCGTAAGGCCTCCAAAGTAAGAATAAAGAAGCGTGCCTCTGAGCACATACAAAGGGCTCTCTTTTCTCAGTCTCCAGGTCACCTCCTTCCCTCCCCGACTCCTCCGCTTTTCAAAACTGGATGCCCAGCGCAAACCTTCAGCTTGGGTTTTTCATGTTTTAAAAAAGCGATTCTTTAAGCAGGAGGCTCTTTGCTTTCCCAAAAGGATCGATCGTGTGAATGGGCTGTTTAAAATCCATTAGAAAAAAAACAAACGACTGATATAACATAAAACATTCATCCGTTTACGAGAAGATGCAGCCGGGGTCATCCGTTGGTAGCTCCAGAAGTGTTCTTGGATCGATCCAGTCTGCCAGAGAGAGGGGGGGCGGGGGGAAGGCAGAAATCAAAAGATGCTATGTTAAGGACTGTAGTGAGGAAAATGGGGGGGAGACACTAACCCCCCCTGCTGAACAAGGCGCCCTCTAAGCAGTGGAGTCTAGTGAGCAAAAATTCTACTTTGTGAGCCACCGGCATTAAAGTTGTGAGCGAGCGATTTGGCTACTGCATCAGTTCGTTTGCTCTGGAGCCATCCTTCCCGAGCTAAGACAAAAATGTGGGAGCCGGAGGCTCAGAAACTGTGAGCTAAATTCTTTATTTGCCTGTTTCCATTATAGACAGCGGTAAGAGCAACAGAAAATGGCATGTAACGAAGATGGGGAAACCCAAATCCTACATGTGGCTGAACTTCAACTACTTTTAATAAAGTCTGCTGTTTTTAATAAAAGACTTCTGAACTGGAATCACGGTTTTGCTGCAATAACCTAATCATTTAAGGATCTGTTGTTACTGTTTTGGAAGTATGGATGGCTTATTTATTTTTATTTATTTATTGCTTATATTTCTACCCTGCCTCGCCAGACAAGCTGGCTCAAGGCGGCTTCCAGCAGTTCAAAATACTATAAAACAATAGTTTACAAAGATTTAAAACACAGCATAATTTGCAACTAAAAACAAACAGGTGAAGATGGTGGCAGTCAGAGTTGCATGGTGAAAGGGGCAGCATCCAAATTGAGCTGCCTCCGGCAGGGTCTCAGCCAGCAAGTTCCAGGGGCCTAGATGTCCTTGGTCCCTCGGTGGCGGCTCCTAGTAGAAGGCCTGGTGGAAGAGCTCCGTTTTGCAGACCCTGCGGAACTGTAATAAAGTCCCGCAGGGCCCTGGTATTCTCCAGGAGCTCATTCCATCAGTATGGGGCCGCCACCGAGAAGGCCCTGGTTCTAGTGTTGGCCAGCTGGGCTTCTTTTGGACCAGCCAAGCAATGTAAACTTGACCTCAGTGCGGGGAAAGGCGGTCCCTCAAGTAGGCAGGCCCCAGACCATACAATTTTGTGCTCCCTGCATGATTCTAACTGCAAATGGCAACGGAACAAGACAGAGTGCCATGGAAACGTGTCCTCAGCCTGCCCTAGTGTCTTTGCTTCACGTGTTAACAGCAGAAACTCAAGCTGCTCTTCAGCGAATGCCCTTCGAATGTTAAAAGCGACATCAGTATCACATTCCTCCGACATTGCGGCAAACGCAGCTGAGCTGAGTGGCTAGAGTCTGCGGCATGGGTTGCTTGTTCGCATGCAAAGCAAATCTTTAACCTTTCACCTGTTTAAAATAACTGCCACAAAATAACACTATTTCTTGCAGTGGTTCTCAACCTGTGGGTCGGGACCCCTTTTGGGGTCGAACGACCCTTCCACAGGGGTCGCCGGCTGGCGTCCAAGGCCGCCCCGCCGGCAGGAAAGGGCCCCACGCAAGCTGATTGCCATTGGAACCTAACTTTTAGGAACTGATTCCAATCCAGTGTGGGAATAATGGTTGGACATCAGATATTGGTTCAGGCAAGATTTTGTAGAGATGGGACAGAAAATAATGTTTTTATTGGTTTTGTCAAAGCCGTTTAGACAGCACAACGAATAATTTTATGGTTGGGGGTCACCACAACATGAGGAACTGTGTTAAAGGGTCACGGCATTAAGAAGGCTGAGAACCACGGCTTTAGAGAGTTCATGCCGTTGGTTTGAAGCGAGCGAAGGATTCGTGGCACTTCCTTGAATGAGGTGCAGTGAATGCTGAAAAGGGGGGATTTCCGTCTATATGCCACTGTGTCATTGTGACAGACCGCCAGGGCTATTTTTGGGCAGGAACGCACAGGAACGGCGTTCCGGCTGGCTTTCGAGTTGGCCACGCCTTCAGCTGCCTCCCCCCTTTAAACTGTCTTCCCCCCTCAGGTGCCCCAGGTGCCCCGCAAGCTGTGGGGCATCTGGGGAAGCCAATCCTGGGAGGGACCTGTGCTGTCAGGGGTGTGGCCTAATATGCTAATGAGTTTCTGCTGTTGGGTGTGGCCTATTATGCTAACGAGTTCCTGCTGGGCTTTTTCTACAAAAGAAAGCCCTGCCGACTGCTATAAGACGCAAAAGAACAACAGCTGAGCTCGTTCAGACTAACTCAGCTATGTTCCCTCTTAAGTTGTGGAGTCTGGTGAGCAAAAATTCTACATTGTGAGCTCCTGGCTTTAAAGTTGTGAGCGAGCGATTGGGCTGCTGCATCAATTAGTTTGCTCTGGAGCCACCCTTCCTGAGCTAAGACAAAAATGTGTTAGCCGGAGGTTAAAAATCTGTGGGCTGGCTCACACTAACTCTGCTTAGAGGGAACGCTCTTGCTGAGCCTTTCTTGCAAAATAGTGGTTGCCGCGTTGCCCTTGGAGGGGGTCTCCCAATTTTCAGCCCCCACCCCCAGGCAGATGTTTCTGATGCTACATAGGTTACATGTTTTGATGCTACATAGGTCGGACCGGCCCTGCCTTCCCGAGACCCAGAGGGAGCAGAAGTCGGCAGAACTCACTGACGGATGCAGTCGGGGATGTGTGCTTGTTCCAAGGGGATGATCCGGGCGAGCTCTTCCAGGCTATTTACAAATTGCAACTTCCGGCTGAACTTGGAACTGGGGGAGCCGAAGGCGGCAGAGAGAGAACAGCCCGGTCACTCGATGAATCACAAGGCATAGCATATAATTATACCCCTTTCCTCTTCCCACCCCCTGAAGGTACTCGGGGTGCAAGTGGAGAGGATAAAAATAATTACCTGATGAATGGTCTGAGCACAGTCATCACTGCTTTGACATACCAGGTGGAATGTACCAGAATCAGGGACTTCAGGTTCTTCCGGAGTCTGCAACAGAGGCCAAAGGGGATACAAAGTGCTGTTAACTCGTGGAACTCCCCGCCACGGGGTTTTTGCGATGGGCGAAACAAGAATTCAGAGGGCAGCCACAGGTTATTGGCAAAGTAAAAGAAGTTGGCTTTAGCAACCACGTGAAGAAGAAGAAGAGATTGGATTGGATTTATACCCTGTCCTTCACTCGGAGTCTCAGAGCGGCTTACAAACTTCTTTCCCTTCCCCTCCCCACAACAGACACCTTGTGAGGTAGGTGGGGCTGAGAGAGCTCTTTCGAGGACTGCTCTTGAGAGAACAGCTCTGAGAAAACTGTGACTGGCCCAAGGTCAAACCAGCAGCTGCATGTGGAGGAGTGGGGAATCAAACCCGGTTCCTCCCAGATTAGAGTCTGCGCACACTTAACCGCTACACCAAACTGGGTCTCGTGAGCTCACTTCTTCAGATACCAGAGAGAATCTGGTATGTGTGTTTCAGAAACAGTCATGGAAAGGATTTTTTAGGCCTTTTCCCACCCTTTTTTTTGTAATTTTAGGTTGTTTTAGTATAAAATTTGAACGATTTTCATCTTACTTGTAGTTTATTCCAGTAATGGAATGTACTAGATTCCCCCCCCCCCCCCCGACCATAGTCTTTACCATTTCCAAAGGCCAAAGAATCCAACCCAAACGGAGAACCTTTCCCAGAACCCAGACCACAAAAAACACACCTTCTTGGAAATAGATCACGATGGATAGCCATGTTTGTCTGTAGCAACAGAAAAGAACCAAAGTCCAGGAGCACCTTCAAGACTAGCAAAATTTGTGGCAGGGGAGGAGCTGTTGAAAACTCCTCCCCTGCCACATATTTTGTTAGTCTTGAAGGTTCTCCTGGGCTCTTGGAAATAGATCCAGACGGGTAGCAGTCAGTGTTCCCTCTAAGCTGAGTTAGTGCGAGCTAGCTCACAGTCTTTTAGCCTCTAGCTCACACATTTTTGTCTTCGCTCAGGAAGGATGGCTCCAGAGCAAACTAATTCATGCAGCAGCCAAATTGCTCACTCGCAACTTTAATGCCAGAAGCTCACAAAGTAGAATTTTTGCTCATGACTCCACAGCTTAGAGGGAGCATTGGTAGCAGTGTTAGTCCATCTGGTATCTGAAAAAGTGAGCAGAGACTCACGAAAACTCCTCCCCTGCCTCAAGTTTTGTTAGTCTTTAAGGTGCTCCTGGACTCTGGCTCTTTTCTACATTCTTGGAAAACAGAGATTCTAGGCCAGTGATTCCCAACCTGTGGATCATGACCCAAAAATGGATCACAAAGCCTCCGAAAGTGGGTCGCAGGCCAGACCGCTCTAACAGTTGCCCCCTGCCTTTTCCATTTCTCGCTTTTGTACCTTGAGAACCAAGATCTGACCCTGGAAACAGTATTTTCCGTGTCATACATTAGTTGGTATTTCTTCTTCCTTGTTGATCAAGAAAAACGTGTCCTGCTGGTTAACTTAGAGATCGTTCCCTAGTGGGTTGGGGTTTTTTTTTGGGGGGGGGGGTAGAGGGACTGATGGAGGAGGAGAGGGTGATCAAAGGCTGGAAGGCCCCCTTCATTTGCAAAGGCTGTGGATGTCGGAAGGCCACTTGATTGGGGTTCACAGTAGGGGCAGCTGTGCTCTTCGTAGCTCATTGGTTTCTCAGAAACATCTGGTTAGCCACTGGATCCCGTGGACCACCAACAAGTCAAATCAGTGGGCCTTAGACTAAAGCAAGCCTGAACTCTCCCTAGAAGCTTAAATGACCCAACTGAGGCTATTGTACTGTGGTCACATCACAAGACAAGAGTCCCTAGAAAAGACAATCATGCTAGGAAAAGTCGGAGGCAGCAGGAGAAGAGGGAGGCCCAACCGGAGATGGATTGACTTGATCAAAGAAGCCGTGGCCCTCAGTTTCCAAGACCTGAGCAAGGCTGTTAATGATGGGATGTTGTGGAGGACGTACAAATGTGGGGAAATAAATATAAATAAATAAATAAGTCATAGGTCCGCCTTGAGTCAGAAGCGACGGCACTTTCGGGGGGGGGGGGGGTCGCCATGTTGGTCTGTAGCAACAGAACAGAGTTTGAGTCCAGGGGCACCGTCACGATCAACAAAGCTTAATTCAGGGTATCCGCTTTCGTGTGTGGAATAAAACTTTAGAACAGAGTTTGAGTCCGGTGGCACCTCTAAAACCAACAAAGTTTAATTCTGGGTATAGGCTTTCGTGTGCAGAATAAAAACTTTAGAATAGAGTTTGAGTCCAGGGGCACCTTTAGGACCAAGAAAGTTTAATTCAGGGTATCAGCTTTCGTCTGCAGAATAAAACTTTAGAACAGAGTTTGAGTCCAGGGGCACTTTTAAGACCAAGAAAGTGTAATTCTGGATATAAACTTTCATGTGTAGCATAAAACTTTAGAACAAAGTTTGTGTCCAGCGGTACCTTTAGGACCAAGGAAGTTTAATTCTGGGTGGAAGCTGTTGTGTGCAGAATAAAACTTTAGAACAGAGTTTTGAGTCCGGTGGCACCTTTTAAAACCAAGGAAGTCGAGTCACCATAGTGAAAAGCCTGCGATGCCCTGTTCTAGGTGGCAGAAGGACAACTTCAGAGTAACGCTGCCCCCTGCTGGCCATTTCTGACCCTCCAAAGGCTCAGCGGGGTGGTTCGCATTTGGAAAGGGGAACGGGTTCCAGTTTCCAGAGAAGTCCTTATCACACACCTTTTACAAGCAAAGTCTAAATTTGGTAACTGACTGGTCTTTAATGCCTCGCCAAGCGGCATGAACATGATTTACCATCCTATTGCATTTGGTCAGAAATCCAGAGGGGAGGGGAGGAAGGAAGGAATCAATGCCCAGCTAGCCAAAGGGTTACATATCCCTTGGCCAACCAATCTCAGCTGGGGGGGGGTTTGCTCTAAGGCAACTCCTCTGCATTCTGCGGTCTCTAGAACTCAGGGCGGCAGTCCCCCTTCATCTCCTCCAAAAGGAGAAAATGGGTATGATTATTCGAGTTCTGCCCTGACCTGGATAGTCCGGGCCAGCTGTATCTCATCAAATCTTGGAAGCTAAGCAGGGTTGGCCTCAGTTAGCACTTGGATGGGAGACCGCCAAGGAAGCCCAGGGTTGCTACACAGAGGCAGGCAATTGTGGACCACCTCTGTTCACCTCTTGCATTGACCTGGATGGCCCAGATTAGCTCCGTCTCATCAGATCTCGGAAGCTAAGCGGGGTCGGCCGTGACTAGGACTTGGATGGGAGACCACCGAGGAAGTGGCGACACAGAGGCGGGCAATGGCTGACCACCTCGGCTTGTCTCTTGCCTGGAAAATCCTCAAGGCGGAGCTTCGTGAGGTCACCGTCGGCTGACTGGAACTTGACAGCGGTTAATTATTTTGCTGGCCTGGATGGCCCAGCCTATCCTGAGCTCATGGGATCTCAGAAGCTCATGGGATCTAAGTAGGGTCAGCCTTGGTTCATACATGGATGGGAGACCACCAGGAAAGTCCAGGGTTGCTACGCAGAGGCAGGCAATGAGAAAACTCCTCTGCTTGTCTCTTGCCCTGAGTTGGATGGGTCAGGCTAGCCTGATCTCATCTGATATCAGAAGCTAAGCAGGGTCGGCCTTGGTTAGGACTTGGATGGGAGACCACCAGGGAAGTCCAGGGTCGCTACGCAGAGGCAGGCAATGGGTAGCCCCCCCTCTGTCCATCCCTTGCCCTGTCCTGGATGATCCAGGTGTCACACTCAGACTCTTGTTTGCCATGTCTTTTGGGGATTTGAGGCCTGTAAGGAGAGGGAAATTCCAGAGGGGGTGTGTGCGTGTGTGTGTGAGAGAGAGAGAGAGAGAGAGAGTGAGAACGGCTCTACTGTAGTGGCGATGTAACTCTTTCAAAGCAGCCTCCCTTCGCAGGATGACCTTGGTTAGTGAGTGTCTGTGCTTGCCACGCTGTCATAGATAACAAAGTAGTGAACTACAGGTGGGGTGTCGAGGGCGCGAAAGCTAGGTTGGAATGAATGTGCAGGGTGATTGGAAGGCATTGGAGTAGGGCCTTGTTTGAACTGTCTATAACTGTGGGGTTTCGTGCCAGAGCTTCAGTTCCGATGCAACGACGGCCTTAGCTTGGAACATCTTTATTCTTCAGTAAACAAATCACTATCAGAGCGTGTGGCTGAGAGTAACTTTGTCCAAGAGTCTGACACCAGGCTAGCAGGATCTCACCAGATCTCAGCAGGGTCAGCTCTGGTTTGTACTTGAATGGGAGACCTCCAAGGAAGTCCAGGGTGGCTAGACAGGGACAGGCAATGGCAAACCACCTCCGGATCAATGCTCTCTCTAAACTGTAGAGTCTTGCGAGCAAAAATTCTCCTTTGTGGGCTACCGTCATTAAAGTTGTGAATGGAGTAATTTGGCTGCTGCATAAATTAGTTTGCTCTGGAGCCATCCTTCTGGAGCTAGGACAAAAATGTGTGAGCTGGTAGGCTAAAAAACTGTGAGCTAGCTCTCACTAACTCAGCTTAGAGGGAACACTGCTCTGGACGCATCTTGCCTTGAAATCTCTACAGGGTCGCTGTCAGTTGGCTGCAGTGTTATGCCGCTTTCCACCCTGTCCGTCCGTGTTCTGGGGCCGTGCTTTCAGAGGGATGGGAGGAAAACCATAAAGGCGGCCAACCCAGAAGTTCTTCTGCGTGGCAAAGTCCGACGCCCCCCCATTCCCTCCAGTAGCTCAGAAAGGCACTTCCCACGGAGGTTCGGGCCACGTGCCAAACGGTCTCCAGCGCAACTAACATAATCTGCCTCTCCCGGGAGAAAGACCGTCAGTCGAGTGGTAACACTTCAGCGAGGTGCCAGCCCGACTCGGAAATTCCAGACGACGCCTCACCCACTACCTAGCACCAGCTCTGGCTGCCCTCCGCTCTGGATCTATTTCCGGACTCGACTCATTCTCTGAATCTGGGACCTTCACTTTCCGTTTCTAAATAATCTAGCATTCATTGATGGAAGGAAAAGCCTTTTTTGTGCGCCATGGACAAGAAGAGTGAGGGAGAAGCCAGAATTTGTTTTATTTGACTTCCTTTAGACCCCGTTTAGAGCTGGTTCGGTGTGAGAGCCAGTTTGGTGTAGTAGTTAAGAGCAGCGGCCTCTAAACTGGAGAACCGGGTTCGATTCCCCACTCTTCCACATGCAGCCAGCTGGGTGACCTTGGGCAAGTCACAAGTTCTCTCAGAGCTCTCTCTCAGCCCCACCTACCTCACAGGGTGTCTGTTGTGGGGAGGGGAAGGGGAAGGCAGTTGTAAGCCACTCTAAGACTTCTTTGAGTAGTGAAGGGCGGGGTATAAAAACCAGCTCTTCCTCCTCCTCTTCCTCCTCTTCCTCTTCTTCGTCTTCATTTTTCTCCCCAATGGGAACCCGAAGTGGCACACGCAATTCTTCCCTTCTCTACTTTATCTTCACAACAACTCTATGAGGGAGGTTAGGCTGTGAGAGTGTGACAAGCCCTAGGTCACCCAGCAAGCTTCTAAGACCCAAGTGGGGATTCGAACCCGGGTCCCCCAAATACTAGCCCAACATTCAAGAAGAGGGAGAGTCAGATTTATACTCCACCCTTCACTCAGAGTCTCAGAGCAGCTTATAATCTCCTTCTTCTTCCCCTCCCCACAACAGACACCCTGTGAGGCAGGTGGGGCTGAGAGAGCTCTGAGAGAACAGCTCTGAGAGAACTGTGACTGGCCCAAGGTCACCCAGCCGGCTGCATGTGGAGGAGGAGTGGGGAATCAAACCCGGCTCTCTAGATTGGAGTCCGCCGCTCTTAACCACGACACCAAACTGTCTCTCTTCGAAGCACTGCCTCCTGCTGGCTGTCTGGCAGAGAAGCCCCCAACTGGGGTGGATGCCTCCATTTCCTTTTAACTCCTTCCCCCCCGGCCCCCTCTTACCGCCGGTCAATGGTCTGGTAACACTGTCTGATCCAGGCGAAAGGAGGGACCCGGCTGCGTGGCGTGGCACCGTTCAGGCACACCAGCGTGTAGTTTTCCGCCACCATCAGCTCCAGGGTGCTGCTGATGTAGCTGCCGGCAGGGGAGGAAAAGAAACATGGCCGGATTAACAAATCCATTTTGATCAAGACTTGTCTGTTTTGTTTTTATCCTCCCCCAAGAAGAAGAGGAGGAGGAGGTGGAAATTGGATTTATACCCCGCCCTTCACTACCGAAGGAGTCTCAGAGTGGCTTACCGTCTCCTTTCCCTTCTCCTCCCCACAACAGACACCCTGGGAGGTAGGCGGGGCTGAGAGAGCTCTCTCAAGGACTGCCCCTAAGAGCACAGCTCTGAGAGAACTTGGAACTGGCCCAAGGTCACCAAAAAAGGAGATCACGCAGCAGTATAGTACTAACAACAATGGGAAAAAGCTGTGAAGTGGGACACAATCGAACTAGTAACAGCGTCAATATACTGGACAGGTACAGTGTGTGCAGTCCGTGAATATAACCCTTGCACAACAATACCAAATATGAATCTTCTGTTACACAATGAGATGTCCCATAAAGTTCTCTTTCCAAAGTAGTTCTTCCGAACAAAGGATCCGGATATTGAAGACCTCGTTTCGATAAGCTTCCTCAAGAAAATTACTAGTCTAAGTATTTCAAAGGCATCAGGTTCCAGAGAACTATATAGCTTCAGACTACTAATGTAGAAGGGACGTCCCAGGGTATTCAAAGAGGTTCGCAGTGACAATTTTATTTCTAGGCATGGGGCGCCAGAAACACTTTTTAGAAGCCACTCTGTATTCATTTAGATAGGAACTCTCGGTCTGGGGCAAGTGATGCTCTGTATTCTTGGTGTTTGGGGGGGACAACAATGGGAGGGCTTCCTGTCCCGACTGCTGGACCTCCTGAGGGCACCTGGTGTTTTCGGCCACTGTGTGGCATTCCAGAGTCCACCTCTAAGTTTGTTTGTTTATTTATTTAGGGCGGCTCACAGTCAATACAGAAATGCAATTAAAACCGTAAAATCATATAAAACAATTCCATTTCTAACACAGTTCCATAAAGGGCTGAGGATGGTTATTGCAGGCCCTGCGGAACGGCAAAAGGTCCTGCAGGGCCCTGATCTCCTCCGGGAGCTCATTCCACCAATGCGGAGCCACCACCAAAAAAGGCTCCGACCCTGGTACTAGTGAGCCTGGCTTCCTTAGGGCAAAAGAGGGTCAATCGATTCTGCGTCCCCGACCGAAGTGCTCTCTGGGGGATATACGGGGAAAGGCGGTCCCATAGGTATGCTGGAGGACCCTGGCCATAAAGGGCTTTAAAGGTAAGAACCAGCATCAACTTCTTATCACCAACCAGGGTATATCACTCACCCGAAGAGGTTCTCCATGACGTAGGGGTAATTGGGGATGGTGTTCTCCGGTAAATAGCAGAAGGCAAACATGATGATGGCATTGAGGCCTTCGCCGTAGTAGCCTGGGAAAGAAAGATTGTCCAGACACACATAAGATCTCCAGTGGACGTCTTTCCCATCTCCTACCACCTGCTCCTTTTATCTGGAAGTACCAGGGATCAAACTAGCAGCACTGCTCAATGAAACTGCTGAGCAGTCGGGTTAGAACAGATAAGAACAGATGAGAAAATACTGATGTCTTTCTATCGTTGCTCAATAGAGAGCATTTTACTATACTGTATCTGTGCCTGGTTTGCTAGTTGTACGGTTGCAGATAGGAAAGCACTCCAGAGAGTCATCACCACAGCCCAGAAGATAATTGGCTGTCCTCTCCCACTTCTGGAGGAACTGTACAGTTCTCGATGTCTGAAAAAAGTGAAGAACATCCTACAGGATTTGTCACATCCTGCCTATTCCTTGTTCGAACTGCTGCCTTCGGGCAGAAGATATAGGACAATCAAAACAAGGACAAATAGACTAAAAAACAGTTTTTACTCGAGAGCTATTATTGCCCTGAATGCTGCATGAGACCGCAATCTGGGGGAAACAGTGGTTTGGTTGCTATGTAAATCACAAGGGAGAAGCAGTCGTGCATGTCTGTGTGAGTGCGCATGATTATATGTTGCGAGTCACTGAATGATGGCACTTTTTAATTTCATTGTACTATGTACAATGACAATAAAGTATATTATTATTATTATTATAAGAGGAAGCACTTCTTCACCCAAAGAGGGATTAACACGTGGAACTCACTGCCACAGGAGGTGGTGGCGGCTCCAAGCATGGACGGCTTCAAGAGGGAATTGGATAAACATCTGAGCAGAGACCCATCCGTGGCTATTAGCCACACGGTATAGATAAGAACTCTCCGTCTGGGGCAAGGGATGCTCTGTATTCTTGGTGCATGGGGGGGGAACAGTGGGAGGGCTTCTAGGGTCCTGGCCCCACTGCTGGACCTCCTGAGGGTCCCTGGTGTTTTTGGCCACTGTGTGACTCAGAGTGTTGGACTAGAGGGGCCACTGGCCTGATCCAACACTGGCTTCTCTTATGTTCTCTTATGCTCAACTTTGGACAGGGGTCGTGTGATCCCCATTGGGTGGGCCGGAGCCAGAGGGTCCTCTCAACTAGGCCACTAAGAGGATCTTCTGGGCTCCGTTGCACCAAGCAGAATATTTTGTCCTCGGTGAAACCTTGCCAGATACCCACTCCCTGATCTCCTTAGCATCAGGTTTATTTGTTTTATGGAACCAGGTGGGTTGCCATGTTGGTCTGAAGCAGTCGAACCAAGTTTGAGTCCAGCGGCACCTTTTAAGACCAACAGATAAAACTTTGACGGTCTTAAAGGTGCCACTGGACTCAGACTTGGTTTTATGGAAATACATATGCCACCTTTTCTGTCGACCCAGGTCATCCGCCATGTGAGTTCCCCACCAAGTAGAAATTTAACCTCCTCAGGGCTCATTTCGTAGCAGGAGCTCCTTTGCATATTAGGCCACACACCCTAATGTAGCCAATCCTCCAGGAGTTTACGGAGCTCTTCTTACAGGGGCTACTCTAAGCTCCTGGAGGATTGGCTACATCAGGGGGGTGGGGCCTAATATGCAAAGGAGCTCCTGCCACGAAATGAGCCCTGAACTTCCTCATGTCTTTGTGGTGGGTGAAGGTTCTCTTTTGGAACATCTGCCAGTTGACGGATATTCTAGTTAACGGCACAGAAATTTATTATTTTTTTAAAAAGATAGTAACCTTATACTAGGAAGAACTAGGCTTGAGCCCAGAAGCAATACGAACCAACATTTCAAGGTACGAACTTTCCAGAGTAGAATCTCACCTGACGAAAGTTCACATCTCGAAAATCTTGCTGGCCTCGAAGGTGCAGCTGGACTCGAATCCAGCTCTTCCCCTGCAGACTGACACTGCTACCCTCTGAAATTATCCCAGGAGCAGATAATTATCTTTCCTCCCAAACATTGCGAGCCATGAGCCAAGGTGCTCTGCCGGTACCTCCGTGGGAGACGACCCGCTTGTAGGGCCCGATGGCATTCAAGTCCACTTTCTGTTCCCTCTCGTCCAACCGGAAGACCCGCCACGTCTGCCCGTCCGGGCTCTTGAAGTCCACCACGCGGTCAGAGCAGAACTTCTCAGATAGGCTGTCATCCAGCCTCTGAGCCCTGGGGAGGTCGTCTGAGGATCGGGAAGAAGAAGAGTAGGAAGAGATTGGATTTATAGCCTGCCCTTCACTACCCGAAGGAGTCTCAGAGCGGCTTAGAAACTCCTTTCCCTTCCTCTCCCCACAACAGACACACTCTTTTGAGAACTGCCCTTGAGAGAACAGCTCTGAGAGAACTTGTGACTGACCCAAGGTCATACCGCCAGCTGCATGTGGAGGAGGCGTGGGGAATCAAACCCAGTTCTCCCAGATCAGATCCCACGCTATTACAAAGAAGAAGAAGAGAAGAGATTGGATTTATACCCTGCTCTTCACTACCCGAAAGAGTCTCAGAGCGGCTTACACTCTCCTTTCCCTTCCCCTCCCCACAACAGACACTCTGTGAGGGAGGTGGGGCTGAGAGAGCTCTTTTGAGGACTGCCCTTGAGAGAACAGCTCTGAGAGAACTTGTGACTGACCCAAGGTCATACCGCCAGCTGCATGTGGAGGAGGAGTGGGGAATCAAACCCAGTTCTCCCAGATCAGATCCCACGCTATTACAAAGAAGAAGAAGAGAAGAGATTGGATTTATACCCTGCTCTTCACTACCCGAAAGAGTCTCAGAGCGGCTTACACTCTCCTTTCCCTTCCCCTCCCCACAACAGACACCCTGTGAGGTAGATGGGGCTGAGAGAGCTCTTTCGAGGACTGCGCCTGAAAGAACAGCTCTGAGAGAACTTGTGACTGACCCAAGGTCACACCAGCAGCTGCATGTGGAGGCGTGGGGAATCAGACCTGGTTCTCCCAGATTAGAGTCTGCACTCTTATGAAGAAGGGAAGAGATTGGATTTACACCCTGCTCTTCACTACCCAAAAGAGTCTCAGAGCGGCTTGTGGAGGAGTAGGGAAGCCACATCATGCTCGGATCAGGACCCCGTTTTGCCAGGGATCCCTTTGCACTCACTTACGTCCTGCTTTTCTCCCCAGGTGGGACTTGAAACAGATTAGGATATCAATCTTCCCTCCTCCTTTCTCCCCTAAACACAGCCCTGTGAGGTGAGCCAGGCCGAACGTTTGTGATAGGCCTAAGATCATACTGTGGACTGGTTCCTGTGGACTCTAATCTGGGAGAACCGGGTTTGATTCCCCACTCCTCCACTTGCAGCTGCTGGATGACCTTGGGCGAGCCATAGTTCTGACAGAGCTGTTCTCCCAAGGACAGTTCTGGAAAGAGCTCTCTCGGCCCCGCCTGCCTCCCAGGGTGTCTGTTGTGTGGAGGGGAAGGGGAAGGAGTTTGTAAGCCGCTCTGAGACTCCCTTGGGTAGTGAAGGGCGTGGTATAAATCCAATCTCCTCCCCCTCCTCCCCTCCTCCTCTTCTTCTTCCTCTTCTTTTTCGCTGAGTCTACACCATGTCCACCACTAGAAATGAGATCATTTGTATAATATTCCAAACTTCCAATAGAGGAGGAGGAGGAGGAAGAAGAAGAATTTATACTCCGCCCTTCCTCCATAGTCTCAGAGTAGTTTGCAATCGCCTTCCTTTCCTCTCCCAACAACAGATACCCTGTGAGGGAGGTGGGGCTGAGAGAGCTCTTTCGAGGACTGCCCTTGAGAGAACAGCTCTGAGAGAACTTGTGACTGACCCAAGGTCACCCAGCTGGCTGCATGTGAAGAAGTGGGGGATCAAACCCAGCTCTCCAGATCAGAGTCCGCCCCTCTTAACCATGACACCACACTGGCACAGAAGGGATATATCGATGGATTTTTCTTGCAATGGCAGGATATCTCTAGTCTCGGGGTCTCCTGGGAGCCACGGGAGTGCCAAGGCCTTTCCTAGTACGGGAAAAGTGGGTGGAGCCAGGGGAGGCTTTCGCCCAGCAAGGCTTCTGATTGGCTGTACACATTTTTTTTAAGTGTTCCTTTGGCAGCAGCGGCCACCACAACACAAGGATCTTCACTGCAGGATTGGAGGCAAGCTGTGGCGGCCACGTTGTGGCGGCCATGTTGTGGCTGCGTCTACCATGCTGTGTCAGGAATCCAAAGGCGCCTGGTTTCTTAGATGGCCATATAAATTTCATAATAAGTTTATCCAGGTCTTTGAAAAACTTCTGGTTTTGTACCAGCAGCAGCATCGTATAAAGAAAACATCTATAACATGTTTTATGGACGGCATATAACACCAGACAGATTGGCAAAACGGTATCCAAATATGTCTAACTTATGCTGGAAATGCAAACAAAAACCAGGATCGTTTTTTCACGTGGTGGACATGCGAAAAAGCCCAAAAAATTCTGAGCCAATATTCATGAAACGCTTAAAAAAAAATTGAAAACTGGTGTTCCTTTCCTCCCTGAATTATTTTTTGTTAAATATAATTCGCAATGTTCCCTCTAAGCTGTGGAGTCTTGTGAGCAAAAATTCTACTTTGTGAGCTACTGGCATTAAAGTGGTGAGCGAGCGATTTGGCCACTGCATAAATTAGTCTGCCCTCCGGAGCCCATCTTTCCTGAGCTAAGACAAAAAGGTGCGAGCCGGAGACTTAAAGCTTGTGAGCTAGCTCACACTAACTCAGCTTAGAGGGAACACTGCTGTGCATTACCAAAAAAATGGATTGTTATCTCATGAAGTATATTATAACAACAGCCAGAATCTTGTACGCAAAATATTGGGGAAACGAAGAAGCGCCAAACAGAGAGGACTCAATATATAGACTGATGGAGTCAGCAGAAATGGATAAATTATCTTTGACGATCCGAGAGAAAGGAGATGAAAACTTCAGAGCGACGTGGTCAAGATTCTCCAGTTGGCTACAGATTTTAGCTTAGGAACAAAAACGTATAGATGGGTGCAAATAAGATAAATAACATAAGGATGAAGCAAGCAGACTTAAATATGTGTTCACCGTTCCCTGAATTATTTACAAGTTTAAAAATAAAGATTTATTTGGAAAAGAAAAGAAAAGAAACGCAAAGGTAGCCTCAAAAAGTTCGGGGACCCCACTGCTCTAGGACTATTGCCTCTTACTTTGAACCCCCTAGGGGCTCGGTAGGAAGATAAGACTGGTCAGGGACCCCCCCCCCCCACTTGTCAGCTGCATCAAGGAACCCCACTTCACTTTGTCAGATGGCGCACCTGTCAGGCGAGGTGCAAGAATGAAAGCAGATTTCCTCCTGGAAGCAGCTGCCCTCATGAAGAAATCCATTTTCATCAGCACCCTGCCGTCTACAGACGCCCGTCCCCCTGGGGGTCCCCTTCCTTGGTGTTCCCCCCCCTCCCCCGGACCCTCACCTTCCCACTCGTATTCGTGCCCAAACTCCGAGCCCTCGTGCAGTTCGCTGTCCGACGGCGTTTCGAGCTCATCCACATCGATGTCAAGGCTGCCATCTGGTGTATTCAGTGGGATTTCGCCGGACTTGATGGAGCCCTCACCGAGGTCGGGGGCAGGGAGGCGTTTCTTCATCCGCCGGCGGCCACAAAGCTCCAGGGTACTGGGGGCAACTGCTGTGAAGGAGACAGAGGTGTGTGGGGGGGGGAGAGCACAAGGTGAGAAGTATTTCTCTGCCACTGACTCTCCAGCGCATCCTTGGGTGGGACCCCTCATCTTTACCATGTGCTTCCCTCACAAGAGGGTCAGAAGAGCTCTTGGACAGGCTAAATAAGAACATGAGAAGAGCCCTGCTGGGTCAGACCAGTGGGGGTCCATCTAGTCCAGCATCCCATCTTACACAGTGGCCTCAACCAGTTCGTATGGATGGCCAGCAACAGGGCAGAGAGGCCGAGGCCTTCCCCTGAGAAGAACCTCAGAAGAGCCCTGCTGGATCAGACCAGTGAGGGTCCATCCAGTCCAGCCTCCTGTCTCACACAGTGGCCTCAACCAGTTCCTCTGGAGGGCCAACAACAGGGCAGAGAGGCCGAGGCCTTCCCCTGAGAAGAACACCAGAAGAGCCCTGCTGGATCAGACCAGTGAGGGTCCATCCAGTCCAGCATCCCGTGTCACACAGTGGCCTCAACCAGTCCCTCTGGAGGGCCAACCACAGGGCAGAGAGGCCGAGGCCTTCCCCTGAGAAGAACACCAGAAGAGCCCTGCTGGATCAGACCAGAGGGGGTCCATCCAGTCCAGCATCCCGTGTCACACAGTGGCCAACCAGTTCCCCATGGAGAGCCAGCAACAGGGCAGAGAGGCCGAGGCCTTCCCCTGATGTTGCCTCCTAACACTGGGATTGAGTGGTTGACTGCCTCTGGACGTGGCGGTTCCCCTCAGTCACCCTGGTTCGTAGCTGTCAGACCTCTGGATAAATCAGTTCCCAAAAACATTCACTTGGGAGAATGGTAAGTTTATTGAGACAGTGATAAGATCCAGACTGGACACAGTCTGTGTTAGAACTGAGGTTAAAGGCGCGAAAGCAACGGATATACAGGGTTCAAGCAAGGGCCCTAAAAGGTTTGGAACTAATCACCCCCTGGCATTCCATCCGCCAAAAGAAACCTAGGTGCCATCCCCTGACATGTAAGACAAAGAGCAGGCCGTGAAAGATGAGACCCAAGGACATTAGAGGCTCTCAGGCCCGATAAGCCACTTTCTATTTCAAAGCATTCAAAGTGAAAGAATGTGGGTTTCACAGTCCCCAACTCCACCTCCTGACTTCTGTGGCAAGCGAGCAATAAAATGCAAAGTGAGTTTGACAGTAGCCACTGACAGACTTATCCTCCATGAATCTATCTCATCCCCTTTTAAAGCTGTTCATTCCTGTGGCCGTCACCTCGTCCTCTGGCAGCGAATTCCACATTTTACTCACTCTTGGCGCAAAGAAGTATATTTAAATAAGTACCAGCAAGATGCTCACAGGCAGAGTGAGAGAGTGAAGGTCTTCCCTCATTTGGACCCAGTATCTCACATTCAGTGGTACACTGCCTCCCTACATGGAAGCTCGATTTCATTGTTTAACAGAGACCCCTCCTCTACCATCAGTCCCCTTCAGAAGTAATCTGAACTTGGGATGCTCGAACACTCACAGGTTTTCAGCTCATGTTCTGTCTGCCGGTCCCAAGCCGGGCAGAGGAACCAGTTTTCCCTTGATCAGTTTGGCTGTTTGTGACCAGTTGGAGCCTGTTCATTGCGCTGTTTTCACGTATTCCAAAACGACAAAGGGCAGCACAGTCCTGTTTCACACCTGACGAGAGTCCTCGTTTCCTCTTTCTCCTCACCCCAAAAGTTTGTTGTTCTGTGCTGACTGGCACCCGGTCAGTTAAACTGTTTGTGTGTAAAGTGCTGTGAAGTTGCAGCCAACATGGCGACCCCATGGGGTTTTGAAGGCAAGAGACGTTCGGAGGCGGCTTGCTGTTGTCTGCCTCCGTGTCACAACCCTGGTGTTCCTTGGTGGTCGCCCATCTAAGTGCTAGCCAGGGCTGACCTGGCTTAGCTTCCGAGATCTGATGAGATCCGGGTAGCCAGGTGAGGGCAAGAGAGAAACAGAGGCAGTTTGCCTTTGCCTGCCTCTGCATAGCCACTCTTGTACTTCTTCAGTAGCCTCCCATCCAAGTCCTAACTAGAGCCCACCTAACTTATCTTCCAAGATTTGATGAGATCAAACTAGCCTGGGCCATCCAGCTCAAGGCAAGAGACAAACAGAGATAGTTTGCCGTTGCCTTCCTCTTTGTAGCAACCCCGGACTTCCTTGGTGGTCTCCCATCCAAGTACCAATCAGGGCAGACCCTGCTTCACTTCTGAGATCTGCTGAGATTGGGCTAGCCTGGGCAACCTAGGTCAGGGGTCATTTAAATAAGCTTTCCCTTGCTCGAAAGCCAGTCGACTCCAGCTCTAGGGGGCGGTGCTCATCTCCGTCTCCAAGCTGAAGAGCCAGCGCTATCTGAAGACTTCTCCGTGGTCATGTGGCCGGCATGACTGAACGCCGAGGCGCACGGAACGCTGTTACCTTCCCACCGAAGGTTGTGAGTAATGCGTAGTGAGTAAATCAATCAGTCAGTCAGCAGTACTAAATCTGGTTTGTTTTTTAAAGTTTTATCATAATTTGGTGCCACTGAAATCTGAGGAGAAGAAGAAGAAGAAGAAGAAAGAAGAGTCGGATTTTATACCCTACTTTTCTCGACCTTACGGAGTCTCAAAGCAGCTTACAATTGCCTTTCCCTTCCTCTCCCCACAGCAAGTACTTTGCGAGGTGGGTGGGGCTGAGAGAGTTCTGAGAGGACTGTGACTGATCCAAGGTCACCCAGCAGGCTCCACGTGGAGGGAGGAGAGGGGAATCAAACCCGGTTCCCCAGATTAGAGTCCACCCCTCTTAACCACTATACCCCGCCGCCGCGTACATCACCCACACGCATTTTTGCACAGCCTAATGGGAGACGTCATCCTGTCCCCATGAATCATTTAATCGCCTGACAAAACCGTTCACAACCCGGGGTAGACTCCGTTCCACCTCCGGTGCAGTTTCAAAAGCCCCAGCCAGGGAAGGAAACGAATCTCCACCCTCCACGTCTGGAGCGTGGCTGTTGCGCGGGGTGGGTAAACCCCTCAGATGTGTTTGCCATGAAGTCTGGGGCACTTCACGAACCACTGACCCCACCTCATATCCTGTGTCAGGAACTGCAGATCTTAACTCCAGATCTTAATTACGTCTTGTGCTGGCATTTGGCATGGGATGAGTGTTCATGCTATGTGCCTGGAACTCCGGGAATTGCCTTCCCCAATTAGCCCAGAGGCCCTGCCACTCCAGAATCCTGTCTCCCACATCATCAGTCGGAGGCCACGAGAAAGCGTGCAAACAGGAAACGAAGGTGACGGTGCGCTGGTATTTAGAGGTAACCTGCCTCTATACATGGAGGCTCTGTTGAGCGGACAGGCAAGGTAGATAGGAATCTCTGCCTCTGGGAATCCCCTGGCTGTGACCCCAAAATGGGCGGTGGCTCTCTCACAGGCTGGTTGTGCGTTTCATGCTCCTGAGCTGAGAGAGGAAGGCCCAGGGCCCCTCTCTGTGAGGGGTGGACAAAGATCGATGATGGGACAGAGCTGCTCGGTACTCAAGGACATGCCTAAGTAGATGGGCTCCTGGAGGACAGGTCTATCGGTAGTTATTAGCCATGGTGGCTAGATGGAACCTCCACGTTCAGAGGCAGTCAGCCTTCGAATCTCAGTGCCAAGAGGCAACCTCAGGGGAAGGCTTCGGCCTCTCTGCCCTGTTGCTGGCCCTCCAGAGGAACTGGCTGGCCACTGTGTGAGACAGGATGCTGGACTAGGTGGACCCTCACTGGTCTGATCCAGGAGGGCTCTTCTGAGGTTCTTCTCAGGGGAAGGCCTCGGCCTCTCTGCCCTGTTGTTGGCCCTCCAGAGGAACTGGCTGAGGCCACTGTGTGAGACAGGATGCTGGACTAGATGGACCCTCACTGGTCTGATCCAGCAGGGCTCTTCTGAGGTTCTTCTCAGGGGAAGGCCTCAGCCTCTCTGCCCTGTTGTTGGCCCTCCAGAGGAACTGGCTGAGGCCACTGTGTGAGACAGGATGCTGGACTAGATGGACCCTCACTGGTCTGATCCAGCAGGGCTCTTCTGAGGTTCTTCTCAGGGGAAGGCCTCGGCCTCTCTGCCCTGTTGTTGGCCCTCCAGAGGAACTGGCTGGCCACTGTGTGAGACGGGATGCTGGACTGGATGGACCCTCACTGGTCTGATCCAGCAGGGCTCTTCTGAGGTTCTTCTCAGGGGAAGGCCTCGGCCTCTCTGCCCTGTTGTTGGCCCTCCAGAGGAACTGGCTGGCCACTGTGTGAGACGGGATGCTGGACTGGATGGACCCTCACTGGTCTGATCCAGCAGGGCTCTTCTGAGGTTCTTCTCAGGGGAAGGCCTCGGCCTCTCTGCCCTGTTGTTGGCCCTCCAGAGGAACTGGCTGGCCACTGTGTGAGACGGGATGCTGGACTGGATGGACCCTCACTGGTCTGACCCAGCAGGGCTCTTCTGATGTTCTTCTCAGGGGAAGGCCTCGGCCTCTGTGCCTTGTTGTTGGCCCTCCAGAGGAATGGGCTGGCTACTGTGTGAGACGGGATGCTGGACTAGAGTGACCACTGGTCTGATCCAGCAGGACTCTTCTGATGTTCCATAAGAGCATAAGAGAAGCCATGTTAGATCAGGCCAACGGCCCATCCAGTCCCTCAGTGTCCAAAACCCAGGTGCCATCAGGAGGTCCACCAGTGGGTCCAGAACTCCAGAAGCCCTCCCACTCTTGCCACCCATGCACCAAGAATGCAGACTGTCACTGCCCCAGATATATTTCTGTGTTCCACTTCCTCAGTGGTCTCCCATCCAAGCCCTAACTAAACCTGACCCTTCTTAGCTTCCAAGTACTGGGTTATCTAGGCCGCTAATTGCTTGGAGGCCATCCTGAACTCAGCATCGAAAAGCCATTTATCTTCTTTATGTACATTATCTGTAGTCCGCCTTTCTCCTGGGACTCAAGGCGGATGACTAGGATTGCCAGCCTCCAGGTGGGGCCTGGGGATCTCCCGCTTTTACAACTGATCTCCAGCTGACAGAGATCAGCTCCCCTGGAGAAAATGGCTGCTTTAAAGGGTCAGCTCTATGGCATTGTACCATGCTGAGGCCCCTCCCCTTCCCAAACCCCTCCCTCTCCTGGCTCCACCCCCAAAGTCTCCAGGTATTTTCCAATCCGGACTTGGCAACCCTACGGATGACGCAGAGTGAGTCGATACAGTCAACAGGAGCAACCAAAGCAGTCTGATCAGGATTGTAGAACCAACCCAAAGTCTAAGAACAGAACTGGAGCCAAGCAGAGGCCTTAACATGACCCATTAAATGGTGCAAAATTTACAGCAGGATCCTCGTTCTGGTGAGGTTTGACCCCAGTCTAGACTGCAGCCCCATACAATTTATCCAAAGAACTTCGTGAAACGTTTAGTTCCGTGTGTCTCTGTTGCCTGCGTAGAAAAGCCCTCTTGAATAATTCAGTTTTTCATAGTTAGGGCAGGAGCACCTCCTATAACAGGCCGTTCCACAAGGTGCGGGGGGGGGGGGGGGGCCCAGCAGAGAAGAGAAGCAGACGGGCAGCTCTTGAATTCGGCACCGGCAGAAGATCCTGCTGAGAAAGAGCCGGATTGCATATCGAGGCCGTCCAAAGCGGACTGAGATCCAAACACGGCTTTCCTCTTCTGTGCTGACAGGTTCTTAAAGGCCTTCAAGCAGTTTTTACCATTTTTTCCCCCAGAAGCACTAGCTAGGCTTGCCAACTCCAGGTTGAGAAATTCCTGGAGATTTGGGGGGGGGGGGGTTGAGCCTGGGGCGGGTGGAGTTTGGAGAGAGGAGGGACCCCAGCAAGGTATAATGCCATACAGTCTATCCTCCACCTTCTCCGGCAGAACAGATCTCTTGTTGCCTGGAGATCAGCTGAAATTCTGGGACGACTCCAAGCCCCACCTTGTCAGCGAATGCTGCCATCTCCTGCTCGGGAGGTGGGGTGGGTGAACCCTTGACGTCGGGTCTGTGGAATGTTATGTTATATTTCTCATGGCATGCTTATCGCTCTTCGAGCTGCTCTGACCTTGGGAGACTGTTGGTGCCTGCCCGTGTATCTCTTCTCCTGTCTGACGTGAACTCTTCCCGCTTTTCCCCTGGAAACCGTAAACCCGTATTTTATGCACCTTTTATATGACATGATGATTGGTTGCCTTGCTTACCAGACCCCAGTTTGAATTCTGTATAATTGTCCTGCTTGGGGCTGTGTCAGCCATTACTAACACAAGAAGTGCAGATGACCATAGCAGACCTTTCTCAATAAAGCATTCCTGTTTAAGGACACTTGTTGGTGACTGACTCTGTAGGACTCTCACACACCTGGAGGTTGACAACACTGGCACCAGCCCATCAGCCAATGCTGCGCTCTGGCAGGCTGATGGTCCCAACAAAATGTTCAGCGGCTCAAGGACCGAATGAGAAGATCCCACGGGCCAGATGTGGGTCACCTCTGGGCCATAACACACCATCTCCCCCAAGGAAGAAGACGCAACCGGAAGGAATTCAGGTCTAGCAGTTCTCGTCAACAGCATACATATTCATTTAAAAAAATTAATCTCCAACATCTTCCCCAAAGGGCAGTGATTTACCAGGGATCGGGGCCAGAATAAAAGCGGCCGAGCCTGGCGAACCAGAGCTGGCGGGGAGTTCTGTGCAAAGAACGGAAGCCAGAAATGGGAGCGCATTTAGTGGAAGTGACACGGCCGGAAGGTGAGCGCAGAAAGTCCTCTGGGCAGCTCAGGCCTCTCTTCTAACCAAGCCCAGAAACGTCCCACCAACCCCTGGTGAAGCACCGACCCATTCCCACACCACTTGCTGATGTGGGGTTGCTAGCCTCCAGTTGGTGGCTGGAGATCTCACAGAATCATGGATTGCTGTGGATTTTCTGGGCTGTATGGCCGTGGTCTTGGCATTGTAGTACCTGACGTTTTGCCAGGAGCTGTGACTGGCATCCTCAGAGGTATAACACAGACAGATGGAGTACTCCCTGTGTCAGTGTGAGAAGAAACACGGTAGGCAGGTAATTTGTATCTACTCAGGAAGGTAGGGTAGGGCTGAGTCATTCTCTTGGTAACTGGATGTGTTGTCCAGCATTTCAGTGTCTTGGAAGTGTCCTGTTTGAGTTCAGTTACCATGTCAGATGACACAGGGAAGCCATTGAAATTCATAAACATAAACACAATTTCAACAGGACAGAAGAGAGTTTAAAATAAATAGGGCATGGTTTCCTGTCCTGAAAAACACAAAAGGCTCTACATCTTCCAACAGCACTACAGATAAGATTAGAATTTCAACAGCCAATCCCTATGCAAAAGAACCTCCTCAGGAAAGCTCCTCCATTAGCATGTCACAGCCTGGGAAACTCCTACAAGATGACGACTCAGCCCTACCCCACCTTCCTGAGTAGATATAAATTACCTGCCTACCATTTTTCTTCTCACATGGAGACAGAGAGTACTCCATCTTTCTGTGTTATACCTCTGAGGATGCCAGTCACAGCTCCTGGCAAAACATCAGGTACTGCAATGCCAAGACCACGGCCATACAGCCCGGAAAACCTACAATAACTAATGAACTCCAGCCGTGAAAGCCTTTGACAATATATAGAATCATAGAGTTGGAAGGGACCTCCAGGGTAATCTAGTCCAACACCCCTGCACAATGCAGGAAATTCACAAATACCCTACCACTCCACACCCGCAGTGACCCCTGTTCTCCTGGAATTACAACTATTCTCCAGGCTACAAGAGACCAGTTCTCCTGGAGGAAGTGATGGCTTTGGAAGCCCCCTTCCATCCCTAAATTTTATTTATTTATTTATTTATTTATTTGTTCAATTTATACCCCGCCTAGCCAGCGAACCGGCTCTAGGCGGCTAACAAAAGCCATTACCACAAGGGTTTACATATAAAACCGTTAAAACATTTCAATAAATTACAGTAAAATCTCAAAAACTTTCAATAAACTAAACTTTCCAAAAAACTAAACTTTCAAGATGGCGACCTCCGAGTTATCTGTTAAGCGGAGGCCGTAGGGGTACCTTCCCCAAGACCAAGGCGATGTTAACGGCCGGGGGTGCCCTCCCCAGGACCAGGACGATGTTAATTACCAGTTCTCCCCCCGATGGCGGCTCCTATTTGAAAGCCTGGCGGAAGAGCTCCGTCTTACAGGCCCTGCGGAATTGCAATAAGTCCCGCAGGGCCCTGATGTCATCCGGGAGCTCATTCCACCAGTAAGGAGCCGCCACCGAAAAAGCCCTGGCCCTGGTACAGGTCAAGCGGGCTTCTTTTGGACCGGGGCAAGTCAGGCGATTCTGGGTGCCTGACCTCAGTAACCTCTGGGGCTGGTATGGGGAAAGGCGGTCCCTCAAGTAGGCAGGCCCCTGACCATAAAGGGCTTTAAAGGTTAACACCAGCACCTTGAACCTGACCCGGTATGCTATAGGCAGCCAGTGCAGCACTCTCAGCACAGGCTGGACACGGTCCCTCAGAGAGAGACCTGTCAACAACCTGGCCGCAGCATTCTGCACCAGCTGCAGCCTCCGGATCTGGAACAAGGGCAGCCCTAAGTAGAGAGCGTTACAGTGGTCAAGACGTGAGGTGACCATAGCATGGATCACTGTGGCTAGGTCTTCGCGTTCGAGGAAGGGGGCCAACTGCCTAGTCAGCCGTAGATGGAAAAAGGCTGCTTTGGCAGTGGCTGCTACCTGGGCCTCCATCGTCAAGGCAGAGTCCAGGAGCACACCCAAACTCCTGACCCTCGGAGCTGGCACCAATGGCGCCCCACCGAAGGATGGGAGTGGATGCCCCAACCCCGATCCGGTCCGACTCAGGCACAGGACCTCCGTCTTCTGAGGATTCAATTTCAGTCGGCTCAGTTGGAGCCAGCCCGCAACCTCCTGCAACGCCCGCTCCAGGTCATCTGGGGTAGAGCCAGACCGGCCGCCCAACAGCAGATAGAGCTGGGTGTCATCCGCATATTGATGACACCCCAGCCCATGCCTCCTGACAATCTGGGCGAGGGAGCGCATATAGATGTTAAACAACATCGGGGACAGAACCGCCCCTTGAGGAACACCACACACCAGTGGGTGCCTCTGGGAGGTCTGTTCCCCGAGCGCAACCCTCTGTCCCCGATCTTGGAGAAAGGAGGCAAGCCATTGTAAAGCAAGCCCCCGTATCCCCGCATCGGCAAGGCGGTGGGTCAGCAACTGGTGGTCGACCACATCAAAAGCCGCCGACAGATCTAACAACACCAGTGCCGCCGTACCGCCTCGATCCAGATGTCTTCGGAGGTCATCCGTGAGGGCGACCAGAACCGACTCCGTCCCATGACCCGGTCGGAAGCCAGATTGAAACGGGTCTAGCATGGAGGTGTCATCCATGAAGCTCTGCAACTGGATCGCCACCGCCCTCTCCAATACCTTGCCCAAATAGGGCAGGTTAGACACCGGCCGATAGTTGGCCAATACAGCCGGGTCCAAGGATGGTTTTTTGAGGAGGGGACGGACCATCGCAACCTTGAGCGCCTCTGGGAAAAGCCCTTCCAAGAAGGACTTGTTAATAATCTCCCGAAGCGCACCACACAACCCCTCGCGACAGGATTTTATAAGCCACGAGGGGCAGGGGTCAAGGCTGCACGAGGTTGGACGTACAGTCAAGAGCAACCTGTCAACCTCCTCCAAACTGAGGGGGCTGAAATGATCCAAGATGGAACCAGAAGACGTGCATGGAGCCTCAAGTTCACGCACTGTTTCAACTGTGGCTGGGAGATCGTGGCGGAGCCGCAAGATTTTATCTGCAAAATAGCTCGCAAATGCCTCACTGCCGATTTCCAATTCCCTATCATTTAGTGTGCACTGAGGCACTTTAGTTAGAGACCTAATAGTTCTAAATAATTGGGCCGGGCGAGAGCTAGCAGATGCAACCTCAGCCGCAAAGAATCTCCTCTTAGCGGCCTTGATTGCCATCTCATAGGATCTCATAAACGTCCTATAAGATGCTCTTGATACTTCGTCGCGAGATCGCCGCCACCGTCTCTCTAGCCGTCTGAGTTCCCGCTTCATCAGCCTCAGCTCCCCGGTAAACCAGGGGGCCAGCTTAGAGCGGGGGCGCAGAGGGCGTCGGGGAGCGATCTCATCGATGGCCGCCGAGAGCCGGTTATTCCAGTCCTCGACCAACCCATCTAGTGAGTCGCTGGAAGGCATGGGATCCCGCAAAGCTGTCAGGAACCGCTGAGGGTCCATCAGGCTTCGCGGGCGAGCTAAAATACGCTCGCTACCCAAACGGAGTTGGGGAGACACCATCAGACGAGCCTTCAGGGCATAGTGGTCAGACCATGGCACTGCCGTAGCAGTCAACTGGCTCACCGTAACCCCCGCCGCGAAGATCAAGTCGAGCGTATGCCCGGCCTGGTGTGTAGGAACCTGTATAAATTGGGTGAGCCCTAGTGCCGCCATGGAAGACACCAAGTCCCTCGCCGAAGCAGAGGCCGCATCGTCGGCATGGACATTGAAGTCACCCAAGACTACAAGCCTCGGGTGCTCCAAGGCCCAGCCCGACACAGCCTCCACCAGCGAGGACAGGCTATCGGCTGGTGCGTTGGGAGACCGGTACACCAGCCAAATAGCCAACCTCTCCCCAGCTTCCCACACCAGGCCCGTGCACTCTATGCCCGCAAGCCTCAGCGGCGGGAGTGCCCTGTAGGAGTAAGCCTCCCGAATGAACAGTGCCACTCCTCCTCCCCGGCCCTCAGTCCGTGATTGGTGGAGGACCGAGAATCCGGGTGGTGCTAACTGGGAGAAATTTTGCCTTGCCCAGGCTCTGTCCCCTGTCCCCCTCAGATATCCAGGAATTCCCCAATGTGGAGTTGGCAACCTTTGGCGGCCACCTTTTTGGCCTTACCTGGGCTGAGGTCTAAGCTGCAGTCTTCAAAGTCCTCTTCGGAGACCTCTTCCGGGAGGGGCCTGGAAGTAAGCAGAGAGGAGTGAGGTAGCGATTGCACCCAGCTCCTCATAGAATCGTAGAGTCGGAAGGGACCTCTGGGGTCATCTAGTCCAACCCCCTGCACAAGGCAGGAAATTCACAAATGCTTCCCCCCCCCCCCACACACACACCCAGTTGCTCCCTTTAAGCTGTGGAGTCCTGTGAGCAAAAATTCTACTTTGTGGCCTACTGGCATTGAAGCTGTGAGCGAGCCATTTGGCTGCTGCATCAGTTATTCTGCTGTGGAGCCATCCTTCCTGAGAGAAGACCAAAATCTGTGAGCTGGAGGCTAGAAAACTGTGAGCTGGCTCACACTAACTCAGCTTAGAGGGAACTCCGCCAGTGATCCCCCCTGCTCCATGCCCAAAAGAGGGCAAAAAACCTCCAGGATCCCCGGCCAAACCGGCCTGGAGAAAAATGGCTTCCTGACCCCAAAGTGGCGATCGGCATTTCCCTGGGCGTGACAGAAAGGGCCACAAGAACAGAGCACTGAGGCAACCCTTCCACTGAGCCAGTTTGGTGTAGTGGTTAAGTGCGCGGACTCTAATCTGGGAGAGCCGGGTTTGATTCCCCACTCCTCCACTTGCACCTGGCTGGATGACCTTGGGCAAGCCATAGCTCTGAACCAGCTGTTCCCTCAAGGACAGCTTGGGAAAGAGTTCTCTCAGCCTCACCTACCTCACAGGGTGTCTGTTGTGGGGAGGGGAAGGGAAAAGGAGTTTGTCAGCCACTCTGAGACTCCCTTGGGGAGTGGAGGGCGGGGTATAAATCCAATCTCTTCTTCTTCTTCTTCTTCTTCTTCTTCTTCCTGCCCTCCCTTCTCGTGGTCTGCCCACGTTCACAGAATCAGCATGGCTGTCAGATGGCCGTCCGGCCTCTGCACCTCCCGAGGAAGCCTGTTCCCCTGAAGAACCGCTCTAACTCTCAGGAAGTCCTGCCTCATGTTGAGCCAAAAACTCTTCTGATTTAATTTCAACCTGTTGGTTCTGGTCCGACCTCCTGGGGCAACAGAAAACCACGCTGCTCCACCCTCTATAGGACAGCCCTTCCAGTACTTGAAGATGGTGATCGTATCCCCTCTCAGTCGTCTCCTCTCCCAGGCTAAAAAGACCCAACTCCTTCAACGTTTCCTCGTAGGACTCGGTCTCCAGACCCCTCCCCGTCTTCGTTGCCCTCCTCTGAACACACGTTCCAGCTTGTCTAGATCCTTCTTAAATTGTGGTGCTCAAAACTGAACAAAATACTCTAGGTGAGGCCTAACCAGAGCAGAGTAAAGGGATACCATCACTTTGTGTGATATGGACACTACACTTCTGTCGATACAGCCCAAAATCATATTTGCCTTTTTAGCTGCTGCATCATAAAAATCGTCTCAGCGCTAAAGACCCGGCCAGTGGAGCAGAACGGATGCCTAGGGGCCAGCCCCCCAGTAGGGATCCACAAAAGGGCACATGAAACAAATTAGTCTGCCCAAGCCAGCAAAAAGGCAGCAAGGACGGTGCCAATTGCATGAGCCAGGGAGCTCCAAAGTTCTGGGGCAGCCACTGAGAAAGCCCTGCTCCTCTCAAGAGGCCCACTCACCAGAATTACAACAGATCTCCAGATGACAGAGATCGGTTCCCCTGGACAAAATGGCGAAGAAGAAGAGGAGGAGGAGGCGATTGGATTTATACCCCACCCTTCAGTTGGAGTCTCAGAGTGGCTTACAAACTCCTTTCCTTCCCCTCCCCACAACAGACACCCTGTGAGCAATGCTCCCTCTAAGCTATGGAGTCTTGTGAGAGAAAGTCTGCTTCATGAGCTATTGGCATTAAAGTTGTGAGTGAACAATTTGGCATAAACTACTTCGCTCTGGAGCCCTCCTTCCTGAGCTGAGACAAAAATGTGTGAGCCAGCGGCTAAAAGACTGTGAGCTAGCTCACACTAACTCAGCTTAGAGGGAACACTGTGTGAGGACAGGGTATGGATTCATACCCCGCCTTCACTACCCGAAGGAGTCTCAGAGCGGCTTACAATCGCCTTTCCCCTTCCCCTCCCCAGAATAGAAACCCTGTGAGGTGGGTGGGGCTGCGAGAGCTCTTTCGAGGACTGCTCTTGAGAGAACAGCTCTGAGAGAACTTTGACTGACCCAAGGTCACCCAGCAGTTGCATGTGGAGAAGTGGGGAATCAGACCCAGTTCTCAAGATTAGAGGCCACCACTCAGAGAGTCAGTTTGGTGTAGTGGGAGAACCAGGTTTGATTCCTCACTCTTCCACATGCAGCTGCTGGTGTGATCTTGGGTCAGTCACAATTTCTTTCAGAGCTGTTCTCTCAAGGGCAGTCCCCAAAAGAGCCCCACTCACCTCACAGGGTTTCTATTCTGGAAAGGGGAAGGAAAAGGATAGTGTAAGCCGCCCTGAGACTCCCTTGGGTAATGAAGGGCGGGGTATAAATCCAGTCTCCTCTTCTTCAGTTCCCTCAGAGCATTTCTCTCAGGGGCAGTTCTCCAAAGAGCTCTCTCAGCCCCACCTACCTCACAGGGTTTCTATTCTGGGGAGGGGAAGGGGAAAGGAGATTGTAAGTTGCTATGAGACTCCTTCGAGTAGTGAAGGGCAGGGTATAAATCCAATCTCTTCCTCCTCTTCTTCTTCTTAACCACTACACCAAACTGGCTTCCCCGATGTGCCTCCTGGCTCTGGGATTCAGAGGTTGACTGCCTCTGAACATGGAGGTTCCACATCTGTTTGATTTCTGGCTCAGAGAAAGGGCGGAGTTTAGAATTTGAAGACAAGCCCCCCGTTTCCTTCCTCCGTCATCTAGGCCTGCCATGGAGGATAAATCCCTCAGTGGCTTATGCTGGCAAAATGGAACTTCCATGACCAGAGGCAGTCTATCTTACCGGGCCATGACAGAGAAGGGCCTTGGTGTCCCTGCTGAGGGCCCCCTGGCCAGACCTAGGCCTCTCGCTGTGATCCGGCGGGGCTCTTTCGCAGATGCTCCGGTGTGAACGTACTCCGGCTTTTGCTCACCGGGGGGAATTCGGCTTTTGCTCACCGGGGGAATTCGTCGTCCTGCCACTCCTCTTTCAGCTCCATGTCCTTGATATTCACCGTCTCTCCGCTCTGCTCCTGGCCCGTCGACTTCTCCAGGCCCTTCGCACCCCTGCAAGGGCAAAGGACACCCAGACTCATCGAGACCACCTCCTTGCTGAGCCCCATCCGGTTCAAAGCACACCAGCCGTGCCCCTTGACCCTCGCTGCCCCTTCCGCCGGGAACCCCCTTGCCATACCAAGCCTGGTGCCCGTCTCAAGACCTGTGTAACCTTTGCCTTAAGGCCTGCAAAGCCTAAGGGTCATTTTACACCTCCCCTCTAAAGTAGTTTGACTGCTGTCTTTTCCTGTGCTGATTTCACAGTGGTGTGAAATTTCACTCCAGGGGGTCTAAGTGCACTAATCAACAGCAATTGTTTAAAGCAGAATCAAGCCCGTTGAATACTAGCTTGACCACAGGAGGGCAATTAGTCGATGTGGACATTTCAGTAGCAGCACGGTTTCACACCGCACAGAGGTGTGGGCAGGTTTTTTTGGAACTAGAATGATTCCAGCAGGAAAGTCAGATGTAAAAACAGCCTAAGTCCCCTGGAAGGGCCTCGGCTAGGAGTCCCCGTCCCCCCCCCCCCCGCTCTCCCTGTGACACGCTCTGCCACCACTCCAGTCAGGTTGGAAGCTACCGGGAAGCAGAGGGACTCTGTGGCTCAGTGGTAGAGCATCTGCTTGGCACGCAGAAGGTCCCAGGTTCAATCCCCGGCATCTCCAGCTAAAAGGATTAGATCGGAGGTGATGGGAAAGACCTCAGCCTGAGACCCTGGAGAGCCGTAGAGAGGGGCCGTGGCTCAGTGGCAGAGCCTCTGCTTGGCATGCAGGAGGTCCCAGGTTCAATCCCTGGCAGTCTCCAGTTCAAAGGATTAGATCGGAGATGATGGGAAAGACCTCCGCCTGAGACCTTGGAGAGCTGTTGCCAGTCTGAGTGGACAAGGCTGACACTGAGAGACCGAGGCCACCTAAGGTCGCTTTCTGTGCATTCAGCACCTCTCCAAAGCAAAAGTTAGGTCCAGTCCAAGGGTTTGGGACACCCTAAGGTGAACGAGGACTTTGGCTCCCCCCATACAATAGAGAGAAAAGCGAGAAGGGGGGAATGAATGCTTTACTGGATGGGCGTTCAAGAGGAACAATGTGAAAATAAAAAACAAGTTCAAAAGCCCTCCATATTCACTGTGGCAGCTACAGAAACTGGGGTCAGCAGAGACTGAGATTCTAGAAGCCAGTGAATGCCAAACGTCTGCCTCTCTTGTCTTCTCGGCACCCCTCAAAATCTGGTGCCCTAGGTGATTGCCTGGTTTTGCCCAGTGGTTGTGCCGGCCCTGTTTTTTTGGTGCTTCTAAAGTTCTGTCAAATGAGAACGTAAGCGAAGCCAATGTTGGATCCGGCCAGTGGCCCATCCAGTCCAACACTCTGTGTCACACAGTGGCCAAAAACACCAGGTAGCCCTCAGAAGGTCCCCCAACGGGGCCAGAACTCCAGAAGCCCTCCCACTGTTGCCCCCCAAGTACCAAGAATACAGAGCATCCCTGCCCCAGACATACAAACATAAGGGAAGCCATGTGGGACCAGGCCGACAGCCCCTCTAGTCCAGTGTCACACAGTGGCCAAAACCCAGGGGCCATCATGAGGTCCACCCGAACCAATGCTCCCACTAAGCTGTGGAGTCTTGTGAGCAAAGATTTCGCTTTGTGAGCCCCTGGCATTAACGTTGTCAGCGAGCCATTTGGCAGCTGCATAAATTAGTTTGCTCTGGAGCCCTCCTTCCTGAGCTAAGACAAAAATATGTGAGCTGGAGGCTAGAAAACCTGTGAGCTAGCTCTCACTAACTCAGCTTAGAGGGAACACTGGCTAGAACCCTAGAAGCCCTCCCACTGTTGTCTCCCCCCGTGCACCAAGATTACAGAGCATCACTTGCCCCAGACGAAGAGTTCCTATCTATACTTTGTGGCTAAGAGCCTCTGATGGACCTCTGCTCCAGATGTTGATCCAATTCCCTCTTGAAGCCGCCCATGCTTGCAGCCATCAACACTTCCTGCATAAGAATGCCCCCTCAAATCAACAATGTTGCCCAGTTGGCTCCCTAACAGTGGGATACAGACAGCTCTACCTGTTGGACTTCTCCCTGGCCCAGCACCAGGAAAGGGCGCTGCAGCGCAGGCCGGGATTCGAGGTCCGCTGACGTCCCTCCGCCTTAACGGAGCTCTCTGCCACCATGGAGCGCCCGTCCCCGTGAAGGGCAGGCTCGGACTTGAAACACCGTGTTCAAACAAACCGCCCGGCTCCGTCCCTGGCGCTCCTGGGGGGGGGGGGCTGGGGCTCTCCTGCAAACAAAGCCACAACTGCCTGCACGGCAAATTGGGCCCGAGAAGGCCTTTCCGTCCATCGCTACGTGCCCAGTCTGACGGCCTTGCTCCCGAACTGGCAGGCAGCTGAATCTAAGGTTTGCGGTCGAGTGTCACGCCCGGGCACCAAACACATCACTCCCTTGGCAACGCCGGCCTGACGGGCGGGTGGATTGGTTTTGTTTGCCTAAACCAGCACAGCCGAGGGAGGCGGCTGGCGGACAGGGCGGCCTGGCCACCCAGTGGCCTGTCTCTAGCAGCGGCCAGCCAGGTGGCCCCGGAGGCTCACGATCGAGACAGGACAGTGACAGCCCCATCTCGCTGCTTGCCCTCCGGCGACTCCGGCGCAGAGGTAGACTGCCTCTGGCGCTGGAAGTTCCGTTCCGCTAAGGGAACCGTCTTCGGATACGAGCACCTATGAACTTGGGCAGGTCGTGAGAGAGAGGGCAGGGAGGGAGGGGCCGGTGCCTGGTTCTCGTGGCCCTTTCGGACACACCCGGGGAAATGCCGAACGCCACTTTGGGGTCAGGGTGCTGCCTCTGAGCCGTGGAGTCTTGTGAGCAGAAATCCTACTTTGCGAGCTGCCGGCATTAAAAGTTGTGAGCGAGCGATTGGGCCGCTGCATGATTTAGGTTGCTCTGGGGCCATCCTTCCCGAGCTAAGGCGAAAATGGGTGAGCTGGAGGCTAAAAAACAGTGCGCTAGCTCACACTAACTCAGCTTAGAGGGAACGCCAAGGATCCTGCAGTTTTTTTGCCAAGGAGGAGGAGGAGGAAGAAGAAGAAGAGGAGGAGGAGGAGGAGGAGGAGGAGGAAATTGGATTTATACCCCGCCCTTCACTATCCAAAGGAGTCTCAGAGCGGCTTACTATCTCCTTTCCCTTCCCCTCCCCACCACAGACACCCTGGGAGGTAGGTGGGGCTGAGAGAGCTCTTTCCAGAACTGCTCCAGGGAGAACAGCTTTGAGAGAACTCGTGACTGACCCAAGGTCACCCAGCTGACTGCATGTGGAGGAGGAGTGGGGAATCAAACCTGGTTCTCCCAGATGAGAGTCTGCGCTCTCCACCACGACACCAAAGTGGCTCTCGTAGAATCATAGAGTTGGAAGGACCTCCAGGGCCATCTAGTGCAACCCCAGCATGACACAAGAAATTCATAAATACCTTCCCCCCCCCACACACGCCCAGTGACTCCTGCTCCATCCCCAGCATACGACAAAAAGCCCCCAGGATCCGCAGCCAAACTGGCCTGGAGAAAAATGGGGGGGGGTAGATGAGAATTTCCTGCACTGTGCAGGGGGTTGGACTAGATGACCCTGGAGGTCCCTTCCAGCTCTATCTTTCTACGTTTCTAAGCGTCAGTCCATCTAGCCCAGCATCCTGTCCCTTGGGAGATGCTAGCCGGAGGCCTCCAGAAGCTCACGGGTGGGGTGAGGGTGCAGCAGCTCCGCTTCTGGGTTCACATAGAGATGGTGGACTTCCACAGGGGAGGCCAACTTTCTAATTCTAGGAGATCTCCAGGCCCCTCCTGGAGGTTGGCAACCTGAGACAGGCACCATGTTGAGCAGAGCCCCCCAAATCTGACTGTATACCTGTAGCGAGGCTTGAGCCAAGGATTTCTTGCTCCATAGCTCACAGCCCAAGACCAGAACAAAGTTCTGTCCTCTTGCATCAGACCAACACGGCTACCGTCCTGAATCTAAGCTGAAGAATAGATTTGACGTAACTGACAAATAAGGCCTCTGATCGTGTGCGGAGTGCCTTCCCTGTGACAATCCCAAATGGCCCGGAGAGAGGGAAATTACCTCCTCACCTGCTACGGGGAGGATTTCCCGTTGCCCGGTCAGAACGACAAAAGGCAGTCTTCCTTCCCACAACATGTAAGTCGCTTACGGAACTCCCTGACACAAGGTCTAAGGACTAGAATAGCATTAAACTAAAGTAAACGGAGGTGTGGCAGCAACGAGCAGCTGCTGTTTGTTTTGCTTTGTGACAAAAGAATTAGGCAGATTTGTGGACAGGAAGAGGTCCCTGCCAACCTGTCAACGATGGCTGCTAAATTCAAGAGCGCCCATGTGCAGGGGCAGTCTACCGGGGAGCTGCCCCCAGAGAAGCAGAGGCCTTTCTTGTGGCCTCCCCGAGGCACGCCTGCCTCCCCATTGTCTGGAAGCGGAGCGCTTATGTTGTTCCCAGCCAGGCATGCCTCTACAATGTCATCCTCTTCTTCAGAGACTGCTGTCCCGGCACCGCGCATACCCTCCTTGCCGCAGCACCACATTCCAAGTTCCACGTCTCGCCCTCCCCGGCATGAATCACATGTTGCCGAACAGGTCCCGACGCATCCCTGCCGTGACTCCAGCAAGGCGGAGATCTTCTGCCTGACATCGCGGCCCGAAAACAAGGATGAGCCCAGAGCGATGAGGGCCGTTGTTTAGACAGTCGGCACAGGCCGGAGGCGCTCAATCTCCACTCTTTCGCCAGCGGTATTCTCCGGGGTGGAGGGAGACCTGGGTTCTCCAGACAGGGACCCCGCAAATCAGACATTTTCCAGGCCCACCATAACCTTTGTGCCCTCCACCGGCAAGGGATTCCCAGTCGTGGAGCGCATGCATGTTCTCAGTTTGGTGAGAGCCAGTTTGGTGTCGTGGTTACGTGCGCGGACTCTAACCTGGGAGAACCGGGTTTGATTCCCCACGCCTCCACTTGCACCTGGCTGGATGACCTTGGGCAAGCCGTAGTTCTGTCAGAGCTGTTCCTGAAAAAGAACAGTTTCTGTCAGAACTCTCTCGGCCCCATCTGCCTCCCAGGGTGTCTGTTGTGGGGAGGGGGAGGGAAAGGAGTTTGTAAGCCGCTCTGAGACTCCCTTGGGTAGTGAAGGGCAGGGTATAAATCCAATCTCTTCTTCTTCTTCTTCTTCTTCTTCTTCTTCTTCAGTTATCCAAAAGTCTGCGTGAACATAAAACATGCGGCATCGTTGCCAGCCTCTAGGTGCAGCTCGGAGATTTCCCAGCATTACAGCTCGTCTCCAGACTACAGGGAATGGTTCCCCTGGAGAAAATGGCTGCTTTGGAGGGGGGACTCTCGGGTCTTAAACCCCTCTGACATCTCTCCCTTCCCCAAACCCTGCTCTCTCCAGGCTCCATCCTGAAATCTCCTGGAATTTCCCAACTTGGAGTTGGCATCTCGATGCAAAACCCTACGTTCTGTACAAGCGGCCATGAGCCAACAGGAAAGGCAGGAGACAAAGACTTAAGGGTGGGGATGCCAGCCTCCAGGTGGGACCTGGGGATCTCCCGGAATTACAGCTCATCTCCAGACGACAGAGATCAGTTCCCCTGGAGAAAAGGGATGCTTTGGAGGGGGGACTCTAGGGCACTGTGCCCCACTGAGGTCCCTGTCCTCCCCAGGCTCCACGCCCCAAATCTCCAGGAATTTCCCAGCCTGGATCTTGCTGCCCTACTCCTCCATAGCCCGCCAGTGGCCAGAGGGGAACCTGGCAAACTTATAAGGGAGGGAGGGGAGGAGGGAGGGAGGGAGTGGGGGGGGGGGAGAGAGAGAGAGGAAGGAAGGAAGGAAGGAAGGAAGGAAGGAAGGAAGGAAGGAAGGAAGGAAGGAAGGAAGGAAGGAAGGAAGGAAGGAAGGAAATCTGCCTGGATCACATTGAACTGGTGGGATCTCTCCCTTCCTTATGTCTCAAAAAAATATTTCAAGCCGAGACTGGCCACTTGCTGGTCAAGCCCCCCATCCAAAGAACAGGCCCCAATCTGTACGCAAGTAAACGTTGGGGGACAGGGCCTTTTCTGTCGTGGCCCCCTCCAATTACCCTTCACCTACTGCTAAACTGATTGGCCTTACACCGCCAGCTCTACCTGCTGGCTTTTTCCTTTCGCTGAATTCTTTGCCGGGGGGTTCTCTCGCCCTCCTTGTTTTTTTCCTCCTCCTCTCTCTCTCTCTCTCTCTTTCTCCCAGTGGGCGATAGTTTTGAGAGTTTTTGCTATGAATGACGGCGGCTGGATTGTGGCCCCTTCCTTCCTTAAAGCTGCTGTTTTGTCCATGGGGATTGCGTAGCTTGGGGATTGCACCCGTCGTGGATTTTAGTGAGCTTCCTGGAGCCCCCGGAAGAAATCCGTTGAAGTTTTCTATGAAATAAACAACCGAGAAGACAGACCAGCGGAAGGAACCTCTGGGTCTTGGATTACAATCCTATCCATCTTCCGCCGGACCCTGAGGGCCAGGATCTCACAATGCACAAACGCCAGCCATAAAGCTGAGGTCATGGAACGTGGCATGGATTTACACACCACTGGGAGCTGCTTCATAATTCACCCGTTTCGCGCCTTTCAGTTCTGGATTTCAGCAGGGGAAGATGCTCCGCGGAAGGCTGGATCCCAGACCCCGGAGATTTCGATGCTCCCCGACAGAGCCCCGGATCTGGGCCTGAGAACAGCAGAACCCCCCCACACCCATTCAAATGTCCCATCTCCTTGACGCCCAGGGGAATCCATGACGGCTCACAGTTCATGCAGATTCTAACCAGGGCTTTGAAATGTATTTAGGGAAACGTATCCATTGTCCCTCCAGAGAATCCGCACGAAGAATTCGCCTTCGGGATTCCAGGAACATTTGATACCCCCCTCTTCTGACCAGAGCTGGAAACCTCGTTTCTAATATTCGATGTTTTGAAGCCGGCTGTGTTTACTTGGTGTGGCACTCTACGTATGATCAGAGGAACTCTTCGCTGTTCGGTCCACATCGTCCACAACTGGCCTCGGTGCTGAATAAAAAAGCAGACCCTGGGCCTAGAAACCAAATTGACTCTCTTGCCTTTACTCGGAACCTCTTGGAGTGAGTTCAGTGGGTCGGAGACCGTATTAAAAAGCCTGCCCCATATCGGCCGCTCCGTATTGTCCAAATCTGTTGAACGTTTGCAACATCTATCCCATCTTTATCAGGATAATCCTGTCTCCCCCACCCCCAGAATGGAATGCATTGCTTCCATTTGATCTTCACAACGACGCTGCGAGGTTGAGCAACTAGCCCAAGGTTGCCCAGCGAGCTTAGTGGCAGAGCAGGGATTGAAGGCCGGGTCTCTTCCCACCTCGTCCGACACTCTACTTGCCCATCAATCTCCCATTCTGATATGTTTATCTCCTTCGCTCTGTTCCCCCCAGCAATTAAACCCAAACAAATGGGGACCATTATCAACTAAGCCTGTTCTTCTAGTTTGGTCCTCGCATCTGTTAAACATCTTCATTATGCCGTACGCTAATTTGCGGTTCACCCTCTACGGGCATGTATGGAGGGGTAACATCCCTTTCGATGTATCTGAAGAAGTGTGCGTGAAGACGAAGGGCTTATCCCTTAATTAAAACCGTTGTCGGCCTGAAAGGTGCCCCTGGACTCAAACTGTGTCCTGCTGCTTCAGACCAACACGGCGGCCCACCTGGATCTAATTACATGACGCTGTCATTCGTTCACTAATGGCCTAAAGCAGAGATTCCCCAAGTCTCTCTGGGATTGTCGACATTCCCATGTGGACGTCAAAGTCCCCCACAGTTTGGCGGCTCAGTGGGAGGCACAAAATCTCTAGGATAGGGATTTTTCAGCCCCAAAAGTTAAAGACGGCCTGTGAACCACCAAGCTTGTGAACCTCCCAAACTCCTTCAAAGTACCGTCAAGTCTAAGCACTCCTTCCTCACCCCAAGCTTTAGATAGCCTTCTTCCACTACCCCGCCAAATGCATACAGCTTTGAGAAGGACTCGGAGCTTTTCACGAAGCCCAGTCCTGATTTGAGGTTTGGGTGCCGAGCCGGGCTCGAAGGGCATCCACTCCGGCTTGACTCCTGAGCTACAAACTCACCGTCTGGGCGGGAAGACCACCACATCCTCTCCCACGTAGGAGCCCATGGGACCTGACCCTCAGCAAGGAAGCCCGGCTGGATCTCCGTTCTCTTCCGAGCCCGGCGCAGAAATGGCAACCCGGGGGAGACGCCGGCTGGGGCCCAGACTCGTCCCAAACAGGTTTGGCAGCATTAATACTTAAGTAGGGCTGTGGAGGCCAGGCTGGGTCCTAGTGCCGCCCTGTGATGTGCACAGGGCCAGCCCTGGGGGTGGGGTTGCCAACTCCAGGTTGGGGGATTCCTGGAGCTTTGGGGGTGGGGCCTGTGGAGGATTGGGGGTGGGGTGGGGAGGCGAGGGACTTCAGCAAGGTAGAATCCCGTAGCGTCCACCTTCCAAAGCAGCCATTTTTCTCCAGAGGAAGTGTTTTCTGTTGTCTGGTGATCGGCACCTTTGAAGACTAAGAAAATTTGTGCCAGGGGAGGAGATTTCGTGAGTCACGGCTCACTTCTTCTGATCCGTTGTAATTGCGGGAGGGCTTCGAAAAGGACGTCGCAGAGCTGGGAAAAGTACAGAATAGAGTGACCGAGATGATGAGGGGGGTTGGAGCCCCTTCCCTAAGAGGAAAGGCTGGAGGGTCTGGGACTTTGCAGCTTGGAAAAGAGACGGCTAAGGGGGGGGGCATGAGAGAGGTTTATAAAATTATGCACGGGTTGGAGAGATTTGACAAAGAGAAATTGTCCTCCCTCTCCCCAAACACTAGAGCTCGAGAGCATTCAATGAAGCTGACGGGCAGTAGGTTCAGGACGGACAAAAGGAAATACTTCTTTACACAGAGAGCGATTCAGATGTGGAATTCGCTGCCAGAGGATGTCATGATGGCCATAGGAATAAACGGCTTTAAAAGGCGATTAAGATCGATTCATGGAGGATAAGTCTATTGTTGGCTACTAGCTATGGTGACTGGGGGGAACCTCCTCAGTCAGGGGCAGTAATCCTCTGAATCCCAGAGCCAGGAGGTAACATCAGGGGAAGGCCTCAGCCTCTCTGCCCTGTTGCTGGCCCTCCAGAGGAACTGGTTGAGGACACTGTGTGAGACAGGATGCTGGACTAGATGGGTCCTCGCTGGTCTGATCCAGCAGGGCTCTTCTGATGTTCTTCTCAGGGGAAGGCCTTGGCCTCTCTTCCCTGTTTATTGGACCTCCAGAGGAACTGGTTGAGACCACTGTGTGAGACAGGATGCTGGACTGGATGGACCCTCACTGGTCTGACCCAGCAGGGCTCTTCTGATGTTCTTCTCAGGGGAAGGCCTCGGCCTCTCTGCCCTGTTGTTGACCCTCCAGAGGAACTGGTTGAGGCCACTGTGTGAGACAGGATGCTGGACTAGAGGGACCCCCACTGGTCTGACCGAGCAGGGCTCTTCTGATGTTCTTCTCAGGGGAAGGCCTCGGCCTCTCTGCCCTGTTGTTGGCCCTCCAGAGGAACTGGCTGGCTGTTGTGTGAGATGGGATGCTGGACTAGATGGACCCTCACTGGTCTGACCTAGCAGGGCTCTTCTGAGGTTCTTCTCAGGGGAAGGCCTCGGCCTCTCTGCCCTGTTGTTGGCCCTCCAGAGGAACTGGTTGAGGCCACTGTGTGAGACAGGATGCTGGACTGAATGGACCCTTACTGGTCTGATCCAGCAGGGCTCTTCTGAAGTTCTTCTCAGGGGAAGGCCTCGGCCTCTCTGCCCTGCTGCTGGACCTCCAGAGGAACTGGCTGGCCCCTGTGTGAGACGGGATGCTGGACTAGATGGACTATTAGTCTGATCCAGCAGGGTTCTTCTAATGTTCTTATGAAGGCCTCAGCCTCTCTGCCCTGTTGCTGTCTGTCTGGAGGAAATGGCTGGCCCCTGTGTGGACTAGATGGACCACTGGTCTAATCTGGACTCCAAAAGAAGACTGAGGGAGCAACTGATATTCAGTGTACATTCCTCTCTCTTGTTGGGCTTCTAGTTGCCAGGATAACGTTGCATTGGGGCCTTTTTGGCGGAATTTCAGTAGAACTGAGTAGTAGCATATTTCAGATTCCCCATTTAGGGAGTTTTAATCACTCCAGCTGGCAGTGTGGACTGATGAACCGACCTCCATAGAAAAAACAATAGGACAGCTTTAGCCAGAAGGCACACATTGCTATCCATCGCCCACTGTCCTGGCACAGGCTCGGGAGAGGTTTTGAATGCGAGAGCTTCCCATCCTCAGAAAACACAAATAGAGTGCAGCTGAGCTGAATCTCTGATTCCTTCTAGGCTGTCTCCCCATGCTGTGCCTTCCCTCCGAAACCAGTTGAAAGCAAAATAAAGTCCACATATTGTCTCAAACTATGCAAACACGCGGGATTTATTAGGATTGCAGAATCTAGCAGCGCCCTCTCTTCAACATAGGGGTTTCCCAGACTTGTCCGCCAGAGGGCGCAATGCCGCATGGCTGTTCTGTTGCGATTTCTTTTGTGCATCTTCTGCCCTCTTGTGGCTATTTATGGAAACGCATCACCACCAAATTTAAAGAGTGTTTCTTCAAACGCACACTTTTCTTAGTTTTTTGTTTTGGCTGTGCCTTGTTTCTGGATCTACTTAGTTGTTGCATTGTAGGGGTGCCGGGAATCTCAATAAATAATTAAAATAAAAGTGCCAACCTGCTCCATCTGAGTTTTACAAATGCATTTAAGCCAGAGGATGTGGTGATGGCCAAAGGAGTAACGACATTTAAAAGGGGATTCATGGAGGAGAAGTCTATCAGTGGCTACCAGCCATGGTGACTGAGAGGAAACCTCAAGATTCAGAGGCACTAATCCTCTGAATCCCAGAGTGAGGCGCAATCCTCCCTCTAAGCTGTGGAGCCTTGTGAACAAAAAATTCTACTTTGTGAGCTGTAAGCGAGCGATTTGGCCTCTGCATAAATTAGTTTGCTCTGGAGCCCTCCTTCCTAAGCGGAGACAAAAATGTGTGAGCGGGAGGCTAAAAAACGGTGAGCTAGCTCACTCTAACTCAGCTTAGAGGGAACACTGGCCAGGAGGCAACATCCGGGGAAGGCCGCGGCCTCTCTGCCCTGTTGCTGGCCCTCCAGAGGAACTGGTTGAGGCCACTGTGTGAGACAGGAGGCTAGACTAGATGGGTCCTCGCTGGTCAGATCCAGCAGGGCTCTTCTGATGTTCTTCTCAGGGGAAGGCCTCGGCCTCTCTGCCCTGTTGTTGACCCTCCAGAGGAACTGGTTGAGGCCACTGTGTGAGACGGGATGCTGGACTAGATGGACCCTCACTGGTCTGACCCAGCAGGGCTCTTCTGATGTTCTTCTCAGGGGAAGGCCTCGGCCTCTCTGCCCTGTTGTTGGCCCTCCAGAGGAACTGGTTGAGGCCACTGTGTGAGACAGGAGGCTGGACTGGATGGACCCTCACTGGTCTGACCCAGCAGGGCTCTTTTGAGGTTCTTCTCAGGGGAGGGCCTCGGCCTCTCTGCCCTGTTGTTGGCCCTCCAGAGGAACTGGTTGGCCACTGTGTGAGACAGGAGGCTGGACTGGATGGACCCTCACTGGTCTGATCCAGCAGGGCTAGGGTTGCCAATTCCTAAAAACTTACTGGCGGGGGGGGGTCCTCCTGGCGCCGGGAGCTTCCCCGGCGTGCACGCTTGCGTGTGCGCCATGATGATGTCACCGGAAGTGACATCGTCACATTGGGGGCGTTGCCAAGGCAACGCTCTGGCAATCGCCCCAAAACTCTATGGTATCATAGAGTTTTGGGGCGATCGCTAGAGCGTCGTCCCAGCAACGCCCCCAACATGATGACGTCACTTCCGAGTGACATCATTATGATGGGGACGTCGTCCTGACAGGACGACTTCGGGGGTGGGGTTCCCCCCGCCGGCCAAATGCTGGCCGGCGGATCGGGAACCCCTGTAGCGGGGGATCCCCCGCCCCCCAGGCTGACTTGGCAGCCCTAAGCAGGGCTCTTCTGGTGTTCGTCTCAGGGGAAGGCCTCGGCCTCTCTCTGCCCTGTTGTTGGCCCTCCAGAGGAACTGGCTGAGGCCACTGTGTGAGACGGGATGCTGGACTGGATGGACCCTCACTGGTCTGATCCAGCAGGGCTCTTCTGATGTTCTTCCCAGGGGAAGGCCTCGGCCTCTCTGCCCTGTTGCTGGCCCTCCAGAGGAACTGGTTGGCCACTGTGTGAGACAGGAGGCTGGACTGGATGGACCCTCACTGGTCTGATCCAGCAGGGCTAGGGTTGCCAATTCCTAAAAACTTACTGGCGGGGGGGGGTCCTCCTGGCGCCGGGAGCTTCCCCGGCGTGCACGCTTGCGTGTGCGCCATGATGATGTCACCGGAAGTGACATCGTCACATTGGGGGCGTTGCCAAGGCAACGCTCTGGCAATCGCCCCAAAACTCTATGGTATCATAGAGTTTTGGGGCGATCGCTAGAGCGTCGTCCCAGCAACGCCCCCAACATGATGACGTCACTTCCGAGTGACATCATTATGATGGGGACGTCGTCCTGACAGGACGACTTCGGGGGTGGGGTTCCCCCCGCCGGCCAAATGCTGGCCGGCGGATCGGGAACCCCTGTAGCGGGGGATCCCCCGCCCCCCAGGCTGACTTGGCAGCCCTAAGCAGGGCTCTTCTGGTGTTCGTCTCAGGGGAAGGCCTCGGCCTCTCTCTGCCCTGTTGTTGGCCCTCCAGAGGAACTGGCTGAGGCCACTGTGTGAGACGGGATGCTGGACTGGATGGACCCTCACTGGTCTGATCCAGCAGGGCTCTTCTGATGTTCTTCCCAGGGGAAGGCCTCGGCCTCTCTGCCCTGTTGCTGGCCCTCCAGAGGAATTGGTTGGCCACTGTGTGAGACGGGATGCTGGACTAAATGGACCTTCACTGATCTTATCCAGCAGGACTCTTCCGAGGTTCTTCTCAGGGGAAGGCCTCAGTGTCTGCCCTGTTGTTTGTTTGTTTATTTATTTATTTTTCATTTTTATACCCCGCCCTCTTTGCAAGCGGGCTCAGGGCAGCTTACAAGGGCACAAGTGCCAATCAATACATCATAAAACAGTTAAAATCAGCAATAATGATAAAAGAATTCCAATAAATTACAAATAAATTACTACAATTCACAATAAAATGCTTCCAGTCATCACTAGTCAGATGGCTTCCTATCGGGTTGGGGTCCAAACCCCCTTGACCATCAGGCCTGGGCTGCGTTTGGGGCCAGCTCGCATTGCAGATGTTGTTTGCGATGGATGTTACTACTGGTGGCAGCTCCTAGTCAAAGGCCTGGCGGAAGAGCTCCGTCTTGCAGGCCCTGCAGAATTGCATTAAGTCCCGCAGGGCCCTGATCTCCTCCAGGAGCTCATTCCACAAGACTGGAGCCGCCACCAAAAAGGCCCTGGCCCTGGTTCCGGCGAGCCTGGCCTCCCCGGGGCCCGGGACACAAAGTCGATGACACAACCCTGACCGAAGTGCCCACTGGGGTATACACGGGGAATGGCGGTCCCTCAGGTATGTTGGATCCTGGCCATATAGGGCTTTGAAGGTAAGAACCAGCACCTTGAAGTGAACTTGGTATGCTACAGGCAGCCAGTACACCGCCGCTAGCACAGGCCGGATGTGGTCCTGCCTTGTGAGACCCATCAGTAGCCTGGCCGTGGCGTTCTGCACCAGCTGCAGCTTCCGGGTTTGCACCAGGGGCAGCCCCATGTAGAGAGTGTTACAGTAGTCCAGCCTCGAGGTGACCGTCGCATGGATCACTGTAGCCAGGTCATCGCGGTCAAGGTAAGAACTGGTCGGCCACTGGGTGAGACAGGAGCCTGGACTGGATGGACCCTCACTGGTCTGATCCAGCAGGGCTCTTCATATGTTCTCATGTGTCTCCATTTGCACCAAAAGGGGATGAGCCCTCCTGTTTCAAGTAAAATGGCACAGCCCGGAAACATTCCTAGCCGAGTACCTCTTCCCTTGAGCAGCGAAATCGCCCCTGCGGTTCCTGATCCAGCAAGTGCTACCCCCGTGCAAATCTCCTCCGCTGGGGCGGGGTGGAAATGCTTCAGTTCAACGGCAGTGGAAACATCCTCCCTTTATGAGGCATTTTTGGCTCAGGCAATCCAAACAAAATACTTGAGGGTTTTTTCCGTTTGTAATTCGAAGAGGTTTGGGCCCTAACCCGGATGGCCCAGGGTAGCCTGAATCTCGAAAGCTAAGCAGGGTCGGCCCTGGCTTGTATTTAGATGGGAGACCTCCAAGGAATACCAGGGACATGCTGCAGAGGCAGGCAAGGGCAAACCACCTTCGTGGCCATCGTGTATCTAGATTTCAGTAACGCATTTGACAAAGTTCCTCATGATATCCTTGAGGATAAGCTGGTTAAATGGGGGCTGGATGGTGCAACCGTTGGATGGATTCACGGTTGGTTGAAAAACTGTACCCGACGAGTGCTCATAAATGGCTCTGTGTCTACGTGGAGGGAAGTCTCAAGTGGAATGCCACAGGACCCTGTGTTGTTCAATGCTTTTATAGATGACCTGGAGGAAGACATGGAGGGGATGCTTGTCAAATTTGCAGATGACACGAAGCTGGGTGGGATTGCTGACTCTGAAGAAGGCAGAGTCAGGATTCAGAATGATCTAGATAGGCTGGAACGGTGGGCTGAGACAAATGACATGGATTTCAGTAGAGATAAGTGCAAAGTCCTACACTTAGGTGCAAAAAAATCAAAGGCCCAGATATAGAATGGGAGGGACTTGGCTTGACAGCAGCCCGTGTGAAAGGGATCTGGGTGTTCTGCTTGATCACAAGCTCAACATGAGCCTGCAGTGTGATGCGACTGCGAAGAAAGCGAATGCAATCTTAGGCTGCATTAACAGAAGCATCATGTCCAGATCACGGGAGGTGCCCGTTCCGCTCTAGTCTGCTGTGGTCAGGCCTCACCTGGAGTTCTGTGTCCAGTTTTGGGCACTACATTTTAGGAAGGGTGTTGGCAAGCTCGAGCGTGTCCAGGAGAGGGCAACCAGGACGGTGAGAGGGCTGGAGTCCAAGTCTTATGAGGAAAGGCTGGAAGAGTTGGGTATGTTTAGCCTGGGAAAGAGACGGCTCAGAGGGGACCTGATTGCAGTCTTCAAATATCTGAAGGGCTGTCATGCGGAAGATGGAGTGGATCTATTCTGTCTGGCTCCGGATTGCAAGACTAGATCTAATGGGTGGGAATTACAAGGGAGTCGATACTGGCTAAATATCAGGAGGAATTTCCTAACTGTCAGAGTGGTTGAGCAGTGGAACAGACTGCCTCAGGAGGTGGTGGACACTCCTTCACTGGTTGTTTTCAAGCGGAGGCTGGACGACCGTCTTTCGGCTAAGCTCCTGCAGAGTGCAGGGGTTGGACTAGATGACCTGCAAGGTCCCTTCCAACTCTAACATTCTGTGATTCTATGACCTTTTAAAGCCGCTTGCCTTGAAAACCCCTTACGGTTGCCATAAGTCAGCTGTGACATGATGGTGGAAGAAAGAAAGAAAGAAAGAAAGAAAGAAAAAAAGAAAAATAAAAAGAAAGAAAGAAAGAAAGAAAGAAAAAAAGAAAGAAAAAAAGAAAGAAAGACAGAAAAAGAAAGAAAGAAGGAAAGAAAGAGAGAGGGAGAGAGAGAGGGAGAAAGGGAGAAAGGGAAAGGGAAAGAAAAAGAAAGAAGGAAGAGAGAGGGAGAGAAAGAGAGAGGAAGGGAGGGAGGTTTGGGGATTTTCCTCTTCTTTGGCAGGGATCTTTTTCTTCCAACAATCTCACAAAAGCGCTGCCAATGCATTTCAGACCATGAAAAACCGGAGGGTTACCGTAACGCACCTATTCAAGAGATCCAACAGGGAGCAACTGCGTGACCTGAAAAGGACCTCTGAGCATGTGTCGAATGTCTTTCCCAAATGACCCAGTTGGAACAGAGTCCTGAGGCATCTCGGGAGAGGATGCGCAGCTGTGCTCTCCCCCCCCCACTGCACCGAACATCTGGATGGCACAGCCGGAGCCGCTCGGATACCGAACTGCCAGGCGCCCCACCCGCTTGGCCAGAGTTGTTTTCAAGGCTCGAGAAATTCAGGCGTTTAATTTTCCACTTCGACAGTTGCCAACACAGCCGTGAAGTTTAAACCAAACCCAACTGTCTCTCCCTCCCCGTTTCCAGCCAGCGGGAGGGAAGGAGGCCAGAGGTGTTCCCTGGCACAAGTTTCCAAGGAGCGGCAATAAAAATTTTGCTCCCCAGAGCAGCTTCAGAAGTAGGTTGGGCCTTTCTCTGCAAGTGACGGGGCTACTCCAGAGCCAAGACCGATTGACCCTGGCCCTGGAATCAGGCAGCCAAGAGATCTTCTGCTCCGGACCGCAGGCAGGAGATAAAAGTTGGATGTCTGGTGTCATCGTTAAGTGCGTGGACTCTAATCTGGGGGAACCGGGTTTGATGCCCCACTCCTCCACTTGCAGCGGCTGGTGTGACCTTGGGTCAGTTACAAGTTCTCTCTGAGCTGTTCTCTCGTGAGATCGGAAAACGTGGAGAGAGCTTGCTCATAGTGTCACCAAGAGTCGGACATGACTGAATGGCCAACAATGATGAACAACGTTCTCTCAAGGGCAGTCCTCCAGAGAGCTCTCTCGGCCACACCCACCTCACAGGGCACCTGTTGTGGGGAGAGGAAGGGAAAGGAGCACAGACGCTAATCTGGGAGAACCGGATTTGATTCCCCACTCCTCCACATGCAGCTGCTGGTGTGACCTTGGGTCAGTCACACGTTCTCTCAGAGCTGTTCTCTCAAGGGCAGTCCTCGAAAGAGCTCTCTCAGCCCCGCCTACCTCCCCGGGTGTCTGTTGTGGGGAGGGGGAGGGAAAGGAGATTGTAAACCACTCTGAGACTTCTTCGGGTAGTGGAGGGCGGGGTATAAATCCAATCTCCTCCTCCTCCTCTTCGACCAGCCCTCCCACAATTGCATTCATCCAAGCAAGGCCTTCTGCATGTGCCCAAAGGTCAGGAGGCAAAGTCAGCACCTGCCTGGACGTGGGCCTTCTCTGTGGTAGCCCCCACCTTTGGAACAGTCTGCCCAAGGAGGTGAGGAGGGCGCCCACTTTCCTGGCTTCCTGGAAACAATGCAAAATCTGAATGATTCAAGAGGGCATTTCTGTGCAGGCACTAGAGATGCACTGCACCAAATGATTCACAAAGGTATGGAAGAAGGAGGAAGAGGAGGAAAGGAAGGAGGAGGAGAGGAAGAAGGAGAAGAAGGAAAGGAAGAAGAAGATTGGATTTATACCCTGCCCTTCACTTGGAAGAAGGAGGAGGAGGAGAGGAAAAAAGGAGAAGAAGGAGAGGAAGAAGGAGGAGAAGAAGGAGAGGAAAAAAGGAGGAGAGGAAGAAGAAAAGGAAAAAGAAGAAAAAGGAGAGGAAGAAGATTGGATTTGTACCCTGCCCTTCGCTTGGAAGAAAAAGGAGGAGGAGGAGAAGGAGGAGGAGGAAGAGAAGAGGAAGAAGAGGAGGAGAGGAAGAAGAGGAGGAAAAAGAAGAAGGAGAGGAGGAAGAAGGAGAGGAAGAAGGAGGAGAGACAGAAGGAGGAGAGGAAAAAGGAGAAGAAAAAGGAGAGGAAGAAGAGGAGGAAGGAGAGGAAGAAGATACGATTTATACCCCGCCCTTCACTCAGAGTCTCAGAGCGGCTTACAAACTCCTTTCCCTTCCCCTCCCCACAACAGACACCCTGGGAAGTAGGTGGGGGCTGAGAGAGTTCTCCTGAGAACTGCCCCTGAGAGAACAGCTCTGAGAGAACTTGTGACTGACCCAAGGTCACACCAGCAGCTGCAAGTGGAGGAGTGGGGAATCAAACCTGGTTCTCCCAGATTAGAGTCCAGGCTCCTAACTACTCCGCCAAACTGGCTCTCAAACTATTAGAGACTGAGGTCTACCCTACTGTGTATGGCTTGTTGACACTAGGGTTGTACTGTGGAGTTCTGCATCCTTTAGTGCGTCATGTTCAGTTCTGTTTTTAGGCCGCTGGTTTGGTTCTACAGCCCTAATCCTATTGCACTGTCTTCTGAACGTCCCACCCTGTCGATCGTATCGACTTGCGCTGCGTAATCCGCCTGACGTCCACGTGAGAAAGGCCGACCGTAAATATCGTAAACCAATCAATCTGGAAACACAAAGCTTAGTCAAACAGAACCTATATTTAAGGAACAGGGTTCCCCCCCCCTTGAAAAAAGTGTATTAAATTAATTTTGAAATTAAATTAGTTTGGAGATGCTCTCTTGAATAACGTCCGTGCAACCAACCGAACATAGGCGAGCCGGCCTTTCTGACCAGTTTCCGAAGAATCTTCCTATTCAAGGGTTCGGGGGGCAGAGTTCCTTGACTTCCTTCTCTTCACAGCACAACACATCTTTCTAAACTGTGGGCATGCACACATGCCCATGCCCCACATTCAGTCTTCACCTCCAAACATGCCTGGAGAGAGCCCTGAGATGGCTGTCGAGAGATCTCAACTCGCCCCAGCAGGGCCTTGAGGTGTGCTGCACCCACCGTGGACACAAAACGGTGCCCACAAGCAGAACCCGGGGGAATTTATTGCCAGATTGGGAGGCAGCCCAAATAATGACCCCACACACACACACCGCAAAGACACATGTACCCAAGCAGAGGGTTAGATGCCATGACTCTAAAAAAAGGGTCATGAAACAGGGAACTGGATCTATATCCCTTCGGCGTAGTTTACGAGTCTGCCTAGTACCTTATCCCAGGATGACAATTCCCGTAATCCCCACATGCAGCAGGAAGGAGATGACGACTGTCCTGTGTGGAAATTGGGTGTTTTCCTGACACTGAAATGCTTGTATGTGATCAAGTGCATACCGGCAGGTGTGCATGTGAATGAGCATGATGCTGTTTTGAGCGCACGAGCTTCTGAGTTTTCAAATCAAAGGTTCTGTGTTCAAGGAAGGGTGCGGCAGTGATTTATTTTTAAAAAAATCTTTGTGTTTTTGGTGAGCTGGGAAAAAGCACCCGCCTTTGGAAGGTTGGTACATCCTCCCCCTTCACTGCTGAAGTTAAGCACACGGGAGAGGGTCTCCTGAAAACGTACAAAACCCCTCCGAGGCTGTTTCAGGAAAAACTAAGCAGCAGCAGGGTTGGATCCTGCAGGGATTTTCCCTGGCACAAGGGGTAAAGCCCCAGAGACAGTCGCGTGTACCAAGTTATAACAAGGCTGTCTCCAGTCTCATTACCACAAGGGCCCAATCCAGCAGGGAGGTGTCCCCTTCAAGTCTCGCTGAAATCTCTCTCTCGCTCTTTGCCCTGCATCACTGGGGGCGAATTTTGGAGGAACTGTGGAAATCTGAAAGAGCATCTCTCGCCCGCACCTTCCACATAACCAACTTGCTCTCCCGTTTCTGCATCTGCCCCCTAAAGAGGTTACTCCTCCGCTCTTACTCCCCTCACTCTCTATAGCGAGAGCTATCAAGGGGTTACTATCAAGGGGTCACCTGAACCGAGGGTCTACAGGGATACCCTAGAAAGCTTACGGTCAATATTTCTGACAACCCTAAAAACTGTGACTGCTTGTGGGCTTCTATTATGACAACTGAGACCCTTCCCCATTTATACTCCCTCCCCCCCCCAGAAAACACCCAGGCTGCTTCGAGCTAACCCTGGCATGTGAGACAGAGCCACATCGAGGAACGTACCGTTTCTTTAATCTCTGGAACGAGGGGTTTCAACCCTTCCGCCCGCCCGCACACACACACACACACACACACCCTGAGCCACAATCACACCCTTGGCTGGAAAGTTTCCCTGAAATCAGAGCCACTGTGCCATGACGGGCCTCATTTCTTCTCAGGGCTGTCCTCACAGGAACGGGCTACGGCGATGCGGTTGAATTTCTCAAAGACGGCCTCCGCGGATAGCTTGGGCAGCCCCTGGTTGAGGGGGCATTCATCCACCAGGCTGTTCATGGGCGTAGGGGGTAAGTGGGTGTCTTCATCCCCCAAAAGGTCGTCCCCTAAGCGCTGGGATTTGGGGGGATCCTTCCAACCCGCTGCACCGCTTTCCAGAGGGCAGCTATCAGCGCTGCCGGGCGGCGCGTTCGTGGGCTCGGCTCTGGTCTTGCGGCACGGCTGCATGGCGCCGCGGTGGCTCCAATCCCTCAGGAAGTCTTTGACAATGGGGAGGACCTTCTTCCGAGAGGTGGTGGCGTTGCCCTGGGTGTAGGCGCGGATCGTGGGGTGCGGGCTCTCCAGCGGAGACAGACCGAGAGAGGGGTTGCTAGAATCCTCCAAGCTTTGGCACACCTATGAGGAAACGAGATAAAAAGAAATACATCCAGGTGTCAGTGCTGCCGGTGTGTTTCGGGGCAGGAAGGAATACTTCCGCTTCGGCAGGAAGGGCGGCGTATACATTGTATAAATAAATAAATATTCCCTTTCCCTGGTGTGCGATGAGGGTCAAAGCTCAGCTTCTCCTGAAGTTCTATGGGGTTCTGATCTAAAAGAACATCAGAGCACGGCAAAGGTCTATCTAGACCAGCATCTTGTCTCCAACAGCGGGAAGCCCATGAGCAGGGCATGAAAGCCACAGTCCTCCAGCACCGTGAGCCCATTTTCTCACAACAACCTCGTGAGGGAGGCCAGGCGGAAAGATTGTGACGGGCCCAAGTCAGCGAGTTTCCACAGTAGAAGTGGAGGGGGGGGGATTCAAACCCCAGTCACGTAGGGCCCTTGTCCTTTGCTCTATCCACTACACCACACGGACACTGGCTAGTATTCAGGGATATACTGCCTCTGCTGCTGGATGTTCTATCTGTCAAGAGAGCCAGTTTGGTGTAGCGATTAGGAGCGCGGACTCTAATCTGGAAGAACCAGGTTTGATTCCCCCTTCCTCCACATGCAGCTGCTGGTGTGACCTTGGGTCAGTCACAAGTTCTCTCAGAGCTGTTCTCTCGGGAACAGTTCTCAAGAGAGCTTTCTTGGTCCCACCTACCTCACAGGCAGTGTTCCCTCTAAGCCGAGTTAGTGTGAGCCAGCTCACAGTTTTTTTTAGTCTCCAGCTCACAGATTTTTGTCTTAGCTCAGGAAGGATGGCCCCAGAGCACACGAATCTATGCAGCAGCAAAATCCTTCGCCCACAACTTTAATGTCATTAGCTCACAAAGTAGAATTTTTGCTTACAAGACCCCACAGCTTAGAGGGAGCATTGCTCACAGGGTGTCTGTTGTGGGGAAGGGAAGGGAAAGGAGTTTGTAAGCCGCTCTGAGACTCCATGTGAAGGGAGGGGTATAAATCCAATCTCCTCTTCTTCTTCAATAAAGACCACAAGAGAAATTTCACATGAGGTCAGCACAGAGCAGGAGATGGAGACCTGGGCAGGGCTGGGGGAGAGGTGAGTTCGAGTCTCGTCTCGGGCACAGACCGACATTGTGCGCCCTTGGACGTCTCAACCCGTCAACTGTAAATCGCTGGAGCCAAAAATTGCTGGAGTAACTGGTGACCAGCATACCGGGCCTAACTGTGAGGGCCAAAGGGAGTTCACAAGCTCTTTGTAAATCAAAAGTTGTCGGCAAATGGTAAATAGGAGGAGGAAGCAGAAAAGCGTGAATCACTCGCCGCCGAAAATAGCACTGGTTCTGAAACACCCATATGCCCACATGGCACAGCTGGGCACAACACTCACCACCCTTGCGGAGGAAAAAACAACAACTGAAAAGCCAGCGAACCAGCCAGCGCTCTAAACCCCATGGCTACAAAGGCAGGCTTGTAAAGTGTGAAGGCCCGGAGGGCCACGAGTTGAACTCACTGTGGAGAGGACCAGATTCGAACACAAGAGCAGCCCTGCTGGACTGAACAAAATGCCTGCCTAGTCCAGCATCCCGACTGCAACTGGGTACCTCTGGCACACCGCCCCCCCCCCCAAGACAACCAGCCTCCCTTGCTGCTTCTCCTTCACCAACTGGCATTCAGAGGTAGACTGCCCCTGAACCTGGAGGTTCCATTAAGACGCCGTGCCTAATGGCTAGACCGCAAGTCGGATTTCCTGCAAAGTTGGGCAGAAATACCCCCACAGGCCTAGACGACACCGAACAAATGACGCAAACTGAATAGTAAAGGTAAAGGTTTCCCTTGCTCGAAAGCCAGTCGAATCGGACGCTAGGGGGCGGTGCTCATCTCCGTTTCCAAGCCGAAGAGCCAGCGCTGTCCAAAGACTTATTTCCATGGTCACGTGGCCGGCATGACTTAACGCCGAGGTGCACGGAACATTGTTACCTTCCCATCAAAGCGGTACCAATTTATCAACTTGAAGTTTCTTGCTTTCAAACTGCTAGGTTGGAAGGAGCAGGGACCGGAGATGGGAGCTTACTCCATCACATGGCACTCGGGTCTTGAACTACAGACCTTCCGCTCCGCAGCTCAGCATCTTAACCTCTGAGCCACCTCAACTGTGGCCAAATCAGCCTGATTTATTCAGGGTGCACCGGTCAGCTTTGGAGGGGCACAGAATTCCCTCTCTGTATTTTAAAAACGTAGGATATTCATTGCCTTACGGGGGTGGATCTGGCGACCGGCCGGGCTTTCCCTTGGCACAAGACGTTTCCCATCATGGGCAGGCTCCTTGAGCCGAGGGAAAGCTCTGCTGTTCGTAGAACAAATCCACAGGATGCAACTTAAAATCTTTCCCCTACCTCTCCCGCCCAAACACCACTCCGAGCCGAAAACATACCCTGCTAGCTGGCAGCGGTAGCTCCGCTCTTGGCCACCCTGTGCCACCCACCTGGCCGGAAGAGGAGCCTGCACCCAGTTCTGGGGTCTGGCGAATGGTGGCAGGAAGCCAGAGAGAGGATCCCCCTTCCCCGGTTCTCTTTTGCACCCGAGGCCCGGCCTGGCCGTTTCTTCTGTCTTTTTTTAGCCCTCCGAGAGACGGAAGTCAGCTGAGGACAGAGGCAGCACATGCCAGGCCTCGCCCGCCCTGGACTGTGACTCACAGCCCCTCTCAGGGGCTCGGCGTGTCTGCCACGGCTGCTGGAGCTCTGGGAAGGAACCAAACCGGCAGCAGGACGAGCTGCCGGACTATCCAGGCCGTGAACTGATTCAGAGAAATGGAAGAAAAGGAGAAAATATAGTGGAATGTCTGCAAGCCGGCTTCTGTGAGGGACGGGGAAGCAGTCGGTCTGGCTGGGATCGAAACCTTGTTGGGGAGGGATAGCTGAGCACTGAGGGGGACCCCTGGGATGGGAAAGGTAGCTCAGGGGCAGGGCATTCTCTTTCAGCCTAACCTACCTCGCAGGGTTGTTGCGAGGGTAAAAAAAGGGAACGACAAACCATGTCGGAGTCCTGGGAGTTTTTTTGTAGGAAAAGCACATTGGTCTGCCAATTGAAATGGATGTCCCAAGGACGTTGTTTTGACCAGCCCCCACCCCAGTCAACTCTGCACTCAGCCCCCAGTCAGGGGAGACCCATCATGAGACAAAGCAGTCAAGTGGTTAGCGTGACACAGGTTCAAATCCCCCCTCAGCTAGGAAATTTATTGGTAAAACATGGGTCAAAAACGCCTTCCTAGCTTCTCAGCCTAAAGACTACCTCGCAGGGCTGTTGTGAGGACAAGTTGGGGGGGGCTATACATGCCACACCGAGTTCCTTCAAGGAAGAGTAGGATAAATTGGCGACGGTCAGATGGTTCCCCTATCCTGTGGGCTCCTCAGAAGTTTGGTTTTGCCCCTGCTGGAAACAGGATGCTGGGGCAGACGGCTGCCAGACAGGTCTTGCAGCTGCCACAGGCTGAGAGATCCTTTGGTTGGATCTGGCAGGGCACCTATGTCCCCTCTAAGCTGAGCCAGTGTGAGCTAGCTCACAGTTTTTTAGCCTCTGGCTCACACATTCCTGTCTCAGCTCAGGAAGGATGACTCCAGCGCAAACTAATTGATGCAGCAGCCAAATGGCTCGCTCACAACTTTAATGCCAGGAGCTCACAAAGTAGTGTTTTTGCTCACACGACTCCACAGCTTGGAGGGAGCATTGCTTCAGACCTCCCAAATACCCGCCTAGAGCGGATTCAAAGGACTCTAAAGAGCTAAGAGGACAGAGAAGTCTTCGTTGCAGGGATGCAGGATTGGAACCTGGATTCTCACACAGCCAGGAATTTGGGCCGGTCCCTCTTTCTCTCAGCCTAGCCTACCTCGCAGGGCTGGTGTGAGGAGACAATCGCAGAGGGGATGGTGCCCTGAAAGAAGGATAAAAATGGGAACAGACACAAAGCCGGCAAGGTCCGAGAAGGGGATTCTTGCCAAATGGCACTGGTTCCACGTGCTCTGGGAACCCTAAAAGCAGAAAAGAGCTGGGCGTGTGTGTGTGTAAAGGAAGGGAAGGCAGAGGTAACTTCAATTCAATCGTGACGTCTTTAGAAGCCCGAGAGATGTAAAAGGCTGGAGAAACGGGAGAATTCAGGCGCAGAGCGGGGACTCTTCTGACCTCTGAGGAGGTCTCCCCGGGAAGCCACTTCCTGCCCAGTGGGGCCACCCATAAGAAGGCCCCGTGAGATCTGGCACAAGAATGTCAAAAATTATTTACTGATTTATTTAATTTCTATCCCGCCTTTCTCCTCGGCGGAGACCCAAAGTGGCTGACACCATTCTTCTCTCCTCCCTGCTGTTTTTATCGTCACAACAACCCTGTGAGGTAGATTCGGCTCAGAGTGAATGATTGGCCCAAGGTCCCTGCAGCGAGCTTTTACGGCACAGTGGAGAGTCGAGCCTCAGTTTCCCAGATCCCAGTCTGAAACTTGTAATTTTAATTTTTTTTTGTATTTTTATATGTGCGTGCGCATGTGAGTGCGCGCGCACTTGGAAGTCATGGTGACCTCTGGTGGCGATTCCTCCTGGGGGCCTGGAGGATATTCAGAGCGGTGGTTAAATAAAGCCTGCCCCCGCCTCCCAACTGCTGGCATTCCCTGGAGGTCTCCCATCCAAGTACCTGCCAGAGTCAACCCTACTTAGCTTCCGAGATCTGACGAGATCGGGCTTGCCCGGGCTATCTACGGTCAGGGTCCAGTCCGACACTCTTAACTGCTACGCCAACCCTGAAAGTTTGGCTTCACAACCGGCTTCGAGGGAAAGCCCGGCTTTGTCTGCCGCTGAGGGGCAGGAGATCAGAGACCCTGTGCCCAAGCAGAGGGTACTGACCCCTGCTGTCCCCGGAGATCGAAAGCAGCTGGAATTGCTGGCAACAGCCCAGATCTTGCAGATGCCACAGGCTGAGAGAGTCACACGAAAGGCCGGAGGCCGAAGGGTTCCCTTCCCACAGGCCAAAACAAACGCCCTCATTGGTATTCACCAGGAAGGGCCAGATAGTGCCAATTCCTGCAGCTGCCCATAATAGTGGGGGCACGCCGAGGCCGGGAAGGAAGAAACCGGGAGGTCTCGAGGGCCGAGCCGGCTGCCAACAGAGATTTCTTTTTGTCTTTTCCAATATTCTCTCCTCTTCCTGGAAAGCTCACGGGGCGGGCGACCGAGCCACACAAAACGGCGCCCTTGTTTACAATCGTTTGTTCGTGACCGCGGTCATGAGTGAGAACGGCGCCTGGCAGTCCCAAAGTGCTTTCTAGATGGGGGGGGGACACCTTTGGGATTCGGACACAGTGGGGTGGATGCCACCATGAAGATGGCTGAAGCCCAAAGGGAGCAGAGAAGGGGGGCAATAAAACAGGAAGGAGGAGCAAAAGAGAATAAAACCAACACTGTTGTGACAGAACCAGGTGGGTAGCCTTGTTGGTCTGAAGCGACAGAACAAAATTTGAGTCCGGTGGAGTCCATTTGTTTTATTTCTTTGATTTCTAGGCCGCTCTTCCCGCTGTTGCAGGCCCAGAGCCGCTTACGAGGCTTGGACAAGCCAAGATTCATAAATACAATAAATACAATAAAAATTAAACAGATTAAAACATTATAAAACATGGCAGTATTCCTACGGCACTCGGCGGAGTTAAATGGCGAACTGTCTGTCCCAACATTTCCGGGCCCCGATGTCCCACCACAATATCGAGGAGCCAGATGGTCTTCTCTGTTGTTCTTGATGATGGTAATAACATGGGGGGGAGAAAAAGAGGGGTGGCGGCCCCTATTTGAAAGCCTGGCAAAAGAGCTCCGTCTTTCAGGCCCTGCGGAACTGCATCAGGTCCCGCAGGGCCCTGCTCTCTTCCGGGAGCTCATTCCATCAGGAAGGGGCCGCCACCAAAAAGGCTCTCCCCCTAGTGGCAGCGAGCCTGGCTTCTCTGGGGCCAGGTCTTACAAGATGATGTTGGGCCCCAGACCGAAGTGCTCTCTGGGTATATACGGGGAAAGGCGGTCCCGCAGGTAGGTTATTTAGGGCTTTAAAGGCAAGTACCAGCACCTTGAAGCGAATTTGATACGCTATAGGGAGCCAGTGCAGAGCCGCCAGCGCTGGTCGGATGTGCTCCTGTCTAGGGAGACCCATCAGCAACCTTGCCGCAGCACTCTGCGCCAGCTGCAGCCTCCGGATTTGTGACAAGGGCAGCCCCATGTAGAGAGCGTTACAATAGTCTAGCCTCGGGGTGACCGCTGCATGGATCACTGTAGCCTGGTCAGCACGGCTCAGGAAGGGAACCAACTGCCGCGCCAGCCTCAGATGGTAAAAGGCCGACTTGGCAGTGGCTGCTACCTGGGCCTCCATAGTCAAGGAAGGATCCAGGAGCACTCCCAAACTCCTAACCACCGGCGCAGGCACCAATGGCGCCCCGTCGAAGGCCAGGAGCGGGAGCCCCGACCATGGCCCGCCCTGACCCAAGCACAGGACCTCCGTCTTCCCCGGATTCAGCTTCAACCTACTCATCCTCAGACATCCAGCCACAGCGTGCAATGCCTGGTCAAGATTCTCCGGTCCAGAGCCAGACTGGCCACCCAACATCAGATAAAGCTGGGTGTCATCAGCGTACTGATGACAGCCCAGCCCCGCCCTCCGGACAATCTGGGCAAGGGGGCGCATATAGATGTTAAAAAGCACCGGGGATAAGACAGCCCCCTGAACTACTCCGCATTCAAGCGGGTGCCTCCGGGACCGCTGCTCCCCTAGCGCCACCCTTTGTCCCCGACCCTGGAGAAAGGAGACGAGCCACTGTAGGGCAAGCCCCTGTATCCCCACGTCGGCGAGGCAATGGGTCAGCAGCCGATGACTGACCGTGTCGAAAGCAATGGCAATACCGCCACGCTGCCCCGATCCAGATGTCTCCGGAGGTCATCCGTGAGGGCCACCGGAGCCGTCTCGGTCCCGAAACCCCGGGCGAAAGCCTGACTGGAAGGGATCTAACACCGGAGCGTCATCCAGGAAGCTCTGGAGCTGTATCGCCACCGCCCTCTCTATTAATTTGCCCAAATAGGGCAAATTGGACACTGGCCAATAATTAGCCAATTTGGCCGGATCCAAGGATGGTTTTTTTAAGAGACAGCGGACCATCACCTCTTTGAGTGCACTCGGGAACTGCCCCTCTAAGCGGGACCAGTTGATAATCTCCCACAGTGCACCTCGAAACCCCTCATGGCCAGCTTTAATAAGCCAGGAAGGGCACGGATCGAGGTCGCCTGTGGTTGGACGTAGGGTCGTGAGCAACCTGCCAACTTCGTCAAGGCTGAGCTGGCCAAAGGAATCCAAGCCCGGATCCGTAGATCTGCAAGGGGCCTCGAGTTCACTCATTGTATCAATTGTGGCGGGGAGGTCGCGGCGAAGCGCCAAGACTTTATCTGCAAAATAGCTCGCAAAAGCCTCACAGCCAATCTCCAATTCCCTACCATTTGGTTTGCCCTGAGGCAATACTGTTATGGACCGAATTGTCCTAAATAATTGTGCCAGGCGTGAGCTAGCGGATGCAATCTCGGCCACATAATAAGCCAGATTTAGAGGCCTGAAAATCCACGGCTGTTCCAACGTCATCCGACAACGATGAGCACATCTTCTCAGCCCCCGGGGCCTTCTCGGCCTGTTTGTTCTACTGTGGTGGCAGTAGTTCTACTACTGAAGAAAGGTTGAAGCGCTTGGGGCTCTTTCGCTTGGAGAAACGACGGCTGAGGGGTGACATGATCGAGGTTTATAAGATTATGCAGGGGACAGAGCAGGCAGAGAAAGAGGTCCTTTTCTCCCTTTCTCGCCATACAAGAACTCGTGGGCACTCCATGAAATTGCTGAGCAGTTGGGTTAGAACAGAGAAAAGGAAGTCCTTCTTCACCTGAAGAGTGATTCACAGGTGGAATTCACTGCCACTGGAGGTGGCGGCGGCTACAAGCATGAACGGCTTCAAGAGAAAATTAGATAAACATCTGGAGCAGAGGTCCATCAGTGGCTATTAGCCACAAAGTATAGATAGGAACTCTCAGTCTGGGGCAAGTTGGTGCTCTGTCTTCTTGGTGTTGGGGGGGGGCAACAGTGGGAGGGCTTCTGGAGTTCTGGCCCCACTGCTGGACCTCCTGAGGGCCCCTGGTGCTTTTGGCCACCGTGTGACACAGAGTGTTGGACTGGATGGGCCACTGGCCTGATCCAACATGGGCTTCTCTTACATTCTTACTGTGGTGTCCATTTCTTCTACTGTGGTGGAAATAACATTATTTTAACCTGCACAGGCAATCGGATCTTCGGCGGCCAATCAGAAGCCCTGCTGGCCCCGCCCAATTTTTTAAAACATGTGGCTGGCACCAAGAAAGGTCTCTGTGGGAGCTACAGTCGCCCCGGACGTCCTGTTGGGAACCCCCGTTCTAGACCTTCAACCGGGGCCAGATTTAGAGGCCTGAAAACCCACGGCTGTTCCAACGTCATCCGACAACGACGAGCACATCTTCTCAGCCCCGGGGCCTTCTCGGCCTGTTTGAAAGGGCACCCGAGGGGACGCCACTGGCTCTCCCTGTTTCCAGGACTGGTCAGACGCCTCTTTCCAGGTAACGATGAAGACAAATCCACAGAATCAAGAGCCGGTGTGGTGCAGCGGTTAGAGTGTCCAACTGGAATCTAGGAGGCCCGAGTTCGGATCCCCACTTGTGCCACGGAAGCTCGCCGGGTGGCCTTTGGCCAGTTGTGCGCTCTCAGCTTAACCCCCCTCGCAGCATTGTTGTGAGGATAAAATGGAGGAGGGGAGAGTAACATAAGCCGCTTTCGGTCCCCAACAGGGAGAAAGGCAAAGTACAAAGGAAGGAAATAAATAGATAACGTGAGGGGGGTTCGAGGGGATCGGGTCTCAACTTGGGTCACACCCAGTGACGCCGGGATGGGAAGGGCAAAATCTCAACTGGGGGCCGCTGCCGGGAAACTCAACCAGCCCAAAGGCAATTTTCCTATGAGCAGAGGTGAACGCGTCGACTTAGCGCCGTTTGAAACCAACGGCAGAATTGAATAATTTGAAGCAGAAACATTCCTTCTGATGCCAAACAGTGGTCAGCTCCAGGTTGAGAAACACCTGGGGATTTTGGGGGTGGAGCCTGGAGAGGGTGGGGTTTGGGGAGGGACCTCAGAGCAGAGTTCCCTCTAAGCCAAGTTAGCGTGAGCTAGCTCCCAGTTTTTTAGCCTCCGGCTCACACATTTTTTGTCTCAGCTCCGGAAGGATGGCTCCGGGGCAAACTAATTGATGCAGCAGCCAAATGGCTCAGTCACAACTTTAATGCAGGTAGCTCACAGAGTAGAATTTCTGCTCACAAGACTCCACAGCTTAGAAGGAGCATTGCAATGGGGTAGAATGCCCTAGACTCCACCCCCTCCAAAGCGGCCATTTTCTCCAGGGGGAACTGATCTCTGCAGCCTGGAGGTCAATTATAAAAGCGGGGGATCGCCAGGTCCCACCTGGAGGGTGGCAACCCTACCAATCAGGGGTGCATGCAACCCCTCCTTCCATTTCATAAACCCACTAGGCCAGGGGTGGGCAAACTTGCTCAGCATGAGAGCCGCATAGAATAAACATCAGATGTTTGAGAGCCACAAGACATGAACAAATATTACCTGCTTTCATTGGAAAATAAGCAAATTTGCTTTTTCTTAACATTAAACGAGACTGCCAAAAATAAGAACAAAAGGGGTAAAAGCAGATATTGATAATGATCTTAATTTGTACAATGATATTTGTTTGCTCATGCTATTTAGCTTCCCCAGTTGCCCTGCCGGGAGCCACATAATGTATGTGAAAGAGCCGCATGTGGCTCCCGAGCCACTGTTTCCCCACCCCTGGCCTAAGGTCACGGGGTCCACCCCACTGCTCTTCTGGAAAGAAGGATGGATTCGGGGGCGGGGCGGGGGAGGAGCCCTTTTAGATGGCACGAAATCATCCACCCCTTTGTGATATATAAATACATTTTTATAATTAAATAATTGACTACAGCTAAATAAAAACAGTTCTGTTGCGTGGCCTTTTTTGGGGTTTTTTTAACTGCACCCTTCTGTGTATTAAAACTTATATATGTTACTATAATAATAAATATTATTATCTCTGCCCTTTCCCCAGTTCACAGAGACAGTTTTAGGCTGCAAAAGCGCACAACCATGAGAAGAAACTGCCTTCTGGCCACAATCTTCCAAACTCCAAAGACCTCCAAAACACACTTCTTGGGGTACCTAATTTTTTCCAAGAAAATAACGTTTCAGCACTGGTTTCACCTTAGTTTATTTTTCAGTTTACCTTTTTTTTTGGGGGGGGGGGGGGGCACCTTTGTTCCAAAAAAGCAACTCTGGAAGAATCACCGATTTTCAAAATTTCTAAGTTCTACTCCAAATAATATGAAGCGCCGTGATCCCAGGAGAGATTTGGACGAGGGGGATACTGTAAACAGCTGCAGACACCCCCCCCCCAGACGTAACCCCTCCACCCAAACTAATCCTCCGCTTCTCACAGATGGGACCCCCCAATGCTCCCTCTAAGCTGTGGAGTCGTGTGAGCAAAAATTCTACTTTGTGGGCGACTGGCATTAAAGTTGGGAGCGAGGGATTTGGCTGCTGCATAAATTAGTTTGCTTTGGAGCATCCTTCCCGAGCGAAGGCAAAAATGTGTGAGCCGGAGGCTAAAAAACTGTGAGCTACCTCACGCCGACTCAGCTCAGAGGGAACACTGAACCCCACCCTCCATAACAGGTCGCGCCAACCCTCCCTAAAACCCACTCTAGTCTGCGAGGCCTTTAGCACAAACGGTTAATGCAATCTGACGTTAAAAGCTCTCTGGAAGATCCTGAGGACCGGAAACCTGATGGTTTTAAAATGGCATAAAAGAGGTTTTTCTAGAAGCCTGCCGCGTTCTCGGGGAACACAAGTTCAAGTATAGGCCAGAAATTTCTAGACCCGCCCTGTGTTAAAGAACAGGAATTGTGCATGCAAGAGAGAGAGAGAGAGAGAGAGAGAAAGGGAGAATTAATGTGTCCATTAACAGCTCAATTCGAGTCCAGTCACACCTCGGAGACCAACACGAATTTTCAGAGTATGCGCTTTCGGGAGCCAAAGCTTTATTCGCCGGAGTAGCGAACAGGCACATTTTGCAAAACGAATCCGCCGGGGATTGCAAACAAGAGAAGAACGGGAACAGAGAAAGAACAGGCTTTGCAAACGTCTCCGCTGGTTTCTATTCTCAGCCCAGGGGGGAAAGGGAAACAAGAAATCATGCTCACGGAGGCAAAAAAAGGACCTTCGCCGAGCTGGGGAGGGGGGCGCGAACGAACCAAAGATGCCACTCACCTGCCATTCCTAGGGCTGGCCGGAGACCCTCTCCCGTCATCTGGCCGCAGCTCCGGCGTCCTCTGCCTGCCCACCCCCCTTCTTCCGCTCCTCCGCCTGGCTGGCTGCGATCTCCGAAACCTTTGACCGTGGTTAATGAATGACGAGAGCGAGCGAACGAGCCAGAGAGAGTCTTGGAGGGAGAAGGGAGTGTGGCGAAGGGCGGGGGGGCTGCCTGCGTGAGCATCTCCCTCCTCGCCTGCTGCTCTGGAAAGCGATGAAGCCGGAGCTGCTCCGAGTGCATGGACGGAGGGTGCGCAGCGCTCCTTTCCCGGGCCCCACTGGTGATCCCTAAGGGGGGGGGCAAAGGGGGGGGGGCAGGACCGAATCTTTCAGAGGGGAGAAACTGTCCGGATGCCAATGAGACCTACCAAGAGGCAGGAAATGAAGGGTGCATCGGTGAACTTATCCTCTGTAGTGGATAAGTCTCTCAGCGGCTACTGGCCATGGTGACTGAGGGGAACCTCCACATTCAGAGGCAGTCGGCCTCTGAAACCCAGAACCAGGAGGCAACATCAAGGGAAGGCCTTGGCCTCTCTGCCCTATTGCTGGCCCTCCAGAGGAACTGGTTGAGGCCACTGTGTGAGACAGGAGGCTGGACTACAGGGACTATTGGTCTGATCTGGCAGGGTTCTTCTGAGGTTCTTCTCAGGGGGAGGCCTCGGCCTCTATGCTCTGTGGTTGGCCCTGCCAAGGGAACTGGCTGGCCCCTGTGGGAGATGGGATGCTGGACTAGATGGACCCTTACTGGTCTGACCCAGCACGGCTCTTCTGATGTTCTTCTCAGGGGAAGGCCTCGGCCTCTCTGCCCTGTTGTTGGCCCTCCAGAGGAACTGGTTGAGGCCACTGTGTGAGACAGGATGCTGGACGAGATGGACCCTCACTGGTCTGACCCAGAAGGGCTCTTCTGATGTTCTTCTTAGAGGAAGGCCTCAGCCTCTGTGCCCTGTTGTTGGCCCTCCAGAGGAACTGGTTGGCCCCTGTGTGGGATGGGATGCTGGACTAGATGGACCCTCACGGGTCTGATCCAGCAGGGCTCTTCTGGTGTTCTTCTCAGGGGAAGGCCTCGGCCTCTCTGCCCTGTTGTTGGCCCTCCAGAGGAGCTGATTGGGGCCACTGTGTGAGGCAGGATGCTGGACTAGATGGACCCTCACTAGTCTGATCCAGCAGGGCTCTTCTGATGTTCTTCTCAGGGGAAGGCCTCGGCCTATCTTCCCTGTTGTTGGCCCTCCAGAGGAGCTGACTGGGGCCACTGTGTAAGACAGGATGCTGGACTAGATGGACCCTCACTAGTCTGATGCAGCAGGGCTCTTCTGATGTTCTTCTTAGGGGAAGGCCTCAGCCTCCGTGCCCTGTTGTTGGCCCTCCAGAGGAACTGGTTGGCCCCTGTGTGGGATGGGATGCTAGACTAGATGGACCCTCACGGGTCTGATCCAGCAGGGCTCTTCTGGTGTTCTTCTCAGGAGAAGGCCTCAGCCTCTCTGCCCTCTTGTTGGCCCTCCAGAGGAACTGGCTGGCCACCATGTGAGACAGTCTGCTGTACTAGATGGACCATTGGTCTGATCCAGCAGTTCCTCTGAATGGCCAACAACACGGCATAGAGCCCAAGGCTTTCCCCTGATGTTGCCTCCTAGTTCTGGGATTAAGAGGCTAACTGCCTCTGAATGTGGAGGTTCCCCTCAGTCACCATGGCTAGTAGCCATTGATAGACTTCTCCTCCATGAATCTATCTAATACCCTTTTAAAGCTGTCTATGTCTGTGGCCATCACTACATCCTCTGGCAGTGGATTCCACATTTTAATCACTCTCTGTGTAAAGTAGTATTTCCTTTCGTCCATCCTGAACCTACTGCCCATCGGCTGCGTTGGATGCCCCATTGAGGAGAGGGAGAAAAAGCTCTCTCTGTCAGCTTTCTCCACCCCATGCTTAATTTTATAAACCTGCAGTTTTAGAAAGTGAAGTGGACAGCTGCACTGAGAACAAGCGGGGGAAAGAAGCCATCAGAAGTAAATGGGATATCCACAGAGCTGTCAAAGTCACAGAAACGGAGTCTATCAAAGCCTTAACAAGATTGTGCCAACAAATACGGGAAATAAAACAATGGTCCACAGATTGGGACACTGAATTCACATCCCCATTCCAAAAAAAGGAGACGTCAAAGACTACAGCAACTCTAAGACTATTGCATTAATTGTTTCATGCTCAAAATCTACAACAAAGACTGTTACTATATATGAAATGAGAAACGTCAGGTGTTCACGCTGGATTCAGAAAAGGAAGAGGCACCAGAGATCATATTGCAAATTTACGTCAGCTACTGGAGCAAGCAAGGTGAGAAGAGAAGAGAAGAGAATGGATTTATATCCTGCCCTTCACTCACTTCTCAGAGCGGCTTACAAACTCCTTTCCCTTCCCCTTTCCACAACAGACGCCCTGTGACGTAGGTGCGGCTGAGAGAGCTCTGAGACAACTGTCCTTGAGAGAACAGCTGTGCCAGAGCTATGACTTGCCCAAGGTCATCCAGCAGCTGCACGCGGAGGAGTGGGGAATCAAACCCGGTTCTCCCAGATTAGAGTCCACGCACTTAACCACTACATCAAACTGGCTGAAAGATAATTTCAGAAGAAAGCAAGCTTGCATTCTACAGACTGGGGGCACTGAATTTACAGCCCAATTCCAAAAAAAGGAGACGTCAAAGACTGCAGCAACTCTCAGACTACCACATTATTTCACGCTCAAAACCTAAAACAAAGACTGTTACCACATAAGAAATGAGAAGTGCCAGAGGTTCTCGCTGGATTCAGAAAAGGAAGAGGCACCAGAGATCATATTGCGACTTTCCATTAGCTACTGGAGCATACAAGATAATTTCAAAAGAAAGCGAGCTTGCGTTTCACAGACGACAGCAAAACTTTCGACTGTGCGGATCATGAAAAGCTATGGTTGGTTTTAAAAGAAACGGGTGTGCCAGAACATCCGATTGCTTTGTCGCAAGACCTGTACTCTGGGCAAGAGGCTACTGTTCGGACAGAATATGGAGAACCAGAATGGTTTCCAATTGGCGAAGGTGTTGCATGAGGATGACCCAAAGCAGCTTACACTGTTCTGCTCCCCTCTGTTTTATCCTTTACAACAACCCTGTGCGGTAGGTTAGGCCAAGAGTGTATGACTGACCCAAGACCACCCAATGAGCTTCCATGGCAAAGTGGTGATTTGAACTCAGGCCTTTACTTTAACATTACATCACCATGGACACTAAGGCACTAAGCATTAAGTTAGGCATAATCATGCAGCACACCCAATAAGACAATGTTTTCGGCTGGAGGGCCACGCCAGGGTCTCCGATATCCACTCGGATGCGGATGCTGGCTCTTTGATTCCTGGAGAACCGGCGTCACCTCCGGAACCTTCCAGCGGGGCCGGAATTCCAGCTACAGCCAGCTCCCCTAGCGCCAAAGGCCTATTAGTAGCTCTTGAGCTGTTTTAACTGTTTGGGGGGGAGCAACAGTCCACTCTGCTTGCTGGAAGGATGGTGCTCCCCGGCCTTGGCTGGGAGGGTGGGGTAGAAATTTGAGAAATAAATAAACAAAATAAAGTCATCATGGGTTGCATGTGCCCCACCCGGGCCAGAATCTGCCCACCTCTGCTTTGGAGAGACAAAATTTCCAGCAATCCACTCTCAGAAACAAACACATGAAGCCTCCTTACGCTGAATCCATCACAGCCACTAATGTCTTTCAACATCATTGTCTACTCAGGCTGGCAGCCGCTCTCCAGGGTCTCAGGCGGAGGTCTTCCCCATCACCTCCTGCCTGGTCCTTTTAACTGGAGATGCCGGGGATTGAACCTGGGACCTTCTGCATGCCAAGCAGAGGCTCTGCCACTGAGCCACAGCCCCTCTTTATAGCTCTCCAGGGTCTCAGGCGGAGGTCTTTCCCATCACTTCCTGCCTGGTCCGCTTAACTGGAGATGCCGGGGATTGAACCTGGGACCTTCTGCATGCCAAGCAGAGGCTCTGCCACTGAGCCACAGCCCCTCTTTACAGCTCTCCAGGGTCTCAGGCGGAGGTCTTTCCCATCACCTCCTGCCTAGTCCTTTTAACTGGAGATGCCAGGGATTGAACCTGGAACCTTCTGCTTGCCAAGCAGATGCTCTACCACTGAACCACAGCCCCTCCAAATAAGTACAACAGCTGTATAAATGCATACCTGCCCATGACTTGTGAAGGCAGTGGCATCCACAATGTGTCCTGGGGATCAAGTCCAGGTCTATTGGGGTTCCTCAAAGAGAAAGTCAGCCCTGGCTAATTGTCCTTCCAATGGGAGACACAGGTCCTTCCAATGGGAGACGCCCATCGTAACTCTCCAATGCCCCCGTTTGAAACGCAGAGACAGATAGGATCGCTGAGCACACCGTACAAACTGAATGGGCACCTTAGGATATGTCCCAGAATCCTCCGCAGTCCAAGAGGGGTTCTGTGACACATGGGTAGGTGTTCCTCAACAGAAATATCAAAGCAGGAAGTGTTCTGAAGGCGCAATGACGTTTTGATAGCCACAGGTCTCTAAGATAGCCAGAACCACATCAGAGCCATGTCGGGACCAATGCTCCCTCTAAGCTGTGGAGTCTCGTGAGCAAAAATTCTACTTTGTGAGCTACTGGCATTAAAGTTGTGAGCGAACCATTTAACTACTGCATAAATGAGTTTGCTCTGGAGCCACCCTTCCTGAGCGAAGACAAGAATGTGTGACCAGAGGCTAAAGAACTGTGAGCTAGCTCACACTAACTCAGCTTAGAGGGAACACTGGCCGGGAGGGCCCACAAGAGCCAAGCCACGGGCTCTTGGAAGGAACTCTGCAACTGCCCAGAAACCTCCACAGTTTCCAGGGAAACGCTTGCCGCTCCTTTACTGTGAGACTCATGAATGGGCTTACCGCCGTCTGGAGCACCCCTTGGAGGCTGTACACAGCGAGCTGCCGGGAGGGCACGTTCCGCTCGTCGAAGGAGATGGTCATCACAACCAGCGCATCGTAGCCTCTCTGTCGGCAGAAGGCGCACAAATCCTGTGCCGCGGCTGGACGGCACAAAAAGTCCTGAATGGAAACATTATGCAGAGCCAATACACAAAAGGAAACGCTCTGGTCATCTTTGGAGGCCCTGTTTGGGGTGCCCCGCAAACGGAGTCTAAAGTAAAGGTAAAGGTTTCCCTTGCTCAAAAGCCAGTCTGCTCCGACTCGAGGGGGCAGTGCTCATCTCCATTCCCAAGCCGAAGAACCAGCGCTGTCCGAAGACTTCTCCATGGTCGTGTGGCCGGCGTGACTAAATGCGAGGCGCACAGAATGCTGTTACCTTCCCACCGAAACTGTACCTGTTTATCTACTTGTAATTTCTTGCTTTCGAACTGCTAGGTTGGCAGGAGCTAGGGCCGGAGACGGGAGCTCACTCCGTCACGTGGCTCTCGAGTCTCGAACTGCCGAGCTACCGACCTTCCGGTCTGCAGTTCAGCGTCTTAACCTCTGAGCCACCGCGGAGTCTAACTACGTGGCAAAAGGGCCTTATTGGTGGTGGCTTTGGAACTTCAGAACCAAGGGAGATTCATCTGTCTCCCTCTATCGTTGTCTTCCACTAGCAGGCAAAGGCTTTTTGGTTCAGTTTGCCAATTCCCAAGTAACTGCTACTGATCTTCCTCCCTGCTTATGTGCGGACTGTATTTATATGTTCTTATCTAATTGTTTAAATATTTTGTGCAGACTCTACTTTAATGATGTTTTAATGTCTTAAATCAGGGATCCATGACCTTTTGGAGCCTGTGAGCACACAGAGAATTCTGGGGTGGGGGGTTGAATGCCACCCCAAAGATGGCTTCCATGGGAGGCGGAGCTAAACGGAATGCCTCCTGTTTTGCGCTGCCAGGAAAGAAGGAAATCCTGAAGGGGGGGGGGGGGAACGGAACCACACACTGACTAAGGCAGGGGTGTCAAACATGCAGCCCAGGGGCTGGATCAGGCCCCCAGAGGGCTTCTCTCAGGCCCGCTCTGGCACTGGCCATCTCCTGCTTCCAGTTCTGTTGCTGCTGCTGCATCATAGCTTGCTTCGCCAGACTCTCTCAGTCGCTCAGCCATTTCATGTTTTCCCCTGGGTCCTAGACGCAGAACTCTAAGCAGGAGATCTCTATGGTGGATGTCAATAAATCAAAAGTAGGTTTGCAGTTTACAGATACAGACCTGAACAGCACACTCAAGGATGCAACAGCACAGAAATTTTGAGGCAAGGATTCAGAGCAAGAGGTGTCAGTCATCAGAGACTGTTAACTAAATAAAATATTGCAAGAGTTTTCCCTCCCCTTCACCACAACAGACACCCTGTGAAGTAGGCGAGGCTGAGAGAGCTCTTTCCAGACCTGTCCTTGAGAGAACAGCTGCGCCAGAACTATGGCTTGCCCAAGGTCATCCAGCAGGTGCAAGTGGAGGAGTGGGGAATCAAACCCGGCTCTCCCAGATTAGAGTCCGCGCACTTAAGCACAGCCACAAATACTTGGATGGGAGACCTCCAAGGAATGCCAGGGCTGGGACGCAGAGGCAGACAACAGCAAGCCACTGCTCTGAAATGTCCAAGCCCCACTGTGGGTCGCCAGAAGTTAACCATGACTTCCAGGCACAGACACCCACAAACACACAAATACTAATTAAGTGATACAAACAGGGTCTCATATTTCACACCCACCTGTAAAGGCACGTACAGAGAGCTAAGCGCGATGACAACGTCTTTCCCAGAGATGGCTTTAAGGTCTTTCCTCAGCATTTGCTCCGTCGTGAGTCCTGAGAGGAAGAGAGACCAAGTGTGAGGGACAACGGCGTTGGAGGAAAAGATGCGGGGGATAAGCAATGCAAGTGGAACAGCGACCAGGACTCAGCAGTGGAGCGGAGGCCTTACTTGGCATGCCGAAGGTCCACCGGTTCAATCCCCAGCACCTCTGCCTGAGACCCTGGAGAGCTGTAAAAAGGGGCCGTGGCTCAGTGGAAGAGCCTCTGCTGGGCATGCAGAAGGTCCTAGGTTCAATCCCCGGCACCCCCAGTGAAAAGGTGATGGGAAAGACCTCCGCCTGAGACCCTGAAGAGCCACTGCCAGTCTGAGCAGATGATATCAACCTAGATGGACTAGGGGTCTGATTCAGTGTAAGGCAGATTGATGTTTCAGTGAGGGGTCCATGGCTCAGTGGCAGAGCCTCTGCTTGGCATGCAGAAGGCCCCAGGTTCAATCCCCGGCATCTCCAGTTAAAAAGGACCAGGCAGGAAGTGATGGGAAAGACCTCAGGCTGAGACCCTGGAGAGCTGTAAAGAGGGGCTGTGGCTCAGTGGCAGAGCCTCTGCTTGGCAGGCAGAAGGTCCCAGGTTCAATCCCCGGCATTTCCAGTTAAAAAGGACCAGGCAGGAGGTGATGGGAAAGACCTCCGCCTGAGACCCTGGGGAGCTGTAAAGAGGGGCTGTGGCTCAGGGGAAGAGCCTCTGCTTGGCATGCAGAAGGCCCCAGGTTCAATCCCCGGCATCTCCAGTTAAAAAGGACCAGGCAGGAGGGGATGGGAAAGACCTCCGCCTGAGACCCTGGAGAGCTGTAAAGAGGGGCTGTGGCTCAGTGGAAGAGCCTCTGCTTGGCGTGCAGAAGGTCCCAGGTTCAATGCCCGGCATCGGCAGTTAGAAAGGACCAGGCAGGAGGTGATGGGAAAGACCTCCGCTTGAGACCCTGGAGGGCTGTAAAGAGGGGCTGTGGCTCAGAGGCAGAGCCTCCGCTTGGCATGCAGAAGGTCCCAGGTTCAATCCCCGGCAGCATCTCCAGTTAAAAGGACCAGGCAGGAGGTGATGGGAAAGACCTCCGCCTGAGACCCTGGAGAGCTGGAAAGAGGGGCTGTGGCTCAGTGGCAGAGCCTCTGCTTGGCATGCAGAAGGTCCCAGGTTCAACCCCCAGCATCCCCAGTTAAAAGGACAAGGCAGTAGAGAAGAAGACTGGATTTATACCCCACCCTTCACTCGGAGTCTCAGAGATTATAAGGTGCTCTGAGACTCCTTTGGGTAGTGAAGGGTGGGGTATAAATCCAGTCTCTTTTCTTCTTCTTCTTCTTCATCAGCCGGGGACGTACCTGAGACGTCAAACTTGGCATTCTGCAGGGCCTCAAATATGACGCCTCTTGAGGGCAGGTCCGGGAACTTGGATTCCAGGAGGGAGGCGAGATGAGCGTCCTTGGGGGTCACTTTGCCAGCCTCGGGGGCCATGTTGACACAGTCGAGCACGATGGTCCCTGCGGAACCAGAGCACAAGGGTCTGAGCTACGCTGCCCAAGTTAGGCTGCGGCCAATCGTTTTCTGGCTGGCCCCGCCTCCAGCAGCAGCCATTTTGTGGCAGCCATTTTGTCGCTGCACCCATTGCGCGGTGTCAGAATTCCACACGGGCCCGCACACTCCAAAAAGGACCCCTAGGTTGACGTATCGGAAGAAGGAAGGAGGAGAAGGAGGAGGAGGAGATTGGATTTATACCCTAGAAGAAGAGGAAGAGGAAGAGGAGGAGGAGGAGGAGGAGGAGGAGGAGGAGGAGATTGGATTTATACCCCAGAAGAGGAAGAGGAAGAAGAGGAGGAGGAGAAGATTGGATTTATACCCCGCCCTTCGCTACCCAAAGGACTCTCAGAGCGGCTTACAAACTCCTTTCCCTTCCTCTCCCCACAACAGACACCCTGTGAGGTAGGTGGGGCTGAGAGAGCTTTTTCCCAAGCTGTCCTTGAGAGAGCAGCTGGTACAGAGCTACGGCTTGCCCAAGGTCATCCAGCCAGGTGCAAGTGGAGGAGTGGGGAATCAAACCCGGTTCTCCCAGATTAGAGTCCGCGCACTTAACCACTACACCAAACTGGTTCTCTGAATGGTAAAGGTGCCCCTGGACTCAAACTTTGTTCTGTTGCTTCAGACCAACACGGCTGACTACCTGGAACTCTTGTTAATCGAGGCTGCCTCGCCTTTTCTTTGATAATCGAAGCATTTTTGCCTGATTCACTGATTTTGAGTGTAGAGCCTGAAAGCAAGTATCTCGACACAAAACCCAAAGCCTGGATCCTACACCGCTGTAAAGCTAGTCCTCCATATCCAGAGGGGCCATGGATTAATGGAAGAGCCTCTGCTTGGCATGCAGAAGGTCCCAGGTTCAATCCCCGGCATCTCCAGTTAAAAAGGACCAGGCAGGAGGCGATGGGAAAGACCTCCGCCCGAGACCCTGGGGAGCTGTAAAGAGGGGCTGTGGCTCAGTGGAAGAGCCTCTGCTTGGCATGCAGAAGGTCCCAGGTTCAATCCCCAGCATCTCCAGTTAAGAAGGACCAGGCAGGAGGTGATGGGAGAGACCTCCTCCTGAGACCCAGGAGAAGCTGCTGTAAGTCTGAGTAGACAATACTGATCTTGATAGATCAGGGTGGTAAGGGGCTGTGGCTCAGTGGAAGAGCCTCTGCTTGGCATGCAGAAGGTCCCAGGTTCAGTCCCCGGCACCTCCAGCTGAAATGGACCAGGCAGGAGGTGATGGGAAAGACCTCCACCTGAGACCCTGGAGAGCTGTCAAGAGGGGCCGTGGCTCAGTGGAAGAGCATCTGCTTGGCGTGCAGAAGGTCCCAGGTTCAATCCCCGGCATCTCCAGTTAAAAGAACCAGGCAGGAGGTGATGGGAAGGACCTCTGCCTGAGACCCTGTAGAGCTGCTGCCAGTCTGAGTAGACAATACTGACCTTGGTGGACCAAGGGTCTCATTCAGTATAAGGCATATAGTATATCAAGGTCAGTGTTGTCTACTTAGGCTGGCAGCCGCTCTCCAGGGTCTCAGGCGGAGGTCTTTTCCCATCACCTCCTGCCTGGTCCTTTCAACTGGAGATGCCGGGGATTGAACCGGGGACCTTCTGCATGCCAAGCAGAGGCTCTTCCACTGAGCCACAGCCCCTCTTTACAGCTCTCCAGGGTCTCAGGCTGAGGTCTTTTCCCATCACCTCCTGCCTGGTCCTTTCAACTGGAGATGCCGGGGATTGAACCTGGGACCTTCTGCCTGCCAAGCAGAGGCTCTTCCCCTGAGCCACAGACCTCTCTACAGCTCTCCAGGGTCTCAGGCGGAGGTCTTTCCCATCACCTCCTACCTGGTCCTTTCAACTGGAGATGCCAGGGATTGAACCTGGGACCTTCTGCATGCCAAGCAGAGGCTCTGCCACTGAGCCATGGCCATTCCCCAACTATGAATACGCATGAAGCTGCCTTCTACTGAATGTTTTAAAAAAACCGATTGCCTTGGAAACACAGAAGCTTTACACAGTATCCCTGATCCTCCAGCGAAGGGGCAAAGGCTGCTCCAACCAATTACAGAAAGGGTCTGACTCCAACGGTCAGAAGACAAAGAAATTTTACTCAAAAAAACGGAAACACGTCTTACATGATACGTTCAGGGAGGGGCATTTAACTTACTGTGAACAGATCAGCTTAAAAAAGGTTGATTAACCTCAGGGGTAACATTTTTTCCCACCATAGAGAACAATGGAGGGGATGAGACAACCTGTTTGGGGACCCATAGAATTGGACCCCCTGCTCCAATCTTCTTGAAACTTGGTGTGTATTTCGAAGAGAGGCCCCAGCAGCTACCCTGCAAGTTTAGAGCCTCTCCCTCAAACCCCCTTTCCTCCAGCCCCTCATATACCCTATGAGTTTTTGCCATTGATTTCAATGGCCCATAGGGTATAATGGGGCTGAAACTGACATTGCCTTTCTGACACACTTCTGGTGATGTCAGGGGACATGACATATGCTAATGAGGTATGCTAATGAGTTATACTAATGAGCTCCTGCACCTCTTTTTCTACAAAAGGACCCCTGGTTAACCTGCTCCAGCACCAAGCCAGGATAAAAGAGAAGAGAAATCCTCCCATATGAGATGAAGCGGAAAGGCAAGCAAAGAGGCTCAACATCTAACCAATTGGGGGGGGGGACTGCAAAGTGTACCCCAGACAGAGAATTCTCTTAACCCTTTCCCTCCCGGATCCTCTTGCATGCGGAGTTACAATATCGAACAGGACTGAACCTGGGACCTTCTGCACGCCAAGCAAAGGCTCTTCCACTGAGCTACAGCAATTCCAACAGAGTATTTGCCTGAGACCCTGGAGAGCAGCTTCCGGTCCGAACAGACAATATTGATCTAGACAGACCAATGGACTGATCCAGTATGAGGCAGCGTTTGCGCATCACTACACGCAGGGATCATTTGGGGCCGGAGCGAGGCGGAGTGCCGCTCCAGCAGCCCAGGAGTGGGCACTAGGGCAGCCACAGGCCGAATCAGATTCTCTGATCTGATTTGGCCCGCTGCCGAATTGCCGCTGAAATTTGGCGGCGACTTTAAAAGCAGCTGGAGGCGAGGAGGTTTGAGGGAGAGGCTCCAAACGTGCAGGGTAGCTTCTGGAACCTCTCCCCCATATACCCACCACGTTTCAAGAAGATTGGACCAGGGAGTCCAATTCTATGGGCCTCCAAACATGTTGCCCCAGCCCCTCCATTGTTCTCTATGGTGGGAAAAAAGTAATGTTTTTTCCCACCACAGAGAACAATGGAGGGGATGGAGCAACCTGTTTGGGGGCCTGTAGAATTGGACCCCCTGGTCCAATCTTCTTGAAACGTGGTGGGTATTTTGGGGAGAGGCCCCAGCAGCTACCCTGCAAGACTGGAGCCTCTCCCTCAAACCCCCTTTCCTCCAGCCCCTCATATACCCTATGAGTTTTTGCCATTGACTTCAATGGCCCATAGGGTATAATAGGGCTGAAGCTGGCATTCGGCGGTCATGCTAATGAGTTATGCTAATAAGTATGCTAATGAGCTCCTGCACCTCTTTGTCTACGAAATGACCCCTGATTATACGCCTCATCCTATTGACTGCGTTGGCTGACACTGTATAACCCACTTTCCGTCTCCAGGACAAAGGGGGAACATAAATACCGTTGAGCAAATAAAGAAATAATTCTCTGTGCAGGAGGATTCGTGAACTTCCTGCTGGCAGTGAGCTGGGAAACAGAGCTACCAGTGGCTGCATTCTTCCTGCCCTAGGGGGATAAGGAAGGCTTCAGACCGGCGCAGGTAGCCGCGGGGCCCACACTGAGTCCAAAGTAGTGCAAACCAGCTGCCTCTTTCCCGTGGGCTGCTGCTGCCCCTTACCATGCAGGAGGGCTGCCGTGGTCCGGTCCAAAACCTCCCCCGGGCCCTGAAACATCTTCTCCGTCACCAGCGTGGCACACGACCCCACCAATTCCGACGTGATTCTGCACGGAGGGCCCCTCTCCTGCTCTAGGGGCCGATGGTCTATCACCTCAACGACCGCCTCTTCCAGAGCCGCGTCCTGACTGCAAAAAGGCAATGGAGCCATGCAACTGAAGTCAGTTACATCTGGGCCTCGAGTCCCGCTGCCTCCCTGGTGCAGAAGAACCCGCTCTCATTATGGGGCTCAAGAACCCACCCCATAAGAACATATGAAAATCACTCCTGGATTGGGTCAGTGGTCCAACCAGTCCAGCCTCCTGTCTCACACAGTGGCCTCAACCAGTTCCTCTGGAGGGCCAACAACAAGGCAGAGAGGCCGAGGCCTTCCCCTCATAAGAACATCAGAAGAGCCCTGCTGGATCAGGCCAGTGAGGGTCCATCTAGTCCAGCATCCTGTCTCACACAGTGGCCAGCCAGTTCCTCTGGAGGGCCAACAACAGGGCAGAGAGGCCGAGACCTTTCCTTGATGTTGCCTCCTGGTGCTGGGATGCAGAGGTTGACTACCTCTGAATGTGGAGGTTAAGAACATCAGAAGAGCCCTGCTGTATCTGACCAATAGTCCATCTAGTCCAGCATCCCATCTCACACAGTAGCCAACGAGTTCCCCCGGATGGCCAACAGCAGGGCACAGAGGCCGAGGCCTTCTTAAGAACCTAAGAAGAACCCTGCTAAATCAGACCAGTGAGGGTCCATCCAGCCCAGCCTCCTGTCTAGCACAGTGGCCTCAACCAGTTCCTCTGGATGGCCAACGACAGGGCAGGCAGAGGCCGAGGCCTTCCCCTGATGTTGCCTCCAGGCTCTGAGATTTAGGGGATTAGTGCCTCTGAATGTGGAGGTTCCCCTCAGCCACAAAAACATCCTCCATGAATCTATCTAATTCCCTTTTGAAAACTGTTTATTCCTGTGGCCATCCCTACATCCTCTGGCAGCGAATTCCACATTTTAATCCCTTGCTGTGTAACAAAGTATTTCCTTTAGTCTATCCTGAACCTGCTGCCCCTCAGCTTCTCTGGATGCCCTCGAGTTCTAGCGTTTTCAGGGAGGGAGGAAAAGTTCTCTCTGTCTGCTCTCTCCCCCACTGGCTTCCATTCCGATTCCCCACATCCATGGCCTACCTCGGCAGGACGTGGTGGTCCACCAGAGTCAGAGAGAGGAGCCCGGCTTGGTGGAGGGCGAACAGGTCGATCTCATCTCGGAAGATGAGGGAGCTCTCGGGGATGTGCTGTTCCTTAAGGACAAAGGTGCTCTCCGTCCGCAGGGGGAAGTCGGAGCGAGGGATGTTCAGAACCGGGATGAACGCTGCCCTCGGCTCTGGAGAAATCTGTGGGACACCGCAAAGATCAGAGAAATCGGGGACAGCACTTTGCAAGCACAGAATTCTGAGAATCACAAATCTCATTTTCAAAAGAACAGGTTCCTTGTCCCATTTGTGCATGCGTGCCTATGAAGGAGGGAACTTCTCACCCCCCCCTCCCAAAAAAAAACCCAAGGGAAAACATAATGTCCAGTTCAGGGGTCCCCACGTTGCGTTCCACAGTTCCCACCAACATGTTTCCAGGTGGGGCTTTTGCCCAGCAAAGCTTCTGATTGGCCACTGAAGATTGATTTTTACGTTGTTTTGGGCAGCAGCGGCCACCACAGCACAAGGATTTTCCCTACGGGACGGAAGGGAAGCTGCAGTGGCCATTTTGTAGCTGGCTCCGCCTCCTGCGGCAGCCATTTTGTAGCTGGCTCCGCCTCCTGCGGCAGCCATTTTGTAGCAGTGATTATTGGCCTGCACCCACCATGCCGTCTCGGAATTCCAAAGTTGCTTCCAGGGTCTTAAACGCTGGGGACCCCGGTCTAGTTAGGACCAGCCCTGTAGCCAGAAATTTTTTGCTGGTGGGGTAAGGGACCGGAGGCTGGGGCAGGGGAGCGGGCGGAGCAAAGGTTTACCAGCTGTATATAGAGGAGTGAAACTGACCAGAAGCGGCAGGGTAGCTTCCCTTTCCCTCCCCAGCCTCTGCCACTCTGCCGGCAAGATGTACCGGGGTGGGGGCAGGGCTTATAGGTCGTGGGGCATCGCCCCGAAACGCCCCACCATGGCTCTGGGCCTGGTTAGGACTGGAGAGCTCTGGATTCAAATCCTTACTCAGCCCTGAAGTTTGCTGGGGAACCTTGGGACAGTCTCTCTCTCTCTTCCTAGCCCACCTCACAAGGTTGTTGTGACAATAAAATGGGGGAGAAGAGAAGGATGAAGTCCACCCGGAACTTCTTTTGAAGGAAGGGCAGATTTCTGAAAAAGAATGTGATTGAAACAAGAATGGTTTAACCACCATCTAACGTGCGTTAGACCCAACCCGGAACCAGAAACTCCCCGGGAAGGAAAGGGAAGAGCGCCAGAGCATCCCCAAAGATGCGCAGAAGTCAAAAGGTCTCCAGAAACGGAGGCCCAGCAAAGACGCCAACCTTGGCAAAGAAGCAAGCGAGAGCCAGAGCAGACACCATGGAGTCCAGATCACACGCTTCGTTCCCCAGCACCACGTGGACTTGCCGGCGGTTCCGGATGCAGGCCTGTCGAGGGAGGAAAAGAACAGAACAGCCCCTGGGGGAGACAGACAAAGGCCAGTGGAGGGGAGGGATTCGGAAGGAAGGCTGGAGAAACTCGGTGGGCGGTGCAGGCAATTTCAGCGTCACCTTGCACCCCAAGTGGATGGTTAAAAAATCCCAACCCCCCCACTATGGGAGCTGTTTTCAAAAATGGAATGTCGAAAGGAAAAGGGGGCCTGTAAAGAATTCACTTCCCAGTAAGGTCAGCCCCGTTCGTACACTTTCGAGAAAGAAGGGGAGAAGTCACAAGAACCTCAGAAGAGCCCTGCTGGATCAGGCCCGTGAGGGTCCATCTAGTCCAGCATCCTGTCCCACACAGTGGCCAACCCTGGAAGTGTCCCCTGGAGGGCCAAAAGCAGGCCACAGAGACCAAGGCCTTCCCCTGAGAAGAATATGAGAAGAGCCCTGCTGGGTCTAGTCCAGCATCCTGTCTCACACAGTGGCCAGCCAGTTCCTCTGGAGGGCCAACAACAGGGCAGAGAGGCCGAGGCCTTCCCCTCATAAGAACATCAGAAGAGCCCTGCTGGATCAGACCAGTGAGGGTCCATCTAGTCCAGCATCCTGTCTCACACAGTGGCCTCAACCAGTTCCTCTGGAGGGCCAGCAACAGGGCAGAGAGGCTGAGGCCTTCCCCAGAGAAGAACCTCAGAAGAGCCCTGCTGGGTCAGACCAGTGAGGGTCCCTCTAGTCCAGCATCCCGTCTCACACAGTGGCCTCAGCCAGTTCCTCTGGAGGGCCAACAACAGGGCAGAGAGGCCGAGGCCTTCCCCTGAGAAGAACCTCAGAAGAGCCCTGCTGGGTCAGACCAGTGAGGGTCCATCTAGTCCAGCATCCTGCCTCACTCAGTGGCCAACCAGTTCCTCTGGCCGGCCAACAAGAGGGCACAGAGGCTGAGACCTTCCCCTGATGTTGCCTCCTGACACTGGGATTGACTGCCTCTGAACGTGGAGGTTCTGTTTAGTGGCCACTGATAAAAGGGTTGGAACACTTTCCCTATGAAGAAAGTTGAAGCGCTTGGGGCTCTTTAACTTGAAGAAATGACGGCTGAGGGGTGACACGATCGAGGTTTATAAGATTATGCATGGGAATAGAGCAGGTAGAGAAAGAATTCCTTTTCTCCCTTTCTCACAATACAAGAACTCGTGGACACTCCATGAAATTGCTGAGCAGTTGGGTTAGGACGGATAAAAGGAAGTCCTTCTTCACCCAAAGAGTGATTGACACGTGGCATTCACTGCCACAGGAGGTGGTGGTGGCTCCAAGCATGGACATTTTCAAGAGGGAACTGAATAAACATCTGGAGCAGAGGTCCTTCAGTGGCTCTTAGCCACAAGGTACAGATAGGGACTCTCAGTCCGGGGCAAGTGATGCTCTGTCTTCTTGGCGCTTGACCGGGGGGCAACAGTGGGAGGGCTTCTAGTGTCCTGGCCCCACTGCCGGACCTCCTGAGGGCACCTGGGTTTTTTTGGCTACTGTTGGACTGGATGGCCCATTGGCCTGATCCAACACTGGCTTGTCTTATGTTCTTATAGAAGGGGGTCAAAGTGTTGGAGGGGTACCAAGGGTCTGAGCACTACTTTGCTCCCACTACCCTTCAAAGTTTGTGGGACCTTCCCGGCTTCTTGAGGGGACTGTACCAACACGGAGGCCTGTACCACGTGCCGTTCTGAATGCTGGAATAGGCACCAGAGAGAGGGCGAGGCCTTCCGACATCCGCAAATGCATACGGACCTTGGAGACAAGCCGTCAGAATCGCCCGGCTTTCCTCTCCGGGATCCATTCTGCATGCCCCTCGGGAACCCTCGGAAAGGCCTCCCCCGCTCCTCGCCCTCTCTGCCCCCCCTCCAACCGCACAAGTGCTCGGAGGCAACAACCCCCGTTTCCCAGTGCCGGTAAAATGTCCGCCTCCATTTGCCAAAGTGCCCAAGCAGATACGCCAGCGCCGGATAATTGATTGTGATAGAAACCGACTGACCCGAGCCGCGTTCCGGCTGGAGAAAGCAGTGGTGTATGACTGCAAGGGAAGATGGAAATTAAAATTAGAGGCGGGGGAAGGGGGGGAATCAAACAGGGAGAGAGAGAAAGAGAGAGAGGAAGAGAGAGAGAGAAGCGCAAGCCATTTGCACTAAAAGGCACTCCAAGAAGCCCTTTGAGGAAACTCACAGCCGAGGTGGTAGGAAGTGGGGGGAGCCCGGGGTGTGTGTGTTTTCTATCCTATCTTCAAATGCATTAGCGTAAGTGCATGGGCCATCTCTCCATCCGCCCCCGGCACTGTGTACCCTCCACACTCCCAGACTCTGTATCCCCAGATAGCATCAGGAAGGCCCACCTCGCAAAGCTGTCGTGACGGTTTCCACATTTCTATGAGAATTTTTATCTATTTTAAGCTGCCTTGCGGCTGCATGGGAAAAAAACCAAGAACAAGAGTTTGGATTTCTACCCCGCCCGTCACGACCTGAAGGGGTCTCAGAGCGGCTTGGGATCTCTTTTCCCTTCCCCTCCCCTCCCCACAACAGACACCCTGTGAGGTCGGTGGGGCTGAGAAAGCTCTTTCGAGAACTGCCCTTGAGAGAACAGCTCTGACAGAACTATGGCTTGCCCAAGATCATCCAGCAGCTGCAAGTGGAGGAGTGGGGGAATCAAATCCGGTTCTCCCAGTTTAGAGTCCGCGCACTTAAGAACTACACCAAACTCGCCTTCTCTTCCTCTTTCCCCAACAGACACCCTGTGAGGTAGGTGGGGCCGAGAGAGCTCTCTCGAGGACTGCCCTTGAGAGAACAGCTCTGAGAGAACTTGTGACTGACCCAAGGTCACACCAGCAGCTGCATGCAGAGGACTGGGGGAGTCGAGCCCGGTTCTCCCAAATTAGAGTCCACGTTCTTAACCACTACACCAAACTGGCATGGAGGAAGACAGGAGGGAAATGACTTCAATAATCCCTTTCCGGGAGTTCAGATCGCAGGGAGAGGCCCCCCGGACTATCCCATCAACCAGAGAAACCTGTCTGTGAACAAGCCTCTCCTCAGGATGGACCCTCTATGGGTCTGTTCCAGTGGGGCACCTCTGATGTTCTTCTCAGGGGAAGGCTTCGGCCTCTCTGCCCTGTTCTTGGCCCTCCAGAGGAACTGGTTGAGGCCACTGTGTGAGGCAGGATGCTGGACTAGATGGACCCTCACTGCTCTGACCCAGCAGGGCTCTTCTGGTGTTCTTCTCAGGGGAAGGCCTTGGCCTCTCTGCCCTGTTGTTGGCCCTCCAGAGGAACTGGTTGAGGCCACTGTGTGAGGCAGGATGCTGGACTAGATGGACCCTCACTGGTCTGATCCAGCAGGGCTCTTCTGGTGTTCTTCTCAGGGGAAGGCCTTGGCCTCTCTGCCCTGTTGTTGGCCCTCCAGAGGAACTGGTTGAGGCCACTGTGTGAGGCAGGATGCTGGACTAGATGGACCCTCACTGGTCTGATCCAGCAGGGCTCTTCTGGTGTTCTTCTCAGGGGAAGGCCTTGGCCTCTCTGCCCTGTTGTTGGCCCTCCAGAGGAACTGGTTGAGGCCACTGTGTGAGGCAGGATGCTGGACTAGATGGACCCTCACTGGTCTGACCCAGCAGGGCTCTTCTGGTGTTCTTCTCAGGGGAAGGCCTTGGCCTCTCTGCCCTGTTCTTGGCCCTCCAGAGGAACTGGTTGAGGCCACTGTGTGAGGCAGGATGCTGGACTAGATGGACCCTCACTGGTCTGATCCAGCAGGGCTCTTCTGGTGTTCTTCTCAGGGGAAGGCCTTGGCCTCTCTGCCCTGTTGTTGGCCCTCCAGAGGAACTGGTTGAGGCCACTGTGTGAGACGGGATGATGGACTAGATGGACCGCTGGTCTGCTCTAGCAGGGCTCTTCTGATGTTATCACCTACTGCCTGGTCCTTTCAACTGGAGATATCGGGGACTGAACCTGGGACCTTCTGCATGCCAGGGAGATGCTCTGCCACTGAGTCATTACCCACCCCCCAGGCTGAAATCTTCTTCCACCCTTTGCCACCCTAGGACTCTGGGCTCCACTAACTGGCAACGGTTGATTCCACTCGGCGAACACGATCCAACGCTTCTCAAAAAGGAAGAAAAAGTGCAAACAAGCCTGAGCTGCGGTGTTTTGACAGCGTGCCCAGCGCAGATGGGTGTTTTCCGGCAAGGCCTTATTTATTTTCCCAGGGACGGCAAACAGAATGATGATTGTGAGGAGGCCGGCGGAGGCCTGCCCGTTCCCTCTCTCCCGTCCCCATCTGCTCTGATCTTCTGCCCCAGAATCAGCACCGCAAACATCTGCGCCGTTTCGCAGAGGAACAAAAGACCCAAGGGGTGTCTAGCCCACCTTGGATGCCCCAGGCTAGCCCGATCTCATCAGATCTCAGAAGCTAAGGAGGGTTGGCCCTAGCGAGTACGTGAATGGGAGACCACCCAGGAAGTCCAGGGTTGCTATGCAGAGGCAGGCAATGGCGAACCACCGCTGGTTCTCTTGCCTTGAAAACCCTACAGGGTCATCATAAGTCAGCTGTGACTGGATGGCACTTTCCACCCCCACCTGCATCCTCCTGGACTGAATCGAGATCTAGGTTTCCTGACGCATTACTACCCCTCTGCATACCACACCTAACAGGCAAAAATGGCTGTGACGCAATACAGGAATGGACACCTAACTCAACGTATCTCCTTTAGAGATGTGAAGGCCTGGAAAAAAACCGGAAAAATTCTGGAAAAAACCCAAGTTTTTTCCGTTTTTTTCCTGAAGCCTTTTTTGTTTTTTCCGAAAAATTGGAAAATTTGAAAAAAGAAAAGAAATTTTTTTGATTAAGGGATGTTTTATTTTAACGTGATGAATAAAATATTTTAAGACTAGGTGTTCAAATATTTTCCAAATCATTTCTAAAAAATATGTATGGTATCAGATTAACCTGACTCCTGTGCACTGAGGACAAGCAAGTCCTGGGTTACAAACTGAACTCTCTAATGCAAGAACAAGATGCATTTCTTCCTTTAGGAGGTGCTGTTGTCACAAGAAAAGACAAAGGTTTTAGTTTTGTTTTTGCATGTGAGTGGGGATACTGGCACTCAGGCTTCACTAAGGCCTTAAAGCATTGGAAGAAAATACACAGCAACAAAAAGGACCTGAAAGTATAGTTTTTAGAGGTCCATAATAACTGTGAATAATGACAGACACAACAGAGTAGCTGCAGAAGCAGAGACTGAAACTGATCCTGATAATTACAGCTCAGAAAATGATTCTGATTCAATTTCATGCCCATTCATTGAAACTTAGTCCCACACTCTCTTCTATACACTCCCCCCCCTTCAATTCTTTTTATGAGAATGATTTTTTTCATTTTTATTTAATACTGTGGAGAGGAAATATGAATAATTGTCACTTCTGGATTTTTAAAAATTGTTTTGTGGAGGGTTTTTTTGCCTGTTCCACATAAACTAGTAAACAGTTCAGACGACTATTGCGCCATGTGTTACAACTACAAAGAAATATTATTTAAAAAGTAAATTCTGTTTGTAAGAATTGTTTGGATACACTATATTTTCATATGCTAGCTGTGATAATTTCACGCCAAGTACAATTGTCCCTAGTCATATTTTATGTTCCTAAAGTAACAGAATGACTTTCAATCTGGAAAAGGAAAAAGAAGGGCTAATGAAGCATTTTTTTCAATTTTTCCAAAAATTCCCGATTTTTTTCCAGAAAAACCCTTGGAAAAAAACTGGGGTTTTTTCCAAGCTTAAAAATTTTCGGAAATTTTACATCTCTAATCTTGCAAAAGCAAACCTTCTCACTGCATTTGACATCCATCGCTCTTCACTGATTCATGAAGAGTTGAGAGCTGACCACGCCCATCCTGAGCATTTCACTCTTCTGATGGGATACTGCTTGGGGAGGGTCCAGGTTAGAAAACTGGAAGTTCCAGTTTAAAAGGACCACCCAGTAGCTGATGTGAAAGACCTCAGCCTGAGACCCTGGAGAGCCTTAGAGAGGCAGGGTAGGAGCTTTCGTCACTGCTCACTTCTTCAGATACAGCCAGAATGTGAGTCCACCTGTCCTTATATCTCGGAGAATGGAGTGATTTCAGATGCCGAACAACATGATCAGATGTGATATGCAGAGGGGCAGTAGGCGTGAATCTCAAGAGCCTGCTGTGGCGGGGTAGGGCAGGATACCAATGAGAATATAAATAAAATGAAGACAATGCATCCTCCTGGACTGAATTGAGACCTAGGTTTCCTGTCTCATTCGTACCCCTCTGCATAGTCACACCTAACCCAATCAAGCGTGGTATTTTCATCTGGCATCTGAATTCACTCCACTCTCCAAGACAGAAGGACAGATGGACTCACATCCTAGCTGTATCTGAAGAAGTGAGCCGTGACTTACAGAAGCTCATCCCCAGCCACCAATTTGGTTAATCTTGAAGGTGCTGCTGGACTCTGGCTCTTTTCTGCTAAACTAATCAATTTAAAGGGACACCCAGGAGGGTGGCATCAATAGCTGCTATCACCCTTTTAAAAAATCCCTTGGTTCTTTTAATACCAAGAGGAAAGGTGGGATATAAATGGTTTAATTCCGCAGGGCCTGTAAGATGGAGCTCTTCCGCCAGGCTTTTGGCTCGGAGCCGCCACCAGCATTGTAATGACATCTACAATGAAAACTGGCCCTGAATGCTGTCCAGGCCCGATGGCTATGGCTGGTAGGTCTCTCATTAGATAAGATGCCATCTTAACGAGATTGGAAGCACCTTAGGGGGAATTATAGTTTTACTGATGCGGTTTATGCTGCTGTGTAATGGAGTTTTATTGTTGTTGTTTGGTGTTTTTAAATTGATTTTAAAATGTTTATGATGTTTATCTGAGCAAGATTGGACTAATATTTGGTCATTACCTAATAATACTTCAAAAATTTTCAATATTCGTTTTAATACGTTCAAAGTTTTTAGTAGATGGTATCTCACTCCGCAAAGATTGCACAAAATGAACCCAGTGATTCCAGAATTTTGCTGGAGAAAATGCGGTTTGGTTGGCACATTTTCTCATTGCTGGTGGCATTGCCCAAAACTTCAGATATTTTGGAAGACAATTCTTTTACAAATCACAGTAATTACAGGAATCACTTTAAACCCCTCACTTCAGGATATACTGTTGGAAACTGGTTTGTCTACCATAGAACATAAAATTACTAGAATACAAATCTCAATATTAATAGCAGTTGCAAGGATTGTGATAGCGCAAACGTGGAAAGCAGAAAAAGCTCCAACACTGTTTTGTTGGCAAAATAAGTTATGGGAGTATTTTGTATATAGTCATACTACGAATGTAAACAATCAAGATAAAGCGCAGCAATCTTTCCAAGCAATATGGTTTTCCATTGTGAGTTACTTAAATGAGAGCAAAATTGTTCCAAAGAACCCCTTTTTTGAAAAATTATTATTTTTTTAATTGTTGGAAGGATAATTCTCCACCATCAGTTTTTGGTTATGTTTGTTTGTAGATGTGGTTATGTATATGCGATTTGTTACTCTATATACAGAATTATATAAAAAATAAAAAATTTATTGGAAAAAAAAATGTTTATGATTATGCCCTTGTTAGCCGCCCTGAGCCCGCTTGCGGGGAGGGCGGGGTACAAAAACAAAAATAAATAAAAGTAATTAATTAATTAATCAATAAAATACTTTAAAAACGAATATGCTTTCTCCAGCCTTGTGTCAGCTCTTTTAAGAGCTTCCAACGTTGACATCAGAGGGTCCCTGGCCTTTTTGAGCCAGCGGGCACATCTGAATTTCTGACAAAATCCTGACAAAATGTGGTGACGCCAGCCACAAAATGGCTGCCGCCGCTTGCCTTCAGAAAGGCCCCCGGGCCCTGCCATTGCATCACTAACAAGCCATTAAGACTCGAGAAGTGCTGCAGGCGACCTAAGAGCTTAAAAATTCAGTTTTCTTCGAGGCCAAACCCCACAACCAATTTTCCCTCTAAGCTGTGGAGTCTTGTGAGCAAAAATCCCACTTTGTGAGCTGCTGGCATTAAAGTTGCGAGCAAGTGATCTGGCTATTGCATACTTTGTTCTTGAGCCCTCCTTCCTGAGCTGAGACAAAAAAAGCCAAAGAGCCAGCACTGTTCGAAGTCTTATTTCAGTGGTCATGTGGCCGGCATGACTAAACGCCGAGGTGCACGGAACGCTGTTACCTTCCCACCAAAGCGGTATCTATTTATCTACCTGCAATTTCTTGCTTTCAAACTGCTAGGCTGGCAGGAGCTGGGGCCAGAGACAGGAGCTCACTCCGTCACGCGGCACTCGGGTCTCGAACTGCTGAGCTACCGACCTTCCAGTCGGCCGCTCAGTGTCTTAACCTCTGAGCCACCGCTTTAGTGCACACTAAATCCCAGTAAGTTCCAGTATTGCCTCTAAGCTGAGTTAGTGTGAGCCAGCTCACAGTTTTTTAGCCTCCGGCTCACACCTTTTTGTCTTCACTCAGGAAGGACAGCTCCAAAGCCAACTAATTCATGCAGCAGCCAAATCGCTCACTCACCACTTTAATGCCAGGAGCTCCCAAAGTAGGATTTTTGCTCACCAGGCTCCGCAGCTTAGAGGGAGCAATAGTCATGGGGCACCTTGAAGACCGACAAAGACATAGGCGTAAACTACGGGGGGGCTCGAGCCACCCCCAAAATTTCCCGGGGGGGACTGAGCCCCCCCGGCGAAATGGAGCGCCTGCCGCCGCCTCTCCCCCTCGCCTCCCCCTCGCCTTCCTAGGCCCGCTGGTTGGCCGGCTGTCCACTAGCACCAGAGCCTCTTTCTCCCCCCCCCCCCCGCCGGCTCCCCTGTACCAACTCCTCCCTCCCTCTCCCTCCCGGGGCTCCGGGCGAATGCCCAACATGACGCTATCATGAGCCCACCCCCCCCCCCGGGGATTTCAAAACCTGACGCCCCTGGACAAAGATATTATAGCACTGGAAAAAGTGCAGAAAAGGGCAACTAGAATGATAAAAGGGTTGGAACACTTTCCCTATGAAGAAAGGTTGAAGCGCTTGGGGCTCTTTAGCTTGGAGAAACGACGGCTGAGGAGTGACATGAGCGAGGTTTACAAGATGATGCATGGGATAGAGCAGGTAGAGAAAGAGGTCCTTTTCTCCCTTTCTCAAAGAACAAGAACTCGTGGGTACTCCATGAAATGGCTGAGCAGTCGGGTCAGAACAGATAAAAGGAAGTCCTTCTTCACCCAAAGCGTGATTAATGCATGGAATTCACTGCCACAGGAGGTGGTGGCGGCTGCAAGCATGGACGGCTTCAAGAGGGAACTGGATAAACATCTGGAGCAGAGGTCCATCAGGGGCTCTTAGCCACAAAGTATAGATAGGATCTCTCAGTCTGGGGCAAGGGATGCTCTGTATTCTTCGTACTTGATGGGGGGTAGGGCTGCCAAGTCCCCCGGTAGGGCGGGGGAAACACTGATTTTTAGTCCTTCCCTCCCGCTTTTCCAAAGTTGCCCACCGGGGGGACAAAATGGCTGCCTTAAAAGGGAAATGTCTGCAGAGAGCCTGCCCTGCAGTAAAAAGCCTCAACAGACATTTCCCCTTTAAGACAGAGCAAGAGAGTCCCGCCCAGAGAGGCTCTTTCTGCTGAAGGGCCTGCTTTTGCATGTGGCCTGCTGCTGGAGTAAGCTGCTTGGGGTAAGCTGCTGGGGTCTGCCTGCTCTTTTCCTTCTCTCTCTCTCCCCCTTTCTTTCTTTTTTCTGTCTGTCTGTCTGTCTCTCTCTGTCCCCATCCAGCAGAGGTCTATCAGTGGCTATTATAGCCACAAGGTCTAAATGGAGCCCTTTGTCTGGGGCAGTGATGCTCTGCATTCTTGGTGCTTGGGGGGCAACAGTGGGAGGGCTTCTGGAGTTCTGGCCCCGCTGCTGGACCTCCTGAGGGCACCTGGTATTTTTGGCCACTGTGTGACACAGAGTGTTGTACTGGACGGGCTGTTGGCCTGATCCACTGTGGCTTCTCTCCTGTTCTTATGATGTGAAAATCATATTTAGCACTTGTGTAGCACTTAGTGCTTCATATTCTGCCGAGATGAGGAAGGATTCAGCAGGGCCGTTGCTCAGTGATAGAGCATCTGCTTGACATGCAGGAGGTATCAGCCTCTTCAGCTAAAAAAGGATCAGGTCATAGGTGACATTAAAGATCTCAGCCTGAGACCCTGGAGAGCCACTCCCAGTCTGAGTAGTCAATACTGACCTTGATGGACCAATGGCCTGATTCAGTATTAAATAAAATGATTCCATGGCACTGCAGGGTTTTGAGCCAGGCTCTCCCAGATCCCAGCCAAACAAACTGACTGCTACATAACACTGACTCTTGTTCAGCGACAAAAAACAGTGGCATAAAAGTCACAGTCTGGGTAATGCTGCTTGCAAGCCTATAAAGCTCAAGGCAGCAGCAGAAGCTCAGTATTAGGAAACTTCATGAGTTCATGTGTCAGCATGTGGAAGCAACATCACAGGATGTGACATCACAAAATGATGTCCCTTCCTTTCTCCTGGCTCCAGCCCCAAAGTCTCCTGGCTCCACCCCCAAAGTCCTCAGATATTTCCCAAGTTGGACTTGGCAGCCCTAATTGGGGGGGGGGGGGCAACCGTGGGAGGGCTTCTGGAGTCCTGGCCCGGCTGGTGGACCTCCTCAGGGCACCTGGTGTTTTTGGCCACTGTGTGACACAGAGAGTGTTGGCCTGGATGGGCCCCTGGCCTGATCCAACACTGGCTTCTCTCATGTTCTTACTCAAGGTATGCGCTTGCCCGCGCTCAAAAGTGTGCATGCACACGAAAGCTCACCTCTTAAACAGCAGTCAGTCACAGAAGCACCTCTGGGGCGCCTCCCCTCCCCCCTCCCTTGGCCCCTTAAGCCGGTGCTGATTTTCCTTAAGGATTAATCCGGGGGGGGGGGGGGGGGAGAAGAGACACACGCCCCCGCTCCGAGCTGAGTGCCTGGAGAAGGAGGGGTCGGTTGCAAAGGAGCGGTCCTAAAAAATTGGAGGAGGGAGCCCAGTCTGGGTGCTGGCTGCACACCTGGAACTGCACGCTGAGAAATGCAGGGAGTGGGGGGGGGGGGCTGCAATTATGCAAAGCGAGGCCGGTGTCCGCGCGTCCACACGCGCTCCCCCCCCCCCGACACGCGTCCGCCGCCTCCCGAAGAAGGTACCTGCAGGGCGGCGCGGCAGCCACCCAGGAAGCGCTCCATGGTGTCGGCTGCAAGAGGCGGAGGCGGGCCGGCAGATAAGCCCCGACCCTTCCTCCCTGGCGCCGCCTCCGTATTTCCCTTCTTTCCCCGCGGCGGCTGAGCTCCGTGACCGCGCGGGCCTTTTCACACGTGACGCGATCGGGGCGGGAGGAGACGCGTGTCAAGCGGGGAGGGGAGGGGGGGGGGGGCCGCGCTCAGCCTCGGCGCCGCGTCGGGCAGGGAAGAAGCCGTTGCATTTTTTTTTGTAAAGGCTCCTTGTCAAAGGGTGATTTGGCCCCGCACCGTCTGGGGTTGCCAGCATCCAGGCGGCGGCGGGAGATCTCCCGGAATCACAGCTGGCCACCGGGCTTCGGAGATCAGCTCCCCCCCTGGAGGAAATGGCCACGTTGGAAGGTGGGCTCTGTGGCATGGGGCCCCATTGAGGTCCCTCCCCATCCCAGGCTCCATTCATTCATTCATTCATTCATTCAAATTTATACCCTGCTAGGGTTGCCAAGTCCGAGTTGGAAAATACCTGGGGACTTTGGGGGTGGAGCCAGGAGAAGGCGGGGTTTGGGGAGGGGAGGGGCCTCAGCATGGTACAATGCCATAGAGTTCCACCCTTCAAAGCAGCCATTTTCTCCAGGGGAGCTGATCTCTGTCAGCTGGGGATCAGTTGTAAAAGCAGGAGATCCCCAGGCCCCACCTGGGGGCTGGCAACCCTATACCCTGCTCTCCCCTGGCACCAGCTCCCGGAGCTGAGTTCCCCCGAGCTCCTGCTCGAAATGACCCCTGGATACAATCATAAAACCTTCTAAAACCATACAAAACTATAATATTAGAAGAAGTGGAACCCACAATTCTCGCGTGGGGGGGGGGGGGAAGTATTCCGCACAGCTCGGGGGCTGCCCCCAATGTGCGGATTTAGATATCCACACGCACTGGGACACTTGGCTATTAGATATATAGAGGTCCTAGCAGGATCTATAGTTAATATTGCTTAAAGATGATGGCAACAGTCATAATTAACATATCCGGTGATCTACCCCCCCCCCCCCCAAAAAAAATCTCCAGGAATTTCCCAATCCAAAACTGGCAACCCAGTGAGGGAAGGAGTTATCCGAGTGCTTTAAAAAAAGAACACAGATTGGTGAAAGGACTTTTTTAGGATCAAGCAAAATGACAGAATTCTTCATTTGATTGTCTTTTTCATGTTTGTCCTTTTTTAAAAAATCGCCTCCTGCCTAAAGACTATTTTTAAAAGCTGGATATGCCCCAGCAACAAGTCTTATTTACTTCATTGTAGTTATTTGCTATTATTTATTATTTACTTCATTTGTATTTATTATTCTCTTATTATTTAGAAGAAGAAGAGAAGAGGAGATTGGATTTATACCCCGCCCTTCACTTGGAGTCTCAGAGTCTGGTGTAGTGGTTAAGGGCGCGGACTCTAGTCTGGGAGGAACCGGGTTTGAGTCCCAACTCGTCCACGTGCAGCCACTGGTGTGACCTGGGGTCAGTCTCAAGTTCTCTCAGAGCTGTTCCCTCAAGAGCCCACCTCCCTCACAGGGTGTCTGTTGTGGGGGAGATGAGATGGTAAGCCGCTCTGAGACTCCGACTGAAGTGCGGGGTATAAATCCAATCTCCTTTTCCTCCTCCTCCACCTCTGTAGCTTGTGACAATCTGGAAAAACTGGCTTGCTTAGCTCACGAGAGTGCAGTGGTTATTGCTAAGCTATTATAGTTTATATCCAGACTTCAAAGACCGATTCCCCTGGAGAAAATGGCTGCTATGGAGGGCGGACTTTATGACATCATATCCCGCTTGAGGTTCCTCCCCTCCACAGCCCCCCTCCCCAATCTCCAGGTATTCTCCAACTCAGAGCTGGCAACTCTAGATAGATTGTCAGCCTAGGATCTGAGAGGCCCAGGTTCGAAACCCCACTCTGTCATGGAAGCTCACTTGGGTGACCTTGGGGCAATCCCAGGCTCTCAGACCAACCTGCCTCACAAGGGTGTTGTGCGTGTAAAAGAGACGAGGGGGCTGATCAAAGCTGCTCTGGGTTTCCCTCGGAGACGAAGGCAGGATGGAAGTAAAGTAAATTAAAAATCAAATGGGAGCAGAAAGACACTCGAGGCCTAGCCGCACATGTAATCCTGGGAATCGTCCAACTTCTGGGGCGAACAGTGTCGTCCGAAACAGGTCTCAGATTCCTACCCAAGTCTACTCAATGGAGCTTACTCCCAAGAAAACGTTCTCCGTGACCGTACGCTGGCCGGCGCTGCCCTGATCTTTCCGTTTGGTGTAGTGGTTAAGTGCGCGGACTCTAATCTGGGAGAACCGGGTTTGATTCCCCACTCCTCCACTTGCACCTGCTGGATGACCTTGGGCAAGCCACAGTTCTGGCACAGCTGTCCTTGAAAAAGAGCAGTTTCTGTCAGAGCTCTCTCAGCCCCGCCTAACTCCCAGGGTGTCTGTTGTGGGGAGGGGAAGGGAAAGGAGATTGTAAGCCGCTCATAGACACCGTCTTCTTCTTCCATGCCCCTTTAAGACAACCGGATTCTCTGCTTTCCTAAAGGGCTGGCGTTGCAGGTTCTAGAACACCAAATGCTTTCAAATGACAGCAAACTGTAACCTCAGCTTTTCCAGGAGCAGCGATCATTTTGAGGCGGCGGAAGGAAAGTCACTCGGTAGCACATTTTAAATGTTGCTGGCCCCAAGCCACGGCTTGCCTACTTCCAAAGTGTTTTTCTTCCCCCTTTCTCCCAAAATGTCTTTTTAGGTTTCGTATTGGACTCCGGTGATAAACAAAGCTGGGGGATTTTGGACAATCCGGTCGCGAAAGAGATCCCTTTCCTGTCCACTTCTGAGCCTTGGATAAGATCTGCCTACTGGTTTTTCGGCCTGCGGCTGAGCAGGAATCAGGAGGAAAAGCTTTCATATTTATTTCCCCCCTCTGCTAGGGCTGTTCTGCCTCTTAATGACACTGCGGTGGGCAGATGTCCAACAGATAAAGCCTTATCTCTTAGAGTGCATAAGCCGCTGAGTTTCGTGCAGTTATTAAGGGGGGGGGGGGAGCTCTACCTTCAGCAGTCCCAGAACTAGTTGTTAAAAATAAATGAAGAAGAAGAGAGAGAAGAGATTGGATTTATATCCCGCCCTTCACTCACTTGAAGTCTCGGAGCGGCTTAGAAACTCCTTTCCCTTCCCCTCCCCACAACAGACACCCTTTGAGGTAGGTGGGGCTGAGAGAGCTCTGACAGAAACTGCTCTTTTTCAAGGACAGCTCTGACAGAACTGTGGCTTGCCCAAGGTCATCCAGCAGGTACAAGTGGAGGAGTGGGGAATCAAACCCGGTTCTCCCAGATTAGAATCTGCGCACTTAACCACTACACCAAACTGGCTCACACGATGCACTTAAAACCTCCCAAGAGCCTAAAAGTACAGATGGGAGACTTCCCATTGTGTCTCTGTATGATATGGTGCACACCTTCTTCCGATCCTACTCTGCTGGAGGTCGGCAGTGGTCCCATATCTCTGTCTCTTGAGTGCGGCTACTAGATCAGTTGCTCCTCCTGTACAGAATCTACCCGCCCCTCGGAGGAGGCTGCCCGCTGCATCTCTGGATGAGCTGTTTCTCTGGCCGCCCGTTCTTCCAACTGGCCTCTACTGGAGTCATTTGGCCACGTTTCCTCCCATCGTGGGTTAATTGCCAGTTCGACTGCTCCTGTTCTGGAGTCGCAACAGGAGCCTTGAAATGAGGCGGCTTGCCGAGTCTCTTTATGACTTGGCAGACGCCCAGAACAGGAACACAGGCCTCATCCGAGGGTGGGTAAAATTGGGGTGTAAGACCAAAGAACGCCGGCTTCCATTCTCCACTGGCTTGGATGCAGGCCCCAGTTTTATTTCTCTCCTCCTGGGATCTGGGCAATAGATTTCTCCCAGGACCAGAGCTTTCTGGCTGGGCAGGATCCCTGCCTGTCGTGAATCCTCCGCCCCAATAGATGTCCCTGTGGAAAGGCGGAGGGAAAATAACAACCACAGGCTGCTGGAAAGTGTTTTTCCTTTCTCCGCCAGCTGGAGAGCCTCTCGTCTGCTCATTTGCTCAGCGAGGAAAAGGAGGAAGGGAAGGGAAGGAAGGAAGGAAGAAACTAAAGAAGAAAACTTGCCAAAACCGACACCAAGGAAGGCTGCGTCGGAAGGAAAGAGGACAGCGGGAGAAAGAGGTGCGTGCAGATTCTCCGGTCTGAAGTTGTTGTCTTACATCAGGGGCTGGGAGCTTCATCCAAGGGGCGTTCACCCTGGGAGCAGGAAAGGGAGTCAACCAGGTCTCTCCCCGGACTCCAGTCTGAGCCTCGCTCTTGCTACAAAGCAAAGCTCTCCGTTGCTGTAGAGTTGCCAACTCCAGGGTGAGAAATTCCTGGAGATGTGGGGGGTGGAGCCAGGATTTGGAGCAGGGAGGGACCCCAGCGGCGAATAATAAGTTGCTGCTTTTTCCTGGGGAGCTGATCTCAGTATTCCAGAGATCGGTCGTTCAGGAGAGTTCCTGGCCTCACCTGGAGGTTGGCAACCTGACTCAGCCTTTCTGTTTCTTGTTCTTTCGGCTCCCAGACTTTGCTTTCGTGTCCAGGGACCTCTCTCCTGCTTTACCCCTGACCGGATTGTCCAACTCTTTTGGGTGAGAGCCATTTCACCTCCGAGTCGCCCAAACCACAGGCAAACGTGTCCCTCTTGCGAAAAGGGGGAAATAAATTAAAACACGCTCCCTTGCAGAACGAGCGTATCCGGACTGGTGTCTATGGCGTAAGCCATTTAATTTAACGCTCCTTTACCAACTCCTCCGGAGAGGACAGTCCGGCCTGGGTCACACCCGACTGCCAGTTTCCTTCTGATGCATGATCCACGTCTGCATTTAAATAAAATCAGGAAGGGGGGGGGAGAGAGAATCCATGCACAGGCAAATCTCAGATATTAATCTGGGCCTTTGCTTTTTAAGAAAATGAGACCCATTCCTGAAAGAGAACGCGTGTGCTCTCTACAGGGCTAAGATTAGCCAGTGATTAGAGTTTTGGCACCAGGAAACATTATGCTGGGAGGGACCCCCAAGAGTCATCGAGTCCAACCCCCGGCACAAAATACTGCATAAAAAAAATACCTCTCCCCAAAGTACTCGACTTCGAGGGCGTCCAGTGAATCTGACGGGCGGTAGGTTCAGGACGGACAGAAGGAAATACCACTTTACACAGAGAGGGATGAAAATGTGAAATTAGCTGCCAGAGGATGTGGTGGTGGCCACAGGAACAGATCGCTTCAAAAGGGGCATAGACAGATTCATGGAGGGTAAGTCTGTCAGTGGCTAACTAGCCATGGTGGCTGAGGGGAACCTCCACATTCAGAGGCACTAAACCTCTGAGTCCCAGAGCCAGGGGGCAACATCAGGGGAAGGCCTCGGCCTCTCTGCCCTGTTGCTGGCCCTCCAGAGGAACTGGCTGGCCACTGTGAGACAGGATGCTGGACTGGATGGACCCTCACTGGCCTGATCCAGCAGGGCTCTTCTGAGGTTCTTCTCAGGGGAAGGCCTCGGCCTCTCTGCCCTGCTGTTGGCCCTCCAGAGGAACTGGTTGAGGCCACTGTGTGAGACAGGATGCTGGACTAGATGGACCACTGAAATGGGGACTCAGTTGAACAGGGAGATTGGGGACCTGGGGGAGGGAGGGTACGGTTGCCAATCTCCAGGTGGGGCCTAGAGTTCTCCAGGAATCATAACTGATCCCCAGGCTAGAGGGATCAGTTCCCCTGGAGATATTGGCTGCTTTGGAGGGTGGACTGCTTTATGGCATTGTACCTCACTGAAGACCCTGACCTACCAGGGTCCACCCTGAAATCTCCAGGAATTTCCTAACCTGGAGTTGGCAAACCTATGGGAACCTATGAGAGCCAGTTTGTAGTAATGGTTAGGAGCGCGGACTCTAATCTGGGAGAACCAGGTTTGATTCCCCATTCCTCCACATGCAGTTGCTGGTGTGACCTTGGGTCAGTCACAAGTTCTCTCAGAGCTGTTCTCTCAAGACCAATGTTCCCTCTCAGCTGAGTTAGTGTGAGCTACCTCACAGTTTTTTAGCCTCCAGCTCACAGATTTTTGTCTTGGCTCAGGAAGGATGGCTCCAGAGCAAACTGATTTATGTAGCAGCCAAATCGCTTGTTCGCAGCTTTAATGCCAGTAGCTCACCAAGTAGAATTGTTGCTCACAAGACTCCATGGCTTAGAGGGAACGTTGCTCAAGACCAGTTGTTGAGAGAGCTCTCTCAGCCGCACCTACCCCACAGGCACTGTTCCCTCTAAGCTGAGTTAGTGTGAGCTAGCTCACAGCTTTTTAGCCTCCAGCTCAAACATTTTTGTCGTAGCTCAGAAAAGAGGGCTCCGGAGCAAACAAATTGATGCAGTAGTAGCTATTCTCTCAAGGGCAGTTCTTAAAAGAGCTCTCTCAGCCCCACCTGCCTCACAGGGTGTCTGTTGTGGGGAGGGGGAGGGAAAGGAGATTGTAAGCCGCTCTGAGACTCCCTTGGGTTGTGAAGGGCGGGGTAGAAATCCTATATCTTTTCTAACCTGGGTTTAGGAAGTGGGTCTCAGCTGGTTTTCTAATAGGGATGCCAGCCTCCAGGGGGGACCCCCTAGAATTACAGCTCATCCCCAGACTAAAGAGACCAGTTTCTGTGGAGAAAATGGATGTTTTGGAGGGTGGACTCTATGGCTTTGTATCCCACGGAGGAGGTCCCTGTCCTCCCCAGGCTCCACCCCCAAATCTCCAAGAGTTTCCCAAACGGGATGTGGCAACCCTACCCCCTGTCCCCCACTGGTGGCCAGGGGTTACCTGGCAGAAGGCCCAATTTCTCCATTGGGCACAGTTTCTAAGGGCCCCCGCTACTTTTAGGGGCCCGCAAAGATGTTTTAACTCCTTTTAAAATCAGAAGAAGAAAAATGAACTTTTAGGGTCAAAGAAAATGTTTTAATTTTTCCCCTTCCCATGAGGGAAAAAAATGAAACGTTCAGGGCCCATGGAGATCTGTTGCATTTTCTCTAAAACAAGGGGAAATTTTTTAAAATTTTAAATTTAAATTTTTAAAAATTTAGCCGGAGGCTAAAAAATTGGGAGCTAGTTCACACTAACTCGGCTTAGAGGGAACACTAATATTCCTACGTCTCTAATCAAAGCCTCAGTAGATGAGGTCTATTTCAGATTGGGGTTCCCAGAGGGTAACATGGATCTGACCCACTGAAGGGACAGATGTTGAAGTATTTAAAGATGTATAAAAATAATTTTTAATATTGATATGATTCTTGCGGGAGGGACCCACAAAAAGCATGACAACCCTTTTTTCTAAATTGGTTTTCTAAACTGGGTTGTCGGGTTCCAGTAGCTCAGAGGATAAGGCGTTCGGCAGTTCGAGACCCGAGTGCCGCATGATGGAGTGAGCTCCCATCGCTGCCAACCTAGCAGTTCAAAAGCAAGAAATTGCAAGTAAATAAATAGGCACCGCTTCAGTGGGAAGACAACAGCATTCCATGCACCTCAGTGTCTAGTCATGCCGGCCACATGACCAGGGAGATGTCTTCGGACAGCGCTGGCTCTTTGGCTTGGAAATGGAGATGAGCACAGCCCCGCTAGAGTCGGATTTGACTGGCTTTCAAGCAAGGGAAACCTTTACCTTTTAGGCTCTCTGTGATTCTAGGCAAAATAGCAGTTTGATCTCAAACAGCTGGTAGCTGCTGCGTGCCAAACGGGGTTTCAGTTCCTTGGGAGGGGTGAGGTGGGGGGAATTCTTTGTGACTCCCTTAAGGGGCATCTCCTATTCCAGCCTGATTTCTCCCCAAATACAGATTCAAGCCGCTGCTTCAGGTTGGGCCAAATGGTGGAGTGCAGGTCTTACTCAAAGGACTTGCTGGGCTGCTTTGGGAGGGGCCGTGGCTCAGCGGCAAGAGCATCTCCTCAGCATGCGGAAGGCTCCAGGTTCAAATCCTGGCACCTCCAGTTAAGGATGAGGTCGTATGTGGTGCGAGAAACCTCCAGTTCCTTAGAGCTACAGCGCTGGCCATTTGTCAACTTTCGTGGCCTGCATTTTTTAAAGTGCACAGAAGTTCTTTCAGAGCGGCGCATTTGTTCTTGGAACTTCAACATTTTGCATCTGACTGCACATTTAAAAATTCTGAAAAATTGGCACAGCCAATCAGATTTACAGTGGCCGATCAGAAGGCTTGCTGGGCAGAAGTCCAACCTGGCTCCACCCAATTTGTAAAAACACTTGGCAGGCACTGTGTTGGAGACCCCTGCTTTGGTGAGTCCCCGGGAAACATTGGTCATATTTTGCCTGCTGTAGACAAGCCAGCTGTCTGAGCAGGACAGGTGGGATAATACGAGTCGGTCTCATTGTGGTTTTGCCTCTCTCTTCTTTTGCCAGGTTCTGTCCTCCGTCGGGTTTAAAGTCCCAACTGGACCAGCTCTTGGCAAGCTGTCTCTGTCCTGCCCAAACTCAGTTCTGAGTGCAAAAGCCGGGACTCTGGAATGCACCAGAAAGGGTGAAAAAAACCCAAATCAGACGGAAACAAGATAGGAACAGGTTCTGTGTTGGATGCATGACCCTGAAGTACAAGAAGAGCCAGGTGGACGGTCAACTGGGTAGATTCGAACCAACGGATCGGAACCGATTTATACCAAGCAACCTTTGCCAGTTTTCATTGTTTTGCTTTGAGCATTCTTTTTTTTTTTTAAACCCTCCGCACAGCAAATTCTTTGCATTTTTAATCTTTTAAAAATCATTTTATGAAAATAACCTTTCGTCCCCTGTTATTTCAAATGTAGGGGTTGTTTTTTTTAAAAAAATCTCTTTTCTATTACTTTTTCTACAAAGAGGAAACTTTTCTCTTTTTTTGCGTTTGAGAAAATAAGAGGCGATCTTGTGCTATAATTATCCAACACACACACAAGGGGACAAGAAGAGATTGTATTTCCTGGTTGTTAAATAATTGAATTTGAAGTCAAAAAAGAAGAGGAGACAGCAGAATTGATTGGTATGTGAGACGCGCGCGAGCTGGCGGGTGGAAAGGAAAGGACATTTCAGAATAATAAACTCTTTTTTTAACGTCATAACGTCAGCAGTGCCTAACCGAAAAACACACGCTCCGGAACCCCAACCAGTGAGCCGAGTTTTAATAAAGTCTCATATTATGTTCTTATGATAAGTATTAAAAAAAGGAAGAGGACATCCAGAAAACGGCAGCTAAATTAATAGGAATCTAATTTGGTTTAATAAATTCCGTAGAACAATCATTGTTTATAACCGAAGTGACTGGAGGCATTTGTTTGCGGCAGACTTTGTCCTTTATCAGCCCCGGGGACGGTTGCTTGTTGGACAGGAACGCCGGCGTCCGTTTTCCTTCGAGTGGCAGAATCGGAAGCGAGATCGAAATTCCAGCTACAGTAACAACAATCCCTCCCCCCCTTAAAAAAAACCATAACGTTTTTGCCGGTTCTTCTTGCCGGTTAAGAGAGGAGTCAGGCCTGGAGGATCTCTGGTGAATGACTGGGGGACTATAAAGGACACCGTAGAACGGGGACTCCCAAATGGAACCCGTAAAGGCAGCAGAAGTCAAAGGGGAAGGAGAAAATGAAAGCACCACACCTGAAACCAAGGCCCCTCAAGTGCAAGAAGAGGACACTGGTTTGGGGCAAGAGGAGGAGGGGACCGTGACAGAGGTCCCCGTGTTGATCGAGCAGGAGGCGGATGTGGGCCCGACCTGTGTGGAGACCCCCATTCCCGATGTCAAAGAGGGGACAGATGAAAGGGGTGAGGCCCCACGGCCAGTGTCCACAACGCTGGAAGAGGCGAACCCCCCAAATGAGGAAGAGGCAAACCACCCAACTGAGGAAGAGGTACCAAGAGGGGATATCCCATCGGAGAGTGCTACGGCTCTGCCTGAAACCGCCGTTCCCAGCCCAGAGATCACCACTGACCCTAGTTGTAGCACCACCACCACCACGCCGGCCACGGAGGCCCCTAAATCTTCCCCGAGCAATCAACCCGAGCCCCCCGACTTCTACTGCGTGAAGTGGATCAACTGGAAAGGGGAACGGACGCCCATCATCACCCAGAGCGAGAATGGGCCTTGCCCGCTCCTGGCGATCATGAATATCCTTTTTTTGCAGTGGAAGGTAAGGGGGGGGGCATAATGGAACTTCTGTATTGGGGGGGGGGGCTGGAAGAGAGGCTCCGGCTGCCTGTAGCTGTTGTGGGAACCGGCAGTAGCTACAGTCACCGTGGGGCGTCTTCCTGCGTGATGCCTCGCTACAAGACAGGGGAGAGAGGGGGTTGAATCTGGTCTGTTTGGTGTCGTGGTTAAGTGCGCGGACTCTAATCTGGGAGAACCGGGTTTGACTCCCCACTCCTCCACTTGCACCTGGCTGGATGACCTTGGGCAAGCCATAGTTCTGTACTAGCTGTTCTCTCAAGGACAGTTGTCTCAGAGCTCTCTCAGCCCCACCTACCTCCCAGGGTGTCTGTTGTGGGGAGGGGAAGGGAGAGGAGTTTGGAAGCCGCTCTGAGACTCCGAATGAGTGAAGGGCGGGGTATAAATCCAACCTCTTCTTCCATCTCCTCTTCTTCTTCCTCTTCCTTCTCCTCCTCCTCTTCTTCCTCTTCGTCTTCCTCTTCTTCCTCCTCCTCCTCCTCTTCTTCTTCTCCTCAGACGGTGCGGTTTTAAAACACCCACCCGCCTGAGGTCCTACACATTTTCCTGTCCTCCACATCGTTATACCTACTCTGGTTAGCATCTACCATTAAGGTCTGCCACAGAGCTGTCCGGTTAAGTTTTGCAAGAGCGGAGGTTGCCGTTACAGCGAGGCCTCCCCCTGAATTAAGGCAGGAACTGAGCTGCGGGATCTGAGCGTAGAGTCCCTGGCAAAGCCTCGCCTCCTGGGCCAGGCCTATCTTGCAAGAAGGAAGGCTCTGGGGACCAATTTGAAAGGCCAGAATGTGCAAACAAGGCATATGGACCCAATGTACTCTGTCATCATTTAATGCACAGAGCCTGCTCCTCGCGAATGCTGAAAAATGCATTTTTTAATGCTCCCGTGTCACTGCACGCAATGCTCGTCCATTGAGGCTCTGCTATCCAGACTAGGTGGGATGTGGGGGCGTTCCTTTATTTGGGTTGCCAGCCTCCTGGTGGGGCCTGGAGATCTCCCGGGACTGCGCCCAGTATCCAGACAACAGAGATCAGTTCCCCTGGAGAAAATGGCTGCTTTGGAAGGTGGACTCTATGGCATTAGACCCTGCTGTGTTTGCTTCCCTCCTCAAACCCTGCCCTCCTCAGACTCTGTTGGAATGAGCGACTCAGCACCCGTGCTCCCTCTAAGCTGCGGAGTCTTGTGAGCAAAAATTCTACTCAGTGAGCTCCTGGCATTCAAGTGGTGAGCGAGCGATTGGGCTCCTGCATGAATGAGTTTGCTCTCTGGAGCCCTCCTTCCTGAGCTGAGACAAAAATGTGTGAGCCAGAGGCTAGAAAACTCTGAGCTAGCCCACGCTAACTCAGCTTAGAGGGAACACTGTGCATGCCAGGTCATTGGAGGGATGCGACATCACTCTAGGCGTACAGGTGTTATCTCCTTGAATGAGCTGCCCCTCTTTATCTTAACCTGGGAGCTGCTGCCCTCTGATCCTTCCTTTCTCTCTATCTTTGTCCTCTCACTCTCTCGACATGGCCTCCCATGGCTCTCACTCCCTCGACATGGCCTTCCATGGAGACACTGTCTCTACCGGTCCCTCCTTTGTCCTCTCACTCCCTCGACATGGCCTTCCATGGAGACACTGTCCCTTCTTTGTCCTCTCACTCCCTCGACATGGCCTTCCATGGAGACACTGTCTCTACCGGTCCCTCCTTTGTCCTCTCACTCCCTCGACATGGCCTTCCATGGAGACACTGTCTCTACAGGTCCCTCCTTTGTCCTCTCACTCCCTCGACATGGCCTTCCATGGAGACACTGTCTCTACCGGTCCATCCTTTGTCCTCTCACTCTCTTGACATGGCCTTCCATGGAGACACTGTCTCTACAGGTCCCTTCTTTGTCCTCTCACTCTCTCGACATGGCCTTCCATGGAGACACTGTCTCTACCGGTCCCTCCTTTGTCCTCTCACTCTCTCGACATGGCCTTCCATGGAGACACTGTCTCTACAGGTTCCTCCTACTCCAATACATGTGATGCCGGGGAGGACAGGGACCTCAGTAGGGCACAATGCCAGAGAGTCCACCCTCCAAAGCAGCCGTTTTTCTCCAGGGGAACTGATCTCTGTATTCTGGAGATGAGCTGTAATGCCTGGGAATCCCCAGGTCCCACCTGGAGGCTGGCATCCCTGGTCTTTTCCCTGCAAAGTATAGTTCACACATGGTCTGGGACCATGGAGGAATGCTGTCTGCAGAGAACAGGTCCCAGATGAGAAATCCAGAATGGTTTTTAATGTTTTTTTTTTAAAAAAATTATTAAATAAATATTAAAAAATTGAGACAGAGAATTCCAAACGATACCAACTATTTAGCATTAATAATATTCTTGATATTCTATTCAGTATATCTATCTAAAGCAGGGGTGGGCAATTGTTTTGGCTCGGGGGCCACTTTGTGGGAGCAGAGGTTAGCGGAGGGCCGCACCTTTTAAAATGATTGAATTCATTAGTTAACTTTGCATTTCAGAAAAGGTATAAATTGTATCACAAAAATCAAGAAATATAAATTAAATAAAATAGTGGTAGTTTTATTCAATCTATTTATTGTGCTAATTTCATTATCATCTATAGCTGCAAGCACATTTAATTTTAGAATCAGTTTAATGAGACAAATGTACCCTATCACACTTTTCTACAATTTTTTGGAAATCAGGAGTGAGATTGCTTGTTGAGATTCTCATCACAGCCTGCAAGTTAATGTCTGTCAAATGTCTGTTAATGTCTATATTTACTCTTGTTGATCTTCATGCAAGAAAAACTTTGCTCGCAAATATATGTAGACCCAAATATAGAGAACATTTTCCCAGCAAATTTCTTCATACATGGAAACTTTTCAGCAGACAAAGATTTGTAAAAGTCAACTAATGTCACAGCATTAAACATTTTTTTCACAGTGTGATCTGACTGCATGTAAATAAGTTTAAGCTGCAGCTCCTCAGGTGCTGACAGTGGCCAACTGTCTTGGCGGGCCGCAAAAAACTCTGTGGCCGGCCGCATGTGGCCCCCGGGCCGCAATTTGCCCACCCCTGATCTAAAGCTTAACTAATTTAAACTCTTTAACATGTTTTCTCATAATACAGTTGGGTTAGCAACCATCTTGGAATTGGAGTTCAACTAGCTCGTATTTATTGATCAAAATTAAAACATACTCTAAATCTGGGGCTTATAGAAGAAACACTTCAGATGAAACTAAATAATCAGGAAAAATTCCATTTTGTGCCATGTAACTTATGTCTGGAAACCATTTTTCAACCCAGAGTGGGGTTTTAACAGCAGATACATCCTTACTGACTGGTCCAAAGACCGGCTGCATCGGATATCTCAAGGAGACCCTAAATTCTCTTTGACGTTTCTTTGCTCCCAGGTCAAGCTGCCTCCCCAGAAAGAAGTGATCACGTCTGACGAACTGATGGCCCACCTCGGTGAGTTGTAGATTCACTGGGAAAGGGGGGCGTTCATATCTCCCAGGAAGGATTTCCTTTTCTTTAATTCTTTGAAATGTCTCAGCTCTGAGTGCGCAACCTGAGATCCGGTTGAGAATTCGAAGCTGGCTACTGTGGAGTCAGTGTCCCACCCAGCACAGGCCTTGGGAGAGGCTGTTCCCAATCCTGTTACAGGGTTGCCAACTCCAAGTTCGGAAGTTCCTGGAGATCCGGGGGTGGAGCTTGGGTCATCCGGAGAGCTGTTGTAATTCCGGAGGATCTCCAGGCCCCACCTGGAGGTTGGGAACCCTAGCTGTCAGAGATCCCCTGAAGGCTGAGCTGAGCCACACCTTTCCCTTATATTGTGAGGCTGCTTTCTATTGAATCAGAGTAGTACTATTTATTCTGAGTAGTAGGAACTCTCTGAGGTTGCTGGAAGGTATCTCTCTTGGCCCTGCTGTCTGGAATCGAACCTGGTACCGACAGCCCCCTAAAGATTGTGCCTGCGTGTCTCTGTGGGATCCTACCGTCCAGGCAGCCCGACAGCACGGGGGCGGAGAATGCCTTTGGTGCCCTCTGCTCCTCCCGCATCTTGTTCCTTCGTCGACAGAACGCATTGCATTGGATCCCGCAGCCGCCATTTGCCACAGGGCTGTGCAGAGAAGGGAAAGGGGAGTTTAACCCTTCAACTGCCACTCGACTTGGCTTTTTGGACGCCCCGTTTTGTTGTTAGCATTTCAAAGGGGAGGGGGGAATGCATGTTTTCAGAGGTGCACGTCTTTTCTTCTTGAAAAAGGTTAATAATAAGCCAAGGGACCCAGTTTCGAATACTGAAACCGATTGGTGGCTGTTTAACTCCCCTTCCTTCCATGACCACAAGGCAAACGAAGGCTTCAGAAGCCTGTTACTTGCATAAGTGGGCCCTCGGTTCCCAACCTTCTGGGCTGCCCCAGGCTCTGTGCGCAACACACGAGCATGGCCCAAGAGACGTTCAGTGAAAAGCAGAGGTGAAGCTACGGGACAAGGGGGAATTAGACAGTTTCTTGGAGGAGGGGGTCTATCAGTGGCTACGGGCCATGGTGACTGAAGGGAACCCCCACATTCGGAGGCAGTCAGCCTCTGAATCCCAGAGCTAGAAGGCGACATCAGGGAAAGGCCTGGTCTCTCTGCCCTGTTCTTGGCCCTCCAGAGGAACCGGTTGGCCGCTGTGTGAGACAGGTTGCTGGACTGGATGGACCCTCACTGGTCTGATCCAGCAGGGCTCTTCTGAGGTTCTCCTCAGGGGAAGGCCTCAGCCTCCCTGCCCTGTTGTTTGACCTCTAGAGGAACTAGCTGGCCCCTGTGTGAGACAGGAGGCTGGACAAGATGGACCCTCACTGGTCTGATCCAGCAGGGCTCTTCTGAGGTTCTCCTCAGGGGAAGGCCTCAGCCTCTGTGCCCTGTTGTTGGCCCTCCAGAGGAACTGGTTGGCCACAGTCTGAAATGGGATGCTGGACTAGATGGACCCTCAGTTGTCTGACCCAGCAGGGCTTTTATGACGATCTTCTCAGGGGAAGGCCTCGGCCTCTGTGCCCTGTTGTTGGCCCTCCAGAGGAACAGGTTGGCCACAGTCTGAAATGGGATGCTGGACTAGATGGACCCTCACTGGTCTGACCCAGCAGGGCTCTTCTTATGTTCTTATCAGGGCCTCTCTGCCCTGTTGCTGGCCCTCCAGAGGAACCAGTTGGCCACTGTGTGAGAGAGGAGGCTGGACTAGGTGGACCAGTGGTCTGATCCAGCAGGGCTCTTCTGAGGTTCTTCAAAAATCCCACTACCAAGTCCTGGAACTTTCGGCCTACGGATGAACCAAAGCCTTCTGGGTAGAATTTCTCCAGAATTTCTCCGTTGTTTCTCCGGAATTTGCTAACGAAGACGGATGTGGGATTCGTTCTTTTTCTTTTTTGTCTTTGTTTTGTCTCAAAAGGGGACTGCATCTTATCCATCAAGCCCCAAAAGGAGTCAGAAGTTCTCCAACTCAATTTCCAGCAGGTCGGTCGTCTGAGTTTGTTCATTTGATTGACTGACTGATTGATTGATTGACTGAGCCTGTTTCTATCCCATCTCTCCACAGTTCAAAGCTGCTAATGGGGGTGGGGGCGGGGGAACAAACCATACCTAGTGCAACTGTAAAATAATAAATAAATAAACAGTTCACTGGAGATGGGCATGAACCGGGGCAATCCAGTTTGGTTTGTGTTTCGTGGCGTGCCCGGTTCATGAACTACAAAACCATCACAAACTTTTAGCCACTAAATGAACTGGTAAGGTTTGTGAGGTTTGTGACCAGTGTTCCCTCTAAGCTGAGTTGGTGTGAGCTAGCTCACGGTTTTTTAGCCTCCAGCTCACAGATTTTTGCCTTAGCTCAGGAAGGAGGGCTCCAGAGCAAACTAATTTATGCAGCAGCCAATTCGCTCGCTCACAGTTTTAATGCAAGTCGCTCACAAAGTAGAATTTTTGCTCACAAGAGTCCACGGCTTAGAGGGAGCATTGTTTGTGACCCAGTAGAACGTGCCCACCCCGGCTTGCTAGAGACACCAAACTCAGCAGACGATCTCCGGCTGACTCTGCTCTACCTTCCCTCCAAGTTTGGTGAGGATTGGATTCCCAGGGTCCAATTGATGCCCCCCCCCAAAGGAGGTGCTCCCAGGAAAGAGCTTTCTGGGGAAATGACTGCCTAACTTGGACCTGTCGGCAGTTATTTTGACAGACGCAGGTTCAGGTGTGCGTATAATAGAGTCCGTGCAACCTCGAGACCTCAAAGGGGACCTCACCCCGATGCTCCTCCACATCCTCTCCAAGTTCCGCAATCCCTGTTGCTTCGAAGTTTCCTAAGCATTTAGACTGAGCGGAGACACGTTCCATCGGGAAATGTGTCCGTTCACGAACCGCCACAAACGGCTGAAAAGTTCGTGCCGGTTGACTCGCCACAAACCTCGGTTTGCGAACCACAAACCAGCCAGAATTCATCACGAACCTCAGTTCGCGAGCCGGTTTGCACCCATCCCTACAGTTCACTAAAACTAGTCCGGCCTGGACCAAAGCAATCTCTGCGCTGAGGTCTGTCTTTGGTAAAAAAAAAAATATGCAGGAACGTAAAACCAGTCTTGAACAAACAGGCATTCCATATTATCGAATTCTTTCTTTTATTTACTTTATTTACATCCTGCCTTTCTCTGCAATGGGGACCCGAAGGGATGTGCACTGTTCCCTGCTCCTCCGTTTTAAAAAATGAATGATGATGATCAGGGCTACTTTGGGGCAGGAACGTACAGGAACGGAGTTCCAGCTGGTTCCTGAGTTGGCCACGCCTACAACCCAGACCTCTGGCGCATGGGGGATGTTTGCCTCGCTGCCTTCGGTCTCCCCAGCCTGTGTGCCTTGGCGGGCCGGCTCAGGAGACTGAGGCAGCCAGGCGAACATGCCTGCTTCCCTTCCCAATCTTTTGAAGCAGGGGTTAGGAGACTAGAAAGGCGATGCCGAAGAGCCTGGGATCTGAATCCCGGGCACTCCAGCACCGCATTTCCCCGGTTGTCTCGTCCGGGGGCGGGGTGGGGTAGGAGACTAGAAGGGCAACGCTGAAGTGGGGCGGAGAAGGGGGGAAAGAGGCCAGCTTCCATGCCTGCCCGGTGCTTTCCCAGCCCCTGCCTGATATGCTAATGAGCTATGCTGTCAGGGGTGTGGCCTAACGGGAGCGTAGACTTTTGGAAATTCTGGGGAGGCGGGGGCTCCTTCGCGCGCGTGCTCGCTGGGGTGATGTTCTCCCCCCCCGAAACCGCCGCCCCCCCCGGGCCCTTCTGAGGCCCGCCAGCTGCTGCTGTTGCCGGTGCCTCTCTCTCCCCCCCTCCTCGGCCACCCCTTCCCTCTCCCTCTCCAGCAGCGGCGGCCGGGCCTCGGAAGGACCTGGGGAGGTGTGGCGGCAGGCGCTCCGTTTTGCCGGGTGTGGCTGAGCCTCCCCCCCCCCGGGAAATTTCAGGGGTGGCTCAAGCCCCCCCGTACTCTACGCCGACGTGGCCTAACATGCTAATGGATTTCTGCTGCTGAGTGTGGCCTGTTATGCGAATGAGTTCCTGCTAGGTGTTTTCTACAAAAAAAGAGCGCTGATTATGACAGCGGTGGTGGTGGTGGTGGTGGGAGGGGGGTCGGCCCAATGGGTCCTCTGGATTCAGTGTTGCCCACCCCACCCTTCTAAAGTCCCATCTTAGGAGTTCTTTCCTCACCTTTTCCAAAACTCCCCAATGCCTCCCTGCTCTTCTTCTCTCCTCCGCCACCCCCAGAATGTCAACGATGCCATGACGGTCCTCCCCAAACTCGCCACGGGGCTGGATGTGAACGTGAGGTTTACAGGAGTCTCCGATTTCGAGTACACCCCGGAGTGCATCGTCTTCGACCTCCTAAACGTGTCCCTTTATCACGGGTGGCTGGTGGACCCGCAGGTAAGTGTTTCCGGGGTGATGCAGGAATCGGGGCTGGCGACTGCAAGGAGGTGGCCTTTGGGTGTCCCAGAAGATTCTGGGCCTTGGCCAGTGGAATCGCTTAGCGCCACGCATGCGGCTCGAAATCCACGGCGCCGAGACCAAGCTTCTAGATGTCTGCTGCTCAAAGCCGCCCCCTGGCAGCTTACAAATTGAATTGCAGCTAGCTGGTGGGAGAAGGTCTCAGTCTAGGGTTGCCAAGTCCGGGTGGGAAAATACCTGGGGACTTTGGGGGTGGAGCCAGGAGAAGGTGGGGTTTGGGGAGGGGAGGGGCCTCAGCGTGGTACAACGCCATAGAGTCCACCCTCCAAAGCAGCCATTTTCTCCAGGGGAGATGACCTCTGTCAGCTGGGGATCAGTTGTAAAAGCGGGAGATCCCCAGGCCCCACCTGGAGGCTGGCAACCCTCCCCCTCCCCCTTTTCTTGCCATCAAGACACAGCCAACTTACGTCAACCCTGCAGAGTTTTCAAGGCAAGAGATAAACAGAGGTGGTTTGCCCTTCTCTGCCTCTGTGGACCAACCCTGGACTTCCTAGGTGGTCTCCCATCCAAGGACTAACCCTGCTTCGCTTCCCAGATCTGATTGGGCCGTCCAGGTCAGGGTCAGTTTCCCCTTCTTTTTCTTTAAAAGAGCAAGTTTCTAACCCTCCTCGTTAAGAACACGCTAACACTCCGTGAGAGTCCTACAGGGTCAGCCATCAAGAAGTGTCCTTAAGGAAAGGAAGTCTTTGTTGAGGAAGGTCTGTGGTGGTCATCTGCACATTCCGTGTTAGTAATGGCTGGCACGATTGGAGTCCAGAACTTTAAAGAAACGTGTTTCTGATATTGTCTCTTGCCAGTTAGCAGAGGCGGCCCAGGCCATCGGCAAGCTGAGCTACAACCAGCTGGTAGAGAAAATCATCACCTGCAAACACTCCAGGGACCCGAACGTGGTGACGGAAGGTAAGAGCCGCCGTGCTGTGCCGGCTAGCTGGGAATCAGGGCTTGTTATCTCGGGTGGGGGGGCTTATCAGGGGTGGGTCTCCTGCCCGGCCACCTCAGCTGCTGCCTGAAGATCGCTTAAGAACAGAAGAGAAGCCATGTTGGATCAGGCCAGTGGCCCACTCAGTCCAACACTCTGTGTCACACAGTGGCCAAAACCCAGGGGCCATCAGGAGGTCCACCAGCGGGGCCAGAACTCCAGAAGCCCTCCCACTCTTCCCCCCCCCCCAAACACCAGGAAGACAGAGCATCACTGCCCCAGACATAAGAACATAAGAGAAGCCATGTTGGATCAGGCCAGCAGCCCCTCTTGTCCAACACTCTGTGTCACACAGTGGCCAAAGTCCAGGGGCCACCAGGAAGTTCACCAGTGGGGCCAGAACACCAGCAGCCCTCCCACTGTGCCCCCCCCCCAGCACCGAGAAGACTGAACATCACTGCCCCAGACAGAGTGTTCCCTCTACACCTTGTGTTGAACAGCCACTGATGGGCCCCTGTTTCATACGTTTATCCAATCCCCTCTTGAAGCTGTCTATGCTTGGAGTCACCACCACTTCCTGCGGCAGGGAATTCCACATGTTCATTACTCTTTGGGTGAAGAAGGACTTCCATTGACCTGTTCTAAGCCTCCTGCTCCTTAATTTCACTGAGTGCCCATAAGTTCTTCTATTGGGAGAAAGGGAGAAAAGTCCTTCGTTCTGTATCTTCGCTATCCCATGCATAATTTTGTAAAGCTTTATCATGTGATCTTCAGAGGGTAGTTCTGATGGTCTGCGGTAGAACACCGAGATTTGAGTGTGCCATATCTGGTATTCCAAGGGGAGGGGCTGTGGCTCAGTGGCAGAGCCTCTGCTTGGCACGCAGAAGGTCCCAGGTTCAATCCCCAGCATCTCCAGTTAAAAAGGACCAGGCAGGAGGTGGTGGGAAAGACCTCCGCCTGAGACCCTGGAGAGCTGTAAAGAGGGGCTGTGGCTCAGTGGAAGAGCATCTGCTTGGTGTGCAGAAGGTCCCAGGTTCAATCCCCGGCATCTCCAGTTAAAAAGGACCAGGCAGGAGGTGATGGGAAAGACCTCTGCCTGAGACCCTGGAGAGCTGTAAAGAGGGGCTGTGGCTCAGTGGAAGAGCATCTGCTTGGTGTGCAGGAGGTCCCAGGTTCAATCCCCGGCATCTCCAGTTAAAAAGGACCAAGCAGGAGGTGATGGGAAAGACCTCCGCCTGAGACCCCGGACAGTCACTGCCAGTCAGAAAAGACAAGACTGACCCTGACAGACAGCTTCATGTGTGTTCATGTAAGGTATACTGTGCTTGGATGGGGAGGTTCTGTTCCTAGTTCTGCCAGCTAAACCGGTGTGCTCTTCGGGTGACGTCTGCATCTCATTTTGTCAACGGGCGATTCTCAGCTAGACGCGTGGACTGACTCCCCAGGCAAGCTGCAGGGTGATCAGAATTGTTCTGTCTGAGATTTAAATCTGAGTTGGCCCGTTTCCTCAGGCCTGTCTGTGCTCACCCAGGGATAGAAGGAGCCGCCCTCCATGAATTTGTATGAGGATATATATATATACACACGCACCTGCTTTGAAAGCGTTTTATGGCCATGGTTGCACGGCGTGGGAAAACTCCCCCGAGTTGGTTATTCCCGGGCTACGCCTTTGCTTCTTCGGATCCACCCGGCGCTCTTTAAAACAGCCGCAGCAGTCAAAATCTACTTGCCTGCCAAAGGGCGCGTTCATACAGCTCTTTTGAGCCGTGCCGGGCACGAGTGCCTGGTGGATTTAAAGTGCACGTCCAGGCCACAACATCTGGGAATTGTGCCGCTTCTGTGAGTAGCCCATCGATCCCCGTCGGGGATCCGTACTTAAAAGATAGTGGTGAAAGTCCGGTCTAAAGCTGGCCGACGGGCCAATGCCGGACTTTCCACCATCAGGTCGTACCTCCAGGGCGCAATCAGCCTGTAGGGATGGTCTCCAGACCATCCCGAATGGCCGCCATTTTAAAAAAGTCTTAGCGATGTGCGCATAACCGCTTAAACATGCGACGTCCCCAGAGCTCCGCTCAAGCAATCCGAACAATTTAATGTTTCTGATGATCCCCTGAACTCTATCAACTTTATAAACTGAAAGGGTACTTAGAGGAAGGTACCGCTGGCGGCGCTTTTACCATTTTAGTCTGCGTATGTGCGGAAAAACAAGTATATGGTGAGGTGCATATGCGCATGCGCAGACAGGATTTTTTTTTAAAAAAGCCAATTGCACAGCTCCTTACGGTGGATGCCATCTACTAGATGGACAATCCACTGTGGGAGTCACGCGTGTTAAAGCGCTTTACGGGTGAGCTGTCTGGTTGTGCAACGCTGGATCAAAAAGATCTAGCTCAAATTACAGTCGGGCCAATGGCGGGATCAGCTGCCCATCTGAACACACCCAAAGTCTTGGGAGACCTTTGCCAGATTTATTGTTGGCAGAAACTTTCTGCAATGAGTGAAGCCAAGAGGGATGAAACTCAAGAGATTCAGCATCTAACCTCTCTGTGTAAAACTTGAACTTATCTGTCAAGTACAGGGGTCCCCAATTTTTTTGAGCCTTTGGGCACCTTTGGAATCCCAGCACAGCGTGGTGGATGCAGCCACAAAACGGCTGCCATAAAATGGCTGCTGCTGGAGGCGGAGCCAGTCACAAAATGGCTGCCACGGCTTACCTTTGAAAGTCACACACTGCCCTGTTGCTGGCCCTCCAGAGGAACTGGTTGAGGCCACTGTGTGAGTCAAGATGCTGGACTAGATGGACCCTCACTGGTCTGATCCAGCAGGGCTCTTCTGAGGTTCTCCTCAGGGGAAGGCCTCGGCCTCTCTGCCCTGTTGTTGGCCCTCCAGAGGAACTGGCTGGCCACTGTGTGAGACGGGATGCTGGATTAGATGGACCCTCACTGGTCTGATCTAGCAGGGCTCTTCTGATGTTCTTCTCACGGGAAGGCCTCGGCCTCTCTGCCCTGTTGCTGGCCCTCCAGAGGAACTGGTTGGGACCACTGTGTGAGACAGGATGCTGGACTAGATGGACCCTCACTGGTCTGATCCAGCAGGGCTCTTCTGAGGTTCTTCTCACGGGAAGGCCTCGGCCTCTCTGCCCTGTTGTTGGCCCTCCAGAGGAACTGGTTGGGACCACTGTGTGAGACAGGATGCTGGACTAGATGGACCCTCACAGGTCTGATCCAGCAGGGCTCCTCTGATGTTCTTCTCACAGGAAGGCCTCGGCCTCTCTGCCCTGTTGTTGGCCCTCCAGAGGAACTGGTTGGGACCACTGTGTGAGACAGGATGCTGGACTAGATGGACCCTCACTGGTCTGATCCAGCAGGGCTCTTCTGAGGTTCTTCTCAGGGGAAGGCCTCGGCCTCTCTGCCCTGTTGTTGGCCCTCCAGAGGAACTGGTTGGGACCACTGTGTGAGGCAGGATGCTGGACTGGAGGGACCCTCACTGGTCTGACCCAGCAGGGCTCTTCTGAGGTTCTTCTCAGGGGAAGGCCTCGGCCTCTCTGCCCTGTTGTTGGCCCTCCAGAGGAACTGGTTGGGACCACTGTGTGAGGCAGGATGCTGGACTGGAGGGACCCTCACTGGTCTGACCCAGCAGGGCTCCTCTGGTGTTCTTCTAAGGGGAAGGCCTCGGCCTCTCTGCCATGTTGTTGGCCTCCAGAGGAACTGGCCACTGTCTGAGATAGGATGCTGGACTAGATGGACCTTCACTGGTCTGATCCAGCAGGGCTTTGGTTAGTTTCTTCTGTTTTTCTTCCAGGTCTGATAGCAGAGCAGTTTCTGGAGTCCACAGCCTCTCAGCTGACCTACCATGGCTTATGTGAGCTGACTTCCACGGTGAAAGAGGGGGAACTGAGCGTCTTCTTCAGGAACAACCACTTCAGTACCATGATAAAGCACAAGGCAGGTGTCACCCCCAAAGTTCTTCCAAGGCAGGGGCTCCCAATCTTTTTGCAGGCACCTCTGGAATTTTGAGAGGCAGTGGTGAGCCTCAGCCCAAAACAGCTGCCTCTAGAGGTGGAGCCAAACCCAAAATGGCTGCCTCCAGAGGCGGAGCCAAACCAAAAATGGCCGCCTCCAGTGGTGGAGCCAAACCCAAAATGGCTTCCTCCAAAGGTGGAGCCAAATGGAATAACTCCTTCCTTGCATCTCCTGGGAAGAAGGAAATCCTGAAGGGGGAATGGAACCACACACTGACTAAGGAAAGAGAGCCTTATTCTCCAGTGGAAAACCCTTTCATTTGAATGAGAGGAAGCCAATACCAAGCCCCACCTTACAATACACAATCATTATACTTCTGTAGAGAGCCAGTTTGGTGTGGTGGTTGAGCACAGACTCTAAGCTAGGAGAACCGGCTTTGATTCCCCATGCCTCCACATGCAGCTGCTGGTGTGACCGTGGGTCAGTCACAAGTTGTCTCAGAGCTGTTCTCTCAAGAGCAGCCCTGGAAAGAGCTCTCTCAGCCCCACCGACCTCACAGGGGTTGTCTGTTGTGTGGAGGGGAAGGGAAAGGAGTTTGTAAGCTGCTCTGAGACTCCGAGTGAAGGGCGGGGTACAAATCCAATCTCCTCCTCCTCCTCCTCTTCTTCTTCTATAACTTAACTTCCTACTCTTTGGCTGCCTCTGGTGGAAGGGCTGTTGGTGAACCAGTCAGGGAGCCCTGCCCTTCAGGAAGATGCTAGCCCTCAAGAAACCAGGGGCAGGCGCCCAGAAGATGTCTGGGAAGGGGGCAGAAACCAGCCAGGGGTGGGAGTGGGGGCAAAAACTGGGTTTTGCCAGTCCCTTTTCTGGCAGTGTACTGAAAGCAACCCCACCGCCCCTTCTGTTGGTTTCTTTTTCTGGCCAGTCAGCCCCCCTGGCTCCTGATTCCAACCAACCTCACTCCCTGGCCTGTAGCGACAGTGGGGCTATAGAAGAAGAGGAGGAGGAGGAGATGATTATTGAATGTATACCCCGCCCTTCATAGCATGGGGGATGCAGCCACAAAATGGCTGCCACAAAATGGCTGTTGCAGGAGGCGGAGCCAGCCACAAAACGGCTGCCATGGCTTACCTTCAAAAGTCATACAGTGAAGAAGAAGAAGAGATTGGATTTATACCCCGCCCTTCACTACCTAAGGGAGTCTCAGAGCGGCTTACAACCTCCTTTCCCTTCCCCTCCCCACCACAGACACCCAGTGGGTAGGTGAGGCTGAGAGAGCTCTTTCGAGGACTGCCCTTGAGAGAACAGCTGGTACAGAACTACGGCTTGCCCAAGGTCATCCAGCTGCTGCCAGTGGAGGAGTGTGGGATCAAACCCGGTTCTCCCAGATTAGAGTCAGCGCAATTCACCACTGCACCAAACTGGCCAGCCCCCTTCCTTAAAGGGCCCCACTTCTTAAAGGGCTCCCCGCTTCTTAATTTCAGTGCTTTTGAGGAGAAGCAGGAGGCGGCGCGCGTTCCCCTCTCCCTCCCCTCCTGCAAGATTTAAAGGGCCCTTCAGCTGATCCGGCGGGGAGCCGTCCTTCCCGAGCTAAGACAAAAATGCCTGAGCCGGAGGCTGAAAAACTGTGAGCTAGCTCACACTAAACTCAGCTAAGAGGGAACACTGTTCTGGAGCCATCCTTCCCGAGCGAAGATAAAAATGTGTGAGCCGGAGGCTGGAAAACTGTGAGCTAACTCACACTAACTCAGCTAAGAGGGGACACGGCTCTGGAGCCATCCTTCCTGAGCGAAGGCAAAAACGTGTGAGCTGGAGGCTAAAAAACTGAGCTAGCTCACACTGACTCAGCTTAGAGGGTACACTGCTCTGGAGCCATCCTTCTGGAGCGAAGACAAAAATGTGTGAACTGGAGGCTATAAAGCTGTGAGCCAGCTCACACTCACTCAGCTTAGAGGGAACACTGGAGCCACTGGCCACCGGGGGAGGGGGGGCAGTGTTCCCCTATAGCTCCCCCCCATAGCAGAATCCCCCTTTCTCCCCTGGAGTGGTCGTTATGGGTCCAGGCAGCACCCTCCTCCAAGTCAGCCTGATTGGGTCCAACGCCTGCCCGTCACCAAGCCCCTGACTGACGGACGTCTCTATCACCTCCTCCCCCCCACAGAGCCACTTATACCTCCTGGTCACAGACCAAGGCTTCTTGCACGAGGAGCAGGTGGCCTGGGAGAGCCTCCACAACGTGGACGGGGACAGCTGCTTCTGCGACGCCGAGTTCCACCTCAGCCAGGCCCTGGGCAAGGAGGCCGCCGGTGGCTCCCCGCAGGAGCAGCACTCCAACCAGAGGCAGGTGGACCAGGTAAAGACAGACACGGAGAGCGAGAGAGAGAGAGCCAGCGAGCTGGGGTGGGTGGAGCGTCAGGTGAGGATCTGGGGAAAACCCAGGTTCGAATCCCCATTCTGCCATGGGAACTCGCTGGGCGACCTCGGGCCAGCCGCATGACTCTCAGCCTCGCCTACCGCCCCGGGGTTGTTGTGAGGATGAAACGGAGGAGAGGAGGACGACGCCAGCCGCGTTGCGTCCTCACAAGGGGTGAAAGGCGGGGGTGGGAATAAGTAAAGGAATATAGGATCGAACGCACACCCAGAAGAGGAAGGCAAGAACTAGATCCGTGTGCTGGAAATGGGAGGCAGAAACCTGGGCTTTGCGAAGGGTGGAAGGGGTGATAGGGATGATGAAAATAAGAACAGCAGAAGAACCCTGCTGGATCAGGCCTATGGTCCATCTAGTCCAGCATCCTGTCTCACACAGTGGCCTCAGCCAGTTCCTCTGGAGGGCCAACAACAGGGCAGAGAGGCCGAGGCCTTCCTCTGAGAAGAACATCAGAAGAGCCCTGCTGGATCAGACCAGTGAGGGTCCACCTAGTCCAGCATCCCGTCTCACCCAGTGGCCAACCAGTTCCTCTGGAGGGCCAACAACAGGGCAGAGAGGCCGAGGCCTTCCCCTGAGAAGAACCTCAGAAGAGCCCTGCTAGATCAGACCAGTGAGGGTCCACCTAGTCCAGCATCCTGTCTCACACAGTGGCAAACCAGTTATTCTGGAGGGCCAGCAACAGGGCAGAGAGGCCGAGGCCTTCCCCTGAGAAGAACATCAGAGGAGCCCTGCTGGGTCAGACCAGTGAGGGTCCACCTAGTCCAGCATCCCGTCTCACCCAGTGGCCAACCAGTTCCTCTGGAGGGCCAACAACAGGGCAGAGAGGCCGAGGCCTTCCCCTGAGAAGAACCTCAGAAGAGCCCTGCTAGATCAGACCAGTGAGGGTCCACCTAGTCCAGCATCCCGTCTCACCCAGTGGCCAACCAGTTCCTCTGGAGGGCCAACAACAGGGCAGAGAGGCCGAGGCCTTCCCCTGAGAAGAACCTCAGAAGAGCCCTGCTAGATCAGACCAGTGAGGGTCCACCTAGTCCAGCATCCCGTCTCACCCAGTGGCCAACCAGTTCCTCTGGAGGGCCAACAACAGGGCAGAGAGGCCGAGGCCTTCCCCTGAGAAGAACCTCAGAAGAGCCCTGCTAGATCAGACCAGTGAGGGTCCACCTAGTCCAGCATCCCGTCTCACCCAGTGGCCAACCAGTTCCTCTGGAGGGCCAACAACAGGGCAGAGAGGCCGAGGCCTTCCCCTGAGAAGAACATCAGAGGAGCCCTGCTGGGTCAGACCAGTGAGGGTCCATCTAGTCCAGCATTCCATCTCACTCAATGGCCAGCCAGTTCCTCTGGAGGTCTAAGAACTGAGCATAGAGGCCGAGGCCTTCCCCTGATGTTGCCTCCTGGCTCTGGGATTCAGAGGCTTAGTGCCTCTGAATGTGGAGGTTCCCCTCAGCCACCATGGCTAGTAGCCATCGACAGACTTATCCTCCATGAATGTATCTAATCCCCTTTTTAAAGCTGTTTATTCCTGGGGCCATCACCACATCCTCTGGCAGCGAATCCCACATTTTCATCGCTCCCTGTGTAAAGTAGTATTTCCTTCTGTCTGTCCTGAACCTCCTGCCCATCAGCATCATGGGATGCATGAGAAATGGCCATCAGCACACACCAAGAGAGAGACACACTGGTCTGAACTGAGACCAAACAGCCGTGGAGCTTATTTCTCAGGACACGGAACGGGATGAGGGAAGACCAGTGCCGGAGATCCCTTCCCGCCCCCCCGGCAGAACAGGGCACACAGAACCTGACAACCCCCCCCCCCCCCCAAATCTCCTGCTGATCCTCTTTGGCATCACCAGCAAATCGCCCCAGCCCTGTCGTGAGCAGGGGTGCTGATTTCCCCATGCCTGGGTCCCGGGAATGAAACTCCAGACAGGGGGGAGTTCTTTGTTCCGGAGATCGGCCGAGCTCTTCCCTAGCCAGTCGGGACAGACCCCTGTGAACAGGGATCCGTAGGGGCGTGACTGGCCTCGGCCAATCGCCGCTTGCTTTCCAGCTTTTTTGGAAGCCTCTGGGCTCGTTTCGGCTGCTTATTCCTCATTACTGGCTGCCTTTGGTGCTGACCCCCCCCCCAATCTTTTTTCTCCCCCCCCCCAGGACTACATGATTGCCTTGTCTCTGCAGCAGCAGCAGGGGGGGGCCGTGCTGAGCGACCTCGAGCTGGCCCAGCAGCTGCAGCAGGAGGAGTACCAACAGCCCAGACCGGCCACCCCCCCGGCACAGGTAGCATGGGGCAGCTGGGAGGCTCCCATGGACCCAGTTTCACAACTGTCTTTTCACCCACTGCCAGTTTGGTGTGGCGGTTAAGATTCCCCACTCCTCCTCCCTGTGCAGCCAGCTGGGTGACCTTGGGCCAGTCAACCGTTCTTTCAGAGCTCTCTCAGCCCCGAAAAACAAGTCTGGCTCGCCACCCGCATAACGCTACAAGCAAGAACTTGCGGCTGCCAGACAATCTTAGGATCTCCTGGCTATTCTACCCATAATTTATTTATTTTTATATAGTTATTTAATTTTTTTTACCCCGGCTCAGGGCAGCTCAGGGCAGCTTACAAACGAGGTTAAAATCCAACGACACATAAAACACAGCGGCAGTGAAAATATTTACAACGTTAAAATCAAACAATCGTAAAGATCTAGTTCAAATTCTTCGCTTTTGGCATCAGCTCAGTTGGTCTGCTTATTTTGGAGGATCGGCTAGAGCAGGGGTGGGCAAATGGCGGCCCGGGGGCCACATGCGGCCCGTCACAGAGTTTTTTGCGGCCCGCCAAGACAGTTGGCTACTGTCAGCACTTGAGGAGCTGCAGCTTGAACTTATTGACATGCAGTCAGATCACACTGTGAAAGAAATGTTTAACGCTGTGACATTAGTTGACTTTTACAAATCTTTGCCTGCTGAAAAAATTTCCATGTATGAAGAAATTTGCTGGGAAAATGTTCTCTATATTTGGGTCGACATATATTTGTGAGCAAAGTTTTTCTTGCATGAAGATCAACAAGAGTAAATATAGATATTAACAGACATTTGACAGACATTAGTTTGCAGGCTGTGATGAGAATCTCAACAAGCAATCTCACTCCTGATTTCAAAAAAAATTGTAGAAAAGTGTGATCGGGCACATTTGTCTCAGTAAACTGATTCTAAAATTAAATGTGCTTGCAGCTATAGAGGATATGAAATTAGCACAATAAATAAATTGAATAAAACGACCACTATTTTATTTAATTTATATTTATTGATTTTTATGATACAATTTATACCTTTTCTGAAATGCAAAGTTAACTAATAAAAGCAATCATTTTAAAAGGTGCGGCCCTCCGCTAACCTCCGCTCCCACAAAGTGGCCCCCGAGCCAAAACAATTGCCCACCCCTGGGCTAGGGCAATAATTGCTATAGGATTAAGAACATAAGAACAGATGAGAAGCCAATGTTGGATCAGGCCAGTGGCCCATCCAGCCCAACACTCTGTGTCACACAGTGGCCAAAAACACCAGGGGCCCCCAGGAGGTCCAGCAGTGGGGCCAGGACACTAGAAGCCCTCCCACTGTTGCCCCCTCCCTCAAGCACCAAGAAGACAGAGCATCACTTGCCCCAGACGGAGAGCTCCTACCTATAACTTGTGGCTACGAGCCACTGATGGACTTCTGCTCCATATGTTTATCTAATTCCCTCTTGAAGCCGTCCATGCTTGTAGCCGCCACCACCTCCTGTGGCAGTGAATCCCACGTGTTAATCACTCTTTGGGTGAAGAAGTACTTCCTCTTATCCGTTCTAACCCGACTGTTCAGCAATTTCATGGAGTGCCCCCGAGTTCTTGTCTTGTGAGAAAGGGAGAAAAGGCTTCTTTCTCTACCTGCTCTATCCCACGCCTAATCTTATAAACCTCGATCATTATTAATTCCTCCCCACTGGCTGGGCTGAACTTGGGCCTGATCCAGTTCAAGGTCTATAGCTGTCCCTTCTTTGAAAGAAAAAGCGTCCGCGTTCTCTTGACGTACACCCGTGCTTCTTCTTTTCATTTTAGGCGAGAGGACCTCCCCCTGCCCGCCCCACCGGGGAGCGCAGGCAGCGGCAGAAGCAAGATTCGGACTGCGTCGTCCTGTAACGCCAACGAAGCCCGCACGCCCAGAGCCTCCCCCCCTTTTACAAACTGCCAGAACCCACCATGGAAGAAACGTCTCCCTTCTGTGCACATTCAAAGACTTCTATTTAAAGTCTCCCCTTCCCGGGGTCCAAAAACCAAAATTTTAAAATGCGAAACCTTGGGGAAAAAAATTGTGTCCTGATTCGCTTCCTCCTATCCATCCGGTGACCTGATCTATGGTTCTTTCAAGTGGGGGGCATGTGTCGGTCTCAGGACTGAGAGAATTGCTGGTTGGGGTGTTTTTTTGGGGGGGGACAATCCTGCCTGTAGGGGAGAGCTCAACTGTAGAGGCGAACTGAGGGCAAAACCAGCAGAGGCTAAGATCACAGTCCTTGAGTTGTCAATAACTTGTGGGTTTTGTAGCCTCGCTTTGCCTTAGGGTCCGTACAGGGAAGGGAGAGAGGAATTTAACTCTTCAACATACGCTGGGTTGTGCTCATCAAAATGGGCCCTCTGCTTAAGAATAGAAGAGAAGCCAAATTCGATCAGGCCAGTGGCCCATCCAGTCCAACGCTCTGTGTCACACAGTGGCCAAAACCAGGGCTCATTTCATAGCAGGAGCTCCTTTGCATATTAGGCCACACACCCCTAAAGTAGCCAATCCTCCAAGAGCTTACAGAGCTCTTCTTACAGGGGCTACTGTAAGCTCTTGGAGGACTGGCTACATCAGGGGTGTGTGGCCTAATATGCAAAGGAGCTCCTGCTACGAAATGAGCCCTGGCCAAAACCCAGGGGCCATCAGGAGGTCCACCAGCGGGGCCAGAACTCCAGAAGCCCTCCCACTGTTGCCCCCCAAGCACCAAGAAGACAGAGCGTCACTGCCCCAGATGTGGTGTTCCATCTCTGCCTTGTGGCTAATAGCCACTCATGGACCTCTGCTGTTAAGAACATAAGAGAAGCCATGTTGGATCAGGCCAGTGGCCCCTCCAGTCCAACACTCTCTGTGTCACACAGTGGCCAATACCCAGGGGTCATCAGGAAGTTCACCAGCGGGGCCAGAACTCCAGAAGCCCTCCCACTGTGGCTCCCCAAGCTCCAAGAAGACAGAGCATCACTGCCTCAGACAGAGTGTCCCATCTGTACCTTCTGGCTAAGAGCCACTCATGGACCTCTGCTCTTAAGAACATAAGAAAAGCCATGTTGGACCAGGCCAGTGACCCTTCTAGTCCAACACTCTCTGTGTCACACAGTGGCCAAAACCCAGGGGCCACCAGGAGGTCCACCAGCGGGGCCAGAACTCCAGAAGCCCTCCCACTGTTGACCCCCACAAGCACCAAGAAATACAGAGCATCACTACCACAGACAGAGTGCTCCATCTATACATTGTGGCTCATTGCCACCTCTGCTCCATATGTTGGGTATGTTTAGCCCCGGGAAAGAGAAGGCTTAGATGGGACCTGATTGCAGTCTTCAAATATCTGAAGGGCTGTCATGTCGAAGATGGAGCAGATCTATTCTCTCTCACTCCGGATTAGACCTAATGGGTGGAAATTACAAGGGAGTCGATACCGGCTAAATATCAGGAGGAACTTCCTAACCGTCAGAGTGGTTGAGCAGTGGAACAGACTGCCTCGGGAGGTGGTGGGCGCTTCTTCACTGGATGTTTTCAAGCAGAGGCTGGACGACCACCTTTCGGCTGTGCTCCTGTAGGGTGCAGGGGGTTGGACTAGATGACCTGCAAGGTCCCTTCCGTCTCTAACATTCGATGATTCTCCAATCCCCTCTTGAAGCCGGCCATGCTTGTAGCCACCACCACTTCCTGCGGCAGGGAATTCCACGTGTGAATCACTCTTTGGATGGAGGACTTCCTTTTATCCGTTCTAACCCGACTGCTCAGCAATTTCATGCCCACAGGTTCTTGTCTTGTGAGAAAGGGAGAGAAGTACTTCTTTCTCTACCTCCTGTATCCCACGCATAATTGTGTAAACCTCTGTCGTATCACCTCTCATGTCATTCCAGGAGATCTCCAGGCCCCACCTAGAGTTTGGCAACCGTGCCGGAAGCACAACCTCCCCTCCGCTTCACAGACTAAAGCTTAATTCCACCCCCGCCCCCCGTTAAAAAAAAGCATCCGGCACTCAGGTTTGTATGGGAGCTATTTAAGTAGGCAGGGACAAGGCTGCAGTTATGTGGTGGGGATAGAAAGGCACTCTGCGCATGCTCAGATATATTTATCTTTATTTTATATATATATAAATATCATACCTAAGGAAAAGGTGAGGTCAAAAGAAGTGGAGGAGGCATGTTAAATAGGCGTGGCCAAGAGCGAACCCTCCTCGCAAAGACATCCTCTCCCCTGTTGCATCATCGATTACTTTCCAACCACCCCGCAAAATGTTTTGTCCCACACTTCCCCCAAGAGCTCAGAAAGACATATGTTCTTCTCTATATTTTATCCACACAGCAGTCCTGTGAGTTAGGGCAGACTGAGAAGAAGAAGAGAGAAGAAAGAGATTGGATTTATACCCCGCCCTTCACTCACTTGGAGTCTCAGAGTGGCTTACAAACTCCTTTCCCTCCCCCTCCCCACAACAGACACCCTGTCAGGTAGGTGGGGCTGAGAGAGCTCTGAGACAACTGTCCTTGAGAGAACAGCTGGTACAAAGCTATGGCTTGCCCAAGGTCACCCAGCAGCTGCAAGTGGAGGAGTGGGGAATCAAACCCGGTTCTCCCAGATTAGAGTCCGCGCACTTAACCACTACCCCAAACTGGCTCTCAGACCAGAAGCAACTGTTTCAAGGTCACTGAGAGAGCTCAGCGGGAGGAGCCTAGCGACTGCGGGTGACACCTCTGTAGCTATTTCGCCATTAGGGTTGATCTAAAGCTTTTTTGGGGTGATACCAGAAAGGGCCTCCTCTTCTGGTAAAGAACGGGTATCACTTGAGTGGCCCCGTTTGCCCTAAATGACGTGGCCACTGATTGGCTGCACAGTCCTGGGACACCATCGTGCTATTCCCGATTGGCTGGGATCACTCACGGACAGGGAGGAGGGATAGAAAGGGGACAGAGAGGGGAAAGAGCAAAGATCCATGAGGAAAAGCACAACTGATGGGGTGGTTGGGCGGGGAGCCAGGATTTTTTTCAACACCCCCCCCCCCCATGAAAGCACTTCATTCCCCGCCCCAATAAAAATCGCCAAACCCTTTTTTGCCCTGACCCAGAGCTCTTCCGCGTCCTCCTTTTCGTCACTCGTGTGTCCCCGTGGCTTTGGAGCTCTTTCGGTTCTGCTCGTGTTCTGCCCCCTCTAGTGGTCGGCTGGATGTTACATCGCTGCGCGTCCGGCGTGGCTTCCTGCAGATTTAAACTACAGGGTTTTATGCTCGACGTACAGCGATGTAATACTGAATCGAGCAGTAGAGGGAGCGAAAGACATATGGAAAACAACAACAACAACAACAACAACACCCTCCCCCCCCCCGAAGCAATAGGGACACACAGGCAACAAAAATGAAGAGCCCCAAATCTGGAAGCAGCAAGAGACCCGCAAGAACCTTAGTTCTGCCGGTCCTTGATTCATGGATTTTTCAGGCCCAGGTGACTGCTAGGTAGAAGGAATCATTACAAGCCGCCCTGTATTTTCCTTGGTTCAATGTGACGAAATCTTTCTTCACCCAGGCTGGCATAGCTGCAGATGGTGATGTGAAGAAGAGAGAAGTGACTCACGAAAAAGAGCCAGTTTGGTGTTGCGGTTCAGAGCGCGGACTCTAATCTGAGAGAGCCGGGTTTGATTCCCCACGCCTCCACATGCAGCTGCTGGTGTGACCTTGGGTCAGTCACAAGTTCTCTCGGAGCTGTTCTCTCAAGGGCAGTCCTTGAAAGAGCTCTCCCAGCCCAACCTACCTCCCAGCGTGTCTGTTGTGGGGAAGGGAAGGGAGGCGATTGTAAGCCGCTCTGAGACTCCTTCAGGTATTGAAGGGCGGGGTATAAATCCAATCTCTTCGTCTTCTCTTCTCCCACCCTGCCACAAATTTTGTTAGTTCTGAAGGTGCTACCGGACTCTTGCTCTTTTTTTACTGCAGACAGTGGGAGTGGAGGGGAGAACAGTTTCTGTGGGTGTTCAAAGGTAGACTGCCCCTGTCCAGTGCATTTCCTCCCCAGAGAGTCTTACAAATCTTCCGCCTTGCACAAGCCCAGCAAGAGCTCCCGGTAATGGCCTTGCATTTCAGCCTGGAAGGAAATAAAAGAGTGGTTCGAGAGGCATCAGCACAGAAGTTCTTCCAACGGATGGCGAAAAAAGTCCTGGGCAGTGTAGTGTAGTGGGAAGGGCAAGGCCTAGGACCAGAACCAGAACCAGAACCCATCCAACAGCACCTGTTTTCAAGCCCCCACTGACAGTCCCTGTAGTCTTCATCGGGATGAGAAGGCAGGTCTGCCCTTATGTTTTCCGTGTTCTCAGTTTTTAATTTAAAATACAGGAAAGTTCAAGATGCAGGGGAGAGGCCTGGAATTTGCTTGAGGGGAGGCGGGTGACCTTGGAACACAAGGAGTCCGGGTCAAACAGTCGGGCGTAGTGGTTAGGAATGCGGACTCTAATCTGGGAGAACCGGGTTTGATTCCCTACTCCTCCACATGCAGCTGCTGGTGTGACCATAGGCGTAAACTACGGGGGGGGGCTCGAGGGCTCGAGCCACCCCCGAAATTTCCCGGGGGGGGGCTCAGCCACCCCCGGGGAAATGGAGCGCCCAGGCCAGCTGGCTGGCCGGCTGCCGCCACCACCGCCTCTCCCCCGCTCCGTTCCTCCCTCCCTCCGTCCAGGAACCAGCTGGGCAAATGCCCAGCGTGCTGGACGGAGGAACGGAGCCAGGAGCAGGCGGGGGGGAGGCCGCCTCGTTTGCCCGCCCGACAGCTGCCGCCTCCCCCCCCCCCCCCCCGGGACTGGCCTGGCTTGCCCCACGGAGGCAGGAGTGGCCACGCTAGGCCAGTCCGGGGGGGGGGCAGGGACATGGTCACAGCACGCGCGTGCTTTGCGCGCGCACACAAGAGCCCCCCCCCCCAGGGATTTTAAAAGTCGATGCCTCTGGGTATGACCCTGGGTCAGTCACAAGTTCCCTCAGAGCTGTTCTCTCAAAGGCAGCCCTGGAAAGAGCTCTCTCAGGCCCAACTGCCTCACCGGTTGTCTGTGGTGGGGAGGGGAAGGGGAAGGAGATGGTAAACCGCTCTGAGACTCCTTCGGGTAGTGAAGGGCGGGGTAGAAATCCAGTCTCCTCCTCCTCAAACAGAGGAAGGCTTGGCTTACTCATGAACTCCCTAGAGGGCATCCAGCTGCCTCTTGTTGGAAACAGTACAATGGGCTAGGAATCGCCATATTTTCTTTTAGCTCTAAATCCCCCCCCCCAAATGGTACATCTCCAATGCTCCCTCTAAGCTGTGGAGTCCTGTGAGCTAACTTTTGAGCTACTGGCATTGAAGTTGAGAGTGAGCAATTTGGCTCCTACATAAATTCGTTTGCTCTGGAGCCCTCCTTCCTGAGCGAAGACAAAAAAAGGTGTGAGCTGGAGGCTAAAAGACTGTGAGCTAGCACACACTCACTCAGCTTAGAGGGAACACTGGAGCCCTCCTTGAGCGAAGACAAAAAGGTGTGAGCTGGAGGCTACAATGTGAGCTAGCACACACTAACTCAGCTTAGAGGGAACTCTGGAGCCATCCTTCCTGAGCTTAGACAAAAAGATGTGAGCCAGAGGCTAAAAAGCTATGAGCTAGCACACACTAACTCAGCTTAGAGGGAACACTGGAGCCATGCTTCCTGAGCTAAGACAAAAATCTGTGAGCTGGAGGCTAAAAAACTGAGCCAGCTCACACTCACTCAGCTTAGAGGGAACACTGGAGCCCTCCTTCCTGAGCGAAGACAAAAAGGTGTGAGCTGGAGGCTAAAAAACTGTGAGCTAGCACACACTAACTCAGCTTAGAGGGAACACTGGAGCCCTCCTTCCTTAGCTAAGACAAAAATCTGTGAGCTGGAGGCTAAAAAACTGTGAGCTAGCACACACTAACTCAGCTTAGAGGGAACACTGGAGCCCTCCTTCCTGAGCTAAGACAAAAATCTGTGAGCTGGAGGCTAAAAAACTGTGAGCCAGCTCACACTCACTCAGCTTAGAGGGAACACTGGAGCCATCCTTCCTGAGCTAAGACAAAAATCTGTGAGCTGGAGGCTAAAAAACTGTGAGCCAGCTCACACTCACTCAGCTTAGAGGGAACACTGGAGCCCTCCTTCCTGAGCGAAGACAAAAAGGTGTGAGCTGGAGGCTAAAAAACCGTGAGCTAGCACACACTCACTCAGCTTAGAGGGAACACTGGAGCCATCCTTCCTGAGCTAAGACAAAAATCTGTGAGCTGGAGGCTAAAAAACTGTGAGCTAGCACATACTGACTCAGCTTAGAGGGAACACTGGAGCCATCCTTCCTGAGCGGAGACAAAAATCTGTGAGCTGGAGGCTAAAAAACTGTGAGCTAGCTCACACTCACTCAGCTTAGAGGGAACACTGGAGCCCTCCTTCCTGAGCGAAGACAAAAAGGTGTGAGCTGGAGGCTAAAAAACCGTGAGCTAGCACACACTAACTCAGCTTAGAGGGAACACTGGAGCCCTCCTTCCTGAGCGAAGACAAAAATCTGTGAGCTGGAGGCTAAAAAACTGTGAGCCAGCTCACACTCACTCAGCTTAGAGGGAACACTGGAGCCATGCTTCCTGAGCTAAGACAAAAATCTGTGAGCTGGAGGCTAAAAAACTGTGAGCCAGCTCACACTCACTCAGCTTAGAGGGAACACTGGAGCCCTCCTTCCTGAGCGAAGACAAAAAGGTGTGAGCTGGAGGCTAAAAAACTGTGAGCCAGCTCACACTCACTCAGCTTAGAGGGAACACTGGAGCCCTCCTTCCTGAGCGAAGACAAAAAGGTGTGAGCTGGAGGCTAAAAAACTGTGAGCCAGCTCACACTCACTCAGCTTAGAGGGAACACTGGAGCCATCCTTCCTGAGCTAAGACAAAAATCTGTGAGCTGGAGGCTAAAAAACTGTGAGCTAGCACACACTAACTCAGCTTAGAGGGAACACTGGAGCCCTCCTTCCTGAGCTAAGACAAAAATCTGTGAGCTGGAGGCTAAAAAACTGTGAGCCAGCTCACACTCACTCAGCTTAGAGGGAACACTGGAGCCCTCCTTCCTGAGCGAAGACAAAAAGGTGTGAGCTGGAGGCTAAAAAACCGTGAGCTAGCACACACTCACTCAGCTTAGAGGGAACACTGGAGCCATCCTTCCTGAGCGGAGACAAAAATCTGTGAGCCAGAGGCTAAAAAACTGTGAGCCAGCTCACACTCACTCAGCTTAGAGGGAACACTGCTTGCTAGCTCTGTCTCCCAACACCCTCTCCCCACACCAGTAAAGGCCTAAACAAAGTTGGGATCTTACCCGGATGAACGAATAGAGCGACATTCCATACTGCTTTCTGAATTCCGCTCGTATGCTGAGGAGATCGGTCTCGCTACGGGAAATCAGGATGCGAATTAGAGTTTTGTGGCTGGCGGCTGGACCCTTTGGGAAGAAGGAGAAATTAAGGGGGGGGGGCGCGTTTCAGGATAAGAGTGGAAGATAACCGTTCAAAAGACCCAGCTCTTCCACAAGAACCTTTGACACTATCTCCGAGCACAACTGGCCCCTTCCAAACCTAAGCCGAAGGAGGCTGAACTAAACCAAACTCAGATTCCACGCTGGCTGTCCTCACCTCTGTCTCCCTTTCCTAAGACTGAATTTTGGATTGATGGCTCTCTGGGGCAGAGCCGCATCTTGTCGCTGCAAAGCACCTGGATGGTGTAAGAACACACAAAGCTGCCTTATATTCACTCAGAGCCTTGGTCCATCATGGTCAATATTGTCTACTCAGAATGGTAGCAGCTCTCCAAGGTCTCAGGCAGAGGTCTTTCCCATCACCTACAGCCTGGTCCTTTTTAACTGGAGATGCTGCCGGGGATTGAACTGGAGGCTTTCTGCATGCCAAGCAGAGGCTCTGCCAGTGAGTCACAGCCCCTCTCTACAGTTCTCCAGGGTCTCAGGAGGAGGTCTTTCCCATCACCTCCTGCCTGGTCCTTTTTAACTGGAGATGCCGGGGATTGAACCTGGGACCTCCTGCATGCCGAGCAGAGGCTCTTCCACTGAGCCACAGCCCGTCTTTACAGCTCTCTAGGGTCTCAGATGGAGGTCTTTCCCATCACCTCCTGCCTGGTCCTTTTTAACTGGAGATGCCGGGGATTGAACCTGGGACCTCCTGCATGCCAAGCAGAGGCTCTTCCACTGAGCCACAGCCCGTCTTTACAGCTCTCTAGGGTCTCAGATGGAGGTCTTTCCCATCACCTCCTGCCTGGTCCTTTTTAACTGGAGATGCCGGGGATTGAACCTGGGACCTTCTGCATGCCAAGCAGAGGCTCTTCCACTGAGCCACAGCCCGTCTTTACAGCTCTCTAGGGTCTCAGATGGAGGTCTTTCCCATCACCTCCTGCCTGGTCCTTTTTAACTGGAGATGCCGGGGATTGAACCTGGGACCTCCTGCATGCCGAGCAGAGGCTCTTCCACTGAGCCACAGCCCCTCTTTACAGCTCTCCAGGGTCTCAGGTAGAGGTCTTTCCCCTCCCCTCCTGCCTGATCCTTTTAACAGGAGATGCTGGGGACTGAACCTGGGACCTTCTGCATGTCGAACTGATGCTCTACCCCTGAGCCATGGCTCAGCATCTTTTAGAAATGCTGAACTGATCCCCAAATCAGGTCGTACTAATAGAAAAAAAATGATATATTTCCTAGAAAAAAATGGGATTGCCCCTGGATAGCCTGCCTCAAATGCTTTCGGGAAAGGGGCGCTAGAGAGACAGGTGGGCAGACTTGGATGAAACGACACTCACCTTGATCGCTTGGCGGAGTTTGAGGGTGAAATAGAGAGGGGTGTTCCTCAGGACTGAGACTGCCAGAAAGAGAGAACACAAGGACATGAGAAGACCACGGCCAGATCAGGCCAAGGCAGAAGCCAACAAGCCCGGTATCCCGTTTCCAAAAGCGTCCAGATGTACTCCCGAGAAATCTGAAGGGCCTTCCCAGGTTGCTTTCCGTCCTTCCCCCCCAAAAAACCAAGCCAAGCAAGCGATCCTTGTGGCAGTGAGTTCCACAGGGTAATTATACACCATGGGAGGAAGCATTTCCTTTTGTCTGACATGAAACAGCAAATCAATTTCATTCTGCGATCCCATTTTCTCCTGTTTGGAAGAAGAGGAAAAGGGTCCCTCTATTCACCCTTTCCCACACCAGGAATAATTTTAGAAACCGGCAGACCTTTTGTCCTCTTTTTTTCTAAACAAAAGAAGTCTTTAGGCTTTTTTCACAGGGAAAGATGCTAGATCTTCCTTCCTTCCTTCCTTCCTTCCTTCTTCCTTCCTTCCTTCCTTCCTTCCTTCCTTCCTTCCTTCCTTCCTTCCTTCCTTCACAGGGAAAGATGCTAGATTTTCCTTCCTTCTTTCCTTCCTTCCTTCCTTCCTTCCTTCCTTCCTTCCTTCCTTCCTTCCTTTTTTAAATTTGTGTAAAAACATCAGAAGAGCCCAGCTGGATCAGACCAATGGTCCATCTAGTCCAGCCTCCTGTCTCACACAGTGGCCTCAACCAGTTCCCCTGGAAGACCAACAACAGGGCATAGAAGCCGAGGCCTTTCACTGCGAAAAATATCAGAAGAGCCCGAGATCAGACCAATGGTCCATCCAGTCCAGCATCATGTCTCACACAGTGGCCAACCAGTTCCTCTGGAGGGCCAACAACAGGGCAGAGAGGCCGAGGCCTTCCCCTGAGGAGAACATCAGAAGAGCCCTGTTAGATCAGGTCAGTGAAGGTCCATCTAGTCCAGCCTCCTGTCTCACACAGTGGCCAACAAGTTCATCTGGAGGGCCAACAAGAGGGCAGAGAGGCCAAGGCCTTCCCCTGAGAAGAACCTCAGAAGAGCCCTGCTGAATCAGACCAGTGAGGGTCCATCTAGCCTAGCATCTACGACAGCCAACAGTAGGGCAGAGAGGCCAAGGCCTTCCCCTGAGAAGAACCTCAGAAGAGCCCTGCTAAATCAGACCAGTGAGGGTCCATCTAGTCCAGCATCCTGTCTCACTCAGTGGCCAAACACTTTCTCTGGAGGGCCAACAACAGAGCAGAGAGGCTGAGGCCTTCAGAAGAGCATCAGAAGAGCCCTGCTGGATCAGACTGGTCCATCTAGTCCAGCATCCTGTCGTTCCACTAACTTAATTAATGCCTTATCTCAGCTGCAGGACATGGGAAATGATCAAAGATAAGAATGCCCCTGAGCACGTGCAGAGGGCATTTCCACAGTCAATCTTTACATGCATTCTCGATTCAGATGACGGGCCTTCAGTTGAGGGAAAACACGACTTCGATGCAGAATTGAGCTCCTCAACCCCTCTGATTGGGAAAGCCCCTGGTCCTGAGGCTGTACCTACCCAGGGTCAAGAGAGCCTCTTGGGCATTACTCGGGAAGAACTTGGCCACGGCTTCTTCCATCTGGAGCCTGGTCATCTTGTGGTACAAGCTGAACACTGTGAGAGAAAGGAAGCATTCAGTTTGCATTTCCCAAACTTCTGGGCAGTTGGGGAATTTACGCCAGAGCGATACTTTTACACGGGGCCCTGAAAAGGCTAACTTTGAGGGTGACTGAATGTTAAAAGGAGGCCAATTTCCGTAGCCAAATGCTACAAGAAGAAAGCCTATCCCACCACCTGGTTTGTGGTTTGTGGCCAGATCTAAACAGACTAAAGCCAAGGAGCACAATTCCTTCCCAAGGTAAGCATCCCCTTTGCCTTGTGGAGATGAAGCGTATTGTCCTTTAGCCTCTTGATCTCAGCTTCTAGGCAATCTCTTTACATCGATCAAGATGGGTCGGCATATTAGCCTGTAGCAGTAGAAACTAGCAAGAGCCCGGTAGCACCTTAAGGACTAACAAAATTTGTGGCAGGGAAGGAGAGGTATCTGAAGACTAGGAATAAGGCCCATTGTGGAAATAAATACAACGGGCTCTAGAAAGAGGCTCTGGAAGAGTGCCAAGGCCTTGGGCACTCAGCATCAATTTGCTGTGGCAACCTCAGCAGGGTATAAGGACACAGAGTCCACCATTTTCGCCAGGGGAACTGACCTCTGCTACCTGAAGAACAGTTGTAATTCTGCCTAGAGATTGGCAACAGTGGTTCCACAAGGGGGAATAGCTGGTTTGGAGGGTGAAGTATATGGCATTCCACCTGTCTGAGGCCCCACCCCTCCTCAAACCTCACCCTCTCCAGGCTCCATTTCTCAAATCTCCAGGAATTCCCCACCTGGAGTTGGCAACCCTATCTCCCAGCCAAGCATCAACCTACCTTAATTTCCCCCTCTTCAGCTTTCCATCTCCCCCCCCCCCACCTGCAGCCTCTACCGTGCTCTGAAGCCCTGACAGCCACGTCACCCTCTTTTCCTGCACTTTTTGGCCTTGGGGCAGCTGGGAACTGTGAGCCAGCAGATGAGGAAGCCCCATTCAACCCAGTGAGTGATACACCTGCAAGCCCCTTTCTGGAACTACAGTTCAATTGAACCTTATGGGGGAACATTTTAAACAAACAACCACAGACAGCAGCCATCTTAGAAACACAGATAACTGCCATTTCGTTATACCTTCCAACAGCCACTGAGGGAACAGTTGGTCCCACACAGGAGGGTAGCTGGAGAAGCATCTTCATCTAGAGAGAAAGCCATCTGCCAGAAATTCTGACAGGGCACAGAGGCTGAAGGAGTGGGCGGGGAAGAGGAGCAGACCCAGCACCCAGCCAATAGCACACGAGTACTCACAGCCAGTGGATAGGGACAGCTTCTGAGTGACACATCAGGGAGCCAACTGATTTTGGAGCTTGTGGAATGTTCTGGAGAGTGCCACTGCCAAATCAGGATTATTATATAGAGAGAAGTGAGCAGTGACTCATGAAAGCTCCTCCCCTGCCACAGATTTGGTCAGTCTTTAAGGTGCTGCTGGACTCTTGGGCCCAATCTGCATCTGCCGTGTAATGCTGCTTCTTTCAGCTGAGGAGCTGGCTTCCGTTGCCTTCCAGTTAGCTCAGTATAAAAGCTTGCCGTCTGCATCATGTTTAGGGAGAGCGTACGACAGAGGGGGGAGGCGTGGCCTCTCAGGGGTGCTGGCAGGGCGCTGCACTGTGGGGAGGAAATGGCACCCACAACCTCCCTGCAGAAAGTCAAGGGGGGTGACCAGGGGGAGGAGGAGGGGGGAGGAAAGACGACTGGATAAAAAACACAAGACACCCGGCGGTCGCCAGGCAGGTCATTCTGGGGACTGCCCCAGGACATAACAAATAGTTCAGCAGTGGGCATGTTTCCAGCCACCACCACCAATGCTCTCTCAAAGCCGTGGAGTCTTGCGAACAAAAATTTTACTTTGTGAGCCACTGGCATTAAAGTTGTGAGCGAGCAATTTGGCTACTGTATAAATTAGTTTGTTCCGGAGCCATCCTTCCTGAGCTGAGACAAAAATGCATGAGCCGGAGGCTAAAAAACTGTGATCTGGCTCACACATTTTTGTCTCAGCTCAGGAAGGATGGCTCCGGAACAAACCGGAGGCTAAAAAACTGTGGTCTGGCTCGCACTAACTCAGCTTAGAGGGAACACTGACCACCATCACCACCCCCGCAAAAAAAATATGATCTCAGAAAAATGTTCCCTGGCTGCTTTTCAACACAGACGACTGGATTCTCAGCTAGCCTGTTTCCTTTGTGACAATTTGCATATCTCTGTAGAAAAGATGGAGGGGGGGGCAGAATTCGGCTCCAGTTGTCTGCTTATCACTCACAGCGTCTCGGAGGGCAGGAGGAGCAATTAAACCACCTTAAAACCAAATCCACCTAACGCAGTGAGACACTGTAGTGACCTCGGAGTCGTCACTAAGTGGAAATAAAATTATGCAGACAGCCGACGCTGAGACGAAGCAATACGAGAACAGCTGCGGAATGAGATGCAGACAGGAATCTGCTCGACGATGCGGGGTCGGTGGCACAGCGGCAGGAAAGACCAAAGCAGACTGGACCTTGCTCTATCCCCCTCCTCGCACAGAGATGGCTGCTCCTAGAGACTTGTCGAAGTGCTAGATAGCTGGCCGTCACCGGCAGACCCAATGCAACCCACACCAGAGCTATGTATGAGCTCAGCCGGTGGGTCTTACGGACAATAACTCTGGCTCTTATGGGACTCCCCGTCAGGGCTCCCAGGGCCGGGGTACGTGTGTGTGTGTAGGATAGGATAGGTCCAGAACCAAGCTGAGTCAAAGCAAGTTTGGGAGCCCGGAAGGATGCGTCTGGGCAGTGGGGGTAAATACGAAGACGATCGGAAGAAGGTCAGAGTTTGAGGATCTTCCCCACGAGGCCAACTTGTGTGTTGAAGAAAGAACCCTAGAACTGGAAGGTGACAAGAAAAGCCCTTGAATAATCAGGGGCAGTGTTCCCTCTAAGCTGAGTGAGTGTGAGCTAGCGCACAGTTTTTTAGCCTCCAGCTCACAGATGTTTGTCTTCGCTCTGGAAGGATTTGGCTCCAAAGCCAACTAATTGATGCAGCAGCCAATTCGCTCGCTCACAACTTTAATGCCAGCAGCTCACAAAGTAGAATTTTTGCTCCACAGCTTAGAAGGAGCATTGATCAGGGGTCCGTTGATTCTGGGGTTCCGGGGAATCCACGATGCTGCCACCTGAATCTGTGGTGTGGGGTGCGAGATGCTTTGTGCCGGTGGGGTGACCAACCTCCAGGTGGGGCCTGGTGATCAAGGCTCCCTCTAAGCAGTGGAGTCTTGTGAGCAAAAATTCCACTTTGTGAGCTGCTGGCATTGTGAGCTACTGGCTGCTGCCTAAATCAGTGTGCTCCAGAGCCGTCCTTCCTGAGCTGAGACAAAAAGGTGTGAGCCGGAGGCTAAAAAACTGCAAGCCAGCTCACACTCGCTCAGCTTAGAGGGAACACTGCCCGCGATCTCCCAGAATTACGACTGATCTCCACACAACAGAGGTCAGTTTCCTGGAGAAAATGGCTGCTTTGGAGGGTGGATTCTTTGGCATCACATCCCCCCCTTTCCCTAAACCCTTCTCACCTCCAAATCTCCAAGAATTCCCCAACCTGGGGGTGGCAATCTTTTGTAGTGGAATAGCTATGGACAGTCCACCCACCCACCCACAGTACTTTTCTATACAGAAATACTCTAGTCTACACCCATTGATACCCACGGACTAGGATTGCCAGCTCTCCCTGGCCACTGGTAGGGGATGGGGGGGGGGGTAGGGTTACCAGCTCCGGGTTGGGAAACTCCTGGAGATTTGGGGGACGGAGCCTGGGGAGGAAAGGGACCTCAGTAGGGTAATAACACCATAGCGTCCACCCTCTAACACATCCCTTTTCTACAGGGGAACTGATCTCTGTCATCTGGAGATGAGCAGTAACTCTGGGAGATCCCCAGGTCCCACCTGGAGGCTGGCATCCCGACCATGGGTTTAGACTGGAGCAATTCAATGTGGGGTTGCACAGTGAACTTCCCGCATCCAAAAATTACAGGCGACTGACGGTCTTGCCTCTGTTTAGATGTTCGGGGCTGCGCTGGGTTAGGATGCCAATCCACTTTCTCTCATCTGTCCGGCCCACGAAGCCGCTGCCCGCATCCACAAGAGCCTGGAAGGAGACATTGCCAACGGCAAGCAGATTTCGTGGGACATTTCAACATGCTGTTCTGCTCTTTAGCAAGGAGGATTCGGCCCCAGGACCTATTTTCAGTGCCTGAGCTCAGCCCCAGAACACCAGGAATAGGAAGGGAGGGAGGGAGAGAGGGATGGAGGGAAAGTAAAGGGAAGGGAAGGGAAGGAAGGAAGGAAGGAAGGAAGGAAGGGAGGGAGGGAGGGAGGGAGGGAGGGAGGAGGAGGAGCAGGAGATTGGATTTTTACTCTGCCCACTACCAGAAGGAGTCTCAGAGTGGCTTACAATCTCCTTTCCCTTCCCCTCCCCACAGCAGACACCCTGTGAGGTAGGTGGGGCTGAGAGAGCTCTTTTGAAAACTGCCCTTGAGAGAACTGCCCTCCGAGAGAACTTGTGACTGACCCAAGGACACACCAGCAGCTGCAAGTGGAGGAGTGGGGAATCAAACCCAGTTCTCCCAGATTGGAGTCCGCGCTCCTAACCGCTACACCAGACTGGCTCTCAAACTCGAGGAAGGATATCCTCAAGGCATGTAAAGGTAAAAGTTTCCCTTGCTCGAAAGTGAGTTGAATCCGACTCTAGGGGGCGGTGCTCATCTCCGTTTCCAAGCCGAAGAGCCAGCACTGTCCAAAGACTTTTTCCATGGTCACGCGGCCTGCATGACTAGACGCCAAGGCGTACAGAACGCTGTTACCTTCCCACCGAAGCAGCACCTATTTATCGACTTGCAATTTCTTGTTTTCAAACAGCTAGGTTGGGAGGAGCTGGGACCAGAGATGGGCGCTCACTCCGTCACGCGGCACTCGGGTCTTGAACTGCCAAACTACAGACCTTCCGGTCGGCAGCTCAGCGTCTTAACCTCTGAGCCACCACAGCCCCTTCAACGCATGTACTGAGTACTTTTTCCTCTCGGGTTAGACAGGACAGAAATCCAAACCAGTCCAATCGCTGGAGTCATCAGAGCTTGTCCCCACATTTAGGGGGCTGAATAGTGTAAGCCCCCGCCCCTCTCGTTTCTACAGACTGACTCTACTCTCAGTTACCTTGCAGGGAATTCACTGTGAGCCCCAGAAGCAGATTAAAAGAGTCTTCTCTAACAGAAGAGTCTTAAGGGTCCCGGTTTCTGAGCCCCAGAACATATGATAGGGCTCCTAGGGCCTTCCTAATGCTTACCCCTCATTACCTAGATCAAGATGGGTAGCCATGTTAGTCTGTCTGTAGGAGTAGAAAAGAGCAAGAGAAGAGAAGAAGAAGAAGAAGAAGAAGAGATTGAATTTATACCCAGCCCTTCACTACCCAAGGGAGTCTCAGAGTGGCTTACAAACTCCTTCCCCTTCCGCTCCCCACAACAAGACACCCTGTGAGGTAGCTGGGGCTGAGAGAGCTCTGAGAGAAACTGCTCTTTTTCAAGAACAGCTCTGACAGAACTATGGCTTGCCCAAGGTCATCCAGCAGCTGCAAGCGGAGGAGTGGGGAATCAAACCCGGTTCTCCCAGATTAGAGTCCGCACACTTAACCACTGCACCAAACTGGCTCTCAACCTATCCTGTGATCTCACATTTGTATAATAACCACCTAGAAGTAAATGAAGATAGCTAGACACTGAAATGTGCCCGCATTAATCAGCAACTGGATTTCCCAGGAGGTGAATGAGTGCTGATAGCCAATGATCCGTGGAAGCAACTCAGGACTGGCGGAGCCAGGATACGACAGTCCACTGCCTGCTTCCACCGCCCCGGCCCCAAACCCGTCTCACCTTGGCATCTTGCTCGATCAAGACATAGTCAATGACCCCAGAGTATTTCTCTCGGCTGGTCTGCGGGGGACGTAAAGACAGAAAATGAGGAGTGGCTATTTGACTGGGCAGTCCCCATGTCCTACTAGGAGAGCTCAGCGGAATTCCACTCACTTTCATGGGCCCTTTCTGCACCTGTATTTTGCCTCAGTTTCTGAGCGCATCCTATTCTTCCGCCCTGCATCCCCTCCCGCTTTTACTTCTGGTTTGTGGTGGGGCTTTCTCTCATTTCTGCAATTTTTTTTTACAGGAATCTGCATTCAGACCGCTTCCAGCACGCTGCTGCCCCGCAGCTCCCAAAACTCCTTTTGCTGCAATTCTCTGTTGCCATCCATTTTTGAATTGCTAATCCTTTCTAAAGTAGAATTGTTTCCGCGGGTATTTAATTGCTGCCCACTGCCCTCCCCCATTTCCGCCTCTCTCTCTTTAGGTTGATGCTCCCTCCCCATTCTGTTTTCTTTCCCTCCTTCTCCAAAGACAAAAGAGGGTGTGGTCCTCCTGCTCAGGCAAACTTTAAAAAAGCCAGAGAGAGCATAAGAAGGAATCTGTAAAAGACTAGGACCGATTTCCCACTAGTACTGCCCCAGCATCGGGTCCTCAGTTTGCCCCAATTGCTTCGGTGATCCTGTTTTTTGAGAATCGCCAAATCGTGCAAAGTCCCGGGTCAAAATGCGCCCCGCAGCAAATAGTGGGAAATTCAAGCAGGCAATCAGAGCAAACGGAGGACCCAATGCCAGGGCAGCGCTAGTGGGAAATCAGTCTAGGAAATTCCCTGCTCCCAAAAGGGTCAGTCTTGCATGTTTGGCCCTGGATTTCCCCCTCCCTTCCCTTTCTTTTTGCAGAATCATGGAGGGAGGGAAGAGTTGGGTCTGCAATTAAAAAAATATGTTCGCCTTTCTCTTCATCTTGGACAAAGCAGCCAGTTAGTTCAAAAAAATGCGAGTTTTGCTCGTAGATGCCCAATGCACACAAAATACACAAATAAATAAACCGGAGGGGGGGGGGAACTAATGCAGAGGGAATGTAGGTGACTGAGAAGTCAACCCTTAAGGCCTGACGCCTCGGATTCTCCGGAGCCAGCTGTCCGTGCAGAAAGGGCCTTGATTCTGAAACGGTCTCATTACCTTGATCAGCGCAAGAAGGAGGTCTTTGAAACAGCCGTTGGGTCCAGACATAATGTCCGCCTCTAAGTCTGATTTGAAATCTAGACATGGTGGAGGAAACGGGGGGGGGGGGTTGTGGGGAGGGGGGGACAAATCCAGATTAAGAGAAAAGGATTACACTTGGAGCGTCACAGGAGGCGTGGAGTCAGCTTGCAAAAGGGGGCTGTCTGGGATCAAGCAGCAGTTGCTACCCGAGAAGCAGAGCCCAGATGGAACCAGCAGCTGGCAACTAGAGCGGTGCACAAGGTTGCCAACTCCAGGTTGGGACCTTCCTAGAGATTTCGGGATGGATCCTGGGATGGGGGGGGGGGAGTGGGGAGGGACTTCAGTGGGGTTTAATACCACAGTCATAAGAACAGACCAGGGAGGGTCCATCCAGTCCAGCCTCCTGTCTCACACAGTGGCCAACCAGTTCCCCTGGAGGGTCAACAACAGGGTAGAGAGGCCGAGGCCTTCATAAGAACACCAGAAGAGCCCTGCTGGATCAGACCAGTGAGGGTCCATCTAGTTCAGCTTCCCGTCTCACACAGTGGCCTCAACCAGTTCCTCTGGAGAGTCAACAACAGGGCAGAGAGGCCTTCCCCTGAGAAGAACCTCAGAAGAGCCCTGACCAGTGAATGTCCATCTAGTCCAGCCTCCCATCTCACACAGGGGCCTCAGCCAGTTCCTCTGGAGGGCCAGCAACAGGGCAGAGAGGCCGAGGCCTTCCCCTGAGAAGAACATCAGAAGAGCCCTGCTGGGTCAGACCAGTGAAGGTCCATCTAGTCCAGCATCCTTCCTCTGGACACCAACAACAGGGCATAGAGGTCGAGACCTTCCCCTGAGAAGAACATAAGAAGGGCCCTACTGGATCAAATGAATGGTCCATCTAGTCCAGCATCCTCTCCCACACAGTGGCCACCTAGTCCCTCTGGACAGCAAACAACAGGGCAGAGAGGCCGAGGCCTTCCCCTGATGTTGCCTTCTGGCTCTGGGACTCGCAGATTGACTGCCTCTGTAAAGAAATGCATTTTTCCTCTAGAGGTCTGAAATGAGCAAAACCTTCACTCTGAGCTTTAGAAGGTTTTTCCGCCCTCTGGATGGAGAACAGGCAGGGAGGGGGACCTCAGTCAATGGCTTTCAAGGCTCACCTCAGCTACCTCTTAAGTCATGCTAATAGATCTAGCAGTAGAGACAATGAATCCATGAATCTCTGTGAATCTAATCCCCTTTTCAAGCTGTCGATGCCTGTGGCCATCACTCCATCCTCTGGCAGCAAATCCCACACTTTCATCCCTCTCTGTGTAAAGCGGTATTTCCTTTTGCCCGTCCTGAACCTACTGCCCATCAGCTTCACCTGATGCCCTCCAGTTCCGGTATCATGGGATAGGGAGAAAAAGTTCTCTTTGTCGGTCCGAAACACTTGAGACAATCCAAAAACTAAAGTTTGGGCCCCTGAAGACCCTTCCCCAAGGTGCTCCGACATTATGAACATAAGAGAAGCCAACGTTGGATCAGGCCAGTGGCCCATCCAGTCCAACACTCTGTGTCACACAGTGGCCAAAAACACCAGGTGCCCTCAGGAGGTCCAGCAGTGGGGCCAGGGCACTAGAAGCCCTCCCACGGTTGCCCTCTCCCCCAAAACACCAAGAAGACAGAGCATCACTTTCCCCAGACTGAGAGTTCCTATCTATACCTTGTGGCCAATAGCCACTGATGGACCTCTGCTCCAGATGTTTATCTAATTCCTTCTTAAAGTCATCCATGCTCGTAGCCGCCACCACCTCCTGTGGCAGTGAATTCCACGTGTGAATCACTCTTTGGGTAAAGAAGGACTTCCTTTTATCCATTCTAACCTGACTGCTCAGCAATTTCATGGAGTGCCCATGAGTTCTTGTATTGTGAGAAAGGGAGAAAAGTACCTCTTTCTCTACCTGCTCTATCCCATGCATAATCTAATAGACCTTGATCATGTCACCCCTCAGCCGTCGTTTCTCCAAGCTAAAGAGCCCCAAGCGCTTCAACCTTTCTTCGTAGGAAAAGTGTTCCAACCCTTTTATCATTCTAGTTGCCCTTTTCGGCACTTTCCCCAGTGCTACAATATCTTTTCTGAGGTGTGGAGACCAGAAATGTACACAGTACTCCAAATGAGGCTGCACCATCAATATTATATACAGGGGCATTCTGATACTGGCTGATTTGTTTTCAACTCCCTTCCTAATAACCCCCAGCATAGCGTTGGCCTTTTTCATTACAGTCGCACACTGTCTCAACATTTTCACTGAGTTATCTACTACGACTCCCAAGATCTCTCTCTTGGTCAGTCTCCGCCAGTTCGGACCCCATCAACGTGTCTTTGTAGCTTACCGTGCTTATAACAATCCAAGATTTCCCGAAGCTGCTGGGTGGACCGAGTGCAGAGGATTTCGGACAGCGTGGCTCCGTCTGGACTCTGAGGCGAGGAAGAGCTGGCGACCGAGCAATTCTGTGGGGACAGCAATTCAAAAGAATGGAGCTGTTTTCCAAGGTTGCCAGGTCCGCCTTGGGAAACTCCTGAAAATTTGGGGGCGGTGAATGGCGAGGGCAGGGTCTGGGGAGGCGAGGGGACTCAGTGGGGCCGCGGATTCCACCCTCTGACGTTGCCATTTCCTCCAGGGGAACTGGTCTGCACACCTGCCGTAATTCTGGGAGCAATCCAGGCCACGCCTGGAGATTGCTAAAGCTATTTTACATGCGGAAAGGCTGCTGTATGAACAGAGAACACAGACTCTTTAGAGAAGGGGAGGGGCCATGGCTCAGTGGCAGAGCATCTGCTTGGCAGGCAGAAGGACCCAGGTTCAATCCCCGGCGTCTCCAATTCAAAGATTTGGCAGGAGAGGATGGGAAAGACCTCTGCCCGAGACCTTGGAGGGCTGTTGCCAGTCTGAGTCAACAACACAGACCTTGATAGACCTGTGGTCTGATTCAAGGTTGTGGCTCAGTGGTAGAGCATCCGCTTGGCAGGCAGAAGGTCCCAGGTTCGATCCCCGGCATCTCCAGTTAAAAGATCTGGCAGGAGGTGATGGGAAAGACCTCTGCCTGAGAGCTGCTGCCAGTCGGAGTAGACAGTACCGAGACCCTGGAGAGCTGCTGCCAGTCAGAGTAGGTGATACTGACCAACTGATTCATTATAAGGCAGTTTCATGTATTCCAGATCTGACATAAATGAGACCTTGTTGGGCTGGGCCATGTGTGTCATAAAATGTGATGCCCGGTAGCGGAGATCTAAACTTTATAAACGACACAGACAAACACAATTAAAGATTTTTTAAAAAAAACTTTAAATAAGACATGCTTAAAACACTAGCGATCTTGCAATATTTTGTCTATTTAACAGTCTCTGATAACTGACACCTCTTGCTCTGAATTATTGCATCGAAATGTCTGTGCTGTTGCAATCTTGAGTAGGCTGTTCAGGTGTGTTATCTGTAAGCTGCAAACCTACTTTTGATTTGTTGACATCTACCACAGAAATCTCATGCTCCAGGTTCCTAGCCTAGGACCCAGGGGGAAAACATGAAATGGCTGGGCACTGCAACCTTTTGTACATAAGTTGCTTCATGTGCTGGTCAAGAATATGAGAAGGCGTCCTTACACAGACTGAGGGGCCATGTGTTTGTCTACAAAAACTATACTCTTCCCCAAAGATATAACTACAACTTCCTACCAAAGGGGGTGAACTTGGTCTGGGCACGCACTCTCAGCCTGATCCACCTCACTGGCTCTTTGTTATTCCTCCTCTAAAATAGGCCACATTGCTTTTTCACTGAGAAAGTCTGGATCATCAGGGCATGAATACAGTGAAAAGGGGGAGGGAACCCAGTTGCGCCCAGGAGAGCCCTGACATAGAGTTGGAGGTAGGAAACAACCAGGGCCTTGCGGGGCCTGATCGGGGCCCTCCGAGGGACCGATCTGGCCTGCGGGCCGCATGTTTGACACCCCTGCTGTAGACTGATCCCGCACTGAGCAGGGAGTTGGACTAGATGGCCTGCATGGCCCCTTCCGACTCTGTGATTCTTTCGAGGACTGCTTGTGAGAGAACAGCTCTGAAATAACTCATTTATTTATTCGATTTATGTCCTGCCGTCCCTGCCGAGGCAAGCTCAGGGTGGCTTACCCAAAAATACGTTAAAACAACGCGAATAAAACCACAACAATATAGTTATAAAAGCATATCGTGAAGTGCTAGCGTAACTGACCCAAGGTCACCCCAACAGCTGCATGTGGAGGAGTGGGGAATCAACCCCAGTTCTCCCAGGCGAGACTCTGCGCTCCAAACCACGACAAAATGTGGCCCTTTCTGACATGCCCTGGGAATGCCGATCACGTTGGGGTCAGGAAGCCATTTTTTCTCCAAGCCAGTTTGGCCGGGGATCCTGGGGGTTTTTTTGGTCATCTTCTGGGGTCACTGGGGAGGTATTTGTGAATTTCCTGCATTCTGCAGGGGGTTGGACTAGATGACCTTGGAGGTCCCTTCCAGAGCTATGATTCCATGAAACTGGCAAGCCCCAACTCTAAAGTAAGACCAGGGCGGAATGTAAGATCGGGAAGAGGTGCACGCTGGTCAGCCTCTGGGCTAGAGTTGCCAATTTCCAGGTGGGGCCTGGGGATCACGTGGAATCACAACTGATCCCCAGCCGACAGAGATCTGTTCCCCTGGAGAGAAATGGCTACGTGGGAAGGTGGACCCCACTGGAATCCCTTCCTCTCCCATGCTCCAAATCTCCAGGAAAACTCCGACCCAGAGCAATGGGGCTGATCCTGCTGGGACTACAGCAGACTTGAAAGACGTCTGCCACTGGGCAAAGGGGAGAACGCCAAACCGGAGGAAGAGACGGAGCAGCCTGGGATGTCACAACGGCCCCGGAGTGATACCTCAGACTTTAAGAGAGGCAGTATTTGATAATGGCTAGAATACTGATTAGGGCTGGGACGGTAAAGCTAAAAAGGTAAAGGTTTCCTTTGCTCAAAAGCCAGTCGAATCCGACTCTGGGGGGCGGTGCTCATCTCCGTTTCCAAGCCGAAGAGCCAGCGCTGTCCGAAGACTTCTCTGTGGTCACGGGCCGGCATGACTAGACGCCGAGGCACACGGAACGCTGTCACCTTCCCACCGAAGCGGTACCTATTTATCTACCTGCAATGTCTTGCTTTCGAACTGCCAGGTTGGCAGGAGCTGGGGCCAGAGAGGGGAGCTCACTCTGTCACGTGGCCCTCGGGTCTCGAACTGCCGAGCTGCCGATCTTCCAGTCTGCAGCTCAGCGTCTTAACTTCTGAGCCACCGCAGTCCCTCTAGGGCCGGGAAGACCCGAGTTCAAATCCTCACGTAGCCACCACGAAACCAACTGTGTGACGTTGGGATGGTCACACTCTCTCTCAGCCTAAATTGCCCCGCAATGTTGCTGGGAGGATAAAACTGGGGAAGACAGAACCTTGAACGCCGCTTTGAGTGGAAGGAAACCAGGAGAACGGCATTTAGAAAGACGGTTTCTTGTACCGACCGGTGTCCAACTTGCCTTACTTGGGTAAGGTCCTGGAGAGGGCAGTGGTGATTCAGTTGCAGAGCTTTATGGATGACACTTCTGTGGTGGACCCATTTCAGTCCGGCTTCCGGCCAGGCCATGGGACAGAGATGGCCCTGGTCGCCCTCACGGATGACCTCTGGAGACATCTGGATCGAGGCAGTACAGCGGTGCTGGTGTTGTTAGATCTGTCGGCGGCGTTCAACGTGGTCGACCACCAGTTGCTGATCCACCGCCTCGCCGATTCGGGGATACAGGGGCTTGCCTTACAGTGGCTGGCCTCTTTTCTCTAGGATCGGGAACAGAGGGTTGCGCTCGGGGAACAGACCTCCCAGAGGTACCCATTGGCAGGGGTCCATTGGAGCGGGAGCGCACAGGAGTGCAGCTCTGGGAGTGAGGAGCCCAGGGGGCGGGCACATGACCAAGCCCCGCCCCCTCCTCGGCTTCCCCGAGCAGTGCAGAGGCGCAGCGCCCCGGGGAAAGCCCTGCTAGGGTCTTTATTGTTTTTAATGTTTTGTTTTAATATTGATAATTTTATCATTGTTCCTTTTATGACTGTGTGCTGCTTTTCCAGAGACTTGCTCAAGGCGGCATATAAATTTTCTAAGTATACTATTTTTTATCTGGGCACATGGCACATAAGTACTGGAGAAATTTCATCAACCTTTCAGCAGCTTCCACCCCATCAGTTTGGTGTAGTGGTCAGGAGTTGGACTCTAATCTGGGAGATCCGGGTTTGATTCCCCACTCCTCCACATGCAGCTGCTGGTGTGACCTTGGGCCAGTCACAAGTTCTCTCAGAGCTGTCCTCTCATGAGCAGTTCTCAAAAGACCTCTCTCAGCCCCACCTACTTCACAGGTGTCTTGTTGTGGGGAGGGGAAGGGGAAGGGATGGGTGGTGCACATGTCCGGGGTATCTCAAGTCTACTTGAAACCTGGTGGTTTCAAGGGAGCAGGAAGAGAATGAGGGCGTGTTCTTGACGCTTCTTTTTATTGCACCAAGTATTGGATGGGGAAGGGAAGGGAGGAAGAGCAGGTCAGTTTCACTCCCCTGTGGAGTGGAGCCTGAGGGGTGGGTGTGGCCTTCTGACACACCTCTGGTATGTTAGGGGGTGTGGCATATGCAAATGAGTTATGCAAACGAGTTATGCTAATGAGCTCCTGCACCTCTTTTTCTACGAAATGACCCCTGCTCATTGGTATGTGGGGTTCCTCAAGGGGCGGTGCTTTCCCCGATGTTATTCAACATCTATATGCGCTCTCTTGCCCGGATTGCCCGGAGGCACAGACTTGGGTGTCATCAATATGCCAATGACACCCAGCTATATCTGCTGTTGGGCGGCCAGTCCGACTCTACCCCAGAGGACCTGGAACGGGCGCTTCAGGACGTAGCGGACTGGCTCAGACTGAGCCGACTGAAACTGAATCCAATGAAGATGGAGGTCCTGTGCTCGAGTCGGAGCGAATTGGGGTTAGGGATCCCACTTCTGTCCTTCGGTGGGGCGCCATTGGTGCCAGCGCCGAGGGTCCGGAGCTTGGGGGTGCTCCTGGATGCTTCCCTAACAATGGAGGCCCAGGTGGCAGCCACTGCCAAGACGGCCTTTTATCGTCTACGACTGATTAGGCAGTTGGTTCCCTTCCTCAAACGCGACGACCTAGCTACAGTGATCCATGCTATGGTCACCTCGAGATTAGACTACTGCAACGCTCTCTACATGGGGCTGCCCTTGTCCCAGATCCGGAAGCTGCAGCTGGTGCAGAATGCCGCAGCCAGGCTGTTGATGGGTCTCTCTGTGCGGGACCATATCCAGCCTGTGCTGAGGACACTGCACTGGCTGCCTGTAGCATACCAGATCCGGTTCAAGGTGCTGGTGCTGACCTTTAAAGCCCTATATGGTCAGGGGCCTGCCTACTTGAGGGACCGCCTTTCCCCATATGTGCCCCAGAGGGGTCAAGCTCACAACATCGCTTGGCTCTCCCCAGTCCAAAAGACGTTCGGCTGGCCAGCACCATATCCAGGGCATTCTCGGTGGTCGCTCCATACTGGTGGAACGAGCTCCCGGAGACCATCAAGGCCCTGCAGGACTTGTTACAGTTCTGCAGGGCCTGCAAGACGGAGCTCTTCCGCCAGGCTTTTGATTAGGGGCTGTGACTGGGGGAATTAGGATAACATTGCCCTGGTGCAGTGGGCCGAATCCCTTGCTGCCGTTTTCACCATTGAACTCAGATCACCATCTGTATAAGTCATGTACGTGTTGTTTTAATTTATGATAGTCTTATCTTCTGTTTTAAACTGTAAGCCATTTATGGTATTTTATTGCTGTAAGCCGCCTTGAGCCAGCTGTCTGGAAAGGCAGGATAAAAATGTGATAGATAAATAAATAAATAAATAAATAACACGCAACATCAGCAGGCGGGTTAAAGGGCCAGGACTTTTTTCTCCAGGCTGATGGCAACCCCAGGTGGTGCTGAGCCTGCATCAAGCCATACCTTCATGGCCAGTTTGATCTCATGAGCATCATATTGAGCCGGTGGCTTCAGCAGTCCCACCACAGCTGTCTCCAAGTTCCCAGACACGGCAGCTTGCAGGGTCTTCAGCAGATCCTGGAGAGGGAAAGTAAAGGAAGGTTTTGGAGGAGGGATCCCCAACGTGGCACCCAGGGGCACTTGCCAAGTGTTTATACAAAGTGGGTGGGGGGAGGCAAGGCGGGGCTTCTGCCCAGCAAGTCTTCTAACTGGCCACTGGAGATTTGATTGGCTGTGCAGATTTTCAAAAACGTTGCTTAGGAAGCAGCTGCCATTATAGGATGAGGATCTTCCTTGTGTGGCTGAAGGGAAGCCGCGGCAGCCATTTTGTGGTTATCTCCACACACACACACACCCCCACGGCAGCCATTTTAGGGCTGTGCCCACAACGCTGTGTTAAATCCCCAAAGGTGCTCACAGGCTCAAAGAGGCTGAGGAACCCTGTTTTAAACCAAGGCTCAGATGTGGGGGCCAGACTGCGCACAGGGGTCTCAACGAGGGATGCCAGCCTCCAAGTGGGTCCTGGAGATGCCCCAGAAGTTCAGCTGCTCTCCAGAACACAGAGATCAGTTCCCCCTGGAGAAAATGGCTGCTTTAGGGGGTGGACTCTGTGGCATTGTGCCCCACTGAGGTCCCTCCCCTGCCCAAATCTTGCCCTCCCCAGGCTTCACCCCCCCCAAATCTCCAGGTATTTCCCAACCCTGGTTGTGTTTTGGCAGTTTGGCCCGATACAGGCACATTTCACAAACGGAATAAACGGGCCCGTTCACACAGCCACATCTGTTAGGCGTCCCCTGTGTGTACTCACCCCGTCCGAGGATGACTTGGAACCGGGGCAAAAAGCCACCACCTCCAAAGCGGTGTTTGTTTCCCCATGCGTTCATCGCGCATGGCCGGATGTGTGAACACGAGGGAGCGCACGCAGAACGGATTTGGCAGTCTGAACCTGCTGACCCGTTCTGCCACTGAAGACGTGCTTTTTCCAAAAAATACCCATGTGTGCATGCGCAGAAGCGCACACACGCATTGCACACACATGCGCATCATGTGCGCAGATCATTTTTTGGAATTTTTGGCGATGCGCTCCGTGGCTGATGCACTACAATAATGTGGATGCTTTACCACGGGATGTCTCCATAGATAGCCTGCAGCAGGGTGTGCTGTGTGGCTGATACGCCCCACAATACTGTTACCCGGTTCAGTCAGAAACGGCACCATATCACACCAAGCTGCCAGTGTGGTCACAGCCCCAGAGTTGCCAGTTCTATAACTGGTCCGATCCAGTGCAGCTGTCCTTACATTCTTATGAGCTGGAAGAGCTAAATGGACCTTCCATGTACAGAAGCAGTCTACCACGGGGAAGGAGCAGTAGGGAGTCCAGCTGAGGGCTACCTGGACTACTCAGCTTGGGCCCAGGATGAGCGGTCTGCTAGCCGAGTACACTCTGCCTGTGTCCCCCCTCCCCGACTCTGTGGCTTTCTCCCCACCTTACCTGTTGAGTGAACGCCAGGAAGCCTTCGGCAATTTGCTGTCTCTGCCCATTGGTCCTGTTGGTGAGTAGGTGGATTATGGTTCTGTAGTCGACAGCTGATAGGTTGGGGAGGGAGGGAGGGAGAGAGAGAGGGTTTGGTGGCCAGCAAAACACTGGACAGTACACATAAGAACATCAGAAAAGCCCTGCTGGATCAGACCAGTGAGGGTCCATCTAGTCCAGCATCCTGTCTCACACAGTGGCCTCAACCAATTCCTCTGGAGGGCCAACAACAGGGCAGAAAGGCCGAGGCCTTCCTCTGAGAAGAACCTCAGAAGAGCCCTGCTGGATCAGACCAGTGAGGGTCCATCTGTAGTCCAGCATCCTGTCTCACACAGTGGCCTCAACCAGTTCCTCTGGAGGGCCAACAACAGGGCAGAGAGGCCGAGGCCTTCCTCTGAGAAGAACCTCAGAAGAGCCCTGCTGGATCAGACCAGTGAGGGTCCATCTAGTCCAGCATCCTGTCTCACACAGTGGCCTCAACCAGTTCCTCTGGAGGGCCAACAACAGGGCAGAGAGGCCAAGGCCTTCCTCTGAGAAGAACCTCAGAAGAGCCCTGCTGGATCAGACCAGTGAGGGTCCATCTAGTCCAGCATCCTGTCTCACACAGTGGCCTCAACCAGTTCCTCTGGAGGGCCAACAACAGGGCAGAGAGGCCGAGGCCTTCCCCTGAGAAGAACGTCAGAAGAGCCCTGCTGGATCAGACCAGTGAGGGTCCATCTAGTCCAGCATCCCGTCTCACACAGTGGCCTCAGCCAGTTCCTCTGGAGGGCCAATAAACAGGGCAGAGAGGCCGAGGCCTTCCCCTGATGTTGCCTCCTTCTGGCTCTAGGATTCAGAGGATTAGCGCCTTTGAATGTGAAGGTTCCCTTTAGTCACATAACAACATAAGAGAGGCCAATGTTGGATCAGGCCAGTGGCCCATCCAGTCCAACACTCTGTCACACAGTGGCCAAAAATACCAGGTGCCCTCAGGAGGTCCACCAGTGGGGCCAGGACACTAGAAGCCTTCCCACTGTTGCCCCCCCCAAAAGCACCAGGAATACAGAACATCACTTGCCCCAGACCGAGAGTTCCTATCTATACCTTGTGGCTAATAGCCACTGATGGACCTCTGCTCCAGATGTTTATCTAATTCCCTCCTGAAGCCGTCCATGTTTGTAGCCGCCCCCACCTCCTGTGGCAAAGTGTCACCATGGCTAATAGCCACTGACAAATCTGTCCTCCAGGAATTTGTCTAAGCCCCTTTTAAATCCAACTGTCGCTACATCCACTGGCAGTGAATTCCACAGTTTAATGACTCTCTGTCTAAAGTAGTATTTCCTTTTGATTGTCCTGAACCTACTGCCCATCAGCTTCCCTTTGAGCCTTTGAGTTCTCTCTGTCCGCTCTCTCCACCCCCATGCATAATCTCACAAACCTCTGCCATGTCCCTCCTTATCTCTCTTCTAAACATGAAACACATGAATCCAATCTGCAGAATTCCTCTAGCTGGAACTAGTTTGCATGGCATTTCCTCAAGAGTACAGAATTTATTCTGGCACTTTCAGCCGTGAAGAGAAGGAAACTTTATGTGGCACTGAACACATAAAACCTTATCCAGGAACTTGCAGCCTAGGGCATTCCTGACAAGTGTTTGTCCAGCCGCTGCTTAAAGACTGCCAGGGAGGGGGAGCTCACCACCCCCTTAGATAGCCCATTCCACTGTTCAATTACTCTTCCTTTAAACAATTTTTCCCTGATATCCAGCCAGTGACTTTCCGCCCAGAATGGAAACCCGTTCTTGCGAGTCCTCTCCTCTGCTGCCAACAGGAACAGCTCCCTTGCCCTCCTCTAAGTTTGGTGAGAGCCAGTTGGTGTAGTGGTTAAGTTTGGTGAGAGCCAGTTTGGTGTAGTGGTTAAGTGCACAGACTCTAATCTGGGAGAACCAGGTTTGATTCCCCACTCCTCCACTTGCACCTGGCTGGATGACCTTGGGCAAGCCATAGCTCTGTACCAGCTGTTCTCTCAAGGACAGCTTGGGAAAGAGCTCTCTCAGCCCTACCTACCTCACAGGGTGTCTGTTGTGGGGAGGGGAAGGGAAAGGAGTTTGTAAGCCGCTCTGAGACGCCCTTGGGGAGTGGAGGGCGGGATATAAATCCAATCTCTTCTTCTTCTCTAAGTGACAGCCCTTCTAATATGTCAAGAGAGAGCCATCATGTCCCCCGTCAACCTCCTCTTCTCCAGACTGAACTTTCCCAAGTCCCCCCTCGGCCTTTCCTCGCAGGGCTTCTTTGTCTCCGGGCCCCCAATCATCCTCGCCATTCTCCTCTGCACTGGCTCCGTTCTATCCACATGCTTTTTGAAAGGAGGCCTCCAGAATGGCACACAAGACTCTCCAGGTGCGCCCTGACCAATGCAATGTACTGTGCAGTGGGACTGTGACATCTTGTAATTTGGATGTTATGCCTCCGCGGATACACCCCAAGACTGCATTAGCCTTTTTTGCTGCTGCATCACACTGAGAGCTCATATTTCGTTTTCTGTCCACCCATACCCCAAGACCTGGGTTCAAGGCCTGCTCAGCCATGGTGGCAAAGAGTGTGACCTTGGGGGCCAGTCCTTTATCTCTCAACCTAACCGACCTCACAGGGTTGTTGTGCAGATTCTAACGGTGGGAACAAACCCACAGGCTGACTCTCGGGTAGACTGCTGTTAACAGTGACGAACAAGAACACCTTACTTTCACCCGTGAGGGCATCGAGGAGAGACTGGACATCACGCTCGACTTCAAAGCTCAGGAGAGGTCGAATGGTCCCCAAAGTCCCCCAGACTGCAGTCTAGGGAAAAGCAGGGCAGGAAAAGGAACTGTCAGAATCCGAAACTTTCTGAGGAAATTGGAGAACCCAAAGGAATGAGGCCAAGCAGGAGAGCCGGCCTGCGGCGTAGTGGTTAGAGCATCAGGATAGTACTTGGGACAATCAGGCTCTCATCCTGACTCTCTCACAGAAGCTCACTGAGGGACCGTGGGCCCATCCGAATCTTGCGGTCTAACCTACCTCACAAGATTGTTGCTAGAGCTGCCAACGTCAGAGCTCTCTCCGCCCCACCCACCTCACAGGGTGTCTGTTGTGGGGAGGGGAAGGGACAGGAGTTTGTAAGCCGCTCTTTCGTTCTTATGTTATCCTGGACTTGGAGCAGTTTTTCCCCAGTCTTTTTCCAGAAGTCAATTCCGAGTCACCTTTCTCCTTCTATATCACGTCTCTGCTGGTTTTGGCAAACCACTCCCCTCCCTTATACTGAAGACAACTGGTCTTCCTTCCTTCCTTCCTTCCTTCCTTCCTTCCTTCCTTCCTTCCTTCCTCAGGCTCGAGATTTTCCAGGGTTTTTTAGACCACTTTCCCCCTAGTCTTTTTCCAGAAATCAATTCCGAGTCACCTTTTAAAAAAACCTGGAAAATCTTGGGGCAGGGCGGGGGGAACTAAAGTCAGAAAAATGCATGCGGAAATGAGGGTGTCTGCTGTGGGGAGGGGAAGGGACAAGAGTTTGTAAGCTGCTCTTTCGTTCTTATGTTACCCAGGACTTGGAGCAGTTTTTCCCCAGTCTTTTTACAGAAGTCAATTCCGAGTCATCTTTCTCCTTCTATATCACATCTCTGCTGGTTTTGGCAAACCACTCCCCTCCCTTATACTGAAGACAACTGGTCTTCCTTCCTTCCTTCCTTCCTTCCTTCCTTCCTTCCTTTCTCGGGCCCGAGATTTTCCAGGGTTTTTTAGACCACTTTCCCCCTAGTCTTTTTCCAGAAGTCAGTTCCGAGTCACCTTTTAAAAAAACCTGGAAAATCTTGGGGCAGGGCCGGGGGGAACTAAAGTCAGAAAAATGCATGCGGAAATGTGGGTGTCTGCTGTGGGGAGGGGAAGGGACAGGAGTTTGTAAGCCACTCTTTCGTTCTTATGTTACCCTGGACTTGGAGCAGTTTTTCCCCAGTCTTTTTCCAGAAGTCAATTCTGAGTCACCTTTTCCCTTCTATATCACGTCTCTGCTGGTTTTGGCAAACCACTCCCCTCCCTTATACTGAAGACAACTGTCCTTCCTTCCTTCCTTCCTTCCTTCCTTCCTTCCTTCCTTTCTCAGGCCCGAGATTTTCCAGGGTTTTTTAGACCACTTTCCCCCTAGTCTTTTTCCAGAAGTCAGTTCCGAGTCACCTTTTAAAAAAACCTGGAAAATCTTGGGGCAGGGCCGGGGGGAACTAAAGTCAGAAAAATGCATGCGGAAATGAGGGTGTCTGCTGTGGGGAGGGGAAGGGACAGGAGTTTGTAAGCCACTCTTTCGTTCTTATGTTACCCTGGACTTGGAGCAGTTTTTCCCCAGTCTTTTTACAGAAGTTAATTCCGAGTCATCTTTCTCCTTCTATATCACATCTCTGCTGGTTTTGGCAAACCACTCCCCTCCCTTATACTGAAGACAACTGGTCTTCCTTCCTTCCTTCCTTCCTTCCTTCCTTCCTTCCTTCCTTTCTCGGGCCCGAGATTTTCCAGGGTTTTTTAGACCACTTTCCCCCTAGTCTTTTTCCAGAAGTCAGTTCCGAGTCACCTTTTAAAAAAACCTGGGGCCATCACCGAGAGCAAAAAAAAGAAAAAGGTAAATCTATGCAGAACGTACCCTAAAACCAAGAGATCAAACGAAGGGAAAGTGGCATGCAGTCTGGATGCGGCCCTAAAGTCCGACAATCAACCAAAGTGAAAGTGGTGTGCGATGCAGAGGCGAATTTCTGTCCCAGCGTGGGTTTGGTAGGACAGCGGGGCAAATGCGAGATGTAGACTGGGCCACTATCACTGAGCTGTCCACTACAACCCCAGGATCTTTCCCTTTCTCATCCTCAGCCGGTTCAGACCCCAAGTTCAGAGTACCGCCTCAGCCCTCACGAAACTGGGGCCCGCTTCGACTCCTCTATCGCCAAGGCCAAACCCTGAGAGAAAGAAAGCCTGCGGGCATTACCCTCCTCCCCACTCACCTTATCGGCCAGGGGCAACTGCTTGAGGATTTTATTTGCCAGGGAGCTCTTCTCCGGCCTGCTGGCGAGGGGCATCCTAGATCCACGGGAGCCGCCCACAAGCCCTCAGAGACGACGGAAGGGGTGGCAGGAAGACCGCAGCCCTGCAGCAAAGAGGAATCCACCTGCGATGAAGGTATTTCTTTTTGAGTGATTGTTTGGTTTCATTTAACACATTTATGAATGCCTTTCTTCCTCACGGAGCTCGATGCAGCTTATAAACGCAGATTAAAAAATGCATAAAATGAAAGACATTAAAAACTAAGAGAAGAAAAAGAAGAAGAGATTGGATTTATACCCCGCCCTTCACTTGGAGTCTCAGAGCGGCTTACAAACTCCTTTCCCTTCCCCTCCCCACAACAGACACCCTGGGAGGTAGGTGGGGCTGAGAGAGCTCTGACAGAAACTGCTCTTTTTCAGGAACAGCTGTGCCAGAGCTATGGTTTGCCCAAGGTCATCCAGCAGTTGCACGTGGAGGAGTGGGGAATCAAACCCGGCTCTCCCAGATTAGAGTCTGCACACTTAACCACGACACCAAACTGGCTCTCCAAAAACTAAAAAATTAAGCTCACAACTCAGGACTGCTAGATGGAGCGTAAGGGCAGGGTCTCAATTAATTTCCCTTAGCACTCCAGAATTAAGTAAGGCTACATCTAGCTCTCAGTCTCCAAATTTGACATCTTTATTTTCTTCACTACTTTTCCGGCTGGAATTAGAATGATAGAATGATAGAGCTGGAAGGGACCTCTGGGGTCATCTAGTCCAACCACCCTGCACAATGCAGGAAATTCACAACTGCCTCCCCCTCCACACCCGCAGTGACCGCTGTTCCATGCCCAGAAGATGGCAAGAAACCTCCAGGTTCCCTGGACAAACTGGCCTGCGGAAGAATTGCTTCCTGACCCCAAAGTGGCGATCAGCATTTCCCTGGGCCACGAGAACTAAGCATTGATGGAACCCTTCCTGCCATCCCTTTTCGTGGCTTACCTAAGTCCACACAATCCACGTGGCTGTCAGACGGCCATCTAGCTTCTGTTTGAAAACCTCCCGAGAAGGAGCGCCCACCACCTCCCGAGGAAGCCTGTTCCACTGAGGAACTGCTCCAAGCGTCAGGAAGTCCATCCTCATGTTCAGCCGAAAACTCTTTTTTATGTCAAATTTTTTTTTTATTGAAGTCACCATTTTCATTAGACAGTACATTCATCTTATTTTTTACCGACCTCTTTTTATTTTTCCTCCTCCTCCCCCCTTCTAGGCTTCCAGCAGACCCCACACCTGTACTTAAACTTAGATTAACCAGGTAAATTACTAATTAAAAAAGATTGAGTATTTCGCTCTTTTTCTATAACATCTATACCTCTAATGTTTTTATATATTATTCCATTCCTAAAAATGTTCGATACATATACAGTCACTACAGATTTTTCAATAGTTAGAAAATGTAAATATGTTTCCTTTTAATTCAATACACTTTTCTGTATATTCTTGCGAATCTTTCCATTCTTCTAAAAATATCATAGAATCTTGATTGTTCAGTTTCTTAGTCCATTTGTCCATTTCAGCGAAAAATACTAGTTTTCTGAGCCATTCCCAAAGCTCTGGAATTCTTTCATTCTTCCAGTTTTGTGCATAAACCATTCTTGCGGTTGTCACCATATACCATATCAAGCCAAACACTCTTCTGATATAATTTCAACCTGTTGGTTCTGGTCCGACCTTCCAGGGCAACAGAAAACAACTCCACCCCATCCTCTATAGGGCAGCCCTTCAAGGACTTGAAGATGGTTCTCATATCCCCTCTCAGTCGCCTCCTCTCCAGGCTAAACAGACCCAGAGTTCCTTCAGCCTTTCCTCCTAGGACTCGGTCTCCAGACCCCTCACCGTCTTCGTTGCCCTCCTCTGGACACACGTTCCAGCTTGTCTCGATCCTCCTTAAACTGTGGTGCCCAAAACCGAACACAAGTCTCTAGCTGAGTTCTAACAAGAGCAGAGTAAAGCGACCCCAGCCCTTTGTGTGATCCGGACACTATACGTCGGTTGATACAGCCCCAAAAATCACATTTGCCTTTTTAGCTACCGCATCACACTGCCGGCTCATGTCCAGTGCATGGTCTACTAAGATCCCGAGATCCTTTTCGCACGTCCAACTGCCAAGACAAGTCTCCCCCACTGTATAATTTTGCATTTGATTAAACCCACACGAATGGTAACCGTATCAACTAAGCTGGTTATTCCTGTTTGGTCCTTGAATCTGTTAAACACTCTCATTATGCTGGATGCTAATTTACTACTCCCACCCTCTACCTCTTTGCAGGGACTGGTAACTTCCATTTCATTGTATGTGAAGAAGTGTGCGTGGACACCAAAGCTTACACCCAAAAGTAAACTCTGTTGGTCTCAAAGGTGCCACTGGACTCAGACTTTGTTTAACGAAATGCAGTCCTAAATCGACATGTTCCATAACATGGGGCTGCAACCAAAAAGGCCCTGTCTTGTATATCCACCAAATGAGCTTCTTTGATCGGTGGGACAGGTAGGAGGACCTCTCCCTTTGATCTTAATTTCCGGGCAGGAACATCTGGGAAAAGAGGGGCCTTCTGAGACACTCGTCCCAAGCCACGTAGGGCTTTGAAGGACAAAAGCAGCCCTTGCACTGGGCTCAGGAGTGGAGCGGTAGCCAAGACAACTGCTGTAATATCGGGGTCACATGCTCCCGGTAGCTGGCCCCGACCAGCAGTTCTGCGCTAGCTGCCTCCTCTGAACAATCTTCAAGGGTCGCCCCTGGCAGAGGGCATCGCATGAAAGCATTGTGCGAGCCTGTGAGGATCTGGCTGGGTTGGGCCACGATGTTCCCTCTAAGCTGTGGGGTTTTGAGAGCAAAAATTCTACTTGGTGAGCGACCGGCATTAAACCTGGGAGCGAGCCATTTGGCCACTGCTTAAATTAGTTTGCGCTGGAGCCCTCCTTCCTGAGCGGAGACAGAAATGTGCGAGCCGGAGGCTAAAAAACTGTGGGCTAGCTCACACTCACTCAGCTTAGAGGGAACACAGACACCCAATTCAGTATCCCATTTCCAGCAGTTAAGTGGCCAGGTTCTTCCAGCCAGCCCTCGAGTCAGGCAGCGGGCTTTCCCTGTGGTTTATTCCCCTGCAGGTGGCATTCAGAGGTAGATTGTGCCTGAGCGTGGAGGCTTCATCTTCATTTCACAGCAAAAAGCTGCTGGTAGATCCTGGCCGGATCAGGCCCAGAGTGTGTCTAGCCCAGTACCTTGTTTCTGACCGTTTCTGGCTAGCCAGACTCCCACCTAAATACCCAGCCTAGTGAAACACGTTGGTATGATGCCAACAGCCCTCCTCTGTTGCTTACATCCTGCCTCTGGTACTCCAAGGTACACTGCCTCTCTTCATGGAGGCTCGGCTTACATTGTCACAGTTAATACGCCCATTGCCTCGCCCGACTTCTGCGGACATTTGGTCGCTTGATTATAATTGGATTAAACTGGGCTTCTCCACCCTATCGAATCTTTAGTTTGCAATACGGAGCAATTTTTTAAAAGAATGAACAGACAGCAATGAGAAAGGAATTCTCCGTCCCAAATTGCTCTTCACAAGAAAGCAAATGAGCAGTTGTGGCATTAAGGTTGCAACAGAGACGGTCGTTTGGCGTAGTGGTCAGGAGCACGGACTCTAATCTGGGAGAACCAGGTTTGATTCTCCATTCCTCCCCCCACCATGCAGCTACTGGTGTGACCGTGGGTCAGTCCCAGTTCTCTCAGAGCTGTTCTCTCACGAGCAGTCATCGAAAGAGCTCTCCGGGGGGGCCCTACCTCACAGGGTGTCTGTTTTGGGGAGGGGAATCATAGAATCACAGAATCATAGAGTTGGAAGGGACCTCCGGGGTCATCTAGTCCAACCCCCTGAACAATGCAGGAAATTCACAAAGACCTCCCCCTCCACACCCGCAGTGACCGCTGTTCCACGCTCAGAAGACGGCAAAAACCCCCTCCAGGATTGTTTCCTGACCTCAAAGTGGTGATCGGCATTTCCCTGGGCGTGTAAGAAAGGGCCACGGGGACTAAGCACTAATGCAGCCCTCCCTGCCCTTCCTCTCATGATCTGCCTCAGTTCACAGAATCTGCATTGCTGTCAGACGGCCATCTAGCCTCTGCTTGAAAACCTCCCAAGAAGGAGAGCCCACCACCTCCCAGGGAAGCCTGTCCCACTGAGGAACCGCTCTAACTGTCAGGAAGTTCTTTCTCGTGTTTAGCCGAAAACTCTCCTGATTTAATTTCAGCCCACTGGTTCTGGTCCGACCTGGGGCAACGGAAAACAACTCCACTCCGTCCTCTATACGTCAGCCCTTCCAATACTTGAAGACAGTGATCATATCACCTCTCAGTCGTCTCCTCTCCGCGAAAAGAAGATTGTAAGCCGCTCTGAGACTCCTTCAGGTAGTGAAGAGCAGGGTATAAATCCAATCTCTTCGTCTTCTTCGTGTATCTTGCCAAAAGCAGGAGAAAAGGAAAGATTTTTTTAAAAGGAGGCGCCAGACAAAGACGTCTGGGGAAGATGCTGCGTGATCGTGGTGTCCGGGGCCAGCCTGAAAAAGGCCCCGTACCTGAGCTGCCAATGTCCAGGTGGCACCTGGAGAGCTCCTGCTATTACAATTGATATCCAGTCGGCCGAGGTCACTTTCCTTGGAGAAAACGGCGGCTGTGGAAGGTGAATTCTATGGCATTATATCCCCCCCCCGAGGTCCCTCCCTTCCCCAGACTCCACCCTCCACTTTGTAGCGGGCTCCACCCCCAAAATCTCCAGGTATTTCCCAACCCACAGCGGGCGACCCTGGATTCCCCACTCCCAAGACAGGGCTGGTTCAAGGTGTTTTCTTGTCCCAAACTTAATTCCTGGAGGAAATTGCCTGGGAAACGGGTGGTTTGGCGAGGGGAGGGGATGACGCTATAGAGAGGCCATTCACCAAAGGAGCCGTCTCTTCCAGGGGACCCGGTCTCTGTCCTCTGAAGGTCTGCTGTAATTCCCGGAGATCTCCAGGCCCCCCCTGGAGGTTAGCAACCCTAAAGCACCCGGGGCATTGTACTGTCCCATGCGGCTGTCCTGGCTGGAGAACTCGCCCCAACATGGGAGCAGCGGTTCCTTCCGAGAGGGCAGATCCTTGCTCAAAAGCACCTGAGCTCAGGTTAGGGTTGCCAAGTCCAGGTTGGAAAATACCTGGGGACTTTGGGGGTGGAGCCAGGAGAAGGTGGGGTTTGGGGAGGGGAGGGGCCTCAGCAGGGTACAAGGCCATAGAGTCCCCCCTTCAAAGCAGCCATTTTCTCCAGGGGAGCTGATCTCTGTCAGCTGGGGATCAGTTGTAAAAGCGGGAGATCCCCAGGCCCCACCTGGAGGTTGGCAGCCCTAGCTCAGGTGGCCCATCCTCCACTCTCCCTGGGGGCCCCGATCCGCCTCCATGCTGTTGAGAGACCACCTGCTCACTCAGTTGTTGGGAGTCGCCCTGAGCCCTGCTTGGCGGGGAAAGGAGTGGGATAAAAGAGAGAGAGAGTGAGAGTGAGAGAAGAAGGAAGGAAAGAAGGAAGGAAGGAAGGAAAGAAGGGAGGGAGGGAGGGAGGGAGGGAGGGAGGAAGGAAGGAAGGAAGGAAGGAAGGAAGGAAGGAAGGAAGGAAGGAAGGAAGGAAGGGGGTCCCCAACCTTTTTGAGCCCGTGAGCACATCTGGAATTCGGACACAGGGTGGCGGGCCTAACGACGAAATGGCTGCCGTAGGAGGTGGAGTCAGCTACAAAATGGCTGCCGCCAAAGACGAAGCCAACTACGCACAAAAGGGCGAGATGCTGCCTAACTCTAACCGTAATTCTCCCAACGTATTTCCACCGGCCAATCAGAAGCCCTGCCAGGGAAAAGCCCCACCTGGCCCCGCCCACTTTCTAACAACAGCGCCGCAGGGCACCCTGTTGGGGACTCCGGCTGCAGAGGCTGCCCTGGACGTGCGAAGGAACTCGGGGTTGCTTCCCTCCCTCCAAGCATCCTTTACAGTCCCCCTCTCCCCCCCAGCTCCTCCTCCATCCTTTGCGACTGAAAGGCAGGCAGAAACTCACCAGTGTAGCTTTCAACCACGGCTGCTCTCTGTGCTGGCGGAACAGGAAAAGGCCTGGAGTAGGGGAGGTGTCAACCCTGCAGGGACGTTTGTTTATTTATTATTTAATCACTCTGTTTATAGCCCGCCTTCCTTCCCCCGGGCGGGGACCGAAAGCTTCTTACATCCCTCTCCTCGCCTCCGTTTTAGCCTCACGACAACCCAGCGGGCTTCCATGGCAGAGGGAGGATTCGAACTCGGGTCTGCCAGGCCCTAACCCAAAACGCGAGTCTTCCCAGAACCCGGGAAGTTCCTGAGGGAGCGCGGGCCAAATCAGACTAACGAGTTCAACTAGGGCCTCCCGGGAAAGAACATGATGCAAACCAGGTGATGTACAAACCTCTCCTTCCTTTACTGGCCCTGAGGGGCCTGGAGAGAGAGAAAAACCGGGCCGCCCTCTCCTTCCTCCCTGACCCTGCAGCCCCCGAGCATACCTCTCCGGCTGGCGTTCCGTCCCGGTCTCCTTTCTGGACTGCAGAGGGTGTTCGGTACCCCTGCCCCGCCCCACAGGGAGGTTTGATCGCTGACCTCGTTTCTGATAAGAGCAACAGCAGAACTGGCTTGGCACGTCCTGGCTCTCCAGCTGAGGAGTTTCTGCCTTTCGCAAGACGCCCTGCCGGGGAGCCAGGATTCCTTTCTCCTTGGTGGGGCGGCTATACCTGCCAAATTCTTGATGGGCTGGTGCATAAAGAGGGACAGCCCTACGACATCACCTTCTCCGGTCCGACAGGTGATTGGCAGAAAGGAGGCGTCAGGCCCAAACTAAGAATGAGGCTGTTTAGAATGGACAGAATTCCCTTTATAGAAGAAGAGAAGAGGAGGAGGAGGAGAAGGAGGAGGAGGAGGAGATTGGATTCATACCCCGCCCTCCACTACCCAAGGGAGTCTCAGAGCGGCTTACAAACTCCTGTCCCTTCCCCTCCCCACAACAGACACCCTGTGAGGTGGGTGGGGCTGAGAGAGCTCTGACAGAAGATGCTCTTTTTCAAGGACAACTGTGCCAGAACTATGGCTTGCTCAAGGTCATCCAGCAGCTGCAAGTGGAGGAGTGGGGAATCAAACCCGGTTCTGGGAGAACCGGGTTTGATTCCCCACTCCTCCACGTGCACCTGGCTGGATGGCCTTGGGCAAGCCATAGCTCTGTACCGGCTGTTCTCTTAAGGACAGCTTGGGAAAAAGCTCTCTCAGCCCCACCTACCTCACAGGGTGTCTGTTGTGGGGTGGGGAAGGGAAAGGAGTTTGTAAGCCGCTCTGAGACTCCCAAGTGTGTGAAGGCCGGGATATAAATCTAATCTCTTCTTCTTCTTCTTCTCCCAGATTAGAGTCCGTGCACTTAACTACTACACCAAACTGGCTTTACGCTCATATGTGGGTATGGTTGCCACAGTGTTCCCTCTAAGCTGAGTGAGTGGGAGCTAGCTCACAGTTTTCTTAGCCTCCGGCTCGCACGTTTTCATCTGAGATCAGGAAGGATGGCCCCAGCGCAAACCGATTTATGCAGCAGCCACCTCGCTTGTTCACAACAAGAAAAACCTTTTATCTTTAGTGTTTTCAAGGCATAGCAGCCATAGACTTCCTAGGTGGTCTCCAGGGTTCCCTCTAAGCTGAGTTAGTGTGAGCTAGCTCACAGTTTTTTAGCCTCCAGCTCAGACATGTTTGTCTTAGCTCAGGAAGGACGGCTCCAGCGCAAACTATGCAACAGCTAAATCGCTCACTCACAACCAGGGGCGTCAAGTTTTTAAATTCCTGAGGGGGGCGGGGGCTCTTATGTGCGCACGCACGAAGCGCATGTGCCTGCCACGACTATGTCCCCGCTGTTGCCGCCACCCCCCCGCCACCGCCTCCCCCCCCCACCTTACCACTCCTGCTTCCGTCCCTCCCTTCCTCCGTCCAGGGGCCAGCTGGGCATTTGCTTAGCTGGCCCCTGGACGGACGGAGGGAGGGACGGAGTGGCCAGGCGGAGGGGGGGAGAGAGATGGCAGCGGCCCTCGGAAGGGCCTGGGGAGGCGCGGCGGAGGGTGCTCCGTTTTCCCGGGGGGGCTCAGTCCCCCCCAGGAAATTTCGGGGGTGGCTCGAGCCCCCCCGTAGTTGACGCCTATGCTCACAACTTTAATGCTGGTAGCTCACAAAGTAGAGTTTTTGCTCACAAGTCTTCACAGCTTAGAAGGAACATCCCATCCAAGTACTGACCAGTGTTCCCTCTAAGCTGAGTTCATGTGAGCTAGCTCACAGTTTTTTTAGCCTCTGGCTCACACATTTTCATCTGAGCTCAGGAAGGAGGGCCCCAGAGCAAACTAATTTATGCAGCAGCCAGCTCACTTGTTCACCCCTTTAATGCCAGTGGCTCAGAAAAATAGAATTTTTGCTCACAAGACTCCATAGCTTAGAAGGAACATTGCTCAGGTATACATGTAACGCTAGAGAGAGAGGCAGAAAAAAGTATAACGTCAAAGAAGCAAAAGTGGTCATGACCAAATTACTAATGTTGTTCCAGATATACTCAAGAAATTTCAAATCTGAATAATTCATGCACAAAATAGGCTTTTTTTGATAAAGGCACATAATTGTATTACTGTCCCAGTCCAAAGGTATGCTATACATGCGGGGAAAGTCCCCAAAGGAAATCCCTTCTCACAATTCCAGTGAGTCAGACAACTTGGGTCTCATTTTCAAAAATTCATATTCCAGCAACCATTCAGTAGAAAAATCAGTGTTCCCTCTAAGCTGAGTCAGTGTGAGCTAGCTCACAGTTTTCTAGACTCCGGCTCACACGGTTTTGCCTTAGCTCGGGAAGGAGGGCTCCAGAGCAAACTAGTTTAGGATGTAGCCAAATGGCTTGCTCACAAGTTTAATGCCAGTAGCTCATAAAGTAGAATTTTTGCTGCACAGGGTTGCATGCGCAGGGTTGAGGGTACTCTGAGAGCCAGTTTGGTGTAGTGGATAACTACGCGGACTCTAATCTGGGAGAACCGGGTTTGGTTCCCCACTCCTCCACTTGAAGCTGCTGGATGACCTTGGGCAAGCCATAGTTCTGGCACAGCTGTTCTTGAAAAAGAGCATCTTCTGTCAGAGCTCTCTCAGCCCCACCTCCCTCACAGAGTGTCTGTTGTGGGGAGGGGAAGGGAAAGGAGTTGGTAAGCCGCTCTGAGACTCCTTTGGGTAGTGAAGGGCGGGGTATAAATCCAGTCTCCTCCTCCTCCTCCTCCTCCTCCTCTTCTTCTTCTTCTTCTTTTCTATGAATAAGCCATTTTAGCATGAATGGAATCCTCTTAATCTAAGCTCTGCGTTCTTTTGCTTGCGCAAGTGATGCGCACCCTGCAGCAATGTGCAGGGCTCTCATTCACCTGGCATGTCGCTCCTCCGTCCCCTTCCAAGGAGCTTCTAGACCTCCCTTCCTCCCAAGAACCCTGTGAGGGAGGCCGAAGCAGCCATTACCTCCAGGGGAGCTGATCTTTGTCCGCTGGAGATCAGCTGTACAAGCGGGAGATCTCCAGGCTCCACCTGGAGGCTGGCAACCCTGTGCCGACACTATGCTCTGCTGAAAAGGAGCAGAGAGAGCCAGGAACCCCCCAAGGGCCCGCAAGCAGCCTGTTGCTTCTTCCTCCCAGGGGTGAGGGTCCATTTGCTGGAGCGGAAAACCTGACGGCATCCTCGCAGGCCCTGGAGGCCACGCAAAACAGGCAGCATGGGCTTAGGAAACGCTTCCTGCGTCTCTGGGGGAGACGGGCTCCGCCCCAATAAACGCCGACTGCTCCTGGCACCTGCCAAGGGGACCCGTCGCCATCTGAGCCACCTTAATAGGCAAGAAGGAGAGTTTGGCCTGGCTGGGAGCGCAGCAGCAGGAGAGGGGGGATTTTTCATCATGGCTCATGCAGTCAAGGGGAGACCCTCTTCCCTCCTCTGAAGAATACCGGAAGAATCCTGCTGGAGCAGATGAGTGGCCCATGTAGTCCAGCCTCCTGTCTCACACAGAGGCCAATCTGGAGGTCCAACAGGGCAGGGGGAGGCCGAGGCCTTCCCCTGAGAAGAACCTCAGAAGAGCCCTGCTGGATCAGACCAGTGAGGGTCCATCCAGTCCAGCATCCCATCTCACACAGTGGCCTCAGCCAGTTCCTCTGGAGGGCCAACAACAGGGCAGAGAGGCTGAGGTCTTCCCCTGAGGAGAACCTCAGAAGAGCCCTGCTGGGTCAGACCAGTGAAGGTCCATCCAGGCCAGCATCCCATCTCACACAGTGGCCTCAGCCAGTTCCTCTGGAGGGCCAACAACAGGGCAGAGAGGCTGAGGTCTTCCCCTGAGGAGAACCTCAGAAGAGCCCTGCTGGGTCAGACCAGTGAGGGTCCATCCAGTCCAGCATCCCATCTCACACAGTGGCCTCAGCCAGTTCCTCTGGAGGGCCAACAACAGGGCAGAGAGGCTGAGGTCTTCCCCTGAGGAGAACCTCAGAAGAGCCCTGCTGGGTCAGACCAGTGAGGGTCCATCCAGTCCAGCATCCCATCTCACACAGTGGCCTCAGCCAGTTCCTCTGGAGGGCCAACAACAGGGCAGAGAGGCCGAGGCCTTCCCCTGAGAAGAACCTCAGAAGAGCCCTGCTGGGTCAGACCAGTGGGGGTCCATCTGCAGTCCAGCATCCCATCTCACACAGTGGCCTCAGCCAGTTCCCTATGGAGGGCCAACAACAGGGCAGAGAGGCCAAGGCCTTCCCCTGAGGAGAACCCCAGAAGAGCCCTGCTGGATCAGACCAGTGAGGGCCCCATCTAGTCCAGCCAGGTCAGACCAGTGGTCCATCTAGTACACCATCCCAGCTCACACAGTGGCCTCAGCCAGTTCCTCTAGAGGGCCAACAACAGGGCAGAGAGGTCTTCATAAGGACATCAGAAGAGCCCTGCTGGATCAGACCAGTGGTCCATCCAGTCCAGCATCCTGTCCCAGTCTCACACACTAGCCAACCAGTTCCTCTGGGCAGCCAACAACAGGGCATGGAGGCCGAGGCCTTCCCCTGAGAAGAACACCAGAAGAGCCCTTCTGGATCTGACCAGTGAGGGTCCATCCAATACAGCATCCCATCTCACACAGTGGCCAGCCAGTTCCTCTGGAGGGCCAACAACAGGGCACAGAGGCCGAGGCCTTCCCCTGAGAAGAACACCAGAAGAGCTCTGCTGGATCAGACCAGTGGTCCATCTAGTACACCATCCCATCTCACACAGTGTCCAACCAGTTCCTCTGGAGGGCCAACAACAGGGCACAGAGGCCTTCATATGAACATCAGAAGAGCCCTGCTGGATCAGACCAGTAGTCCATCCAGTCCAGCATCCTGTCTCAGTCTCACACAGTGGCCAACCAGTTCCTCTGGAGGGCCAGCAACAGGGCATGGAGGACGAGGCCTTCCCCTGATGTTGCCTCCTGGCTCCGGGATTCAGAGGTTGACTGCCTCTGAATATGGAGGTTCCCCATAGCCAGCGTGGCTAGTAGCCACTGATAGACCCATCCTCCATGAATCTGACTAATCCTCTTTGAAAGCCGTTTATTCCTGTGGCCATCACTACATCCTCTGGCAGCAAATTCCACATTTTAATCACTCACTGTGTAAAGAAGAATTTCCTTTTTTTCTCATCCTGAACCTGCTACCTGTCTCTTTCATTCGATGTCCAAGTTCTGGTGGTGTTGGAGAGGGGGACGTTGGGAAATACCAGTGTATTTGAGGAGGGGGCGAAACCTGGGGCGGTGGGGAAGGGAGAGTTCTTAAGTTGGGTACAATGTCTTAGAGTCCACCCTCTAAAGTAGCCATTTCCCCCCCCCGGGAACTGAACTCTATAACCTGGAGACCAACTGTAATTCCAGATCTCCAGCTACCACCTGGAGACTGGCAACCTGATACCCACTCCCTCCACCCCATGCATAATTCTATAAACCTCTACCATGTCCCCCCCCCCCTTTAGTCTTCTCTTTTGTAAACTGAGGAGTCCCAAACGCTAACAAACACCCACAACACAAAAAACGACACTATAGTGTTTCATACAGTCTAAAGGTTTTCAGGGTGGGCAGGAGGGAGGTGGGCATCGTGGCGCCCGGTGGAGTGGTGAAGGCTGCCAACTTCCCAGCTTCTGTCTCTTCCACCCCACTTTTAGCGGCAGCCACTGATTCTGTGCAGCTCATTAAAAGCTTCACTCGGTGGCTTTGAGCACACGGACTTGTAAGAACATAGGAGAAGCCAGTGTTGGATCAGGCCAACGGCCCATCCAGTCCAACACTCTGTGTCACACGGTGGCCAAAAACACCAGGTGCCCTCAGGAGGTCCACCAGTGGGGCCAGGACCCTAGAAGCCCTCCCGCTCTTGCCCCCAAAGCACCAAGAAGACAGAGCATCACTGCCCCAGACAGAGTGTCCCATTATCTATAAGAACATAAGAGAAGCCATGCTGGATCAGGCCGGTGGCCCATCCAGTCCAACACTCTATGTCACACAGTGGCCAAAAACACCAGGTGCCATCAGGAGGTCCAGCAGTGGGGCCAGGACTTCAGAAACCCTCCCACTCTTGCCCCCCCATCAAGCACCAAGAAGACAGAGCATCACTTGCCCCGGACCAAGAGTTCCTATCTCTACCCTGTGGCTAAGAGTCACTGATGGACCTCTGCATAAGAACATAAGAGAAGCCCATGTTGGATCAGGCCAATGGCCCATTGAGTCCAACACACTGTGTCACACAGTGGCCAAAACCCAGGGGCCATCAGGAGGTCCACCAGTGGGGCCATAACGCCAGAAGCCCTCCCACTGTGGCCCCCCTCCCAAGCACCAAGAATACAGAGCATCACTGCCCCAGATAAAGTGTTACCTCTATACCTCTGCTCCATATGTTTATCCAGTCCCCTGTTCAAGCCATCCACCACTTCTTGTGGCGGTGAATTCCACGTGTTCATCACTCTTTGGGTGAAGAAGGACTTCCTTTCATTCATTCTAACCCGACCGCTCAGCAATTACATGGAGTGCCCACGAGTTCTTGTCTTGTGAGAAAGGGAGAAAAGGACCTCTTTCTCTGCCTGCTCTATCCCATGCATAATCTTATAAGCCTCGATCATGTCACCCCTCTGTTGTTGTTTCTCCACGCTAAAGAGCCCTCACCTTCGTCCCTTTCTTCAACAGGAAGGTATTCCCTCCCTTTAATCATTTTAGCTGTCCCTTTTCTGCACTTTTTCCAATGCCACAATGTCTTTTTTGAGAATACAGGGACCAGAACTGTTCACAATATTCCCAGTGAGGCTACACCATAGATTTATGCAGGGGCATTAAGATACCGGCTGATTTGTCTCCCATCCCCTTCCTAAGAATCCCCAGCAGAGCCATTGGCCTTTTATTTACTTCACCCTATCCCAACAGCGTCAGCGTGTTCCAATGGTCTGGAGGGCGATGTTCGTTATTTGGGCCAGGGCTTTCTGGGTGTTTGCAATGGTGGGAGCAGGGGGCATTGCTTGAGTACATAAGAGCTCTCCGGCACGGTTAGCAATGATGGTACATACATACCCTAGAGCATGTCACCCCCTGGGAATGGTAAGTTTCCAGCACCAGCTGTGGTGGAGAGTGGCTTGGCAGACCTGTGGCACACACACACACACACACACACACACACACACACACACACACACACACACACACCGGCTCCAAGCAAACATATCCAGGAACAAGAGAGAATTTCCAATCAGGACGCCACAGCGAAAAAACATACGCAGAAGAGATCGCACAGCAAACGGCAGAAACCAGGGGAAAGGCCGTGCGCAACAAAGACGCTGAAATTGCAAATTGCTACTGTGTTAATTAATAATCAATGAATTGGAAGAAAAGCGATGGCAAACCTAGACAGCGTAACAAAAAGTAGAGACATCGCCCTGCTAGCAAAAGTCCGTATGGTCAAAAGGCCATGGTATTCCCAGTAGTGAGGTATGGCTGGGAGAGTTGGACCATAAGGAAGGCCGAGCGCCGAAGAATAGATGCTTTCGAATGATGGTGCTGGAGAAGACTCTTGAGAGTCCCTTGGACTGCAAGGAGATCAAATCAGCCAATCCTAAAAGAAATCGACCCTGACTGCTCCCTGGAAGGCCAGATCCTGAAGCTGAATCTCAAATACTTTGGCCCCCAAATGAGAAGGGAGCACTCCCTGGAGAAGACCCTGATGCTGGGGAAGACTGAAGGTCAAAGAAGAAGGGGACGGCAAAGGATGAGATAGTTAGACAGTGTTATCGATGCAACAGACATGAAATTAAGCAAACTTCGGTGGATGGCTGAGGACCAGGAGTGCCTGGTGTGATGTGGTCCCTGGGGTCGCAAAGAGTTGGACTCGACTGTGCGACTGAACAACAACAATGTATTAATAGGGAGCCATGGTGGCTCAGAGGTTAAGACGTTGAGCTGCGGACCGGAAGGTCGATAGTTCAGCAGTTCGAGACCTGAGTGCCGTGTGACGGAGTGAGCGCCCGTCTCTGGCCCCAGCTCCTTCCAACCTAGCAGTTTGAAAGCAAGAAATTGCAAGTCGGTAAATAGGTACCGTTTTAGTGGGAAGGTAACAGCGTTCCATGCACCTTGGCGTTTAGTCATGCCGGCCGCATGACCACAGAGAAGTCTTCGGACAGTGCTGGTTCTGCGGCTTGGAAACGGAGATGAGCACCACCCCCTAGAGTCAGATTCAACTGGCTTTTGAGCAAGGAAAACCTTTACCTTTACCTTTAATGTATTAAAAAAGAAAACCAGAAAGGTACAAATATCCTATGTGCAAACGAATTGTAAAAGTCCTAAATGAAGTATCAACGTTAAACTGTTCCTGTAGTATAAATTCTGCCCGCTGAACGGTTCCAGTAATGGGTTGTGTAAATTCTACAATGACGATCCAACAAAGGTTCCGGATATTGGTACAGTTCAGAGGCAATACCCACTCGGTGATGTTTCGGAGTAGTTTCCCAGGAGAAAATTCCGACTGGTGGCCTGTTTATATGAACGGCATACTTTTTGTGTAGGGAATCTTCGATACATCTATACCTCAGGTGTTTATGAAAGAGGCAATAGTTTACTGTCTCTTGAGAAAGAGTATTGAAGAGAAGTTACCAATATCCGGAAACTTTGTTGGATCGCCACTGTAGAATTTACACAAGCCCTTGCTGGAACCGTTCAACATGACGAATTTATACTACTGGAACAGTTTAACGTTGATACTTTATTTAGGACTTTCACACAGGGCTGCCAAGTCCCCCCGGCGGGCGGGGATTCCCCCACTAAATGGGTCCCCAATCCACCAGTCGGGATCTGGCTGGCAAGGGGAACCCCACCCCCGAAGTGGCCTGATCAGGCCGACGTGCCTGGCATGATGACATCGCCCGGAAGTGATGTCATCACACTGGGCACGTTGCCGGGGCGACGCTCTAGCAATCGCCCTGAAAACTCTATGGTACCACAGAGTTGCTAAATATCATTAGCAAACAAATATGGTACAATAGAGTTTGAGGGCTATTACCAGAGCGTTGCCCTGGCAACGTACCCAGCGTGATGACGTCACTTCCGGGTGACGTTATCACGGTGCGCGCACACGGGCCTCCCGGAGAGGGACCAGGACTCCCCCGCTGTTATGAAGGAATAACTTGGCAACCCTACTTTCACGATTTCTTTGTACATGTACAAGAGAAGAGAAGAAGAAGAAGAAAAAGAAGAAGAGATTGGATTTATACCCCGCCCTCCACTCCCCAAGGGAGTCTCAGAGCGGTTTACAAACTCCTTTTCCCTTCCCCTCTCCACAACAGACACCCTGTGAGGTAGGTGGGGCTGAGAGAGCTCTTTCCCAAGCTGTCCTTGAGGGAACAGCTGGTACAGAGCTATGGCTTGCCCAAGGTCATCCAGCCAGGTGCAAGTGGAGGAGTGGGGAATCTAACCCGATTCTCCCAGATTAGAGTCCGCGCACTTAACCACTACACCAAACTGTACAAGATAAGAGAAGATATTGGATTTATACCCTGCCCTTCACTCAGAGTCTCAAAGCAGCTTACAAACTCCTTTCCCTTCCCCTCCCCAGACACCCTGTGAGGCAGGTGGGGCTGAGAGAGCTCTTTCCAGATCTGTCCTTGAGAGAACAGCTCTGACAGAACTATGGCTTGCCCGACGTCATCCAGCAGCTGCAAGTGGAGGAGTGGGGAATCAAACCCGGTTCTCCCAGATTAGAGTCTGCACACTTAACCACTACACCAAACTGGCTCCCAAACTGGCTCCAGGATGTTTGCACGGTGAAACACATATGCAAGCCATCACTCACAGAGGGAATCGGCCCAGATGGAGAAGACTCTCACCAGTCTGATTCTGTTGGTCCGGTGAACGTTTCGGCAGAGGGAAAGATCTTTTATGCTCACACAGAAGAAGCAAGCGGGTTTAGGGCCTTCTCATCCCACGTGTGCAAGGCCATCTTTGATATTCAAACCCAGGAAAGGACTTCAGGGAAATCGAACTTGATTGGAAGTTGTTTAGACTAAATTCCCGAGAGAGTTGTCCCTCACTGTGTTCCTGATGCAGTCTTATGTGTAGGTTTAATCTCTCTGGAAGCTCATGCACAGAGATGTGGGATGGATGACTTCAGGGGTGGGCAAACTGTGGCTCAGGAGCCGCATGCGGCTCTTTCACGCATATTATGTGGCTCCTGGCAGGGCAGCTGGGGAAGCTAAATATCATCAGCAAACAAATATCGTTGGACAAATAAATAAATATCATTATCAACATTTGCTTTTACCCCTTTTGTTATTGTTTCTGTTAGTCTCGTTTAATGTTAATAAAAAAGCAAATCTGTATATTGTCCAATAAAAACATGTAATATTTGTTCCTGTCTTGCAGCTCTCAAACATCTGACGTTTATTTTATGTGGCTCTTACGGTAAGCAAGTTTGGCCACCCCTGGATTACGGGTTAAAGCTTATATTTTCTTCTGTAGGTCTGGCACATCTGACATTAACAGACACCTTTCAGCCAAAATGGAAAAGGTCCCTCTCAGAGAAATTACAATTCATTGGATATGGCTTAGCATAGCTTTTACTCGGGCCCGTTTAATGCTCTCCCATCTGCCTTATTAAAAGGGAGGTACCGTAATTGTCCGTTTCACAGGAATTTATTCCCCTGTGCTGCTGAGGAAGCTGAAAAAGCCGGGCGTGTATTGCTGAACTGTCCATTTTACGATGATCTCAGCTACGCCTCTGTCCAGCCAATCCTTCATAAAATGGGACTCCTCCTTTCTTCTAGCTGAGCTGGAGCCTGGAACCCCCGACACAGTTGCAGCCGCCAGTCGTCTGAGGTACCGTGCTGGTTTATCACATCATGTTTCCTAAATTTGCATTTTTATTAAAGAAGAAGAGGAGAAGAGATTGGATTTATACCCCGCCCTTCACTCGGAGTCTCAGAGCTGCTGACAATCTCCTTTCCCTTCCCCTCCCCACAACAGACACCCTGTGAGGTAGGTGGGGCCGAGAGAGCTCTTTCCAGAACTGTCCTTGAGAGAACAGCTCTAAGAGAACTTGTGTCTGACCCAAGGTCACAGCAGCAGCTGCATGTGGAGGAGTGGGGAATCTTCTTCACTTTTAGAACTTTCCGAACTGCCTTAGTGGTCTGTCTAGTTGTTTAATTTTGTATACGTGATTCTGCTGGTCTTTGACCGTAATCAACGAAACTCAACTGAACTCGATTGATAAGGTACTTTAGTGTTACAAGCTAAACAAATTCATCTGGGGGGAAAAAATTGCAATGCACCGAACAATCAATACCGAATGATAAATGCAAATTTACAAACTCGACAATTGTGTATCACTTAAATTCTGTAAAATAATTCTTATGGCGGTGGAAGGGGCTAACGAGTCAGACAGCCTATGGTGACTCCATCTTGGGTTTTTCAAGGCAAAAGACGTTCAGTTTGCCATTGCCTGCCTCTGCATAGCAACCCTGGGCTTCCTTGGTCCGTCTCCCATCCAAGTACTAACCAGGACTAAACCTGCTTAGCTTCCAAGATTCGGCTTGCCTGGGCCATCCTGGTCAGGGCAAGAGATGAACAGAGGTGGTTTGCCATTGTCTGCCTCTGCGTAGCAACCCTAGACTTCCTTGGCGGTCTCCCATCCAAGTCCTAACCAAGGCTGACCCTGCTTAGCTTCTGAGATCCGATGAGACAGGGATAGCCTGAGCCATCCAAGCCAAGGCAAGAGATGAACAGAGATGGTTTGCCCTTGCCTGCCTCTGCATAGCAACCCTGGACTTCCTTGGTGGTCTCCCATCCAAGTACTAACCAGGACTAAACCTGCTTAGCTTCCAAGATTCGGCTTGCCTGGGCCATCCTGGTCAGGGCAAGAGATGAACAGAGGTGGTTTGCCATTGTCTGCCTCTGCATAGCAACCCTGGGCTTCCTTGGTCCGTCTCCCATCCAAGTACTAATCAGGACTAAACCTGCTTAGCTTCCAAGATTCGGCTTGCCTGGGCCATCCTGGTCAGGGCAAGAGATGAACAGAGGTGGTTTGCCATTGTCTGCCTCTGCGTAGCAACCCTAGACTTCCTTGGCGGTCTCCCATCCAAGTCCTAACCAAGGCTGACCCTGCTTAGCTTCTGAGATCCGATGAGACAGGGATAGCCTGAGCCATCCAAGCCAAGGCAAGAGATGAACAGAGATGGTTTGCCCTTGCCTGCCTCTGCATAGCAACCCTGGGCTTCCTTGGTCCGTCTCCCATCCAAGTACTAACCAGGACTAAACCTGCTTAGCTTCCAAGATTCGGCTTGCCTGGGCCATCCTGGTCAGGGCAAGAGATGAACAGAGGTGGTTTGCCATTGTCTGCCTCTGCGTAGCAACCCTAGACTTCCTTGGCGGTCTCCCATCCAAGTCCTAACCAAGGCTGACCCTGCTTAGCTTCTGAGATCCGATGAGACAGGGATAGCCTGAGCCATCCAAGCCAAGGCAAGAGATGAACAGAGATGGTTTGCCCTTGCCTGCCTCTGCATAGCAACCCTGGACTTCCTTGGTGGTCTCCCATCCAAGTACTAACCAGGGCCAACCCTGCTTAGATTCTGAGAGCTGAAGAGATCAGGTTAGCCTGGGCCACCCGGTTCCGGGCTCCATGAGGTTACCTCCAAGTAAATGCAGCTGGAACATTGTTTAATGTCATGTTTAATACTTGCGCCTTGAATCAGATTTCCACAGTCCTGGTCCACTGTTTATTAGATGTCTTCTCAAACTATTGAGTGTGGTGGGGATGATGATGGAGAGTCCTATTCAAGTTACAGCAGACTTAGGGCAACCCAAGAGATGACCAGAGGTGGTTTTTCCATTGTCTGCCTAACATAAGAACATAAGAGAAGCCCTGTTGGATCAGGCCAATGCCCCCTCCAGTCCGACACTCTGTGTCACACAGTGGACAAAACCCAGGGGCCATCAGGAGGTCCACCAGCAGAGCCAGAACTCTAGAAGCTCTCCCACTGTTGCCCCCCCCCCCAAAGCACCAAGAATACAGAGCATCCCTGCCCCAGATGGCTAATAGCCCCTCATGGACTTTTGCAGTTAAGCACATAACGGAGACGCCATGTTGGGAATCAGGGCTTGTTATCTCGGGTGGGGAGCTTATCAGGGTTGGGTCTCCTGCCCGGCCACCTCCGCTGCTGCCTGAAGATAGCTTAAGAACATAAGAGAAGCCCATGTTGGATCAGGCCAATGGCCCACCCAGTCCAACACTCTGTGTCACACAGGGGCCAAAACCCAGGGGCCATCAGGGGGTCCCCCAGTGGGGCCAGAACTCCAGAAATCTCACCCTAGTGACCCTGGACTTCCTTTGAGGTCTACACATCCAAATACTAACCCTGGCCAACGCTGCTTAGCTTCCAGGCTTTGACAAGATCGGGCTAGCCTGGGCCAACCAGGCCAGGACTTTTCCAGCTTGAAGAAGAAGAAGAAGAGATTGGATTTGTACCCCACCCTTCACTATCCAAGGGAGTCTCAGAGCGGCTTGCAATCTCCTTTCCCTTCCCCTCCCCACAAGAGACACCCTGGGAGGTAGGCGGGGCTGAGACAGCTCTGACCGAAACTGCTCTTTCAAGAACAGCTCTGACAGAACTATGGCAGCCTTGCAGGGTGTTCAAGGCAAGAGACGAACAGAGGTGGGTTTGCCATTGCCTGCTTCTGCATAGCAACCCTGAACTTCCTTGGCAGTCTCCCATCCACGTACTGGCTACTCGGGCTTGTAGTATATGGAACCCGGCTCTTTAGGAGACAGGCTTGGGCCCTAAGTGGGGCTCCCTCTCTTCACCTGAATGGGTGTGTCTTCTGGGATATGCTAGTTAAAATTGGGGTGTTGGCAGGGGTCCATTGGAGCGGGAGCGCACAGGAGCGCAGCTCCGGGAGTGAGGAGCCCAGGGGGCGGGCACATGACCAAGCCCCGCCCCCTCCTCGGCTTTCCCGAGCAGTGCAGAGGCTCAGCGCCCCGGGGAAAGCCCTGCTAGGGTCTTTATTGTTTTTAATGTTTTGTTTTAATATTGATAATTTTATCATTGTTCCTTTTATGACTGTGTGCTGCTTTTCCAGAGACTTACTCAAGGTGGCAAATACATTTTCTAAGTACACCATTTTTTATCTGGGCACATGGCACATAAGTACTGGAAAAATCTCACCAACCCTTCAGCAGCTTCCACCCCATCAGTTTGGTGTAGTGGTCAGGAGTTGGACTCTAATCTGGGAGAACCGGGTTTGATTCTCCACTCCTCCACATGCAGCTGCTGGTGTGACCTTGGGCCAGTCACAAGTTCTCTCAGAGCTGTTCTCTCATGAGCAGTTCTCAAAAGACCTCTCTCAGCCCCACCTACCTCACAGGGTGTCTTGTTGTGGGGAGGGGAAGGGGAAGGGATGGGTGGTGCACATGTCCTGGGTATCTCAAGTCTACTTGAAACCTGGTGGTTTCAAGGGAGCAGGAAGAGAATGACGGTATGTTCTTTACGCTTATTTTTATTGCACAAAGTATTGGATGGGGAAGGGAATGGAGGAAGAGCAGGTCAGTTTCACTCCCCTGTGGAGTGGAGCCTGAGGGGTGGGTGTTGCCTTCTGACACACTTCCGGTATGTTAGGGGGTGTGGCATATGCAAATGAGTTATGCAAATGAGCTCCTGCACCTCTTTTTCTACGAAATGACCCCTGGTTGTTGGTAATTAGGATTCCAGCCCTTGTAAAGTCTACATCAGGGGTGTCAAATATGCGGCCAGGGGGCCAAATCAGGCCCCTGGAGGGCTTCTATCAGGTCCACACTGAAACTGGCCATCTCCAGACACTCTCACTCGCTCCGCCATTTTATGTTTCCCCCTGGGTCCTAGACTCTGAACTCTGAGCAGGAGATTTCTGTGGCGAAGGTCCATAAATCAAAAGCAGGTTTGCAGTTTACAGGTACACACCTGAACAGCACACTCGAGGTTGCAACAACACAGACATTTGGATGCAATAATTCAGAGCAAAAAGTGTCAGCAATCAGAGGCTCTTAAATAAACAAAACATTGAAGAATGCTAATGTTTTAAGCATGTTTTTATTTTAAGTTTTTTTTAAAAAACCTTTGCGTTTGTGTCCTTTATAAAGTTCATATCTCCACGCCCTGGCATCACATTTTATGACACACATGGTCCAGCCCGACAAGGTCTCATTCATGTCAGATCTGGCCCTCAGATCAAATGAGTTTGACGCCCCTGGTCTACATTGTTCCCTGCCTTGTGGTTCTTCAGCACATTAAAGAAGCTTTTCGGAGACACCCTGCCTGCTGCGTCTCCCCGGCCTTAGGGCAGACCATTTTACCCACCTCCACGGTGAGGACACGTTATGGAGGAGCCAAACCCTACAGGGCTGACCCTGCTTAGCTTCCAAAATCTGACGAGATCAGGGCTAGCCTGGGCCGTCCAGGTCAAGGCAAGAGACAGAGGTGGTTTGCCATCGACTGCCCCTACATTGCAACCCTGGACTTCTATTGTGTACTGGGTTCGGTGCATGGAAAGCCCGGACTACGATGTAGTGATCAGCATAGGTTTATTGAGTACACAAGGATGCAATACTGGCCGAGATGGCCAATTATATACAACTCCTAGGACACACCCAAAAGTCCTATTGGCAGGTTTGAATTTCCCGCCAGAGTTCTGATTGGAGGGCTAGTGGTGGCCGACAAGAATAATGCTGGTTCATCAAGGAGTCACCCCCACAATATATATGGCATTCTTCATAATAAGTTTTTTAAATGGTTGAATATTACCTTGAAATTTTGTATTCCATTGTTCAATAAATAAAATCCTTTTCGTCCCTACAAGCTTTTCATCTGATCCTTCTTTTTTTACCGATCTGTTAATGTCTATCAATGAAAAAGGGAGGAAAAACAGTTGACCAAACTGTTCTAAACCAGAGGAGAATGGGGTTATTTTTCCAAGATAAGTCGATTCACAGTTTAGTCACAGATAACACAATTGTTGCTAGTTGCTAGTCAGAGATATTGACCGCATATTTCAAATAGCCAACCAAGATCACCTTGGGGGTAAAAAGTAGAGCCTCCACTGTTGTATTTCTGACTGTATCTAAAATTTCTGGCCCAGAGTGTTTAATTCTGGGACAAAGCCAAAATACATGTAAGAAGTATTTCCACAACACCAGAAGTTATCTCGAGCATGACCATCAGTTTAAACCAACCGGTACGGAGTCAAATACCACTGACGTTGAATTTTTAGCCAGTTTCCTCTCCAATCAGAAAACCATTAGCAAATGAATTATTTTTTTGAAACCATGTTTTGGCCCCGTCCTCCTTCCAGTGAGCTCAGGGCCACGTCAAAGATGTTCCTCTCCTCCGTTTTATCCTCATAAGAACCCTGCAAAGGTGGCTAGATTGCGAGAGAAAGGGCTCGGTCACAGGCGAAGCGAGACTCTCCCTGTCGAAGAGGGGACTTGAACCAAGGCAGCTGGCAATGCAAAATAATAGACGGAGAATATGAAACGGAGAATATGAAAAGAATGTTGACAGCTTTAAGAGATTCTGTACGAGGGCCTCCGGAAAAGACAATAATGCTAGGAAACATCGAAGGCAACGAAAAAAAGAAAGACACAACAGGAGATGGATGGACTCCATCAGGGTAACAAAAACGAGGAGCATGCATACCGGATGGGGGGTACACTTCTGGGAAGCAGTGCGTGTGAACAAGATCTTGGGGCGCGGGTGTACCGAAAGTTAAATGTGAGCAGCCAGTGTGACGCAGCGACAAAAAAGGCTAATGCAATCTTGGGGGTGTATCAGCAGAGGCATAACACCCAAAATTGCAAGATGTCATAGTCCCGCTGTACATGGCATTGGTGAGGCCACACCTGGAGTCTTGTGTGCAGTTCTGGAGGCCTCACTTCAAAAAGGATGTAGATGGAACGGAGTGGGCGCAGAGGAGAGCGACAAGGATGAACGGGGGCCTGGAGACCAAGATTCCCCTGCGAGGAAAGGCTGAGGGACTTGGGAAGGTTCAGTCTGGAGAAGAGGAGGCTGAGGAGGGACAGGATTGTTCTCCTTAAGTATCAGAAGGGCTGTCACTTAGAGGAGGGCAGGGAGCTGTTCCTGTTGGCAGCAGAGGAGAGGACTCGCAAGAGTGGGTTTCCATTAAGGGTGGGAAGGTACCGGCTGGGTCTTAGGGGAAAGAGCCAGAGTCCAGGAGCACCTTCGAGACTAACAAAACTTGTGGCAGGGGAGGAGCTTCCGTTGAGTCCCTGCTCACTGCTTCAGATACCTTATCAGGCATTCTTGGGTCGATTCCGCGGCCTTCAGCAAATAATCCGCCAGCTGCTTGTTCTAAGCAAGGTCAACCCAAGAATTCCCACCGTGCCTCTTGCAGGGAGGCCGGAAGGGTTTGAACTCCTTCTCGGAAGGAATCCAGGGCAGGAATGCAGTCGGGCGAAGTGAAGAGGGTGTGCGTCCAGGGGACTCCCTCTGGTGGACTTTGCATTTCACTCAAGGCCTGGCGGAAGAGAACAAAGGCATTGTGTACCCCGACATCCTTCATCGCTACCACAGGTACTCAGAACAGCGGGAACAGCAATAAGCGAACCTGTGGGATGCACCAAAGGCCCATCCGGCTCAGCACTGGCCAGGGAGATGTTGATGGGATACTCAAAAGTCATAATACGCCAATAGACCCCTCGTCTATAACAAGCATAAATGGAGAAAAACGGCCGAGAAAAAGGACGCTTAAATCACTGTGTATCAATTACTACTCCTACCCTAGATTACTAACAGATAGTTTTTACTGAACAACAAGGTCATACAAACAAATGCACTAACTAGCAATTATTATCTAACTATTCATGTAGGAAGCAAAAACGTCACAATACAGAATGAATGAAACCAGGTCCGAAGATCGTTGCCCAAAGGAGACGGGCACTATTTTCTCAATTATCATGAAAGCCACCGTAGCGACCGTCTGTATTTTTTGGTAGAACGTAGTAGTGACGTAATTGCCATGGTATTGATTGCTTTGTATGGCAAATTCAAATAAGACAAAATCAGAGACAACTCTGTATGCTAATGAAGAAGTTTCCTTTAACGAAATGAAGAGAAGTAAACCGGTGTCTTTGTATAGCTATCCTGTGCCACACTGCTTGGAGCGACTTCTGCTCCTTTGGGCAACGATCTTCGGACTTGGTTCTGTTTATTCTGTATCGTGAAGTTTTTGCTTCCTATATGAATAGTTAGATAATAATTGTTAGCTAGTGCATTTGTTTGTTTGTATGACCTTGTTGTTCAGTAAAAAATATCTGTTAGTGTTCTAGAGTAGGAGTAGTAATTGATACATAGTGATTTAAGCGTCCTTTTTCTCGGGCGTTTTTCTCCATATATACTCAAAAGTAAAGCTATGAGGCAACAGCAGAGATAGACTGGCCCCGCACATGGCGACTCTGTGATTCTCTCTGGTGGCTTACATGAAGACAAGAGTGGAAGAGCCTCTGCTCTGTATACAGACGGTCCCAGGTTTAAAGGGTCTTTTTGCGAGTGGAGCGTGTGGCCAATGACATCCCCTCTCCCTCCCTCCCGAAAGTTTGAAAGGGCCCTCCAGCTGATCATCGGGCCACGTGGTCCCCGCCAATCAGCTGAAGCCCATTAAAACTCACAGGAGGGGAGGGAGAGGGGTGGCTGCTCTTGGGGGGTGGTGTTTGGGGGCATCCCCGCCCACCCCCAGAACACCTCTCAAATAGCCCTGCTAGAACAATCAGGGGACATGGCAACCCTCGCCTTTCTGCCCTGCTGTTGGCCCTCCAGAGGAACTGTCTGGCCACTGTGTGAGATGGGATGCTGGACTAGAGGGACCCTCACTGGCCTGATCCAGCAGGGCTCTTCTGATGTTCTTGTGAAGGCCTTGGCCTCCATGCCCTGTTGTTGGTCCTCCAGAGGAACTGGTTGAGACCACTGTCTGAGACAGGAGGCTGGACTGGATGCTGGACTGGATCTCACTGGTCTGATCCAGCAGGACTCTTCTGATGTTCTTATGAATGCCTTGGCCTTCATGCCCTGTTTTTGGCACTCCAGAGGAGTTTTTTGTTTGTTTGTTTTTATTAATCCCACTGGTAGGTATGTCCACCAGAGGAGTTGGTTGACCACTGTGTGAGAGAGGAGGCTGGACTGGATGGACCCTCACTGGTCTGATCCAGCAAGGCTTTTCTGAGGTTCTTATGAAGGCCTCGGCCTCTCTGCCCTGTTGCTGGCCCTCCAGAGGAACTGGTTGGCCCCTGTCTGAGACAGGATGCTGGACTAGATGGACCCTCACTGGTCTGATCCAGCAGGGCTCTTCTGATGTTCTTCTCAGGGGAAGGCTTCTGCCTCTCTGCCCTGTTGTTGGCTGTCCAGAGGAACTGGTAGGCGCCTGTGTGAGACAGGATGCTGGACGTCGGCCTCTCTGCCCTGTTGTTGGCCCTCCAGAGGAACTGGCTGGCTCCTCTGTGGGACAGGATGCTGGACTAGATGGACCCTCAGTGGTCTGACCCAGCAGGGCTCTTCTGATGTTCTTCTCAGGGGAAGGCCTCAGCCTCTATCCCCTGTTGTTGGCCCTCCAAGCAATTCTGCCCTAAAATCGAATTCAGCCTTCTTTTTATTCCATCCCCCCCCCCCCCCATGTCCTGTATTACATTACCTTCCTTCAGCGGTTGGCCTGGTTTCAGCCTGCTGTTGCCCCAGTTTTTTGGAATGCTGTTTTGCCACAGACTTAAATCGCCTTGATTCCAACACTGAGAAAATCTGGAGTGGCAGGCGAATGTGGAAAGGACCTATGACAATCCTCCTGCCACTGTTGAAAAGACGGGACATCTTTGAAATTGGGATCTGGGTTGGCAGGGGAGATTTAGGATCTGAATGCTACCAACACAGAGAGATTAAACTTAAAAGGCTTGTTGCAAACTAGCCTAAACTTTCCCAGATGTGCCTTCATGCTTACAGGACAGAGCTAGTTTGGTGTCGTGGTTAAGTGTGTGGGCTCTAATCTGGGAGAGCCAGGTTTGATTCCTCACTCCTCCACATGCGGCTGCTGGATGACCTTGGGCCAGTCACAGTTCTCCCAGAGCTGTTCTCTGAAGGGCAGTTCTCAAAAGAGCTCTCTCAGTCCCACCGACCTCACAGGGTGTCTGTTGTGGGGAGGGGAAGGGAAAGGAGTTTGTAAGCCGCTCTGAGACTCCGAGTGAAGGGTGGGGTATAAATCCAATCTCCAATCTCCTCCTCCTCCTTCTCCAGTGAGAGCCAGTTTGGTGTAGTGGTTAAGTGCGCGGACTCTAATCTGGGAGAACCAGGTTTGACTCCCCACTCCTCCATTCGCAGCTGCTGGATGACCTTGGGCAAGCCATAGTTCTGTCAGAGGTGTTCTTGAAAAGAGCGGTTTCTGTCAGAACTCTCTCAGCCCCACCGACCTCACAGGGCATCTGTGGTGGGGAGGGGAAGGGAAGGAGATTGTAAGCCGCTCTGAGGTTCCGGGTGATTCTGCACTAGACCTTAATTCCTGGTTCAACCCTGTCCCTGAACTTACATTCTACACTACACTTGAGTTCACCCCTGTAATTATCTTGGGGTATTTTTTGCTTCCATATTTCACTGAGGTCACCCCGCACTTGTCCTGGGATAAACGGGTGCTGTTATAACCAGGAATAAATGCAAGTTATTGCATCAGGAGTGGCTCTCACAAAACCAGGGATGAGATCCAAGTGCGGAAAGGACCTAAGAGTGAAGGGCAGGATATAAAGCTAATCTCTTCTTCATCATCATCGTCTTCTTGCCACTTTGAAAGACTTCTAGGCTCCACGACCATATCTGATCTTGGGACACCCTTTTTGCGGCACATCCCATAACCCTCTGCATTTTTAGTTTTGGTAACTCCACCCTCAGAGAGAAACGTCTGTCTTGAAAGACTCCACTAAGTCCTCCGCCCGAGTGGACTCAAGTCCAGAAAAAGCAGGCCCTAAAACAAGAGGCCCCTACATGGTCCCAGTCAAGACATTTTCTCTGGCGCCTGTCGAATGTTTTTAAAAAGGGGGTCAGGCCAGGTAGCGCTTCTGCCCAGCAAGGCTTCTGACTGACTGTTGGAGATTTGATAGGCTGTGCAGATTTTTAAAAAACGTTGCTTTGGCAGGAGCTGCTACCAGAGCACAAGGATCTTCACGGTGTGACAGAAAGGAAGCTGGGGCAGCCATTTTGTAGCTGGCCCTGCCGCCTGCGGCAGCCATTTTGTGGCAGCCCACCGGGCTGGGTCAGTTCGAAATGAGCCCACAGCCTCGAAAAGATGACAACAACGAAGATGAAGATGACAAAGACAAAGGTGACAAAGAAGACAAAGACGACAAAGGAGAAGACAACAAAGACAAAGTGGAAAGTACTGGAGTCGGGAGGCGAGTTGTAGGATGATCATAGCAAAGACTTTATTAAGTGAATCAGCATGTTCAGGAGATGGTCAGATCAAGCATGCTGCCAGGGCTCCAGGGCCCTGCTTATATGCCGGCCGGAGCCACACCTCTGGCCGCACCCAAAATACCTGATAGGGGCTTAGCATATGCGCATAGTTCTGATAGGGCCTTAGGTCTTAAGTTGTAGTTCATAGGTCCCCCGCGGAAGACCTAGGCTGGCTATTGGTGGTCGTTTTGGATCCGACTGTCTATTGTTCTACCTGGCTGAAGCTCAGGTAGAATCGGGCCATGTGCTCTGACCGCATGGCGGTCGCCATTTCGTGACTAGTACACAACACAAAGAAGACTACAAAGAAGAAGGCAGCAACAAAGATGAAGTCAAAGACGACGATGAAGAAGAAGAGCTGGATTTATACCCTACCCTTCACTCAGAGTCTCAGGGCAGTTTACAATCTCCTTTCCCTTTCCTTCCCCACAACAGACACCCTGTGAGGTCGGTGGGGCTGAGAGAACTCTTTTGAGGACTGCTGTTGAGAGAACAGCTCTGAGAGAACTTGTGACTGACCCAAGGTCACACCAGCAGCTGCATGTGGCGGAGTGGGGAGGGAATCAAACCCGGTTCTCCAGATTAGAGTCTGCCGCTCTTAACCACTACACTAAACTGGCTTTATTTGGTTGGGGACCTCTTAGATACAAGAGCCCATCCCGGCCAAAGCTTTTGTGAGTCCGATCTTAATTCCTCAGATTTGCTGCAGCAGAAATCCCTTTTGCATTCGGTCCTTCCCTCACTGTTAATTAACTGTTTTATTCATGTTCTTTATAATGTGCGACTACTACTATTAATTTTATTTTCGTTATGCATAATTACTGGTAATAAATCAATAGGGTTTAAAAAAGAGAGAGGCGGGTACAAAACAATACCCCATAAAAAGGGTTATTGTTTAATTCAGGGCCAGTTCCCAGCTGCTGTTAAGTCGGCAAAATAGTATTATCATAAACAAAGGATAAGCAGATACAGTTGGAAGTTACAGAGGTATAATGGAACTAATTATACATACGTAAGGGATGCACAAGACCCTATAGGGAGGAAGGAATTAAGCCTGGGGCCCTGCCCTAGATGGCCAAGACAGGCTCGACCTCATCAGTTCTCAGAAACTAAGCAGGGTCAGCCCTCAGAACTTGGATGGGAGATCACCCAGGAAGTCTATGGCTGCTATGCCTTGAAAACACTAAAGATAAAGGTTTCTCTTGCTCGAAATCCAGTCGAATCTGACTCTAGGGGGTGGTGCTCACCTCAGTTTCCAAGCCGAAGAACCAGCGCTGTCCAAAGATGTTTCTGTGGTCATGTGGCTGATATGACTAAATGCCAAGGCGCACAGAACGCTGTTACATTCCCACCGCAGTGGTACCTATTTATCTACTTGCAATTTCTTGCTTTCGAACTGCTAGGGTGGCAGGCGCTGGGACCAGAGACAGGAGCTCACTCCGTCATGCAGCACTTGGGTCTCGAACGGCTGAACTGCTGACCTTCCAGTCTGCAGTTCAGCATCTTCACCACTTGAGCCACTGCAGCCCCTTAAAAAATTAGGGATGCGGTGCTCATCTCCGTTTCCAAGCCGAAGAGCCAGCGCTGTCCGAAGACGTTTCCGTGGTCATGTGGCTGGCATGACTAGACACTGAGGCGCACAGAACGCTGTTACCTTCCCACCGCAGTGGTACCTATTTATCTACTTGCAATTTCTTGCTTTCAGACTGCGAGGGTGGCAGGAGCTCCATCACACAGCACTCGGGTCTCAAACTGCTGAACTACCGACCTTCCAGTCCTCAGCTCAGTGTCTTAACCTCTGAGCTACCATGGCCCCTCTTTGAAAACCCTACAGGTCACCATAAGACATCTGCAACTTGACTGCCCTCTCTACCATTAAGCACTGGAGGTTACATTGTCTTGAATTTGTTAACAGATTCTAATTCAACAATTTCATGTTGGACTCTCCCTTTGAAGCGCTGGCTTAGGAGAATAATGCCTTTTAGATCAGCAACTGAAGACAGAAGACCGAAATATTTCCCCACTGTTTTCTGTGACCACTCCAATTCCTGATATTAGAGTTGTGCACATTTAGTCTTTTGCACAAGGACTCTTCTGTTTGCCCAACATTGGGATCAGAAAGGTGTTGCTGGCACACGACAGCAGATATTACACTGGAAGGCAGGCAAGCAGATGAGCCCTGGATAGAAAGAGGTGATCTTGTCAGCTCCCGTGACCACACAAGGATGATGTTGGCATCTGGGTTTGTTGGAGATCCTGGTGCCCGAATGTGTGCCTCTGTTGGGTCATCCACTGCTGTTAAGTGAGAAGTTGTTTTAGGATCGATGGCTGTGAGCAGTTCTTTCACCATGAGACTTCTGCTGAGTTCTAACAATTCCCCGTTTGGTGTAGTGGTTAGGAGGGCAGACTGTAATCTGGGAGAATGGGGTCTGATTCCCCACTCCTCCACATGCAGCTGCTGGTGTGACCTTGGGTCTGTCACAAGTTCTTTCAGAACTGTTCTCTCAAGAGCAGTCCTCCAAAGAGCTCTCTCAGCCCCGCTTACCTCACAGGGTGTCTGTTGTGGGGAGGGGAAGGGAGAGGCGATTGTAAGCCGCTCCGAGACTCAGGGTGAAGGGCGGAGTATAAATCCAATCTCTTCCTCCTCCTCTCCTCCTCCTCCTCCTCCTCCTCCTCCTTCTTCTTCCTCCACGTCCTCCTCAGTTAGGGATTTGTGAATATCTCCCAGAGAATCGCTGCAGACCTAACAACACCAGGCACTCCATCTCAGGTCCATTCACTCGTTCATCTTCCAGCATTATATATGCCATCAAACGTCAGCAATGCCCTTCCATTCTCTACATCGGACAATCAGGTCCATCCTCACACAAAAGAATAAATGGACATAGATCTGACTTTGAAAACCGCAACACTCAAAACCCAGTGGGAGAACATTTTAATCTTCCAGCACATTCCAGCGCTGACCTAAGAGTGGCAGTCCTCAAACAGAGAAGCTTCAAGGGGAGATCACAATGTGAGAGCGTTGAATTGGAATTCATTCACAAGTTCAGAACAATGGACCCTACCAGAGCTGAAGAGGGACATTGGGTTCTTATCTCACTTTGTTGTTGTTGTTCAGTCGCACGGTCGAGTCCGACTCTTCGCGACCCCATGGACCACCTCACGACAGGCCCTCCTGTCTTCCTTCATGCTCCGGAGTTTGCTCAATTTCATGTTGGCTGCATTGATAACACTGTCTGGCCATCTCATCCTTTGCCGCCCCCTTCCTCTTTGACCTTCAGTCTTTCCCAGCATCAGGGTCTTCTCCAGGGAGTGCTCCCTTCTCATTTGGGGGCCAAAGTATTTGAGCTTCAGCTTCAGGATCTGGCCTTCCAGGGACACAGTCAGGGTGGATTTCTTTTAGGAATGACTGATTTGATCTCCTTGCAGTCCAAGGGACTCTCAAGAGTTTTCTCCAGCACCATAATTCGAAAGCATCCGTTCTTTGGCGCTCAGCCTTCCTTATAGTCCAACTCTTGCAGCCATACATTTCACTACAGAAATTTTCGGCTCCCGGGCGTATTTTCCCTACTGTGATCAAGCTGATAACCATATGCATTGTAGAAGAAGAGAAGAAGAAGAGATTGGATTTATACCCCGCCCTTCACTCACTTGGAGTCTCAGAGCGGCTTACAAACTCCTTTCCCTTCCCCTCCCCACAACAGACACCCTGTGAGGTAGGTGGGGCTGAGAGATCTCTGAGACAACTGTCCTTGAGGGAACAGCTTGTACAGAGCTATGGCTTGCCCAAGGTCATCCAGCAGGTGCAAGTGGAGGAGTGGGGAATCAAACCCGGTTCTCCCAGATTAGAGTCCGCGCACTTAACCACTACACCAAACTGATACCTTTGCATCTGCAGGTATTCTTTTCAACATCCCTCCCACCTTCTGACTGGAATAAAAGAACTCAGAGATTCTCCATTTTTACTCGTGTCTGAGGATGGCCAAGTTGACTCTTGAAAGCCTATGTTCCAAAAAATCTAGTTGTTTTACTGCTGAACAACCTTGAAGTTTGGAGAAGCAGGACCACCAGATGGCGCTGTAGATTAACATTTACACATGCGCTTCCAGGTGTTTTTGGAGCATGGCCATCTGGTTTTATTTTATAGCAGAATAAAGTCCAAGTCCAGTGGCGCCTTTAAGACTGACAAAGCTTCGTTCAGAGTATAAGCTTGGGCATGCACACTTCTTTAGATACACTGAAGTGGAAGCTACCAATGCATACATATAGGTAGAGGGGTGATGGACTGGTTCCATGAACAAAACTTTGTTGGTCTCAAAGTTGCCACTGGACACCTAGCCAACACAATCACTGGACCAAACAACATCAATGACACTATGTCAGGTTCATTCGCTTGCTCATCTTCCAACGTTGTATATGCCACTAAGTCAAAACCTACGCACTGCGGTCTGGGGCCCAACATCGGCTGGTTATACCAGGCCCCAGGGAAGCCAGGCTTGCTGTCACTAGGGGAAGAGCCTTTTTGGTGGCAGCCTCTTACTGGTGGAATGAGCTCCCGGAGGAGATCAGAGCCCTGTGGGACCTTGTGCAGTTCCGCAGGGCCTGTAAGACGGAGCTCTTCCGCCAGGGTTTCAAATAGGGGCTGCCTCCTTTTTTGCCTCCTTTTTGCCTTCCCTTTTTCCCTGTCTGACATCATGATCCCAGCCTAGGATCTGGACGTCTGCGAGTACCATCAGCGCTTCTAAGGAGGGAATGCTGGGTATTAGAATACGGCATCTTTTTGAGCCCTTTAATTTTGTAAATGTGAATTTATGTGAATTTTATCTGTTTTAAAGTATTTATTTGTGAGCCGCTCTGAGCCCGCTTGGCGGGGAGAGCGGCATATAAGCCCGATAAATAAATAAAGGATAAATGGACACAAATCTGGCATCGAGAGTCACAAAATTGAGAAACTTGTCGGAGAACATTTCAGCCTTCCAGGACACTCAGTGGGGGATCTCAAAATAGCTGTTTTATTGTGATGGAATTTCAGAAAAAGGAGAGATTGCTGAATTTCAAGTTATTACAACCAATGCTCCCTCTAAGTTGTGGAGTCTTGTGAGCAAAAATTCTACTTTGTGAGCTACTGGCATTAAAGTTGTGAGCGAGCGATCCTGCTGTTTCATAAATTAGTTTGCTCTGGAGCCATCTCTCCTGAGCTATGACAAAAGTCTTGTGAGCTGGAGGCTAAAGAACTATGAGCTAGCTCACACTAGCTCAGCTTAGAGGGAACACTGATTACAACACTCAGGACAATGGAACCCCCAGTTCTTGCATCTGTTTGTTAACTCGTTTACTAGCTGTATGCTCTTTTGCTGCAATTCACAGGTCTTACCAGCTGCTTTAATTCAATTTTAGCTGTACTTATCGCTCAGTTACTTATACATCTTGACTCCAATGACCCCGTCCAGGCAACCAACCCCCCCCCCCCCGCCCCGCAACTATATAATAAAGTTTGAGTTTGGGGGCACCTTGAAGACCAACAAAGTTTAATTCTCGGTATAAGCTTTTGTGTGCATGCACACTTCTTCAGATAACTGTGCATGCACACCAAAGATTATACCCAGAATTAAACTTTGTTGGTCTCAAAGGCGCCCCTGGACTCAAAGTTTGTTCCGTTGCTTCAAACCAACACGGCTCCCCACCAGAATCTCTCTACCATAGGTAAGGCTTGAGGAAGTATGCTAATTTGCTGCAATTCACAGGTTTTACCAACTGCTTTAATCCAATCTTAGCTATACTTATTGCTGAGTTACTTTTCTTTTTTTAAATTTATAGTTTTATTTCATTTTTGAAAAAATATACACTTCTACATCCGGTGCTTTCAAACAGTTACTACAATTAGGAACAACACACTTGTGTAACAGGTACATCAGAAAAATCTTCTGCATTTTCTTATTTCTTGCTTTATTTCATGTAGACTTCTATAAATGTCTGGTAGGGTGGAGACCGCACGGAACCTCCACATACCATACCATACTACAACTTATTTTGGTCTACGTATTTCTTCTTCAGATCTTCCCCTTTTAATCTTGTACTCTTCACATCTCCTATCTTTATGTTTGTTCCTTTGTAGTTTCTTGTTCCTTTCTCTACTATCTAGACACCTTGAATTCATATATTTTAAGTTTTCCCTCCACAAACAACCTTATTGTCGGCATAAATAGAAAGACATCAATATAACCATTACCAATACCCGTAACATAAATTTACCCTTTTTATGACGACAAATCATTTTGAGTCTTAACTACTATTTTTACATTTAACCATTTGTATACTTTCTTCCAATTTCTCCAGAATCTTTCCTTCGATTTATCACACCAAATCATACTTAACCTATCCATCTCAGCTATTTCCAGAAATTTATATTTAAGTTCACTTTCAGTTGGAGTTGCCTGTTTTCCATTTTTTCGCTACCAAAATTCTCGCTGCCGTCAAAATATATGTAAGTACGTATTTATTTATTTTAATAGTTTTCAGAAAAATATTTAATAAGAATATTGCTGGAATCAATGGTAACTCAAAATCCCATATCTCCTTAATAATGTTCTGCACTTTTCCCCAGAATTTTTGAATTTTCTTACAATTTCACCACATGTGGAAGAAAGTTCCTATGTTTGCTTTACACCTCCAACATCTATTCGAGACATTCGGGAAACATTTGGTGACTTTATCAGGCGACCAGTACCATCTGTACATCAGTTTGTAAATATTCTCTTTATAGGCAGTTGCTCTCATAAGTTTAGTTGCTGCCCATACTTCACACCATGCCTCTGTTTCTAAAGAGTGGCTACTCTTTATTGCTGAGTTACTGATGGGTGAAAGCATGGTGGGCATGGCTATCGGGTGAGGGGGCATGGCCTCAAAATGCCCCACCATAGCTACATGCCTGTTCCCATGTATCTGAGGAAGTGTGCATGCACACAGAAGCTTATACCCAGAATTAACCTTTGTTGGTCTTAAAGGTGCCGCTGGACTCAAACCTCGTTTTATTTTATGAAGAAGAATAAGCAAGGAGAGAGGGAGACGCATCATCAGCAGGGCAGTTCTAGCTCTGCTCCGAGCTGAATCGGGACCTTACATCTAGAGTCTGGCTTTGGCCCCTGGCGTTCTGGTCCATAAAAGCTGATGCTAGATTATTATTATTTTTGTTTAAGTTAGTTTTTTAGTTGTCACAAAACCTCTGGTCTCTTTATTTGTTTATTTGTGACAGTGTGTGTTTGTTCACAGCATTTTTGGCCCACTTTTCTTTGTGGCAAAAGGCGAAAGAAAGAAGAAGAAGAAGAAGAAGAAGAGATTGGATTTATACCCTGCCCTTCACTCACTTGAAGTCTCAGAGTGGCTTACAAACTCCTTTTCCCTTCCCCTCCCCACAACAGACATCCTGTGAGGTAGGTGGGGCTGAGAGAGCTCTTTCCCAAGCTGTCCTTGAGAGAACAGCTGGTACAGAGCTATGGCTTGCCCAAGGTCATCCAGCCAGGTGCAAGTGGAGGAGTGGGGAATCAAACCCGGTTCTCCCAGATTAGAGTCCGCGCACTTAACCACTACACCAAACTGGCTCTCAGAAAGGGGGGGGGGGGGACTCAACCCAACAAATAGCTGCAAACCGAGAGGGTCAAGCTAACAAAAGATTTATTATGAAAAATATAGACCTTTATTAGGGTGTACACATAAACAAAACAAAATTAAATTAAAAGAGACTGTCCAAATATCAGACATTTAGAACTAGGTTCGTTAAGAACTAATTGCAGTACATATCAAACTGATGGATAAAACCTTTGACCTAAGGACCATACGCGTTTCGGCCCCGATGGGCCTTCCTCAGTAGTCAATGTTCCTTATTATACAATGACACACATCCAAAAATACATGCATTCAGAATTTTGAGACCAGGTGTTGCTGTCTTGAATGCAATGTATTTGCTACAACTAGTAAAATGAGCCTGTGGTAGCTGGGCAAATTCTCCAAATTAGTCTGGTAACAAATGCCCCATTCGTCAGGATTTGTGCCACTTCCATCAAGTGAAATAGTCAATAGTTTATTGATGTGTACACCCGAAAAAATGTCTATATTGTTCATAATAATTCTTTTGTTAGCTTGACCCTCTCGGTTTGCAGCCACTTTTCTTTGTGACCAGAGGGGGAAAAAAAAGAAAATTAGGAGGGTTTAAAAATAACCCCAGGTGATGGGGCTCTAGTGTAACAGAATGGTTCAGCAGCAGGATTTTGATTGCATCACAAGTTTTCTTGCTGATCGTACACATTTTCATGTAGAAGTGTGCTCTGATTTCGGGTTCATCTATAGGTCAATCTGGCTACCCAAGGTTTCCCTTTTACCTCTAACAGCTATTTAAACAGTTACAGAAATGCCAGATTTATTGCTTCTTTACAGAGTTTAAGAATTAAATTTGGCCTTCTGATCTTGCTTGGAAAACGCAACGAGCGCCAGAGTTTTTTTTTCCCTGAGGGAACGTGCCGGAATAGAGTTCTGGAACCTCTTCAACAAAATCCTTTTTCAAAAAGTTTTTAAAAAGTTTTTTTTAAAGTTCATGAGTTTTCAGTATACAGATTGAAAACTTCATTTCCCTCTTGAGAGTTCCGACACTTCTTTTTCCGAAAGAAGCCCTGACAAACACATATCAGATGTATTCTTAAGATGCACCTGTTTGGTGTAGTGGTTAAGTGCACAGACTCTAATCTGGGAGAACCGGGTTTGATTCCTCACTCCTCCACTTGGAGCTGCTGGATGACCTTGGGCAAGCCATAGTTCCGTCAGAGATGTCCTTGAAAGGGTAGTTTCTGTCAGTGCTCTCTCAGCCCCGCCTGCCTCACAGAGTGCCTGTTCTGATGTCAGAATTATGTCCATTAATTCTTTGTCATGGGGACTAGCCTGTTTGTCCAATGGAGAGAGTAGGAGAAAATTGCTGATAAACTTCTCTCCTGCAGTGATAAACTACTTGGTCTGGAGACCGAGTCCGATGAGGAAAAGTTGAAGGAGCTCGATACGTTTAGCTTGGGGAGGAGACAACTGAGGGGTGATATGATAACCATCTTCAAGAACTTGAAGGGCTGTCATCTAGAGCAGGGGTGGGCAATTGTTTTGGCTCGGGGGCCACTTTGTGGGAGCGGAGGTTAGCGGAGGGCCGCACCTTTTAAAATGATTGCATTCATTAGTTAACTTTGCATTTCAGAAAAGGTATAAATTGTATCATAAAAATCAGTAAATATAAACTAAATAAAATAGTGGTAGTTTTATTCAATATATTTATTGTGCTAATTTCATATCATCTATAGCTGCAAGCATATTTAATTATAGAATCAGTTTAATGAGACAAATGTACCCTATCATACTTTTCTACAATTTTTTTGAAATCAGATTGCTTTTTGAGATTCTCATCACAGCCTGCAAGTTAATGTCTGTCAAAGAGCATCTATATTTACTCTTGTTGATCTTCATGCAAGAAAAACTTTGCTCACAAATATATGTAGACCCAAATATAGAGAACATTTTCCCAGCAAATTTCTTCATACATGGAAATTTTTTCAGCAGACAAAGATTTGTAAAAGTCAACTAATGTCACAGCATTAAACATTTCTTTCACAGTGTGATCTGACTGCATGTCAATAAATTCAAGCTGCAGCTCCTCAGGTGCTGTATCAATATCAGCAGTGATGGGATAAGAGAGCAAATTGAATTTAGGCTCAATTTTCTTGAAGTCCTGAAATCTTCTTGGCGGGCCGCAAAAAACTCTGTGGCGGGCCGCATGTGGTCCCCGGGCCGCAATTTGCCCACCCCTGATCTAGAGGATGGTGCGGAGTTGTTTTCTGTTGCCCCAGAAGGTTGGACTGGAACCAGTGGGTTGAAATGAAATGAAAAGAGTTTTCGGCTAAACATTAGGAAGAACTTCCAGACAGAGCGGTTTCTCAGGGGAACAGGCTTCCTCGGGAACTGGTGGGCTCTCCTTCTTTGGAAGTTTTTAAACAACAGAGGCTAGATGGCCATCTGACAACAATGCCGATTCTGTGAACTGAGGCAAATCAGTTCTTCAAAGTGTGAAGGCCTGTTTAAAGGTAATTAAATGAAGCATTTTTACTGGCTATGCCGGGGGCATTTTGAGCAGGAACGTGCCGGAACGCTGTTCTGGGAGTAACAAGCCCAGGAGCGGGCACATATGGTGATGCGCTGTGGGAAAAAGCAAAAGCATACCAATTTGGTCTGTATTTTCATGCTTGTTGTAGGGGAGCTTCCCTGCCAGAGCAAAGGAAACCTAAAGTGTCTTTAGTCAATGTGTCTTTAGTAAATCTGGCTCCCCAGCCCTGAGTTGGGAAATACCTGGAGATTTTGGGGGTGGAGCCTGAGCGGTGGGTGTTGCCTTCTGACACACTCCCTGTGATGTCAGGGGGTGTGGCATATGCAAATAAGTTATGCTAATGAGTTATGCTAATGAGCTCCTGCACCTCTTTTTCTATGAAATAACCCCTGGCTATCGGTAAGGAACGTGCAGGTGGACTACATGCAAACAACCTTAAGCTAAGAAAAATTCTTCTGAACATAATCAAGAATTCTTTCTGGTGCTCTTGAGACAGGTTGAGTTCTACTATTAAGCCACATTTATAGCAAACAAATTCAGGGGTAAAGGATAGCATGCTGGAAAGTCTTCCAAAAGAAGGGCAACTGCTCAGACAAGATGCTTCTGAAATGCAAAGAGCAGCTTTTATAAGTTCCTGGAAATACAGTAGACTCGGAACGCTGAATGACATGAGTGAAGACTCAACTGCTGGGAAGTAAAGTTATGAGGTTTCCATATTATAATTCACTTTACAGTATGCACATTCCCACAAGACTGAAAGACGATAGAGGCTGTAGCAAGCTGCAAGCTACTTTTAAACAAGGCTCTCAAAATCGGTTCACCACCCGCACGTCTTCTAGATCAGAGCAGTATTGATAGGGAAAGCTTCACGTTTCTGGGGAGAGGACATTTAGGGAGTTTGGCGGCTCAGTGTCGACAAAAAGTAGCCTCAACACAAAGGGTTAAGACCAGGGGAATTCGTGCCACTAGGAGGAGGAGATTGAATTTATACCCCATCTTTCACTACCCAAAGGAGTCTTAGGGTGGCTTACAAACTCCTGTCCCTTCCCCTCCCCACAACAGGCACCCTGTGAGGTAGGTGGGGCTGAGAGAGCTCTCTCGAGAACTGCCCTTGAAAGAGCAGCTCTGAGAGAACTTGTGACTGACCCAAGGTCACACTAGCAGCTGCATGTGGAGGAGAGGGGAATCAAACCCGGATCACCCAGATTAGAGTAACCACTACACCAAACCAGTGTTTTCCTCTGGTATGAGGAACATTCCCCCAAAGTCTTCTGGTGTAAGACTTTTATAAGCCTTGATAGAGTAAATTTTGAGAAGGGAATCAAGAAAGCAACCACAAAATGGCCACCGTGTGAGGTGGAGCCAGCCACAAAATGGCTGCCACGTGAGCTGGAGCCGCACAACCACAGAGGAAGCTCAAATATAGGGGATGTGGAATAATTTAAAAATACACTGGGTCTGCGGTCACACACACTACATAATCCACTTTCAATCCACGTTCCAACTTGATTTTGCCAGTTCACAATTGGAAAGTGCATTGCAAATGGATTGAAAGTGGATTGGTGTAGTGATTAAGTGTGCGGACTCTGATCTGGGAGAACCGGGTTTGATTCCCCACTCCTCCACTTGCACCTGCTGGATGACCTTGGGCAAGCCATAGCTCTGGCACAGCTGTTCTTGAAAAAGTGCAGTTTCTGTCAGAGGTCTCCCAACTCCGCCTACCTCACAGGGTATCTGTTGTGGGGAGGGGGAGGGAAAGGAGTTTGTAAGCCGCTCTGAGATTCCTTTGGGTAGTGAAGGGCGGGGTATAAATCCAATCTCTTCTTCTTCAAGAAGGAATTAGAGAAATATATGGAGCAGAGGTCCATCAGTGGCTATTAGCTACAAGGTAGAGACAGGAACTCTTGGTCTGGGGCAAGTGATGCTCTGTATTCTTGGTGCTTGTGGGGGGGCAACAGTGGGAGAGCTTCTAGTGTCCTGGCCAGTGTTCCCTCTAAGTTGAGTTAGTGTGAGCTAGCTCACAGTTATTTAGCCTCTGGCTCACAGATTTTTGTCTTAGCTCAGGAAGGATGGCTCCAGAGCAAACTAACTTATGCAACAGCCAAATCGCTCGCTCATAACTTTAATGCTTGTAGAATTTTGGCTTAGAGGACTCCACAGCTTAGTGGGAGCATTGACTCCTGGCCCCACTGCTGGACCTCCTGAGGGCACCTGGGATTTTTGGCCACTGTGTGATACAGAGTGTTGGACTGGAGAGGCCACTGGCCTGATCCAACGTTGGCTTTTCTTATGTTCTTATGTGAAGAAGAAGAAGAGGAGGAGGAGGAGGAGGAGGAGGAGGAGGAGGAGATTGGATTCAGCTACATCTGAGGGCTGCTGACCCTTCACAACTGGTTAAAAATCACATCCTGGAGCCCCTGAGCCCCCCCCCCGGGCCACTGTCCTGGAGAAGCCTTTTCAGGACCTGAGAGCCAGTCTGGTGTAGTGAGGAGCACGGACTCTAATCTGGGAGGGACCAGGTTTGATTCGGCTCTCCTCCACGTGCAGCTGCTGGGGTGACCTTGGGCCAGTCACAAGTTCCCTCAGAGCTGTTCTCTCAAGGGCAGTTCTCCGGAGAGCTCTTGCTGCCCCACCCACCTCCCAGGGTGTTTGTTGTGGGGAGGGGAAGGGACAGGAGATTGTAAGCTGCTCTGAGACTCCTTCGGGTAGTGAAGGGCAGGGTATAAATCAGTGCTCCCTCTAAGCTGAGTTGGTGTGAGCTAGCGCACAGTTTTTTTTAGGTTCCGGCTCACTCGTTTTTGTCTTAGCTCAGGAAGAGTGGCTCCAGAGGAAACTTTTTTCCACAGTAGCCAGATCGCTCTCTCACAACTTTAATGCCATTAACTCACAAAGTAGATGTTTTGCTCTCAGGACTCCACAGCTTAGAGCAGTGTTTTTCAACCTTTTTCGAGCTAAGGCACATTTCTTTCATTGAAAAAATCCCGCGGCACACCTGACAATATCTCACGGCACAGTGGTTGAAAAACACTGAAATACAAGAGAAATGGGTCATTAGTTGCCTCAGCTCAAGTATTAACTATGACAGTATTACAAATACACGTAATAGCCACTCAACTTGAAATCGTAAGTTCCAGATCCAAAGTGTAATGGCTCCTTCCCATAACATTGACCTGAGTTTCAGAAGAAATACAATGTGGATGTATTTTAATACTGCGATTCTGCTAAAGTTTTTCAAAGAGAGAGTTTAAACTCTTACTCTTATGTGAACGGCATTCCGCTGACCATAAGTGATTTGAAGAGAAGCACAGTACACCCATTCTTCGCTGAGGAACAGTTACTGATTTGAACCCCACCCTGACAGAAACAGCTAGCTGTTACCATCAAACATATTCATGTTTACTGGAATGTCTTGGTGCAAATCACCCTACCTCAGGCCGGCCACAGAGCGTGCGAGCGGAATCAGCGAGACCGCGCCACTGTTCTTTCTCGCATGCGCAAACGCGTCCCGGAAGGTCAGCCCGGAAGGCACATTTCTTTCATTGAAAAAATCCAGCGGCACACCTGACAGTATGTCGCGGCACACCAGTGTGCCACGGCACAGTGGTTGAATGTTGTGTACTAGTCACGAAATAGTGACTAGTCAAACACTAGTCAGAAAAACACTGGCTTAGAGGGAGTATATAAATCCAATCTCCTCCTCCTCCTCTTCTTCTTCTTCCAACTCCTCTCCTTCTTTTTCCACCTCCTCCTCCTTTTCTTCTTCTTCCTCCTCCTAAACTGGTGCCAACCTGACAAAGGCCCTTCTCTGCTGTGGCCCCCACCTGGTGGAAGGAGCTCCCAAGGAGGTCAGGAAGGCCACCTTCTTCTGCCTTTCCACAAATGGTGCAAAGCTGAAAGATTCAGGAGGGCTTTTCCACTGAGGCAACAGAGTCACACTGTTCTTAATGCTTCACAAAGTTGCTTGGATAAATTATTAGGGACTTTGGCCAGTGCTACCGTGTAGATCTTGCTCAACCTAGGCTCCTGCTATGGAATTTTGAATCATTTAATGTGTCATGTTAATAGTTACGCTTTGCTTCTGTTCCGTTGTTTCGATTTCTGGCTGGTTCGAGGACCCTAATCCCATCGCATTGTTCACAGAACGTCCCATTTCCTCCATTGTATTGACTCCCTATGTGTAATCCGCCTTACGTCCAAGTTTGCCCAGTGGGCTATAGATAATGGAAAATCAAATAAATAAAAATAAAAACCCTTGCCCATGTAGCATCCAGCGTTACCATTTCCTGCCGACGTCAAAAAGCAGTGTGTTTCTGCTTACATATATTCAGAGAGATCAAATCTAGTTTAATTCAAAGCTGCCATATCTTTCTCTTTCTCTCCCCCTCCCTCCCTCCCTCCCTCCCTTCACAGTTCCACCCAAAATATAGACCCCAAGGACTACACTGTGTATCATCACACCTGGTCTACAGATATCCCCCCCAAACCTTTCAAAATAGACACTGTAGCAGCAGATAACAACAGATCTGTTTGACCTCCTAATTTCCAACCGCTACTAAAGGCCATTTCGACAAAAGCCATTTAGTCTGGGAATGGCACGATTTCTTTGTTCCATTTTAACAGGAACATTCAGGCAACAGAATTACAGCTCGTTTCAGTCAGCTGTCTCCTCTGTTGGCCTCCTGCTTTCCCCCCCAATCTGATTGGCGGTGATTTTTTTTTTTTTGGCAGATTCATTGTCTTTTGTGTTTACGTGAATGATGTACAGTACAGCAAGTGACACTGGAATAGTAGTGAACAATATTTCAGGAGGCTTGTGTGATTTTTACTGGTACATGGTATGTCTGTTTTAAAAAAAAAATGGACTGAGAAATAGCCTTTTCTTTTCCTTTGCTTGATACATGACCACATTTCCATTTGTTAATGTGCACGACGCGGGCTGATGCTAAAATGACTGATAATTAAGAAATCTGCACTTGTCTGTCTCTTATTAGGTGGGTGGAATTTCAAGTTGTCCAAGATAATTAAACATTGCAATGGTTGTGTCAGACTTCCAGCACTAGGTATTTGACTGATGGAGTGCTGCTGAGGTTTCTTTGAAATAAATGTTGTTAGTCATTCAGGTGCCACTGGGTTTTTGTTTTAGTCGGCCGCTGTCCTTTCAAAATGTTGCTCCTTCCCTTGTGCTTCCAGATTAATTAATCACAATCCCGAGGCTGGATATTACTGGCTATAAATCCACAGAATTATAAATTTGGGTCCCACCCTTGTTCATTCTCCCTGCCAACCCCGTACTTCCCTGTGTTCACTATATCTAACAAAACCATAATTTAAATACCAAATGAGCAATTCTGCCTTCTGCCAAAAGAGCTGGAAGCGATGGCAGATGAAGCCATGAAAAGACTAAGAAGAAGAAGAAGAGATTGGATTTATATCTCGCCCTTCACTCACTTGGGCTGAGGACAGACTGGCAATCTAAAGCGGGGCAGGCACGCTTCGCAAACGGAAGAAAGGAGCACGTTCAGACATGCGCATCTGTCCCTCGGCTCCGTTGCGTACTTACCCGTCTCCCAGTTGCTTTCCTTTCGCTTTAACAGGACACCGGTTTTTCCCGGTGTTCAGGGGCCTTCCTCCGCATGCCTCCCGCTTCCAAACAGTGTGAACTGGAAGAAGCGGGAGGCATCCGGAGGAAGTGTGAACGCACCGGCAAAAAGTTATGCGCATATGCGCATGTGCGCACATGCGAAACACATCAACGGAAAACAAACAAAAAAAGCAGCGGCAAGCACAAGCCGCGCACGCTGGCTACACGGCAGTCTGAATGCTCCGTGGCAGTCTGAACGCTCCGTATTGCCGCTGATCCGCATTGCTCTGGCCAGTGTGAACGGCCAGCTCCATGGGTTTTTCCCCCCGCTCCAGTTCCCTCCGCTTTGCCTCCGCTTTAGATTGGCAGTCTGTCCTCGGCCTGGGAGTCTCAGAGTGGCTGACAAACTCCTTTCCCTTCCCTCCCCACAACAGACACCCTGTGAGGTAGGTGGGGCTGAGAGAGTGCTGAGACAACTGTCCTTGAGAGAACAGCTGTGCCAGAGCTATGGCTTGCCCAAGGTCATCCAGCCAGGTACAAGTGGAGGAGTGGGAAATCAAACCCGGTTCTCCCAGATTAGAGTCCGCGCACTTAACCACTACACCAAACTGTCTCTCTCTGTCCTGTCTTGTGATCTGTTGCCAAAATTTGATTTCTAACCGGTGTCATATCCCATCTTTCTCCCCAACGAGGACTCAAAGCGGCTGACATTTGATTTATTTGACTTAGGCCCGTTCTACACTCCCCTTTTAATCCATGTTCACCACGGTGTCCTCCAAGCAATTTGGCACTAAAATTAAATTCAACCTTCTTTTTAGTCCAGGTTCATCCCCCCCCCCCCCAATTCTGCCCTAAATTTGAGTTCAGCCTTCTTTTTATTCTGGGTTTCCCCCATTCTGTTTTTTAAAATAATTTTTTTGTTATGTTTTTATAAAAGAAAAGGAAAAGGAAAAAAACAAGAAAAAGAGTTAGAGTTAGTTCATTTTTTAAAATGTTCTTCCAACCATTTATAAAACCTTACCCAGTTATTTTCAAAGATTTCCTCTCTTTTATCTGCTAATTTCAATGTTAAATTGTCCATTTCTGCAGTCTCCAATAGTTTACATATTATTTCCTCCTTAGAAGGAGCTTCTTCTCCTTTCCAGTACTTTGCGTAAAGAATTCTAGTAGCAGTTATTACATGGATAATCAGATATTTGTCTAATTTGTTAAAAGTTTCTGGAATCATATTCAACAACAACAACAAAATTTCTGGTACAAATGATATAGTCAAATGCAGGGGTCCTTTCGTAAAAAAAGAGGTGCAGGAGCTCATTAGCATAACTAATTTGCATATGCCACACACCTGACATCACCGGAAGTGATGACGTCATCGGCAGTGTGTCAGAAGGCAAGGAGGGAGGGAGGGGGAAGGAAGGAAAGGAAAGGAACAGGAAGGAAGGTAGGTAGGTAGGTGGGAGAGAGAGAGAGAAGGAAGGAAGGAAGGAAGGACAGGGGAAGGGGGGAAGGAAGGAAGAAAGGAACAGGAAGGTAGGTAGGTAAGTGGGGGGGAGAGAGAGAAGGAAGGAAGGAAGGGGGAAAGGAAGGAACAGGAAGGTAGGTAGGTAGGTGGGGGGAGAGAGAGAGAGAAAAGGAAGGAAGGACCAGGAAGGTAGGAAGGTAGGTGGGGGGGAGAGAGAGAAGGAAGAAAGGAAGGGGGAAAGGGAGGAACAGGAAGGTAGGTAGGTGGGGGGAGAGAGAGAAGATAGGAAGGAAGGGAGAGGGGAAGGAAGGGGGAAAGGAAGGAACAGGAAGGTAGGTAGGTAGGTAGGTAGGTGGGGGGAGAGAGAGAAGGAAGGAAGGAAGGAAGGAAGGGGGGAGAGAGGGAGGAAGGAAGGAAGGGAGAGGGGAAGGATGGGAAAGGAAGAAGCAGTGAGAGGGGGGAGGGAGCAGTGGGAGGGGGGAGGTTTCTTTTTCCCGGGGGCCGGTGGAGCGCCGCCGGCCCCGGGACAATTGAAGGGGGGGGAAGGGAAGCGGCTTCCCGGGGCCTGCGGCGCTCTGCCGCAGCCCTGGGAGCTGTGGGAGGGGGGAGGTTTCTTCTTCCCGGGGCTGGCGGAGCGCCACCGGCCCCGTGACAATTGAAGGGGGGGGAGGGAAGAGGCTTCCCGGGGCCTGCGGCGCTCTGCCGCAGCCCCGGGAAGCATTGACGGGGGACGACGGCGGGGGGCGGGGCTTTGTTAAGTGCCCGCCCCCCCGCTGCATCTCTCCCGGAGCGGCGCTCCGGCGCGCCCCGGCCCCAACGGAGCCCTGGTCAAATGCAACATATTTTGCAACATTTCATGATCCAGGTCCAATATTTTTTTTACACATTTACACGTCCACCATATGTGAAAAAAGGAACCAACAGTTGCACTTCCAACATTCGTTCGACTTATTTGGCTACCCCTTTGCTAAATTCTCAGGCGTCATCTACCACCTCTAAAACATCTTATAAATATGCTCTTTAAATGCCATACGTTTTGTAAATTCTATATTTGTTTTCCATACCCTCAACCATTGCTCTAGTCCAGGGGTGGGCAAACTTGCTCAGCGTAAGAGCCGCAGAGAATAAACATCAGATGTTTGAGAGCCGCAAGACATGAACAAATACTACCTGCTTTTATTGGACAATAAGCAGATTTGCTTTTTATTAACATTAAATGAGACTGCCAAAAATAATAACAAAAGGGGTAAAAGCAGATACTGATAATGATATTAATTTGTCCAATGATATTTGTTTGCTAATGATATTTAGCTTCCCCAGCCGCCCTGCCGGGAGCCACATAACACATGTGAAAGAGCCGCATGCGGCTCCCGAGCCACAGTTTGCCCACCCCTGCTCTAGTTGAATATTCTCCCCCATTCTGCACAATATACCCTCCCTTCAGTGGTCAGCCGGGTTTCAGCCTGCTGTTGCCCCTGGTTATTTGGATGCTGTTTTGCTCTAGAACACTGAGAAAATCCAGAGTGGCAGGCAAATGAACCTTTGAGAGCCAGTTTGGTGTCGTGGTTAAGTGCGCGGACTCTAATCTGGGAGAACCGGGTTTGATTCCCCACTCTTCCACTTGCACCTGGCTGGATGGCCTTGGGCAAGCCATAGCTCTGTACCAGCTGTTCCCTCAAGGACAGCTTGGGAAAGAGCTCTCTCAGCCCTGCCTACCTCACAGGGTGTCTGTTGTGGGGAGGGGAAGGGAAAAGGAGTTTGTCAGCCGCTCTGAGACTTCCTTGGGGAGTGGAGGGCGGGGTATAAATCCAATCTCTTCTCCTCTTCTTCTTCTTTGTCTCTTTCCTTTCTTTTGCAAATAACAACTACAACAGTTAACTGCTAAGGAGCATTTTCTGGCACAAATTGAATGCTATATTTAAATAACTGCAAAATGGCTATTGCTCTTTCTTCTTTCTTTCTGTGTGAACCAGCCACAACTACCAAGTCACCCACATTAGCCGGTAAGAACTTTGGGGCACAATTAAAGGCTATATTAACTTTGCAGTTGACATCTTAACACCCTCCTTATTTCTTCTGGTTGTTGTAATATTTCTGTTCTTCTGTTCTTCCTTCATTTAATAAACATTTAGTTTTTTATGTTTCCGTTCTACCAGGAAAGGAGGTTTTTGTTCTTCTCTGCAGGGGTCATTTCGTAGAAAAAGAGGTGCAGGAGCTCATTAGCATAACTCATTAACATAACTTATTTGCATATACTACACCACCTGACATCACTGGAAGTATGTCAGAAGGCAAGAAACAAAAGAGAGAGAGAGAGAAGAAAGAGAGAAAGAAAGAAAGGAGAAAGAAAGAAGAGAGAGAGAGAAAGGAAGGAAGGAAGGAAGGAAGGAAGGAAGGAAGGAAGGAAGGAAGGAAGGAAGGAAGGAAGGAAGGAAGAAAGAAAGAAAGAAAGAAAGAAAGAAAGAAAGAAAGAAAGAAAGAAAGAGCTGGCAGAGAGGGGACAGCTACTAATCCAAGCCTCAGAAATACCCCTATTCTGGGAGGACAGCTTCATCGATGGCTGAAGCCTTCAGAAGGCTGGTCAGAGGAACAAGGACCTTTCCAGGGGACGGGGTTGTTTTGCTGCAGCCAGGACACAAGCAGGCATTCCCCCACGGGGAGGGGGGGCGGGCACCAACTCCCGGAGCTGCGCTCCCCTGAGCTCCTGCTCGAAATGACCCCTGCTTCTCTGCAATAGAATGCTAGCTATTAGCTCTGGACATTGCATTTTCAACAAGAATGCAGGATACTTATGCAAAAATGTATGGTGATAAAAATAGACAATATACAAATAGACAATGGAGGAGGTCATGAAACAGATATAACAAAGATGTACACGGAGACCCCAAATTTGTATGTATCTGTGTTTGTTTGTCTTTGTTTGAATGATATAAAAAATAAACATTCTTTATAAAAAAGAAAGAAAGAAAAGAAATAAGCAGTTTCTTGCTCAATTCAAAGCAATGTTTCTAGGCTGAGGCCTAGGAAAAGATGGATCACTCAAGTTGCTAGTAGCTTCAAAGACTCTGATGGGGGGGGGCTGTGTTCCCTCTAAGCTGAGTGAGTGTGAGCCAGCTCACAGTTTTTTAGCCTCCAGCTCACACAGCTTAGAGGGAGCATTGGGAGGTAACCCAGCTGTGGGTCACACCAATCGGCTGGTATCTTCAAGGACACAGAACTGAGATGGGTGCATTCCATCGTGCCTGGATTCAAGGGTGGGAGAAGGGGTTTGTTCCACTCGGAGTGTTCAGTTCACATGGTCAGTGATGGTCAAGTGATGTCATTTGTTATACCGTTGGTTGGCTAACTAGAATCAGGCCAGTGCAGGGCTTTGGGCAAAAAGGAAAGGTTTTTCATTCAAGTTCTGCCCTCTTCTGGGATAACACCTGACTTCGCGACACTTCTCGTTTTGAGCGGGTCTTACCGACCGGAAACATTAAAGAGCGCTTTCACACCACACTGAACGACGCACTAAATAACACTTTGAGTCCACTTTCACGGCACTTTATGGTGTGAAATGACAAAATCCACTTGCAAACAGTCGCTGAAGGGGATTGAAACTGGATTATTTCATTTGTGTGAAAGGGTGTGTTCAGACGGGCAGCTAATCCCTGTATTGGCTCAGCTGTAATTTGAGCTAGATCTTTTTGATCCAGCATTGCATGACCAGACAGATCGCCCGTGAAGCGCTTTACCGTGCGTGACTCCCGTGGTGGATTGTCTAGATGGCATCCACCGTAAGGTGCAGAAAATAAAGAAGAAGTGAAGCGTTGGTTTGCTCTTAACAAACATTGAACTGTATCGAGAGGCTGAGACCTTTCCATGCTATAGGACGACTCCTGAGGAAGACGGGGATGAAATGAGCTTATATCCGGGTGCTCATTGAGCATGAGGGACTTCCCTTGTAATGCTGTAAACTTTTATTGAGTGTATAATGAACTGTTCCTTGTAATCTTGTAAGTTTGATTTAAAAATATAAAATGTTCGTGTCACAGTGTTTGTTAATTTGTTGCATTCCCCCCCCCCCCCCCAAATCACCAGGGATTTCCCAACCCAGTGCTGGTAACGTTAAACAAACCATGAATAGGATCAACCCAATCAACAATGCCGCAGGGTTTGGATTGCCGAAACCTGAAACGGAGCAGAACTCTGAAACAGAGCTGGCACGAAGGAGAAGCGGACAATCACGACATGTTACATGATACAGACATTACGTAGCGGGGGCCTACTAACAGTGACAGACTGAACACAATACTATAATCCTTACTGCTTTACACAGAGAGAGAATAAAATGTGGAATTCACTGCCAGAGGATGTTATAATGGCCACCAGAATCAACGGCTTTAAATAGGACCATGGAGGTGAAGTCTTTCAATGGCTACTAGTCATGGTGGCTGAAGGGAACCCTCCACATTCAGAGGCACTAGACCCCTGAATTCCAGAGCCAGGAGACAACATCAGGGGATGGACCCTGTGTGAGACAGGATGCTGGACTAGATTGACCCTCACTGGCCTGATCCAGCAGGGCTCTTCTGAGGTTCTTCTCAGGGGAAGGCCTCGGCCTCTCTGCCCTGCTGTTGGCCCTCCAGAGGAACTGGTTGGCCCCTGTGTGAGACAGGATGCTGGACTAGATGGACCCTCACTGGCCTGATCCAGCAGGGCTCTTCTGATGGTCTTCTTAGGGGAAGGCCTCAGCCTCTCTGCCCTCTTGCTGGCCCTCCAGAGGAACTGGTTGGCCCCTGTGTGAGACGGGAGGCTGGGCTAGATGGACCTTCACTGGCCTGATCCAGCAGGGCTCTTCTGATGTTCTTCTCAGGGGACGGCCTCTATGACCTGTTGTGAGGCCCTGCAAAGGGATCTGTCAAGGATGGGCGAGTGGGTGTCAACCTTGTAAATGCGGTTCAGTGTGGCCAAGGGCAAAGTGATGCACATTGGAGCCAAAAATCCTAACTATAAAGACACGTTGATGGGGTCTGAACTGGCAGAGACTGATCAGGAGAGAGATCTTGGAGTCATAGTAGATAACTCAATGAAAACGTCAAGACAGTGTGTGACTGTAATAAAAAAAGGTCAGTGCTATGCTGGGGGTTATAAGGAAGGGAACTGAAAACAGATCAGCCAGTATCATAATGCCCCTGTATAAATTGATGGTGCAACCTCATTTGGAGTAATGTGTACAGTTCTGGTCGCCACACCTCAAAAAAGATATTCTAGAATTAGAAAATGTGCTGAGGAGGGCAACTAGAATGATCAAAGGGTCGGGACACTTTCCCCATGAAGAAAGGTTGAAGCCCTTGGGGCTGTTTAGCTTGGAGGAACGACGGCTGAGGGGTGACACGATCGAGGTTTATAAGATTATGCATGGGATAGAGCAGGTCGAAAAAGAAGTCCTTTTCTCCCTTTCTCACAATACAAGAACTCGTGGGCACTCCACGGAAATTGCTGAGCAGTTGGGTTAGAACGGATAAAAGGAAGTCCTTCTTCCCCCAAAGAGTGATTAACACGTGGAATTCACTGCCACAGGAGGGGGTGGCGGCTACAAGCATGGACGGCTTCAAGAGGGAATTGGAGAAACATCTGGAGCAGAGGTCCACCAGGTGGCCTTGAGCGGTCTGAGACCTGTGTATCTCCGGGACCACCCCTCAAAGAGCGTTACACTCTGCCGAGAACAAACTACTGACGGTCCCCGCCCCAAAAGACATCCGTCTGTCATCGACCACAGCCTGGGCCTTTTCAGACCTGGACCCTGCCTGGTAGAACTCTCAGCCAAATCACGTCTGGGACCTGATGTAGTTCTGCAGGGCTTGTAAGGCTGAGATGTTCCACCAGGCCTTCGGGTGAGGATGGCAATGGGTACCATATTTACTGGCACTGTCTCCCCTCCCTCTCCAGTTTGGTGTAGTGGTTAAGAGCACGGACTGTGATCTGGGAGAACTGGGTTTGATTGCTCCCCATGCCAGCTGCCGGTGTGACCTTGGGTCAGTCACAAAGTTCTCTCAGAGCTGTTTTCTCAAGAGCAGTCCTGAAAAGAAGAAGAAGAAGAAGAAGAGATTGGATTTATACCCCGCCCTTCACTCACTTGGAGTCTCAGAGCGGCTTACAAACCCCTTTCCCTTCCCCTCCCCACAACAGACACCCTGTGAGGTGGGTGGGGCTGAGAGAGCTCTTTCCCAAGCTGTTCTTGAGAGAACAGCTGGTACAGAGCTATGGCTTGCCCAAGGTCATTCAGCAGGTGCAAGTGGAGGAGTGGGGAATCAAACCCGGTTCTCCCAGATTAGAGTCCGCGCACTTAACCACTACACCAAACTGGCTCTACACCAAAGAGCTCTCTCAGCCCCACCTACCTCACAGGGTATCTGTTGTGGGGTGGGGAAGGGAAAGGAGTTTGTAAGCTGCTCTGAGACTCCCCTCCCAGCTATGCTTCCTCTTTTGATAGGAGGCGATAACTCAGGAATCTGATAACGCCATTGTCTTTATTTAGATTATGTCATTGTTGAAACTGTTTTTATTGGAACTGTTTACCTGTCTTTATCTTGATGTACTGCCGATGGTGACGGCAGCCATGAAATTAAAAGACGCCTGCTCTTTGGAAGAAAAGTGATGGCAAACCTAGACAGTATAACAAAAAGTAGAGACATCACCCTGCCAACAAAAGTCTGTACGGTCAAAGCCATGGTATTCCCAGAAGTGATGTATGGCTGCGAGAGTTGGACTACAAGGAAGGCCAAGATTCTTTTGAGTTATGGTGCTGGAGAAGACTCCTGAGGGTCCCTTGGACTGCAAGGAGATCAGATCAGTCAATCCTGAAAGAAATCAACCCTGACTGTTCCCTGGAAGGCCAGATCCTGAAGCTGAAGCTCAGATACTTTGGCCACCAGATGAGAAGGGAGCACTCCCTGGAGAAGACCCTGAGGCTGGGAAAGACTGAAGGTCAAAGAGGAAGGGGACGGCAAAGGTTGAGATGGTTGGACAGTGTCATCGATGCAACAATCATGAAATTAAGCAAACTCCAGAACACGACAAAAGACAGGATGGCTTGGCGTGATGTGGTCCATGGGGTCGCGAAGAGTCAGACTCGACTGTGTGACTGAACAACAACAAAATTCACGATTGTTGTACATCGCTCAGAGCCCTGAATGTTCAGGGATGCCGCGCTCCACAAATCGAAAGTAAAAATAAGTAAAATAAATAAAGCCCTCCGATTGGCTGTTGGAGCTTTGATTGGCGGTGCAGATTTTTTTTCCAAGCGTTGCTTTGGGAGCTGTGTAACTGAAGGTTAGCTGCAGCAGCCATTTTGTGGTTGGCTCCGCCTCTTATGGCAGCCATTTTGTGGTAGGCCTTTTGAGGTTGTGCCCACCACGCTGCGCCAGAGTTCCAAAGGTGTTTGAGGGTCAAACCCCTGCCCTAACCGTTACACTACACAGGCTGTGATAGATCAGGGGCGTTTGTCGAACTCCCTTTGCTTTGTCTCAGACTGGATATTTTCTGCTCTTCCCGTTTGTTCGATACGCCTTTGCCTAGCTTCTCGCGAGTAAACCTCGGCTTCCACTGCAAATAGCAGGTGGATTTTCCAGTTCTTTTCACTTTGGGCACTGAATTCCCATGAAGCTGGCACCCAGCTTTGAGAATATCGCTTGCAGACCCAACCCAGACCAGAATGTTCCAGTTCGCTTCCTTTGGGGCACTGCAAGTCCCAGGGTAGCCCGATCCCATCAGATCTCGGAAGCTAAGCTTGTATTTGGGAGGGCAACCTCCAAGGAATACCAGGGTTATGATGCAGAGGCAGGCAATGGCAAACCACCCCTGAAACGTCTCTTGCCTTAAAAAACAAGTCTCGCTCGCCCGACAGTTTGGTGTAGTGGTTAAGTGAGCGGACTCTAACCTAGGAGAGCCAGGTTTGATTCCCCACTCCTTCACTTGCAGCTGCTGGATGACCTTGGGCAAGCCGTAATTCTCTCAGAGTTGTTCTCTCAAGGGCATTTCTCAGAGAGCTCTCTCTCAGGCCCACCTACCTCACAGGGTGTCCGTTGTGGGGAGGGGAAGGGAAAGGAGTTTGTAAGCCACTCTGAGACTCCTTTGGGTAGTGAAGGGCGGGGTATGAATCCAATCTCTTCTCTTCTTCCAGTGATGCGCAACATTAAAAGATCTAGAACTTCTGGCTGCCAGTCAATCCTAGGATCTCCTGGCTATACGACACTCACTGCCACACAGTAACCGTGAATAATTATTATTATTACTGCAAGTCCCACCATGGTCCTGAAACCGGTGGCCAGTTTTGCAATGCCAAGCATTCTTTTCTGATGAGTTACAGCTGCCCGAAACAACCACAGCTTCTGATGCAAAATGCATGCCAGGGCAGGGTGGGCGTGGCGGTTCTGGAAATCACACAAGCCGGGATCTTCCCGTTCCCTTAATGTCTGACAACTCCAGCTTCTGCAAAGAAGCCAGGCCAGGTTGTCGCAAGTCCTTTTGTTTTTGGCACTTTATTTGCATTGGACGACGCTTGACTCGAAGAGGATCAGGCGACAGAGAAGAACTTCAGATTACCAGACTGTTCCAGTCAACGCTGAGGAAACATTTCTTGATGTTTATTCTTATGTGAATGTACAGAGTGTACAGAAACGTATTAATCTATATATCTAATAGCCAAGGCGGCCCCTGCGGGCGGATATCTAAATCCGCACATTGGTGGCACCTAGGGGGCAAAGAGATTTTCCTGCACACTTCGGGGACTCCCCAGGTGTGCAGAAGAATCTGAAAAGTTAAAAAAAATTTATTCGGGGGATACTTAAATTCCCCCCCCCCCCAAAGTAAAAGAGTGTTCCCTGCGCATGCGCAGAGAATGCTCTGGGAACTGTCCGTTGCCGCAGCTGAGGGGGGAGAGAAGGCTTGGCGGGCCGGCCTCGCCGCTGCTGGCGGGGGGAGGACGGGGACACGGGCTCACCTGCTGCCGCTTCCTCCTCTTCCAAAGCTTCTCCGGCTTCAGCAGGCCCTGAGCTGTGGGGAATACTTCCCCCCCGCCCCCGCAAGTATCGCAGGTCCCACTTGTAATTATTTTTGAAAATCCAGAAGAAGAGGAGAAGGAAGAGGAGGAAGAAGAAGAGGAGATTGGATTTATACCCCGCCCTCCACTCCCCAAGGGAGTCTCAGAGTGGCTTACAAACTCCTTTCCCTTCCCCTCCCCACAACAGACACCCTGGGAGGGAGGTGGGGCTGGGAGAGCTCAGACAGAAGCTGCTCTTTTCAAGGACAGCTGTGCCAAAACTACGGCTTGCCCAAGGTCATCCAGCAGGTGCAAGTGGAGGAGTGGGGAATCAAACCCGGCTCTCCCCGCCCTTCATTACCTAAAGAAGTCTCAGAGTGGCTTACAATCCCCTTCCCTTCCCCTCCCCGCAACAGACACCCCGTGAGATGGGTGGGGCTGAGAGAGCTCTTCGAGAACTGCCCCTCAGAGGACAGCTCTGAAAGAACTTGTGACTGACCCAAGGTCACACCAGCAGCTGCATGTGGAGGTATGGTTCTGCTAATGGCAAGTTTATATATAGCCACAAGGTATAGGGCCCATGCAATCATTGCCGTTTTAACCACTTCACCCTGCATTTTATATTGCAGTAAAATTCTATACATTTTCTTTATGAATTTCTCTTCCGCATACAATAATATGCCAGTTCACTGGAAAGGCGGGACAGAAATGCAAAAATAAATAAATAAATAAATAAAATAATATTTTATTGATTACAATGTACTGCTCGTAAAACCCCTGTTTTTTATCTTTTACATATCTGGACTCTAACTGGAGTCTTTCCCACCAATGATTGCATGGACCCAGAACCTAGGTCATAATATTGAATTCAAACACTGGGGGAAAGTATGGAAAGTTAATATTAAATATACAAGAGCAATGTCGTACAAAGAGAACATTTACAAGATGTTCTATAGATGGCACCTAGCATCAAATAAATGGGCAAAAATGTATCCAAATACGTCCAGCAGATGGAAATGTAAACAAAAAACAGGTTTGTACTTTCATATGTGGTGGACATGCGAGAAAGAAATTTTGGGTAAAGGTACATGAAATGCTTTTAAAAATATTAGGAATTGATATTCCCTTTCTTCCTGAATTATTTTTGTTAAATATAATCCCGGCTCAGTATAAGAGAATGGACTGTTATCTTATTATTTACATCGCCACAACAGCTAGAATTATGTACGCAAAGTTCTGGAAGAATGAAGAAATACCGAACGAAGAGGACTTAATACACAAATTGACGGACACCGCAGAAATGGACAAATTATCTTTACTGATTCAAGGAAAAGGAGAAGAAACCTTCACAAAAATGTGGTTGAGATTTTATGGTTGGGTACAAAATTTAGATTAGGAACAAATGTATAGATAGGTACAAAAGTGATGATAATGTAAACACAAAACAAACGGTCTCGAATAAGTGGAACTCTCTATACTAATTGTTAAGTTGCCCCCTCCGTTTGGATATCTAAATCCGCGTGGAGGGGGCACTTGGGGGCCAGGGAGATTTTGCTTCACACTTGGGGGACTCCCCACATGTGCAGAAAAATATTAAAAGTAAAAAAAAAACTTTAGGGGGAAATTTAAATCCCCCCAAAATTTAAAGAGTGTTGCGCAGGGAACGCTCTGGGAACTGCGGCGGGCCCGATGGCTCTGAGCCATGTGGGCCTTACCTCTGGGTGCTCCGCATGGAGCTTTCTCTCCCCCCCCCCCGTGGGTCCCGCCTCTTGTTGTTCTCTATTTTACAAGTTTTTTAAAAATAAAGACTTATAATTTTAAAAAAAGGTATAGATAGGAACTCTCAGTCTGGGGCAAGTGATGCTCTGTATTCTTGGTGCTTCGGGGGGGGCAACAGTGGGAGGGCTTCTAGTGTCCTGGCCCCACTGCTGGACCTCCTGAGGGCACCTGGTATTTTTGGCCACTGTGTGACCCAGAGTGTTGGACTGGATGGGCCACTGGCTTGATCCAACATGGCTTCTCTGATGTTCTTATGTCTGGGGCAGTGATGCTCTGTTTTCTTGGAGCTTGGGGGGTGGGGGCAACAGTGGGAGGGCTTCTAGTGTCCTCCTGGCCCCACTGCTGGACCTCCTGAGGGCACCTGGTATTTCTGGCCGCTGTGTGGACAAAGTGTTCGACTGGATGGGCCGTTGGCCTCATCCAGCATTGGCTTCTCTTATGTTCTTACTCTGAGGATGGTGGCAAATTTCGCAACGCCAGCCATTATTTTCTGACGAGTTATAGCTGCCCGAGGCTACCACTGCTTCTGATGCAGAGTGCATGCCAGGCGAGGGTGGCGGTTCTGAAGATTACAGGAGCCTGCTCCCTTCATGTTTGCCAACTCCCAAGGGAACCTTCTGCAGATAAACCAGGCCAGGCTGTCCCGAAGCCCTTTGTTTTTCGGCCCTGCAATTCCCACCGTCATCTCCAAACCGTCACAAAATCACCCTACTCTTCATAGGGAAACTGTTCTAATGATTAAATGCTTGGAATGCTTTCCCTATGAAGAAAGGTTGAAGCGCTTGGGGCTCTTTAGCTTGGAGAAAGGACAGCTGATGGGTGACATGAGCGAGGTTTCTAAGATTATACATGGGATAGAGCAGGTAGAGAAAGCAGTACTTTCCCCCATTTCTGTCCATGCTTGTACCCACCGCCACCTCCTGTGGCAGTGAATTCCAGTGTTCATCACTCTTTGGGTGAAGAAATACTTCCTTTTGTCCGTTCGAACCCGACTGCTCAGCCATTTCACGGAGTGCCCACGAGTTCTTGTCTTGATAGAACGGGAGAAAAGGACCTCTTTCTCTACCTGCTCTATCCCATGCAGAATCTTATAAACCTCGATCATGTCGCCCCTCAGCCGTCGCTTCTCCAAGCGCAAGAGCCCCAAGCGCTTCAACCTTTCTTCACAGGGAAAGTGTTCCAACCCTTTTTATCATTCTAGTTGCCCTTTTCGGCACCTTTCCCAAAGCGACAACCTCTTTTTCGAGGTGTGGCGACCAGAACTGCAGGCAGCGCTCCAAATGAGGTCATCGGCTTCCGTAAAGCCCTCCTCGCAAGACCCAAAGACAGACTTGAGCAGCAGTCCAGCAGCGCCTCCCCAAAGCTCATCCCCTGCCAGAATGTTTCTTAGGGCGCCGCGGCTGGACTCCTGTCTCTTTCCTCGCTCTCTAGCCCAGTCGCCTCCGCCTGGAGGCTCCCCCTGGCTTTCAGGCGCTGCTGGAAACCGAAGTTTCACTTCTCCTTTTCGCCTCTGGGCGAGAACCAGCGTCAGAGGCGATGTCGCGGGGCGGAGGCAGGGATCGGGGGGGTGTCGCGCTACCAGCTTCTCTGGTTGAGTCACTCGTTGCAAAGGGGTGGGGTGGGGGAGTCAAAGATCCCCAACCCCCAACCCCCCCACCCCACACAACTCCTCCTCTTCCTCTGGTCTGGAAAGCCCCACCTCTGGCCACGCCTGATTGACCGCGGCTCTTGCAAATTTGGGGGCGGCCCTTCTCAGCCAGGGAGGGGAGAGGGGGCTGGGGGGAGGAGGGGAGGGGAGGGGAGGGGCGAGGCCTGGCCGCTCTCCTGCTGGATCAGCAGTCGATTGCTAAGGCTGGGTCCGAGGGGGTGGCTTTGGGGGGGTGGGGGGGGTGGCGGCGAGGCTCGCCGCGGCAGTTGCAGAAGTGAGCGCGTTCGGAGCGCCCGGCTGCGGGTCCCCTGCGAGGCCCTTCATTCGCCCGTCCGCCGGCGCCGGAGCTCCGCTTCTTCTTTCCCTCCCCTCCCTCTCGCCGAGAAGGGGCGGAGGAAGAGAGAGGGAGACCAGAAAAGGGGAGGAGAGGGGGGAAGGGAAAAAAAAAAAAAAAGGGCCACCGGAGCCCAGAGGCGAAAACTCGATATTTGCAGTTTCTGGGCCAAAAGAAAAAGGAAGGAAACCCAAGCCTGGTCGCCTCGCCTCCCTTCCAAGCGTGAGTACGACAAGGAGGCTTTTCTTCCTTTTCTCTGTCTCGTTCTCTCTGCCTTGCAACAAGTTTGCCTCCTTCGTTTCCCTTTCCCCTCCCTTTCTCTTTTATTGCTTTTTTTTGGGGGGGGGGAAGGAAAGCGGGGAGGGGGGTGTGGAACTGGGCGGCGGGTGAAATGGACGCAGGTTTGGCAATTGCAGCCGCCCGCTGGGCGGTGGCGCGAGCGCGGCGGTCCCGGAGCGGGGGAGGCCGATGCCTTTGGCTGGCAAAAACTCGTCAACAGGACCAGAGGCTCTTCAAATGGGTCGCGGGTTCTGGAGGGAGGGGGAGAAGCTGAACATTTGGGGGGTGTCGGTGGGGGGTGCGTGTTTTTTTTTTTTAAAAATAAGGATTTTACTATTTTTTTTAAAAAAACTTTATTCGTGCCCCCCCCCCCCCGGGGGTACTTTCCCCCTGCACGCGGCCCCGATTTTAGGCGCGCTTTACGCGCAGGAGTGCCGCTCCCTCTCAGGCGTGGAGTCTTTGGAGCAGAAACTCTACTTTGCGAGCTCCTTGCAATTAAAGTCCGGATTTGCTGTTGCCGCTGGAGCCAAATCCTTCCTGAGCTGAGCCAAAAAGGTGCGAGCCGGAGGCTAAAACACTGTGAGCCGCCTCGCACTCACTCAGCTTAGAGGGAACACCGCGCGTCCCAGCCAAGGTTCCCTCTAAACTGTGGAGTCTTGGGAGCAAACATTCTGCTCTGTGAGCTACAGGCAATTAAAGTGGTGAGTCTGCTATCTGGCCAAGGCATCGATTAGTTTGCTCTGGAGCCCTCCTTCCTGAGCGAAGTAAGACCAAAGTGTGGGAGCCAGAAGCTAAAAAACTGTGAGCTGGCTCACACTAGCTCAGCTTAGAGGGAACATTAGCCGGCAGGGCTGACTCTCTAGTACACCTGCAGGGAGCCCAAACTCTCCAGCGCCCTTGCTGGGAAGGGAGGAAGAGGAAGGAATTCTTCTCCAGGCCAGACTGGCAATAGGGATTCCTGGAGGGTTGTGTTTTTGACCTTCCTCTGGGCCACCTCGGGTCGCTGGGGGGTGGGGTGGCTGTATTGCTCCCTCTAAGCTGTGGGGTCCTGTGAGCAGAAATCCCACTTTGTGACCTCCTGGCATCGGCTACCGCATAAATCAGTTTGCTCTGGAGCCCAGCGGAGACAAAAATGTGTGAGCCAGAGGGTACAAGACTGTGGGCTGGCTCACACTCACTCAGCTTAGAGGGAACCCTGGCGGTGAGTTTCCCAGATTTTGCTCTGGAGTGATCTTCCCCGAGCGAAGACGAAAATTAGTGAGCCGGAGGCTAAAGAACTATGGGCTGGCTCACACTCATTCAGCTTAGAGGGAACCCTGGCGGTGAGTTTCCCAGATTTTGCTCTGGAGCGATCTTCCCCGAGCGAAGACGAAAATTAGTGAGCCGGAGGCTAAAGAACTATGGGCTGGCTCACACTCACTCAGCTTAGAGGGAACCCTGAGTTCCCCAGATTGTGCAGGGGAGGTCAGGAGGGCCTATGGGGGGGGGAGGTATCTCTAGCTCTATGTTTCTAAGGAAGGCCTCTGGAAGATCCCCTCCTGTCATTTGGCTCCACAGTCCGCCTTTACAAGGAAGTCCTGCCACGTTCAGGGCAGCTGACCCTCCCCTCCTCCCCCAAAGGGTTCCTCTTCAGCAGCCCACTTCAAAAAAGTGGTGTGACCCTTCTGGACCCTCCCTTTCCGGATTCCCCCACCCGCAATGAGTAATTTTCACATGCCTTTCAAAGTGTACATTTTTTCCCTCTTCACCTCCCCCCCCCCCCGCCCCCAAACATTTCTCAAGAACCTGATTCATTGCAGGAAAACAAGCCACTCTCCCGTTTTCCTCTGGACCGGTTTGAGCCTGGTACGGAGGGAGGGGGGGTGAGGTCTGCTTTTTGGCGTCAGCAGCGAGCAGAGTTAGTAGACTGTGCGTGTGTGTAAACACATCTTTTTAAATGCCAGTTTTTGGGGTACCCAAAGTTTCCTTCCTTCCTTCCTTCCCCTCTCTCTCTTTCCTTTCTCTCCCTCTTTCTTTCCCTCTCTCTCTCTTTCTTTCTTTCCTCTTTTATTGAGAGGGGTGGAGGAGGTTTCTTGAGGAGGCTAGATGCTCTTCCGAGCTGGGTCAAGGTATTTTTGTGGCCTGGAGTCAGATCCATCCAACTCCAGGGGGGAGGCGCCTCCAGGAGGGTCAGACCCAGTGCTCCCTCTAAGCTGTGGAGTCCTGTGAGCAAAAATCCTCCTTTGTGAGCTACTGGCGTTCGAGTTGTGAGCGAGCGGTTGGACCGCTGCATGAATTAGTTTGCTCTGGAGCCGTCCTAACTGAGCGGAGGCAAAAATGTGTGCACCAGAGGCTAAAAACCGGTGAGCTAGCTCACCCTAACTCGGCTTAGAGGGAACACAGACCTTGGCTGAGTGTCCTGGCAGGCCTAGAATCCTGTGCCAGTCATCTCCTGCTCTGATGGGGCTGGGAGAGACCAAAGCCCTGAAGGCCGCTTGGCTGAACCAGGCCTTTCTGCTTTCCTTGGAGCAACAGGGGAAATTTTAGAGTTTCAAACTCTTTTGTCTTAGAGTTTGTAACTCCCCGAAGCTGGCTTAGAGATGGCTGGGGGGGGAGGAAAATGAAATGTTTTGAACTGGGGAAACTGAATGCCACCTTGCTTCGGTGTTCTGTGGTTAGAACAACATGGTGTTTTGTCTGGCACAAAGTTCTGTGCTATCTCTGTCTTCTATCAGTGCCTCGGAGCTTGGTGGTTCTTTGGCAGTTGGGTTGCTTGGAGAATTTTGCATGTGAAATCTCTGGCAGGGACTGTCTTTCCGGGGCCAGTTGCCCTCTGGACTCTCCGCTTCCCTGAGACAGTGTGTGTGTGTGTGTGTGTGTGTTTGAAGAGAGTATGTATGTGTCGAATCCCCACCCCCCCAGTTCCAGAAAGTGCCCTGTTTTGTTATGGCTTTTGTCAAGCTGGGCAACTTTTTTTGTTTGGCATCTGTTAAATTTTGGAAGAGGGATTCCTTCGGTAAGTGGCGAGCTTGTTCTAGGTGCTGAGGCCTAGGGCCGTGTTTCTCGGGCATAAAAACAGAAGGCGGTATCTGTCTGAAATAATGTAATACTTCTGCTTTGGGTGAAAAAGAGGTTGCATGGGAGGGGAAGTGAGGCTTCTGGAATTGGCAAAGAGCGCTCGTTTTGTGCAAATAAAATTAGTCAGGTGGGCATTTGGGGGCAAAGGTGGTAGAGATGGAAAATGCTCTTTGGGCAAAAACGCAGCGATGGTTGCCAGGACTCTTTGTCACTGCGAAAGGTTAAAAGTGCATGAAGCCGAAACCACTCTTCATTGCCTGCTTTGTGTTGTCCCCATAAATCAGGGGGTTGAACTCATTTGTTCTGAAGGTTGGATCTGACGTAAATGAGACCTTGTCGGGCTGGGCCATGTGTGTCATAAAATGTAATGCCAGGGAGTAGAGATATAAACTTTATAAAGGACACAAACACAAAGGTTTTTTTTTACTTAAAATAAAACCACGCTTAAGACATTAGCACTCTTGCAATATTTTGTTTATTTAACAGCCTCTGATAACTTGCTCTTGCTCTGAATCCTTGCATCCAAATGTCTGTGCTGTTGCAATCTTGAGTAGGCTGTTCAAGTGTGTACCTGTAAGCTGCAAACCTACTTTTGATTTATTGACATTCACTACAGAAATCCCATGCTCTGAGTTTAGGGCCCAGGGGGAAACACGAAATGGCTGAGCGATTGAGAGAGTCTGGCGAAGCAAGCTATGGTGCAGCAGCAGCAACAGAACTGGAAGCAGGAAATGGCCAGGTCCAGGGCGGGCCTATTAGAAGCCCCCCGGGGGGTCTGATCTGGCCCCAGGGCCACATGTTTGACACCCTTGCCATAGATGGTTCTGGACCGTCTCTGGGTTGGGTCGCCGTGGTGGTCTGAAGCCACAGAACAAATTTTGGGTCCAGCGGCTCCTTTAAGACCAACAAAGTTTTATTCTGGGTGTGAGCTGTCATGGGCATCCACACTTCTTCAGATACCCACCCAAATCCCTTACAGAAAATATATTCAAGTTGGGTAGCCATTGTGGTCTGAAGCAACAGAACAAAGTTTGAGTCCAGGGGCAACTTGTAAGACCAACAAAATGTGTAAGCTTTCGTGTGCAAGCACGCTTCTTCAGGTGCAGTGAAACAGAAGTCACCAGCCATTATGTATAGATAGAGGGTGGAGAGAGTGTTGTCAGGAAGGGTTAATTAGAGTCAAGATGCATAAGAAATTGAGCAATAAGTATAGCAAAGACTGGATGAACGCGATTGGTGAGACTGGTGGATAGCAGCAAATAACAACGGAGTTTATAATGCGAGAACTGAATGTCATTTGCATGTGTCGTGAGATGTGGAACCAATATCTCTGTTAAGGCCTGGGGGTTCCATTGTCCTGAGTGTTATAATAACTTGTAACTCAGCAGTCTCTGGTTCTACTCTGTTTCTGGAATTCCTTTGCAATAAAACAGCGACTTCAAGGTGCCCCGTTTGAATGTCCTGGAAGGTTGACGTGTTCTCCTACAGGTTTCTCAGTCTTTTGATTATTGATGTTAGGTTTCTGTCCGTTAATCCTTTGGCATAGGGTTTGACCTGTTGGCCCTATGGAGAGAACCAAAGGGCATTGTTGGCATTTAAGGGCATATGCAGTGTTAGAAGATGAGGAAGCGAAGAAGTCTGAGATGATGTTGTTGGGCCCAGTGGTTGTGTTGTCTGGGTGTACATGGTGGCAAAGCTGGCACCTGGGTTTATTGCAAGCTCTGGTACCAGTGTCTAGAGATGTGAAGGCCCAGAAAAAAACAGAAAAATTTGGAAAAAAACAAGTTATTCCCTGTTTTTTCCCTTGAGGCTGTCCCCCCCCCCCCCCATATTGGAAAAACTGAAAAAAGAAAAGAAAAGAAATGATTATGGAACGTTTTATTTTAACATGAGCAATAAAATATTTTAAGACAAGGTGTTCAAATATTTTCCAAATCATTTCTAAAAAGTATGTATGGTATCAGATTAATCTAATTTCTGTGTACTGAGAACAGACAAGTCCTAGGAAACCTTGTTTTTAGAGGTCCATAATAACTGTGATCACGACAGACACAACAGAGTAGCCGCAGAAGCAGAGACTGAAACCGATAATTACAGCTCAGAAAATGATTCTGATTAAATTTCGTGCCCATTCATTGAAACTTAGTCCCACACTCCCTTCTATACACTTCTCCCCTCTTCAGTTCTTTTTATGAGAATGGATTTTTTAAAATTTAATACCGTAGAGAGGAAATGTGAATAATTGTTACTTCTGGATTTTTAAAAATTGTTTTGTGGAGGGTTTTTTGTCTGTTCCACGTAAACTAGTAAGCAGTTCAGGAGACTGTTGCCCCATTTGTTACAATTACAAATAAATCTTATTTAAAAAAGTAAATTCGGTTTGTAATAATTGTTTGGATACACTATATTTTTAATATGCTACTTGTGATCATTTCATGCCAAGTAAAATTGTCCATAGTCATGTTTTATGTTCCTAAAGTAACAGAACGACTTTCAGTCTGGAAAGGAAAAAGAAGGGCAAATGTAGAATTTAAATTCCCCCCCCCCCCCAAAAATTTGTTTTTTTCTGGAAAAACCCAGAAAAAAAACCTGTTTTTTTTTTCTGAGCTTCAAAATTTCCGGAATTTTTACATCTCTACCAGTGTCCATGTTCAAATCAGTTGTTGTATTATTGAGGGTGAGGAGTTGTCTGCGATTGGGGGGCTCTCTGTGGGCAAGAAAAGGTCCCCCCCCAGTACTTGTGAAAGAGAATGTGCTGGTTTTGACCTTTAAAGCCCTATATGGTCTGGGCCCTGCCTACCTGAGGGACCGCCTTTCCCCATATGTGCCCTGGGGAGCACTGAGTTCGGGGTCTTGAAACCATTTGACCCTCTCCCTGGACCGAAAGACGCCAGACTGGCCTTTACCAGGGCCTTCTCAGTGGCAGCCCCATACTGGTGGAATGAGCTCCCGGAAGACATCAGGGCCCTGCGGGGCCTCTTACAGTTCCGCAGGGGCCTGTGAAACAGAGCTCTTCTGCCAGGCCTTTGATTAGGAGCCGCTACTAATAACAACAGAATTGTTAAGGCCCTTTATGTCAACATCAACAGCACGGGATATACTGTACAGCGATTTTGGCCAGACTTTGTTACCATCCGAACACGGCCTGTTGGGATGTTACCACCATCAGCGCTTTGCCTGTATTGTGATCTTGTTCCGTTTGTGAGTTTTTATAATGTTGCCTTGTGGTCAGTACATCTGTGTTTCAATATATTTTAACTTTTCATGTCAGCCGCCCTGAGCCTGCCTCAGCAGGGAGGGCGGAATACAAATCGAATGAAGTAAATGAATAGATAAATGGTATCCCGCGTAAGTCCCGCGTAAGATTGTAAGTCTCTGATGATGTGTTGAATTGTTTTGAGTCGAGAGCGGTATGTGACTGCTAGTGGTGCTCTGTTATTGTCTCTTTTGGGCCTGTCTTACGACGTACCATTCTGGCTTTGTTAAACTGTTTCTCGGGTGAAGGTAGGTCAGGCTGGAGGTGTGTAACTGACCCAAGGTCACCCAGGAGGCTTCTACAGCGCAAAGGGGGGAATTGAGCCGAGAATTCCCGGATCCTCGCCTGAGTCTTTAACCATTTTGGTGTAGTGCCAGTTTGAGCCACTTGAGCCAGTTTGGTGTAGTGGTTAAGTGTGCGGACTCTAATCTGGGAGAACCGGGTTTGATCCCCCACTCCTCCACTCGCAGCTGCTGGATGACCTCGGGCAAGCCATAGTTCTGGCACAGCTGTTCTCAAAAAAGAGCAGTTTCTCTCAGAGCTCTCTCAGCCCCAGCTACCTCACAGGGTGTCTGTTGTGGAGAGGGGAAGGGAAAGGAGTTTGTTAGCCGCTCTGAGACTCCTGAGTTAAGGGCGGGGTATAAATCCAATCTCCTCCTCCTCCACCGCCTCCTCTCCCCCCAATGATCGGAGTGTTCAAAACCATTTTTAACTCAGTTGGGAGGAGCCCGTTGGTGCAGTGGTTAAAAGTGCAGACTCTAATCTGGGAGAACTGGGTTTGAGTCTCCACTCCTCCGCATGCAGCTGTGACCTTGGGTCAGTTACAAGTTCTCTTAGAGCTGTTCTCTCAGGAGCAGTTCTCAAAAGAGCTCTCTCGGCCCTGCCTACCTCACAGGGTGTCTGTTGTGAGAAGGGGAAGGGGAAGGAGTTTGTATGCCACTTTGAGACTCCATCGGGTAGTGAAGGGCAGGGTATAAATCCAATCTCCTCTTCTTCTTCATGGAGGTCAATGGAAAGGCTCTCTGACTGATTGCAAGTGGATGGATTAGGTGGATGTTCAGCAGGAAGGGTTGCCAGCCTCCAGGCAGGGCCTGGAGACCTCCCGGAATGACAACTGATCTCCAGACGACAGCGCTCGGTCCCCCCCGGAGAAAATGGCTGCTTTGGAGGGTGACCTGGATGCCGTCATATCCCGCTGAGGATCCTGCCCTCCGCAGCCCCCATCCCCAAATCTCCAGGAATTTTCCCAACCAGGAGATGGCTACCCGGTGAGCTGGACTTACCTTGCTATGGGTGGCCTTCCTATCCCAGGTGGACTGGAATGAAATTGAAGCGGGGCAATTCTGGCCTGGGGAACTGGACGCAGGGATTCGCTTTGCCGAGAGCTGAGCATCGTTTGCGGGAGTGGGGAACGCTGAGGCATCCGACCGGCCCACAGGAGTAGGTATGGGTGGACCTACATAAGAACATAAGAGTAGCCAATGTTGGATCAGGCTAATGGCCCATCCAGTCCAACACTCTGTCACACAGTGGCCAAAAATACCTAGTGCCACCAGGAGGTCCAGCAGTGGGGCCAGGACACTAGAAGCCCTCCCACTGTTGCCCCCCCAAAAAAGCCCCAGGAATACAGAGCATCACTTGCCCCAGACGGAGAGTTCCTATCTATACCTTGTGGCTAACAGCCACTGATGGACCTCTGCTCCAGATGTTTATCCAATTCCCTCTTGAAGCCGTCCATGCTTGTAGCCGCCACCACCTCCTGTGGCTGTGAATTCCACGTGTGAACCACTCTTTGGGTGAAGAAGTACTTCCTTTTATCTGTTCTAACGCAACTGCTCAGCAATTTCATGGAGTGCCCACGAGTTCTTGTATTGTGAGAAAGGGAGAAAAGGACTTCTTTCTTGACCTGGTATATCCCAGGACCTCGATCATGTCACCCTCAGCCGTCGTTTCGCCAAGCTAAAGAGCCCCAAGCGCTTCAACCTTTCTTCATAGGGAAAGTGTTCCAACCCTTTGATCATTCTAGTTGCCCTTTTCTGCACGTTTTCCAATGCTATAATATATTTTTTGAGGCGTGGCAACCAGAACTGCACACAGTACTCCAAATGAGGTCGCACCATCGATTTATACAGGGACATTATGATACTGGCTGATCTGTTTTCAGTTCCCTTCCTAATAAACCCCAGCATAATGTTGGCCTTTTTCATTGCAGTCGCACACTGTCTCGACATTTTCATTGAGTTATCTACTTTCTCTCTTGGTCAGTCTCCGCCAGTTCAGATCCCATCAACGTGTATTTATAGTTAGGGTTTTTTGCTCCAATGTGCATCACTTTGCCCTTGGCCACATTAAACCCCATTTGCCATGTTGATGCCCACGCGCCCATCCTCAACAGATCCCTTTGGAGTGCCTCACGATCCTCCCTGGTTCTCACCACGCTGAACAACTTCGTGTCATCTGCAAATTTATTTATTTATTTTTCGCATTTATATCCCGCCCTCCCCGCAAGGGATTTAGCCACTTCACTGCTCACTCCCAACTCCAAATCATTAATAAACAAGTTAAAAAGCCTAGCCAATGCATACCAAACCCCTGTGGTGCAACACTTACCCAGGCCCTGCTGAATTAGTGGAGGTGTGGGTGTGCAGCATTCCCAGATATGTTTTCATGGCATATATGGATGCGGGCCACTGTCCCCCTCAAATTCCAGAGCCCACGCAAACAGTTCAGAGCTTCTGCCTGTTGCAAAACTCTGCAGATTATGAGAGGGAGTGCCACCTTGACGCACAAATCTGTGCCCTGTGTGACCCCTTAGCTGAACTGGAATCACACAGTCTGAGTCCAACGAGTTAGATGAATATCTGTTTAATGAATTCATAACAGGGAATATAGGGCTGATAAATGCCTTAGCACTCCAGCAATGTCAAAGCTGTATTCTGCCATAACCAGGAAGGGCAGGTCTTATACCCCAAATGACATCACACATAGTTTACACATTGATGAGAGCCAGTTTGGTGTAGTGGTTAAGTGCGCGGACTCTAATCTGGGAGAACCGGGTTTGATTCCCCACTCCTCCACTTGCACCTGGCTGGAGGACTTTGGGCAAACCATAGCTCTGGACCAGCTGTTCCCTCAAGGACAGCTTGGGAAAGAGCTCTCTGAGCCCCACCTACCTCACAGGGTGTCTGTTGTGGGGAGGGGAAGGGAAAGGAGTTTGTAAGCCGCTCTGAGACTCTTTAAGTGAGTGAAGGGCGGGATATAAATCCAATCTCTTCTTCTTCTTCTAATTGGTATCAAGCAGTTACCATTATACAAGCATCATTTGACTTTAAGCCTTACTATTGGTCTCTCCTTATACTGGTCAGTTATGTCCGTGGTTGCTTTCACTTATCTGGTTTCCAGGACAATGGGAACATTAGGGAACAGTGGGTTCCTTCCTGAACTGCACATGGAGGGCTAACTGATTGGGGGTTAGGAATCACAGTAAATTTGCTTGCGGCGTCCTTGCAGCCTGTGCATTCCATTTCTTTTGCATCCTAATTCCATCTACGGAGGCTTTTCATAATATTTTTGCTTAATATGGCTTCTTATACAACAGATGCAATTACAATACATATATATGTTCTGCTATACGTTTCTCTAACCAGAAGCTTCTCGGTTACATACCAGGATCTGGGTCTGTTATGATTAAACTTTTGAAGGCACAGTGACAGCTGTCAGTATATATATGTGTGTGTGTTTGTGTGTGTGTATGTATATGTATATATATATATATGTCTGTCTGTCTGACTGTCTCTCTCTCTCAAGCAGAAAGTTTCAGAAATCACATTCTTTCCCCCTTGTCCTACAACCTCTCCCACTAGGGTTTCTGGCTTGGGAAATACCTGGATATTTTGGGGGTGGAGCCTGGGGAGGGCGGGGTTTGGGGAAGGGAGGGATCTTAGCAGGGTATAAATGCCATATAGGGTCCATTCTCCAAAACGGCCTCTTTTTTTCACCAGGGGAAATTTGGAGATCAGTTGCAACCAATGCTCCCTCTAAGCTGTGGAGTCCTCTGAGCAAAAATTCTGCTTTGTGAGCTACTAGCATTAAAGCTGTGAGCGAGCAATTTGGCTGCTGCAGAAATCAGTTTGCCCTGGAGCCCTCCTTCCTGAGTGAAGACAAAAAGGTGTGAGCCGGAGGCTAAGACACTGTGAGCTAGCTCAAACTGACTCAGCTTAGAGGGAGCATTGGTTGTAATCAGGGCTCCGTTGGAGCGGGAGCGCACAGGAGCGCAGCTCCGGGAGTGAGGAGCCCAGGAGGCGGGCACATGACCAAGCCCCGCCCCCTCCTCGGCTTTCCCGAGCAGTGCAGAGGCCCAGCGCCCCGGGGAAAGCCCTGCTAGGGTCTTTATTGTTTTTAATGTTTTGTTTTAATATTGATAATTTTATCATTGTTCCTTTTATGACTGTGTGCTGCTTTTCTAGAGACTTGCTCAAGGTGGCATATGAATTTTCTAAGTATACCATTTTTTATCTGGGCACATGGCACATAAGTACTGGAGAAATTTCACCAACCCTTCAGCAGCTTCCACCCCATTAGTTTGGTGTAGTGGTCAGGAGTTGGACCCTAATCTGGGAGAACCGGGTTTGATTCCCCACTCCTCCACATGCAGCTGCTGGTGTGACCTTGGGCTAGTAACAAGTTCTCTCAGAGCTGTTCTCTCATGAGCAGTTCTCAAAAGACCTCTCTCAGCCCCACCTACCTCACAGGGTGTCTTGTGGGGAGGGGGAGGGGAAGGGATGGGTGGTGCACATGTCCTGGGTATCTCAAGTCTACTTGAAACCTCGTGGTTTCAAGGGAGCAGGAAGAGAATGAGGGTGTGTTCTTTACGCTTCTTTTTATTGCACAGAGTATTGGATGGGGAAGGGAATGGAGGAAGAGCAGGTCAGTTTCACTCACCTGTGGAGTGGAGCCTGAGGGGTGGGTGTTGCCTTCTGACACATTTCCGGTATATTAGGGGGGGGGGTGGCATATGCAAATGAGTTATGCAAATGAGTTATGCTAATGAGCTCCTGCACCTCTTTTTTTACGAAATGACCCCTGGTTGTAATAGTGGGAGGTCTCCAGGTCCCGCCTGTAGGATGGCGCCCCAACCTTCTGCCTCCCCCCCCCGTGATTGCCAAAGGATTGGAGGGGGGATGGGAGGGTCCGTCAGCAATGCAGCGAATGGCCAGCGCTTGAGCCCAGCCTAAATCTGTGGCCTACAGGTAGGATGGGTTCCCTCTTTGGAGGCTCCCTTTTCGTGGGCGTGCCCGTGGATTTCCCCTTTGCTTTGCCTCCCCAGCAACAGTCGGCAAGTCCAGAGGGAAGGGATTAAAATCTCAGTTGCTTAGGGTCACCAACTTCCAGGTGGTGGCTGGAGATCTTCCCGAATTACAACTTTGGTCCAGGCTACAGAGATCAGTTCCCTTGGAGAAAATGGCTGGACATAAGAACATCAGAACAGCCCAGCCGCATCAGACCAGAGGTCTATCCAGTCCAGCTTCCTGTCTCATACAGCGGCCAACCAGTTCCTCTGGAGGGCCAACAGACAGGGCAGAAAGGCTGAGGCCTTCCCCTGAGAAGAACATCAGAAGAGCCCTGCTGGATCAGACCAGTGAGGGTCCATCTAATTCAGCATCCTGTCTCACACAGTGGCCGACCAGTTCCTGTGGAGGGCCAACAACAGGGTATGGAGGGTGAGGCAATCCCCTCACAGATACCTTGTGAGGTAGGTGGGGCTGAGAGAGCACTTTCCAGAACTGTCCTTGAGGGAACAGCTCTGACAGAACTATGGCTTGCCCAAGGTCATCCAGCAGCTGCAAGTGGAGGAGTGTGGAATCAAACCTGGTTCTCCCAGATTAGAGTCCATGCATTTAACCACTACACCAAACTGGAGATTGGATTTATTCCCCGCCCTTCACTTGGAGTCTCAGAGCGGCTTAGAAACTCCTTTCCCTTCCCCTCCCCTCCCCACAACAGACACCCTGTGAGGTCAGTGGGGAGGGGAGCTGAGAACAGCTCTGACAGAACTATGGCTTGCCCAAGGTCATCCAGCAGCTGCATGTGGAGGAGTGGTGAATCAAACCCGGCTCTCCCAGATTAGAGTCCGCGCACTTAACCACTACACCAAACTGGCGCTGATTTATTTTAAGAGCCAGTTTGGCATAGTGGTGAGGCACGCTGACCCGAATTCAAACCCTTTTGATGTATTACCAGTAGTAATTATGAATAAAATTAATAGTTGTAGTAATACATTATAAAGAACATGAATAAAACAGTTAATTAACAGTGAGGGAAGGACCGAATACGGCGTAATGTATTTCTGCTTCAGTGTATCTGAGGAAGGAAGCCCTGACTCAGCCCTGCAATGCGGGCACGCTCTCCCTTTGTCGTGGGTCCTGGCTCTGCTGAGGCTGACCACTCCTTGGAAGAGGAAGAAGTATGGAGCAACCCAGCCTCCTCTGGAGTCAGCCCAGCGGAGGAGCCCTTAACAGCACCCAAGGGAGAAGAGGCCCCAGCAGTTGCCCAGCACCACCAGGTGGAGACGACACCCCGAGGCCAGAATCCCCACCTAGTTCTCCTGAGTGCCCCAGACGCAAGGCACGCCAGCGGCTGGATGTGCAAGAGCGGAGGAAGAGTGAGGGGCTGTGAGCCTTGGCAGACTGACTCCCAGGGAAGGTAGGACCTAGTCATAAACACCCCCACGCACCCGCCTCAGCGCGGAAGCAACAGTGCACGCTCGGACCTGATCCTGGCTGTTTAGCATCTGCTCCTAGCTTCTGCAACCTGTGACTGATTTCCCGGCTTTCTGACCTTTGACTCTGTTGTTTGACTTGATTCTGGACTGCATATCCAGTTTCCAGTGCACGATAACCATGGTGACCAGCTGAGCCAGTACATCCTCACAAAAGCGTCAGCCGGGATGAACCTTTGCATCTAAGATGCCATTTTTTGTTTTCGCGCCAAGGTCCCCAACCAAAGAGAGGCAGTTTGGTGCAGTGGTTAAGAGCGGTGAACTCTAAACTGGAAAACTGGCCTTAAGAACATAAGAGAAGCCCATGTTGGATCAGGCCAGTGGCCCATCCAGTCCAACACTCTGTCACACAGTGGCCAAAAGCACCAGGTGCCCTCAGGAGGTCCAGCTGTGGGGACAGGACACTAGAAGCCCTCCCACTCTTGCCCCCCCCCAAGCACCAAGAATACAGAGCATCCCTTGCCCCAGACTGAGAGTTCCTATCTGTACCTTGTGGCTAAGAGCCACTGATAGACTTCTGCTCCATGTGTTTATCTAATTCCCTCTTGAAGCCGTCCATGCTTGCAGCCGCCACCAATTCCTGTGGCAGTGAATTCCATGTGTTAATCACTCTTTGGCCTTGATTCCCCACTCCTCCCCAGGCAGCTGCTGGTGTGACCTTGGGTCAGTCACATGTTTTCTCAGAGCTGTTTACTTAAGAGCAGTCCTCGGAAGAGCTCTCTCAGCCGCACCCACCTCCTAGGGTGTGTGTTGCGGGGAGAGGAAGGGAACGGAGATTGTAAGCCGGTCAGAGACTCCGAGTGACGGGCGGGGTATAGATCCAATCTCTTGTCTTCTCCTCTTTTTATTTAAAACATTGATTCTGCATCTTCTTGAGAAAACAGCTGCTTTGGAAAGTGGACTGTTTGAAAAGTGACTCGGTCACTCGGAGTCTCTGAGCGGCTTACAATCTTCGTTCCCTTGCCCTCCCCACAACAGGCACCCTGTGAGGTGGGTGGGGCTGAGAGAGTTCTTTCCAGAATTGTCCTTGAGAGAACAGCTCTGACAGAACTATGGCTTGCCCAAGGTCATCCAGCAGCTGCAAGTGGAGGAGTGGGGAATCAGACCCGGTTCTCCCAGATTAGAGTCCGCACACTTAACCACTACACCAAACTGGCGCTGATTTATTTTAAGAGCCAGTTTGGCATAGTGGTGAGGCACGCTGACCCGAATTCAAACCCTTTTGATGTATTACCAGTAGTAATTATGAATAAAATTAATAGTTGTAGTAATACATTATAAAGAACATGAATAAAACAGTTAATTAACAGTGAGGGAAGGACCGAATACGGCGTAATGTATTTCTGCTTCAGTGTATCTGAGGAAGGAAGCCCTGACTCAGCCCTGCAATGCGGGCACGCTCTCCCTTTGTCGTGGGTCCTGGCTCTGCTGAGGCTGACCACTCCTTGGAAGAGGAAGAAGTATGGAGCAACCCAGCCTCCTCTGGAGTCAGCCCAGCGGAGGAGCCCTTAACAGCACCCAAGGGAGAAGAGGCCCCAGCAGTTGCCCAGCACCACCAGGTGGAGACACCCCGAGGCCAGAATCCCCACCTAGTTCTCCTGAGTGCCCCAGACGCAAGGCACGCCAGCGGCTGGATGTGCAAGAGCGGAGGAAGAGTGAGGGGCTGTGAGCCTTGGCAGACTGACTCCCAGGGAAGGTAGGACCTAGTCATAAACACCCCCACGCACCCGCCTCAGCGCGGAAGCAACAGTGCACGCTCGGACCTGATCCTGGCTGTTTAGCATCTGCTCCTAGCTTCTGCAACCTGTGACTGATTTCCCGGCTTTCTGACCTTTGACTCTGTTGTTTGACTTGATTCTGGACTGCATATCCAGTTTCCAGTGCACGATAACCATGGTGACCAGCTGAGCCAGTACATCCTCACAAAAGCGTCAGCCGGGATGAACTCTTGCATCTAAGATGCCATTTTTTGTTTTCGCGCCAAGGTCCCCAACCAAAGAGAGGCAGTTTGGTGCAGTGGTTAAGAGCGGTGAACTCTAAACTGGAAAACTGGCCTTAAGAACATAAGAGAAGCCCATGTTGGATCAGGCCAGTGGCCCATCCAGTCCAACACTCTGTCACACAGTGGCCAAAAACACCAGGTGCCCTCAGGAGGTCCACCAGTGGGGCCAGGACACTAGAAGCCCTCCCACTGTTGCCTCCCCCCAAGCACCAAGAATACAGTGCACCACTTGCCCCAGATTTGAGAGTTCCTATCTGTACCTTGTGGCTAAGAACCACTGATGGACCTCTGCTCCATATGTTTATCTAATTCCCTCTTGAAACCATCCATGCTTGTAGCCGCCACCACCTCCTGTGGCAGTGAATTCCACGTGTTCATCACTCTTTGGCCTTGATTCCCCACTCCTCCCCAGGCAGCTGCTGGTGTGACCTTGGGTCAGTCACATGTTTTCTCAGAGCAGTTCTCGCGAGAGCAGTCCTCGGAAGAGCTCTCTCAGCCGCACCCACCTCCCAGGGTGTCTGTTGCGGGGAGAGGAAGGGAATGGGGATTGTAAGCCGCTCAGAGACTCTGCGTGATGGGCAGGGTATAGAGCCAATCTCTTGTCCTCTCCTCCACTTCTTATTTAAAACATTGATTCCACATCTTGTTGAGAAAACAGCTGATTTGGAAAGTGGACTGCGTGGCATCATACGCAACTGAGGTTCTGCCATCCCTAAACCCCACTTTCTCAGACTCCACCTTCAAATCTTCAGGTATTTCCGAACCTGTGGGTGGCTATCCTAATACCTGGAGATCAGTAGTGCTTCCGGGAGATTCCCAGGGCCCACCTGGAGGTTGGTAAGCCTGCTTCGCCCACTGGGAGAGAGGAAACGTGCTCCAGACAGCTCGGGTGAGCCAGCTAAGTTGTGCAAGGGAGAAAGACGCTGGGCCAGTGCAATTGGAATTGTAAAAATCCGTTTCCCTTGAAGCTGAATTAATTCAGTTCGACTTGTGCTCCCCTCTCCCTCCAGCTTTGCTTACGCAGATGACAGGGGGCAGTTTGGGGACTTCGAGGGAGGTCCAACGGGACTCGAATTCCTGTCCCAACCAGTGCTCCCTCTAAGCTGCGGAGTCGTGTGCGCAAACATTCTACTCTGTGAGTGACTGGCGTTCAAGCCGTGAGCAAGCAATCTGGCTGCTGCGTAAATCCGTTTGCTCAGGAGCCATCCTTCCCGAGCGAAGACAAAAACGTGTGAGCTGGAGGCTAAAAAACTGTGAGCTAGCTCACGCTAACTCGGCTTAGCGGGAACACTGGTCCCAACTTGGCACCATCGCCAGCCCTCGGGGCTGCAAAATAAGCAGGCGTATCGTGGTTGGAGTGAATGGAAATGTCTTATTCCCCCCCACACAACCTGTGCCAGAGTGCCGAGAATTCTGTGAATATTTCCCATCGCTCTTGGGAGTGAGAACTGTAGCCACCCACAAGAACGCAAGCAGAGACGGCTGAGCTCCCCGGCTAAGTCTTCGCGTTTCCACCTGTTGAGCTTGGCAGACGTTCAGAAAGAGTATCCAGTTTGCGTTTAGGCTGCGCTCCAACTTTGACTTTTTAATTTGGGGCGGGGGGGGGGGGGCCCTGCCGGCTGGCCGGACAATTGTAGCCCAGCCGCAAAGAAAACGGAGACCAGGTGATCCTGTGTTCAAGTCTTGCTTCTGTCGCCAACTCATGTGGCCTGAAACTCGGCTCTAGCCATTGCCAGACTGATCCTCCCTGGATCTACCGAATCCCCTTTTCAAGCTGTCAGTTCCTGTGAGCTGTCAATTCCTGTGACCTCTCGCAGCAAATTCCCCACTTTCATCGCTCTTTGTGTCAAGTCTTCGTCTTTCCTGCCTGCCAATGCCTCCATCCTCGGTTTCGGAAAACCCGTGGGATTCCTGGGGACACCCCACCACTGTTTATGGTTTTCGTAGTCCACGTCTCTCACTGAGACTCAAGGCGAATTACATAGCGTAGGTCAAACACAATCAATGGGATGGGACGCCCGATGAATAGATCCTGCCCTGAAACTAGACGGGAAAGGGACCCGAGCAGATGAGTTGTCCAAGAAGACTTGAAAGTTGGTCCGCAATTGCTCTCTCAGTCATAGAATCGTGGAGTCGGACGGGATCATCTAGTCCAACCCCCTGCACTCTGCAGGAACATAGCTGAAAGATAGCCCTACAACATACCCGAAAGATGGTCGTCTAGCCTCCGTCTGAAAACATCCAGCGAAGGAGCGCCCACCACCTCCCAAGGCAGTCCGTTCCACTGCTCAACCACTCTGACAGTTAGGAAGTTCCTCCTGATATTTAGCCGGTATCGACTCCCGTGTAATTCCCACCCATTCGATCTAGTCTTGCAATCCGGAGCGAGAGAGAATAGATCCGCTCCGCCTTCCGCATGACAGCCCTTCAGATAGTTGAAGACGGCAATCAGGTCCCCTCTAAGCCTTCTCTTTCCCAGGCTAAACAAACCCAACTCTTCCGGCCTTTCCTCATAAGACTTGGACTCCAACCCTCTCACCATCCTGGTTGCCCTCTCCTGGACACGCTCGAGCTTGCCAACACCGTTCCTAAAATGTGGTGCCCAGAACTGGACACAGCACTCCAGGTGAGGCCTGACCACAGCAGACTAGAGCGGAACGGCCACCTCCCGAGATCTGGACACGATGCTTCTGTTAATGCAGCCTAAGATTGCATTCGCTTTCTTCGCAGTCGCATCACACTGCAGGCTCATGTTGAGCTTGTGATCAAGCAGAACACCCAGATCCCTTTCACATGGGCTGCCGTCAAGCCAAGTCCCTCGTATTCTATATCTGGGCCTTTGATTTTTTTGCACCCAAGTGTAGGACTTTGCACTTTTCCTGAAAAGGGGAGATTAGAAACGGTAGGATCATTTGCCCCCTCGTTTTCCTTTGGGGATGGTTTTTTGAGCCCAATTCCAGGATCGCCAGGTCCCTGTTGCCCACCGGTGGGGGGATGGGAAGGATATTCCGGGAGTGGAAAGTGACATCGCCCCCCCAGCCCCCCCTCGAAACAGTGACGTCACACGCAGTGCTCCCTCCAAACTGTGGAGTCCTGTGAGCAAAACTTCTACTTTGTGAGCTACTGGCATTCAAGTTGTGAGCGGGCGATTTGGCTGCTGCGTCGATCAGTTTGCTCTGGAGCCGTCCTTTCCGAGCCGAGACAAAAAGGTGTGAGCCGGAGGCTAACAAAGTGTGAGCTGGCTCATGCCAACAGCTTAGAGGGAACATGGGCTGCAGGTTTCCCGGATTGTACAGGGGAGTTCAAGATGGCCCTTCCAACCCTTGTGTTTCTAAGGAAGTCCTCTGGAAGACCCCTTCTATCGTTGGTTCCCCGTCTGTGACATTGGAACGACACTCTGGATGTTGGGCAAACCTCTATGGTAAAATCGGCATCGGACCATAGAGTTTTGCCCAAATTCAGAGCGTCACTCACTGGCGTGCTGACGTGACTTCCAGGTGACACAGGCCCATCGCGTGTAAAGTTGCTGTTCAGGGTGGATTCTGTCGGTGGTGGGCAGGAGCCCGCAAAATCAGGGGCTCCCTGCCCACACAGGGCAAATGGCAACCCTGGTCAAGGTTCAATCCCAAGGTCAGTCACTGAGAGAGCAGAGTCCAGTTCAGAGAAGGACACGGAAAGTAGGGTTGCCAAGTCTTACCTTCATAACAGCGGGGGAGTCCTGGTCCCTCTCCAGGAGTCCCATGCACGCGCAAAGGGCATACACGCCGTGATGACGTCACCCACGTTGCCAGGGCAACGCTCTGGTAATAGCCCTAAAACTCTATGGTTTTAGACTCTATGGTTTTAGACTCTATGGTTGGTACCATAGAGTTTTCAGGATGATTGCTAGAGCGTTGCCCGGTGACGTGCCCGGCGCGATGATGTCGCTTCCAGGTGACGTCATCACCCCAGGCACGTTGGCCTGATGGGGCCCCTCTGGGGCTGGGGTTCCCCCCGCCGGCCGGATCCCAACTGGCAGATTGGGGACCCATTTAGCGGGGAAATCCCTGCCCCCCCAGGGGGACTTGGCAGCCCTAACAGAAAGCAAGGTCCGGCAGTCCGAGGTCGTTCACGAGCACCGGGAGGGGAATCGCGAGGGCCGTAGGAGCAGAGTCCGGAGCCGTGGCTGCTGAGTCAAGAGTTTGGTGATGTATTCCTTCTACAACTCAAAGCCTCTCTCGGCTGGTTTTTGTAAGCATGCGCTGCAGGGTCCGATTTGCAGCCAGCTGCCCGGGAATATTTCTGCAACTACTCAAGCAGCAGGCGTCGGGCCCGGGGGCGAGCGCTTTGTCGTCTTTCCCTGCAGTTCAGCTCGTCCTCTCTGTCTCCAGCGCTCAAAGGGTGCTGGTGATCCTGGAAGGCTGGGAAGGATCGGTTGGGTTTCGCCTGTTGCCTTAGGGCTGGAGGTCATCCTCGGCTCTGCCTTAGCTGTCGATGGTAAACCTTGAGAAGCCTGCGTCTTTCTGCTCGGCTTCTGCTGACTCAGGGCTGGCTACACGGGGCTCCTCTTCTCCTGAGGAGTCCTCGCCATCACTGAGCCCTGACTGCCCTACGGCACCCGGGTTAGCGACTGATTTATAAGCGATGCTGAGGATCTGTTGCTGTGGTCCTTACACAGTTTTAGGAGCCAGGACGAGGAAGGATTTAGGGCACGCGTGGTAGTCTTCGGAGGTGCCGGATCACAAGTCTTTGGCACCCTTTCTTATGTTCCCAGTTTGGTGTAGAGAGCCAGTCTGGTGTAGTGGTTGAGTGCACGGACTCTAATCTGGGAGAACTGGGTTTGATGCCCCACTCCTCCGCCTGCAGCTGCTGGTGGTACCTTGGGCCAGTCACAAGTTCTCTCGGAGCTGTTCTCTCAAGGGCAGTCCTCGAAAGAGCTCTCTCAGCCCCACCTGGCTCGCAGGGTGTCTGTTGTGGGGAGGGAAAGGAGTTTGTAAGCCACTCTGAGGTTCCTTTGGGTAGTGAAGGACGGGGTATAAACCCAATCTCTTCTCCTCCTCCTCCTCCTCCTCTAATGTCGATTGCCACTTTGGGGTCAGGAAGGAATTTTCCTCCAGGCCAGAATGGCCCAGGGATCCTTGAGGGTTTTTGCCTTCCTCTGGATGTAGAGCAGGGGGTCACTGGGTGGAGAGTGGGGGAAGGTATTTGTGAATTTCCTGCACTGTGCAAGGGGTTGGACTAGATGACCCTTGGGGATCCCTTCCAGCTCTATGTTTCTGTGAGCTGTCACAATTACTGGGTCCAAATGGTGCATGAGCAGATGATGCGTTGGTCGTTTCTTCTGCCAGGTCTGTCTTAACCAGCGGCATCTGGGTCAGAACACATTGGTGTCACTTTATCTGCAAAAGAACCCTCAGAAAGGAGTCACTAATGATTGTCAGTCCCCGGGTCAGATTTAGGAATCAGCAGTCACCTTCAGCCAGGGGGTCCCCAACCCTTTCTGAGCCTGGCGGGTGTTTTTGGAATTCTGTTAACAAGTGTGGTGGCTGCAGCCAGAAAATGGCTTCGCGGAGCTTCACATTCTAATCTCCCCAAACAGCCTGCATTGGGGTGGGGAGGCCTGTGGCTCAGAGGCAGAACCTCTGCTTGGCATGCAGAAGGCCCCAGGTTCAATCCCCGGCATCTCCAGTTATGAAGGCCCCAGGTTCAATCCCCAGCATCTCCAGGCAGGAGGTGATGGGAAAGACCTCCGCCTGAGACCCTGGAGGGCTGTAAAGAGGGGCTGTGGCTCAGGGGAAGAGCCTCTGCTCGGCAGGCAGAAGGTCCCAGGTTCAATCCCCGGCATCTCCAGTTAAAAAGGAACAGGCAGGAGGTGATGGGAAAGACCTCAGCCTGAGAACCTGGAGGGCTGTAGAGAGGAGCTGTGGCTCAGTGGCAGAGCCTCTGCTTGGCATGCAGAAGGTCCCAGGTTCAATCCCCGGCATCTCCAGTTAAAAAGGAACAGGCAGGAGGTGATGTGAAAGACCTCCGCCTGAGACCCTGGAGGGCTGTAGAGAGGGGCTGTGGCTCAGTGACAGAGCCTCTGCTCGGCATGCAGAAGGTCCCAGGTTCAATCTCCGGCATCTCCCCTTAAAAAGGACCAGGCAGGAGGTGATGGGAAAGACCTCTCAGCCTGAGACCCTGGAGAGCAGCTGCCAATCTGAGTAGAACGACAGAACCAAGATCCCAGAATGGCTCCCAGCTTTGTGCCCTCGTGGGAATCTCGTCCGGCTTGGGGGGGGGGGGGGATGCCCGGAGACACCGCTTTGCGCGGCACGAAAGATGGCTCCATCTCCACCAAGGCTGGTCTTACCTTCTGCTCTTCAGAGCCGATGAGGGGCGTTTGCACTCGGGGAAAAGGAGTTTGAAGTCAGAGGCTCAGCTGGCCAAACACAGGCCCCGGGGAGGCGCCTCCTTCTCTGTTCTTCTTTGCTTGAAAAATTAATGAGTTTGAGTTGGCGTTGGGCCCCTGCAGTGGGCGATGCACCCAGGAGGTTCTCTCTGTCTCCGTTCATTTGGTAATTAACCCCTGGCATCGGTCCACAGGAACTGGAAGGGCGGCTTTCTATCTCCCTCGGTATCCTAGGTTTTTCTTGTGCCTCTTGGGGCTGAGTCATCCTGGCGTTGCCTGCTGGTGCTCTCTGCCCTTCTGTTGCTCTCCCGCTGAGCCTGCTGTGTGGCCAAGGCTGGAGAGATGAGCGCATAGTGTCAACAGGTGAATATAAGAAGCTGCCTTATACGGAATCAGTCCATATTGTCTACTCAGACTGGCAGGGTCTCAGGCAGAGGTCCTTTCCCATCATCTACTGTCCACTCCTTTAACTGGAGGTGCCGGGGATTGAACCTGGGACCTCCTGCATGCCAAACAGAGGCTCTTCCACTGAGCTTTGACCCTTCTCCATGGCTCTCCAGGGTCTCAGGCCGAGTTCTTTCCCATCACCTACTGTCTGGTCCTTTTAACTGGAGGTACTGGGGATTGAACCTGGGACCTTCTGCAGGCCAAGCAGAGGCTCTTCCCCTGAGCCCCAGCCCCTCTCTACAGCTCTCCAGGGTCTCAGGCGGAGGTCTTTCCCATCACCTCCTACTTGGTCCTTTTTAACTGGAGATGCCGGGGATTGAACCTGGAACCTTCTGCACACTAAGCAGATGCTCTATCACTGAGCCACGGCTCAACAGAGAGAACACATTAAGTTTCCTTATACTGTATCAGAACCTTGGTCCATCAAGGTCAGAATTGTCTACTCAGACTGGCAGCAGCTCTCCAGGGTCTCAGGCGGAGGTCTTTCCCATCACCTCCTACCTGGTCTTTTTTGACTGGAGATGCCGGGGATTGAACCTGGGACCTTCCGCATGCCAAGCAGAGCCTCTTCCACTGAGCCACGGCCCCTCTTCACAGCTCTCCGGGGTCTCAGGCGGAGGTCTTTCCCATCACCTCCTGCCTGGTCCTTTTAACTGGAGATGCTTCTGGGGATTGAACCTGGGACCTTCTGCCTGCCAAGCAGAGGCTCTTCCACTGAGCCACGGCCCCTCTTTGTAGCTCTCCAGGGTCTCAAGCAGAGGTCATTCACATCACCTGCTGTCTGGTCCTTTTTAACTGGAGATGCCGCCGGGGATTGAACCTGGGACCTTCCGCATGCCAAGCAGAGGCTCTTCCACTGAGCCATGGCCCCTCTTCGCAGCTCTCCAGGGTCTCAAGCAGAGGTCTTTTCCATCGCCTCCTGCCTTTCCCCCACTTTTAATATTTTTAATTGATATAAACACAAAGCAAACTTACGACTTGTAACTTTTTTCAGGATAACTGCAAACATCATAAACTTCTGCAGTATATATGAAGTATATCAAAACTGAAGCTTTTAACTATTATTTCACAATACCGCCTGGCCCTTTTAACTGGGGGTGCTGGGGATTGAACCCGGGATCTTCTGCATGCCAATCCAATCTCCTCCTCCTCTTCTTTCTTTCTCCTTTTTCTTTTTCTTTCTCTTCCTTCTTCCTTCTTTCTTTTTCTTCTTTTTTCTTCTCCCTTCCCCTTTCCCGGAGGACTCCGCTGTCCTTATGTGACCTCTCCAAGGGCTCTTTGAATCCCGCCACCTTCTGAGCCCTGGCTGCCAATTTTTCGGACGCTGTCCCGCCCACTTCTACCTCATTGACCTGTTTCTGTCCTCTGTCTCCATCCCGGCTGGACGCAGCTCGGCCCCTCCGCCAGGGGTCTGTGTGTATCAGCTCGGGTTACCAGGCCTGGGTGGGGAAATTCCTGGGGAGGGCAGGATTTGGGGAGGGGAAGGACCTCACAGGGGCATAATTTATTTATTTGTTGGCTTCCATTCATATCCCGCCTTGCCGGGCGAACTGGCTCCAGGCAGCATACATTCAATTAGACTATAAACCATAATAAAACGTTCAAATTATCCCGTGCAAAAATACAATATGCGGTATAAGTGCTGCTGAAAACAGTACAACAGAGCAAACGATGGCGGCATTCAGTGTATTTTCGGATAACGGTAGGCAGTGTCCAGGGTAGAAGATGTTCCTGAGACAGATTGTCGGCTGTTGCATTCGTCGGTGGCGGCTCCTAACTGAAAGCCTGGCGGAAGAGCTCCGTTTTACAGGCCCTGCGGAACTGCAAAAGGTCCCGCAGGGCCCTGATATCCTCGGGGAGCTCATTCCGCCAGTATGGAGCCGCCACCGAAAAGGCCCTAGATCTCGTAATGGCCGACTTAGAGAGACTGTTGTCCACATGTCAATCGGATGCCCGTCAGCCATTGATTAAGAAAATAGTAGAGGAGAACCTGTGCTAGTTTATGTATAGTGATTTCAGCCACTTTGAAAGTTGAAGTCTAGACTAAAGAAGTCTTCGAAACGAAGAACACAAGCCGGCGTCTTTGCCGTGTCTTTTGAAGACATTAGTGGATCATTTCAAGACACTAGTGAAACCTTCTGTTAAGGAGACTTGCCTCTGTGTTGCAGTAACCCTTTATTTTTTAAAGAGATATTGTCTGTTATTCGTATTGCACTTGTATTTGCTGAGATTTGTTTAGCTCTTGGGGTGTATCAGTTATATATTGTTGTGGTAAAGACTGTTTGCGTTATTCAGTGTTATGTGATTGATTATGATTACCGACTGTATTGTTTTTGTTTGAGTGAGATTGTCGGGTGTCACAGTTGTTGTTGGCGGCTCCTAACCGAAAGCCGGGCGGAAGAGCTCCGTTTTACAGGCCCTGCGGAACTGTAAAAGGTTTCACAGGGCCCTGATAGCCTCGGGGAGCTGATTCCACCAGTATGGAGCCGCCGCCAAAAAGGCCCTAGATCTCGTAATGGCCAGCCTGGCAGCTTTCGGGCCAGGGAGAGTCAGGCGATGTTGCAACCCTGACCTCAGTGCTGTCTGGGGCACATATGGGGAAAGGTGGTCCCTCAAGTAAGCAGGCCCTTGACCCCACAGGGCTTTAAGGGTCAAAACCAGCACCTTGATCCGAATCCGGTACGCTATTGGCAGCCAGTGCAGTGTCTTCAGTACAGGCTGGATGTGGTCCCTTATGGGAGAGGCCCATCAACAGCCTAGCTTCCACATTTTGTACTAGCTACAGCTTCCGGACTTGGGCCAAGGGCAGCCCCATGTAAAGAGCGTTGCAGTAGTCCAGTCTCGAGATGACCATAGCTTGGATCACTATTGCCAGGTCATTGCGTTCGAGGAAGGGAACCAACTGCCTAATCAGCCGTAGGCATCGTGGCATAGACTCCTCCCTCCAAAGCCGCCATTTTCTTTTGGGGGATTGATCTCTGTCATCTGGAACAGCGACGGTTTTCCAATTTGGCTGGCACCCACCCCCAAAATAAACCAAAAAGAACTTGGGAAGCATCCAAAAAACCTTTCAGAATTCCTGATTTTCGATTGTGTGGTTGCTAGTGGCGCCGTCTCGAATTTGATTTTAAATTGGTTTCTAATGCTACTGGTCTTATGATATTGGGTGTTTCTGTATTGTTTCTAAAGGGGCTGCAGTGGCTCAAGTGGTTAAGACGCTGAGTTGCAGACCGGAAGGTCAGTAGTTTGGCAGTTCGAGACCCGAGTGCCGCATGAGGGAGCGAGCTCCCGTCTCTGGCCCCAGCTCCTGCCAACCGAGCAGTTCGAAAGCAAGAAATTGCAAGTAGATAAATAGGTACCGCTTCGGTGGGAAGGTAACAGCGTTCCATGCGCCTCGGCTTTTAGTCACGCCGGCCACATGACCACGGAAATGTCTTCAGACAGTGCTGGCTCTTCGGCTTGGAAACGGAGATGAACACCGCATCCCTAGAGTCGAATTCGACTGGCTTAAGAGTAAGGGAAACCCTTACCTTTATATTGTTTTTGTGGCTTAATGTCATGTTGTAAATTGCCCAGAGCCTGGCGCAAGTTGGGATAGAGCAATCAACAAGTCAAATAATAATAATTGTAATCTCAAGAGATTTCCAGGCCTCACCTGGAGGTTCAAAACAAATGAAAATCACAGTCCCAGAAACTCTGAACAAAAGACCAAAGGAAACTGCAAAAAAACCCCGCTATCTTATTCAATACAAATCTATTACAAACGGTAAAGAGAAAATGCATAGAAATATGTGTAGAAACATATAAAGGGATGGTCTGTAGAAGCGATCGGTTGACGAAAGGCTCCGGAACGGCTCTTCGTTTTGAAGGAAACTTCATCTGAACGATGAAATGACAAACGCGTTAGCAATTCTTGTATGCCCGTGGCTATTTTCCTTCTTGAAGAATGCGTTGTTGAGGTTATGTAGAGCTGTGTCATTTGCTTTCTGATTTATTCCTTGCCTAAGTAATTGGATATACTTTGATATCGTGGTAATCGTTCAGATGAAGTTTCTTTCGAAACGAAGAGCCGTTCCGGAGCGTTTCATCAACCGATCGCTTCTACGGACCATCCCTTTATATGTTTCTACACATATTTCTATGCATTTTCTCTTTAATGTTCGTAATAGATTTGTATTGAATAAGATAGCGTGTGTGGGGTTTTTTTTGCCGTTTCCTTCGGTCTTTTGTTCACCTGAAGGTTGGCAAGCGCCCCTGCCCTTGAGTCTCAGTCTTGGCCCAAGCCCAAGTTCGGCAGAGCAGTTCCTGGAACATTAAAGGACCAAGCTCGATGTGGCGAATGCAGTCACCCTGTCCACGAAACCTGGGCGATGCGGGCTCTGCGTCTCGAGGTCCGTACAGACGAGGATCAGAAAAGAGCCAGCGTCCAGGAGCACCTGAAAGACGAACTGGACTCGGGCTCTCGTCGGCTGCTACAGACAGACTGACACAGCGACCCGTCTCGATCTGTGAGAGATGGAAAGGTCAGCCATGACGGCGTTTATGAAAACGGCAATTAAAAAGCCATCTGGCGCCTGAGTCAGCATGGGTGTGACTCCCACATGCGGAAGCTGGGTCGGAACAAGGTCCAACTTGCCCAAGGAAATGCTTTCCTGTCCCTCCTTCTCCCCCCTGGTGGAAGACACCCAGGCGCCACCTCGAAGCTGAGAAGCTGAGAAGCACCAGTTGGTGCCAAACAGGCCTCTCTAGCTATTGGTACTCTGCAGTTGGGGTAGACTGCCTCTGACCGTGGAGGATCTTTGCTTTGTTGGCAGGGAGACGAACAGACCTGGTTTTGGGGGGGGGGGGGAATCACCTGCTTGGGTTGCAGTGCTTTTCTGGGTGCAGTTTTATCACCAAGGCGACGGGAGCTAGAAACTTGACATTTTTTTTTAAAAATAGAAGGCTGAGAGTCGGAAACGATCACGGATGTGAAGCAGGGATGCCCGCTCTGTCTTGGGGAATACCTGGAGATTTTGGGGGTGGAGCTTGGGGAGGGCGGGGTCTGGGGAGGGGCGGGACCCCAGCAGGGTGCCACACCCTAGAGCCCCCCTCCCAAAATGTGCCCTTTTCTCCAGGGACCTTGGTCATCTTGAGATCAACTGTAATTGCGGGAGATTTCCAGGTGTCACCCGGAAGGTGGCAACCTGACTGCGAATGGAACACAATTATATTCTGAAAGGTTGCAGGGATGGCGTATTTCCGTAAGCGTGACTGAGGCTCTGCAGTTCGCGGGACAAGGGGCTGCTGGCGGCAAACGGTGCTGCGAGGCGGGCCTGCTGAACAAAAGGCAGAGAGGCCCAGTGCGGAGTGGTGGTTAGAGCTTTGCGTTGCGCGCGGAGAAGACCCGAGTTTGAATCCCTGCTCGGCCCTGAGCTGCGCTGGGTGCCCTTCGGCCAGGCAGTCTCGGCCGAGCCCACCTCCCAGGGCAGTTGTGAGGATGAGGTAGGGGTGGACCACATAATGCCGCATTCATTCTTGGCGTCCAAACTTTATTCAAGCAGACAGACCTATCTTTGCCTTTGCAATTAACTACCTACCTGCCGGCGGGTAGAATGGGTGGCACTATGCCCTCTCTCTCGGTCGAAAATAAAATATTGATTGCACCAGGTGATTTTCTCAGGTAAGGCTACCGCGTAGAGCCCGCAGGCGAAACCTCCAGCATCTGCAATCCATCCACGGCTGGGTTCTCACAGTCCCAGGGCATTGCGGAAAAAGGAACAGCACGGCTCGTTCCGCGGGGTTTGCTTTTGGGAAAGAAACCAAATTATCTCCTGCGGAGTGTTGCTGAAGCCAGGCCTAGCTTTTTGCGGAAGCAGCCAGGGACCTGTCCTCTTAATATTGCCCTCTTGTCCCATCCCCCTTCCCCCCCCGGGCTCAGAAACGGTTTGGAGGGCTTTTCCGGCAGAAAACGCCCCTCCCAATTCTTTTTTGTTTGGTGCGTGTGGTTGGCTGGCCCCCCTGCCTCTGTTTCTGTAATAGGTAAAGGTTTCCCTTGCTTGACAGCCAGTCGAATTCGACTCTAGGGATGCAGTGCTCATCTCCGTTTCCAAGTCGAAGAGCCAGCACTGTCCGAAGACTTTTTTCCTTGGTCATGTGGCCGGCATGACTAGACGCCGAGACGCACGGAACGCTGTTACATTCCCACCGAAGTGATACCTATTTATTTACTTGAAGTTTCTTGCTTTCGAGCTGCTAGGTTGGCAGGAGCTGGGGCCAGAGACGGGAGCTCACTCCCTCATGCGGCACTCGGGTCTCGAACTGCTGAACTACTGACCTTCTGGTCTGCAGTTCAGCGTCATAACCACTTGAGCCACTGCATTACCCATTGCTGTAATACCTTCCTCTTAAAAGCGTAGGGTGGCGTCAGTGTTCCCTCTGAGCTGAGTTAGTGTGAGCTAGTTCACTGTTTTTTAGCCTCCAGAGCACGGATTTTTATCTTGGCTCGGGACGGATGGCTCCAGAGCAAGCTGATTTATGCAGCAGCCAAATCGCTCGCTCACAACTTGAATGTGGTCACAAGTAGAATTTTTGCTCACCAAGTAGACTATTTGCTCACAAGACTTCACAGATTAGAGGGAGCATTGGGTGGCACGTATGGATCTCCTGTCCTCTGTTTGATGCTCACAACAACCCTGCAAGGTTGATTAGGCCAAAGCAGAGTGACCAGGGGTCCCAGATCATAGAGTTGAGAGGGACCTCCAGGGTCATCTAGTCCAACCCCCTGCACAATGCAGGAAATCCTCCTCCTCCTCCTCCTCCTCCTCTTCTTCTTCTGGGCCACGAGAACTAAGCACTGATGCTCTAACCACAACTCTCCTCTCTTTTCTGCCACCCACTTTAATATCACTTAGGCTCTTTGCTTTCCCCCCTTTCTTGGAAAACTGCTTAGGTCACAAGGGGGCTGCTCTTTGCTGCCCCCCTGGCCACGGGGGGGGGGGGTGAGGCAGGGTAGCGCAAGCGCTCACCTCTGTCCTCTGAGATTCCACTTCTAGAGACTGAGAAGAGGGAAGCGCTGAGACGGGAAGGAAAACAAAACCGTTCGATGTTTTCTGTCCCATGGCTGTTTTTCCAAAAGAGGGTCAGTGGCTTCTTTGGGTCCCGGCCCATCAAAACATGACCCCTCCTTGCTAAATTGGGAGAGTTGTTCAAACAGAGCGGTCGAAGGTCCACAGACGGAGGCCCGATATTCACCCATTCGTGCGCCTAAAGAGTTGCGTGTGTGCATGCGCCAGTGGATCCGTGAACACGAGAGATATTTCATCAGCATTCGTGGGTGGACCTTCCTCGATCGATATTTGGCCACCCGAGTCAGCAAAAGTACAGTTCTGAGCCCAGGGTGGCCTTTTTGTGCTTCTCCAGGACCGCGTGTCGAATCCTGCTGGCGGTCTTTAATTGGGAAGAAAGTAAATGCTTCTTTACGGAACCCGCCCTGCAAAGGAACTCAAGGCCACAATCAGAAGGACGTTTAATGACTGACACTCCCAACTGATTAAAAAACTCAAAACCCTGCGTCAACTAATTTTATGAATTATGGCAACTTGGAACAAAAAAGTGGGTCGCGGCCCAGGCACTTCTTTGGGGCTCTCTTGTGTATTTTGCACCGTGCCAAGTAAATTTGGACTTGTGGGTCCCCATACCGAACCACCAGTCCAGTGTACTCGTTGGTCTCTTCGGGTGCTACTGGACTCAAATCTAACTCTTCCGATGTAACTTTGAAGACTTAACCAAATTTGTGGCGGGGAAGGCGCTTTCGTGAGTCACTGCTCGCTTCTTCAGATATAGCCAGGGTCATTTTGTAGAAAAAGAGGTGCAGGAGCCCATTAGCGTAACTCAGGGGTGGGCAAATTGCGGCCCGGGGGCCACTTGCGGCCCGCCACAGAGTTTTTTGCGGCCCGCCAAGACAGTTGGCCACTGTCAGCACCTGAGGAGCTGCAGCTTGAACTTATTTACATGCAGTCAGATCACACTGTGAAAGAAATGTTTTAATGCTGTGACATTAGTTGACTTTTACAAATCTTTGTCTGCTGAGAAATTTCCATGTATGAAGAAATTTGCTGGGAAAATGTTCTCTATATTTGGGTCTACATATATTTGTGAGCAAAGTTTTTCTTGCATAAAGATCAACAAGCGTAAATATAGATATTAACAGACATTTGACAGACATTAACTTGCAGGCTGTGATGAGAATCTCAACAAGCAATCTCACTCCTGATTTCACAAAAATTGTAGAAAAGTGTGATAGGGTACATTTGTCTCATTAAACTGATTCTAAAATTAAATGTGCTTGCAGCTATAGAGGATATGAAATTAGCACAATAAATAAACTGAATAAAACGACCACTATTTTATTTAATTTATATTTATTGATTTTTAGGATACAATGTATACCTTTTCTGAAATGCAGAGTTAACTAATGAATGCAATCATTTTAAAAGGTGCGGCCCTCCCCTAACCTCCGCTCCCACAAAGCGGCCCCCGAGCCAAAACAATTGCCCACCCCTGGCGTAACTCATTAGCATAACTCATTTGCATATGCCACACCCCCTCACATAGGGCAGGCGCCCCGACTTTCCCTCCCCTCTCCGAGTCTCTCCGCAGTAGCGGAGAAGCTCAGACAGGGAAGGGAGGGGGGGGAGGCGTACTTCCATGCCTGCCCTTCCCTTCCCCAGCCAGCCTGCCACTGGGGACGGGGAAGAATTTATTTATTTATTTATCTATCAGATTTATAGGCCGCTCTCCCTGCACGCAGGCTCAGAGCGGCTTACGTAGCTTGGCTGAAAGCTAAGGTGCATATGTTCATTAAAATCAATTAAAACACAGTAAAACCACAGTCACGACAATAGCAATAAAGTGCTCAGTAGGACGGCAGTACGGCGTGGTAGGTATGCCCAGTGTTCTCCAGATACCAGGCTTGGTGGTGCCCGTGGCTGGTCCCAGCCCAGATGGGCTGAGGTCGTGGGTGGTCACAGAGTGGGGTGGGGGTGGCGGCCCCTATTTGTAGGCCGGGCGGAAGAGCTCCGTCTTGCAGGCCCTGCGGAACGGCGTAAGGCCCCGCAGGGCCCTGATTTCCTCCGGGAACTCGTTCCACCAAAAAGGGGCTGCCACCGAGAAAGCCGTGGCCCCGGTAGCAGCGAGCCTGGCCCTCTCTGGGGCCTGGGATGACCACCCGATGTTGTGCCACAACATTTAGCTCCCCTCCCCCCCCCCAATTCCCGAGTTTCTCTGCAACAGCGGAGAGGCTCGGGGGGAAAAGGAGACATGGAAGCATGCCTGGGTTCCCTACTTTGGGCTTGTGACTCCCAGAATGCCGTTCCTGCTCACTCCCCCTTGAAATGACCCCTGGATATAGCTAGAATGTGAGGCCGTCTGTTCTTCTGTCTGGGAGAGTGGAGTGGATTCAGATGTCGAATGACAACAGTGGGTATGTTAGTCTTGAAGGTCCTCCTGGACCCTTGCTCTTTTCTGCTGCTATCGACAGGCCAACAGGGCTGCCCACCTTGATCGGAGAGATCTGTCTTTGGAGATAATCCGGGTTTCTTTCCCCAAAAGCAAATCCCGTGGAATGTGCCGGCAATTCCCCTCCTTTTCAGCTAAGACGGTGGGACCCAGCTGGAGCGGGAATGAGTGTCCTGGCCCCACTGCTGGACCTCCTGAGGGCACCTGGTATTTCTGGCCGCTGTGTGACAGAGTGTTGGACCGGATGGGCCATTGGCCGGATCCAGCATTGGCTTCTCTTACGTTCTTATGGAAGGCCACATATCAAAAATGTTTTTTAAAAATGAAGCAAAATTCGGCCTAGGGTTGCCGGGTCCCCCCTAGCCACCAGCAGGGGATGGGGGGTGGTATGGTTGCCAGATCTAGGTTGGGAAATTCTGGAGATTTGGGGGTGGAGCCTGGGGAGGACAGGGACCTCAGTGGGGCACATTGCCCTAGAGAGTCCACCCTCCACCTGGAGTCTCGGCATCCCTATGTGCTGCCATTTTGGGTCCTGGCTCAAAACGTTCATTTACCGGCACTGTTGAACCAATGTCAAAGGGACTGTGTACTTGGTGCGTGTCGCAATGTGTATCTTTGGCTTCCCCTCATCCCCACGTTGCTTCAGGCGGGGTTGTGCACAGTGGTAGACGGCACCCCGCTTTAGTTCAGAGGGGAAGTGTGTGGAGGAGTCGGTTTGCGCAGCCTGGCCGCGCTGATGCAATCGACGTCTGGCTCGAATGTCTGCGAGCCACTGTCTTCCTCTTCTGACCTTCTGGCGGCTTCCCAATCGGGAAGGATAGGGCCGTGGCCGGGGGCCAGGCCAGCTGGAAGCCCCTTCCTGCTCAACTGAAGGCATTTCGCGCCTGGGAGGGCAAAGGCGCGCAAATCTCTCCGGAGTTTGGAGCAGCGGGAAGGCCATTGAGCATCGGCTTAACCCCGAGCGAAAGCCGTCATCACACAGTCTAAACATCGTGGCCAGGTCCTGATGAGAGTTGCTGGCTCTGGATAAGGGGAATTCCTGGAGATCACGGGGTGGAGCCACAGGAAGGAGGGGTTTAAAGGGGAGAGGGGAGGGACCTCGGAGCAGTGTAATGGAGTAGGACCCACCCTCCAAAGCAGCCATTTTCTCCCGGGGAAGAAGAACCTGAGCAGTGATTCAAGAAAGTTCATCCCCTGCCACAAATTTGGTTGGTCTCGAAGGTGCTTCTGGACTCTTGCTCTTTTCTCCTACTACAGACAGACTAACATGGCGTCCCATCTTGATCTGCCCTTGAAAATGGTGGGAAACATTGCCCCTATTCCTTTCTAAATCAAGTGAAGAAGTGCTGCAGAGATCTGTCGACTCCCTTACGTCATTGCGACCCTACAGCCTTGGGGAAAAAAGATCTAGTTCTTGACAAAGCGTCTCGGTGAAACAGGGTTAATAGCTGGCAAACCTGTATTACTCTTTTCCCAGCTTTTGGAAGGCAGTATTTATTCCCCAGCTTCTACGACGTGCTTTGAATAATTTCTTCAGGATTAGTTGGAGCAAAACCTAAGGAACTTTACAATGCTTATGGCATAAGAGAGGCAGCGACTCACTGGAACCCCACCCACATCAGAAGGGGAACTGTTAGTAGAATTCATTTTCCCCCGATGGGAGATTGCATGAACTGAACATATTACTCTTCATGTAGTTGGTTTGGATTGTACCGCAGCTGCGGTATCACTAGAACTTGTAACTATTTGTGGCGTTAATAGAGACTTCGAGTTTATAGAAGACCAGGCTGAAGTGGTTCATTATACAGTGGTTTTTCTTGGGGTTTTCATACCCTGCTGCGTACCGTCTTGTTGGTTGTACTTTAAAAGGGGATTGGACCGATTGATGGAGGATAAGTCTGTCGATGGCTACTCGCCATGGGGACTGAGGGGAACCTCCACATCCACTTCTCAGTCCCAGAGCCAGGAGGCTACATCAGGGGAAGGCCTTGGCCTCTATGCCCTGTTGATGGCCCTCCAGAGGAACTGGCTGAGGCCACTGTGTGAGACAGGATGCTGGATTGGATGGACCCTCACTGGTCTGATCCAGCAGGGCTCTTCTGAGGTTCTTCTCAGGGGAAGGCCTCGGCCTCTCTGCCCTGTTGCTCGCCCTCCAGAGGAACTGGTTGAGGCCACTGTGTGAGACGGGATGCTGGATTGGATGGACCCTCACTGGTCTGATCCAGCAGGGCTCTTCTGAAGTTCTTCTCAGGGGAAGGCTTCGGCCTCTCTGCCCTGTTGTGTGCCCTCCAGAGGAACTGGCTGAGGCCACTGTGTGAGACAGGATGCTGGATTGGATGGACCCTCACTGGTCTGACCCAGCAGGGCTCTTCTTAGGTTCTTCTCAGGGGAAGGCCTCGGCCTCTCTGCCCTGTTGCTCGCCCTCCAGAGGAACTGGCTGAGGCCACTGTGTGAGACAGGATGCTGGATTGGATGGACCCTCACTGGTCTGACCCAGCAGGGCTCTTCTTAGGTTCTTCTCAGGGGAAGGCCTCGGCCTCTCTGCCCTGTTGCTCGCCCTCCAGAGGAACTGGCTGAGGCCACTGTGTGAGACAGGATGCTGGATTGGATGGACCCTCACTGGTCTGACCCAGCAGGGCTCTTCTTAGGTTCTTCTCAGGGGAAGGCCTCGGCCTCTCTGCCCTGTTGTTGGCCCTCCAGAGGAACTGGCTGAGGCCACTGTGTGAGACAGGATGCTGGATTGGATGGACCCTCACTGGTCTGACCCAGCAGGGCTCTTCTTAGGTTCTTCTCAGGGGAAGGCCTCGGCCTCTCTGCCCTGTTGCTCGCCCTCCAGAGGAACTGGTTGAGGCCACTGTGTGAGACGGGATGCTGGATTGGATGGACCCTCACTGGTCTGATCCAGCAGGGCTCTTCTGAAGTTCTTCTCAGGGGAAGGCTTCGGCCTCTCTGCCCTGTTGCTCGCCCTCCAGAGGAACTGGTTGAGGCCACTGTGTGAGACGGGATGCTGGATTGGATGGACCCTCACTGGTCTGATCCAGCAGGGCTCTTCTGAGGTTCTTCTCAGGGGAAGGCTTCGGGTCTCTCTGCCCTGTTCTTGGCCCTCCAGAGGAACTGGTTGAGGCCACTGTGTGAGACGGGATGCTGGGCAAGATGGACCCTCTTGTGATCCAGCAGGGCCCTTCTGATGTTCTTCTGAAGGCCTCAGCCTCTATGGATACAACCAAAGGGAAACGAACCCAACCTGAAGGTCAAGAGAGATACTCAAAACACCGAGTAGCAATAACATGAAAAAAAAAATAGGAATTTTGATTGCCCAGCGCCCCAGATAAAGATTGAAAATGACATTTTATTTATTTACATTCGTGAGCCATAGGAACGTCACATACATACAGTAACCCGTTAGAGATGCATATACAGCGATTACGAGCTGTCAAAAGCGGTTTCACATAAAAATGATAGGTAACCACCGAGCCAGATGTGTTTCGGCCCGAAGGGCCTTTTCCGGTGGTATGAACCGTGTTGCACACACTTAAAAAGTGAATTCACTACAGGGTCAGGCTCCAAATAAAGATTGTCAAACAGGCCTGTAAAAAAAATAAAATAAAGGAGCCAGAATTCAGCGATAATATCTCTGAGCCCATAGTCTGTCCTCGGCTGAGGTTCTGTCTGTTCAGTGCATGCAAATGTGGACCTCGGGGCCGAAACGCGTCTGGCATGGTTATAGGATTTTATGTGAAACCACTGTCGATAGCATCTCTAATGGGTTGCTGCATGTGACGTTTTCGTTGTTCGTGAAGGTGTGTGGTTTTTAATCTTTATCTGGTGCACTGGGAGATACTGCTATTATTTTTCCATGTTCTTGCTACTTGGACTCTGTGCCCTGTTACTGGCCCTCCAGAGGAACTGGCTGGCCCCTGTGTGAGACAGGAGGCTGGACTGGATAGACCAGGGATGGGCAAACTGTGGCTCCGGAGCCGCATGCAGCTCTTTCAGATATATTATGTGGCTCCCGGCAGGGCGGCTGGGGAAGCTAAATATCATGAGCAAACAAATACCGTTGAACAAATTAATATCATTATCAATATCTGCTTTTACCCCTTTTGTTATTATTTTTGGCAGTCTCGTTTAATGTTAATAAAAAGCAAATTTGCTTATTTTCCAATAAAAGCAGGTAATATTTGTCCATGTCTTTTGGCTCTCAAACATCTGATGTTTATTCCGTGCGGCTCTTACGTTAAGCACGTTTGGCCACCCCTGTTCTAGGTGGCTCTTACGCGGAGCAAGTTTGCCCACCCCTGGGATAGACCACTGGTCTGATCCAGCAGGGCTCTTCTGATGTTCTCCTCAGGGGAAGGCCTCGGCCTCTCTGCCCTGTTGTGGGCCCTCCAGAGGAACTGGCTGAGGCCACTGTATGAGACAGGATGCTGGACTGGAGGGACCCTCACTGGTCTGATCCAGCAGGGCTCTTCTAATGTTCGTCTCAGGGGAAGGCCTCGGCCTCTCTGCCCTGTTGTGGGCCCTCCAGAGGAACTGGCTGAGGCCACTGTGTGAGACAGGATGCTGGACTAGATGAACCACTGGTCTGATCCTGCAGGGCTCTTCTGATAAAAGACTAAAGCACACAAAAGCTTATACCCAGCATTCAACTTTTTCAGTCTTAAAGGTGCTACTGGACCCAGACTTTGTTCTCCTGCATCAGAATAACACGGCTGTCCATCCGAACTTATGTTCTTCGTACAGATCCAGTCTACCTATTGCTCCAACAGTGGCACTGATATCTTCTCACTAGCTGACATTCACCCGGGTCTCCAGCAATTTCGGCCAGGGATCCTGGAGGTTTTTTGTCATCTTCTGGGCATGGAACAGCGGTCACTGGGGGTGTGGGAGGTAATTGTGAATTTCCTGCCTTGAGCAGCGGGTTGGTCTAGATGACCCTGGAGGTCCCTTCCAACTCTATGATTCTACTAAGCGGACTGATTGTCTTCTGTTGAAGGTCCTGGGTTCATCCCCAGATGTGTTTGTGTGAGTCCCTGAACTGTGGAACATGACTGCAAGGGGGTAACCGCAATCTCCAGGCAGCGCCTGGAGTTCTCCAGGAATTGCAACTGACCTATTAATTCCTCCTGGAGAAAATGGCTGCTTTGGAGGGTGGAATGTATGACCTCACATCCTGCTGAGCTCTCTGTCTTCCCCAGGCTCCGCCCCCCCATCTCACCAGACAATGTTCCCTCTACGCTGAGTCAATGTGAGCTAGCTCACGGTTTTTTAGCCACCGGCTCGCTCATTTTCGTCTCAGCTCAGGAGGGATGGTGCCAGAGCAGTGTTTCCTCTAAGCTGAGTTAGTGTGAGCTAGCTCACAGTTCTTTAGCCTACAGCTCACACATTTTTGTCTTGACTCAGGAAGGGATGGCTTCAGAGCAAACTCGTTTATGCAGTGGCCAAATCGCTCACTCACAACTTGAATGCCAGTAGCTCACAAAGCAGAATTTTTGCTCACAAGACTCCACAGCTTAGAGGGAGCATTGCTCCAGAGCAAACTGATTTTTGCAGCAGCCAAATCGCGTGTCCACAACTTTAATGTCAGCAGCTCCCGGAGTAGAATTTTTGCTCACAACTTGGATGCCAGTTGCTTAGAGAGTAGAATTTTTGCTCACACGACTCCACAGCTTAGAGGGAACATTGCTCCCAGAATCCCCCGTCCTGGAGCTGGCAAACTGATGTAGAAGGAGCTATCTCTGTGTGTGTATGGGGGGGGGGGGGGCGGGGGAGATGGATGCTTTGCATTGGTCACCTGGCTGAGGTTCGAATCCGAGACAGAGCTGCTATCTCATGGAGGTGATTGAATGGCAAAGAAAGAATTCCTCCCAAATCAGTCAGTGACGAGCGTCGTGCTATCTGCCACCGGCCAATCTGTGATTTGGGTGTAGTAGGGGAAAACCTTGCAGGGCTGTCGTATGGACTGCTGGACCCGTGTCTGGTCTCTACAGTTAAGAGCAGGGCTCATTTCATAGCAGGAGCTCCTTTGCATATTAGGCCACACCCCCTAATATCACCAATCCTCCAAGAGCTTCCAGAGCTCTTCTTACAGGGGCTACTGTCAGCTCTCGGAGGATTGGCTACATCAGGGGTGTGTGGCCTAATATGCAGAGGCGCTCCTGCTACGAAATCAGCCCTGGTAAGAGTTGCCAGCTATGGAAATTCCTGGAGATTTGGGGGTGAAGCTTGGGAGAGGTTGGGTTTGGGGAGGGAAAGGACCTCAGTGGGGTATATAGTCCGCCCACCAAAGCAGCCATTTCCTCTTGGGGGAACTGATCCCGGTCATCTGGAAATCAGGTGTAATTCCAGGATATCTCCAGCCGCCGCCAGGAGGTTGGGAACCCTGGAGAGGAGCTCAGCTGGGCGTAATCCCATGCAGTCCACCCGCCAAAGGAGCCATTTTCGCCAGGGGACACGATCTCTAGTCTAAAGATCAGCTGTAATTCCAGGAGATATCCAGGTCCCACCTGGAGGTTGGCAACCCTGTCTAAAATGCTCTAGGTGTCAGTGAATTGAAGAAGACAAAGAAGGGGAGGAGGAGATTGGATTTATACACCGCCATTCATTACGGAAGGAGGCTCAGAGCCGCTTACAAACTCCTTTCCCTTCCCATCTCCCCGACAGACACCCTGTAAGGTAGGTGGGGCTGAAAGAGCTCTCTTGAGGACTTCCCTTGAGAGAACAGCTCTGAGAGAGCTTGTGACTGACCCAAGGTCACACCAGCAGCTGCATGTGGAAGGGTGGGGAATCAAACCTGGTTCTCCCATATTAGAGTCCGCACTCCGAATCACTACACCAGACTGGCTCTTCAACAGGAGATGGATTTTCCAGTTAGATATTTTCTTTATTTACACCCTGCCTTTTTCTCTGAAGGAGAAGAGATTGGATTTCTACCCCGCCCTTTACTACCCAAAGGCGTCTCAGAGCGGCTTACAATCTCCTTTCCCTTCCCCTCCCCACAACAGACACCCTGTGAGGCAGGTGGGGCTGAGAGAGCTCTTTCGAGGACTGCCCTTGAGAGAACAGCTCTGAAAGAACTTGTGACTGACCCAAGGTCACACCAGCAGCTGCACGTGGAGGAGAGGGGATTCAAACCCGGTTCTCCCAGATCAGAGCCCACTGCTCTGAACCCCTACACCAAGTTGCCTTTCCTACAGAACTACTTAAGATCCAGGAGGGATTTCTGGTCTCGCCTCTGATCTGAGATTTCCCCGGAGGCCCCTGATTTTCTGCCTGTCCTAGGATAAGAGTTGGGCCCTCCTGTTAACCGCCCACCTTGGTCTCGGGTCTTCTTGGAGGTGCAAAGTCCTCCAGCCAAACCTTTGGTCAGGACGTGGCCGGGAGAGATCTGCCGTTCCCGCCTGGCTGTTTGGATGCCTCCCCATTCTATGAGAGATGTGCAAATAACTTGCTTTTTCGACGCTCTGCCTCACTTCCCTCCGGAGTGAGGATGAAGACCGACCACGGAAATGTATTCTGGAGTGGAGCATGGAAGGGCGGGATGAGAAGAGAGAGTCCTCTTTTCTTTAAATTGCGGCGTGGTTTTTGAACTAGGGTTAATGGAGCCCTGCAAAGTCTCCCTGGCTTTTTTTACCCCCCATCTCTACGCCATTTTGGTGTCGTGGACTCTATTAGCACGGATTCTAACCTGGGAGAAGTGGGTCTGATTCCCCACTCCACCACATGCAGCTGCTGGTGTGACCTTGGGTCAGTCACAAGTTCTTTCAGAGCGGTTCTCTCAAGGGCAGTTCTCAAGAGAGTTCTTTCAGCCCCACCTGCCTCACAGGGTGTCTGTTGTGGGGAGGGGAAGGGGAAAGGAGATTGTAAGCTGCTCTGAGACTCCTTTGGGTAGTGGAGGGCGGGGTAGAAATCCAATCTCCTCCTCTTCTCCTCCTTCCTTTCTTCCTTCCTTCCTCCTCCTCCTTCTTTCTTCTCTTTCTCCTTCCTTCCTTCCTTCCTTCCTTCCTTCCTTCCTTCCTTCCTTCCTTCTCTTCTTCTTGCGGCGGCAGGATGAACACTTGTCAGGGACGCTCTAGGCTGGAAGGCCCCTTCCAACTCTGTGATTCTGTCTCCAGGTATTCCCTGGGGGAACTGACTTCTGTGGTCTGGGGACCAGCGGTAATTCTGGGAGGTCTCCAGCCCCAATCTGGCAACCCGCCCACATCTGGCGAGGGAACGTTCCATTTCGCTCTTACCAGCCAGCTTTGTCTGTGTTGTGATTTCCCCCATCCCTACTTTGGTGTGGTGGTCAGGAGCGTGGACTCCAGTCTGGGAGAACCGGGTTTGAATCCCCACTCCTCTGCGTGCAGCTGCTGGTGTGACCTTGGGTCAGTCACAAGTTCTCTCAGAGCGGTTCTCTCAGGAGCAGTCCTCGAAAGAGCTCTCTCAGCCCCACCTACCTCCCAGGGGGTCTGTTGTGGGGAGGGGGAGGGGAAGGAGTTTGTAAGCCGCTCTGAGACTCCTTCCAGTAGTGAAGGGTGGGGTATAAATCCAATCTGTTCTTCTTCTTTGCTATCGGGGCTTATTACCCCGGCATGGGTCGCCCAGGCTAGCCCAATCCCATCAGATCTCAGAAGCAAAGCAGGGTCAACCTTGGTTAGTCTTTGGATGGGAGACGCCCACCAAGGAAGTCCGGGGTCGCTACGCAGAGGCAGGCAATGGCAAATCATCTCTGAACGTCTTTTGCCTTGAGCTGGGTGTGTTCCAGGCTAGCTGGATCCTGTCTGAACTCGGAAGCCAAGCAGATGAGCTCTGGTGAGAATTTGGATGGGAGGCCACCAAGGAAGTCCAGGGTTGCAACGCAGAGGCGCAGGCCGTGACAAAAACCACCTCTGTTTCTTTCCTACCATGAAAACCCTATGGAGTCAACAGGAGTCACTGCAGCTTGACAGACCTTTCCACCCCGATTTCCTTTGTCCCGGTGCAAAAACTCGAATATTATAGAACCTTTCCCCTCTCTTCTGTCCAGTTTAGACGCCATCGTAATTGGAAATCCCTTGCTCTCTGTAGAAAGCCCGTGATGTTTTGCCAGGGCCTCTAAGCGCACTAATGAACGTAGCCGCGCGAGTTCTCGATGAATCCAAACGGCCTCGCTTTCCAAACCTGGCACAAAGCCTGTCGAGTTCGGCAGCCCGTTAACGAGGCTCAGTTTTTGCAAAGAGGTTGCTTTTCACGTCTCCAGCGGGGTTTGGCACGGCCAGGGTTGTGGATGAGAGGCCAGCGTCCTGAGCAATGCTCCCTTTAAGCTGTGGAGTCTTGTGAGCAAAAATTCTACTTTGTGAGCTCCTGGTGTTAAAGTTGTGAGTGAGTGATTTGGTTACTGCCTTAATTAGTTTGCTCTGGAGCCCTCCTTCCTGGGCTAAAGCAAAAATGTGGGAGCTGGAGGCTAAAAAAACTGTGAGCTAGCTCACACTAACTCAGCTTAGAGGGAACATTGGTCCTGAGCCCTGAAGTTCATGGGTGGGGCCCGGTGATGTCCCTGCACAGCTTGGGACTGTATCGCGTGGCCCCTCTGAACGTAGGTCCATGGCCTTCATCACATGGCTTTTTAGAGGAGAAGAAGAAATTGGATTTATCCCCCACCCTTCACTACCCGAAGGAGTCTTAGAGCGGCTTACAAACTCCTTTCCCTTCCCCTCCCCACAACAGGCACCCAGAGAGGTGGGTGGGGCTGAGAGAGCTCTGACAGAAAACTGCTCTTTTTCAAGAACGGTTGTGCCAGAACTATGGCTTGCCCAAGGTCATCCAGCGGCTGCAAGTGGAGGAATGGGGAATCAAACCTGGTTCTCTCAGATTAGAGTCTGCACACTTAACCACTACACCATACTGGCTCAGAAGAAGAGGAGGAGGAGGAGGAGATTGGATTTCTACCCCGCCCTTCACTACCCAAAGCAGTCTCAGAGCGGCGTACCATCTCCTTTCCCTTCCCCTCACCACAACAGACACCCTGTAAGGCAGGTGGGGCTGAGAGAGCTCTCCCGAGGACTGCCCTTGAGAGAACAGCTCTGAGAGAACTTGTGACTGACCCAAGGTCACATCAGCAGCTACACATGGAGGAGTGGGGAATCAAACCCGGCGAGAGCCAGCTTGGTGTAGTGGTTACATCTATGCCTCTAATCTGGGAGGGACCGGGTTTGATTCCCCACTCCTCCACGTGCAGCTGCTGGTGTGACCTTGGCTCAGTCACAAGTCCTCTCAGAGCTGTTCTCTCAGGGGCGGTCCTCAAAGGATTTCTCTCAGCCTCACCTACCTCCCAGGGTGTCTGTTGTGGGGAGGGGAAAAGAAAGGAGTTTGTAAGCCACTCTGAGACTCCCAGTGAGGGGCAGGGTATAAATTTAATATCGTCTTCCTGCTCCTCTTCCTCCTCCTCCTCTTTTTCTTCCTCCTCCTCCTCTTCTTCTTCTCCTCCTCCCAGATTAGAGTCCACACTCTTTTCCCTTCCCTTCCCTTCCCTTCCCCTTGCCGCAACAGACTTCCTGTAAGGTAGGTGGGGCTGAGAGAGCTCTTTCAAGGACTGCTCCTGAGAGAACAGCTCTGACAGAACTTGTGACTGACCCAAGGTCACACCAGCAGCTGCATGTGGAGGAGTGGGGAATCAAAACCCGGTTCTCCCAGATTGGAGTCCGCGCTCCTAGAACCACTGCACCAAAATGACTCGTAAGAGTTGAGCCATTGACAATACCGAGTTCAAAACATCCCTTTCACCAGACCAGCTCCAATTTCCAAGAGACATTCTCCTGCCTGGAAGCCGTTTTGTGCTAGCTGCCAAATTCTGATGGCTGCCCTGAAGATGACCCCCAAAACCTGGACCTTGGAGGCAAGGCTGCCAACCTCAAGGTGACACCTGGAGAGTCCCCAGAATTGCCAGTGATCTCCAGACAACGGAGATCAGATCCCCTTCTCCTTCTTCCTGGAGAAAGTGGCTGCTTTGGAGGGTAGAATCGCTGCCACGATACCTTTTTGAGGTCCCTCCCCTCCCCAAACCCCAGCCTTTCCGAGGCTCCATGCCCAAATCTCCAGGAATTCTTGACCTGCAGTTGGCAACTCTATACAGAAGCAGTGAGTCCCCCCCCCTTCTCCTTGCTGTGGACCCCTGTGTCCTTTGGCATCAAAAATTCACCCCCAAATTTGTCTTTGCCCCAGTGTAGAAATGTGGCTCTTCTTTGGAGTGAGGATTAAACGCCCAGTTCTGGTCGCCACACCTTAAAGAAAGATATTATAGTTTTGGGAAAAGTGCAGAAAAGGGCAACTAGAATGAGAAAAGGGTTGGAACGCTTTCCCTATGAAGAAAGGTTGAAGCGCTTGGGGCTCTTTAGCTTGGAGAAACGACGGCTGAGGGGTGACATGATCGAGGTTTATGAGATTATGCATGGGATAGAGCAGGTAGAGAAAGAAGTCCTTTTCTCCCTTTCTCATAAGACAAGAACTCGGGGGCACTCCATGAAATTAATGAGCAGTCAGGTTAGAACAGATAAAAGGAAGTTCTTCTTCACCCCAGTAGTGATGAACACGTGGAATTCACTGCCACAGGAGGTGGTGGCGGCTACAAGCATGGACGGCTTCAAGAGGGAATTAGATAAACACAAGGGGAGACCCGCAAGAAACTTGCAGGGAGGGGGCATTTCCCCCATCTTGCAGGCCCGCAGCTCGCCCCTTCCCCCCCACGGGCTTCTGGCCGGCCTTGGCGACTCTCGCTGGGGCCGCCGCAGTTCCGAGAGTGTTCCCTGCGCATGCGCAGGGGGCGCTCTTTTACTTTTTGGGGGATTTAAATATCCCCCGAATTTTTTAAAAAAGTTTTTGGATTTTTCTGCACACGGGGGGTGCCCCCCATGTGTAGGAAAAACTTCCTGCCCTCCAGATGCCCCCCCGGCATCTTTAACTATCTGCACGCGGGAGGCGCCTTTGCTATTAGTATATAGATATGGAGCAGAGGTCCATCAGTGGCTATTAGCCACAAATTATAGATAGGAGCTCTCCGTCTGGATCAGGTGATGCTCTATATTCTTAGTGCTTGACGGGGGGGGGGGGGCAACAGTGGGAGGGCTTCTGGGGTCCTGGCCCCACTGCTGGACCTCCTGAGGGCATCTGGTGTTTTTGGCCACTGTGTGACCCAGAGCGTTGGACTGATTGGACCATTGGCCTGATTCAATATTGGCTTCTCTTATGTTCTTATACCCTTTGTTCTTCTCCACCTCCTTTCTCTGCGGAGAGTTTGGCAGCCCAGCCGGAGAGAGCGAGAAAGTGCAAAATCGCTAGGATGGATTCCAAGCCTGGTAGTCGTGGGATTGGCTTCTCTTATCTCGGCACCTTAATGAGGCTGCTGCTATCTGAACAAATTGAGCCGGCCTGGAGCCATAAGCGCCACTTCAGGGTTGGAGCAAATCCCAGGCTGGGGCGAGGACAGGTGAATCGGAAGGAGTCCCAACGAGGCGGATTGTAAGGAACCGGGTTCAGCAGATGCTCTACCAATGAGCCTTCTCCAAGATCTCAGACGGAGGTCTTTCACATCTCCTCCTGCCGGGTCCTTTTAACTGGAGATGCCGGGGATTGAACCTGGGACCTTCTGCGTGCCAAGCAGAGGCTCTGCCACTGAGCCACAGCCCCTCTTTACAGCTCTCCAGGCTCTCAGGCGGAGGTCTTTCCCATCACCTCCTGCCTGGTCCTCTTAACTGGAAATGCCGGGGATTGAACCTGGGACCTTCTGCATGCCAAGCAGAGGCTCTTCCACTGAGCCACAGCCCCTCTTTACAGCTCTCCAGGCTCTCAGGCGGAGGTCTTTCCCATCACCTCCTGCCTGGTCCTCTTAACTGGAGATGCCGGGGATTGAACCTGGGACCTTCTGCGTGCCAAGCAGATGCTCTGCCACTGAGCTACAGCCCTTCCCTCAAAAGAGGTCTTCAGGGTCCTAGGCACAGATCTTTCACATCACGTACTGTCCGGCTTTTTAAACTAGAGATGCCGGGGATTGAACCGGGGACCTTCTGCATGCCACACAGATGCTCTACCACTCAGCCGCAGCCCCTCCTGGTTATCTCTTGCTCATTTTAACCCTGTGACTGCTGTGTGAGAACATGACTGGCCCAAGGTCACCTGGCAGATTTCATGGCTCATAGAATCGTAGAGTTGGAAGAGACCTTCAGGGTTATCTAGTCCAACCCTTTGCACAATGCAGGGAATTCACAAATACCTCCCCCTCCACCCCCGCAGTGACTGCTGTTCCACACCTAGAAGATGACAAAAAGCCTCCAGGATCTTCAGCCAAAACTGGCCTGGAGAAAAATTGCTTCCTGACCCCAAAGTGGCAATCGGCCTTTCCCTGGGCGTGTCAGAAAGGGCCACAAGAACTAAGCCCTGGTGCAACCCTTCCTGCCCTCCCTCTCAGGAGCCGGTTAGGTGTAGTGGTTAAGTGTGTGGACTCTGGGAGAACCACTTGGGAAGGAGGGCTCCAGAGCAAACTAATTTATGCAGCAGCCAAATCGCTCGCCCACAGCTTTAATGCCTGGAGCTCAAGAAGAAGAAGAGAAGAGATTTTATTTATACCCCGCCCTTCACTACCCAAGGGAGTCTCAGAGCGGCTCACAAACTCCTTCCCCTTCCCCTCCGCACAACAGACACCCTGGGAGGTAGGTGGGGCTGAGAGAGCTCTGAGACAACTGTCCTTGAGAGAACAGCTGGTACAGAACTACGGCTTGCCCAAGGTCATCCAGCAGCTGCAAGTGGAGGAGTGAGGAATCAAACCCGGTTCTCCCAGATTAGAGTCTGCACACTTAACCACAGGTGTTGTGATTGAGATTTGTTTTATGTGTTGCGTGTGTCTTTATAGGTATGTTGTAGGGCTGTGCTTCTGCAGAATGCAGGGGGTTGGACTAGATGACCTGCAAGGTCCCTTCCAACTCTTAACATTCTATGATTTTATGATAGTCTAGAAATCCAAAGTTAACATAGAAATGGAGAGCTGGAAGGGATACCAAAGATAGTGGTAATGAATGGCTGGGAGAGCTGGACTATAAGGAAGACTGAGTGACGAAGAATAGATTCTTTTGAATTATGGTGCTGGAGAAGACTCTTGAGAGTCCCTTGGACTGCAAGGAGATCAGATCAGTCAATCTTAAAAGAAACCAACCCTGACTGCTCCCTGGAAGGCCAGGTACTTTGGCCACCAAACGAGAAGGGAACACTCCCTGGAGAAGACCCCGATGCTGGGAAAGACTGAAGGTCAAAGAAGAAGGGGACGGCAAAGGATGAGATGGTTAGACAGTGTTATTGAGGCAATGGACATGAAGTTGAGCAAACTCCGGAGGACGACGGAAGACAGGAAGGCCTGTCGTGAGGTGGTCCATGGGGTCGTGAAGAGTCCGACTCGACTGTGCAACTGAACGACAACAAAAGTATCTTTATAGTCCAGAAGACAAAAGTTAACATAGAAACAGAGAGCTGGAAGGGATCCCAAAGGTCATCTAGTCCAACCCTCTGTCCAGTGCAGGAAATTCATAGCTACCCCCTCCCACTCCCCCAGGGACCCCTGCTCTATGCCCAGAGGAAGGCAAAAAACCCCCGCAAACCCTCCAGGATCCCTGGGCTGTTCTGTTATGGAGGAGAATTCCTTCCTGGCCCCAAAGTGGCAATCCGCATTACCCTGGACATGTAAGAAAGGGCTATAGAAAGGTATTTTCTGTTCAGTGTGGCCTTGGGGAGAGATCCAGACTAAATTGTGCATTAGGGGAATGGGACTCATTCTTCCCCACTGATAACTACAACAGGCTGTTCTTGAGGGGTTGGAATAACATCAGGATCCTGCCGGAGGAAAGAAGAATCAGTGGGAATTAAGAACCTTAGAAGACCCCTGCTGGATCAGACCAGTGAGGGTCCGTCTAGTCCTGCATCCCATCTCACACAGTGTCCTCAACCAGTTCCCCTGGAGGGCCAGCAACAGGGCAGAGAGGCTGAGGCCTTCCCCTGAGAAGAACCTCAGAAGAGCCCTGCTGGTTCAGACCAGTGAAGGTCCATCCAGTCCAGCATCCCGTCTCACACAGGGGCCAACCAGTTCCTCTGAAGTCCAGCAACAGGGCAGAGAGGCTGAGGCCTTCCCCTGAGAAGAACCTCAGAAGAGCCCTGCTGGTTCAGACCAGTGAAGGTCCATCCAGTCCAGCATCCCGTCTCACACAGGGGCCAACCAGTTCCTCTGGAGGTCCAGCAACAGGGCAGAGAGGCTGAGGCCTTCCCCTGAGAAGAACCTTAGAAGAGCCCTGCTGGATCCGACCAGTGAAGGTCCATCGAGTCCAGCATCCCATCTCACACAGGGGCCAGCCAGTTCCTCTGGAGGTCCAACAACAGGGCAGAGAGGCTGAGGCCTTCCCCTGAGAAGAACATCAGAAGAGCCCTGCTGGGTCAGGCCACTGAGGGTCCATCCAGTCCAGCACCCTGTATCACACAGAGGCCAACTGTCAGACTCCTGGACTAGAGACTCCCGACAACACTCTCTTTGGCAGTGATATGTTTATTGAAATATCATCATGATCCAGGTTAGAACAGTACTGTGTCAGAACTGAGATTCAGGTGGGAGAAATCAATGATATAGACAGTTCAAACACAGCCCCCTTTGGAATAGCCAATCACACTACACAGCCGTCCCACCTAGCTCTACCACTCCCCCCCCCACACCTGGGAATATACGATCCCGTTATCTACAATAGCAAGTTGGCACAGTATCGAACTCAAGGTCGTCAGGGAGGCAATGGCTTCAGGAAGAGTTACGACGCCTACAATAAAGTGGATCACACACACACTCACTCCCCCTGTAGCAATTTCCCTCCCCCCCAACGTATCTATGACAAACCAATGCAGAGTTTGACACCAACGAGTTCCTCTGGAGGGCCAACTATAGTGTATGGAGGCCAAGGCATTCCCCTGATATTTCCTCCTGGCTCTGGGATTTAGAGGCTTAGTGCCTCTGGATGTGGAGGTTCCCCTCAATCACCAGGGCTAGTAGCCACTGTTAGACACCCTCCATGAATCTATCTCATCCCCTTTTAAAGCTGTTTATTCCTGTGGCAGGGAATCCCACATTTTAATCACTCTCTAGGTAAAGTAGTATTTCCTTTTGTCCGTTCTGAACCTACTGCCCACGTTTCTCATTCTTCCTGACCTGCCAGTAAACAAAACCAACAGAAACGTTGTGTGTGTTTGTATTCCATTCCATCAAGTTTCTTCAGTCTCCTGCCGAGTCTTTCTCTTTTCTTGCTGCCTTCGACTTTTCCTAGCATTATAGTCTTTTCCAGTGAGTTTTGTACTTTGGTCACATCCTGAGAAGACAGTCCCCTCAGTTTAGTCCTTCTAGTTTCTAGGGAGAATTCAGGCTTGACTGAATCTAGAATCCACTGATCTATCTTTTTTTGGCAGTCCACGGTACCCGTAAAACTCCAGCGCCCCATTTCAAATGCGTCAACTTTCATCTGTCAGCTATCATCATTAGAGATTAAAAAAACAAGGCCAAGGCTGCTGGTTCAAAATCAGGTAAAAATACATTTTATGACTCAGTTAAATTTCCAAAAATTCCCTATGCATTTTGCCAACAGTCTGTGTTGGGGGGTGGGGGTCAGTTCATCTTACAGTAATTCTTCAAAAAGAGTAAAAGGTCAGTAATGTTCATCATGGTCCAACTTTAGTTTCCTACCAACATAAATTTGCAATATGATTTCTAGTATCTCTAGTGCCAAACTGGAGAACCAGTTTGGTGTAGTGGTTAGGAGCATGGAATTGAATCTGGGAGAATTGGGTTTGATTCCCCACTTTTCCATATGAAGCCAGCTGGGTGACCTTGGGTCAGTCACAAGTTCTGTCAGAGCTGTTCTCTCAAGGGCAGTCCTCAAAAGAGCTCTCTCAGCCCCACCTACCTCACCGGGTGTCTGTTGTGGGGAGGGGAAGGGAATGTGATTGTAAGCTGCTCTGAGACTCCTTCGAGTAGTGAAGGGCGGGGTATAAATCCAATCTTCCTCCTCCTCCACCTCTGAATCCAGCTTGAACATTTGCCGTTTCTCGTTCCGTATATGCTAGCAGTTTTTGTTGCAAGGTTTTGAGCGTCGCTTTACCTGCGTGAGAAATTAATGCTGTGGTTTGATAGTTGCTGCAGTTTTTGACATCTCCTTTTTTTGGAATTGGAATGTAGGTCGAGCATTTCCAGTCTGTGGGCCATTAAACACAAGGGGAAGGGCAACTCAAAACCAGCTTCTAGAAAAGATTGGCGTAAAAGGGGTCTCAAAAGAACCAGAGGGGAGAAAAAAACAAAATAACCCAATGTGAAAATTAAAGTCACCAAAATGCATGTGGAAATCAGGGGTAAACCAAAGCAGTACGAGGCTAGAATTGATTGGGGGGGGGGGGGAGCCTCCTTGGTTCCAGACTGAATCCTACATAGCTGGTTATGTACAAATGTTTAGTTGACTTTTGGGGTGCCTCGATAAGGATCCTTAGCGACTGTTTTTCTAAAGGTGCACCCAACTGTCCATGAGGCTTACAGGGTAGAATAACGACCTCGTTTTTGTCCTTCCTCTTTCAGTCCAGACTTGTCCCACCTAAACCATCATCTCTGTGTGTTTTGCCTTTTTTCAGGATGTTCCAGACATTATACAACTACTTCTGGTGGGACCGTCTCTGGTTGCCGGCAAACTTAACCTGGGCCGACCTCGACACCCAAGATGGAGAGGTCCACGCCAAGGCCTCTGATCTCTACATCACTCTGCCTTTTGCTTTCCTCTTCCTCCTCCTCAGACATCTCTTTGAAATGTGAGTACCTCCGGTCCCGGGAGTGGCTGGTCTCATGGGAGTGGTTGAAAACACGGCAGTGGTCCATCCATTCCTGCATCCGCCTTTCCCATCAGGCGGTCATTGCATCACGACTTAAAAGGCAACGATGGACTCGCCTCCTCTCTTCTTAATTCTCCGCTCTGAAAAACAAGGACCTTTTGGCAGGTTTTGAACTAGGGATTCTGGAGCGTGAGAAATCTGAGAGAGGGGTCTGGAAACGCCGGGTTCGAATTCCCAGTCTGCCACATAAGCTGACTGGGTGACCTTGGGTCAGTCACACCGTCTCAGTCTAACTTACCTCACAGGCTGTTGTCGGAGGATGAATGCGAGGGGCTTTGGGTTCCAATTTGGGAGAAAAGGTGGGGTAGAAATGGAGATGCTGAAACACAGATGTATCCGTGTGTTGATACACAGACGTAGATATTGATACATAGACATGCTAAAATGAGATGCAGCCCCCCCCCCCCCAGCCTGTTGGAGATTTAGTTTTGGAGATGCCACGGAGGGAGTTGTGGTACGGTCTCAATTTGGAATACTACGTGCAGTTCTGGATTCGAGTCTGCTGGCGCTTGAAATCAAAAAGGTGGCAGAGCAGTTTTCAAACTGAGTATTGGGGGAAAGCTAACAGAAGATGAAAAATCTCTGGTTTGGGATGGTTCATCTCAAAGAGAGGAAGGGGTAGCTGTTACTTTCCTACAAGGAAAGGGTTTAAAATTGTTCTCTGAGAATGTGGCAAATGATAGGGACTGCCTGGCAAGGTCTCGAGGCAGCAAGAGGAAGGTTGTGGGCTTAACATGTATGGGAAACTATAGATGTTTATATACTAATGCTAGAAGTGTCCGAGGTAAAATCGGGGAGTTGGAATGCTTGGTGTTGGGGGAAAACATAGATATTGTGGGTATTTCAGAAACTTGGTGGGATGAGGAAAATCAGTGGGATACGGTGATTCCTGGTTATAAATTATATCTGAAGGATGGGGGGAGAAAGTTGGAGGTGGGGTGGCTCTGTATGTCAGAGAGGGTACACAGTCCAGTAAGACTGAGAGGGTGGGAGAACTGGATTCGCTTCTGGAAATGCTGTGGGTTGAATTAGTGGGCCCAAAAGGAAGCTTAACATTGGGAGTTTGTTATCGCCCACCAAATCAAAAGATAGAGGAGGATTATAAAATGATGAGTGAATTCAAGATAGCGGCTAGACGAAATAACTGTGTTGTAATAGGTGACTTTAACTACCCACACATTGATTGGGTCAATATGTGTTCAAGTCGGGAAAAAGAGATTGAGTTTCTAGGCACTCTCAATGACTGTGCTATGGAGCAGATGGTTACAGAACTGACCAGGGGCGAGGCGATCCTGGATTTGGTCCTAAGTAACGCCCAAGACCTGGTGAGAGATGTTAAAGTGATTGCACCGCTTGGGAACAGTGACCATAATGTTATTGAGTTCAGCACTTGTATAAATAGGGAGTTGCCCGTAAAGACTGACACAACCACTTTTAACTTTAAAAGGGGTAACTTTTCTGATATGAGGGGATATGTGAGGAGAAAACTGAAAGGAAAAGTAGAAAGGGTCAAAACCATTGGCGAAGCTTGGAGACTATTTAAAATTACAATCCTAGAGGCTCAGAGAAAATATATACCGCAGGTTAGGAAAGGCACAAATATGTATAGGGAAAAAAGCCTGCATGGTTAACCAACAAAGTGATGGAAGCTGTAAAAGGTAAGAAGGATTCCTTTAAGTGGTGGAAAGCTAGTCTCAGGGAGGCTGATAAAAGGGAACACAGGCTGTGGCAAATAAAATGCAAGTCTGTGATCAGGCAGGCAAAAAGGGAATAGGAGGAGCATATCGCAAAAAACAGAAAGACCAACAATAAAACTTTCTTCAAATACATTAGAAGTAGGAAACCAGGCAGGGAAGCAGTGGGGCCCTTGGATGACCAAGGGGTAAAAGGTGTACTGAAGGATGACAGGGAAATGGCCGAGAAGCTGAATGCATTTTTTGCCTCTGTCTTCACTGTGGAAGATGAGAAGTGCCTGCCCACTCCAGAACCACTGATTTCAGGAGGGGGGTTGAAAGACCTGAGTCAGATTGAGGTGACGAGAGAGGAGGTCCTACGACTGATAGACAACTTAAAAACAAATAAATCACCAGACCCGGATGGCATACATCCGAGAGTTCTGGAAGAACTCAAATGGGAACTTGTGGATCTCCTGACAAAAATATGTAATCTTTCCGCAAAATCTGCCTCCATTCCTGAGGACTGGAAGGTAGCGAACTGGCTAATTAAAACCGGCTAATTAAAAGGAAACAGAGTGAGTATAAATGGGAAATTTTCTCAGTGGAGGGAGGTAAGCAGTGGGGTACTGCAGGGATCAGTACTCAGTCCGATGCTTTTTAACTTGTTTATTAATGATTTGGAGTTGGGAGTAAGCAGTGAAGTGGCTAAATTTGCAGATGACACGAAGTTGTTCAGGGTGGTGAGAACCAGGGAGGATTGTGAGGCACTCCAAAGGGATCTGTCGAGGATGGGCGAGTGGGCATCAACGTGGCAAGTGGGGTTTAATGTAGCTAAGTGCAAAGTGATGCACATTGGAGCCAAAAATCCTAACTATAAATACACATTGATGGGGTCCGAACTGGTGGAGACTGACCAAGAGAGAGATCTTGGGAGTCGTAGTAGATAACTCAATGAAAATGTCGAGACAGTGTGCGACTGCAATGAAAAAGGCCAACGCTATGCTGGGAGTTATTAGGAAGGGAATAGATAACAAATCAGCCAGTATCATAATGCCCCTGTATAAATCGATGGTGCGACCTCATTTGGAGTACTGTGTACAGTTCTGGTCGCCACACCTCAAGAAAGATACTATAGCATTGGAAAAAGTGCAGAAAATGGCAACTAAAATGATAAAAGGGTTGGGACACTTTTCCTATGAAGACAGGTTGAAGCGCTTGGGGCTCTTTAGCTTGGAGAGACGATGGCTGAGGGGTGACATGAGCGAGACTTATAAGATTATGCATGGGATAGAGCAGGTAGAGAAAGAGTTCCTTTTCTCCCTTTCTCACAATACAAGAACTCGGGACCACTCCATGAAATTGCTGAGCAGTCGGGTTAGAACAGATAAAAATAAGTCCTTCTTCACCCAAAGAGTGATTAACACGTGGAATTCACTGCCACAGGAGGTGGTGGCGGCTACAAGCATGGACGGCTTCAAGGGGGAATCGGATAAACATATGGAGCAGAAGTCCATCAGTGGCTCTTAGCCACAAAGCATAAATAGGAACTCTCAGTCTGGGGGAAGTGATGCTCTGGAATCTTGGTGTTTGGGGGGGGGGGGGGGGGAAGAGTGGGAGGGCGTCTGGGGTCCTGGCCCCACTGCTGGACCTCCTGAGAGCACCTGGTGTTTTTGGCCACTGTGTGACACAGAGTGTTGGACTGGAGGGGCCATTGGCCTGATCCAACATTGGCTTTTCTTATGTTCTTATGAGTCCAGTAGCAGTTTAGGGATTAACAAGGTTTGGGGGGTATAAACTTCCGAGAATCAAAACTCTGGGAGTTTTGACTCTTGGAAGCTTATACCCCCAGCTCCAAAATCTTGTGTGTGTGTCTATGTCTGGAAGTCAGAGTAGTGGCTTGATAGCCTGCGTCTGCCTCTCAGCCCTGGGATTCCTTGGAGGTCTCCCTTCCAAATTCTTGCCAGGGTCGGCCCCGCTTAGCTTCCGAGATCTGACGAGATCAGGCCTTGCCTGGGCTATCCAGGTCAGGGCCAGACCAACATGGTTATCGTCTGAAATGGTGTGCTGTTCTGGTCGCCGTATCTCAAAAAGGACATTGACGAGCTGGGAAAAGTACAGAGGACGGCGACCGAGATGATCAGGGGGTTGGAAGACCTTTAGGGAGCCAGCTTGGTGTCATGGTTAAGTGCGCAGACTCTAATCTGGGGAAACCGGGTTTGATTCCCCAATCCTCCACATGCAGCTGCTGGTGTGACCTTGGGTCAGTCGCAAGTTCTCTCAGAGCTGTTCTCTCAAGAGCAGTTTCTGTCAGAGCTCTCTCAGCCCCACCTACCTCCCAGAGCATCTGTTGTGGGGAGAGGAAGGGAAAGGAGTTGGTAAGCCGCTCTGTGACTCTGAAGGGCAGGGTATAAATCCAAACTCTTCTTCTTCTTTTCAGTGAGGAAAGGTAGAAAAGTCTGGGATTCCTCGTTAGGACAAAAGAGGACAGACTATGTCGATCGTTAGTTTTGAGTGCTTTTCTGTTTGAAGTCCTTCAAAGCGGTGGACGATGAAAGCAAAAAGTCGTGGTGACTAAAACCGTAGTGCTAAGACGGTTTTTGAAAAGCCAGATCTATAAAAGGGAGCCAACGCTATCATCTTGGAGCGAACCTTTGATGAGGAGAGGACCCCATTAAGATAAATCCTCATTGGAATCTCTCAAAGGGTCTGAGATCATCAGAGCCCTTAAAAGGACACGAAAAACCTGGCGGGAGCATTCGCTGGGGACTTGTTTAGTTTGAAAAGACCGCTGTGGGGATGCCTCTTTGGGGGAGAGCTGAAAAAGTTACGAATGAGCGTAGAGGATGTGGACAGAGAAACGTTTGTCCAGGATGCTAAAATTTGGAGAGGGCTGATGCGCTCGGTGGTCGATTCAGGGCTGACCCCAGGAATGGTACTGACCCCAGCTTTGAAAGGGAATTAAGCAGATTCATGGGAAACCAGAGGTCTGTTCAGCATGACTTCTGAGTAGAGCCTCCGTCTCCAGAGGTAGTCTTCCTTTGAGTACGGGATCGGGCTGTGAGGAATAAGCCGTCTTCATTAGGCAGAAGTTCTTCCTAGGAAGGACTTCCTGACAGTCAGAGCGGTTCCTCAGTGGAACAGGCTTCCTCGGGAGGTGGTGGGCTCTCCTTCTTTGGAGGTATTCAAGCGGAGGCTAGATGGCCATCTGACAGCAATGCGGATCCTGTGAACTTGGGCAGATCGTGAGAGGGAGGGCAGGAAGGGTTGCCTCAGTGCTTAGTTCTCGTGGCCCTTTCTCACACGCCCAGGGAAATGCTGATTGCCACTTTGGGGCCAGGAAGCCATTTTTCTCCAGGCTTTTGGTCATCTTCTGGGCATGGAACTGCGGTCACTGCGAGTGTGGAGGAGGAGGTATTTGTGAATTTCCTGCATTGTGGCTGGAGTTTCCTTCCAACTCTATGATTGTATGATTCTCAGTCACAAGTTCTTTCAGAGCTGTTCTCTCAAGGGCAGTCCTCGAGAGAGCTCTCTCAGCCCCACCTACCTCCCAGGGTGTCTGTTGTGGGGAGGGGAAGGGAAAGGAGATTGAAAGCCGCTCTGGGTCTCTTTCGGCTAGTGAAGGGCGGGGTATAAATCCAATCTCCCCTTCTTCTTCTAAATGGAGCAAGGGGGCCACTTTTGTACAGGTTTATTAGTTCAGTGAGTAAAACATATCTGTGGATTGCAGGTGTCGAACTGCCTTTGCCCTAAGAACAGTTTCCCACACTTTCTGTTCTTGATCCGTTATTTGTGTAGTGGTTAAGTGCGTGGACTCTAATCTGGGAACCTTGGGTCGGTCACAAGTTCTCTCAGAGCTGTTCTCTTAGGATCAGTCCTCGAAGAAGAAGAAGAGATTGGATTTATACCCCGCCCTTCACTCACTTGGAGTCTCAGAGCGGCTTACAATCTCCTTTCCCTTCCCCTCCCCACAACAGACACCCTGTGAGGTAGGTGGGGCTGAGAGAGCTCTTTCCCAAGCTGTCCTTGAGAGAACAGCTGGCACAGAGCTATGGCTCAAAAGAGCTCTCTCAGCGCCACCCACCTCTAAGGGTGTCTGTTGCGGGGAGGGGAAGGGAAAGGAGATCTTAAGCTGCTCTGAGACTCCCTTGGGTAATGAAGGGTGGGGTATAAATCCAATAATCAGCTGCCTCCGGAGGTGGTGAGCTCCCCCTCCCTGGCAGTCTTCAAGCAGCGGCTGAATGAACCCTTGTCGGGGATGCTCTAGGCTGATCCTGCATTGAACAGGGGGTGGGACTAGATGGCCTGTAGGGCCCCTTCCAACTCTGTGGTTCTATGGTTCTATGGACGCACGAATTCTGCTGGCAACTCTGGGTCCCTGGCTCGGGACTCCGGGATACCCGGCTTGTGTTAGGGCCCCCCCCCCCGAGCCCTGGCCGTGGGACAGGCGTGAAGGCGGGAATGTTGTGTCCTTGACAACAAAGGCCTTGCCAAGTACCAAGAGAACAATCAGACGAGGAGGGAGGGAGGGAAGGCTGGCATCGGCCGAGGCCCAATGCCATTCGCTGGCACAATCGAGACATTGTCTTGCATTCCACTTGGGGCAGCGGGGGGGGGGGGGGACGACGGGCGCGCATTACCTCAGCCACCGTCCAGGACGCCGAGGCCGAGGCATTAAAGAGCAATTATTTAACACACTTTGACAATCTCTCCAAGGAGAAGGGGGGGACAAGCTAGGCTTTGTTACGGAGACCGGGGCGGGGGGGGGGGGGAGCCCTGCGTGGCTCCGACGGGAGGGATGGGGTGGGAGAAGGACATGGGTCTTGGCACGGTTCGCCAAGGGGCAGAAATATCAAGGGAGGCAGGACTGGGGGGCAGAAGCTGCAGCGAAGGGCTTCCGAACCGGAGTTGGGAAACTCCTTGCGATTGGGGGGCGGGGCTTGGGGAGGGCGGAGTTTGGGCGCTCAGCAGGTTTGTCCTCGAGACAAGCGGTAGAGCTGTAGTGTGGTGTCCTGGTTAAGAATGCCAGACCAGTATCCGGTAGACCCATGTTAGAAGCCCAGCTCCTGCCATGGAAGCTTGCTGGGAGACGTTGGGCCAGGCATGTCCTTTCAGTCTTACCCACCTCAAAGGGTTGTTGTGCAGATAAAACGGAAGACAGGAGAGTGCTGCAAGCCACTTTGGGTACCCACTGGGGAGGAACACACACACACCCCATAAGAACATCAGAAAAGCCCTGCTGGACTAGACCAATGGTCCATCTAGTCCTGTCTCACACAGTGGCCTCAACCAGTTCCTCTGGAGGGCCAACAACAGGGCAAAGAGGCTGAGGCCTTCCCGTGAGAAGAACATCAGAAGAGCCCTGCTGGGTCAGACCAGTGAGGGTCCATCTCATCCAGCATATCCTGTCTCACACAGTGGCCAACCAGTTCCCCTGGAGGGCCAACAACAGGGCAGAGGGTCCTAGGCCTACCCCTGGTAAGAACATCAGAAGAGCCCTGCTGGGTCAGACCAGTGAGGGTCCATCTAGTCCAGCCTCCTGTCTCACACAGTGGCCAACCACTTCCTCTGGAGGGCCAACAAAGGGCAGAGGGGCCGAGGCCTTCCCCTGAAGAGAACATCAGAAGATCCCTGCTGGGTCAGATCAGTGAGGTCCATCTAGTCCAGCCTCCTGTCTCACACAGTGGCCTCAACCAGTTCCTCTGGAGGGCCAACAGCAGGGCAGAGAGGCCGAGGCCTTCCCCTGAGGAGAACCTCAGAAGAGCCCTGCCGGATCAGACCAGTGAGGGTCCATCCAGTCCAGCATCCTGTCTCACACAGTGGCCTCAACCAGTTCCTCTGGAGGGCCAACAGCAGGGCAGAGAGGCTGAGGCCTTTTTCAGAGTTTTAGTGCCTCTGAATGTGGAGGTTCCTCTCAGTCACCATGGCTAGTAGCCACTGATAGAATGAATCTATCTTATTCCCCTGTAACGCTGTTTATTCCTGTGGCCATCGTGACATCCCCTGGCAGGAAATTCCTGGCAGGAAATTCCTCTCTCTGTGTAAAGTAGTGTTTCCTTTTGTCTGTCCTGAACCTACTGCCCGTCAGCTTCCTTGGGTGCCCTCTAGTTCTAGTCTTTTGGGAGAGGGAGAAAAAATTCTCTTTGTTAATTCTTTCTACCCCCTTTTGTTATAATTTTTATAAACCTCTCTTTCATAAACCTTAGTCATCTCTTTTCTAAACTGAGAAGGCCCAGACTCTTCTTTGGCCTTTCCTCATAGGGAAGGTGCTCCAACCCTGTAATCATCTTGGTCGCCCTCCTCTGCACTTTTTCAGGCTCTGCAATGTCCATTTTGAGATACGGTGACCAGAACTTTACACAGTATTCCAAATATTAGATTTTTACAGATCTATATCTATATACTAATTCCCAGAGTTTTTTTTTCCTGTGTGGATACTTATATCTGCCAAAAGAGAGCTCACTCTCCCCCAACAGCTTTTCCTACACAGTCAGGGACCTTTCTCTGCCTGCAGAAAAATCCAAAAAGAATTTTTAAAAAAACTTCAGGGACCGTTGGATTCCCCCCAATACCTTTTGAAATGGCCTTCGCAGGGATCTAACTCCAGACATCACCTGTGAGAGATTAGAATATCGGGGGGGGGAGTGATTTCAGATGCAGAGGGGGAGTCAGCGTGGAGAAATCAGCATTCATAATGAGACAGGAAACCTAGGTCTTGATTAAGTCCAGGCAGATGCATCGTCTTGAAGACAACGCTGTTGTCATTTGCTTGCTCATGTCATTTGGCATCTGAAATCACTCTGCTTTCCAGAAATCATAATATACTTGAGACCATCCACCGTCCTGTTCCTTTTACAAAAGCTTTTCTGAACCATTCTGTTATTCAATACCCTGTTACGTTTATAAAAATGCCCTTTTGAACCATTCTGTTCTGCTGTATGACAAAAGTGAAAGGCATTCCACAAAATACAAGCCACAACAGAGATTTACAGAGAAAAAGGTTGTATTCACAGTTTCAGGTTTCAGCAACTAGAAGAAAGGCTCCCACGCTTCTTTAATTCTGCAAATGACGTAAAAACAGTGGTTCGGGATGGCCTTTATATAAAGGGAATACAGAATAGGACTGTAGTTTATGCCCCAGGGCCTGCTATATCCAATGGACTTGCTGTATGTACTGTTAGAACGAAGTTTCCATGTAGTGTGTTCGTTTCCAAGGTCTCCATCAGAGAAGGACCAGTGGTGGCTGCCCAGATGTCTTCTTTCTAAGTTCTGTCAGACAACTTCCCAGAAGCTCCTATAAAACGCCGTCCCCTTAAACGCTTCCCTGGCATCTATCTTTAGATACGCCTCAAATGCTTTATGAAACACATGGAATATTGAGTTTTCAGATCCTGCTGGACTCGTCTGACAGAGCTTAGAAAGAAAACATCCGTGCAGTCACAATCGGTCCGTCTCTGATAAAAACCTTGGAAACAAACGCACTCCCCCCGGAAACTTCGTTAGCATAAGATTATAAGTAGACCTTCTTTGTATTTTGTCTTTTGAAGATTGGACTCTTTATAGCTTTATGAGAATCATGTGATAGAGATGCTCGTGGAAATACTTCAAGCATTGTTTTAGCGCAATACACAGCCCCGTGGTTTTATTGTCCCTTTAAATCTGGCAGCTGTGGCTCTTTCCTTTGTTTCACCTGTTGTACTCTTGCAACACTGCTTTCATTTTTTGGAATCCCATTTCCTGCACTGCTTGACATAAAACGTCTGCCGCAGGAAGTGGTGGCGGCTGCAAGCATAGACAGCTTCAAGAGGGGACTGGATAAAGACAAGGAGCAGAGGTCCATCAGTGGCTAGTAGCCACAAGGTATAGATAGGAACTCTCAGTCTGGGGCAAGTGATGCTCTGTCTTCTTGGAGCTTGGGGGGGCAAGAGAGGGAGGGCTTCTAATGTCCTGGCCCCACTGGTGGACCTCCTGATGGCCCCTGGTAGTTTTGGCCACTGTGTGACACAGAGTGTTGGACTGGATGGGCCACTGGCCTGATCCAACATGGCTTCTCTTATGTTCTTAACAGCAGAGGTCCATCAGTGGCTAGTAACCACAAGGTCTAGATGGAACACTCTGTCTGAGGCAAGTGATGCTCTGTCTTCTTGGCGCTTGGGGAGGGGGGCAACAGTGGGAGGGCTTCTGGAGTTCTAGCCCTGCTGGTGGACCTCCTGAGGGCATCTGGGTTTTGGCCACAGAATGTTGGACTGGAGGGGCCAGTGGCCTGATCCAACATGGCCTCTTTTATGTTCTTATACTAGCCTGATACCTGGGCTTTGTTAGAGTATTTAAGTTCCGTAAATCCAGTTATAATACTGATGATGTGAAGTTTGAAAAGTAACATTTGTTGTAGGAATTCTAATAAGAACAAAAGAACATAAGAGAAGCCAATGCTGGATCAGGCCGGTGGCCCACCCAGTCCAACACTCTGTGTCAAACAGTGGCCAAAAACACCAGGTGCCCTCAGGAGGTCCAGCAGTGGGGCCAGGACACCAGAAGCCCTCCCACTGTTGCCCCCCTCCCCAAGCACCAAGAAGACAGAGCATCACTTGCCCCAGACATAAGAACAGAAGAGAAGCTAATGATGGATAAGGTCAATGGCCCCTCCAGTCCAACACTCTGTGTCACACAGTGGCCAAAAACACCAGGTGCCCTCAGGAGGTCCAGCAGTGGGGCCAGGACACTTGAAGCCCTCCCACTGTTGCCCACCCCCCCCCCCATCAAGCCCCAAGAATACAGAGCATCACTTGCCCCAGACTGGGAGTTCCTATCTATACTTTGTGGCTAAGCGCCACTGATGGACTTCTGCTCCAGATGTGTATCTAATTCCCTCTTGAAGCCGTCCATGCTTGTAGCCGCCACCACCTCCTGTGGCAGTGAATTCCACATGTTAATCACTCTTTGGGTGAAGAAGGACTTCTTTTTATCTGTTCTGACCCGACTGCTCAGCAATTTCATGGAGTGGCCCCGAGTTCTTGTGTTGTGAGAAAGGGAGAAAAGGACCTCTTTTTCTACCTGCTCTATCCCAGGCATAATCTTATAAACCTCGATCATGTCACCCCTCAGCCATCGTTTCTCCGAGCTAAAGAGCCCCAAGCACTTCAACCTTTCTTCATAGGGAAAGCGTTCCAACCCTTTTCTCATTCTAGTTGCCCTTTCCTGCGGTTTTTCCAATGCTATATCTTTTCTGAGGTGTGGCAACCAGAACTGCACACAGTACTCCAAATGAGGTCACACCATCGATTTATACAGGGGCATTCTGATACTGGCTGATTTGTTTTCTGTTCCCTTCCTAATAACCTCCAGCATAACAACATCTAATGGAGAAGATTGTAGTGTAAAAAAATGAAGTGAGACATTCATACTGTTTTTTCTCTCTCTACTGAAGGACCTCTACGTAGACCGCATTGGTGGCTCTGCCCTCAGGTTCTGTGATCACCAGGCTGCTTGGTGAGCTCACTCTGGAGCAGGCAACATCGAACTGTCCATTTAATAAACAGCCGTCTGTTAAGTCATCTCCTGCCACCTTCTATGAAAGTGATGGCCTTTCTACTGGTGTCCCTGGATTGCTTTGCTCATATGGAGACTGTGTTGTTTTGAGCGCCTCAGAGTGATCTTGCTGGTACTTGGCCGGCGCAGCTCAGTGCCCCGCAGGAGTACTATGTGCAAATGTCTTTGTTGCCTCCTCCTTGTAGTGTTAAAATACCCTGGCCCTGCCCTGACACCTGACAGACACCCGCCGGTCTGGTGTGTGTGTGGGATTATGTTTAAAGGCATCCAGGAGGCTGGGCCAGCAGCAGGGCTAAGGCAGTCCTGCTGAGCAAACCTCCCTGGCAGCTGTAAGCAACCCACCTCCTCTCCTACACCGGACAGGCACCTGCCTGTCCAGTGTAGGAGGGGGAGGAGTATTAGAAGCCACTGTGGAGGTGGGACCGCAGGATCACTAAGGCATTACTGCTGGGGTGGGCTCCCTCGTGGCTTTAAGCATCCTGCAACCACTGCGGCACATGACAGAGAACTGCCTGTTAGGTGTAGGAGGTGAGGGGGAGTGTGTTGGAAGCCATTGGAGAGGCTGGGCCAGCAGCATCACTGCACCTCACAGGTAGTTAGTTGTTGGCCATTCCTAATTTCCTCAACTGCTGTTAGCTTTCTGCAGTCTCCTGTGTTATTTTTAACCTCAGAATGCTGAGCTCTGTAGCTGACCAATCAGAGAGTGGGGGGTGCAAGGAGGCAGCCACATAGGAATCAATGGGGGGAGCACATTTTACCCCTTTTGACCCACTTAGGGGTTGAATTTCTAAAAATCCCTTCTTAATGAGCACCCACGCCATGGTAGGAGCGCTCTCCCCAAATTTGGTGTTTCTAGATCCAGCGGTTTGGCCTGGGTGTTGATTTTACAGTGAGAGGACTTTATATATAGATGGAACAGAGGTACATCAGTGGCTCTTAGCCGCAGGGTCTAGATGGAACACTCTGTCTGGGGCAGTAAGGCTCTGTGTTCTTGGTGTTTGGGGGGCAAGAGTAGGAGGGCTTCTGGAGTTCTGGCCCCGTTGGTGGACCTCCTGATGGCACCTGGGTTTTGGCCACTGTGTGACACAGAGTGTGGGACTGGAGGGGCCATTGGCCTGATCCAACATGGCTTCTCTTACGTTGTTATGTCTGGGGCAAGTGATGCTCTGTGTTCTTGGTGCTTGACGGGGGGGCAACAGGGGGAGGGCTTCTAGTGTCCTGGCCCCGCTGGTGGACCTCCCGATGGCATCTGGGTTTTGGCCAAGGTGAGACACAGAGTGTTGGACTGGATGGGCCCCTGGCCTGATCCAACATGGCTTCTCTTACGTTCTTAAGGGATGATGAATGAAACTAAATGCGAAGTCTTGTACTGAGGGTGTTTTTATACAGGCTTTGGAGGGTGGGTGGGGACATCCGATTCATGATTCTTACGTTCGTACGCTACCTTCTGCCCTTTCCTGACTTTTGTAATCCTAGTCCTATTGCATTGCTTATTTGATCCCTCACACTGTTCGATTACACGGTTCTGTTCCAAGTAAGTGAGTCTCAAGTGGAACGATCGGTCAATCAATGACAGAGTGTGAACCAAGAAGTAGAAAAATCGGTCAATCAGTGATGAAGTGTAAACACGGAAAGAATGGAAGCGAATAAATAATGGTGGGCTTACCACCACTGTCCTCATTTGCCCTTCCGATAAAAAATATTCTGGGGATGGGCCTGGACTCCCGACACACCTGGAAGAGGTGGGGGACGGGGCCTTGCGGGGAAGAGAGGTCAGTGGTGCGGGAACCCTGTTGGACTTGTTTTGACAGAAGGGTTTACAAGGCTGAGTCTGGGTTGCCTGGGGAAGAGCAGAGAGTTGGAATGACTTCTAACAGGGCCCCCCCCCCAGCAGAAGCATATAAGATCGCTAAATCCAGGGGTCCTTTCGTAAAAAAAGAGGTGCAGGAGCTCATTAGCATAACTCATTTGCATATGCCACACCCCCTGATGTCACCGGAAGTGTCAGAAGGCCACACCCCCCTGACATCACTGGAAGTGTGTTAGAAGGAAGAAAGGAAGGGAGGGAGGGAGGAAGGGAACGAAAGGAACAGGAAGGTAGGTAGGTAGGTGGGGGAGAGAGAGAAGGAAGAAAGAAAGAAAGAAAAAAGAAAGAAAGAAAGGAAGGAAGAAAGGAAGGAAGGAAGGAAGAGGAAGGTAGGTGAGTAGGTGGGGGACAGAGAGAGAGAAGAAAAGGAAGGAATGAAGGAGGGAAGGAACAGGAAGGTAGGTAGGTAGGTAGGTGGGGGAGAGAGAGAAGAAAGAAAGAAAGAAAAGAAGGAAGGAAGAGGAAGGTAGGTGAGTAGGTGGGGGACAGAGAGAGAGAAGAAAAGGAAGGAATGAAGGAGGGAAGGAACAGGAAGGTAGGTAGGTAAGTGGGGGAGAGAGAGAGAGACATTGAGTGGGGTGAGTGGGAGGGAGGGAGTTTCTTTGCGTGGGGGGTGGGAAAGGATCCTTTCCCCAGCCGGCGGCCTGCCGCTGGCGCGGGGACATGGGGAGTGGGGTGGGTGGGTGCGAGTTTCTATGCGCGGGGGGTGGGGGGTGGGAAAGGATCCTTTCCCCGGCAGGCGGCTTGCCGCCGGCGCGGGGACATGGAGTGGGGTGGCTGGGTGGGAGGGAGGGAGTTTCTTTACGGGGGGTGGGGGTGGGAAATGATTTTTTCCCCGGCCGGCGGCCTGCTGCTGGCGCGGGGACATGGAGTGGGGTGGGTGGGAGTTTCTATGCGCGGGGGGTGGGGGGTGGGAAAGGATCCTTTTCCCGGCCGGCGGCCTGCCGCAGGCACGGGGACATGGGGAGTGGGGCGAGTGGGTGCGAGTTTCTATGCGCGGGGGGTGGGGGGTGGGAAAAAATCCTTTCCCCGGCAGGCGGCCTGCCGCCGGCGCGGGGACATGGAGTGGGGTGGGTGGGAGGGAGTTTCTGTGCGCGGGGGGTGGGGGGTGGGAAAGGATCCTTTCCCCGGCCGGCGACCTGCCGCCGGTGCGGGACATGGAGTGGGGTGGGTGGGAGTTTCTATGTGTGGGGGGTGGGGGGTGGGAAAGGATCCTTTCCCCGGCTGGCGGCCTGCCGCCGGCACGGGGACATGGAGTGGGGTGGGTGGGAGGGAGTTTCTATGCGCGGGGGGTGGGGGGTGGGAAAGGATCCTTTCCCCACGGCTCGGGGACATTGAGCGGGGGTGGGTTGGAGGGTTTTTTTTTTCCCCGGCCGGCGGCCTGCCGCCGGCTCGGGTACACTGAGCGGGGTGGGTGGGTGGGAGGGAGGGAGTCTCTTTGCGCGGGGGTGTGGAGTGGGAGAAGGTTTTTTCCCCGGCCGGCGGCCTGCCGCCGGCCCGGGTACATTGAGCGGGGGGGTGGGAGGGGGTCCGACCCAGCGGCGGCCGTGCTGGGGGCGGGGCTTTGTAATGTGCCCGCCCCCCAGCGTCTTCACTGGCGGAGCGGTGCTCCGCCTCGCTCCGGCCCCAACGGAGCCCTGGCTAAATCCCAGGACAGGCAGATTCTCTGTTCCTGCCCCAATAAATGTCCTTTGCGGTCATGGGGTAGGGGAGGGAGCTGTGAATTCCCTGCATTGAGCTGGGGATTAGAATCCCAGAGCTGGAAGGGGCCCAACAAGCCATCTAGTTCAACCCCCTGCTCAATGCCGGATCAGCCTGGAGTGTCTCTTTTTTTTAAAAGAAGATATATTTTATTAATTTTTGGGCGGGGGAAGGAAAAAGGGGGAGTCATAACTCTTCACAGTATCTCTATATCTAGTTCCCAAGTGCCCCCCCGCGTGCGGATACTTAAATCCGCGTGGGGGGGGCACTTGGAGGGCAGAGGGGGAGGTTCTGCAGGTGGGGGGGTAACCCCCCCGCTTGCAGAAAAATCCGAAATCTATCAAAAACTTTTCGGGGGATCTTTAAATCTCCCGAAAAGTAAAAGAGCGTCCCCTGCGCATGCGCGGGGAACGCTCTTGGAACGGCAGCGGCCCAGCGAGAGGCCAGCCGACAGCCCGCGGAGGAGGGGGAAGGGGGCGAGCAGCAGGCCCGGCGAGAGGCGCCGAGGCCAGCCGGGAGTCTCGGGGGGGGCAGAGGAAGGGGGGGGAAGGGGCGGAGGAAGGAGGAGCAGCTGTCAGCTTCTCCCCCCCGCGAATATCGCGGCCCCCCCCCCCTTGTCTGTTTAGAATTCTCATACGTAACATCTTCTATGTAACGTTTTCTACAATTTTACCTTTTGAGATACTAACTGGTAGCCACGTGATAGAAGAAAACGGAACAAAAAGCGATAGGTTTCCTTTCGTCTTTTAACTATCTGTATTCCACCATATGCTCTACTGCCCTTTCTACTAAACGCCGTCTAGAAATCAAATTACATAGCTCCTTAACGAAGATCTTAAACTACAAGGGAAAACAATGCGTAATGAAAAAGAAAGAGCCAGGGTAGTCCCATGCTTAGCTTTTTTTTTTTTTAAATAGAATACCTATTTTTGGTTTACTATATATCTAATTTAAGCATTCCCAGTATGTATGAGAGGAACAATATTCTGAACGATAGTTGAAAAAGGGAAGAGAAAGAAGAAAAGCAAAGCAAAGTTACAATTCTTCAAACAAATTTGTTAAGAGCTTCAGTCCTCCTGCCTATCCAATATACTAGTTCTTACTGCTTTTAAATTTGCCCGTTAAGTTTGCCCATTCAATGTGCCCTGACAAGGGTTTGTCCAGCCGCTGCTTGAAGACTGCCAGGGAGGGGGAGATCAACACCTCCGCAGGCAGCTAATTCCACTCTTCCACAACTCTTACAGTAGAAAAGTTTTTCTTTTTCCTAAGATCCAGCTGGTCCCTCCCCACCCATAATTTAAACCCACTGTTGCGAGTCCTCTCCTCTGCTGCCAACAGGAATAGCTCCCTGCCCTCCTCTAAGGGACAGCCCTTCCGATACTTCAAGAGAAAGCCATCGTGTCTCCCCTCAACCTCCTCTTCTTCAGACTGAATATTCCCAAGTCCCCCCTCAGCCTTTCCTCGCAGGGCTTCTTGGTCTCCGGGCACCCCATCATCCTTGTCGCCAGAGGTCATTTCATAGAAAAAGAGGTGCAGGAGCTCATTAGCATAACTCATTAGCATAACTCATTTGCATATGCCACACCCCCTAACACACCGGAAGTGTGTCAGAAGGCAACACCCACCCCTCAGGCTCCACTCCACAGGTGAGTGAAACTGACCTGCTCTTCCTCCATTCCCTTCCCCATCCAATACTTGGTGCAATAAAAATAAGCGTCAAGAACACACCCTCATTCTCTTCCTGCTCCCTTGAAACCACCAGGTTTCAAGTAGACTTGAGTTACCCAGGACACGTGCACCACCCATCCCTTCCCCTTCCCCATCCCACAACAAGATACCCTGTGAGGTAGGTGGGGCTGAGAGAGGTCTTTTGAGAACTGCTCATGAGAGAACAGCTCTGAAAGAACTTGTGACTGGCCCAAAGTCACACCAGCAGCTGCATGTGGAGGAGTGGGGAATCAAACCCGGTTCTCCCAGATTAGAGTCCAACTCCTGGCCACTACACCAAACTGATGGGGTGGAAGCTGCTGAAGGGTTGGTGAAATTTCTCCAGTACTTATGTGCCATGTGCCCAGATAAAAAATGGTCTACTTAGAAAATTTATATGCCACCTTGAGCAAGTCTCTGGAAAAGCCGCACACAGTCACAAAAGGAACAATGATAAAATTATCAATATTAAAACAAAACATTAAAAACAATAAAGACCCTAGCAGGACTTTCCCCGGGGCGCTGCGTCTCTGCACTGCTCGGGGAAGCCGAGGAGGGGGTGGGGGCTTGGTCATGTGCCCGCCCCCTGGGCTCCTCACTCCCGGAGCTGCGCTCCTGTGCGCTCCCACTCCAACGGACCCCTACTTGTCACTCTCCTCTGCACCCACTCCATTCTGTCCACATCCTTCTTGAAGTGTGGCCTCCAGAATCCTACACGATACTCCGGGTGCAGCCTGCCCAATGGAGTGTACAGCAGGACTATGACATCTTGCGATCTGGATGCTCTGTGATGCTCTGTGTTGGACCCAGATGGTCCTTCAGGTCCCTTCCAGCTCTGTATTTCTATAATTCCATGGTTGTACCGTTGCATGCTTCCGCATGCTGTTGCGTGCCTGTAGCATACCGGATCCAGTTCAAGGTGCTGGTGCTGAGCTTTAAAGCCCTATATCGTCTGGGGCCTGCCTACTTGAGGGACCGCCTTTCCCCATATGTGCCTGAGGTCAAGCTCACAATACCGCTTGACTCTCCCTGGTCCGAAAGAAGCCCGGCTGGCCAGTACTAGAACCAGGGCTTTCTCGGTGGTGGCTCCATACTAGTGGAATGAGCTCCCAGAGGACATCGGGACCCTGTGGGACCTCTTACAGTTCCGCAGGGCCTGTAAAACGGAGCTCTTCCGCCAGGCTTTCGATTAGGAGCCGCCACCGGGGACTGAGGACAACTACGCCCCTGGAACTTGCTGGCCGAGACCCTGCCGGAGGCGGCTTGATTGGATGCTGCCCCTTTCACCGTTGTGACTCTGAATGCTGCCATCGTCCATCTGTTTGGTTCTATTTGTAAATTATGCTGTGTTTTACATTCTGTAAATTATTGTTTTATGGTATTTTAATTGTCGGAAACCGCCTTGAGCCAGCTTGTCCAGCAAGGCGGGGTAGAAATACAAGTAATAAATAAATAAACACATTCTGTTTTTGAGTTAACTGGGTTTCCTCCTTGTCCTCCAGGTACGTGGCCACCCCACTAGCAGGTCTCCTCAACGTCAAGGACAAAGTACAATTAAAAGCCACACCGAATCCCATGTTAGAGACCTTCTACTCCTCTTCTTCCAAGCATCCCAAACAGGTAACATGGCTGTTTGCTCCAGGTGACTCTTAAGACGTGATTTCTCTCTTTGGCCTCTCTGAGGCGGGTCGCCAACTTCTCGGCTGCTTCATTGACCAACCTCTCCCGTCTCTTGCCAGGCGGATATCGAGGCCCTTTCCAAGAAATGCGGCTGCACCGCACGGCAAGTGGAACGGTGGTTCCGCCGGCGACGCAACCAGGATCGGCCCAGCATGCTCAAGAAGTTCCGAGAGTCCAGGTAAATGAGAGCCAGAGGGGTGTAAAGGGCTGGAGTGGCAGTCTGGGTTCGAATCCCCGCATGGCCACGAAGCTCACTGAGTGGTCCTTGAGCCAGATGTTCACACTTGGCCAAACTGACCTTACGGGGTTGTTGTGTGGAGGACCGTGAATGCCGCCCAGTTCTTGGTGGCTGGGGGATTTGGCTGATGCTTGGCCATGTCCGTGTATCTCCCTGCACTGGATTTACTTGGGGCATTCCTCCCTAGGGAGGGAGCCCAGGCTGTGATCGCTAGCTGTAGGCCTTTTTCTCACCTGAAGGGGTCAACTTGCATTTGGTCTGCGCCACTTTAGACTGCAGGTGGAGAGTCGACAAAACAGAAGAATGCTCCTCCCTACACACAAAAAACAACCCTTCTCCCTGCATGTTGAAAGCTAGCTTATCAGGGGAGAGGTTCTGGCCTTAACATGCTAGGTTTCTATTTGGAGGTGGTCTTTTTAAAAAAGTATTTTATCATTGGAAAGTGCAGGGCTTGGGAGCGAAGCTCTGGCGAGGTTCACAAGCAGTCCTGTTTCTGAATGATTTCAGGGTTTTTTATAGTTGTATTTAGGGCTCCCCCCCCCCCCCCCCCCGGTTTTCATCTGTTCAGGAAAAAAATTCCCTCTTCTTCCTTTTTCAGTTGGAGATTCACATTTTACCTTCTTGCTTTCATTGCTGGCATGTCTGTTATTGCAGATGTAAGTATATATATTTTTTTCTCGGTTCCACCCACCCCCTTAAGTCCCCTTTTTGGAAATCCCTGAATTATCTTCTGCAACGTCTTCCTAACTCGCAATTTGGTTTTTGTCTTTGCCATTCTGCTCTTACAGAAACCCTGGTTTTATGACTTGCGGAAAGTTTGGGACGGTTATCCCATTCAGGTAAGTCGCTCGAGTAGCTCAAAACGCAAACACCAGGGCAGACACCCCCCAATTGTCCCATTTGGACTGAATCCAAAGTTGCACTTCCAAGAACAGAAGCTGCTTGGTGTGACTCTGTTTGAGTTGCTGCCCCGGCCTAATTTCCTTCTGCTAGACCCCTGCTGGGGCTACCACACCTTCACAAAGCCGTGAACATGTGTTCAGATTGCAGCGGGGAATCAGCGTACATGTTTGTGCAAGGAGTGGAAAACCAGGACTTTTTGTAACCGAAAGAGGTGGCTGAGGGTAGCAGGTTTTCAGTAGGGAAAAGAGGACAGAGACCTGATTTAAAGGAGAATATATGGAATTTCCTGAGGGATTTGGGACAAATGTGGTGGGATTTATCCTCAGCAAATATGAGCAGTATTCAGTCAAAGCATAGACAAAACAACACATTCCTTATCCTAACTAATGATGTAACAACCACCCAACACCCAGCCGAGCCACTCCAATTTGGAGCGGGAGTTCTTCTTAAGCTAAAGGTGTAAATGCAGGGGGAATGGGATTATTTATTTATCCATTAGTTCCATTTGTATCCCGCCCTCCCCGCGAACAGGCTCAGGGCGGATTACGTTGATTGGTACAAAGTACCATAAAATCCACATCAAACAATCAAAACATTTTAAAAACAATCAGATAATCATAAAGTGCTAGTAGTTGTTTTAATAATCATTCCATCGCTGATTAAAATGGCATGCTATATGATGTCGCAGCAGGCAATTGCTGACTCAGTTGTCGTCCCGCGATGGTGTGCTGGATCTCAAAGCTGAGGGTGGCCGATAACCACAGACGTTGGTGGTAGTGGATAGAGCGACTCCTAGTTGAAGGCCTGGTGGAAGAGCTCGGTCTCGCAGGCCTTGCGAAACTTTAAAAGATTAGGACAGAGGAGAAGTGGAATCCGTCAGGACAGAGGGGTCCACTCTTCTAGAGGTGAGGCCTTAAATAGCAGAGGGGAGCAAATGGCCCGCTCTATGTAATGCAGTGTGGATTAGAAAGTAAAGGGAAATAGATCAAGATGGGGAGCAAAGATATACCTCTCCTAGTCTGCATAGAAATCAGATGAGGAAAGGAGAGATCCAGTACATTGGAAGCCTTTGTTTCAGTTCAGTTTGTGGTCTGGGTCCGACTCAATGATTTCAGCAAGGAAGGAAACCAACCATGAGGTTGGGGTAACGGGTAGGATCCCATAAACCTACCACAGTGGTTTGGGGGCTGAAAGGTGGCGTTTATCCATCTTTAGTTTGCATGGAGAGGTGGTACGTTGCTTCTACTGGGACAGGATGAGTAACTTTGCATCCTGTTGGCAGATTTGAATTTTTAGGAGAATGGAAGGTAGCAAGAGCGTCAAATATAGATACGGATTAACCGTATTCAAATGGGGAAATATGAGAGGTGTCAACCTTGGGGTGATTAGGTTAGCATGCCAGAATACTAGTTTGAACTGGTTTTTAAAAAAGGACTAGGCAGGTCTTGATCGCCATTCCTGGGACTGTGAATGAATTATCGGAGTGGAAAACCTGAGGATGGCCGTGTTGTATTCTTATTATTTCACAGCCACAGCTTGCAGAGACTTTGGGATGCAAAAGGCCCTTTTTGATTGGCTACAAATAAAGACTCTCATTGGTCCTTAAGCCACTCTAGGTAACCGATTGCTGAACCTCGCTTAGGTCCAATAGGATTGTTTGTACATCGTTACATTGTTTGAAGTTACGAGTTGGAAACAGTATAAATTAAGGTGCCGCTCTCATAGAGCTGTCTTTTGAGCTGAAGCAATGTGTTCGAATAAAAGCCTGTTTGTTTGATTCATTGCCTCCCGCTCAATACTTAAGAGGCTTGTCAGCAGTTATCGAGGGAATTCTGCATCGTGAGGGAGATCCCTGGAAGGTCCTAGAAGCCGCGTTGTTCTTTTGCAACCGACCCCGGTGGGATGGCCTAACTCCGCCTCTTCTTTCAGACCCTCCTCCCTTCCCAATACTGGTACTATGTCATAGAGCTGTCGTTCTACTGGTCTCTGCTGTTCAGCGTCGCCTCGGATGTGAAGCGGAAGGTGGGTTTGTTCAGGAGTTAATTTGGGGGGTGGGGCGCTCAGCACCGGGCACGGTTGCCTGGGGTAAAATCCCCACTCGATCAGGTCCCGTTTTGTGGTTGGGTCCCACAGATCTGTTCTTCTAAGGGCCGTGTTTTTGTCTGGCGGAAGGCGTCTTCCCAGTCGCACGGGCAGCAAGCAGCTCGCGCCACAGAAAAGCATTTGGCCTCCAGCCCGGTAGTTTTAAGAGGAGCTGCGCGATCGGCATCAGGTTTCGCTGAATGCAATTGGAGCCGGGCAGCAATCAGATTCAGAACATGGATTTTTTTGTGTGTGTGCTCAAAGAGGCTCGCCGCTGCTTTTCAGTCAGCTTCTGATTTAGGCGGTTCTTATCCCACATAACTTGTACGAAGATCTTTGCCTTTTAATCTTTTAGATGTTGCCGAGTCAGGGCCAAATAGACGTGGCGCTGTTCTGGCCGCCACCATGAGGAAACTGCTGTCGTTCTAAAGGAATTTAAAAATGCTGCGAGGGCTCGGTCCTAATTGGGCCGGCTGCCCAGAGTTCTCATCTCCTCCCCCACACCTTATCAAGAGCAAAAACAACCACCGGAAGGGGGACAGTGCAGCCATTTGGGCACTTAACATAAGAACGTAAAGAGAAGCCAATGTTGGATCAGGCCAATGGCCCATCCAGTCCAACACTCTGGGTCATACAGTGGCCAAAAACACCAGGTGCCCTCAGGAGGTCCAGCAGTGGGGGCAGAAAGCCCTCCCACTGTTGCCCCCCCCCCCCCCCAGTCACCAAGAATACAGAGCATCACTTGCCCCAGACTGAGAGTTCCTATCTGTACTTTGTGGCTAATAGCCACTGATGGACTTCGGCTCCATAGGTTTATCTAATTCCCTCTTGAAGCCGTCCATGCTTGTAGCCGCCGCCACCTCCTGTGGCAGTGAATTCCACGTGTTAATCACTCTTTGAGTGAAGAAGGACTTCCTTTTATCTGTTCTAACCTGACTGCTTGGCAATTTCATGGAGTGCCCATGAGTTCTTGTGTTGTGAGAAAGGGAGAAAAGTCCTTCTTTCTCTACATGCTCTGTCCCATGCATCATCTTGTAAACCTCGATCCTGTCACCCCCTCAGCCGTCGTTTCTCCAAGCTAAAGAGCCCCAAGCGCCTCAACCTTTCTTCATAGGGAAAGTGTTCCAACCCTTTGATCATTCTAGTTGCCCTTTTCTGCACTTCTCCCAATGCTATTATATCTTTTTTTGAGGTGTGGCGACCAGAACTGTACACAGTACTCCGAATGAAGCCGCACTGTCGATTTATACAGGGGCGTTACGATAGTAAGATGGGGGGAGGGAACGAGGGCGTGCCTCAGGTTCCTGTGCTGCGGACTTGGGCCCTCATAACGTTTTAAAATGACGTTTGGAATGGCAGCGGCATCCTCTGGCGGCTGTGAGGACCCCATCACATCTAGTTTGGCCCTTAGTCTGTAGCTGGTATCTTCGCAGCGCAGTGAGTGATGGAAAGGTGGGATTGAAATAATAGTTGAGGACATTCTTTGTTTATTTGGGGGACTTTTATCCCACCCGAGCCCGCGAGTGGGTTCAGGGCAGCTTACAACATGACACCCAACAATAGAACCATACGTTAATTAAAAAGGACAATTCGTTAAGACATTAACTTCGACAATTTCAAATTTAATTGACTAATTTGGATAATTTCTGGCGGTTCAGCTAGTAGTTTCTTCTTCTTTCGGTGTCTGCTGGGCTCATGCCCTTTGGCAGAAACATGTCATAAAAAACGACATGCATCTTTTTGTGGGTGGTATCGCACAGGCGCAATATTTCTTTTCACCCAGGTAGAAAGGACAGACCCTGACCTGGATAGCCCAGGCTACTCCCATCTTTAGCCAAGACTATCCCATCTTGTCAGATCTCGGAAGCTAAGCAGGGCTGGCCCTGGTTAGTACTTGGATGGGAGACCTTCTGAGAATACAACAAAGGTGATAACCACAGTAATAAACTACAAGAGTACAAAAGCACTGTAGCGATGCAGAGAAAATTAATGTCAACACAATTTATATCAATATCACCTAATTAAAGAGAAAAAGTGCATAAGAACTTGATTACAGACATTCTTTCTTTCCTTCTCAGGGACAAGGTCCACAGACAAATTAAAGGACAAGTAAATATCAATACATCACACACAAGGAAAAATAGCTATTATAATAAATGTTTCTTCTTTACTTAAGGCACAAGTCCATTGTCTTTTCACTGACAGAAGCAGGCCACTGAGGGGACAGTTAGACCCACCTTGCAGTGGGCAGAGGAGAAGAGTGGACCGAGCACCTAGTTGGTCCTTCCCCTTCGCTGGCTTCCTCCAGACTGAGGCTGAGATGCTGGCCGGTGGCTCTGTGGGCCGGACTGAGGCAAAGTAGGGAGAGAATGCAGCCAGTGGCCAGGGACCTCCTTTTGAGTGGCAGTCCGTCCAGCCAACTGATTTTGGCACCTCATGGAATCTTGCCACTTGAAAACAGCTTTATTATATAGGAAATATTTCTTTTTCACTTAAGGCACAAGGCTCACAAAATCTTCAAGATCACAGGTTCTAGTACAGGGAGACAAAGATGCCAGCTCGTTCTCTTCGTTTCACTAACACTTCCTCTGTGAACTGAATACAAAATAGATTCATCTATCCAGTGTGATACATGTCAATAAAAATACAAATGAATATTCATCAAAAAGTGTCCCCTCATTAATATAAAGAAATTTACCTCAGTTCTCAATATGTAAAGCACATAAGTGCTAGTATTAACTTGCAAAACCGGATCAAGTTCCCAAAGTGTTCAGCGTCCCAAACACTTACATTTGTTATAATAGATATTTTTCCTTGTGTGTGATGTTTTGATATTTACTTGTCCTTTAATTTGTCTGCGGACCTTGTGCCTGAGAAGGAAAGAAAGAATGTTTGTAATCAAGTTCTTATGCACTGTCTCTCTTTAATTAGGTGATATTGGTATAAATTGTGTTGGCATCAATTTTCTCTGCATCGTTACAGTGCTTTCAGACCTTCAGGGAATACCAGGATTGCTGTGCAGAGGCAGGCAACAGCGAACCGCCTCTAAACGTCTCTTGCCTTGAAAACTCCACCAGTGTTGAATCTGTTTTAAACTGGGTTTTAATATTGTTACTCTTGCAATACCTGATGTTTTTTTACACTGTTTCTAAGGCTTAACGCCATGTTGTAAACTGCCCAGAGCCCAGCGCAAGTTGGGATGGGGGGCTATTAATAAGTCTAATAAATAATAACAACAACAATAATAAATCCAAAGTACAAAATGAGGACAGAGGGGTAGATCCCATCTCAGGATCACTCGCCTTTGCATTCTGTTACAAAAGATTATCTTTGTTTCCTGTAGGATTTCATGGAGCAGATCATCCACCATGTGGCAACCATCGTTCTGATCACCTTCTCCTGGTACACAAACTACATTCGGGCAGGGACTCTGGTTATGGCTTTGCACGATGCCTCAGATTACCTGCTAGAGGTGAGGGATTCCCTCCTCCCAATCCCCCTCTAGTCCTTGTGTCATAAGGTTTCGGGCTCCACCTGTAAAGACGAGAATTCTGGCGCTCAGACTGATAGGGCGAATTTCTCATTCCAGCACCCCACACAGTGGCCAACCAGTTCCTCTGGAGGGCCAACAACAGGGCAGAGAGGCCGAGGCCTTCCCCTGAGAAGAACATCAGAAGAGCCCTGCTGGGTCAGACCAGTGAGGGTCCACCTAGTCCAGCATCCTCTCTCACACAGTGGCCAGTCAGTTCCTCTGGAGGTCCAGCAACAGGGCAGAGAGGTCGAGGCCTTCCCCTGAGAAGAACCTCAGAAGAGCCCTGCTGGGTCAGACCACTGAGGGTCCATCTAGTCCAGCCTCCTGTCTCACACAGTGGCCAGCCAGTTCCTCTGGAGGTCCAGCAACAGGGCAGAGAGGCCAAGGCTTTTTTCCTGAGAAGAACATCAGAAGAGCCCTGCTGGGTCAGACCAGTGAGGGTCCATCCAGTCCAGGATCCTATCCAACCAGTTCCTCTGGATGTCCAGCAACAGGGCAGAGAGGCTGAGGCCCTCCCCTGAGAAGAACCTCAGAAGAGCCCTGTTGGCTCAGAACAGTGAGGGTCCATATGGGCCAGCATCCCGTCTCACACAGTGGCCATCCAGTTCCGCTGGAGGGCCAGCAACAGGGCAGAGAGGCCAAGGCCTTCCCCTGATGCTGCCTCCTGGCTCTGGGATTCAGAGGTTTAGTGCCTCTGAATGTAGAGTTTCCCCTCAGCCACCATGCCTAGTAGCCACTGATAGACTTATCCTCCATGAATCTATCCCTCTTTTAAAGCTGTCCGTTCCTGTGGCCATCACTCCATACTCTGGCAGCGAATTCCACATTTTCATCACTCTCTGTGTAAAGTAGTGTTTCCTTTTGTCGGTCCTGAACCTCCTGCCCATCAGCTTCATTGGATGCCCTCGAGTTCTAGTCTTTTGGGAGAGGGAGAAAGAATTCTCATGGTCAATTCCCTTCACCCCGTGCATAGTTTTGTAAACCCCTCTCACGTCCCTTCTCCCCTTCCCTCTTGGCAGTCCGCAAAGATGTTTAACTACGCTGGCTGGAAGAACACTTGCAACAACCTCTTCATCGTCTTTTCTGTGGTCTTCATCATTTCCCGGCTCATCATCTTTCCCTTCTGGTGAGAGGTTCTTATTTTCTGAGGGGGGGGAATGGTAGCAAACTTGTAGGCCTGTTCCAGTGGATGAGGCTGTGTGAGGTTGGAGTCAGAGCAGCAGATTGGGACCAGCAAGACCCGGGTTCAGATTCCCCCCGCTGCCCTGAATATCCATTCGCCACCTTGAGCTAGTCACCCTCACTTCTTCAGATAGATCAAGGGCGGCCGTGCTAGTCTGCCTGTAGAAGCAGAAAAGAGCAAGAGTCTAGGAGACCTCCACGAGTAAGAAGAAGAAGAGAAGAAGAGGTTGGATTTATATCCCGCCCTTCACTCACTTGGAGTCTCAGAGCGGCTTACAATCTCCTTTTCCCTTCCCCTCCCCACAACAGACACCCTGGGAGGTAGGTGGGGCTGAGAGAGCTCTTTCCCAAGCTGTCCTTGAGGGAACAGCTGGTACAGAGCTATGGCTTGCCCAAGGTCATCCAGCCAGGTGCAAGTGGAGGAGTGGGGAATCAAACCCGGTTCTCCCAGATTAGAGTCCTCGCACTTAACCACTACACCAAACTGGCTCTCTGCATGGCAGGGTAAGCTCCTTCCCTGCCACCAGTCTTCCCTCTAAGCTGAGGCCAAGGCCTTCCCCTGATGCTGCCTCCTGGCTCTGGGATTCAGAGGTTTAGTGCCTCTGAATGTGGAGTTTCCCCTCAGCCATTGTGCCTAGTAGCCACTGATAGACTTATCCTCCATGAATCTATCCCTCTTTTAAAGCTGTCCATTCCTGTGGCCATCACTCCATACTCTGGCAGCGAATTCCCCACTTTCATCACTCTCTGTGTAAAGTTTTTTAGCCTACCGGCTCACACTTTTCTTTGTCTTGGCTCGGGAAGGACGGCTCCAGAGCAAACTAATGTGTGCAGCAGCCAAATCGCTGGCTCACAACTTGAATGCCAGTAGCTCACAAAGTAGGATTTGTGCTCACAAGACTCCACAGCTTAGAGGGAGCATCTCCTGCCACGTATTTTGTTAGTCCTTGCTCTTTTCTACAGTTACAGATAGTCAGACTAACACGGTTTCCTATCTTGATCTATAACCAACAGACATGTTTTTTTCCCCTTATTAGTAATTAAGAATGACCTCCGGCATCATCATTTAGCCAACAAGCGAATCTGAGGATAACAGCAGAAGTTTTCACTGGACGTTTTTCTGTTGTAAGAACTGCTAGATTTGAGTCCAGACCAATGCTCCCTCTAAGTTGTGAGCAAGTGGTTTGGCTCCTGCATAAATCAGTTTGCTCTGGAGCCCTCCTTCCTGAGCTGAGAAAAAAAAGTGCGAGCCGGAGGCTAAAGAACTGTGAGCTAGCTCACACTAACTCAGCTTAGAGGGAACACTGGTCCAGCCGCACCTTCAAGGCCCACCAGTTTTTCAGGGGAGAAGCTTTTGAGAGTCAAAGCTCCCTTTGTTAGAGCTTTGACTATTGAATACTTATACCTCTGAATATTTTGTTGGTGTCTTCGGTGCATCTGAACTCAAATCTGGCTCTTCTAGTGCAGACTAGCATGGCTCTTCACTCAGAAACTATCTGGTAGGAACTGTGTTACTGAAGCCAACCAAAGGTCCATTAAGCCATGGTTGCAGCCAGGAATTCACAAGGGTCGTAGAATCATAGAGCTGGAAGGGACCTCCAGGATCATCTAGTCCAACCCCCTGCACAATGCAGGAAATTCACAAATACCTCCCCCCCACCCCCCAGTGACCGCTGTTCCACGCCCAAAAGATGACAAAAAACCCTCCAGGAACTCCAGCCAAACTGGGCTGGAGAAAAAAATTGCTCAGGCGCTGAGCTATGCTGCTCCTGGATGTGGAGGTTCTTTTTAGGAGCTTTGCTGTCGGATAACTGGGGAAGGCACTGCTCCTGGCGGAATGGTTCTACGGGGTCGAGGCCTTCATCCTGAGCAAGGCCATTAACGATAGGATGTTTCAGGGCTTTTTTTGTAGAAAAGGCCCAGTGGGAACTCATTAGCATAATAGGCCACACCCAACTGCAGAGACTCATTAGTATATTAGGCCACACCCCTAACCGTGCAGCTCCCTCCCAGGATCAGCTTCCCCAGGTGCCCTGCAGCTTGCAGGGCGCATGGGGAACCTTGGGGGGGAGGCAGTTTAAACTACCTTCCCTCCCTGGATTGACTGGGCTTCCCCAGGCACCCCGCGGCTTGCAAGGCGCCTGGGGAACCCGAGCCGGGGGCGGGGGGAGGCTGTAGGTGTGGCCAACTTGGAAGCCAGACGGAACTCCGTTCCTGGACGTTCCTGCCCAAAAATAGCTCTGGGATGTTTTGGACGTGATTGATTCCTTGGAGCATAGTCTGAGTCGAAGACCAACAAAGTTTAATTCTGAGTTAACAGACACACAATTAGAACACAGGGCAGGCAAAGTTGGCTATCTGGCAGAAGATGCCGACTTTCTCTTTCTGGCAGTGCTCCTCGGCCTTTTAAAAATGACTTTTATTATAAGGAAGTTATTATAAATAACAATTATTTTTCATCAACATTTGTGAATCGTGCCAAACTGTACATAGTTGAATGTTTAAAAATATATTCCTTAAACATTATATAAGTAGGAGAACTAGTAAGTAACAAGCAGCAATTTTATAATTACATTAAGAACATAAGAGAAGCCAATGGCCCATCCAGTCCAACACTCTGTCACACAGTGGCCAAAACCCAGGTGCCCTCAGGAGGTCCAGCAGTGGGGCCAGGACACTAGAAGCCCTCCCACTGTTGCCCCCCCAGGCACCAAGAAGTCAGAGCATCACTTGCCCCAGACTGAGAGTTCCTATCTATACTTTGTGGCTAAGAGCCCCTGATGGACCTCTGCTCCAGATGTTTATCTAATTCCCTCTTGAAGCCATCCATGCTTGTAGCTGCCACAACCTCCTGTGGCAATGAATTCCACATGTTAATCACTCTTTGGGTGAAGAAGGACTTCCTCTTATCTGTTCTAACCCGACTGCTCAGCAATTTCCTGGAGTGCCCACGAGTTCTTGTATTGTGAGAAAGAGAGAAAAGCGCCTCTTTCTCTACCTGCTCTATCCCAGGCATAATCTTATAAACCTCGATCGTGTCACCCCTCAGCCGTCGTTTCTCCGAGCTAAAGAGCCCCAAGCGCTTCAACCTTTCTTCATAGTGAAAGTGTTCCAACCGTTTTATCATTCTACTTGCCCTTTTTAATTACCAAGGAATGTTTTTAAGTACATTTAAAAATAAGCCACTTGTTTGCCTTATGATATTTGAAAGAATGATACTGTGCTGAGTAGTCCATCAAGGGAAGCCGTTTGTCTAATAAATTAGAATCACAGTTACCTGAAGTAGAGTCAGTGGTTGAAATATGATCAGCTATTTTGTCTACGGTGAAAAGTTCCCAAATTTGTACATGCCCTTCTGCAATTGAAGGAACAGCGGCCTTCTTCCAGTGAGAGTCCGACAGAAATTTCGCAACCGTAATCAGAATTGTAATCAGCTCTTGCCGGATTGTAGGTATTGCCGGATTTTGGCACAGTTTCAAAAGGAACCGGTTCAGGAGTGTTACGTATCTTATAGTTAGTGATGAGCCATATTAGGTGTATAATCCGGTCCCAGTTTTTTTACTATTTTACATGACCAACGGCAATGCAACAGCAATGCAATAATTTCCACAAGTTTTCCTTTTAATGATGCATGAGAATTGGGACATCTCTGGCAAAGCTGACCATTTTCCCACCTGCACAAGTAGGGGCAGATGTGACTGCGAAGAAAGCGAATGCAATCTTAGGCTGCATTAACAGAAGCATCATGTCCAGATCACGGGAGGTGGCTGTTCCGCTCTAGTCTGCTGTGGTCAGGCCTCACCTGGACTATTATGTCCAGTTTTGGGCACCGCATTTTAGGGCGTTGGCAAGCTCGAGCGTGTCCAGGAGAGGGCAACCAGAATGGTGAGAGGGTTGGAGTCCAAGTCTCATGAGGAAAGGCCGGAAGAGTTGGGTCTGTTTAGCCTGGGAAGGAGAAGGCTTAGAGGGGACCTGATTGCAGTCCTCAAGTATTCGTAGGGCTGTCATGTCGAAGACGGAGCGGATCTGTTCTCTCTCGCTCCGGATTGCAAGACTAGATCTAATGGGTGGGAATTACAAGGGAGTTGATACCGGCTAAATATCAGGAGGAACTTCCTAACTATAAGAGCGGCTGAGCAGTGGAACAGACTGCCTTGGAGGGAAGGGGTGGATGCTCCTTCGCGGGACGTTTTCAAGCGGAGGCTGGACCACCATCTTTTGGGTATGTTGTAGGGCTATCTTTCCCGCTATGCTCCTGCAAAGTGCAGGGGGTTGGACTAGATGACCTGCAAGGTCCCTTCCGGCTCTTAACCTTCTATGATTCCAAGCCTGAGAGGTAATTTCCACTTCCTCCTCTCTCCTGACCAGGATCCTGCGCTGTACAGTGATCTATCCCTTGGACGTGTACCCTCCTTTCTTTGGCTACTATTTCTTCAACTCCATGATGATCGTCCTTCAATGCCTGCACATATTCTGGGCGTACTTCATCATGCGCATGGCCCATAAATTCATAACTGGAAAGGTAAGCTGGATTTTTTTTTTAAAAAAATGCTTTTGTGTCTCTGGAATAATGGAAAAGGAGAAAGGGAGCTTAAACTCTCTGCCTCCCCCCCCCCCCAGCCTGTCTCCAAGATATAAACAGGAAGCTACCTTTAAAGGTATAGGCAGGGGTCATTTCGTAGAAAAAGAGGTGCTGGAGCTCATGAGCATAACTCATTTGCATATGCCACACCCCTAACATACCGGAAGTGTGTCAGAAGGCAAAACCCACCCCTCAGGCTCCACTCCACAGGTGAGTGAAACTGACCTGCTCTTCCTTCATTCCCTTCCCCATCCAATACTTTGTGCAATAAAAATAAGCGTAAAGAACACACCCTCATTCTCTTCCTGCTCCCTTGAAACCACCAGGTTTCAAGTAGACTTGAGATACCCAGGACATGTGCACCACCCATCCCTTTCCCTTCCCCTCCCCACAACAAGACGCCCTGTGAGGTAGGTGGGGCTGAGAGAGGTCTTTTGAGAACTGCTCATGAGAGAACAGCTCTGAGAGAACTTGTGACTGGCCCAAGGTCACACCAGCAGCTGCATGTGGAGGAGTGGGGAATCAAACCCGGTTCTCCGAGATTAGAGTCCAACTCCTGACCACTACACCAAACTGATAAGGTGGAAACTGCTGAAGGGTTGGTGAAATTTCTCCAGTACTTATGTGCCATATGCCCAGATAAAAAATGGTATACTTAGAAAATTTATATGCCACCTTGAGCAAGTCTCTGGAAAAGCAGCACACAGTCATAAAAGGGACAATGATAAAATTATCAATATTAAAACAAAACATTAAAAACAATAAAGACCCTAGCAGGGCTTTCCCCGGGGCGCTGCAGCTCTGCACTGCTCGGGGAAGCCGAGGAGGGGGCGGGGCTTGGTCATGTGCCCGCCCCCTGGGCTCCTCACTCCCGGAGCTGCGCTCCTGTGTGCTCCCGCTCCAATGGACCCCTGGGTATAGGGCTTTGAAAGTATTTACCTTTAAAGCCCTTTATGGCCAGGGGCCAGCATATCTTCGAGACCACCTCTCCCCATATGAGCCCCGTAGAGCACTGAGGTCCACCAACCAACATGTTTGGGTGGTCCCCGGCCCCAGGGATGTCCGACTTGCCTCAGCCAGGGCTTTTTCGGTCCAGCCCCTGCCTGGGGGAATGAGCTCTCGAGTGAGATCACGGCCTTGCGGGACTTATTACAGTTCCACAGGGCCTGCAAGATGGAGCTCTTCCACCAGGCTTTCGGTTAAGGCAACAGGCGTGTCCCCCCGGCCCGGGTCAGCCCCATTTACAGCTTGGGCTGGCCCCTATTTATGGCCTGGTTCTGTGATTCCAAACTTTATAGATCGCTGGGAAATTTATTCCCAGTACTATTAACAGCTGAGGTAGCTGGCTTTACTATAGTTGTATGTTTTATATGTTTTAATGGTGGTTTTAATTTTGTACTGTATTTATTGTTGTCCTATATTTATACTAGGGTTGCCAAGTGACTTACCTCTAATAGCGGGGGAGCGTTGGTCCCGGCCCGGGACATTCAGGGGTAATCGCCCACAAAACGCTATGGTACCAGAGAGTTTTCAGGGCGATTGCTAGAGCGTCGCCCGGTGACATGCCCAAAGTGATTTTGTCACTTCTGGGCGATGTCATCGCGCTGGGCACGTCGGCCTGACCTGGCCACTTTGGGGCTGGGGTTCCCCCCGCTGGCCGGGTCCGGACTGGCGGATTGGGGGCCGTTTTAGCAGGGGAATCCCTGCCCCCTGGGGGGCACTTGGGAGCCCTAATTTGAGCCCGTCAAGGGGAGGGCGGGATATAAATCCAAACAAACAAACCCCCAACAGCTTCTAGACTGTCTTGGCATGTAACTGTGTTCAGGATGGGAGGGTGAGAGAAGTGGGAGCAGATTGCAGCCTAGCTTCACGCTTCTGTAATCCAGTTCTTATTGCATTGCTTATTGCAGGGGGTCTCCAACATGGTGACCACATAGGGCTGTCAGGTCTGGGTTGGAAAATACCTGGAGACTTTGGGGGTGGAGCTAGGAGAGGGCAGGGTTTGGGGTGGGGCCTCAGCATGGTACGACGCCCATTTTCTCCAGGCCCCACCTGGGGGCTGGCAACACTATGCCCACGTGGCCCCCACAGAGTGTTTTTAGAAAATAGGTGGGGCACTTGCCCCAGCCCTGGCCACTGGGGATTTTAATTGGCTGGTGAGATTCAAATAACATTGTTTCAGTGGCAGCTGCTACCACAGGGTCAAGTTTTATTCCCCCTCGCTCCTCTTTCCTTTGGTCTCTGAAAAGAAGTGAGGCGTCACTCACGAAAGCTCAATCCCTGTCACAAATTTCGTTCGTCTTTAAGGTCCTACTGGACTCCTGCTCCTTTCCTCTTTGGGTTTCCCGTGTGTGTGGCTCGGCCTCCCGAGGCAGCCATTTTGCGTTGTGCACTACCTCCCATGACAGCCATTTTGTGGTCGCGCCCACCACTCCCTGCCAGAATTCCAAAGGGTCCCACAGGTTCAAAAGGGTCAGGGACATCTGGTTGATTGAATAACCCATCCTCTCGATTGTATTGCCGTAACACTCTATTCCGCCTTGAGTCTCAGTGAGAAAGGCAGGTTATAAATAATGTAGATAATAACAAGGGGGGCCCCCGCGATATTCGCGGGGGGGGGAGAAGCTGACAGCTGCTCCTCCTTCCTCTGCCCCCTTCCCCCCCCCCAGAGACTCCCGGTGGGCCTTGGCGTGCCGAGCCTCTACAGCCGCCCGCCGAGGCTCCCCCCCTGTAAGGCGGTGGCGGCAGGGAGACCGCTGCCTGCCGAAAATTCCCCCCGTCTTCAAAACGGCGGCGGCGGCAGGGACACCCGCCATCCACTGAGGCTTCCCCCCCCCCTGCTTTCAAAACGGCGGCGGGAGCATAGAGACCTGCCGCCTGCCGAAGCTCTTCCCTCCCTCCCCCAGCCGCAAACGGCGGCGGCAAGTCCTCGTCACGCCGCTTCCCACCCCCTCCCCTACAGCGGCCACAGCGTTCTCTGCGCACGCGCGGAGAACGCTTTAACTTTTCAGGGGATTTAAAGATCCCCCGAAAGGTTTTTTAAACATTTAGGATTTTTCTGCACATGGGGGGAGTGCCCCCCGTGTGTAGAAACCCCACCCCACCCCCCAAGTGCCCCCCGTGCGGATTTAGGTATCCGCTCGGGGGAGGGTACTTGGGAATTAGATATATAGATAATCTGAGTATTTAAACAGCCTGAGTAGCAGCCAAGCCACAGAGAAGAACATCAGACGAGCCCTCTAGTCCAGCATCCTGTCTCAGACAGTGGCCTCAACCACGTTCACTAAAGGGCCAACAACAGGGCTTGGAGGCCGAGGCCTTCCCCTGAGAAGAGCCTCAGAAGAGCCCTGCTGGATCAGACCAGGGAGGGTCCATCCAGTCCAGCATCCCGTCTCACATAGCGGCCAACCAGTTTCTCTGGAGGGCCAATAAACAGGGCAGAGAGGCAGAGGCCTTCCCCTGAGAAGAACCTCAGAAGAGCCCTGCTGGGTCAGAACAGTGAGGGTCCATCCAGTCCAGCTTCCTGTCTCACACAGCGGCCGACCAGTTCCTCTGAAGGGCCAACAACAGGGCAGAGAGACTTTCCCCTGAGAAGAACATCAGAAGAGTCCTGCTGGATCAGACCAGTGAGGGTCCATCCAGTCCAGCCTCCTGCCTCACACAGTGGCCAACCAGTTCCTCTGGAGGGCCAATAACAGGGTGTAGAGGCCGAGGCCTTCATAAGAACATAAGAGGAGTCCTGCTGGGTCAGACCAGCGAGGGTCCATCTAGTCCAGCATCCTGTCCCACACAGGGGCCAGCCAGTTTCTCTGGAAGGCCAACAAACAGGGCACAGAGGCCAAGGCCTTCTTAAGAACATCAGAAGAGCCCTGCTGGATCAGGCCAGTGAAGGTCCATCTAGTCCAGCATCCTGTCTCACACAGCAGCCAACAAGTTGCCTTGTAGGGCCAACAAGCAGGGCATGGAGGCCAAGGCCTTCCCCTGACGCTGCCTCCTGGCACTGGGTTTCAGAGGCTGACAAAATTCAAGTTCAGTAGCATCTTAAAGACCAAGAAGGTTTTCAGAGCATAAGCTTTCAAGAGTCAAAGATCTCTTCGTCAGATGGCTAGATCTGAGTCCAGTAGCGCCTTAGAGACCAACAGGATTTTTTGGTCTCTAAAGTTGCTCCTGGACTCGAACCCAGCTCTTCCACTGCAGAACAACATGGCTACCCCCTGAAACTAGCTTTCTCACGTGGTATCTGACAAAGGGAGCTTTGACTCTTAAAAGCACATATCCCGAAAATTTCATTGGTGTTGAAGGTGCTACAGGAGCCGAATCTAGGCTTGCCATTGCCCCGCTGGGGGCGGCGGGGGGGGGGGGGGGGGTTCCCGCTTTAGGGCCCCCTGATCCACTGGTCCAGATCCGGTCAGTGGGGGGAACCCCGCCCCCACAGTGCTGGGATTGCACCAATGTCGCTGGCGCGATGACTTCACCCGGAAGTGACGTCATTGCGCTGGGCTTTTCGCCGGGGGGACGCTCTAGCACTCGGCCAAAAAACCCCCCTCTATGGTACCATAGAGTTTCAGGCCGAATGCTGTAGTGTCCCCCTGGTGACATGCCTAGTATGATGCTGTCACTTCTGGGTGACGTCATCGTGGCACATGCTCTATGCACATGTGTCAGAAGATCCCGGAAAGGAAGCTGGCAGAAGGTAGGAACCTGGCAACCCTACTCGAATCTAGCTCTTCTGCAGACCGAAACGGCTCTCCTCAATCTGTCGACGGAGGCTCTCTTCAGTCACTATGCCTGGTCGCCATTGGTGGACCTGTCCCCTCCATGAATCTGTCAAATTCCCTTTTAAAGCCGTCGGTGCTGTTGGCCATGGCTTCCTCCACTGGCAGAGAATCTTACGACCCAATTCCTCACTGAGTAAAGAAGTGTCTCCCTTTTGTCTGTCCTGAACTGCTCGCCCATCGATTTAATCGACTGTTCCCTGAATTGGTGGTGCTATTAGTACTAAAATGACCCCTAGCTGCTTGTTGGGTACTTCCGTGTTCCACTGGACGCTCAGCTAAGTTTAATATTATAAACTCAGGTTCGCTCCTGGGCCCCGGCAGCCCTCCTGAGCGGAGGCCCACAAAGACCTTTCCTGGGATGTTTTAGGGGTAACTGGACCGAATCCAGCAGAACCACAATGCCTTACCAACTCACTTCCCTGCTCGGTCACCCCAGTTCCGAGCGTTAAATCTTCACCTCCGAAGTCGAATGCATTCCCTGCGCGCGCGTTTGTGTTTTAGCGATTAGTGATGATTCTCCGGTTGGTTGGCTGTGAAAGACCACCTCTTGGCAGTCCCGGAGTAACCCCGTAGGGTGTCAAATGCAAGCCATCAAGTATTTCTTAGCGAAAATGTTCCGGATTTTGTGCAGCAACTTTAAGTCCTCCTCGCTTGCTTTGCTTTGACTGTTTGCGGGCCCGCCGTGGCCTGGATGGTGTCCGTCTCTTGATAGGAGGGTTCCCACAACCTCCAGGTTGTGGCCCTTGCCTGCAGATGGGCACCTGATTGGCGAGCAGAAACTGGGGCCTAACCGGGGCGGGGGGAGGATCGTCCTGGGGAGAGACATTTTAAAAGAAAAGTCTTTGCTTACAGGAAGTACTGGCCATAGTTTCTGGCGATTCCTAGAGTTTCCATTGTCACTCCTGTGTCGTTCTAAGAATCATCAGGAGCTCTGTGGTTAGAACTTCCTGAACAGAGGAGGCCTTGCTTTTCTTTTTGATTTTTCTCCCCTCTCAGGCAATTTATTTGAGAGGAAGTTGGATGAGATGGTCTCTTGGTCACTTCCTGTTTCCTGTCTCCCCCCCCCCCCCCCCCCCGACTGTCCCTACAGGTAGTGAAAGATGAACGCAGCGACCATGATGAAACCGATAGCACGGAAGAAGAGGAGGAGGAGAAGGTGGGGGCTATGACAGGGCATAGCACAAAGAACGGTCCACTTACCAATGGGCACCCCATCTTGAACAATAACCACCGGAAAGCTGATTGATCCCTAACCTGATCCGGTTCCAGCTGGCCCATCGTCTTGCTGCAATCTGAGAATTTTGAGGCCGTACCGAAAACTTTTCCGCCAGGCAAACTTAATTCCACCGAGAGCTGAAGGGGGCCCTCCCTTCTCCGACGTTTGTGACCCCTTCCTCAAACGTTGGTGGCCGTGGGGGGTCTCGTGTCGCACTGAGACGGGAAGGGGCTCGGACGCTCCTGCCGTCTTACGATTTCTTTAGGAGAGATAAGGCCGCTGTGGCAGCCTCTTTTTCGGACAGGGGCAGCAACTGGAAAGTTGGATTCTTCGGGGGGAGACGGATGGCCTCTTTCTCTGGCACTCAGTCCTTAACCAAACTGCCTTAAAGATAAAATACCTGGGGTAAAGGTGACCCCGAGACTGTTGCCTTTTGAATTTCCCCCTCTCCTTTCTCCTAAACGACAAATTCGCTCACGACCCAAAAGCTATGGGGAAGGAAGCACTGTCCTATAAGTAACACTCCCCCCGCACACGCCCAGTCTTTTTGATTCTCTTGTTCTAGTAACCACCCCTTTAAATGACACAACTCCCTCTCACAGTTCACCGATCCTCAACGATGATTCCTTTTTTTTTTTTTCTGTGCCAAACGCTTTGTCACATATTTTTTTTAAAAAAGAGAAATCTGGGCATCTTCTGCTCTCGGATTTCCCTTCCTGCTTCTTCCCTAAGGAACTGGACCCAGGAAAAGAACGTTAAAACCTTCAGGGTATGCCTGTGTGATTTTTAGGGGGCGCGAGGGAGAAACACGTCATTGTCTGTCGGGCCCACCCCTACTCTGGAAGCTTCTTCCCTTTGGGTTCGGCTGACGTGGGGAGGGGTAGGCATGAGGTTTACGCAAGAGTAGGACTCCTATTCCCCGCTTCCTGGCCCTAGAGCGGCAACTCATTCTGCTTGGATTGATACAAGCGGTGTACGCCGTTTCAGATCTGCTAGTGTTTTTATTTTTAATGGGGGGGGGGGCGGGTTGCGTGTGAGTTGGACCTTGCCCCCTCCTCTGGTCTCAAGGCCCCTTAAATCCTTGAAGGTGTTTGTTATACTTCGGAGAGGTCATAGCTATATATACATATTTCTCTGGGGGAATTGCCTTTTTTTGTTTGCAACAAACAAACAAACCCAGAATATTCTTTAGTTGCTCCAAAAACTCATCGGGATGGATATTATTGGATGCCTAAAATGCCCTTTTCTCCACCCCCAAGTTCTGGCGTGCTGCCTTCTCGTGGAACAAGTGTAAGTATCTAGTTTTCAAAAATAAAAAGAATTGGAGAACTGTTTAATTAAAGAGGTACCTTCCCGCTGCCCGGTTTCAGGGGAGCGCATGGGGAGCGCATGCATCGGAGGTCACATTTGAGGCTCTGAGATGATTGGCAGCGTACTGTTTCGCATGTACAGCTGCGTGCTTCCCTTTTACCCCCCCCCCCCTCACTGTACGGATGCCTGCCTTCTTAACTGCCCTCCTGCACAAAACATACACTACTACACACCCACGGTCTACACACTTTTCTCATTCTCTCCCGTTTTTGTTGCTGGGGGTGGGACTAAATCATGCACGGCCTCTTACGATTTAAAACGGATTCCGTGGCTCTGATCCACGGATGGTTGCGCCTGCCCCTTCCTCAGTAGCTTCTTGCCGGGGGGGGGGGGGAAGGGGGGAGTTCTGCCGTTACCAGGACAGAACCACGGGCCAGACACGAGTTTAGCCTCCTCTTAGCGCCTCCCTCTTCTGAGCTCCGAAGCGCAATTCACCCCCTCCGCCCTTAATTTATTAGTTAGGACTTCTGCAAACCCAAAGAGAGGCTCAGTAGAAGGATGGGTCCTGCCTGGCGAGAGCAGATGGCAAATGCATGTTCTCCCAATCTAGCCACAAAGGGCTTGTGTCTTGGGGGTGGGCGGGCGGGGTGGTACACAAGGACCAGTAACATTATCTTCAGACCAAAATGTTTTTTTAAAAAGTTAAAATATATTAAAAATCTAAATAAAACTAATAAACATCTGTTTAAAAAAGAGCTACCTGGAAGTGTGTTGTTTTAGAAGAGGAGGAGGAGATTTGAGGTTATGCCCTGCCCTTCCACTCGGCGCCTCAGAGCGGCTTACAGTCTCCTTTCCATTCCCCACAACGGACACCCTGTGAGGTAGGCGGGGCTGAGAGAGCAGCTCTGGCAGAGCTATGGCTTGCCCAAGGTCATCCAGCAGCTGCAAGTGGAGGCGTGGGGAGTCAAGCCCAGTTCTCCCAGATTAGCGTCCGCGCACTTAACCACACCAAACAGGACGGAGTGGAAGAATCGGCAGACTGGAAGAGACCCTCGAGGACTAACCAAAATACTCGTGTGTCTTCCCCCCCCCCCGGGTCACTTCCGCTGTTGTGGAGTGAGGGTCTCTAGGTCAGAGGGGGTCACAGTCTGAGGAGGAGGGTTGTGATCCCTTAGAAGGTACCCCTCCCTTGGGCAATGGACCCAATATCCTCTCGTACTGAGGATACCCTTGGCGGGAGGTGGGCTTCCGGCAGTGGGCAGTTTGATCATCAGGAATATAGAGTGGGGTCTTTGATGGGTGTTTGGACCGCATGGCGATTTGCCTGCCTGGTGGGAACATCAGTCCAGGCCTGTCGCCGGGATTTTGTGGCTTCTGGAACAAAGATTTTATTGATAAGGTTGCCATTATCTGCCATAATGAAGGGGGGTGGCACGCACCCCTTCCCCCCCCCGCAAGATTTAAAGAGCCCTTTAGCTGATCAGCAGGAAGCACGTGGCCCGCCAGTCAGCTGGAGGGCCCTTTAAATCTTGCAGGCAGGAGAGGGGCGTGTGCCAGCCCCCACTTCTTCTCAAAAGCATTTAAAGGGTCCCTTTAAAAGCTTATGGAAAGAGGTGGGGAGGTTTTAAGAAGGGGGGGGCCTTTAAGGAAGTGGCGGAGCCCCTCCATAGCCCCCACTGTAGCTATGGGGCCAGTGTCAGATGCTGTCTAGATAGGTTAATACAGTGCTGGGAAAGAGGTAGCAGTCGTGGACGCTGGCACCAATGTCGTTGGGAAATGTGGTCACGTGGGGATGGATGAACCAGTGTACGGCGCTCTCACGGCCCTTTCTCACATGCCCAGAGTTACTGGCAGCTCTACGTCAAGCTGGGGACAACTGCTGAATGCCTACAGCCTGTCTGTTTCTCTCCACCCCATGGAAACGGAAGGACATAAGAGAAGCCGGTGTTGGATCAGGCCAATGGCCCATCCAGTCCAACACTCTATGTCAAACAGTGGCCAAAAACACCAGGTGCCCTCAGGAGGTCCAGCAGTGGGGCCAGGACACTAGAAGCCCTCCCACTGTTGCCCCCCCCCCCAGCACCAAGAAGACAGAGCACCACTTGCCCCAGACTGAGAGTTCCTGTCTATACCTTGTAGCTAACAGCCACAGATGGACCTCTGCTCCATGTGTTTATTTAATTCCCTCTTGAAGCCGTCCATGCGTGTAGCCGCCGCCACCTCCTGTGGCAGTGAATTCCATGTGTGAATCACTCTTTGGGTGAAGAAGGACTTCCTTTTATCTGTTCTACACAAGTTCCTGCCTTGTGAGAAAAGGATCATGTCGCCCCTCAGCCGTCATTCCTCCAAACTGAAGAGCCCCAAGCACTTCAACCTTTCTTCATAGGGAAAGTGTTCCAACCTTTTGATCATTCTATTTGCCCTTTTCTGCACTTTTCCCAATTCTATGATATCCTTTCTGAGGTCTGGTGACCAGAGAATTGTACACAGTACTCCAAATGAGGTCACACCATCGATTTATACAGGGGCATTATGATACTGGCTGGTCCGTTTTCAATTCCCTTCCTAATAATCCCCAGCAGAGTACTGGCCTTTTTTTATTGCAGTCGCGCACTGTCTTGACAATTTTCAGTGAGTTTGTCCACTGCGACTCCAAGCTTAGGATAATTTTTGCACGGGCGAGTCTTATGAAACGAGACCTTTGCTGACAGAACTTTAATAAAGACTACACATCGACATTTTTATTATTGCTTTACAACAATAAAAAAGGTGTTTTTACAATGCGACGGAAGTACAACCAGTCGCCAAAACACACACGAGAGGTGTGTGTTTTGAAACTGGGGGGGGGGGGGGGGGAAGACGGGGACGGACGACGCAGGGGTTGGGAGCAAAGAAACATCTTCTCCCCTGTAGGAGCTTTTTTTGGTTTCCTTTGAAGACCCAGCTCCACACACAGATACACGAAGAGAATCCCATTCCCCTTTACAACAAGCGGCCCCGACACTCGATGGCTCCGCAGCAACAGAGCAGCTCCTTCCCCTCCACGCTGCCCACTTCGTAGTTGTAGTCCCACGTGAGCTCCGTCCCGGCTCGGATCCGCCTGAAAACAAAGCCGGGAAACGGTGAAACAGAGTGTACTGGCTCAGCCGATCACCACGGTTATCATGCACAGAAACTGGTTACACAGTCCAAAATCAAGTCAAACAACAGAGCCGAAGGTCAGAAAGCCGGGAAATCAGTCACAGGTTGCAGGAGCCAGGATCAAGGAGCGGATGCTAAACAACCAGAATCAGGTCCACACATGCACTGTTGCTTCCGCGCTGAGGCAGGTGTGTCGGGGTGTTTATGACCAGGTCCTCCCTTCCCTGGGAGTCACTTTGCCAAGACTCACAGCCCCTCACGTTGCCTTTGCAAGAGCTGCAGTCTGGCACTCTTCCTTCGCTCTTGCACATCCAGCCGCTGGCGTGCCTTGCGTCTGGGGCACACAGGAGAACTAACTGGGGATTCTGGCCTCAGGGTGTCTCCACCTGGGGGTGCTGGACCAATCTCTCCCTCTGGTTGCAGCTCCTGTGCAGCTGCTGGGGCCTCTTCTCCCTCGGGTGCTGCCAAGGGCTCCTCTGCTGGGCTGACACCAGAGGAGGCTGGGTTGCTCCCCGGTTGGTGCGCCTTGGCCTCCTCGCTTCCAGTCTTCCAGTCTATAGCTGAAGACAGTTTTATTTAGGACTCCGTTTGATTGATTTTAATTTTTATTTATTGGCAGTCCTAACTGGAGTTTTTGAATTGTGATCTTTTATGCCTTTTTACAATTGTTCTATTTATCGCTTTTTATTTTTTTTAATAATTGCTTTAATTGCATTGTAAGCTGCCCTGCGTTTCCACAATGGAAAAAGGTAGCTAATAAATGTTTTAAATAAATAATAAAATACGCTGGACTGGACCCTGCAACCAGCCGTCCCTCTAAAAGTGATTGCCCTCGCCCCAGCCTTTGGGTTTAGGTATATTGAACCCGAAAAATATTAGTATTTCCTGATATTCCAGAATCCCAATATCTGTATGGTACTGGTACTGGAATTTGGGATTGCCAATTTTTCCCCAGCTCCATTATACCCCACAGGCTATAACAGAGAATCGATCCAGAGGTATTTGGGGCTCGGGGGGGGGTGGGCTGTTTTTTGAGGTAGAGGCATCAAATTTGCACCACAACTGCTGGTGCCTCTCCTCAAACCCCCCCCCTCCCTCAGTTTTGAAGACGTTGGACCGGGGGGCCAATTCTATGGGCTCCAGAAGAAGGAACCCCCATCCTCCATTGTTTCCAATGGAAGGAGGGAAGGACATTTAAAGGGATGTGGTCCCTTTAAATGCCCGAGTTCATTCTGAAGGCATTTAAATGGACTTTTAAATGCCCTGTAACTGTGGCTATCTGGCGGCCCCGAAATATCCCTAATATTTTTGGGGTGACCGTTTTCGGATAGCCAAATCACCAGCCCCGCTTGGTGATCAGCTGAGAAAATACCCGATAAATACCAATAAGGGACAACTGAGTCGATATCTTCAGTCAGTTATCTACCACGACTCCAAGACTCTCTCCAGGTCAATTACCGCCAGTTCAGACCCCCATATCTGTAATTAGGATTTTTGGCTCCAATGTTCAATACTTTGCACTTGCCTGCATTGGACCTCATTTGCCATGTTGACGCCCACTTGCCCAGCCTTGACAGATCCCTTTGGAGAGCCTCACAGCCCTCCCAGGTTCTCACCGCCCTGGACAACTTCATGTCATCTGCAAACTTAGCCACTTCACTGCTTACTCGCAACTCCAACTCATTAATGAACAAGTTAAAAAGCACTGGACCCAGGACCGAGCCCTGTGGTACCCCACTGCTTACCACCTTCCGCCGTGAAAACTGCCCATTTAGACTAACTCTCTGTTTCCTGTTAATTAATCAGTTTTTAAGAAGAAGAGACTGGATTTATACCCTGCCCTTCACTACCCAAAGGTGTCTCAGAGTGGCTCACGATCTTTTTCCCCTCCCCACAACAGGCACCCTGTGGGGTAGATGGGGCTGAGAGAGCTCTCTCCAGAACTGCCCTTGAGAGAGCAGCTCTGAGAGAACTTATGACTGACCCAAGGTCACACCAAGCAGCTGCATGCGGTGGGCGAATCGAACCCGGTCCTCCCAGATTAGAGTCCACCATCACACAAACCTGGCTCTCAACCCACAAGAGGACTTGTCCTCTTATCCTGTGACTGCTGAGCTTACTTAGGAGCCTCTGACGAGGAACTTTATGAAAAGCTTTCTGAAAATCTACGTAGAAGACATCGACTGGGTCACCGTTGTCCGCATGTTTGTGCAGCCCCTCAAAGAACTCTAAAAGGCTGGAGACCCTGGACTAATGGTGGCACCTTCACTCTGAGCACAGAATCCTACTCGGTTATATACGTGAAAAAACAAGGGAAATCCCAATAGAAACAGCTCTATTATCTAAGTTAAAGCTACAAAAAAACCCTCCATGATGTTAACGACATCGATTCTCCTCATCTTTTAAGTTTAAATAAAGGTTTCCCTTGCTCAGAAGCCAGTTGTATCAGACTCTAGGGGGCGGTGCTCGTCTCCGTTTCCAAGCCGAAGAGCCAGCGCTGTCCGAAGACTTCTCTGTGGTCATGTGGCCAGCATGACTAAACGCTGAGGTGCACGAGTCAGATCTGCTGCCATTAATTGTTCGGGCTGGGGTCTCTATCAGTAATTGTCTATCTGTAATTTATGGCCAGCCTTGAGGTTTATTGCCTGTCCTGCTTAATGTGTCTTTTTCTTCCCCGGGAGGATGGCTTGCCGCATTCCACCACGTCACATAAACAGTCTGGCTATCTTCTCTCGCCTCCTCCCTCTTTCCCTCTGAAGTCGTGAATGTTTTATCTTGCTTTTGTCACCTTGGAGAACTGTTGAACTGTTTCTAGCCAGGTGCCTGGCCTGTGAATTGGGAGCAGAGGTCACCAAGGGACGTGGGGGGGAATTTAGTGCTTTTGCGCCTTTTTTGTGAGAACTAACGGTTGGGGGGTTTTGCGCTTTTTTGTATTGGCTCTGATTGGCTCTTTGCCTGCTCTCACCTTACTGTGTATGGTATATTAATCCCTGTTGCCTGTAACCAAGTTATCTCTAACAAACATTGAGTACCTGAACCATCATTAAGAATAAAAGGATCTTTTGCTTCACCAAAGAGCCTGGCTTATTTGATTTGACTCAGAAGCCTCACAGCACGGAACGCTGTTACCTTCCCACCAAAGCAGTACCTATTGATCTATTTGTAATTTCTTGCTTTCGAACTGCTAGGCTGGCAGGAGCTGGGCCCGGAGACGGGAGCTTGAAATAGCAGCTGCCAAAGGGGGCGGGAGGAACCTTTCCCCACAGCAGCCGAAAAACCAGGGAGACCCCTTGTAATAAAGTATGCAACAGCAACAGACCAGTTTTTAAGAGTTCAGAAAAGGGACAGGAGATCTGCCCAAGACAATCCCATATGGGGTGGAGAACAGAGCGGGTGGGCCCAGGAAAAAGCAACAGGCCTCGTTTTACGCACGAGAAAAGGGGAGCTCTTCTCTGACGGCTCTTACTTGCTTGCGAAGAAGGCCACCCACGGGAAACGGAGATCGTGTGTGTCCACGAAGACGTTCTGCACGAAGAGGTTAGGGCTGCAGCTATGCTAGAGAGGAGAAAAAGAAGAGGGGTTGGAGACAAAAGTAATTTTTCAAAAGGGAGAAAACTTGCAAACGGGGAGCAAGAGGACATGAGGAGAGCCCTGCTGGAGCAGACCAGTGAGGGTCCATCCCGTCCAGCCTCCTGTCTCACACAGTGGCCTCAACCAGTTCCTCTGGAGGGCCAGCAACAGGGCAGAGAGGCCGAGGCCTTCCCCTGAGAAGAACCTCAGAAGAGCCCTGCTGGGTCAGACCAGTGAGGGTCCCTCTAGTCCAGCATCCCGTCTCACACAGTGGCCTCAGCCAGTTCCTCTGGAGGGCCAACAACAGGGCAGAGAGGATGAGGCCTTCCCATGAGAAGAACCTCAGAAGAGCCCTGCTGGGTCAGACCAGTGAGGGTCCACCTAGTCCAGCATCCTGTCTCACCACAGGGCAGAGAGGCCGAGGCCTTCCCCTGAGAAGAACCTCAGAAGAGCCCTGCTGGATCAGACCAGTGAGGGTCCATCTAGTCCAGCCTCCTGTCTCACACAGTGGCCTCAACCAGTTCCTCTGGAGGGCCAGCAACAGGGCAGAGAGGCCGAGGCCTTCCCCTGAGGAGAGCATCAGAAGAGCCCTGCTGGGTCAGACCAGTGAGGGTCCATCCCGTCCAGCCTCCTGTCTCACACAGTGGCCTCAACCAGTTCCCCTGGAGGGCCAACAACAGGGCAGAGAGGCCGAGGCCTTCCCCTGAGAAGAACCTCAGAAGAGCCCTGCAGGATCAGACCAATGAGGGTCCACCTAGTCCAGCATCCTGTCTCACACAGTGGCCTTAACCAGTTCCTCTGGAGGGCCAACCACAGGGCAGAGAGGCCGAGGCCTTCCCCTGAGAAGAACCTCAGAAGAGCCCTGCTGGATCAGACCAGTGAGGGTCCATCTAGTCCAGCCTCCTGTCTCACACAGTGGCCTCAACCAGTTCCTCTGGAGGGCCAGCAACAGGGCAGAGAGGCCGAGGCCTTCCCCTGGTGTTGCCTTCTGGCGCAAACAAAAAAATTCTGGCTACAGGCCAGCAGGCCCATAGCTCGAGAGAGGCATCTTGGGGCCCAGCCCCCAGATTTACTCCCAAGGCCCCCCTTCACATTCAGCTCAGGTGCTCCCTTGGGGGGTTTGTGTGCAGGGTGCCCCCTGACTTATTTAAAGCCCACTCCCCCCACCCCGGAATTTAAAAAAACCCTGGCTACGGACCACCCATCTTCAGCAAAAGGAGGCCGGTCAAACAAGCCGGGGAAAGGAGGCTTACGTTGAGGTAGCGGCCGAGATTGCCCTCGAGCTTGGCGTCGATGATGTAGCAGGACTCCTCGCCGTCATAGAACTGCCGCGTGTTCTTCCGGATGAGCACATTCTCCCCTGAAGCCAGGTTGGTCGACTTGATGGCGATGCCGTGGGTCGACTTCAAGGCAAAGCCCCGGGTGGACTTCACCGCCACTTGCCTCTTCGTGGCCCCTGCCGGAACACGGGAAGGGGGGAGGGTTCAAAGAGGCAGGGTGGGCCGAGGCACAGAAAAGTATCTCGGAACGCGGCCAGAAGGACGGCCTCTTCCCACCAGAGCTCCAAATACTGAATCAGGCCTCCATCAAGGTCAGCCATGTCCACTCGTGCTGGCAGTGGCTCTCCAAGGTGTCAGGCGGAAGTCTGGTCCTTTTTAACTGGAGATGCTGGGGACTGAACCTAGTGCATTCTGCGTACCAAGCAGATGCTCTAACACTGAGCCACGCCCCCTCCCCAATCTTATGGGCACATTTGAAGCAGCCTTAGAGTGACTCATTCTCCTGGTCCATCAAAGTCAGTCTTGTCTACGCAGACCGGCAGCGGCTCTCCAGGGTCTCAGGCGGAGGTCTTTCCCATCACCTCCTGCCTGGTCCTTTCTAACTGGAGATGCCGGGGATTGAACCCAGGACCTTCTGCATGCCAAGCAGAGGCTCTTCCACTGAACCACAGCCCCTCTTTACAGCTCTCCAGGGTCTCAGGCGGAGGTCTTTCCCATCACCTCCTGCCTGGTGCTTTTAACTGGAGATGCCGGGGATTGAACCTGGGACCTTCTGCATGCCAAGCAGAGGCTTTTCCACTGAGCCACAGCCCCTCTTTGCAGCTTTCTAGCGTCTCCAATCAAGGTCTTTCCCATCACATCCTGCCTCGTCCTTTTATAACTGGAGATGCCGGGGATTGAACCTGGGACCTTCTGCATGCCAAGCAGAGGCTCTGTCACTGAGCCACGGCCCCTCCCGGAGCCTCTCTCCACACCAGCACCTGCTCTTTGGAACTTCCGGCAAGCAGAGGACAACGACTTCCCCTCTTGTATCCCCACAGAGTGAGCAAAACCCACTCCTTCAGTTGGGCTGCTTGCTGGCTGACCGTTACCGGAGATGCCCCCCCGATTGCCTGCGGGTGGGTTCTTTTGGTTATCGTTTTTACAGGCTGGCTGCCAGGAAGGCCAAACAGGAGAAACAGAGCCGATGCGGGCTGCTTGGAGCCTCTCGGAGGAACGAAAGGACAGGATCCCCAGGACAGGTGGAAGTTTGTTGCAAGTCCCCTTGAGCTTTCCGACAGAGGGGCAGACCAAATCGATCAGGAAAAAAAAAAATCAAATTACCGCAGTTAAAACTCCCTAGTACAGGGGTCCCCGAACTTTTCGAGCCTGTGGAAACCTCTGGAATTATGATAGTGAAGGTAAAGGTTTTCCTTGCTCGAAAGCCAGTCGGATCCGACTCCAGGGGGCGGTGCTCATCTCTGCTTTCAAGCCAAAGAGCCAGCGCTGTCCAAAGATGTTTCCATGGTCATGCAGCCGATATGAGTAAATGCCGAGGCGCACGGAATGCTGTTACCTTCCCACCGAAGCGGTACCTATTTAACTACTTGCAGTTTCTTGCTTTCGAACTGCTAGGTCGGCAGGAGCTGGGACCCTGTGCCACGTCACTCCGTCACGTGGCACTCGGGTCTCGAACTGCCAATCCGCAAACCTTCCGCTCTGCGGCTCAGCGTCTTAACCCCCGAGCCGCCTTGTATAATTCTGATACGAGGTGGTGAATGCAATCCCAACATGGCTCCTATGGGAGGCAGGGCCAACCACAAAATGGCCGCCAACCACAAAATGGCTGCCATGGGAGGCGGGGCCATACATGCAGAGGAAGTTCAAGTGGTGGGGAGAAGAGGGGGTACTATAAAAAATACCCTGGGAAAGAGGAGTGAGAGAATAAAACAAATTCTCCGGGGGGCAGCTGCCGCAGAAACGACGTTGTTTTAATCCGCCCAGTCGATTGGCTCTTCAGTCGGAAGCCCTGCTGGGCAAAGGCCCCGCCCACTTTATCAAAACACTCGGTGGGCACCAGTAAAGATGCCTGCGGGTACCACCTTAGGCCCCCTTGCCCTAGCCTATTGCAGAGCCTCCCGCCTTCCGCAAAGCAAACGTCTTCCCAGACACCCCTATTCGAATGTTGCGGGACTTACTGAGCCCGGAAGAGCTGTTCTTCTTCTCATCTGCCCCCTGCTCCTCCTCAGACCCGGAGGAAATGGTCTGGATGTCGTCACTGTCATTCGCGTTGCCCTGCGCTTGCCCCGAGGTGCCTCGCCCGTTGTCCCCCTCGCTGTCCGTGCTGCTCGAAAGCATCATTACGTCCTGCTGGAAAGAAGGAGGACCCCTGTCAAGTCTTTGGATCATCCACCCACTGGAACAGGCACATTTACCCCCGCTCAGAGAAGAGTGCCTGTGGCGTCTCTGCACGAGTCCCTGCTCTGAATTGGCGTCTCTGCACGAGTCCCCGCTCTGAACTGGCGCCTCTGCACGAGTCCCCGCTCTGAACTGGCGTCTCTGCACGAGTCCCCGCTCTGAATCGGCCTCTTCCTAATCTATCCATGTCTTGACTTACTCTTAAGAGAGCCAGTTTGGTGTAGTGGTTAAGTGCGCGGACTCTAATCTGGGAGAACCGGGTTTGGTTCCCCACTCCTCCACTTGCACCTGGCTGGATGACCTTGGGCAAGCCATAGCTCTGTACCAGCTGTTCCCTCAAGGACAGCTTGGGAAAGAGCTCTCTCAGCCCTGCCTACCTCACAGGGTGTCTGTTGTGAGGAGGGGAAAGGAAAAAGAGTTTGTAAGCTGCTCTGAGACTCCCTTGGGGAGTGGAGGGCGGGATATAAATCCAATCTCTTCTTCTTCTTAAAAAACATTTCTACCCCATCTTTTTCTTCAAAATGTCTAAGGTAGCTTCCTTTTCAAGCCAGCAAAGACCCCCTTCCCCCAAGACTCTGGTAAAGCTAAAGGTTTCCCTTGCTTGAAAGCCAGTCGAATCCGACTCTAGGGATGCGGTGCTCATCTCAGTTTCCAAGCTGAAGAGCCAGCACTGTCCGAAGACTTTTTCTGTGGTCATGCGGCCGGCATGAGTAGACGCCGAGGCGCACGGAACACTGTTACCTTCCCACTGAAGTGGTACCTGTTTATCTACTTGCAGTTTCTTGCTTTCGAACTGCTAGGTTGGCAGGAGCCGGGGCCAGAGACGGGAGCTCACTCTGTCACGCGGCACTCGGGTCTCGAACTGCTGAACTACTGGTCTGCAGTTCAGTGTCTTAACCATCTGAGCCACTGCAGCCCATCCTGATTCTGATAAGAATGGGTAAATCTTCGATGCTCCAAAAGTAAACAGCCAAGCACTTACGTCTGCAGGAATCTGCTGTTGTGTGTCCGACTGCCTTCGGCTCTGATGCATGGCGGTTTTGCTGAGTGGCCTCCGGATCCCTTCGGGTACCGTTGGGTTGGGGTTGTAGCCATACACCCTGCCTGTACTGCTCACCCTGTGAAATGACAAAAGAAAGAGAGATGGGTAGATCAGTCACTGCGTGTTCTCTAAAGACCTACGACTGTATGTCCGAGGGCTGTTTAGCCAGGAGATGCCAACAAGCTTAAGCGATGGCATAAAGAGGAGGATGGAAAGCAGCGGAATTTTCCCAGGCCTTTACGGGCAGACCAAGGAGCAACCGATTGTGCTTCATGCCAAGCGGATCCATGTACATTTAAAGACATATTAATTGTTTTGTTCGAGATAGATCAGTTGTAAGGATCTGCGATTATGGGTAAAACAAGTGGAAGATGGACAGATCCAGCCATCTTGGCAGGATCTATCACAACACTCTCCCAGGAAAGCCCCACTGTAGTGAACAGTTTCAGGTGGGTAGCTGTGTTGATCTCCAGTAGAAGAGCAAGATTCCAGTCCAGGAGCACTTTAGAGATCACCACGTATAAGATTTTCAACAGTCAAAACTCCCTTGGCCATATACAATATATGAAGATCCTTGCTGGATCAGAATAGTGGTCCATCTAGTCAAGCATCCTGTCTCACACAGTGGCCAACCAGTTCCTCTGGAGGGCCAACAATGGGGCAGAGAGACCGAGGCCTTCATAAGAACATCAGAAAAGTCCTGCTGGATTTGGCCAGGGGTCCATCTAGTCCAGCATCCTGTCTCACTCAGTGGCCAGCCAGTTCCTCTAGAGGTCTAACAGCAGGGCAGGGAGACTGAGGCCTCCCCCTGAGAAGATCATCAGAAGAGCCCTGCTGGGTCAGGCCAGTGAGAGTCCATCCAGTCCAGCCTAAAATAGGTTTTAAAAAATGGTCCAAATATCAGACTCTTAAAATTTTTGACACACAGAGCTGATAGTTTCACATATACAACTGATGGGTATATCTTATGACCATATGCGTTTCGGCCCCTTAGAGCCTTAATTAGTGGTCAATATTATGGATAATCTCTCTTGGTAACTGCACACGCTCTCCAAATTGTTCGGGTGCCAAATATCCAATGTGTCTGGATGTGTGTCTCTTCCATCAAAGGTAGTAATGGAAGAGAGGTTATAAGAGATTATCCATGGTCCACTGTGTAAACTTTTAGCAACTGCACATCACGAGAGAAAGCAACATCTCTAAAGAAAATCTTTTTTCATGTATTTATTTCTGGATCTGTGCTGTCTAACAATAGTAATATTGACCACCGAGGAAGGCCCGAAGGGGCCGAAACGCGTATGGTCTACTGGTTATAAGATATACCCAACTGTATATGTGGAACTAGCAGCTCTGTGTGTCAAAAGTTTCAAGAGTCTGATATCTAGACCAGTATTCCCTCTAAGCTGAGTTAGTGTGAGCTAGTTCACAGCTTTTTAAGGCTCAGCTCACACATTTTTGTCTTAGCTCAGGAAGGATGGCTCCAGAGCAAACTAATTTATGCAGTGGCCAAATTGCTCACTCACAGTTTTCATGCCAGTAGCTCACAAAGTAGAATTTTTGCTCACAAGACTCCACGGCTTAGAGGGAGCACTGATCTGGACCATTCCTTTTAACCTGTTTTATCTTTTATTAGTCTGTACACCATAATAAATATTTGTATTTTTATAATAACTTGTTTTGTTAGCTTGACCCTCTTAGATCACAGAAACCTGCACGATGATGCTAATCAACAAAATTTAAAGTGTGTTGCAAATATCTATAAAGTGCATAACTTATGTACAAAAATACATGAAACGGGGTCCAACAAAGATGTGGTTAACGAAAGTCTCCGGAATGGTTCTTCGCTTCGAGGAAAACTTCTGAACGAGGACCAGTTACTTCCTTATAAAAATATAATATTGTAATTATAAATATTATGAACATGTACCAATTAGAGCTTCATACAAATATGTCTCTCTCTTATTTATTATATAATTTAAAAAATCATCTTACAAACAAAATGTATCCAATTTCTTATTCACAATCCCCCACTAGAATGGCATATTTCTCTCTAAAGGGACTAACACAGTTCAGACATTTCACTAATAATCACAGTACAGACGTGTCACGAGCCATTTTAAACAATTAATTCCAAATACAAGCCATTTTTTGGACTCGAAAAGAACCGTCACCTACAGCATATTTCAAAAAGGAAGGAATCACCGGGCATGGATGTGGATAAAGCCTTGACAGGTGTGTGGAATGTACTCACATGAAAGGTGATTATTTTATTATCTTGTATCGATAAGAGAGATACGTATTTGCATGAAGCTCTAATTGGTATCATTCTGGAGTCTTTCATTAGCCACATCTTTGTTGGACCCCATTTCATGTATTTTTGTGTTTATAGATATTCGTAATACACTTTAAATTTTATTGATTAGCATCATTGTGCAGGTTTCTTCAGCCCGCTGTTCCGTGGTCTTCAAACTGCGACTTTCGTTTTGCCCTCGTCTTAGATCACAGCCATATTTTGGGTTGAGTCCCTCCCCCCTTCCCCCCCCTTGGTTTTTTCCAAGAATCAGCCCCTCTAGCCACGGCCTCGAATGGGAGGACTCCAAGACCAGCTTTACGGCGGGAGTCGGCTGATCGCATAAGTTGCCCCGGAGTTCCCCAAAGAGCTGGGTAGAAGGAGAACTTACATCGCCGGTCTGCTGTGGTCCTCCTGTTCCTACAAAACAAAAGGGAGAGTTTAAGCTTTTTCCTGACCAATGCCCTCGCCCCTCCCATTCCCACACGTCAAAACAACACACGGACACATGAAGCGGCCTTCTACTGAATCAGACCATCGGTCCATCAAGGTCGGTATTGTCTACTCAGACTGGCAGCTGCTCTCCAGGGTCTCAGGCGGAGGTCTTTCCCATCACCTCCTGCCTGGTCCTTTTTAATGGGAGATGCCAGGGATTGAACCTGGGACCTCCTGCATGCCAAGCAGAGGCTCTTCCACTGAGCCACAGCCCCTCTTTACAGCTCTCCAGGGCCTCAGGCAGAAGTCTTTTCCATCACCTCCTGCCTGGTCCTTTTTAACGGGAGATGCCAGGGCTTGAACCTGGGACCTCCTGCATGCCAAGCAGAGGCTCTGTCACTGAGCCACAGCTCCTCTTTACAGCTCTCCAGGGCCTCAGGCGGAAGTCTTTTCCATCACCTCCTGCCTGGTCCTTTTACCTGGAGATGCCGGGGATTGAACCTGGGACCTTCTGCATGCCAAGCAGAGGCTCTTCCACTGAGCCACAGCCCCTCTTTACAGCTCTCCAGGGTCTCAGGCAGAGGTCTTTCCCATCACCTCCTGCCTGGTCCTTTTTAACGGGAGATGCCGGGGATTGAACCTGGGACCTTCCCCTTGTTGAGCAGATGCTCTTCCACTGAGCCAGAGCCCCTCCCCAGATAACAACACAGACCCCCTCAAGAGCCCATCTGCCGAACGCCCCCACGTGGATCCAGAAATGCAAACTGCAAGATCAGGGATTTCTGCAGCAAGGCACCAAGAAGCTTTTGCTAAGAACAAAGAGCAGCTTTCAAGGCGCCGTTTGCCCCTGCTGAACTGTTCCATGGAAAATCCTTCCCACTGTATCTTTCCACAGAAAATGTTTCGATCTATGAACGTATCGCTTTATAACATTGAGGGGTATCTTGACGGTGGGAGTTCCACTGAAAGCGGGCAGTCTCTCAACAGATCGGGACGTCTGACTGTAGCAGCAAAAGGGAGCGGGAGTCCAGGAGCCCCTTATAGACAAACAGAATTTGTGGCCGGGGAGGAGCTTCCGTGAGTCACGGCTCACTTCTTCAGATACAGCTGGAATGTGAGTCCGTCTGTCCTTATATCTTGGAGAGCGGAGTGATTTCAGATGCCGAATAACAATTGTTTACTACTATTATTATTATTTACTACATTTATAAACCACCCTCCCCCAAAGGGCTCAGGGCGACGTACATAATCATAGAACATACGACAGGTTAAAAATACAGTAAATAATAGATAATTAATAGCAATAAAATCAAAACACGATAGCAGGCGAATGACAATTGCAGGCATGACTGGATGAGAAGAGATTGGATTTGTACCCCGCCCTTCAGTACCCGAAGGAGTCTCAGAGCGGCTTACAATCTCGTTCCCCATCCCCTTCCCACAACAGACACCCTGTGAGGTAGGTGGGGCTGAGAGAGCTCTGAGAAAACTGCTCTTTCCAGAAGAGCTCTGAGAGAACTTGCGACTGACCGAAGGTCACACCAACAGCTGCGTGTGGAGGAGTAGGGAATCAAACTCGGTTCTCCCAGATTACAGTCCGCGCTCCTCAACACTACACCAGACTGGTTCTCCGAGATTGTGATATGCAGAGGGGTGGTAATGAGACAGGAAACCTAGGTCTCGATTCAGTCCAGGAGGATGCACTGCCGTAAGCTTCACACCATAGCACACCGAATCATGTCATTCGGCATCCGAAACCGCTCCACTTGCCAAGATATAAGGACAGATGGCCTCCCTTCGTAGCTGTATCTGAAGAAGCGAGCAGCGGCTCACGAAAGCTCCTCCCCTACAATAATTTTTGTTAGTCGTTGAGGTGCTGCTGGACTCTGGCTCTTTTCGACAGTCTCAAATGAGTTGTCATTTTTTCCAAGATGGAGGAAGCACACACTCTGGCATGCATCTGGTGTGTGTTTTGCTTTACTTACAAACTATCCACCAACTAAATTAAAGCAGAGGACCCCGATAGGTGAGGTGGCGCTGGACAATGTTGTTGAGTCGCAGGCAACCCCGTAAGGTTTTCAAGGTGAGAGACGTTCAGAGGTGGTTTTGCCGTTGCCTGCCTCTGCATAGCAACCCTGGACTTCTTTGCTGGTCTCCCATCCAAGTACCCTTTCTTTTTCTCTTTTAAGTTGCCAAAGGCATTTAATAGCTTCACCCCCAAAAAAACTCACAGTAGCTTACAACGCTTTAAATAGGCCTTTTTGTGGAATGTCAAAATGAGCCGTCCCCATTATATGCTGTTTAGCCTTGTTTAATGTCATGTTTCATATGGATGTCTTGATTCGTAAGAACATAAGAGAACATAAGAGAAGCCAGTGCTGGATCAGGCCAATGGCTTATCCAGTCCAACACTCTGTGTCACACAGTGGCCAAAACCCAGGGGCCATCAGGAGGTCCACCAGTGGGGCCAGAACTCCAGAACCCCTCCCACTCTTGTGTCAGAGTCTGTTTATTTCAGCCTCTGCCATTTGTTGTTCTCAGGAGTCCGTTGGAACGGGAGCGCACAGGAGCGCAGCTCCGGGAGTGAGGAGCCCAGGGGGCGGGCACATGACCAAGCCCCGCTCCCTCCTCGGCTTCCCCGAGCAGTGCAGAGGCGCAGCGTCCCGGAGAAAGCCCTGCTAGGGTCTTTATTGTTTTTAATGTTTTGTTTTAATATTGATAATTTTATCATTGTTCCTTTTATGACTGTGTGCTGCTTTTCCAGAGACTTGCTCAAGGTGGCATATAAATTTTCTAAGTATACCATTTTTAATCTGGGCACATGGCACATAAGTACTGGAGAAATTTCACCAGCTCTTCAGCAGCTTCCACCCCATCAGTTTGGTGTAGTGGTCAGGAGTTGGACTCTAATCTGGGAGAACCGGGTTTGATTCCCCACTCCTCCACATGCAGCTGCTGGTGTGACCTTGGGCCAGTCACAAGTTCTCTCAGAGCTGTTCTCTCATGAGCAGTTCTCAAAAGACCTCTCTCAGCCCCACTTACCTCACAGGGTGTCTTGTTGTGGGGAGGGGAAGGGAAAGGGATAGGTGGTGCACATGTCCTAGGTATCTCAAGTCTACTTGAAACCTGGTGGTTTCAAGGGAGCAGGAAGAGAATGAGGATGTGTTCTTTATGCTTATTTTTACTGCTCAAAGCGCTGGATGGGGAAGGGAATGGAGGAAGAGCAGGTCAGTTTCACTCACCTGTGGAGTGGAGCCTGAGGGGTGGGTGTTCCCTTCTGACACTTTCGGTATGTTAGGGGGGGGTGGCATATGCAAATGAGTTATGCAAATGAGTTATGCTAATGAGCTCCTGCAGCTCTTTCTCTACGAAATGACCCCTGGTTGTTCTTATCTGGAGTCTCCATCTGTAATTAACTGTTTGCCTTGAGGTTTATGGTCTGTCTTGCTTAATGTATCTTTCTCTCCCCGGGAGGGTGGCTTGTTGCATTCCATCGCGTCATAAACCAGCCCGGCTATCTCGTATTGTCACCTCCCTTTTCCCCTCTCCAGAGACTCGAGTGTTTTATCTGCTATTGTAACCTTGGAGAACTGTGGAGCTGTTATTCTAGCCAGGTGTCTGGTCTGCAGTCTACAATTAGAGGTCACTAAGGGGCATGGGGGGGGATTTTAGTGCCTTAGCGCCTTTTTGGTGGGAACCAAACGGCTCAGAGAATTTCCCGCTTTTTTGTAACCATTTCTATTGGCCCTCTGCCTGCTTGTACCTGAAGGTGGGGGGGTATATTAATCCTTGCTGTCTGTAACCAAGTATCTCTAACAAACATGAAGTACCTGAACCATCATTAAGAATAAAGAACTTTCTACTTCAGCAAAGTAGACTGAAGTAGACTTCAGTCTGATTTATTGATTAGATTCAGAAGTCTCACATTTTGCCCCCCCCCCCCCAAGCACCAAGAAGACAGAGCATCCCTGGTTTCCGGTCGGAGGAATGGAGGTCTGACACGCTTTGCAAGTGCGCAAGGTGGACAGCGGCTCTTATTGACAGCTCGGGTGGATCAATCCACCTGACGCAACCTCACACAGGTAGTGTGAGGACTAGCAAGCAATATAATCCAGGTTTGAGCAAGCTCGGTGAAGGAAAAGTCTCGGAGGAGACTTTTACAACACCTTGAGCACTGCAGCCGAAGAAGATTCCTGCAAGTATCTCTAAGGAGCCGAGCTGAGCTGATTAAATCAGCATAAAATCTCCAATTCCTCTGATTCCTTAACAAAGAAGACAAAGTTTAAACGTTGGGACCACATCTGAAGCGAAATAACAACATAAGGTAACGGAAAAAAAGTTTTTGCCTTACTATTACCGCGTTTTGAAAGACGAAAAGCAGATCTGGTGAAGCAATAGACTGTTGCAGACTGGATGAGTGCAGTTTTGAAACGTTAAACAGCTGAATTTGAACTTAAAAAGCCAAAAAAACAAGTTGTTTAACATTCCTGCGGTTAAGAAGAGTCGGGAGGGGGAGCCAAGCATCGCGAGACAAAGAGGGGAGGAGGGAACCAAGCAGCGCGAGATCAAGCTGTGAGGACTGAGACAGGAAGTGACGGCTTGAGGAACAGACAAGAAGGGAAACGGAGAAGAACCGGAAGAGAGCAAAGGGGACTGTAAAAACTGCCGGACCAAAAGGACTACAACAGGAAGTGATGTGCGGAGAGCAGACAAGTAAGCAAGAGGAAGGGACAAAAGGAAACTACGGCAAGCCAGAAGTAAGGTAAAAAGACTATAACCTTTGACACAAACCATAGAGAAGTTGCGCCCGCCATTTTGGATTTATAAAATTTTTAAACAGTAATATCTCATAAACTATATAACTTAGAAGGCTGAAACCAACGAAATTTGACTTGGCAAGATTAGCTTGTGTGAACACATTAATCGGTGTTTGATTTGGAAAATAAAATAAAATCAATCTTTTTTAAAGAGACAAGACGGACCGCGGACTAAGATCGAGAGCAGCTACATGGTCCTCTCCTACAATGGCAGCAAAAAAAGAAAAAGAACTACTAGCTGTTATGGAAGCAATGGAAAAAAAAAAGTTAGACGCTATAGGAGAGGTAAATGTTAAAATGAATGGCATAGCTGCACAAGCAGACAAAAACTTTATAGACTTGAAAGCAGAATTTCAAAAATTAACCACAAGAACACAAGACATTGAAACTAAAGTAAAAGAACTGGAAGAAAGTACTCAAAAGACAATGAGAGACAATGACAGGATGGAAAAGATGATGCATTATAAAGACATGCAAAACCATTTGAGATTCAGAGGGATTGAGGAAAAAATGAGTGAAGACATTTTTATAAGAATGCAAGAAGCATTAGCAGATTTTTTACAAGAACAGGAAGAGGTTGTTAAAGAACACATGGATCTTGTTTATAGAGTCAATTCTACATACGCAAGAGACAAAAATATACCAAGAGATGTGGTTGTCCAATTTACAATGAAAAGGACAAAAGAACAAATCTACAAGAAGTGTTTTACTGATCCTTTTGAAATAGATGGAAAGAAAATTATAGTAATGAAAGAACTGCCTAGAGCAATACTGCAAGAAAGGAAAAAATTCAAGCGTCTGACGGATAAATTGAAGGAGAAAAAAATCAGATTCCGCTGGGAAATACCTCAAGGATTAAGCTTTTACTATGGCAACACCAGAGTAGTGATTAAAAGCACAGGAGAAATGTACGCATTTCTTGGAGAGAATAAAGATGACCTTGGTGATATTTAACAACATATCAAGATGGATTACAAAGTACTTACATGGAATGTAAATGGACTTAATTCACCCCAGAAACGTAGAATGGTAGGGCATTGGCTGGAGAAACAAAAATGTAGTGTAATTTGCATACAAGAAGCTCATCTTAAAAAACAAGACCACAAATATTTAATAAGGAAAAAATTGGGAGAAGAATTTTATTCCTTAGCAAGCAATAAAAAGAATGGTGTTGTAACATATGTCAAAAAAGATTTGGAACCTAAAGTAATATTTAAAGACAAAGAAGGAAGATATTTAGCTATTGAAATCTCACTACAAGGACAGAAAACTTTGATTGTGAATATTTACGCCCCAAATGGAGCCAAAGAATTTTTTTTTAAAGAATTACAAGTGGAAATGGATAACGTAAATTATGATCAAATTATGATGTTGGGGGACTTTAATGGAACTGTGAATAACAAATTAGACAGGCGCTCTAAGAGAAAGGATGAGGCATTAGGGAAGCTTCCAAAAAACTTTTTTGAACTGATAAAACAAGAGAAGCTGGAAGATATTTGGAGGAAAGCTAACCCACAAGGAAAAGACTTTACCTTTTATTCTAATAGACATGACTCGCATTCAAGAATTGACATGATTTGGATGGCTACTAATTTAACGTTTAAGACAAGAAAAGTGGAAATTTTACCCAGAATAATTTCAGATCATAATCCGTGTTTATGGACTGCTGGCCAGGTAAAAAAACAAAAGAGATGGAGAATAAATGAGGACTTACTAGACAACCAAGAAATAGTTAAAAAATTACAGGAAGAAACAGACCTATACTTCCAAGTAATTATACAGAAAGAAATAAAAATTCAAACCGTATGGGATGCATATAAAGCAGTGATGAGAGGATTATTGATATCTTTAAATGCAAAAGATAATAAAAAGAAAAGAGAACAATATGAAAATATCGTACAAGCCATTAAAACAAAAGAAGAAGAACTGAAGAGTAGACCAGGGAAAAAGAAACTGCAAAAGGAAATCTGGATGTTACAAGACCAAGCAAAAGCTATTTTGAACCAAGAGACGTACTGGAACCTAAAAAAACTCCAACAAAAGGCATTTGAAGGTGCAAATAAACCCGGAAAATATTTAGCATGGCAATTAAAGAAAAAACGTGAAAACAAATTTATCACTAAAGTGATAAGAGATAACATTGAGATAATAGACAACAAAGGAATAAAGAGAGAATTTTTTAAATATTATGCAAAACTGTTTAAGAAGGAAAACAAAGACAGAAGAAAGATCAAAGAATACCTGCAAACATTAAAGTTACCAAAACCAACAGAGAAAATTAAAGAACTATTTAACAATCCAGTATCATTACAAGAGATTAAAAATGCAATAAATGACTCAAAATTAGGAAAAGCACCTGGACCAGATGGATTTACAGCGAAATTTTATAAAACGCTACAGGAGTCGATCTCACCAGTGTTACTGCTATTAATGAATGATATAGGAGTTACTGGTGAGGTCCCAGAAACTTGGAAAGACGCAACCATCTCACTTATCCTGAAAGAAAATCAAGACTTAACTAATGTTAAGAACTACAGACCGATTTCTCTACTAAATAATGACTATAAGATCTTTGCTAAGATTATAGCTGACAGATTAAAAGAACACCTTAAGGAAACTATACAAACAGAACAAGCAGGGTTCTTACCCAATAGCCAAATAAGGGACAATCTAAGAGTAGTAGTGGATGCTATAGAATACTACGATAAACATCCTGAAAAGGAAGTGGGTTTTTTCTTTTTAGATGCGGAAAAAGCGTTTGATAATTTAAATTGGGATTTTATGTTTGAGGTTTTAGAACATCTTGAAATTGGTGAATATATGCTTAACCTCATTAAGTCAATTTATAAAGAACAGAAATCCTCTTTAATAATTAATACTGAAAAGACAGACGATTTTAAAGTCGAAAAAGGAACACGACAAGGATGCCCACTTTCGCCGTTGCTATTTATTTGGATTCTAGAAGTTCTACTAATAAATGTGAAGGAAGATAAAGAAATTAAAGGCTTAACAACCAAAGGTTTTTCTTTCAAATATAGGGCCTTTGCAGATGATGTGATGTTTATAGTGGAAGACCCTATGACTACATTACCATATTTGTTACAGAGAGTAAAAGAGTTTGGTGACTTGGCTGGATTTTATGTAAATAAGAACAAATCGAAAGTAATGTGTAAAAATATGTCAAATAACAAACAAACTGAGTTACAAAATCTTATAGAATGTGAGGTGGTGAAAAAGACAAAATATCTAGGTGTGAACCTAACAACGAAAAATATTGATCTTTATAAAAATAACTATGAGAAATTATGGCTGCAAATTATGCAAGGTATTAAAAAGTGGAATGTATTAAATTTGTCATTGTTGGGTAGAATTGCGGTGGTTAAGATGAATGTATTACCACGATTAATGTTTTTGTTTCAAACTATTCCAATTGTGAAAGATGTAAAAACATTCAAATGCTGGCAGAAGGAATTATCTAAGTTTGTATGGGGAGGGAAAAAACCAAGAATCAAGATGAAAATAATGTGTGATGCTAAAGATAGAGGTGGGTTCCAACTACCAAACTTAAGACTGTATCATGATGCAATATGCAATATGTTTGACTTGGGTAGGGACATGGACTATGTTACAAGATAGAAAGTTATTGTCCCTGGAAGGCCATGACTGTAGGTTTGGGTGGCATGCATATTTGTATTATGGTAAAGCAAAAATGGACAATATGTTTAAACATCATTATTTGAGAAGAACGTTAATGGATACATGGACAAGATATAAAAACTTTTTTCCAGAAGAGATACCTATGTGGATTGTACCCACAGAAGTTTTAAATCCAGTATCACGTCACAAAGGACAAGACTGGTTGAAGTACAGAGACTTATTAATAAGTCATGGTAAAGACTTTATATTGAAGGAGCAGCATCAGATGGACTTTGATTATGGTTGGTTAAGATATAGACAAATATATGACATGTATAGAAGTGATAAAAAAATCCGGTTTTAGAGAAAAAAATAATGAAATAGAACAAGTTTGGGAGGAAGGTGGGGAAAAAATGATCTCTAAAATGTATAAAATTTTGTTAAAATGGTTTAACGCTGATGAAATGGTAAAGGAACAAATGGTAAAATGGACGATAAACTTTAACAAAGATATTGAAATGGAATCTTGGGAATTGTTATGGAAAAATGCTATGGGTATATCTACATGTTATAACTTAAAGAAAATTGTTTTAAAATGATGTACAGATGGTATATGACACCAAAAAAAATTGCAAATATTAACCAGAATATGTCTAACAAATGTTGGAAATGTAAAAAGAAAGTTCTTTTTATCATATGTGGTGGACTTGTGATAAAGCAAAGACTTATTGGTCTATAATACATGCAGAAATGGAAAATTTTTTGAAATGTACATTTAAGAAGTTGCCTGAAATGTTATTGCTTGGACTTAAATTAGAAGAGATAAATGTAAAGAAAAGGACAATAATATGGTATATGATAACAACAGCAAGAATGGTGTATGCACAAAATTGGAAAAATGAAAAAATACCAGATGTGTGGGAATGGTTGAAAAAATTGTTATATATGGCTGAAATGGATAAATGGACTAGAAAGTTGAATGACCTGTACTCAGAGACCTTTTTAGAAGATTGGAAAGATTTGAAAGAATATGTTGAAAAATACTGGGATATGAAAAATTACATCTATACATGGTTATAATAACATAAAGCAATAAAATTAGAGTATATGTATTAAGGATAATTAGATAATGAAGTTGTTTTTATTTTAGAATTATATAAGAATATAGAAAGTAAGAATTAGTATACAAGTATTTTTAAGATATATGACCGTTACCAGAAATGTAAACATAGATATAAGTATTACTATTTTGGATAAAGTGGAAAATGTGCTGTGCTTCAGATGTGGTGGGAAACCGCCAATACAAGATAAAAACAAGATTATACAAATAGAGCAAAATGTTATATAATATGGAAAAAAGGATTTGTATACGATAAATGTATTAATTTTAATTTTAATGTGTTGAAAAAAATTACAAAAAAAAAAAAGACAGAGCATCCCTTGCCGCAGACGGAGAGCTCCTATCTATCCCTTGTGGCCAATAGCTACACGACACCTTCCCCAGCCGATGGAAACCCTGCTCACGCTTCCAAGTCCGGCTCTCTCCCCCCTTTTCAAGAAGAGGAGGAGATTGGATTTATCCAATTCTCTTTTGAAGCCGTCCATGCTTGTAGCTGCCACCACCTCCTGTGGCAGTGATTTGAATGTGGCGATGGGGTTCAAATACTAGACTTGCATCTAGTTGTAAAGGAAAAGGTTTCCCTTGCTCGAAAGCCAGTCGAAGCTGACTCTAGGGGACGGGGCTCATCCCAGACAAACAAACAGAGGTCGTTTGCCATTGCCTGCCTCTGCATAACAACCCCTGGTGTTCTTTGGTGGTCTCCCATCCAAGGACTAACCAAGGCTGAGCCTGCTTAGCTTCCGAGATCTGATGAAATCAGGCTAGCCTGGGCCACCCAGGAGACGCTCAGAGGTGGTTTTACCATCACCTACCTCTGCAGAGCAACCCCGGACTTCCTTGGTGGTCTCCCATCTAAAGCACGGACCAGGGCCGACCCTGCTTGGCTTCTGAGGCCTGATGAGATGAGGCCAGCCTGGGCTTTCCAGGCCAGGGTCCCCAGTGGATTTAGAGCATGGAAAACGTCTGGATTCCAAAGCCTTAGCAAATGTGTACTTCACTGAAAACCACACCCCACCGATTTGGGTAAGAACATTTCCCTATGCAAACTTTGCACAGGAAACTGTTCTAATTCGAGATCTCCCGGAAACTCCCCAGCAGCGTGTCTGCAAAGGAAGCCGCCATGTGATCCCAGGCAGATGTTTAAATCACATTTTGATTCCTTTCGGCCGGTGCGCTGGTCGCCTTCCGGGAGGAGGAATTTCCTCCAGGCGAGAGGAATTTCTTAATTCACTGGTCCATGGTGTGCACATTCCAGAGGGAGTAGCCGTGTTAGTCCACCAGGGCATAACAACACAGAAGTCCAGCTGCACCTTAAGGACTGGTGGAAAGTACCGTTGAGTCGCAGCCGACTTAGGGCAACCCCTTACGGTTTTCATGGCAAGTGACGTTCAGAGGTGTTTTTGCCATTGCCTGCCTCTGCGTAGCCACCCTGGACTTCCTTGGCGGTCTCCCATCCAAGTCCTAACCAGAGCCACCCCTGCGTAGCTCCTGAGATCTGATGAGATTAGGCTAGCTTGGGCCATCCAGGTCAAGGCAAGAGATGTTCAGAGGTGGTTTGTCACTGCCTGCCTCTGCGTGGCAACTCTGGACTTCCTTGGTGTTTTCTCATCCAAGTACCAGGGCTGACCCCTGCTTAGTTTCCGAGTTTTGATAAGAAGAGGCCAACCTAGGCCATCCAGGGGAAGGAAAGAGATGTTCAGAGGTGGTTTTTCCCATTGCCTGCCTCTGCGTAGCCACCCCGGACTTCCTCGGTGGTCTTTCCTCATAAGACTTGGACTCCAACCCTCTCACCATCCTGGTTGCCCTCTCCTGGACACGCTGGAGCTTGCCAACACCCTTCCGAAAATGTGGCGCCCAGAACTGGACACAGCACTCTAGGTGAGGCCTGACCGTAGCAGACTCGAGCGGAACGGCCACCTCCCGTGAGCCGGACACGAAGCTTCTGTTAATGCATCCTAAGGCTGCATTGGCTTTCTTCGCGGTCACTTCGCAGCCTTGCCTCCTGTCACGAACCTAGCCCTATAACAGTGCGGCCTGCAGGCTCTATGGAAGCCTAGTGGCTCCAGGGAAGCCTGTACTAGAGGAGCTGTCGGGGCCTACATTTCCCAGGTCACCCTGTGATTGACTAACAGGGGATTTGGAGGGTAAGCTTACACCAGTAGAATAGGAAAGGGTGTTGCCCAAAGCGGGAGGGGGTTCACCCCTAGGGAGCCGGGCTGGTGTAAGGCTGCTGAAGAAGGGGGGGTCCCTCATCCAAAAGGGGCAGGTCAGCTTGAGGCCAAATGCCTAGAGAAGGCTAGCGACAGTAGAGTCAGACGCCTTAGGGTTTCTTATTTTGCTGGTTTGCTGACCCTTCGCTGTGCTCATTCTTCCTACATGTTACTGCATTACAGTTGTTATTAACTCTCTTTAATAAAACCAGTTTGTTACTCTGCCTGGGTCCCCGTGCCCCATTTGGTCACTTATAAGGGGAAACCCACTGGAAAAGGAGTGCTTAAAGGGGTGGGGGTGCTCTGGGCCCTCCCGAGGAAACCCGTACCAGAGCGACCGCAGCCATTAAAGAACCTTTCTAGCCGCTGCCCACGACACCTTCCCCAGCCGATGGAAACCCTGCTCACGCTTCCAAGTCCAGCTCTCTCCCCCCTTTTCAAGAAGAGGAGGAGATTGGATTTATACCCCACCCTTCACTACCCAAGGGAGCCTTAGAAGCTTACAAACTCCTTTTCCCTTCCCCTCCCCACAACAGACACCCTGTGAGGTAGGTAGGGCAGAGAGAGCTCTGACAGAAACTGCTCTTTTTCAAGAACAGCTCTGAGAGAACTTGGCTTGCCCAAGCTCAAGAGTACAAAAGCACTGTAATAACGCAGAGAAAATTAATGCCAACACAATTTATACCAATAACACCTAATTAAAGAGAAACAGTAAATAAGAACTTGATTACAAACATTCTTTCTTTCCTTCTCAGGCCCAAGGTCCACAGACAAATTAAAGGACAAGTAAATATCAATACATCCCATACAAGGAAAAATATCTATTACAATAAATGTTTCTTCTTTACTTAAGGCACAAGGCTCACAGAATCTCCAAGAACAAAGTATCCAGTAAAGGGAAATATAATAAATACTAGGAATAAGGCCCGTTGTGGAAATAAATACAACGGGCTCTAGAAAGAGGCTCTGGAAGACTGCCAAGGCCTTGGGCGTTCAGCGTCAGTTTGCTGTGGCAACCTCAGCAGGGTATAATGACGCAGAGTCCACCTGTTTCTCCAGGGGAAGATCTCTGCCATCTGAAGTGCAGTTATAGTTCAGCGTGATCTCCATCCCTCCCCTGGAGATCGGCAACAATGGTTCCCCATGAGGGACTGGTTGGCTTGGAGGGTGGAGTCTATGGCATTGTACCTGTCTGAGGTCCCACCCCTCCTCCAACGTCAACATCTCCAGGCTCCATCCCTCAAATCTCCAGGAATTTTCCACCTGGAGTTGGCAACCCTATCTGCTTCCCAGCCAATCATCAACTTTACTCTTCAACTTTCCATCCCCCCCCCCTGCAGCCTCCACCGTGCTCTGAAGCCCTGGAGCACTTGGAATTCTGAGTGATCTCCAGCCCTCACCTGGAGATTGGCAACTCTTCTCCACCCACTGCCAGGTGGGTCTAACTGTCCCCTCAGTGGCCTGCTTCTGTCAGTAAAAAGACCATGGACTTTCAGCATAATCCTCTCCCCCGCCCACTGTCAGCTTGGCAACCAGGCTTGCTCTGATTAGGGAAATACCTGGAGATGGAGGGGTGGATCCTATGGAGGGCAGCATTTTTGGGGGGGATGGAAGGACTCAGCAGGGTATAATGCCACAGGGTCTACCCTCCAAAGCAGCCATTTTCTCCAGGGGAACTGATCTCTGTCATCTGGAGATCAAATGTAACAGCAAGAGTTCAACAGGTCCCACCTGGAGATTGGCAACCCTAGGGGGAAAGTCAGTCGCGCAGCAGGGGGTTGAAGAGAATGGTTTGATGGTCGCTGGCCCACCTCATTAGCCAGCCAGCCAGCCAGCCAGCCATGGTGGAGCTAAGCTGGGCTGCGGTCAGACACGCATTTTAATCCACTGTTGCCCCGCCTCTAATTGATCCGGAGTATTTTATTACAGAGAATACGGATCAGATTCACCCCTTTTAGCACTCTTCAAAGCGCTTTTGTACCATTCTTGAGCGATCAGACCCTGCAGACAAGAAATGTTGCTGCCAGCCATTTTAAAAAATAATTTTTCCCTCGAGCATGCCCAGAAGCACTGCTATGCCTTCTGGGATATGTAGTTCATGGGGCCATCGGCCATTTTAAAAAAGTTTACTCTCTAGGTACCCCTTCCCCCAAAACACAGGAAAAAGCTGAAGTACAGAGGGGTTTTTATTTGAAAGTTTCTATGCAGAAAACAATGTTTAGAGCAGCCCCTGTGGCTGTGGGGGAGAGCAAGAGTGGTGCGAATAAGCAGTCGTGTGCACTTCACTAACTACTGAAAAAAATGGCGGCAGAAAAAAAAAGAGCCCTGTCAGAACTGCCTGACTGACTGGGTGATCAGACAACAAGAAATCTGGTTTGAAACCAGCTCAGGCCAAAAAGACCGGACTTTAACAGGTATCAAATAAACACGCAGTAAAGGGGGGGGGGGGGACACAGACAACTGGGACACGACAGACAGATACTACTGTCTGATCGTGCACTTTAAATCCATCAGGGAACAGCAATGGAAACGGTTCAAACTGGACTTCTGATCACAGCCTGGGAGAAAGCCATTTCTTAGGGTTGCCATCCTCCAGGTGGGGCCTGGGGATCTCCTGCTTTTACAACTAACTTCCAGCTGACAGAGCTGGAGAAAATGGCTGCTTTGAAAGGTGGACTCTATGGCATTGCACTATGCTGAGGCCCCTCCCCTCCTCAAACCCCACCTTCTCCTGGCTCCACCCCCAAAGTCTCCAAGTATTTTCCAACCCAGACCTAGCAACCCTACCATTTCTACAGTTTATTCTGACTGGAAAGTCAGTGGGTGGGGGAGGGGGTTATGCTGAAAGCCCATTGTCTTTTCACTGACAGAAGCAGGCCACTGAGGGGACAGTTAGACCCACCTTGCAGTGGGCGGAGGAGAAGAGTGCACCCAGCACCCAGTCGGTCCTTCCCCTTCGCTGAGGCCGAGACGCTGGTCGGTGGCTCTGTGGGCGGGACTGAGGCAAAGCAGGGAGAGAATGCAGCCAGTGGCCAGGGACCCCCTTTTGAGTGGCAGTCCGTCCAGCCAACTGATTTTGGCGCCCCATGGAATCTTGCCACTTGAAAACAGCTTTATTATATGGGAAATATTTCTTTTTCACTTAAGGCACAATATTCACGAAATCTTCAAGAACACAGAATCCAGTAAAGGGAGATGAAGATGCCAGCTTGTTCTCTTCGTTTCACTAACGCTTCCTCAGTGAACTCAATCCTCAATATGTAAAGCACATAAGCGCTAGTATTAACTTGCAAAACTGGATCGAGTTCCCAAAGTGTTCAACGTCCAGAATTCATTTCCATAACCTTTCAGTTCCCAAGACAAACAGGCTATCGCTCATTCCTCACTTCAAAAGTTGGTGCTTTTCTGTAATCAAGTTCTTATGTACTGTTTCTCTTTAATTAGGTGTAATTGATATTAATTGTGCTGGCATTAATTTTCTCTGCATCATTACAGTGCTTTTGTACTCTTGCCCAAGGTCAGCCAGCAGCTGCATGTGGAGGAGTGGGGGATCAAACCCGCTCCTCCCAGTTTAGAGTCCACGCACTTAACCAAACTGGTGTTTGCCTGCACAGCAAGATTATTGCTCACACAGCAGGAAGGGCCATGGATTAATTTTTTTTAAAGCGAAATTCTCCCAAAGTGCAGGCCGCTCGTAACCCGATTTGTGGCGCAGGCAATAAGGAAAGAGTTGAAGTTGCGGGTGGTTTGGTTCCTTCACAGCAGGGAACCTTGAACGGTTGCCCTGTGAAGCATTCAGTTGACTTCCTGTTTCACTTCCCTGCCAGGAACAGTGAAAATACTGCCGTCAAAAGACACGGTAACTCATGATATGCCGCTGCGTGCAGCTTGGCAAATCACCAGCAGCCACAGAGATGAACTCAGGAGTGTGCCTTTGAGAAGCCCAAACCTGTTACGAGGCTGGCTGAAAACATGCGCCGAATTTTCACCCTGGTTCATTAATGAGATGCGTTGTTGCCATAGCGAGCCCCACCCTTTCTCAAGAGTTCTGTTTGCTTGGGAAGGGGGGGCCATACCTGGGCGTGTATTTCCAAGCTCCTCTGGAAAAAGACCGGGGGGGGGGGGGTGGGAACCAACTTTGCATGTTTTAAAACTGACTAATTAAAATGAAACAGAGTGAGTATAAATGGGCAATTTTCTCAGTGGAGGGAGGTAAGCAGTGGGGTACCGCAGGGATCAGTACTCGGCCCGATGCTTTTTAACTTGTTTATTAATGATTTTGAGTTGGGAGTAAGCAGTGAAGTGGCTAAATTTGCAGATGACACGAAGTTGTTCAGGGTGGTGAGAACCAGGGAAGATTGTGAGGCGCTCCGAAGGGATCTGTCGAGGATGGGCGAGTGGGCGTCAACGTGGCAAATGGGGTTCAGTGTGGCCAAGTGCAAAGTGATGCACAATGGAGCCAAAAATCCTCACTATAAAGACACATTGATGGGGTCCGAACTGGCGGGGACTGACCAAGAGGAAGATCTTGGAGTCGTAGTAGATAACTCAATGAAAATGTCAAGACCGTGTGCAACTGCAATGAAAAAGGCCAACGCCATGCTGGGGGTTATTAGGAAGGGAGTTGAAAACAGATCAGCCAGTGTCATAATGCCCCTGTATAAATCAATGGTGCGACCTCATTTGGAGTACTGTGTACAGTTCTGGTCACCACACCTCAAAAAAAGATATTATAGCATTGGAAAACGTGAAGAAAATGGCAACTAGAATGAGAAAAGGGTTGGAACCCTTTCCCTATGGAGAACGGTTGAAGCGCTTGGGGCTCTTTAGCTTGGAGAAACGACGGCTGAGGGAGAAACAGGATCGAGGTTTATAAGATTATGCATGGGATAGAGCAGGTGGAGAAAGAAGTACTTTTCTCCCTTTCTCACAAGACAAGAACTCGTGGGCCCTCCATGAAATTGCTGAGCAGTCGGGTTAGAACAGATAAAAGGAAGTCCTTCTTCACCCAAAGAGTGATTAACAAGTGGAATTCACTGCCACAGGAGGTGTTGGCGGCTACAAGCACGGACGGCTTCAAGAGGGAATTGGATAAACATCTGGAGCAGAGCTCCACCAGTGGCTCTTAGCCACAAGGTATAGATAGGAACTCTCAGTCTGGGGCAAGTGATACTCTGTATTCTTGGTGCTTATGGGGGGGGGCATTCGTGGGAGGGCTTCTCGTGTCCTGGCCCCACTGCTGGACCTCCTGAGGGCCCCTGGTGTTTTTGGCCACTGTGTGACAGAGGGTTGGACTGGATGGGCCACTGGCCTGATCCAACATTGACTTCTCTTATGTTCTTACTAGTCACAAGTCATGCAGTTCAAGAGAAACAGATTTTGAGAGTCAGATACGAGTCCAGTAGCGCCTTAGAGAACGAGATTTTCGGGGTATGAGTGTTCAAGAGGCAAGGTTCCTTTCATCAGACCGGATACCGAGAAGTTGATCTCTCGAAAATTCAGATCCCGAAAAGAGCTCGTTGGTCTCTAAGGCGGGGGTGGCAAACATAAGGCCCAGGGGTCGAACAGGCCCACTCAAGATCTCTTACCCGTCCCGCAAGGAATTGGTATGTATGGAAATGTAAAGCACTCCCCCTTTTTATGACATCCCTTGGAAAAAAAACTAGTCTTGCATGTGATTAAATACGTTTACTGGTGCTTTTGTGGGTTCCCCAGTAAATCAATCGCTTCCACTGCTAGGAATCAATTGCTTTTGTTTGTATTTTGAGTTAAAAATAATATTGTTAAGTAGGTTCGCCTGTGTCCTTTATAAAGTTTATATCTCTGGTACCTGGTGCTACATTTTATGGCACACAATGCTCCCTCTAAGCGGTGGAGTCTTGTGAGCAAAAATTCTACTTTGTGAGCTCTGGCATTCAAGTTGTGAGCGAGCGATTTAGCTACTGCATAAATGAGTTTGCTCTGGAACCATCCTTCCTGAGCTAAGTCAAAAACCTATGAGCTGGAGGCTAAAGAACTGCGCTAGCTCACACTAACTCAGCTTAGAGGGAACTCTGCGCGTGGCCCATCCCGTCAAAGTGACATTTAACAAATGAGTTCGACACCTCTGCTCTAAGGGGCTACTGGACTCGAACCCAGCTCTTCTCCCACACACCGACACGGCTCCCCTCCCGAGAAAATTTTAAGCAGCTCTGTACGCCACTTACCTCTTTCTTCTTCACCTTCACGTCTGCGTCCAGGCCCGTCTCCTCCTTGGCTGCCGGTCCAACGGCCGGGGCCTTCTCGGTGTCGGCCCCTTCTATTTTGACCGGCTTGGCGTCAGCCACCTCATGCATCCTGAACGAGGACCTGCTGTCATTGTCTTGGAAGCTGTCGGACATGGTGGAGCTCAGCCACGAGGCCACCTTGTGCTTGGAGGTCTCTTCCGAGAGAGGGGGCTTACACTGGGGGGCCTCCTCGTGGCTCACCTGCCGGGCCAGGCCAGAGTCCTTGGAGGCTGTCTCCGACAGGCCATTCTCCCTCTGGCCCCGTGTCTGGCGGCGGGTGGCGTAGCTGCGCCACACCGAGCTGGTGCTGAAGTCTTCGTCCTTGCAGAAGTTGTCGTCCGAGCTGTCCTCGTTGGATTCCTCCGGCTCCTCAGAGCCCGAGTTCTCGTCCTCGTCGTCCTTCAGGTTGACCCCGCTGCTGTCCGAGGAGCACTTGGCCTCGCTCTCGTAGCCCTCCTTCGAGTTCTCCACGCTCTCGATGTGGTCCAGGTTGGCAAAATACTCGTCTCCCATCTCCAGGCCCTCCTTGTCCGCAAAATCGTCCGTCAGGATTTTCCCTGCAGGGAATCACAAGGATCATAGAATCTCAGAGCTGAAAGGGGCCCTAGAGGCCATCCAGTCCAACCCCCAGCTCAATGCAGGACCAGGCTAGAACATCCCTGACAAGGGTTTGTCCAGCTGCTGCTTGAAGACTGCCAGGGAGGGGGAGCTCACCACCTTCCCCAGGCAGCCGATTCCAGAATCCTAGAACCACAGAGCTGGAAGGGGCCCTACAGGCCATCTAGTCCAACCCCCTGCTCAATGCAGGATCCGCCTAGAGCATCCCTGACCAGTGTTTGTCCAGCCCCTGCTTGAAGACCGCCGGGGAAGGGGAGATGCCAGGGACTGAACCTGGGACCTTCTGCATGCCAAGCAGAGGGTCTAAGCTATGGCCTCTCTCCAAGGTCTCAGGTGGAGGTCTTTCACATCACCTCCTGCCTGGCTGTTCATAACTGGAGATGTCGGGGATTGAACCTGGGACCTCCTGCATGCCAAGCAGAGGCTCTGCCACTGAGCCACAGCCCCTCTTTACAGCTCTCCAGGGTCTCAGGCGGAGGTCTTTCCCATCACCTCCTGCCTGGTCCTTTTAACTGGAGATGCTGGGGGTTGAACCTGGGACCTTCTGCATGCCAAGCAGAGGCTCTGCCACTGAGCCACAGCCCCTCTTTACAGCTCTCCAGGGTCTCAGGCGGAGGTCTTTCCCATCGCCTCCTGCCTGCTCCTTTTTAACTGGAGATGCTGCCGGGGATTGAACCTGGGACCTTCTGCACGCCAAGCGGAGGTTCTACCACTGAGCCACGGCCCCTCTTTACAGCTCTCCAGGGTCTCAGGCGGAGGTCTTTCCCATCACCTCCTGCCTGCTCCTTTTTAACTGGAGATGCCGGGGATGGAACCTGGGACCTTCTGCATGCCACGCAGAGGCTCCGCCACTGAGCCACACTGACTGCATTGACTTACATTGTGCAATCCCCCCTTGAGTCTCAAGGAGAAAGGCAGGTTATAAATAAAGCCAACAAAATAAAGAATAAAGAGACCCCACCGGGTGGCATCGTACAATTTGCCCTCGCTCGGCATAGGCTTGGGATACTGTCTAGTCTGGGACCGAGACAGCGCTGGTTGCCCTGACAGACGACCTCCGGAGACATCTGGATCGAGGCGGTGTGGCGGTGTGGCTGCTGCTCGACCTGTCAGCTGCGTTCGACACGGTCGATCACCGGCTGCTGTCCCGCCGCCTCGCCGACGTGGGGATTCAGGGACTTGCTTTACAGTGGCTGGTCTCTTTCCTCCAGGGTCGGAAAAAAAGGGTGGTGCTCGGGGAGGAACAGTCCAGGAGACACCCACTGGAATGTGGTGTGCCCCAAGGGGCTGTTCTGTCCCCGATGCTTTTTAACATCTATATGCGCCTCCTTGCCCAGATTGTCAGGAGGGCAGGGCTGGGTTGTCACCAGTACGCTGATGACACCCAGCTCTATCTGATGCTGGGGGGCCAGTCTGGCACGGGACTGGACGATTTAGACCGGGCACTGCACGCTGTGGCTGGTTGGCTCAGGCTGAGCAGACTGAAGCTGAACCCGACAAAGACGGAGGTCCTGTGCCTGGGTCGGGGTGGTCCATGGTCGGGGCTCCCACTCCCGACCTTCGAGGGGGCACCGTTGGTGCCTTCGCTGGTGGTTAGGAGTTTGGGTGTGCTCCTGGATCCCTCCCTATCAATGGAGGCCCAGGTAGCAGCCACTGCCAAATCGGCCTTTTACCATCTGAGGCTGGTGCGGCAGTTGGTTCCCTTCCTGGACCGCTCGGACCTGGCTACAGTGATCCATGCAACGGTCACCTCGAGGCTAGACTATTGTAACGCTCTCTACATGGGGCTGCCCTTGGCGCAAATCCGGAGGCTTCAGCTGGTGCAGAATGCCGCAGCAAGGTTGCCGATGTGTCTCCCGAGATGGGAGCATATACGACCAACGCTGGAGGCACTGCACTGGCTGCCAGTGGCGTACCGGATTCGCTTCAAGGTGCTGGTCTTGGCCTTTAAAGCCCTAAATGGCCTGGGTCCGACCTACCTGAGGGACCGCCTTTCCCCGTATATACCCCAGAGAGCACTTCGGTCTGGGGCCCAACATCGCCTGGCCATACCTGGCCTAAGGGAAGCCAAGCTCACAGCCACCAGGGGGAGGGCCTTTTCGGTGGCGGCCCCTAGCTGGTGGAACGAGCTCCCGGAAGAGATCAGGGCCCTGCGGGACCTGATGCAGTTCCGCAGGGCCTGCAAGACGGAGCTCTTCCGCCAGGCGTTTGGATAGGGGCCGCCGCCCTTGCCATGCCCCCCCCCCGCCACTTAGTGACCACCGAATGCGCTATTTAACATCACTCTCAAGTCGCCGAGGACCTTGATGCTACCAATAGTCGGCTACGAGTAACACCACCTGACACGCCAACAGATAGCACTGAGCACTTTAACATCTGTCTAGGTTTTGTTATATAATGTTGTAACGTTTTAATTCGTTTTAACTGTTTTAATTGTTTTATTGTGAACAATGTTCACCTAACTTTGTAAGCCGCTCTGAGCCTGCTATGCGGGGAGAGCGGCCTAGAAATCGAATAAAATAAAATAAAATAATAAATAAAATAGTCACAGTGGAGAGGAGGGCACCAATCAGGGCTAGCCCTGAGCTCTCTGGCTAGCCAATGTGAGTGGCGTAAGACGGCTTTGGGCCCGGCCCCTCCGGCTTTCGGGCTGGCGTCCTACCTGCATAGATGCAGACGAACGAGCCCCTGGCGATGTCGTCCAGACAGCGGATGCCCCAGCCTTTGTTCTGCGTCTTGAAGAGCTGCAGCCGCACCTGCAGTCCGTGCTGGACCAGGCGGTTCGTGCACATGTTCGTGTTGCATTTGCACCGCTTGTTGCACTCGTAGACGCTGGCGAGAGGGGAGGAGGAAAGGCGGTCACAAGCAGAAGAGGGCGGCCAAGACCATTAGGGGGTTGGGACCAGAGTTCCCTCTAAGATAAGTTAGTGTGAGCTAGCTCACGGGTTTTTAGCCTCCAGCTCACACATTTTTGTCTTAGCTCCGGAAGGATGGCTCTAGGGCAAACTAATTTATGCTGTAGCCAAATCGCTCACTCACAACTTTAATGCCAGTAGCTCACAAAGTGGAATTTTTGCTCACAATACTCCACAGTTTAGAGGGAACATTGGTCGGGACACCTCCCCTCGGAGGAAAGGCCGAAGAGTCTGGGGCCTCTCAGTTTACAACAGAGACGGCTTGTCGGTCATCACTAAGCCGCCTTGTGAACACGCCGGATCTTGTCTTAACGCCCTCTAAGCAAACGGCTGTGGCAGCAAATCCTGTGGTGCTGAGTTCCACAAGTTCCAACCGCAATTTGTTAAATAAGATAAAATTAAATTTTAAAAATCCCAGGCCAGTTAGGATTATAGAGGCGGAAGGGACCTCCAGGGTCATCTAGTCCAGCCGGCTGCAAAAGGCAGGAAATCCACAAATACCTCCCCCCCCCACACACACCCCAGTGACCCCCTGCTCCACGTCCAGAAGACGGCCAAAAACCCTCCAGGATCCCCGGCCAAACTGGCCTACAGAAGAATGGCTTCCTGCCCCCAAAGTGGCGATCAGCATTTCCCTGGGTGTGTAAGAAAGGACCACGAGTGCTAAGCACTGAGGCAACCCTTCCTGCCCTCCTTCCCTCAGCCTAAAAGTGATCATACAAAGGGTCTTAATGAGCCCGGACTTACCCTGTGGGCAGACATTCCTCCAGCCTCTTGTGCTGGTACCCGGAATGTGGGTTTATCTGTCCCCCGGGGGTGCAGGCGGTAGCCTGGATCGTCAGCTGGTGGCAAGCGCACTTGGATCTTTTTAGGGAACAAAACAGACAGTTAAGAACAGGGTATAGAAGGGGATGGGGTATATCTGAAGGGGGCACCCTCGCTGACCCTTTCAGCAACTCACGCCTGGCTCCTCCAACACTTGGGACAACAGAGGGACAGCAGAGACTAGGGGTGGGCAAGAACCAGAGAAACGTGGTTTGGGCCAGGTCACGGCCGAACTGTAAACCGAACCACATTGAACTGGGAGGTTCATTCATGACCTGAATTGGTTTGTGGTTCGTGGCCCTGCAAACCCCATTAAAAGGGACTGCCGCCCCTTTAAATGGGGGTTGCAGGAAGCCACAAAGGCTGATCCGCACCGCTCAGCTGTTTTTGCAGCTTTCACAGGAAACAGAAAGCAGGACTTTAAAGGGACTCAAGAGTCCCTTTCAACCTTTGCTTTCTGCTCTATCCATGAGCTGCCATAAACTGTTTCAAAAGTTCGTGGAAGTTCGTGACGGAATTGGATAAACATATGGAGCAGAGGTCCATCAGTGGCTCTTTACAAGGTCTAGAGGGAACACTCTGTCTGGGGCAAGTGATGCTCTGTATTCTTGGTGCTTAGGGAGGGCAACAGTGGGAGGGCTTCTGGAGTTCTGGCCTCACTGGTGGACCTACTGAGGGCCCCTGGGTTTTGGCCACTATGTGACACAGAGTGTTGGATTGGATGGGCCATTGGCCTGATCCAACACTGGCTTCTTGTACATTATGTCTGGGGCAGTGATGCTCTGTCTTCTTGGTGCTTGGGGGGCAAGACTGGGAGGGCTTCTGGAGTTCTGGCCCTGCTGGGGGACCTCCTGATGGCCCCTGGGTTTTGGCCACTGTGTGACACAGAGTGCTGGACTGGACGGGCCACTGGTGATTAGGTGCCAGAAGAATGGAGGTGGACAAATGTTTGGGGGTGGATGGGCCATTGGCCTGATCCAGCATGGCTTCTCATACGTTCTTATGTCTAGGGCAAGTGATGCTCTGTCTTCTTGGTGCTTAGGCAGGGCAAGAGTGGGAGGGCTTCTGGAGTTCTGGCCCCGCTGGGGGACCTCCTGATGGCCCCTGGGTTCTGGCCACTGGGTGACACAGAGTGTGGGACTGGAGGGGCCACTGGCCTGACCCAAGATGGCTTCTCTCTTGTTCTTGAGAGGTCCATGAGTGACTATTAGCCACAAGGTACAGATGGAACACTCTGTCTGGGGCAAGTGATGCTCTGTCTTCTTGGTGCTGGGGGGGGGGGGGGAGCAAGAGTGGGAGGGCTTCTGGAGTTCTGGCCCCGCTGGGGGACCTCCTGATGGCCCCTGGGTTTTGGCCACTGTGTGACACAGAGTGTTGGACTGGACAGGCCATTGGCCTGATCCAACATTGGCTTATCTTATCTTCTTAATCAAGACGCATGGACCCCTAACAGGTGACACATTTCCACAGGTCTGGGGGGAAACGCCAGAGGGCCCCTTCATCCAGGGGTTCTCAAAAAGGCGGAGCTGGCCTTGGCCCAAGGGGAGGGAAGGGTTCAGCTAAGTGAGACAAACCCACGACGCTCACTTGTTCCTACAGCCATCTTCGCAGTCGCACCCCACCAGGAACTCTGAGGCGATGTTGATGTAGACCCCTTTGCCCGGGATGCGTTCCTTGCTGTAGGCCACCTGGGGGGGTGGGGTGCTGTCGATCTCGTTGACACACGACAGGGGGACGTCTTCCTTCCCCCTGGTGATGTCGGCGATGTAGTAGAACGGCTTGTACGGCTGGAACTTGCGGTCCACCATGACGTAGGGGTCCAGGCAGAACATCTCCAGGAAGAGGAAATCGCAGTCCGTCTCGAAGAGATACCGCTCGATCTCGCCCATGCTGCGCAGGCACAGCCCGCAGGGCGTCTTGTAGATGACGTGGAAGCCCGTCTTGCGGTTGATGCGCCGGCGGGCCATCATGCGCCGGAAGTCGTAGAGGAGCGGGATGAGGAGGGGGTTCTTGCTGCGGTACTGGTCGCTGCGCAAGGGGCGCACCCGCGACAGGCAGGTGTAGCTGCACACGTGGGGGAGGTAGAAGAGCTTCTCCATGGGGGCCCGGTAGGAAGTCTCGTTGGGCATACGGTCCATGACGCTGTGGAACTGCTGGGTGGAGGTGCTGCCGGCCGGCTGAGCAATGGAGAACCTGCCCCATGGAAAGGGAGGGAGAACAATCAGGCCTTGCCTCAGCTCAGGGCACCGACTGAACGGGAGTTAAGGAAGCTTTGCTCTGTTCTAGAACAGTGGTTCTCAACCTGTGGGTCGGGACCCCTTTTGGGGTCGAACGACCATTTCACAGGGGTCGCTGGCTGGCGTCCGAGCCCACCCCGCCCCTCCCTGCCAGCAGGAAAGGGCCCCGCACTTGATCGAGTGCGAGGTCTGGCCTCCCGGCTCTTTGCCCTCAAAGGGAGCTTTCCCTTTAAGGGCAAAGAGCAGGAGTTGGTTGGGGCCGGAGCCCCGCCTCCTGCTTCCAGCAACCCTTCCAGCAGGGGCCACGAGGAGGAAGAAGCCAGCAGGTAAGTCAATGGCCACTTTGCTCTCCCCGCCGCCACTTTTAGGGCGCTCTGCCATCGCCTTCTGTGGGCTCCACACCAAAGTGCAGAGCCCAGGAAAGGCGGCAAAAGCTGCCCCCCCCACCGCCTTCCCTAGGCTCCGCACCGAAGCGCAGAGCCCAAGAAAGGTGGCAAAAGCCCCCCCCCGCCGCCTTCCCCAGGCTCCGCACCGAAGCGCAGAGCCCAGGAAAGGTGGCAAAAGCCACCCCCCTGCCGCCTTCCCAAGGCTCCGCGCCGAAGCACAGAGCACAGGAAAGGTGGCAAAAGCCACCCCCCTGCCGCCTTCCCTAGGCTCCGCGCCGAAGCGCATTGCCCAGGAAAGGTGGCAAAAGCCACCCCCCTGCCGCCTTCCCAAGGCTCCGCGCCGAACCGCAGAGCCCAGGAAAGGCGGCAAAAGCCCCCCGCCGCCTACCTTCCTTCCCCTCTCTCTCCCCCCCCCTTCTCTCTCTCTCACTCTCTCTCTCTCTTCCCCCTTTCTCTCTCTCCCCCCTACCTGCAACAGCCTCTCCCCCACACCTACCTTCGTTTTCTCATGGCATCTTCTGTTGAAGAAAAGTAAGTCTGAAGCCTGAGTGAAGCCTGAGTGTTTGTTGTGTCTTGTTGGGACTAGCTTGCAAATATATGTGTGTCTAAAGTCTGTATTAAAGTTGTTTGACGCTAACTGCCATCCAAGAGAAAACATCTGAAAAAGTAGCTTCATTGTTGTGTGTGTTGGCAGAATTTTATGGCTGGGGGTCACCACAACGTGAGGAACTGTATTAAAGGATCGCAGCATTAAAAAGGTTGAGAACCACTGTTCTAGAAACATAGGAGGTGGACGCTGGTGCAAACCGCCCCCCCCCCGCTCTCGCTTGCTTTCCACCTAACGTTCTTAAACATTCAGTGCAAGACCACATCCAGCCTGTGCTGAGGACGCTGCACTGGCTGCCTATACCGTACTGGATCCGGTTCAAGGTACTGGTTTTAACCTTTAAAGCCCTAGATGGTCAGGGGCCTGCCTACCTAAGGGACCGCCTTCCCCCACATATACCCCAGCAAGCGCTGTGGTCAGGCACTCAACATTGCCTGACCCTCCCTGGCCCTAGAGAGGCCAGGTTAATGACCACCAGGAACAGGGCCTTCTCGGTGGCAGCCCCTCACTGGCGGAATGAGCTCCCGGAGGACATCAGGGCCTTTGATTAGGAGCCGCCACCGGAGGAAATGACCTCTGGAAAAATGGCTGGTGGACTCACCGGCCTAGGAAATCAGCTGGCGGAAGTTTCCTGCCCTGTGACTGCTGCTCTTGTGTTGGCTGCTGCTCTTGTGCTGGTTGTTACGCACTGCCTTTCTAACTACGGTTTCTCTGTGTTGCCGCCATCTCTGTGGTCTTGTTTTGTTAACTTTATACGGATGCATTTATTTCTAACTTACGTATGAATGTTGATGTTAATGTTGTTAGCCGCCTTCGGTCGGTATAGCTGACTAGGCGGGATATAAATCTAATCAAGAAATAAGCGTAAACAAATAAAACTGCCGGTGCTTACCGAAATTGCTGGGTCACCCCACTTCTCATGACAGGCGCCGGCTCGCCCAGGACGGGGGAAGATGGAGAAGATGGTCCGGACCCAACTGAGCCTGGACGCAGGAATGAAGTACTCTTCTTGGCCACTTGCTGCTTTTTGGACTGAGCCAGCTGGCTCTCCGGACTGCTGCACGGAAACAAAACAGAGTTGGGAATGGAGCTCCCGAGTGGGGGGGATCTAGGAACTGGGGATCTAGGAGAACTGAAAGATGGTGGTATGACTGGGGATTTCGGACTACGCTTGGAGGACTGCTGGGGTCCCGTTGACTTCTCAGGGGTTCATAAGAACGTAAGATAAGCCCTTGTTGGATCAGGCCAGTGGCCCATCCAGTCCAACACTCTGTCACACAGTGGCCAAAAACACCAGGGGCCCTCAGGAGGTCCAGCAGTGGGGCCAGGACACCAGAAGCCCTCCATCTGCTTGGCATGCAGAAGGTCCAAGGTTCAATCCCCAGCATCTCCAGTTTAAAGGACTGGGTGGTAGGTGGTGGGAAAGACCTCTGCCTGAGACCCAGGGAACTGTAAAGAGGGGCTGCGGCTCAGCGGAAGAGCATCTGCTTGGCATGCAGAAGGTCCAAGGAACAATCCCCAGCATCTCCAGTTAAAAAGGACCAGGCAGGAGGTGATGGGAAAGACCTCAGTCCGAGACCCTGGAGAGCTGTCAAGAGGGGCTGCGGCTCAGCGGAAGAGCATCTGCTTGGCATGCAGAAGGTCCAAGGTTCAATCCCCAGCATCTCCAGTTAAAAAGGACCAGGCAGGAGGTGATGGGAAGGACCTCTGCTTGAGACCCTGGAGAGCTGTAAAGAGGGGCTGTGGCTCAGTGGTAGAGCATCTGCTTGGCATGCAGAAGGTCCCAGGTTCAATCCCTGGCATCTCCAGTTCAAAGGACCAGGCAGGAGGTGATGGGAAAGACCTCCCTCTGATACCCTGGAGAGCAGCTGCCAGTCTGAGTAGCCAATACTGACTTAGATGGACCAAGGGTCTGATCCAACATAAGGCAGCTTCATGTGTTCGTGTGACCAGTGTTCCCTCTAAGCTGAGTTAGTGTGAGCTAGCTCAGTTTTTTTAGCCTCCGGCTCACACATTTTTGTTTTAGCTCAGGAAGGATGGCTCCAGAGCAAACTAATTTATGCAGCAACCGAACTGCTCGCTCACAACTTTAATGCCAGTAGGTCACAAAGTAGAAGACTCCATGGCTTAGAGCAGGGGTCCTCAAACTTTTGAAACAGGGGGCCAGTTCACTGTCCCTCAGACCGCTGGAGGGCCGGACTATAGTTTAAAAAAAAAAACTATGAACAAATTCCTATGCACCCTGCACATATCTTATTTTGAAGTAAAAAAACAAAATGGGAACAAATACAATATTTGAAATGAAAAACAAGTAAAGTTAAAAAGGCACCCTTGACGGGGCTGTTTTCTTTCCCTCTCCGAAGAAACAAAGAACTCGGCATCCTCACAAACTTTTTAAGGCAGCAAGCCCCCAGCTGCTTCTCCCTGAAACTCCACTACTGCAGGCATCATGATGGGAAAGAGAAACCTCTCTCTCTCTCTCTCTCCCCCTCCGATTCCCAGCAGCACAAAAAGCCTCGAAAAAGACCCCCGCCCGGCTCTTGGGACTGGCGCAGGTCTCCTAGCCGGCTGAGAGGCCTCTCAGCCGGCTAGGAGACTTGGGGCCAGCCGGAGCGCCTGCCACCCCACCCTTACCCTCTTCCAGTCTTCCTTTTGCCTCCTCCTGGCTGACTGGAAGCGGGGGGGGGGGGGGGGGCTTTGTCATGTGGCCCGGGACGAGTCGGCTGCAATTTTTCCGCTGCTTTGTGCGCTGCTGGGAATTGGAGGACAGGCAGCGGCACACCCGGCGGGCCAGAAAAATGCCCTCGGCGGGCCCCGGGCCGTAGTTTGAGGACCCCTGCCTTAGAGGGAGCATTGCACGTGACCCCCGTGACAGAATGATCGATCTAACTCACTCCACATCGACAAACTGAGGCGAGACGGGCTGTGACACCACAATCGGCACCGGGGGCGGCTCCACGGGCTTAAATTGTGTGCTGGTTCCGGTCAAGTCGTGGACGTACTGAACCACTGGGCCCTTGCTCCGGACAGCACCTGGCGGGAGGGAAAAGTGCAATTAGTGTGATGAACTTCGGAAACAGCTTGGGGGGGGGGGGGGGGAATTCTCCTTCCGGTCAACTCCGCTGGTGCAAAAGACGACAGAAAAATGTGCATTCCGCTCCTCCCTCTAGCTTGGGTCCTGCTCATCCCACGCCAACCCTGCCTTCTCCCTGCTGTCAGACTTCGGATGGCCACTGGGCGATCTGTCATTTTTTCCCCTCTGCCATAAAATGCCCTGCTTTAAGGACAGAGAGGCAAATTGAGGTTGGATGCTGTGGACTTGTTCCACTAACAGTGGGGCTGTCTGCAAGCACACAGAGCAGTGATGCGATGTAAGGAAGGGGAAGGCTCTTTCCACCTGTGAAAGGCAGACGAGCCATCGAAGGAACAAAACTGGGGAGGAGGTCCCAGGTTCGATCCCTGGCATCTCCAGTTAAAAGGACCAAGTTGCAGATGATGTGAAAGACCTTGACCTGAGACCCTGGAGAGCTGTAAAGAGGGGCTGTGGCTCAGTGGAAGAGCCTCTGCTTAGCATGCAGAAAGTCCCTAGTTCAATCCCCACCAGTATGGAGCCACCACCGAGAAAGCCCTGGTCCTAGTGCTGGCCAGCCGAACGTCTTTCGGACCGGGGAGAATCGAGCGGTGTTGTGAGCTTGACTCAGTGCCCTCTGGGTCTCGTATGGGGAAACAAAGAATTCAACAGCTTTGGAAATTATTTTTAATGTCTTTCTTCCACAATCCAACCCATCAGTACTAACAAATAGCTTAACAACCAAGGCATTTTGTGATGGGGAAGGCATCGGTGGCAAGGAAGAATTCATCAGTCCCAAAGCTCCAGTAGGACACCTGTGTTCTCAAACTGGGGGGGGGGGCGCCTCCTTTGTTCTCCCCCCCGCCATGGATCTATGGCAATTTTGTACATCGGAGCCCAAGAGAAATGGCTTGTGGCGTACCAACATTCGGCCGAGTCCTCATTTGCCCCCCTTGCTTCTTCTCCTGGGTGTAGGCAGTGGAGGTTTTCATGCTGAACATGGGCTCCAGGCGGGTGGAGCCTCGGTAGATCCACTCGCAGCGTTTGTCATCCTGGTGGGCAGAAAGAAGGACAAAGCTATGGGCAAGAGCAAGCAGAAGAAGCTAGAAGTTCATCCACACAAATGTATGCCAGCTTGGCACTGGTCACCCTGGCGGGCCCGTAGCAACGGTGGGGCTTTTGGGGGCTCCGCTCCCTTTCTTAAAGGCACAACCCCACAAGAATTTCTCCTGTAAATGTTTTTTCCAGTCATTTTAAAACATTTTTTTAAAAGGTGTGCACTCCTTTAAGCAGAGCGGGGAGCTGTAGTTGACTAATTCCCGCACTGAGCAAGGGGGTTGGAGTGGGTGACCTCTAGGATCCCTTCTAACTCTGTGTCAATCAACTGGTCTCCTGTAAGAGAGTTTTCCTGCCTATGTGTGAGCTTTCTTGACTCTAGAAGTCCTCGCCCCCACCTGCTGGCTTGTTATCAGAATGGTTGCTTAGGCTGGCAGAAGTGATTAACTTGCAGCAGCTGAGAACTGTCATCTGAAGTGGCTGGCAGCTTGCCGTTTAGAGGTCTAGCCTGGTAACAGCTTTCTATTGGCTAAACAGCTTTTCTTTCTGCACTGAGGACTTCAGTCCCACCAGAAAAGAATTTGCCCCACAAGCCACAAAATCCTGGCTACAGGTCGACATCCCGGACTTCTGCAGCTGCACCGCTTCCTCTGCATCCAACAGAAGGAAGTTCTTCACCCAAAGAGTCATGAACATGCGGAATTCACTGCAGCAGGAAGTGGTGGCAGCTACAAGCATAGACAGCTTTAAGAGGGGACTGGGAAAACATATGGAGCAGAGGTTCATCAGTGGCTATTAGCCACGAGGTATAGATGGAACTTTCTATCTCAGATAGAGATAGTTTGTATTCTTGGTGTTTGGAGGGCAAGAGTGGGGGGGCTTCTGGAGTTCTGGCCTTGCTGGTGGACCTCCTGATGGCCCCTGGGTTTTGGCCACTGTGGGTTCTTATGCCATTGGCCTGATCCAACATTGGCTTCTCTTCTGTTCTTATGTCTGGGGCAGTGATGCTCTGTATTCTTGGTGCTTGGGGGACAAGACTGGGAGGGCTTCTGGAGTTCTGGCCCCACTGGTGGACCTCCTGATGGCCCCTGGGTTTTGGCCACTGTGTGACACAGAGTGTTGGACTGGATGGGCCACTGGTGACTAGGTGCCAGAAGAATGGAGGTGGACAAATGTCCCCACCTTCAAGAAGGGGAAAAGATGGATCTCTAGTAACTACTGACCTGTCAGCTTGACGTCGCTACTTGGAAAAGTTTTAGAACAGATCATTAAAGCAGTCACTCCACGAGCACTCAGAAAGGACCCTGGCGGTTTTTTGTCATCTTCCGGGCTTGGAAGAGGGGTCAGTGGGGGTGGGCGGAGGCATTTGTGTTCTGAAGCCCACCATGAAAAAACTCAAGCAGTGAGGGAGAGAAGGGGAGAGGGAGGACCACTGTCCCCTCTAAGCTGAGTCAGTGTGAGCCAGCTCACAGTTTTTTAGCCTCCAGTTCACAGATTTTGGTCTCAGCTCAGGAAGGAGGGCTCCAGAGCAACCTAGTTTATGCAGCGGCCAAATCGCTCGCTCACAGCTTTAACGCCAGGAGCTCACAAGGCGGAATCTTTGCTCACAGGACTCCACAGCTTAGAGACCCGCCACACCAACAGCAGCCGGGATTCGGCTGCAAGAAGGGACTCGCAAGAGGGGAGCCTACCAGGAAGAGGATTTTGACCAGGCTCCCATCCACTTCCTCCACACGGGACTTCCACCAAGTGCCGTCCCACTCTGTTTTGATGAGCTGGCCAGTCTTGAGCAGAACCATGGGTCGGTTCGGGTAGGCCGTGATGTACTCTTCGATGAAATCCCGGCAGGAGATGTCTTCAATGTCCTCCCAGGTCTTCTTGACTGCACAAAGAGAAATGCACGATCAAATTGTTTCCGTGACGCTTATTGCTGGACCCTCCACTGTCTAACTCATGGCGAACTTCTAGAACTGTAAGAAGCGGGAGGGCTTTGTGGGAGAGACCCCGAATCCCTGGAACCATCCCCGCTACTGCCTTGAATCCCGTTCCATCTTTCCCCCCAAGAAATGGTTACGGCTCACAGGCAGAGCATCTGCTTGGCATGCGGAAGGCCCCCGGTTCCATCCCCGGCATCTCCAGTTAAAAGGACCAGGCAGGAGGTGATGGGAAAGACCTCCGCCTGAGACCCTGGAGAGCTGTAAAGAGGGGCTGGGGTTCAGTGGAAGAGCCTCTGCTCGGCATGCAGGAGGTCCCAGGTTCAATCCCCGGCATCTCCAGTTAAAAGGACCAGGCAGGAGGTGATGGGAAAGACCTCCGCCTGAGACCCTGGAGAGCTGTAAAGAGGGGCTGGGGTTCAGTGGAAGAGCCTCTGCTCGGCATGCAGGAGGTCCCAGGTTCAATCCCCGGCATCTCCAGTTAAAAGGACCAGGCAGGAGGTGATGGGAAAGACCTCCGCCTGAGACCCTGGAGAGCTGTAAAGAGGGGCTGGGGTTCAGTGGAAGAGCCTCTGCTTGGCATGCAGAAGGTCCCAGGTTCAATCCCCGGCATCTCCAGTTCAAAAGGACCAGGCAGGAGGTGATGGGAAAGACCTCCGCCTGAGACCCTGGAGAGCTGTAAAGAGGGGCTGGGGCTCAGTGGAAGAGCTTCTGCTTGGCATGCAGAAGGTCCCCGGTTCCATCCCCGGCATCTCCAGGTAAAAGGACCAGGCAGGAGGTGATGGGAAAGACCTCCGCCTGAGACCCTGGAGAGCTGTAAAGAGGGGCCGTGGCTCAGGGGAAGAGCCTCTGCTTGGCATGCAGAAGGTCCCAGGTTCAATCCCCAGCATCTCCAGTTAAAAAGGACCAGGCAGGAGGTGATGGGAAAGACCTCTGCCTGAGACCCTGGAGGGCTGTAAAGAGGGGCTGTGGCTCAGGGGAAGAGCCTCTGCTTGGCATGCATGAGGTCCCAGGTTCAATCCCCGGCATCACCAGTTAAAAAGGACCAGGCAGGAGGTGATGGGAAAGACTCCATCCTGAGACCCTGGTTACCATTTGTTTGAGTTAAATTCCAGGGAGAAACATAGTGAAGGAAATAAATATGTCAACACTAGAGACTGGTGGGCAGATGCATCCTTAACTGTGGAATACTGAGAGTAATGAACTGAGACCCTGCCGTCACGCTCCCTCCATCTCCTATCTAAAACCGGCAGTACAAGGGGTTTGGGTAGCACTACCGCTGTGCACTATTAATAGCATGGCTGTGGATCCCAATCCCCACTCCTCCACATACTGCCAGCTGGGTGACCTTGGGTCAGTCACAGTTCTCCAGTGTCCCCTCTAAGCTGAGTTAGTGTGAGCTAGCTCACAGTTGCTTCGCCTCCAGCGCACACGTTTTTTTCTCTTTGCTCAGGAAGGGATGGCTCCAGGGCAGACTGATTCATGCAGGCGTCAAATCGCTCGCTCGCAACTTTAATGCCGGCAGCTCACCAAGTAGAATTTTTGCTCACAAGATGCCGCAGCTTAGAGGGAACGTTGGTCGAGACAAGAGACAAACAGAGGGTGGTTTGCCCTTGCCTGCCTCTGCAGAGCAACCCTGGAGTTCCTTGGTGGTCTCCCACCCAAGTACTAACCAGAGCAGACCCTGCTTAGCTCCTGAGATCTGACGAGATCAGGCCAGCCTGGACCCACCAGGTCAGGGCAGAGAAAGAGGACAGAGGGAGCGTTTTCAGGAGGTGCGGGGCAGGGAAAAAGAAGCCCTTCTTCACACACTGAATAATTAACCTCTGGGACTCACTGCCACAGGGTGGCCACCACTGCTCCCTCTGAGCGGTGGAGTCTTGTGAGCAAAAATTCTACTGCCAGTTTGGTGTAGTGGTTAAGTGCGCGGACTCTAATCTGGGAGATCCGGGTTTGATTCCCCACTCCTCCACTTGCACCTGGCTGGATGACCTTGGGCAAGCCATAGCTCTGGACCAGCTGTTCCCTCAAGGACAGCTTGGGAAAGAGTTCTCTCAGCCCCGCCTACCTCACAGGGTGTCTGTTGTGGGGAGGGGAAGGGAAAGGAGTTTGTAAGCCGCTCTGAGACTCCAAGTGAGTGAAGGGCGGGGTATAAATCTAATCTCTTCTTCTTCTTCTTCTACTTGGTGAGCTCCTGGCATTATAGTTGTGAGTGAGCGATTTGGCTGCTGCCTAAATTAGGTTGCTCTGGAGCCATCCTTCCCGAGCTGAGGCAAAAACGTGTGAGCCAGTGTCAGCTAACGCTGCCATCTCCTGCCCAGGAGGTGGGATGAGTGAACCCTTGACGTCGGGTCTGTGGAATGTTATGTTATACTTCTCATGGCATGCTTATCGCTCTTCGAGCTGCTCTGATCTTGGGAGACTGCTGGTGCCTGCCCATGTATCTCTTCTCCTGTCTGGCTCTAATTCTTCCCGCTTTTTCCTTGGGAACCACAGACCAGTATTTTAAGCACCTTTTATCTGACGGTGATTGGTTGCAATGCATTACCAGACCCTTTTTTGAATTCTGTATAATTGTCCTGCTTGGGGCTGTGTCCGCCATTACTGACACAAGAAGTGCAGATGACCATAGCAGACCTTTCTCAATAAAGCATTCCTGTTTAAGGACACTTGTTGGTGACTGACTCTGTAGGACTCTCACAACCGGAGGTTAAAAAACTGTGTTTTGAAGAGCCAGGCCTGAAGGGGACTTCTAAGAGATGCTGGGCAGCATGGAAGGAAGGGGCGGCCGAGCGAGAGACTCACGTGGCCGGCAGATCAGGTACAGCTCCGGCTGGACGACGTAAGAGGCGTAACCGTCATCAAAGAAGATCAGGAACCTGGAGGGAGAGGATACGGTAAGGCCGATGATCGGCCATCCTTTTCAGAGAGAGAAGTTAAAGAGAAATCATGCGGAGAAGGAGGCAGCAGCTGGGAGATGACTCTGTATTAGTTAAAGGTCCACATAAGATGGAAGATAAATTGGGGGAAGGGGCAGTCCTATTCATTCCCCTCTTGTAACATCAGAACAGCCCTGCTGGATCGGACCAGGGGTCTATCCAGTCCAACACAGTGGCCAGCCAGTTCCTCTGGAGGGCCAACAACAGGGCACAGAGGCCCGGGGCCTTCCCTTGATGTTGTGTCCAATTTCTGGGATTCAGAGGTTGACTGCCTCTGAACATGGAGGTTCCCCTCAGTCACCATGGCTGGTAGCCACTGATACACCTCTTCTCCATCAATCCGTCTAATCCCCTTTTAAAACGGTCTATGCCTGCCACGACAGCGCCTGGAAGCAAATTCCACTTTTTAACCAGTCGTTGTATAAAGAAGCATTTTCTATTGTCCGTCCTGAATCTACTGCCCATCTAGAGGTTTATTTTTTTTTTTTTAATTTTTATTAATTTTATCTATATCTAATTCTACAACGCTACTTTTCTATGCTATGTTTACCTTATACAGAGTGTGCTTTATCATTTGCTTAATATTGCTATGCCATTAATACATATGAAGCGTTTTAAACCTTGGCTAATATTTAGATAAAATTGTTACTGATGATACATGAAAAATAAAAAAAAGCTGTTTGACAGACATGCTCTTTTGAAGGAATGCTTAATTATACACATAATCTATTATATATAAGTGCAGTTTCAAAAAACATTTCAGCCTTCATTTCTTCTTTCGTCCTCTTCTTGTCTTAACAGTCTCTTCTTGTACTTTTGGGGCTGCTGCTCCCTTTTCCGAGTCAGACGTTTCTTCTTCGCTCTTTGAGCTATCAAATCCATACATACTTTCTTGCGATGCCAGTGAACCATCTGAGTCTTTCTCTTTTTTCTTTTCTTTGCTTTTTTCCAAAAAACTTTTCGCCTGTTGGACAGAGTCAATCTTGTATTTCTTGTTTTTGATGCTGAAGCTCAGTCCTTCCGGAACATTCCACCTATAGATAATAGATTCAGACTGTAGCCAAGATGTCAGTTTTCCATAGGCTTTCCTTCTTTTCCTTATTTCAAATGGGATGTCTTTCATCACTTTAACTTCTTTTCCTTTGATCTTCAGAACTGCTTTATTTGTGGTCCTGAGCACCACATCTCTTGTTGACTTTTTGGAGAACCTTATCTGAATCTCACCAGGCAGGCTTTTCTTTTTAGTATAATCTGGATAGGTTCTGTAAACCATATCCATATCGCTTTTTATTTCCGCTGCTTTTAAGCCCGTCACTGGTTCAAGCGCTTCACTTAACAGATTTTTAAGGTCTTCTCCTTTATCCTCTGGTACATTCTGAAGTCTTAGGAAAAAATTCGATCTTTCCATCTGAAGTTTCAAGAGCTGATCAGAATGGAAGGCCTTTTCTTTCTCCGCTTTTTGTAGTCTTGAATCATGATTTTTAACTGAAGTCTTAACTTCCAGAAGTTCTCGCTGCAGCTTCTCTGTAGTTTTATTCGACTCCTTCAGGTCCAATTGCATCTTGTCCATCTTAACGTTGAGCGCTGTCATTTGGTCCACTAGAGGTCGCAATAACGAGGAGAACACCGTGCTCATCTCCGTGGTATCAACCTTTGAACTCGGAGCTGTACTTCCTAGTTTGGGGGAAGGTTTCGGTTTCCCCGCCATTGTTGAGACTGTGCTTCTTTGTTGATAGTTAGATAAGATGGACGAAAGGAGCAAATTCCACGACTGCGCTTATATCTTTTTAAAGTTCATATCCTCTAAAGAGCGATGCTGCCATCAAGCAAGCCGAACATACGTTTTTTCATGCAGTAACGCCACGTAAAGAGTCCCGTAAGTACGCCAGTCTCGAGGGGGGGGGGGTTTTACTCCACCCGCCTTTCCCGCTGTATTCTGTTTCTTTTTACTTCAGACTCACTGTTTCTCCAAGCGTAACTGTCAGTTCCAGCCTCATTGCTTCACACTCTCTGCTGCTTCTCGGTTTTGCGCTTTTAGCCATACGGCTCCCACGGACGGGGGAACCTATGGGGGTGATGAAAGGGGACCTCAATCCCTCGATCGCCACCGTAGGGAGAGATCCCCCTCGTGCCACCCCAGGCAGAGCCCCTTCACTAGGGTCTCTGGGGGCTCGGCACCGGTCCGAAGCCCCTTCTTCCCGCCGGGTACGGATCGCGCTCCCCGCTAGTGCGGAGGAGCGCGTCCGCCATGGTCGCAAATCTTGCCGGAAGTCTCCATCTAGAGGTTTATTGGTGGCTACTGGCCCTGGTAACTAAAGGAAGCCTCCACATCCAGAGGCAGTCTATCTCTGAGTACCATTCCAGGAGGCAACATCAGGAGAAGACCTCGGCCTCTCTGCCCTGTTCTTGGCCCTCCAGAGGAACTGGTTGAGGCCACTGTGTGAGACAGGATGCTGGACTAGATGGACCCTCACTGGTCTGATCCAGCAGGGCTCTTCTGATGTTCTTCTCAGGGGAAGGCCTCCGCCTCTCTGCCCTGTTGTTGGCCCTCCAGAGGAACTGGCTGGCCACTGTGTGAGACAGGATGCTGGACTGGATGGACCCTCACTGGTCTGACCCAGCAGGGCTCTTCTGGTGTTCTTCTCAGGGGAAGGCCTCGGCCTCTCTGCCCTTTCGTTGGCCCTCCAGAGGAACTGGCTGGCCACTGTGTGAGACAGGATGCTGGACTGGATGGACCCTCACTGGTCTGACCCAGCAGGGCTCTGCTGATGTTCTTGTAACAGAGAATGCAGAATACGACTACTCCCAGATAATGGTAAATACCCCCCACGTACACCTTTAAGACCAGAGTTTGATATATACTAAGCATGCGGGAGTGAAATCTTGGGAACAAATTATCAAGGTAGATCTAACGAGAACACGGCTCGCCTCCTGGTCGAAATCCCCCAGGAACAGCCCTATCAAGTCCGACTCAAATTTCCCAGCCGGGACGCCCAGCTCCCCCCCAGGCTCTGAGCTCCCCGGGGCTCCCTGCTACCCACCCCCGGCATGCAGAAACCTGTCCCGAGCGGAACGTTGCCCCGACCCGGCCAGGCTTTGAGCGCGACGGCCTCCCCTGACCTCAACTTGTTCTTGATGTTGGGCGTCTCGGCCACGATCCCGGCGTACAGCCACATCTGGTTCACGTCCTTGTACTTGGCCACCACCCGGCTCCCAACTTGCAGGTTCTCGCCCAACGGGTGATAGTCGTACGCGATGTGGTTGCCCGACAGCAGACTCTTCCCCTTGTTGTCGAACTTCACTTTGTACTTTTTGCCGGCACCTGTGGGAGAGGGCCGAAAGGGAGGGCGGCGGTCAGTCGCCATCTCTGCCCGGGATGGACTAGCCATACAGGAGGTGGCGGGGCAGACCCTGTCCGTGTATGGCGGTGCCGACCCCAATCGAAAGGAGCCTCCCCCCCTTAAAAATTGGAAATCGGAGAAGACTCCAGAACTATGGGAATGGTTGAGAAAACTGTTGTTTATGGCAGAAATGGATAAATGGACAAGAAAATTAAACAACCAAGACTCAGCGAAGTTTTTAGAAGATTGGAAAGACTTGAAGGAATATATGGAGCAAGGTTGGAACATGAAGGACAATATTTTTTCACTTTCTAACTATTGAAATGAGGGAATATAATTATAACATAAAAAATGAATCCGTACTTAGCCATTTGTAACCAACACTTTGATAATTAGTCTAAATGTATAAAAGTTATAATAGCTCAAAATGTTACCTTAAGAGACAAATATTTTTAAATATATGTTTACCAGTTGATATATGTGAAGGTGCAGGGGGGGTGGGAAGTCATTTAATGATTATATATATATTTAAATTAAGAATGTAATTGTATAGAGAATGGAATATGAATAAAAGCTAACTGTATTAGAAAACAATGGAAAAAATAAAATTTTTATTGCAAAAAAAGAAAGGAGCCTCCCCTTGCAGTGGGGGAAGGGGTCGTTGTTGGTGAAACACATGGAATTCCCTGCCACAGGAGGTGGTGGCAGCTGTAAGCACGGACGGCTTCCAGAGGGAGTTAGATAAACATCTGGAGCAGAGGTCCATCAGTGGCTCTTAGCCACAAGGTACAGATAGGAGCTCTCAGTCTGGGGCAAAGGATGCTCTCTATTCTTGGTGCTTGGGGGGGAACAGTGGGAGGGCTTCTAGAAGAAGAAGAGATTGGATTTATATCCCGCCCTTCACTCACTTGTCGTCTCAGAGCGGCGTACAATCTCCTCTCCCTTCCCCTCCCCACAACAGACAACCTGTGAGGTAGGTGGGGCTGAGAGAGCTCTGAGACAACTGTCCTTGAGAGAACAGCTGGTACAGAGCTATGGCTTGCCCAAGGTCATCCAGCAGGTGCAAGTGGAGGAGTGGGGAATCAAACCCGGTTCTCCCAGATTAGAGTCCGCGCACCACTGCTGGACCTCCTGATGGCACCTGGTATTTTTTGGCCACTGTGTGTGACACAGTGTTGGACTGGATGGGCCATTGGCCTGATCCAGCACTGGCTTCTCTCATGTTCTTATGTTCACGGGATCCACTTAATTGAAGACACCTCTCCACCGGAAAAGTTCAGCGCTTTACTGTGGTTCTATCCCCACGGAACCTGGCGGTGTTGCTTTGAAAGGACATGGGATATTTGTCATGGGTCCTTTAAATCAGGGGTGTCAAACATAAGGCCCGAGGGCCAGAATCGGCCCACCCAGGGCTCTTATGCGGCCCGTGAGCAACCCGTGCAGGGGTGGCCAAACTTGCTCGATGTAAGAGCCACACAGAATAAACATCCGAGGGTTGAGAGCCGCAAGACATGAATATCACACACACGTTTTTATTGGAAAACAAGCAAATTTGCCTTTTAGTGATATTAAACGAGACTGCCAAAAATAAAAACAGAAGGGGTAAAAACAGATATTGATAATGATATTTAGTTGTCCAATGATACTTGTTTGCTAATAATATTTATTTGTCTAAGAGAGAAAGAAAGATGGAAAGAAAGATGGAAAGAAAGATGGAAAGAAAGATGGAAAGAAAGAAAGAAAGAAAGAAAGGTAGAACGAAAGGTGGAAAGAAAGGTGGAAAGAAAGAGAAAGGTGGAAAGAAAGAGAAAGGTGGAAAGAAAGAAAGAGAGAGAGAGAGAGAGAGAGAAACAAAGAAAGCAAATAGATGGGAGGGAGGGAGAAAAAGCATGCCTCCCCCTTGCTTCCTCAGCTGTCCTGCTGGGAGCTGCACAATATGTGTGAAAGAGCCACATAGTGCTCCCAAGCCCCAGTTTGGCCACCCCTGAACTACTGCAAGGGAGGGAACTGGAGATTGCTTGAGGTTTTATTGGCAGAGCCACTCCGACGGTGGCTTTAGCATGGTGGAACAACCTCATCTGCAGCAGTCAAGCAGCGTGGGAGCATCTGCCCAGTGCTGCACCGCTGGCTCTCAAGTCTACCAACAGGGTTTCCCTTTGCACCCCCCTCCCAGCCCATAAGGCCTTGCAGTGCAGAGACACCAACGCGGAGCTTACCAGCTGCTGTTCATTACATAGTTTATGTCTCTGGTACCTGACATTACATTTAATGGGGACAAAAGGGGGAGGGGACCTAACTCTGTAACCTGGGAACGGGAACCTAAAGAGGTAAGTCAAACAGAGGGCCAACGATAAAAGCTTGATATGTGTAATATAAAAAGAGACATGGATTTATTAGCAAAGAATTAAAAAACGGATAAGAGCCCTGTGACGGGATGAAAATCTGGGTCACATGACTGAGTGAGGAGGGGGCCATTTAGCTCGGAACCCTCAATGATTGGCAGTTAACGGGCACGCCGGACAGTTGAGAATGTTCAGGGGGAGGGGGGGGGCAAAAAGTCTGTGTGGCAAAGGGTTCTGGGGGATAGCGGTGCGAGAGCTTGGAAGCGAGTCTCTGTGGCTCTGTGGGAGCAATCCAAAAAGACCAGTTTCAGCTGAGAACTGGGTGCGGGATAGACTGACTCACGGGACCGTGAACAGTCTTGTGCGAGTAGAACACATAAGTGGTCAACACAAAGACACATCAGCACTGAAGGACCTGGGATAGGGGCTTAAGTGAGGGCTGAGGCAAGGCCAGTCAGAGTCTGGATCATTGGTTGGTGGCCAGCTAGGACTCAAAGAAAAGGGCCAGGAAAGCCAAAGTCAAGAGACTTAACCCTAAGCTGTACAGGAGAGAGGGCTTGAGAAAGTGTGTGGTGAACTTATGAAAGGTTACCAAAAAAACCCCCCAAAAAACCTGAAAACAAAATAATCTACTGCCAAAGAGTAACTTCTGACAAAACGTGTCAGCCGCTACCGAAACGACGTGTCCAATGTAAATACATCCCCCATCCCCTCTGGTTCTGTAAATAAAGCTCTGCTTTATGTCAAAGAAAAAGCCGGAGTGACTACCTATGAAAATTAAACCCCGAAGAGACTATTACAAGGATAGAGGGTGCTGGTCGAGTGAAGTAGAGCCAAGCCTGATCAGTCACCTCACAGAACGCCGCAAAGTGGCAGTTTATTTAGGCCACGCGTCATAAGCCCAATCACGCCTCGTGTAAAAATGCCAAAATCGGACACGCGAGGGCCAGTCACAACGGGGAACAAACTGGCGTATATCACTATATAATACAATCATACTAGTATGCTGCAGGGATACAAGATGGACCAGGAAAGAATGGTTCCAAAGTGAAACCACTAGGCACAGGATAAAAGCTGTAAGTGAGGCCTCCAAAATCAAAAAAGCTGTAAGTGAGGCCTCCAAAATCACGTGCCAGATGATGTTCCACTGATGATGACTTCTGGTCCAGAAACCGCCTGCCAATGATTGTTCAGTCAAAGCGTCCTCAGTAAAATTGTCCCTTTAGCAAAGGGCAGCCCCACCAGAAAAAATTTTTGTTGCACAAGCCACAAAATCCTGGCTATGGCCTGACTGGCAACCTACACAGTTGGGGCCACCGTTCCCTCTAAGCTGGGTTACTGTGAGCTAGCTCACGGCTTCTTAGCCCCCAGCTCACACATTTTTGTCTTAGCTCGGGAAGGGGGGGGGGGGGGGCTCCAGAGCGAACCAATTTATGCAGCAGCCAAATCGTTCACTCACGGCTTTAATGCCAGGAGCTCACAAAGTAGGATTTCTGCTCACAGGACTCCCTAGCTTAGAGGCAGGGGTGTCAAACATGCAGCCCAGGGGACGGATCAGGTTCTTGGAGGGCCCCCATCTGGCCCCCAAGGCCCTGGCTGTTTCCTACTCCCTTTTCCAGTTCTCTTGGCTGCTGCCACATCACAGCTTGCTTTGCCAGTCTCTCTCAATCGCGCAGGAGAGGCAGGCAGGCAAACCTCTCCTGCGCGATTGAGAGTGTCTAGTAAAGAACCGGCTGTGTCCTTTGTAAAGTTTATATCTCTGCTACCTGGCGTTACATTTTATGACACACATGGTCCAGCCCAACAAGGTCTCATTTGTGTCCGATCCGGCCCGCAGAACAAATGAGTTTGACACCCCTGCATTAGAGTATCTACAAAGTGGGTCTTGTTTGGTTACGAGAGATTATAAGGAGTAAATTTTTGAAAACCAGCTGGTTACTCTAACAACATAGATATGGGATATTTGGTTAAAGGTAATGAGAATACAGGTAATGACTTGTCGAGGATACCGTATAATGTCTTCTCCTCCCCCCCCCCTTTTTTATATCTTTTTTTCTTTATTTTCATTTTTTCTGCTGTTATAAACTACCTGGTGTCAGGTATGCCTGCCACTTTCCCGGGCGGGAGATGGGATTTACTGAACTAAATGAGACGATTCCACTCCTCCCTTCGTGCCCCAGCTGGAATGTACTCCCTCCTCCCTGCTTGCTGGCTCCACGGGGGTTATTATCCGCTTGCTAGCTTCACAGGGTTGTTATCTCTATTCAAGGTTACTGGTAGCTTCACATAGACATGGTTTATGTTTTTAACTTCTGTTGCAGGTGCCATCTATTACCATCTTCCCGCTCTTTAGCCTGGGAACTCTTTTACGAGGGATTTATCCCTGGGCGGGGACTGGGGGGGTCTGTATGCCAGTCACTATAGCTATCCTAACATTATCATCCAACCCCATTACTAATTCAACAAGTGTACCCCGAAGAAAATCCCCCAATAAAGGAAGTGTTATTCAAGATCTTTTGTGTGGGGTGAATTCATCCAGGAAGTCTCACACCTGATCTGTTTTATGTCATATTGTATGTTGGAACTGTATGTTTGTTAATATTATAAACGCAATAAAATTTGTTATTAAAAAAAAAAGGAGCGAGGAAACCAAGATCTTGGTTTAAGCCAGGATGACAGAACGTGCTCTAAGTTCTTGATGAGTTCTCATTCAGTACTACCACACAGTATGTCGAGGCAGTCCTGTTCACTCACCTACGATCTGGATCGCTATCAGCGTCCCCTTGTGCCACGTCTTGGTCCGCTTCTTCCCCAAGACGCGGTCGCCCACCGCCAGGTCTCCGTCTTGCATGATTTCGCAGCCGGGGCTGACTTGCTGGGATCCTGCCACGAGAGTTCGAATCAGGGCCCAACAAAGAGGCCCGGTCTCCGAGAGGGACCCGTCCAACCCCATCGTCTCTCGGCTGCCTGCTGACCTGTTCCCCGCAGTCCCTAGCTGCCCGGTTGTTTTGCAAGCCCTAAGCGGCTTTGAAACTGATTCGGGGGGAAACGAACAGAGAATCATAGAGGTGGAAGGGACCTCCGGGGGTCATCTAGTCCAACCCCCTGCACAACGCAGGAAATTCACAACTACCTCCCCCTCCACACCCGCAGTGACCCCTGTTCCACACCCAGAAGGTGACAAAAAACCTCCAGGATCTCTCCAGCCAAACTGGCCTGGAGAAAAATTGCTTCCTGACCCCAAAGTGGCGATCAGCATTTCCCTGGGCGTGTGAGGAAGGGCCACGAGAACTAAGCACTGAAGAAAAAGAGATTGGATTTATACCGCGCCCTTCACTACCCGAAGGAGTCTCAGAGCGGCTGACAAACTCCTTTCCCTTCCCCTCCTCTCAACAGACACCCTGTGAGGTCGGCGGGGCTGAGAGAGCTCTGAGACAACTGTCTGTCAGTGAGACTCTCATCTCCAGGTCGGGAGGTGGGATGCGCTTGTGCAGAATGAGCCCGTATTTCCCCCACCTGTAAAATGCTCCTCTTTCCCACTTTTCATCTGGGAACAAACAGGCCAAGCGTATTTAGGCGCCTTTTTCCTGCACTGTTGATTGGGGGTTCCATTTACGACAGCACTGTTTGAACACACTATAATTGGAGTTTGAAATCTCTCGGGACTCTCACACTGTCCTTGAGAGAACAGCTGGTAAAGAGCCATGGCTTGCCCGAGGTCATCCAGCAGGTGCAAGTGGAGGAGTGGGGGATCAAACCCGGCTCTCCCAGATTAGAGTCCGCGCACTTAACCACTACACCAAACTGAGGCAACCCTTCCTTCCTGCCCTCCCTCTCGTGATCTGCCAAAGTTCACAGAATCCGCATTGCTGTCAGACAGCCGTCTAGCCCCTGCTTGAAAACCTCCCAAGGAGGAGAGCCCGCCACCTCTTGAGGAAGCAAGCAGCGCTTAAAAACAAAAGTACTCATAATTTTCTCCCGAGTACTGGTATTCTGTTTTCTCTGCATAAAGTGAAGCCCGGTACAGTCTAGTGGTTAGAACGTAGAACAGGATGGGGTTTGAGTCCCTCTGCTGGACCACTGAAGCCTGCCAGGTGTCCTTGGGCTCATCACAATCCCTCAAGCCCAAGCCACCCTCAAAGGGTTGTTGTGAGAATAAAATGGGGGGGGAGGGACCACATGAAAAGCTGCATTCTGCCCAATCAAGGAGAAAGGCCAGATGCAAATGAAAAATAAGAATAAACAAGTTAAGTCTTTTCCAAAAACATAATAATCATAACCTTCGTCAGCTGTCCCTGCCACTAAGGCTGAAGGTCCATCAGTGGCTACGAGCCACAAGATATTGATGAACACTCTGTCTGGGGCAGGGATGCTCTGTCTAATTTGCGCTGGGGTGGGGGAACAGTGGGTGGGCTTCTAGTGTCCTGGCCCAACTGGTGGACCTCCTGATGGTACCTGGTATTTTTGGCCACTGTGTGACAGTGTTGGACTGGATGGGCCGTTGGCCTGATCCAACATGGCTGCTCTTATGTCTGGGGCAGTGATGCTGTGTTGTCTCAGTGCTTGGGGGACAATACTGGGAGGGCTTCTGGAGTTCTGGCCCCACTGGTGGACCTCCTGATACCTGGGGTTTGGCCAATGTGTGATACAGAGTGTTGGACTGGATGGGCCGTTGGCCTGATTCAACATGGCTGCTCTTATGTTCTTATGTCTGGGGCAGTGATGCTCTGTCTTTTTGGTGCTTGGGGGGCAAGAGCGGGAGAGCTTCTGGAGTTCTGGCCCTGCTGGCGGACCTCCTGATGGCCCCTGGGGTTTTGGCCGCTGTGTGACAGAGTGTTGGATGGGCCACTGGCCTGATCCAACACTGGCTTCTCTTATGTTCTTTTTCTATTCTACAGACAGTTTTTATGCTGCTTATACAAGGGCCAGGGCCTTTTCGGTGGCGGCTCCTGTCTGGTGGAATGAGCTCCCAGACGAGATCAGGGCTCTGTGGGACCTTGTGCAGTTCCGCAGGGCCTGCAAGACGGAGCTCTTCCGCCAGGGCTTTGAATAGGAGCCGCCACCGAGGATTCCACCCATCAGGCATACCATCCATAATGTAACCGGCCCGAAATGGCCCTGGCTGGTGGCAGGGGGGATATGGAGACCTACCACTGGGTCGCCACTTTGATAATATGTTACAGGAAGCTGTTAGCAATGCTATTTGTCATAGGAATTTTTAACTCTTTTAGCTATTTTAATGTATTATTCCTGGCTTGTGAGCCCATGTAAGCCGCCCTGAGCCCGTTTGCGGGGAGGGCGGGGTATAAATCGAAAAATAAATAAATAAAATATATCCAATGGCTTGTTTTTTAAAAATACTGTGGCTCTTAACTGTAAGCCACCTTGACCGGGACCCAGAAGAAAGGGGGATGGATGCATTCCAAATAAATACCCTGGCTGCTGGACTTTTTGGTCACCGCCTCCATAAACTTCTGCACATCCTGAGCCGACTTCCTCATGGCCGCCATGGCTTCTCGAAGCTACGGGGAGAGAACCCAAAAAAAGGGAGTCAAGAAGACTGAGCCAACTGTTTGTGACATCACACGCTGGCCCTTGTATAAGCTTCTTTGGATGCGAGAGATCTGTCCTTGAGTGGGACATGCACTCAGGCAAGGGTTTAAAGGAGAGAGGTTTAAACAAAAGGGCCAAAAAAACTCAAAAAGGAAAGCTCAAGATGGAAAGTCACGTTAATCTGTCTATAGCGGTAGAAAAGGGAAAGAATTCTAATGGCACCTTAAACGTCAACAAAATTTGTGCCAGGGGATGAGCTTTCATGAGTCACTGTTCACTTCTTCAGAAAACAGTGAGCGGGGGGGGGGGGGGGGCGGGGGGGCGGGGGGGGCGCTGAGGATGGCGGCCGCATAGTCCTGCAGCTCCCGCGTCACCTTCCTCTGCTGAAAAAAAAAGCTTATTCGCCACTAATCCTTCTAAATCCTAGCCCTAGGCATGGGCAAAGGCCATGGGCCAAAAACTAAACCACCTCCAACGACAACACAATCGATAAAAGAGCACTTTGAGGCAGACCCCCAGCGAGCGGGGCTGCCTCAGCGAGAAAACAGAATGGCGGCCGCAGCAAAAATGCCAGAGAAAACTCACCCGGAGTCTTCAGAGTCGGCGGTTTTAGAGTATCTAAAAACAACGGAAGCGAGATCGGCTAAAAGGAAAAATCTTTTCCTCGTGTCTCCACTGAAATCTAGCAAAATTCCAATTCAAGCTGGTTCTCTTTAAATGTTTAATAAAATCGGAATAGAGATGACATTATGATGATACGTATGACTTAAACAACAAGTGCTCAAATATTTTTACAAGGGTTAAATAAGATGTTGTATAGGGTGAATAAAAATAAATAGCAGAGTCTAATAGCTCCCTCAGTTACAGATCCAGGTACAGAGTTTGCTCTGTTTGGCCTTCCATAGGTGGGTCCCTGGTATCTGTGTTAAAATAGTTTTGTTAGCATAGCAGTAAAGTTAAGGTACTCAGTTAGTTTAAGGGGGAGAGGGTTGGGTGGGTAGGGAAAAAGTTACAGTGGGAGAAGGGGATAACAAATAGAATTTTGTAATATAGAGAATGTGTAAGTTGTTTTTTTTTTAATAGCATAGTATTGCAGTTTGATTTACTCTATTGTAATGGAGGCATACAGAATTCGGACGCTGAACATCCATGGTTTAAATAACTGTCTGAAATGTACACGGGTTTTGAGGGAACTTCTGAAAACCAAACCAGAAATTGTGTTCTTGCAGGAGACACGTTTAAAATGTACAGAGAATGTGGTTTTGAAGCCACATTGGTCCTCGCAGCAATTATGAATCCCCTGGTTCTTCTAAGTCCAGGGGAACTGCTATTTTGATTGTAAATACAGTACATCTTATTTGTAAGGAGCAATTTTCAGATGCACAAGGAAGATTTATTTTTATAAAAGGTCAGTCAGATCAACAGCCAGTTACTTTGGTTTCCTTGTATGCTCCAAAATACCCAACAAGGCCAGTTCTGAAAAACAGTGTTTACTCAACTTAAAGAATTTCAGGAAGGAATGGCAATTGTAGGTGGGAATTGCAATTTAATAGTTGACAAACAAATGGATAGGTCTGGAAGTCGAACAAGAAATGTACAAAGCAAAAAGAGATATACTGAGCTATCAGATATTTTAGAACAATTTCATTTTACGGATGTTTGGAGGATGGGTCATTAAACGGTACGGGACTATACTTATTTTTCTTCCCGATTTAATACGGATACTCGTATTGATTTTATTTCTCTTTCAGATTCTATGCTTAATAAGGTTCAAAATTCGTACATAGGTCCATTTAGATGGTCGGACCATGCTTACGTGGAGTGCCACTTAATGCTGAAGGAGATTAAAAGACATAAGATTTGGAGATTAAATAATGCTGTCTTATTAAGTGAACTGAACAGAACTGAAATCGGTAAAGCAATTGAGGAATATTTTTTTTCATAATGATAATGGTGCTGTAAATGATGGTGTCCTTTGGGTTAAATAAGATTTGCTTTGAAGGCAGTCCTTAGAGGGAAAATAATTGCAATGACATCAGCCCTTAAAAAAGATAAACAAAGACGGGTAAAGGGACTTTCAGACAAAATTAAATCCTTAGAACTACTACATAAACAAACATGTAATGCTAAGATATACAAAGAGTTATTAGCATCACGTAGGATGCTTGATGATTTGGAAACTACACAAATTCAAAAAAGATTGTTGTACATGAAACAACAATTTTGGCAAAAAAACCCCCAAAACACTTAAAATACTAAAATGGCGAGTTAATCGGAAAGTAGCAGACCGTAAAGTGTACTCAATAAAAGATGAAAAAGGTATGAGGCAGACAACACTCATAGATATACCGTATTTTTCGCTCCGTAAGATGCACCTGACCATAAGACGCACCTAGCTCTGCTCAGTGCCATGGCTCGGGACAGGTGAGGGGGGTTTAAGACGCACACATATTTCCCCCCACTTTTGGGGGAGAAAAAGTGAGTCTTATGGAGCAAAAAATACGGTAGCTAATTGCTTTCCTAATTTTTACCAAAAACTTTATGCGCCTATTCCTTCTAATGAAGAGAATATAATTTTTAAAAAATATATAAACTAAGTAAATCTTTGACAGAGGAACACCAGAATTTTTTAGACAAAGGAATGATAAAAGAAGAACTAAATGAAGCAATAAATCACTTAAAATTAAACACTGCACCTGGCTGTGATGGGTTTACACCTGAATTTTTAAAATCTTTTCATAAGGAATTGACTGACCCCTTCTTAAGATTATGTAACAATATTATGGCTACTGGCACTCAACCCTCATCTTGGAGAGACGCGCACATAGTCACAATCAGGGGTCATTTCGTAGAAAGAGAGGAGCAGGAGCTCATTAGCATAACTCATTAGCATATGTCACACCCCCTCACATTACCGGAAGTATGGGCAAGAAAGGAAGAAGAAGAAGAAGAAGAAGAGAAGAAGAGATTGGATTTATATCCCGCCCTTCACTCACTTAAGAGTCTCAGAGCGGCTCACAAACTCCTTTCCCCTCCCCTCCCCACAACAAACACCCTGTGAGGTAGGTAGAGGGAGAGAAAGGTAGAGGTAGAGGGAGAGAGAGAGAGAGAAAGAGAGAGAGAAAGGCAGGCAGGCAGGCAGAAAGAAAGCAAGAAAGTTAGAAAGAAAGAGAGAAAGAAAGAAAGAAAGAGAGAGAGAGAGAGAGAAAGAAAAAGAAAGAAAGAAAGAAAGAAAGAAAGAAAGAAAGAAAGAAAGAAAGAAAGCAAGCAAGCAAGCAAGCTGGCAGAGAGGGGACAGCTACTAATCCAAGCCTCAGAAATACCACTATTCTGGGAGGATAGCTTCAGTGGTGGCTGAAGCCTTCAGAAGGCTGGTCGGAAAAACAAGGACCTTTCCAGGGGATGGGGTCATTTTGCTGCAGCCATGACACAAGCAGGCATTCCCGTGGGGGGGGGGGGGGGGGCTGGCACCAACTCCCGGAGCTGAGCTCCCCCGAGCTCCTGCTCGAAATGACCCCAGTCACAATCCCGAAAGAAAATAGAGCTAGAGAACTCCCGGCCTCTTATAGGCCGATAGCCTTACTGAATTGTGACTCCAAATTTTTTTCTACAATATTAGCTACAAGGCTTAGGAAAGTTATATCAGATTATATAAATCCGGATCAAACCGGGTCTATTCCAGCTCGTTCAATGATGGGTAATATTCAGAGAACTTTAGAAATTATTTCCTTTTGTAAAAATCATAAACAACAGGCTGCGTTAATGACTGTAGACTTGGAAAAGGCCTTTGACAGTGTCAACATCTTATACTTTAAAAAACTCCTTTTTTAAATGCAATACGTTCTATATATGCTCATCCGATAGCCAGAGTGCGCATAGACGACACCCTAAGTAACCTGTTTAGAATGCATAGAGGTACAAGACATGGATGTCCGATGTCCCCACTACTGTTTGCACTGGCTATTGAACCTTTAGCCAATGCCATTAGAATACACCCTAAAATAGAGGGCATCAAAACCGGCCAACCGGTTCACACAATCAGCCTCTACATAGACGACTTACTAAGATATTTATCTGATCCAGAACATTATTTATTGTTTTTACAAGCCATTTTTCAAGAAATATATAGTATTGCAGGTTTGAAAATAAATTTAGAGAAATCTAAAATTATTCCAATTGGTCTTACCAATTCTCTTATACAAAAATTACAAGACAAACTTCCTTATAGTTGGAATTTTACTCAGTGGAGATGTTTGGGTATTATAATTCCACCTGACCTAAAAGACTTAGTAAGATATAACTTTTATGATTTAGCTCGAGAAACAAAAAGACAACTAAAACAATGGCATAAACAAGGATATTCTTGGGCAGACAAACTTGGTATTATTAAGAGTTTTGTATTACCCAAATACTTGTTCGTATTCAGAGCATTACCAGTATTAATTTCCAATACTGACCTACAGAAGTGGCAGAAACAGTTAAATAATTTTTTTTGGAAGTTTAAAAAACATAGGATAAGTTTTTATACTTTGAGACGGCCATGTAAGGCAGGGGATATAGGCTTTCCAGATTTATATACATATTATGAAGCAACTCGTCTCACTAATATAGTGAGACTGCTTACAGCTCCCTCCTCACTGATTTGCCAATCCATAGAAGAGATAGAAATGGGAGAATTTTCTTTGAGGGAATTTTATCGGAATCTCCCTAAAGCCTCACAAGTTACCACTATACAAAACGAAATTTTAAGAACTTCACTAAGTATTTGGGTAAAATATAAAGATTTATTATTGCCAAAAGTTTCCCAGTTATCAACATATGTTAATCAAATTTGGTTTACACCTGGCAAGGAGAAACAGTACTATGCGTCTTGGGAAACAGCAGGTATACGCCGGGTATGTGATTTCCTGGATAAAGGTAAAATTTATTCAAAAGACCAATTAGAAAGTAAACTAGGGGAGAAAATTCCCTGGCTTAGGTATTTCCAAATAAACAATGTTCTGCAAACGCTCCAGATTGAAGGTATGTTTTCAAACCCCCTATCGGATTTCGAAATTATATTGAAAAACCAACAAGGAGAAGTAAAAGGCCTCATTTCTAAACTATATAACTTATTACTTAAGCAAAGTAAAAAGAAGCCGCTATCCATGCAAAAACAATGGAACCTGGACTGCAATCAAACTTTTTCAGATGAAACTTGGGTTACAATTTGGTCACAACCAAATAATAGGTCTAAAAATTTTAATATACGTTTTAAAACGCTTAAAGTGTTGAATAGATGGTACCTCCCTCCCCAGAACTTTCATCGAATTAACCCCATAATACCCATGAGTTGTTGGAAAAAATGTGGCTCTGTTGGTAACTACGCACATAGCTGGTGGTTTTGTCCCCAAATTCAAGCATTTTGGAAAGATACATTGGTTCAAATTACTTTAATTACTGGTCAAATTTTAGACCCATCTCTTGAATCTGTAGTGTTGGAGACAGGAATATTTCACATTGAAAAACAAAGTACCAAAAGACAAGTATCACTACCAGTGTTCCCTCTAAGCTGAGTTAGTGTGAGCTAGCTCACAGTGTTTTAGCCTCTGGTTCACACATTTTTTTCATAGCTCAGGAAAGATGGCTCCAGAGCAAACGAATTTATGCAGTAGCCAAATTGCTTGCTCACAACTTGAATGGCAGTAGCTCACAAAGTAGAGTTTTTGCTCACAGGACTCCGCAGCTTAGAGGGAGCACTGATCACTACTATTAGCAGTGGCAAGAATAGCGATTGTGCAATTTCGGAAAAGAAGAAGAAGAAGAGATTAGATTTATACCCCGCCCTTCACTCACTTGGAGTCTCAGAGCGGCTTCCAAACTCCTTTCCCTTCCCCTCCCCACAACAGGCACCCTGTGAGGTAGGTGGAGCTGAGAGAGCTCTGAGACAACTGTCCTTGAGAGAACAGCTGGTACAGAGCTATGGCTTGCCCAAGGTCATCCAGCAGGTGCAAGTGGAGGAGTGGGGAATCAAACCCGGTTCTCCCAGATTAGAGTCCGTGCACTGAACCACTACACCAAACTGAAAAATGAGAAAGCTCCTTCTTTGTACTGTTGGCAGAATAAACTTTGGGAATACTTCGTTTAGAGTAACAGTACGGAAATAGCAATGACAAGTAACACTGATAAGATACAAAAAAGGTTTCAAGAAGTTTGGTTCCCTGTCGTATGTTATTTAACTGAATCTAAGGTGATTTCAAAAAAAAAATTTATGAGAAATTGTTATATTTTTAAGTATTTTGAAATATTTGAAAAGAGTATAACAAACTGTGTAACGACGACACGATGTTGTAGCCAGTATGTTGTACTATCCCCTTTTTGGCGAAAGACTATGTTTATTATGTTGTGTAACTAATTTTTTTTTTGTGGGAGTTTTATTTTAAAAATTAATAAATATTAGTGGAAAAAAAGAAAACAGTGAGCAGTGCTCACGAAAGCTCATAAAGGTTTCCCTTGCTCAAAAGCCAGTCGAATCTGACTCTAGCGGGCGGTGCTCACCTCCGTTTCCAAGCCGAAGAGCCAGCGCTGTCCGAAGACGATTCCGTGGTTGGGTGGCCGGCATGACTATATGCCGAGGCGCACGGAACGCTGTTACCTTCCCACCAAAGCAGTACCTATTTATCTACTTGCAATTTCTTGCTTTCGAACTGCTAGGCTGGCAGGAGCTGGGGCTGGAGACGGGAGCTCACTCCGTCACGCAGCACTCGGGTCTCGAACTGCCAAACTACTGATCTTCCGGTCTGCAGTTCAGTGTCGTCCACACACACACACAAATAAACCCCCCTTCCACAAATTTTGTTAGCCTTTAAGATGCTGCTGGACTCTTGCTCTTTTTTACTGAAAAGGCAAGAGACAGGGGAGGTGACATTTCCCTATAAAAGTCAGTTTCAGAGTTCCTACAAAAGACCCCAGCTAGGACCATCTCAGCAAAACAGAAGTTCTGGCAACCACAACGTTATCGGGCCAACCCAGTTCTGATCCACTCACCAAAGACTGGTCCTTTGCAGTTTTGTTACTAGTGTCACCTGAAATTAAGAGGGAAAAACTGTCAACACATTTATGTAATTGCGTACGCTGGAGTCACGCAACAGCTCTTCCTGCTGGCCAATTTCCCAAGGATGACTTCTGGGCCACCGTAGGGGGGAAATAACACCCACCGAACCTCATCTCGCAAGAATTCTCACCAGAATCCACACTCATGACGTCGTCATCTTCATCAGGGATCTCAATCACTTCCATTGGCTTGGAAGACGCGTCATCCTCCTCTGAGGCCGTCTCGCAATACTCCAAGCCCAGGTTGGCGTAGACATCTTTCACAAGCACTTCACACTTGTCAACAGCTCTGCAGGGTAAGAGATTCAGCGTGAGGGAGCTTAGGTGCCCAGACTGAAGGATACCGGCTTCTGCTTACGTGTTTTCAGCACTGTACCCAGGGACACTAGTGCTCCAATGGACCCTGGCTTGTAAAAAGCTATTCTCCTACGGCGAGTAAAAACTGTTTGCAGAAGACCAGCCAGGAAATTTTCTGTAGTTGGAAAGTCAGCTGTGTAAAAAAATGAACTCTACCCAGGGTATAGGAACATCATTTCAGCCCTGCTGGATCAGACAAGTGAAGGTCCATCTGATCCAGCATCCTGTCTCACACAGTGGCCAGCCAGTTGCTCTGGAGGGCCGACAACAGGGCAGACAGGCTGAGGCCTTCCCCTAAGAAGAACACCAGAAGAGCCCTGCTGGATCAGACCAATGAGGGTCCACCTAGTCCAGCATCCTGTCTCACCCAGTGGCCCAAACAAATTCCTCTGGAGGGCCAACAACAGGGCAGAGAGGCCGAGGCCTTCCCCTGATAACAGCACCAGAAGAAGCCTGCTGGATCAGACAAGTGAGGGTCCATCTAGTCCAGCATCCTGTCTCACACAGTGGCCAACCAGTTCCTCTGGAGGGCCAGCAACATGGCAGAGAGGCTGAGGCCTTCCCCTGAGAAGAACCTCAGAAAAGCGCTGCTGGATCAGACTAGTGAGGGTCCATCTAGTCCAGCATCCTGTCTCACACAGGGGCCAACCAGTTCCTCTGGAGGGCCAACAACAGGGCAGAGAGGCCGAGACCTTCCCCTCATAAGAACATCAGAAGACCTCTGCTGGGTCAGACCAGTGAGGGTCCCTCTAGTCCAGCATCCCGTCTCACACAGTGGCCCCAACAAATTCCTCTGGAGAGCCAACAACAGGGCAGAGAGGCCGAGGCCTTCCCCTGAGAAGAACATCAGAAGAGCCCTGCTGGGTCAGACCAGTCAGACCATCTAGTCCAGCATCCTGTCACACACAGTGTCCAGCCAGTTCCTCTGGCAGTGCCAACAACAGGGCAGAGAGGCCAAGGCCTTCCCCTGAGAAGAACATCAGAAGAGCCCTGCTGGGTCAGACCAGTGAGGGTCCATCCAGTCTAGCATCCTGTCTCACACAGTGGCCAGCCAGTTCCTCTGGAAGTCCAACAACAGGGCAGAGAGGCCAAGGCCTTCCCCTGAGAAGAACCTCAGAAGAGCCCTGCCGGATCAGACCAGTGAGGGTCCATCCAGTCAAGCATCCTGTCTCACACAGTGGCCTCAGCCAGTTCCTCTGGAGGGCCAACAACAGGGCAGAGAGGCCGAGGCCTTCCCCTGAGAAGAACATCAGAAGAGCCCTGCTGGGTCAGACCAGTGAGGGTCCATCCAATCCAGCATCCTCTCTCACACAGTGGCCTCAGCCAGTTCCTCTGGAAGTCCAACAACAGGGCAGAGAGGCCAAGGCCTTCCCCTAAGGTTGCCTCCTGGCAGTGGGATTCAGAGGTTTAGTGCCTCTGAAATGTCGAGGTTCCCCTCAGTCACCATAGCTAGTAACCACTGGTAGACTTAACATCCATGAATTTACCTAGTCCCCCTTCTGGTCTGCAGCTCAGCATCAAAACCTCTGAGCCACCACGGCCCCTTGAATATTAACAATTCAATAATAGTAACAATTGCCCTACGATGATCAGTTAAAATGCCCAGGGCTGTTTAGCTTAGAAGAAAGGTGAGTAAGGGTTGAACACAACAGAGGTCTATAAAATTATGCATCGTACGGAGACAGTCACAAAATCACAAAACTGCAACTGACTTATTTCAGCCGCATCATGTAGAAGAACTCACCAGAAAAAGCAGTTATGCTTGGACTGGTTAGCGGCAAAAGCAAACCTGGCTGTCAAAGAACAAGGTGATTGGACACTGTAAAAGTCAACACCAGCCTGAGCATGGAACAACTCAAAGAAACAGTACAAGACCGGAAAATGTAGAATCGTAGAGTTGGAAGGGACCTCCAGAGTCATCTAGTCCCGCCCCCTGCACAACGCAGGAAATTCACAAATACCTCCCCCCACACCCCCAGTGACCCCCTGCTCCATGCCCAGAAGATGACAAAAAACCTCCAGGATCTCCAGCCAAACTGGCCTGGAGAAAAATTGCTTCCTGACCCCAAAGTGGCGATCAGCATTTCCCTGGGCGTGTAAGAAAGGGCCACAAGAACAGAGCACTGGTGCAACCCTTCCTGCCCTCCCTCTCATGATCTGCCTAAGTGCACACTAAGTTCACACATGGAGGAAGTTGGGCCATAGAATCGCCAAGAGTCAAACAAGACTGAATGGCTAAGAACAAGCAACAGTGGAGACAGTGGAGAGGGAGAGAAGCTAGATTACGGAGTCATCCACTGAAGCTGGATGATGGTTAAATTCAGGGCAGATACAAGATATACTTCTTCGCATGGTGCACAGTTAAACTGTGGAACTCACTGCCACAGGAGCCATCACGGCTGCCAACTCAGGGAGTGAACAAATTCTTGGAGGACTGGGAGATCACTGGCCACTAGTCATGACAGATATCTACTCCCTCCGAAACCAGCGGCAGTATGCCTCCTTAAATCAGTCGCTGGGGTCCAGGGAGTGGGAGGATGCTGTTGGAAGTGGGCTTCGTAGAGGCAACTGGTCAGCCACTATGTGAAGGAAACGCTCGACCTGTTGGGCCTTTGGTCTGATCCAGCAGGGCTCTACTTGGGCTCTAATGTTGTAGACAGCTGCTGCTGATGTGTCAAAATACATGGTGAGGAAATGTTAGCAGATATATACACTGAAATAGACACAGAAAAACAACTGTCTTTGTACAACTTTAACACTTTCTTTAAACAATTTAAACAGTAAACAAAAATCCAACCATAAGAAGAACATTCAGAATTTACAATCCATCGTATTTAAACATGTATCTTCATGTATACATAAAAACTTGTCACACTCAGAAATCCTTGTTATATTCGGGACGAAGGCTCTAGATTCCGCTCTTCGTTTCGCGTCCTTCTTCAGACAACAACGAATACTGAAAGATTCCTCGTGAAAAATGAAGCCTCAGTTAGCAATTCTCCGCCATGTCTGGGGCGTTCCCTTGTAAGTACAATTCATAGAGGGTCTTAAATCCCAACCCAACGGGCAACCAATCGCTAATATCTGGAACTAATCTCAATAGCCGGCATGCTATTCACATGAGGAATCTTTCAGTATTAGTTGTCGTCTGAAGAAGGATGCGAAACGAAGAGCGGAATCTAGAGCCTTCGTCCCGAATATAACAAGAATTTCTGAGTGTGACAAGTTTTTATGTATACATGTTTAAAGACACATGTTTAAATACGATGGATTGCAAATTCTGAATGATTGTTCTGCTTATGGTTGGATTTTTGTTTACTGTTTAAATTGTTTAAAGAAAGTGTTAAAAGTTGTACAAAGACAGTTGTCTTTCTGTGGCTGAGGACAGACTGAAGATCTGCCCTGGATCAGTCGCGGGGCCAAAAGCCCCGCGGGAAAAGCAGCCCAGTGCGGCCCGTTCGCACTGGCTGCGATGTCCCGGGGAGGAGGCAGGGAGGAGGCGCGTGGCTGCGGGTCCATCTGCACTTCTGCCCCTGCTTCCGGTGCGCTGCCGACGCATCCACACTGCCAGGAAACGGCAGGGATGCGCGGCCGGAGAGCCGGAGACCTGTTTAAAGTGGTCTCCGGCTGAAGCGGCAGAACAGCGCCTCGCGGACGGGTGAGTCCGCGCTGACGACGGGGGACAGATGCGGCAATCTGAACGCCCCCTCTGCCTCCGCTTTAGAAGCGGAGGCAGAGCGGGGCAGATTGCCAGTCTGTCCTCGGCCTGTGTCTATTTCAGTGTTTTGGATATGACCCATTGCTTTACTCAGTATATCACTTTTGTTTTTAGCAGATGTATATACACACACACCCACGCACAAGAAGGCATGTCTTTTGCAAAAAACCTTGGGAAAGGAGGGATACTAGTATTTTAAACAAATCACTGCAAACTGTTTTTGTAGCCACAAAAAAAAGTTCGCAAAGGAGCGTTGCATTCACAGCCAGCTGCTCACTTCTCGGCATTTTCCAGGAGATGGTCCACTTGCGCTACTTCGTCCTCCTTCTGCTTCACGTACTCCTCCAGGCTCTTCAGCTCCTCCTTCCACCGCCGGACCCGCTCCGACTTCTCCATCTCCTCCTCGATGAACTGCCGGAGCTCCTCCATGGAGATGCCCAGCTCCTCCATCACCTCGCGCTGCAGCTCCACCATGTCCTGTGAGTCCGCCATGGCGGCAGAAACTGCAGTGGGGAACAAAGTTCAGGGGACTGAGATGTGGCTCCCCTCCTCGTGAGTAGCCAGGTTAGTCTGTCTGAACAAGAGTCAAGTAGCGTCTTAAAGACTAACAACATTTGTGGCAGGGGAGGAGCTTTCACGAGTCACCACTCACTTCTTCAGATACAGCTAGAATGCCAGTCCATCTGTCCTTATATATCACCGCTCATTTCTTCAGATACAGCTGGAATGCCAGTCCGTCTGTCTTTATATATCACCACTCACTTCTTCAGATACAGCTGGAGTGCCAGTCTGTCTGTCCTTATATATCACCACTCATTTCTTCAGATATAGCTAGAATGCCAGTCTATCTGTCCTTATATATTGGAAAGTGGAGAGATTTTATATGCCAAATGATAGCAGGCAAATGACAATAGCAAGTGAATGACAACAGCAGACACGACTGGATGAGGTGTGATATGCAGAGGAGTAGTTATGAGTTTGGAAACCTAGGTCTCGATTCAGTCCAGGAGGATGCACCGTCTTGAGCTTCATGCTTACTACCCCTCTGCATATCACACTTACCCATGTCATTCAGCACCTGGAATCACCCCACTCTCCAAAGACAAACAGACAGATGGTCTCACATTCTAGCTGTATCTGAAGAAGTGTGCAGGAACTCACGAAAGCTCCTCCCCTGCCACCAATTTCACTACTCTTTTAAGGTGCTCCTGGACTCTAATTCCCACCACAGTCACCCAGATTTCCTTTCATCCAAGGCATGCATAGATAAGGTTGCAAACCCTAGCTTAGGAAATTCCTGGAAAAATGGGGACCAAAGTGGGGTTTAATACCATAGAATCCACCCCCCAAAGCAGCTATTTTTTCCAGCGAAACTGATCTGTCGCCGGAAGACCAGTTGTAATTCCAGATCTCCAGGCCTGCCTGGAAGCTGGCAACCACATACACAGAGCATTTTGCTGGTCCCATAAGGCCCTGAGTGAACAGTCTTACGGCAGGTGTTCCCCAAAGACACACGCTGTTCACCCCAAGGCAACCGTACCACATTTTAACTCCCTTCCCCCACATCCGACCGCCAGAGCTTCCACTGCAATTCTGCTGTGCTTACTGAAAACTACTTCACCATTCAAGTCTCCTTCTGATGCCAAAAATGGTTTACGCACAAAGTTGGAAATCGGAGAAAACTCCAGAACTATGGGAATGGTTGAGAAAACTGCTATTTATGGCAGAAATGGACAAATGGACAAGAAAACTAAACAATCAAGACTCAGCGAAGTTCTCAGAAGACTGGAAAGACTTGAAGGAATATATGGAGCGAGAGTGGAATATGAAAGACAATATTTTTACACTTTCTAAACTACTGAAATGAGGGACAGAATTATAACACAAAAAATGAATTTTTAGTTAACCGCGAAACTAAACCTTTTTTCTTTTTTTAACCAATATAACGTTTAAATGTATAAAAGTTATAATAGCTCAAAATGTTACCTTAGGAGGCAAATACTTTTAAATACATGTTTACCAGTTGATACATATGAAGGTGCAGGTGGGGTGGGAAGTCATTTAATGATTACATCTTTTTAGCCAACTATGCAATATTATAGAGAATGGAATATGTATAAAAGCTAACTGCATTTGAAAATAATGGAAAAAAAATAAAATCCAATGGGGAAAAAAAAAGTCTCCTTCTGATGCACACAATTCACTTCTATGACATCTAACCACTTCACGATTGCCCATCCCCAGTGTTTCCCTCTAAGCTGAGTTAATGTGAGCTAGGCCACAGTTTTTTAGCCTCCGGCTCACTCACTTTCGCCTTATCTCAGGAAGGACGGCTCCAGAGCAAACTAATTCATGCAGCAGCCAAATCACTCGCTCCCAACTTTAATGCTGGTAGCTCACAAAGTCGAATTTTTGCTCTCAAGACCCCACAGCTTCGAGGGAGCATTGCCCCAGAGCCTACTAATGCATGCAGCAGCCAAATCACTTGCTCCCAACTTTAATGCTGGTAGCTCACAAAGTCGAATTTTTGCTCACAAGACCCCACAGCTTAGAGGGAGCATTATCCTACAGGACCCCTGCCCCCCCCCTCACAGGACACAACAGGACCCCTGCCCCCCATCAAAGCATCCCCTCCTCAGTCACAATTCCACCCCCTTCCCTTCCCTCACCATTCATCTTGAGAGGCGGGCACTGTCTTCACTCCTGTGGGAAGAAAAAAAAGGGGGGGGGGTTGCAGCAATGTGGCACGACATCACTTCTGGTTGCCCTCAGAAGTCGTGTGGCGGTGGTCCAGGAACCCTCGGTTGCTATGGTATATCACCATAGAGATGGGGAGACTCCCCAGAGAGTCACGTGGTGCCATGTTCCTCCCCCCCCCCCCACCACCACACACACACTTTTTGACTCCAGTTGAGATTTGGGAGTGTGGCCAGGGGAAGGGGCTCTGCTGGGATGTCCCCCACCCCTCCTCCAAAGCTGTCCTCTACGGCAATGGAGCTCTGGAGTCCAGCTACAACTCCAGGAGAGATCCCGGCCCCAACTGGAGAGTGGCAACCTCAGGAGCAGACAGCTTGCCGGGAACCCCCCCCCCCCCCAGGCCAATGGGTCCCCCCTCCCGCCCCAATCCTCACCTCTCCCCCAAGTGGGGGAAGGAAAGGAGGGAGCAATTGGTTTCCCCAGATCAATTGAGCCTGAAAAAGGGGGAAGAATGATGGGTGGGACGAAGGCCGGAAGTCCAATCAACGTGCTTCCGGGGGAAGGGACCGATCACGCGCCGGGGAGGGGGTTAACTTCCTTCTCCCCGCCTCTGTTCCGTGGAGCGCATGCGCGGCCGCGAGACCGCGGATCCAAGGACCTTAGCAACCGCAGGGCTTCTGGGCGCATGCGCTCCAAAGAGCGGCAGCCCGGAGAAGGTTGAGTGCGCGTGCGCCCTTGAGAAGCGCGAAGGGCTCTCCCCGGCGGCGGTTCTCGCGGAGGGCGGCTGAGACGCCGAAGGGCGCCTGCGCTGCGGGCCGGTTGTCTATTTAAAGGGCCAGTGTCTCGCCTCTGTCGTTCATCTTCGCGGTCAAGTTTTTGCAGGTTTTGGATCTTCGCCTGTTACAACTTACATTCTGCAATTACTTCGCCTATTAAATTCATCGGAGTCTTGCAACGCGGTTCCCCCCCCCCCCCCGCTTCTGTTTTCATGCATGCTAAGCGTTAGGGGTTGAGCTTAAAAGAGTGACTTAAGTCCGGGGAAAAAAGTTTGAGATTAGTGGCATCTTTAAGACCAGCGAAGTTTAATTCTGGGCATAAGCTTTCCTGTGAGTGCAACAAAGTTTAATCCTGGGTATAAGCTTTGCTGTGCATGTGCACTTCTTCAGATCTCTGGAGAAGTGCGCATGCACACGGAAACTAAGGCACAATAAAACTTCGTTGGTCTTAAAGATGCCACTACTCTCAAACTTTGGTAAGTCTGGAAAGTAACTTTACACATGGCGCGGGGGGGGTGGGGGGTGGATGTATATTTTCCCCTCCTGCCTTTCAGCAGTGCATTCCTGACAGGCAGAAATTCAACCTGGCCAGCTCTTTGCACTTGCTCAGTTTTCAAAAGCTGTGTAACAGAATGGTTCGAAAGAGCATTTTTATATACGAAATTGGGCTACACCCTATCAGATTCGTCCGGGAAAATGTGCTGTGTTTCTGGGAATGGAATACCATGTTCTGCATTGTTTGATGTACCAGAAGAGCCATCTAGTCCAGCCTCCTGTCTCACACAGTGGCCAACCAGTTCTTCTGGAGGGCCAACTACAGGGCAGAGAGGCCGAGGCCTTCCCCTGAGAAGAACCTCAGAAGAGCCCTGCTGGGTCAGACCAGTGAGGGTCCATCTAGTCCAGCCTCCTGTCTCACACAGTGGCCTCAACCAGTTGCTTTGGGGGTCCAACAACAGAGCATAGAAGTTGAGGCCTTCCCCTGAGAAGAACCTCAGAAGAGCCCTGCTGGATCAGACCAGTGAGGGTCCATCTAGTCCAGTCTCCTGCCTCACACAGTGGCCTCAACCAGTTCCTCTGGAGGGCCAACCACAGGGCAGAGAGGCCGAGGCCTTCCCCTGAGAAGAACATCAGAAGAGCCCTGCTGGATCAGACCAGTGAGGGTCCATCTAGTCCAGCCTCCTGCCTCACACAGTGGCCTCAACCAGTTCCTCTGGAGGGCCAACAACAGGGCAGAGAGGCCGAGGCCTTCCCCTGAGAAGAACATCAGAAGAGCCCTGTTGGGTCAGGCCAGTGAGGGTCCATCCAGTCCAGCCTCCTGTCTCACACAGTGGCCTCAACCAGTTCCTCTGGAGGGCCAACCACAGGGCAGAGAGGCCGAGGCCTTCCCCTGAGAAGAACCTCAGAAGAGCCCTGCTGGATCAGGCCACTGAGGGTCCACCTAGTCCAGCATCCTGTCTCACGCAGTGGCCTCAACCAGTTCCTCTGGAGGGCCAACAACAGGGCAGAGAGGCCGACCCCTTCCCCGGATGTTGCCTCCTGGCCAGTGTTCCCTCTAAGCTGAGTTAGAGTGAGCTAGCTCACAGTTTTTTAACCTCCGGCTTACACTTTTTTGTCTTAGTTCAGGAAGTGTGGCTCCAGAGTGAACTAATTTATAGCCAAATTGCTGGGCAGGAGCTCACAAAATAGAATTTTTGCTCACAAGACTCCACAGCTTAGAGAGAGCATTGCTGCCGAGGGTCCATCTCATCCAGCATCCCGTCTCACACAGTGGCCAACCAAGCCGAGGCCTTCCCCTGAGGTTGCCTCCTGGCTCTGGGATGCAGAGGTTGACTGCCTCTGAATGTGGAGGTTCCCGCCAGTAGCGGTTGACAGACTTTTCCTCCATGAATCTATCAAATCCCCCGTTCAAGCTGTTTATTCCTGTGGCCATCACTACATCCCCTGGTAGCAAATCCCCCATATTGATCCCTCTCTGCTTACAGTAGTATTTCCTTTTGTCCTGAACCTACTACCCATCAGCTTCATTGGCTGCCCTCGAGTTCTAGTCTTTTGGGAGAGGGAGAAAAAGTTCCCTTTGTCCACCCTCGTCTCCTCATGCATGCCGTGCTTCATACTTCTGCTTTCTTCAGACGACAGCGCTATCTCAAATGCCTGCAATTCTGCTGTGTATTGAGCCTGTACGGTACTTGCAAAAGGTCTTAGCTTGAGGTTGCATAACAGAAGCTTACTAGGATCCTAGAACGGACCAGTAGGGAGACAACGATCCGAGAGTAAAACCAATGGGGAAACAATGCAGTGTAAATAGCCTATCCTTGGGAGTCGGGTGTGTTTAGGTGTAACCTTTTTCAGGCATAAATACCCGGCTTCAGCCAGGGATTTCCAGTCTTCTTGCTTGCTTGCTTGGGTTTTTTTTTCGGGGTGGGGTGGGGAAGAGGACAAGTCCTCTTGTCTTAATATATAGTTTATTTTTCAAATAAAAGTTTTACAATAGATAGTAAATACGAAGTTTTCCAACAAGTTTACATAAACAACAGTCTCATTAAATAAGAACATAAAAGAAGCCAGTGTTGGATCAGGCCAGTGGCCCCTCCAGTCCAACACTCTGTATCACACAGTGGCCAAAAACGCCAGGTGCCCTCAGGAGGTCCAGCAGTGGGGCCAGGAGGACACTAGAAGCCCTCCCACTGTTGCCCTCCCCCCCCCCAAGCACCAAGAATACAGAGCATCACGGCACCAAACAGAGTGTTCCATCTATAAGAACATAAGAGAAGCCAATGTTGGATCAGGCCAGTGGCCCATCCAGTCCAACACTCTGTCACACAGTGGCCAAAAACACCAGGTGCCCTCAGAAGGTCCAGCAGTAATAATACAGTTCCAAGTATAACAGATCACCACATAGGTCATAAGCCTTTTATACATCTACCCATCTTAATAATCCTTGACATACTATTAGTTATCTCACCATAGATGTAACAAATCCATAATCTCAGGAATTCCTTTCTGTAGTTTCAAATACTGTAATATGGGAAACCAAACCACAGGAAAGTTGGACTGTGTTCTCTTAGAGACATTAACACTCTCTGTAATTCTGCCATTATGTACATATTCCATATTTGTTTAGTTAGTCTCTGTTTATGCTTCCAGTGTAATGCAACAGCATTTTTTGCCGCTGCTAAGAGGATGGCAATTTGGTGTGTAATATTGTATACTGATATGTCTATATTCCATTGATGCAAAAGGAGATGCTCCACGTTGTTTTGCAGTTTTATCCTGTGGATCATGCAATGCAAGTCAAAGCCAGTTTGGTGTAGTGGTTAAGTGCATGAACTCCAATCGGGGAGAGCTGGGTTTGATTCCCCGTTCTTCCACTTGTACTTGCTGGATGACCTTGGGCAAGCCATAGTTCTGGCACAGCTGTTCTCTCAAGGACAATTGTCTCTCTCAGCCTCACCTACCTCACAGGGTGTCTGTTGTGGGGAGGGGAGGGGAGGGGAGGGGAAAGCAGTTTGTAAGCCGCTCTGAGACTACAAGGGAGTGAACGGCAGGATATAAATCCAATCCTCTTCTCTTCAAAGCAATCCATAGGATGATACAATGTGAACAGGACTAGGAATTTGAAATATACTGGGTTCAGACGCGGTCATGTGCTCAGCTCATAGTTTATTAGTGATTCAGCATGAGAGAGAAAGATTATTTACCTCTAGTCCAGCATCCTGTCTGACACAGTGGCCAGCCAGTTCCTCTGGAGGGCCAACAACAGGGCAGAGAGGCCAAGGCCTTCCCCTGAGAAGAACCTCAGAAGAGCCCTGCTGGGTCAGACCAGTGAGGGTCCATCTAGTCCAGCATCCTGTCTCACACAGTGGCCAGCCAGTTCCTCTGGAGGGCCAACAACAGGGCAGAGAGGCCGAGGCCTTCCCCTGAGGAGAACATCAGAAGAGCCGTGCTGGGTCAGACCAGTGAGGGTCCCTCTAGTCCAGCCTCCTGTCTCACACAGTGGCCTCAACCAGTTCCTCTGGAGGGCCAGCAAAAGGGCAGAGAGGCTGAGGCCTTCCCCTGAGAAGAACCTCAGAAGAGCCCTGCTGCATCAGACCAGTGAGGGTCCATCTAGTCCAGCATCCTGTCTCACACAGTGGCCTCAACCAGTCCCTCTAGAGGGCCAACAACAGGGCAGAGAGGCCGAGGCCTTCCCCTGAGAAGAACCTCAGAAGAGCCCTGCTGGGTCAGACCAGTGAGGGTCCATCTAGTCCAGCATCCTGTCTCACACAGTGGCCAGCCAGTTCCTCTGGAGGGCCAACAACAGGGCAGAGAGGCCGAGGCCTTCCCCTGAGGAGAACATCAGAAGAGCCGTGCTGGGTCAGACCAGTGAGGGTCCCTCTAGTCCAGCCTCCTGTCTCACACAGTGGCCTCAACCAGTTCCTCTGGAGGGCCAGCAAAAGGGCAGAGAGGCTGAGGCCTTCCCCTGAGAAGAACCTCAGAAGAGCCCTGCTGCATCAGACCAGTGAGGGTCCATCTAGTCCAGCATCCTGTCTCACACAGTGGCCTCAACCAGTCCCTCTAGAGGGCCAACAACAGGGCAGAGAGGCCGAGGCCTTCCCCTGAGAAGAACACCAGAAGAGCCCTGCAGGTGGTCCATCCAGTCCAGCATCCTGTCTCACGCTCCTCTAGGGTGGTTTTCCTGGCGTCTGCCTCCCCTACTCCAACGCCTGTTTATTTTGAATGATTCCTCTGGAATTGGGTGGCACTCCACTTGTGCAGAGGTCATGCTCGTGGTCATGGTCCCTAGAGAAAAAGAGAGAGAGAAGGAAAGAAACAAAAGAAAGACAACAAAAGAAAACAAACACACGGCCTTTCATTGCTGAGATTATGTATGGTTTAAACGTGCTTGGGCCCATCTGAGCTAGGTCAGTAGGGTGGAGGAAGAAGAGCCCTGCTGGATCAGACCAAGCGATCCATCTAGTCTCACACAGTGGCCAACCAGTTCCTCTGGAGGGCCAAGAACAGGCATAGAGGCTGAGGCCTTCCCCTGAGAAGAACACCAGAAGAGCCCTGCTGGGTCAGACCAGTGAGGGTCCATCCAGTCCAGCATCCCATCTCACACAGTGGCCTCAACCAGTTCCTCTGGAGGGCCAACAACAGGGCAGAGAGGCCGAGGCCTTCCCCTGAGAAGAACATCAGAAGAGCCCTGCTGGATCAGACCAGTGAGGGTCCCTCTAGTCCAGCATCCCGTCTCACACAGTGGCCTCAGCCAGTTCCTCTGGAGGGCCAACAACAGGGCAGAGAGGCCGAGGCCTTCCCCTGAGAAGAACATCAGAAGAGCCCTGCTGGATCAGACCAGTGAGGGTCCCTCTAGTCCAGCATCCCATCTCACACAGTGGCCTCAACCAGTTCCTCTGAAGGGCCAACAGCGGGGCAGAGAGGCCGAGGCCTTCCCCTGAGAAGAACCTCAGAAGAGCCCTGCTGGATCAGACCAGTGAGGGTCCATCTAGTCCAGCATCCTGTCTCACACAGTGGCCAACCAGTTCCTCTGAAGGGCCAGCAACAGGGCAGAGAGGCCGAGGCCTTCCCCTGAGAAGAGCTTCAGAAGAGCCCTGCTGGATCATACCAGTGAGGGTCCATCTAGTCCAGCATCCTGTCTCACACAGTGGCCAACCAGTTCCTCTGAAGGGCCAACAGCGGGGCAGAGAGGCCGAGGCCTTCCCCTGAGAAGAACCTCAAAAGAGCCCTGCTGGATCAGACCAGTGAGGGTCCATCCAGTCCAGCATCCTGTCTCACACAGTGGCCAACCAGTTCCTCTGGAGGGCCGACAACATTTGGATAAACATATGGGGCAGAGGTCCATTGGTGGCTATTAGACACAAGGTATAGATAGGAACTCTCAGTCTGGGGCAAGCGATGCACTGTATTCTTGGTGCTTGTGGGGGGCAACAGTGGGAGGGCTTCTAGTGTCCTGGCCCCACTGGTGGACCTCCTGAGGGCACCTGGGATTTTTGGCCACTGTGTGATACAGAGTGTTGGACTGGATGGGCCACTGGCCTGATCCAACATTGGCCTCCTTTATGTTCTTAACAGGGCAGAGAGGCAGAAGCCTTTCCCTGCGAAGAACATCAGAAGAGCCCTGCTGGATCAGACCAGTGAAGGTCCATCTAGTCCAGCATCCCGTCTCACACCACAGTGGCATTAATGACATTAATTCATAGGGTCATCATAAGTCGGAAGCAGATATCTGAAGGGCAAAAGTCCAGTAACACCTTAAAGACTAACAAAATTTGTGGCAGGGGAGGCGCTTTCGTAAGCCACTGTTCATTTCTTCAGATGTCTGCAGGGCCAGGGTCAAGAAGCTCCTTAAAGACTAACAAAATTTGTGGCAGGGGAGGAGCTTTCGTGAGTCACTGCTCACTTCTTCAGAGGAAGTGAGGAGTGACTCACGAGAGCTCCACCCCTGCTGCATATTTTGTTAGTCTTTAAGGTGCTCTTGGACTCTCGCTCTCTTCTGTTGGTCTTAAAGGTGCCACTGGAATCCAACTTTTTTTGTGTTGGGTAAAATAGCCCCCCACCGGATCGTGATACCCGAGTCACCTATAGCAACGTTTACAGTGTCACTGATCTCTTTCTTATGGTACCTGTCGCTGATCTGAGGTCCAAAACACCTCAGGAAGGTAATGACCAAGAAGCAGCAGATGATGAGTGAAGACGCCGTTATCCCCATGTTGACTTGAGCGAAGCAGACGGTTCCTCAGCGGACGGCTTTCGGGGAAAGAAATGGACAGCTGCTCTGTCTCTTGTGGACAGGAAAACAGAGGAGACCCCCAGTTGTTTTAATTTCACCCTGGTTTCATAGAATTTCTGAGAATGCAGAAGAGAAAGCACTTTATCGGAGAGTAAGTCAAACCAGTCGTCCAAGGCCACAGCTTGAAAAGATAGATATGTATTTCTATTTTAGAAATACTGGAGATAAATTTGGAGATAACCCCGGAACTGTATTTATTGAATGTAACTCCCGAAGGATATGGATATAATAACACCCTAATGTTGATTTATATCTTGACATCTGCTAGGATAAAGTTTAGCAAAATACTGGCAAATGGAACATACCCCCACTAGAGAAGAAATAAAAGAAAAACGTTTGGATTTAGCAGAAGTGGATAAGCTGACTATAACACTACAAAGAAAAGATGATATGGTATATAAGAACCGATGGTTGAAATTCTACAATTGGATATATAGAAAAAGATTTGGATAGATGGACTCAAACTAATTTTAATGTACTTATATGAATGTATGAAAACCCTTCCTTGTTGTAAAAATCTATAAATAAAAATAATTAAAAAGGATAGAGATGTGATCTCTCATCAAGGTTGCCAACTCCAGCTTGGCACATTCCTGGAGTTTGGGAAGGGCAGGGTTTGGGGACTGGAGAGAGCTTAGGTAGGGTTGCCAGCCTCCAGGTGGGGCCTGGGGATCTCCCGCTTTTACAACTGATCCCCAGCTGACAGAGATCAGCTCCCCTGGAGAAAATGGCTGCTTTGGAGGGTGGGCTCTATGGCATTATACCATGCTGAGGCCCCTCCCCTCCCCAAACCCCACCTTCTCCTGGCTCCACCCCCAAAGTCCCCAGGTATTTTCCAACCTGGACATGGCAACCCTAAGCTCAGGGGATATGTGGTGTCATAGAGAGTGTGTCCAAGCTGCCTTTTCCTCCTGATCTCTGGAGCCTGGAGACCGGTTGTAATTCTTGGAGAACTCCAGGACAAACCAGGAGGCTGGCAATCCTCAGGGCTATTTCTGGTCAGGAACGCACAGGAACGGAGTTTTGGCTGGCTTCTGAATTGGCCACACCTACAGCCTCCCCCCTTTGGGTTCCCCAGGTGCCTCACAAGCCGCGGGGCGCCTGGGGAAGCCAAGCCGATCCAGGGAGGGAAGGCAGTTTAAACTGCCTTCCTTCCCTCGGGTTCCCCCAGGTGCCCCCCCACAAGCCGATCCTGGGAGGGAGCTGCGCTGCCAAGGGTGTGGCCTAGTATGCTAATGAGTTTCTGCTGTTGGGTGTGGCCAGGGGTCCGTTGGAGCGGGAGCGCACAGGAGCGCAGCTCCGGGAGTGAGGAGCCCAGGGGGCGGGCACATGACCAAGCCCCGCCCCCTCTTCGGCTTCCCCGAGCAATGCAGAGGCACAGCGCCCCGGGGAAAGCCCTGCTAGGGTCTTTATTGTTTTTAATGTTTTGTTTTAATATTGATAATTATATCATTGTTCCTTTTATGACTGCGTGCTGCTTTTCCAGAGACTTGCTCAAGGTGGCATATAAATTTTCTAAGTATACCATTTTTTAATCTGGGCACATGGCACATAAGTACTGGAGAAATTTCACCAACCCTTCAGCAGCTTCCACCCCATCAGTTTGGTGCAGTGGTCAGGAGTTGGACTCTAATCTGGGAGAACCGGGTTTGGTTCCCCACGCCTCCACATGCAGCTGCTGGTGTGACCTTGGGCCAGTCACAAGTTCTCTCAGAGCTGTTCTCTCATGAGCAGTTCTCAAAAGACCTCTCTCAGCCCCACCTACCTCACAGGGTGTCTTGTTGTGGGGAGGGGAAGGGGAAGGGATGGGTGGTGCACATGTCCTGGGTATCTCAAGTCTACTTGAAACCTGGTGGTTTCAAGGGAGCAGGAAGAGAATGAGGGTGTGTTCTTTACGCTTATTTTTATGGCACAAAGTATTGGATGGGGAAGGGAATGGAGGAAGAGCAGGTCCGTTTCAATCACCTGTGGAGTGGAGCCTGAGGGGTGGGTGTTGCCGTCTGACACACTTCCGGTGTGTTAGGGGGTGTGGTATATGCAAATAAGTTATGCTAATGAGTTATGCTAATGAGCTCCTGCACCTCTTTTTCTACGAAATGACCCCTGGGTGTGGCCTATTATGCTAATGAGTTCCTGCTGGACTTTTCCTACAAAATTAGCCCTGGCGACCCTAGTTGGGTCCCTCAGATCCACTTCTGCTGTGCGGAACGCTCTTCCCCCCGCCCCCCAAGGGAAGGGACACCGTTTGTGGCCCAGACCTACAAAGCCCAACCTAGGATGCTCCCAATGTTCTCTCTTTCCAAGGGCAGCAAATCTTATGAGACTTGTCCCAAGTTTCCCATTGTTTGGAGAAAATCGTCTCTCTGTCTCCTCCTTTGCTGCAACAGCAACCCTGTTCTCCAACAGCAACCCTGTTAGCCTGGATTAGCCTGAGTGTGTCAGAGTTTGAAAGCTAAGCAGGGTTGGCCACAGTCAGAACTGGGGGTGGGAGACCACCAGTGCTCCCTCTAAACTGTGAAGTCGTGTGAGCAAAAATTCTACTTTGTGAGCTACTGGCATTAAAGTTGTGAGCGAGCAGGGGTCATTTCGTAGAAAAAGAGGTGCAGGAGCTCATTAGCATAACTCATTTGCATAACTCATTTGCATATGCCACACCCCCAACATACCGGGAGTGTGTCAGAAGGCAACACCCACCCCTCAGGCTCCACTCCACAGGTGAGTGAAACTGACCTGCTCTTCCTCCATTCCCTTCCCCATCCAATACTTTGTGCAATAAAAAGAAGCGTCAAGAACACACCCTCATTCTCTTCCTGCTCCCTTGAAACCACCAGGTTTCAAGTAGACTTGAGATACCCAGGACATGTGCACCACCCATCCCTTCCCCTTCCCCTCCCCACAACAAGACACCCTGTGAGGTAGGTGGGGCTGAGAGAGGTCTTTTGAGAACTGCTCATGAGAGAAGAGCTCTGAGAGAACTTGTGAGTGGCCCAAGGTCACACCAGCAGCTGCATGTGGAGGAGTGGGGAATCAAACCCGGTTCTCCCAGATTAGAGTCCAACCCCTGACCACTACACCAAACTGATAAGGTGGAAGCTGCTGAAGGGTTGGTGAAATTTCTCCAGTACTTATGTGCCATGTGCCCAGATAAAAAATGGTATACTTAGAAAATTTATATGCCACCTTGAGCAAGTCTCTGGAAAAGCAGCACACAGTCATAAAAGGAACAATGATAAAATTATCAATATTAAAACAAAACATTAGAAACAATAAAGACCCTAGCAGGGCTTTCCCGGGGCGCTGCGCCTCTGCACTGCTCGGGGAAGCCGAGGAGGGGGCGGGGCTTGGTCATGTGCCCGCCCCCTGGGCTCCTCACTCCCGGAGCTGCGCTCCTGTGCGCTCCCGCTCCAACGGACCCCTGTGAGTGAGCGATTTGGCTGCGGCATAAATCAGTTTACTCTGAGCCCTCCTTCCTGAGCTGAGACAAAAATGTCTGAGCCGGAGGCTAAAAAACTGTGAGCTAGCTCACACTCCCTCAGCTTAGGGGAAACACTGGAGACCACCCAGGAAGACAAGGGCTGCTATGAAGAGGAAGACAATGGCAACCCCTCCCCTCTGCTCCTCTTTTGTCTGGAACACCCCACACCGTGGACCAGTTGCTACTCAACGGCTTTGCAGAGGGTTGGTGGAACGGTCCGGGATTGTGTTGGAGATGAGCTGGTGCGCTAGTAGATGGCCAAGCTCTCTGGAGCGGGAGAAAGTCCCTTGCCCCTCCGTCCGCTCCTCCGAAGATGGATGTCAGTTGATCTGCTCTTCCTCCCAGGTGGAGGTGGGGATGGCAGTGTAGGGATCCACGATCAGGTTGGCACACCGCACGATCATGATCATCAGGAAGAAGGACATCAGGGCGACGAAGCCAATGCAGATGCCTTTGTCCACATCAATGAAGGTCGGCGGCGTTGGATTTTCCATGGGCCGTCCAGTCACTCAGCATTGCATCACCTGCAGAGAAGAAGAGGAGGAGGAGGAGGAGGAGGAGGAGGAGGAGATTGGATTTATATCCCACCCTTCACTCCCCAAGGGAGTCTCAGAGCGGCTTACAATCTCCTTTCCCTTCCCCTCCCCACAACGGACACCCTGTGAGTTAGGTGGGGCCGAGAGAGTTCTGACAGAAACTGCCTTTTTTCCAGAACAGCCCTGACAGAACTATGGCTTGCCCTGTGAGGCAGGTGTTGTGTCCTAATGGTGACGGCGCACGCGATCAGGAAAACGCACATGGCCGGGCTGGCTATCGGAGCTTCGCTTCGGGAGACAGTAGCTCAGCCGGATCGTAAATTAGACCAGTCGGCCACCCAGGATCCGCCAGGGGGCCTATGGTGTAAGGTCGCTCATAATTAAACCTATCAGGGAGTTTGGGTGAGGCCGGGGGTGCGGTTTAGACGGACATTGAAGCAGACCCCCGAGCCCCGCTCAGCAGTCGTGTTTTGGGCCATCAATAAACTTACGAGCTGATTTCACCGCAACGCATCTCTGGATTCAGTACTTTACGGTAGGTGGGGCTGAGAGAGCTCTGAGACAAACTGCTCTTTCTTCAAGAACAGCTGTGCCAGAGCTACGGCTTGCCCAAGGTCATCCAGCAGGTGCAAGTGGAGAAGTGGGGAATCAAACCCGGTTCTCCCGGATTAGAGTCTGCGCACTTAATCACTACAACAAACTGGAGGAAGAGTATAGCTGTTTCCCTGACCTGAATGGTCCAGGCTAGCCTGATCTCGTCAGATCTCAGAAGCTAAGCAGGGTCAACCCTGATTAGTACTTGGATGAGAAACCACCAAGGAAGTCCAGGCAGGAGCCAGAAAATTTTAGTTGATGGGGCATGGGGAAATCCGGAGGGGGGGGTGTCCTGGCCTCGCCTGGTGCTCCTCTTTCAGCAGCAGAAGCAGCCGCTCCATCTCCTCTGTGACCTCTAGTCCTCCTCTAGTCTTCTAGTCCTTTCGATTGGAGAGACTCGAATCCGAGCTGCTTTTCTGTGTAAGCTGGGGGGGGGGGGGGAGGGGGAACCTCCGACCCTCTCCCTTTTGCATTTTGCAACTTTATTTTATTTGATTGCAATTTTATCTTTATTTAATTATTTTTGCATTTTAAAAAACCTATTTATTTTTCGGACTGGAAAAATGAAAAATGAGAGCGAAGCTTCCCTGGCTGTGCCCAGGATCATTTTGGAAACCCCGTGCACATCTTACATTCCTTCAAAAGAAATTATTTTGGGGGAAATTTGCCTGAGGGGGCGGCACTCATCTGTGGGGGGCATCGCCCCCAAATGCCCCCTGTGGCTATAGCTGTTAAGACGCTAATGCAAGATATAATGATGCAATACAAATTTTAATATGAAAAGCAGTTCTAATTCTTATTAACAATAAAGGTCCGTAAGTAAGTAACAACGAAGTGTCCGGTAATTATTTTCATCTCTAGAGGTCTTCATCAGGGTGGGACCATCATGAAAACTGTACAATACTTATATAGGAAAAACTCCCAAAGGGTCATGCTAGTCCGACTGTAGCATAAATTCTTTCAGTGTGGTGTTCTAAACATAGTTACAAGGAACTCTAAACCGAGCTATACGTGATAAGAAATCTCAATGTTTATAGCTTATCATGTATAGCTCGGTTTAGAGTTCCTTGTAACTATGTTTAGAACACCACACTGAAAGAATTTATGCTGCAGTCGGACTAGCCTGACCCTTTTGGGAGTTTTTCCTATATGTGTGTTATACGCAGGGGTCATTTCGTAGAAAAAGAGGTGCAGGAGCTCATTAGCATAACTTATTTGCATATGCCACACCCCCTGACATCACCGGAAGTATGTCAGAAGGCGAGAGAGAAAAGTGAGAGAGAGAAGGAAAGAAGGAGGGAGGGAGGGAGGGAGGGAGGGAAGAAAGAAAGAAAGAAAGAAAGAAGGCTAGCTAGCTAGCTAGCTAGCTGGCGGAGAGGGGACCGCTACTAATCCAAGCCTCAGAAATACCCCTATTCTGGGAGGATAGCTTCAGTGGTGGCTGAAGCCTTCAGAAGGCTGGTCGGAGGAACAAGGACTTTTCCAGGGGACGGGGTCATTTTGCTGCAGCCACGACACAAGCAGGCATTCCCACGCGGGGGGGGGGGGGGGTCTGGCACCAACTCCTAGAGCTGAGCTCCCCCAAGCTCCTGCTCGAAATGACCCCTGGTTATACAGTTTTCACGATAGTCCCACCCTGATGAAGACTTCTAGATACTAAAATGATTACCGGACTCTTCGTAGTTGCTTACTTACGGACCTTTATTGTTAATAGGAATTAGAATTACTTTTCACATTAAAATTTGTATTGCATCATTATATCTTGCATTAACAGCTTAACAGCTGTACCGTTTCTTATCAATACTATCTGTTTATAGTTGCTGTTCTTTGCTGTTTCATTGTTCCCTGTGGCTACAGGCCTGAGCCCCGGGTTTCTACACAGAGGGAGGGAATGGCAAGCCACTTCTGTTTATCTCTTGCCTTATGACCCAGGCTAGGCTGATATTGTCAGATCTCAGAAGCGAAGCGGGGCCAGCCTTGGTTAGCACTTGGATGGGAGACCACCAAGGAAGTCCAGGCTTGCTATGCAGAGGCAGGCGACGCCAAGCCACTTCTGAATGTCTCTTGCATTGACCAGGATGGTCCAGGCTACCCTAATCTTGTCAGATCTCAGAAGCTAAGAACAAAAGACCAAAGGAAACTGCAAAAAAAGCGCTATCTTATCCAGTACAAATATATTGCAAACGTTAAAGAGAAAATGCATAGAAATATGTGTAGAAATATATAAAGGAATGGTCCATAGAAGCGATCAGTTGACGAACATCTCCGGAATAAATCTTAGTCTCTTTTCTTTTTTTTTGAAAACAAATTTTTATTATTTTTCCCGTTGCAAAACTTTACATAGTTTCTTTTGAAATATTGTCATGGAATGGATCTTAGTTTCGAAGGAAACTTCATCTGAATGTTGACCAAGATATCAAAGTACATCCAATTACCCGTGGCCAGGGCTATTTTTGGGCAGGAATGCACAGGAATGGAGTTCCGACGAGCTTCTGAGCTGGCCATACCTAAAGCCTCCCTGCCTGTGGTTCCTAGGGTTGCCAAGTCTGGATTGGATAATACCTGGAGACTTTGGGGGTGGAGCCAGGAGAGGGTGAGGTTTGGGGAGGGGAGGGGCCTCAGCGTGGTACAATGCCATAGAGACCCCCATTCAAAGCAGCCATTTTCTCCAGGGGAGCTGATCTCTGTCAGCTGGAGATCAGCTGTAAAAGCGGGAGATCCCCAGGCCCCACCTGGAGGCTGGCAACCCTACTGGTTCCCCAGGTGCCTCACAAGCCACGGGCACCTGGGGAAGCCAAGGTGATCCAGGGAGGGAAGCCCCAGCTGTGGGGTGCCTGGTGAAGCCAATCCAGAAACTGCCTTCCTTCACTCGGGTTCCCCATGCGCCCTGCAAGCCATGGGGCACCTAGAGAAGCCGATACTCGGAGGGAGCTGCACTGTCCGGGGTGTGGCCTAATATGCTAATGAGTTTCTGCTCTTGGGTGTGGCCTATTATGCTAATGAGTTCCTGCTGGGCTTTTTCTACAAAAAAAAGCCCTGCCCGTGGCTATTTTCCTTCTTGGAGAATGTACTGTTGAAGTTACGTAGAGCTGTGTCATTTGCTTTGTGATTTATTCCTTGCCCAAGTAATTGGATATACTTTGATGTCTTGGTCAACGGTCAGATGTAAGTTTCCTTCGAAACGAAGATCCATTCCGGAGATTTTGGCCAACAGATCGCTTCTAGGGACCATTCCTTTATATATTTCTACGCATATTTCTATACATTTTTCTCTTTAATGTTTGTAATATATTTGTCTTGGATAAGATAGCGCTTTTTTTGCAGTTTCCTTTGGTCTTTTGTTCTGAGTTTCTGGGACTGGGACTTTCATTTGTTTTAGATCTCAGAAGCTAAGCAGGTCAGTACTTGGATGGGAGCAAGGACTTTTTTTCTAGGGGAGTTCCGGGACCTCTTCAGGGAAATGAAATTCTTAAAAAAAAGAAAAGAAAATGTTTTTATTTATTTATTTATTTCATGCGATTCATATCCCGCCCTCCCCGTCATAAGGTGGGCTCAGGGCGGCTAACAACAAATTCATACATACATAATTTAAAATATTAAAAACATTAAAACATATCATCCAACGTAATACCACACAGATGGCGTATCCTCAAATTCAGCGCAGCACTTGTTTACAAGTTCATAAGGGGCACTTGCTTCATTTCCTTCTTGAGAGATCCAGCAGCTCTTGAGAGAGCCAGTTTGGTGTAGTGGTTAAGTGCGCGGACTCTAATCTGGGAGAACCGGGTTTGAGTCCCCACTCCTCCACTTGCACCTGGCTGGATGACCTTGGGCAAGCCATAGATCTGTACCAGCTGTTCCCTCAAGGACAGCGTGGGAAAGAGCTCTCTCAGCCCCACCTACCTCACAGGGTGTCTGTTGTGGGGAGGGGAAGGGAAAAGGAGTTTGTAAGCCGCTCTTAGACTCCCTTGGGGAGTGGAGGGCGGGGTATAAATCCAATCTCTTCTTCTTCTTCTCTTTTTCCAGAAAAAAAAAGCCTTGGATGGGAGACCAGCAAGGAAGTCCAGGGTTGCTATGTAGAGGCAGGCAATGGCAAACCACCTCCGTTTCTCTCTTGCCTTGAGAATCCTATGGGGTGGCCATAAGTCAGAGAGCAGTCTGAGAGAACTGCTCTTGAGAGAACAGCTCAGAGAGAACTTGTGACTGACCCGAGGTCCCAGCAGCAGCTGCATGTGGAGGAGTGGGGAATCAAACCCGGTTCTCCCAGATTTGAGTCCGCCAGCCTTAACCACTTCACCAAACTGGCTCTCCCTCCACACTCCCTCGTTAATTATTATTATCTATACCTTTGCCATTCATTCATAGTATATCTTCATCTGTTTACATAATTTATAGTCTGCCTTTCTCCCTGAGACCCAGAGCAGATTAAACAGTGTAAGTCGATACGGTCAACAGGGTCGAGGACAACGCAATAGGGTTTGGACTCCGGAAACCTGAAACCCAGGAGGAATCTGAAAACGGAGCTGACCCAAAGCATAACGTGACCCATGAAATGATGCAGAAATTACATAGTAGGGTCATACATACAGCAGCAGACAATATGTGTTATATACCGTAGTCCACAGTCCCAATAACTTGGTAAAGCGTCTCATAAGCATCTCCTTAAAGTACAGCCCTCTTACGTGTGTTAAAAGAGCTCTCCTGAATATTCAGAGGACTTCATACGAATGAGAACAAAGGAGATAAGAGTTGGAGAGCTCTGACAGTCAAGTTGCCTCAATGGAAACTCAGTGTTTGGAGGTAGGGATGCCAGCCTCCAGGTAGGACCTGGGGATCCCCCGGAATTACAACTCATCTCCAGACGACAGAGACCAGTTCCCCTGGAGAAAAGGGATGCTTTGGAGGGTGGACTCTATGGCAGTGTACCCCACTGAGGTCCCTGTCCTCCCCAGGCTCCATTCTCCAATCTCCAGGAGTTTCCCAGCCTGGATCTGACAACCCTATTTGGAGGCAATGTACTTCTGAACGCTATGACAGGCTGTAAATCTACTTTTCAGGAGGGCAGCCGGAGGGGGACAGAGGAGGAGGAAGAGAAGAAGAGGAAGAGGAGGAGGAGGAGGAGAAGGAGATTGAATTTATACCCCACCCTATGCTTGGAGTCTCAGAGCGGCTTACAAACTCCTTTCCCTTCCCCTCCCCACAACCGACACCCTGTGAGGTGGGTGGGGCTGAGAGAGCTCTCTCAAGGACTGCTCTTTCAAGGACAGCTGTGCCGGAACTATGGCTAGCCCAAGGTCATCCAGCAGGTGCAAGTGGAGGAGTGGGGAATCAAACCCGGTTCACCCAGAAGAGTCCGTGCGCTTAACCACTACACCAAAGGGGAGGAGGAGGAGGAGAAGGAGGAAGAAGAGGGGAAGGGGGAGATTTGATCTATACCCCGCCCTTCACTACCCAAAGGAGTCTCAGAGCGGCTTACAATTTCCTTTCCCTTCCCCTCCCCACAACAGACACACCCTGTGAGGTAGGTGGGGCTGAGAGAGCTCTTTCCAGGACTGCTCTTGAGAGAACAACTCCAAGAGAACTTGCGACTGGCCCAAGGTCACACCAGCTGGCTGCATGTGGAGGAGTGGGGACTCAAACCCGGTTCTCCCGAATTAGAGTCTGCGCTCCTAACCACTACACCAAACTGGCCCTAGAACATACAAACGCCCCTGCTTTCCCTCTGACAAAAGCAATGTGCAAAATCCAGGTTTGAAGCTGAAGAGGAGTTGGGGGTACCAGCAGATCAAGCTGGTGTGAAAGGCAGAAACGAGCGGATAGCTTAAAAATGCGTCGCCCCGGGAACCGCTGGGAGGGGTCCTTGTAAGACCGAAAGTCAGTGAATCAAAGGCAAACAGTTACAGGGCCAGAAAGGAAAGGGGATCCTTGGGACAGCCAAGCCAAGTATGCGCAGCCCTTACCATATGCTAGGAATCGGGTGGGACGGAAAGACTCCCTGTGTCCATCAAAGAATCCGTCAGTCTCCAGGCCACCTGTTTCAGCCACTGGACAGAGTCCCGTGCTACTCTGCCTTGGCTTCACTGCCGCCCAAAGCATCACGAACACTTCGCAGGACGAGGAGGGTGGCCTCAGGTTTCGTGCACTCGCTGTAATGAGGGTAAACGGATCCCCTGTGGATTGAATGGTAACCCCGGTCACCAAGGAACTATTTCCATCACTTTTTTTTTCCACCCCGTCCCCGGCTTCTGCAGCTACTAGACATTTCTTATCTCCCCCACCAGGCATATATACATTGATTAAAAGTACGGATCTCCCTTCCCATTTTAACATGCACGCCTGAGCCATTTGGCCACAGTGCTGCAAGGGAACCATCTCCATATTGATCTTAGTTGACCAAAGTATGGTAAGACTGGCCTGGAGTCTTCCAAATTTCTGCACTCTAAATGCCTCCAATGAGTGTGATCTAAAGCCATCTATGGAGACGTTCCCCTGAGTCCAAGTTTCTTGTAACAGGTGTATTTGGTCTAATAAGATCGAAAGGAAGGTAGCTGACCGGCTTGGCACCCTCACCCTAGAAAGTTTCAACTTCTTATCAAATGGGGAGGATCAAGCAATAGATTGGCTAGCGAGTTATGAAAAAGGGATCAAACAACCGAGGGAGGTTTTGATATCGGGCTCACGGAATCAACACCCAGCTAAGAAATCTGCCCGGGCACGTTCAGATCCGGCCTTGGGAGGCGTACGAAGGGCAATGATGGTGCCTCTGAGTATATGCAGAGTGCGTTTTCACCGACGGCACTGAGGATGGGGAGGGGGGCTGCAGCTCAACGGGAGAACATCTGCTCGGCTCGTTCAAGGTCCAAGGTTCAACCCCCAGAAGCATCTCCAGGTTAAAGGACCAGGCAGGAGGTGATGGGAAAGACCTCCGCCTGAGACCCTGGAGAGCCATGGAAAGAGGTCATGGCTCAGTGGAAGAGCATCTGCTCGGCATGCAGAAGGTCCCAGGTTCAATCCCCAGAAGCATCTCCAGGTTAAAGGACCAGGTAGGAGGTGACGGGAAAGACCTCCGCCTGAGACCCTGGAGAGCCATGGAAAGAGGCCATGGCTCAGTGGAAGAGCATCTGCTCGGCATGCAGAAGGTCCCAGGTTCAGTCCCCAGAAGCATCTCCAGGTTAAAGGACCAGGTAGGAGGTGATGGGAAAGACCTCCGCCTGAGACCCTGGAGAGCCATGGAAAGAGGCCATGGCTCAGTGGAAGAGCATCTGCTCGGCATGCAGAAGGTCCCAGGTTCAACCCCCAGAAGCATCTCCAGGTTAAAGGACCAGGTAGGAGGTGATGGGAAAGACCTCCGCCTGAGACCCTGGAGAGCCATGGAAAGAGGTCATGGCTCAGTGGAAGAGCATCTGCTCGGCATGCAGAAGGTCCCAGGTTCAGTCCCCAGAAGCATCTCCAGGTTAAAGGACCAGGTAGGAGGTGACGGGAAAGACCTCCGCCTGAGACCCTGGAGAGCCATGGAAAGAGGCCATGGCTCAGTGGAAGAGCATCTGCTCGGCATGCAGAAGGTCCCAGGTTCAGTCCCCAGAAGCATCTCCAGGTTAAAGGACCAGGTAGGAGGTGACGGGAAAGACCTCCGCCTGAGACCCTGGAGAGCCATGGAAAGAGGCCATGGCTCAGTGGAAGAGCATCTGCTTGGCATGCAGAAGGTCCCAGGTTCAATCCCCAGAAGCATCTCCAGGTTAAAGGACCAGGTAGGAGGTGATGGGAAAGACCTCCGCCTGAGACCCTGGAGAGCCATGGAAAGAGGTCATGGCTCAGTGGAAGAGCATCTGCTTGGCATGCAGAAGGTCCCAGGTTCAATCCCCAGAAGCATCTCCAGGTTAAAGGACCAGGTAGGAGGTGATGGGAAAGACCTCCGCCTGAGACCCTGGAGAGCCATGGAAAGAGGTCATGGCTCAGTGGCAGAGCATCTGCTTGGCATGCAGAAGGTCCCAGGTTCAGTCCCCAGAAGCATCTCCAGTTTAAAGGACCAGGTAGGAGGTGATGGGAAAGACCTCTGCCTGAGACCCTGGAGAGCCATGGAAAGAGGTCATGGCTCAGTGGAAGAGCATCTGCTCGGCATGCAGAAGGTCCCAGGTTCAGTCCCCAGAAGCATCTCCAGTTTAAAGGACCAGGTAGGAGGTGATGGGAAAGACCTCTGCCTGAGACCCTGGAGAGCCATGGAAAGAGGTCATGGCTCAGTGGCAGAGCATCTGCTTGGCATGCAGAAGGTCCCAGGTTCAGTCCCCAGAAGCATCTCCAGTTTAAAGGACCAGGTAGGAGGTGATGGGAAAGACCTCTGCCTGAGACCCTGGAGAGCCATGGAAAGAGGTCATGGCTCAGTGGAAGAGCATCTGCTTGGCATGCAGAAGGTCCCAGGTTCAGTCCCCAGAAGCATCTCCAGGTTAAAGGACCAGGTAGGAGGTGATGGGAAAGACCTTTCTCTGCCTGAGGCCTTGGAGAGCTGCTGCCAGTCTGAGTAGACAAGACTGAACTAATGGTTTGATCAGTATAAGGCAGGGGTCATTTCGAGCAGGAGCTCGGGGGAGCGCAGCTCCGGGAGTTGGTGCCAGCCCCCCCCCCTCGCAGGGGGAATGCCTGCCTGTGTCCTGGCTGCAGCAAAATGACCCTGTTTCCTGGAAAGGTCCTTGTTCCTCCGACCAGCCTTCTGAAGGCTTCAGCCACCACTAGGGTTGCCAGGTCTGGGTTGGAAAATACCTGGAGACTTTGGGGGTGGATCCAGGAGAGGGCGGGGTTTGGGGAGGGGAGGGGAGGGGCCACAGCGGGGGCCAATGCCCTAGAGTCCACCCTTCAAAGCAGCCATTTTCTCCAGGGGAGCTTCTCTCTGTCAGCTGGGGATCAGTTGTAAAAGCGGGGGGTTTCCAGGCCCCACCTGGAGGCTGGCAACCCCAAGCCACCACTGAAGCTATCCTCCCAGAATAGTGGTATTTCTGAGGCTTGGATAAGTAGCTGTCCCCTCTTTGCGAGTCCCTTCCTTCCTTCCTTCCTGGCCACTGCGTGAGATGGGATGCTGGACTAGATGGACCCTCACTGGTCTGATCCAGCAGGGCTCTTCTGATTGGTGCCAGACCCCCCCCCCCCCCCCGCATAGGGGAATGCCTGCTTGTGTCACGGCTGCAGCAAAACGACCATAGCTCAGTGCTGCTTGGCATGCAGAAGGTCCCGGGTTCCATCCCCGGCATCTCCAGTTAAAAAGGACCAGGCAGGAGGTGATGAGAAAGACCTTTCTCTGCCTGAGGCCTTGGAGAGCTGCTGCCAGTCTGAGTAGACAAGACTGAACTAATGGTTTGATCAGTATAAGGCAGGGGTCATTTCGAGCAGGAGCTCGGGGGAGCTCAGCTCTGGGAGTTGGTTCCAGCCCCCCCCCCCCTCCAGAGGGGGAATGCCTGCTTGTGTCACGGCTGCAGCAAAATGACCCCGTCCCCTGGAAAGGTCCTTGTTCCTCTGACCAGCCTTCTGAAGGCTTCAGCCACCACTGAAGCTATCCTCCCAGGATAGGGGTACTTCTGAGGCTTGGGTTGATAGCTGTCCCCTCTCTGCCATCCATCCATCCATCCATCTTTCTCTCCCTCTCCTTCTTGCCTTCTAACATACTTCCAGTGATGTCAGGTAGTTTAGCCTATGTAAATGAGATCAGCTAATGAGTTATGCTAATGAGTTCCTGCACCTCTTTTTCTGCGAAACGCCCCGATGATGTGATAGAAAACCATAAAGGATAAAAGCAGCTCCAACCGACGAGCAAGCAGGTTTCTGCTCCTTTCAATATCAATATCTTCCTCAGTGACAGATGACTGTGAATGCAAATCTCGACCTAAATCTAAACGATTAATGTATTGTATTTTATTATGCTGAAAGGTCAACGTATCTTTATGCACATTTATGCCCCGTCAATGTGAAAAAAAAATGAATGAAAACAATAATAAAAAAAAATCTTCAAAGTCGAAACCAGCTTCCAAGCCGATTACAGACTGCAGTTTGGAACTTAATGCAAAACAAAGAAGCCACTAGCAATGCGTGGTCTTTTTTTTTTTTTTTTTAATTCTTTTTATTGGTTTTTCGGTAATACAGATACATAGAACTGATTAAATAAGTTGCACAAAGTTGGGGAAACGTCACAAAAATATGAGCTATACGTATCAATAACTAATAGTTAACAATGCTGATAGTACTGATGTAAGTCAGAGCTAGAAGGTAGTACTTATTATTATTATTATTATTGTTTTTTAGAGTGAGCTTGTGATTTCCAGCGGGTTTTGTTTGTGTTTCGGTATAAATATTTTTGTCTGTTTGTTTGGGTGTTTGTGTATTCAGGTGGATGACACGAATGTTCATTGAAGTAGAATGTGATCTATGGGTTTATATGGTTGAATATCTGATGCAGATAAATATCCCAGAAATCTAGCAAAATATTTCGTATATCGCAGTTTTGGTCGTTGAAATGAAACGTTGCACCCGGGGGAGTCAAAACCTTTAAATGCCCTACAAGGCAGGGGATGCGCAGAACGGGATCCGTTGGAGACACCGAAGTGTTTCAAACCGCGTCAAGCTCTCTCTATCCCTCCTCGCCGCGAAGGAAACCCTTTCAAATTTAAACACGGAATGGGCCGCCACTCCCGCGCATGCCCACCGCAGTCACGCGCCCGGTCCTTTTAAAGCCACGGCCCCGCCCCCCCCTCCGCGGCCACGACGTCACCCTCGCTCCTCCCCCTTCCCGGCACCGCGCCGCGCTCGAGCCCCCTCCGACCTCTTTCCCCAACGCCGAGCCGCGCCCCCTTCTGGGCCACGCCCCCTCCCCCGCTTCCGGGAAAAGACGCCGAGGGGAGGAGGCGGGCCACGCCCCTTCGGCCCGGCGGGCCCAATCGGGGAGCAGCGCGGGGGCGTGCCGCCGCGCCCCGCCCCCTCGCTGGCTCCGCTCGCCCGTCTGGGGGCCGCCGCCATCTTGGAGTCGGGACTCTGGCGCGAGGGGCCACTGAGGCACACGGCCGGCGAGGCGAGGGCGAGGCGAGGGGAGGGCGCGCGCGCGCGCTCCCGCAGCCATGGCAACCGCCGCCGCCCCCCCCAAGCAGGGTGAGTGACAGGAAACGGGGGAGGGAGGAGAGACGTGAGGGGGGAGGGGCTGTCAGTGGGGAGGGGTCGCGGGGAGGGGGGAGGGGGGTAAAAAGGGGGGGAGGGTTGGGGGGGAATCGAAGGTTAGAAGTGGGGAAGAGGGAGGGGAGAAAAGCAGGGGGGGCTGATTTGGGGGGGGGGCTTAATTAACCAGGGTGGTTAATTGGGGGTGGTTGCGGAGTGACGGGACTGGAGGCTGTTGGGGATTCACATGGGGGGGGGGTTGTGTGTGTGTGTGTGTGTGTGTGTGTGTGTGTAGGGGATGCCAGAGGGGGATTTGGGTGGTGGGCAGTGTTCCCTCTAAGCTGGGTCAGTGTGAGCCAGCCCACAGTTCCGTAGCCTCTGGCTCGCCGGTTTCCGTCTCTGCCCCAGAGCAAAACGAATTCTATGCCGCGGCCAGAGGGCTCCCCCGCGACTTGAATGCCAGGAGCGCCCAAAGTAGGATTTTTGCTCACCAGACTCCACCGCTTAGAGCAGGGGTGGGCAAGTGGCGGCCCCGGGGGCCACACGCGGCCCGCCACAGAGTTTTTTGCGGCCCGGCGAGAAGATATCTTTCTTTTTCTTTTTTTAACATTGTTTATTAGGTTTTATGTTTTACACAATAATAAATGCCTTTAACAATGTGCATCTCTTCAAGAGCTCTTTTCTATTAACTGTCAGTCCTTCCCAATCAATATTGGGAAGGAAGATTGGGTTAACAAGACTATTCATTTACATTCACTTGGTCTTCTAGCCTTATTCGCATAACTGTTTTAAACCTTGTTCCAACTATTTAAGTTTTACTTTTAACACACCTACATATAAAACTTTTCTGAGAATGGAAACCATTTGTCAGTCGGGTTTCTGAGCTCCCTCTCACCCACTACTGGGTCAAAAAAAACTGAACATTTTCCCTCTATATAGTAATCCCATACTTTATTCCACCATTGGTTTATGGAGAGTGGTTTTTCGTTCTTCCAGTTTCTGGCTATTGTCGACTTGCGCAGCTGTTTCGAGCTTTTGGAAAGAAGTCCTGTCACAAATCAGACTAATAACTGGACACGAGATTCCAGAAGACCCAAAAACGATACTTCTGCACCTATGGCAAGAAAAACCAATTCCTAGATCAACCAAAGACTTAATCACAATACTTATTGCAGCCGCAAAATCGACAATCGCCAAGAAGATTTCAGGACCTAATTGAGCCTAAATTCAATTTGCTCTCTCATCCCATCACTGCTGATATTGATGCAGCCCCCGAGGAGCTGCAGCTTGAATTTATTGACATGCAGTCAGATCACACTGTGAAAGAAAGGTTTAATGCTGTGACGTTAGTTGACTTTTACACATCTTTGTCTGCTGAAAAAATTTCCAGGTATGAAGAAATTTGCTGGGAAAATGTTCTCTGTATTTGGGTCTGCCTATATTTGTGAGCAGAGTTTTTCTTGCATGAAGATCAACAAGAGTAAATATAGATGCTCCTTGACCGACATTAACTTGCAGGCTGTGATGAGAATCTCAACAAGCAATCTCACTCCTGGTTTCAAAAAAAATTGTAGAAAAGTGTGATAAGGTACATTTGTCTCATTAAACTGATTCTAAAATTAAACGTGCTTGCAGCTATAAAGGATATGAAATTAGCACAATAAATAAATTGAATAAAACTACCACTATTTTATTTAATTTATATTTATTGATTTTTATGATACAATTTATACCTTTTCTGAAATGCAAAGTTAACTAACGAATGCAGTCATTTTAAAAGGCGCGGCCCTCCGCTAACCTCCGCTCCCACAAAGCGGCCCCCGAGCCAAAACAATTGCCCATTCCTGGTTTAGAGGGGTTATTGGTGGGGGGGCGGCGGCATTGGGATTGAGGGGAGGGGAGAGGCTGGCGGGTTGAGAAAGGCTTGGGGGGGCCCTGATTTTTTGGGGGGGATAATTAACCAGGGTGGTTAACTGGGGTGGTTGCAGAGTGACAGGACCAGCGCTCCCTCTCAGCCATGGAGTCTTGTGAGCAAAAATTCTACTTTGTGAGCTGCTGGCATTGAAGTTGTGAGTGAGCAGTTTGGCCGCTGCATAAATTAGTTTGCTCCGGAGCCCTCTTTCCTGAGCGGAGAGAAAAAGGTGTGAGCTGGAGGCTAAAAAACTGTGAGCTAGCTCACACTGACTCAGCTTAGAGGGAACACTGGACAGGGACTGGAGGTTGTTGGGGATTAACAAGGGGGGGGCTAGTTGAGGGGTGTGGGGGGGAATGTGGGTGGGTGGGGATGCCAAAGGGGGATTTCGGTGGGGGGCGCGGCATTGGGATTGAGGGGAGGGGAGAGGCTGGGGGGTTGATATGTGGGGGGAGGTGGAGAAAGACATGGGGAGGCTGATTTGGGGGGGTTAATTAACCAGGGTGGTTAACCGGGAGTGGTTGTGGAGTGACAGCACCAGTGCTTCCTCTAAGCTGTGGAGTCTGGTGAGCAAAAATTTTACTTTGTGAGCTGCTGGCATTGAAGTTGAGCGAGCGATTTGGCCACTGCGTAAATCAGTTTGCTCTGGAGCCCTCCTTCCTGAGCGGAGAGAAAAAGGTGTGAGCCGGAGGCTAAAAAACTGTGAGCTAGCTCCCACTGACTCAGCTTAGAGGGAACACTGGTCGGGAGGTCCCTGGCGTGACGTCTTGACCCCGCTACGAATTCAGTAGGTGATGCCAGGCGGTAGCAATCTCTTCGGCCTCTCCGTTCCATCTGCAATATGAATTTACTGGATTACTTTACAGGGTGGTTGTAGCCAGGGTGTGTACAAACCTTGAGAATTACTTATCCTGGCCCGTGAAAAGTTTGCAAAATGGGGACTGTTTTGGAGGCAAGGAACTCAGAAACTTCTGCTTGTGGGGAGGCTATCAATACATTCCCGTGTGTACAAAATGAGGCATTTTATTTTGTGTCATTTAATCCAGAACAATTTCCCCGGGATTGTTCTTTCTGATGGAAATCCCTGTTTCGTGTTAAAAGAAGAGGGTCGAGGATACTTTCCCCCAGTTCAGTTCTATGGCCAATGCTCCCTCTAAGCTGTGGAGTCTTGTGAGCAAAATTTTTTGCTTTGTGAGCTACCGGCATTAAAGTTGTGAGTGATTTGGCTACTGCATAAATTAGTTTGCTCTGGAGCAGGGGTGGCCAAACCTGCTTGATGTGAGACCCACATAGAATAAACATCAGATATTTGAGAGGCGCAAGACATGAACAAATATTACATGTTTTTATTCCCAAAATAGGCAGTTTTGCTTTTTATTAGCATTAAAAGAGACTGCCAAAAAGAATAACAGAAGGGGTAAAAGCAGATATGGGTAATGATATTTATTTGTCCAATGTTTTTGTTTGCTCATGATATTTAGCTTCCCCAGCCGCCCTGCTGGGAGCCGCATAATATGTGTGAAAGAGCAGCATGTGGCTCCCAAGCCACAGTTTGGCCACCCCTGCTCTGGAACCATCCACCCTGAGCTAAGACGAAAAGGTGTGAGCCGGAGGCTAAAACACTGTGAGCTAGGCTCACACTAACTCAGCTTAGAGAGAACAGTGTTTATGGCTACCAAATATTTGTTGAAATGGACTTTGATTCTGTGTTGAAATATTCATGTTTAGTCTGACCTTGGTGGATACTTTAATCAAATCATGCAGGAAGAAAGATAAATTTCCACACCGGACAATCACCTTTCTGTTTTTCTTTTTTCACTTCCGCTGCTGTCTCCCCCTTTGGCTGTAGCATCCCCTAAATGAAGTCTCAGGAATTCCTCTGGTCAGTCAAGTATTCTGTCACAAAAGGAACAATGGTTCTGGAATCAGATTCGGGTGGGTTGACGTCAGTGTTCCCTCTAAGCTGAGTTAGTGTGAGCTAGCTCACAGTTTTTTAGCCTCCGGCTCACCCATTTTTGTCTCGGCTCAGGAAGGATGTGTCTCCCAAGCAAACTGATTTATGCAACAGCCAAATCGCTCGCTCACTGCTTTAATGCCAACAGCTCACAAAGTAGAATTTTTGTTCACAGGACTCCACAGCTTAGAGGGAGCATTGGTCGAGGTGTTGGTCTGAAGCAATAGAACAAAGTTTGAATCCAGCAGCACCTTTAAGACCAACAATTTTTTTTACTATACATCGTAATATTATCGAGTTGTACGTTGAATTTTAATGTTTGTATATTTTATGGTATTATGCTGTTTTGTGTACATTGCCCAAAACCTGGCAGAAGCTGGGATGGGGTGAATAATTCAATCCAATAAAATATAATAATAATTAAAAAGTTTAATTCTGGGTGCATGCCAGTGCTCCCTCTAAGCTGTGGAGGCTTGTGAGCAGAAATTCTACTTTATGAGCTACTGGCATTAAAGTTGTGAGTGAGCGATCTGGCTGCTACATAAATTAGTCTCCTCTGGAGCCCTCCTTCCTGAGCTAAGGTAAATGTGTGAGCCGGAGGCTAAAAAGCTGTGAACTAGCTCACGCTAACTCAGTTTGGAGGGAATATACATGAAAGCTTACACCCGTAATCAGTGTTCCCTCTAAGGTGAGTTAGTGTGAGCTTACTCATGGTTTTTTAGCCTCCGGCTCACACGTTTTTGCTTTCGCTCAGGAAGTCTGGCTCCAGAGCAAACTAATTCAGGCAGCAGCCGAATGGCTCGCTCCCAACTGTAATGCCAGTAGCTCACAAAGTGGAGTTTTTGCTCACAAGACTCCACCGCTTAGAGAGAGCATTGCCCATAATTAAACTTTGTTGGTCTTAAAGGTGCCGCTGGACTCAAACTTTGTGATGTTTCGGGAATCCGTTTATTATAAAAGCACGCGCATACAAATTCAGCGTTGCCAGATTTGGAACACTGGAAAATGAATCTTGGAATTTATAGACAGGCGGCAAAATGCATACGGAAAAGTATTTTCTCTCGGCCTGTGTTTGTGTGTGTGTCTCGCAAGCAAACAAATTTGGCTCACCCGTTACAGGGGTTAAAAGGATTTCAAGAAAGGCAATCGCTGATGATTTTCTTCATGTCATTTGGAGTCTGCCTTTCTCTGAGGGACGGCAGGTGGATTACATAGAGTGAGTCAGTGCAGTCAACAAAGCAGATCCAGCTTGCTGCCGCTGCAGCTCCCTGCCCTTTGATTGTAAATGGAAGATCTTCCATTGCTAGAGACAGAAGAAGAAGAAGAGAGTGGATTTATACCCCGCCCTTCACTACCCAAAGGAGTCTCAGAGCGGCTCACAATTTCCCCTCCCTTCCCCTCCTCACAATGGACACCCTGGGAGGTAGGTGGGGCTGAGAGAGCTCTGACAGAAACGGCGCTTTTTCAAGAACAGCTGTGGCAGAGCGATGGCTTGCCCAAGGTCATCCAGCCAGGTGCAAGTGGAGGAGTGGGGAGTCAAACCCGGTTCTCCCAGATTAGAGTCCATGCACTTAACCACTACACCAAACTGGCTGCATACTTGGTGCCGTGGACAGACACTGGAGAGTAGATTCCAGTGGGTCACAATGCTGGTCTGAAGCAATGGAGCAAAAGTTTGAGTCCAGCTGCACCTTGAAGACCCACAAAGTGCTGGGCTGGGATTTTCTCGGATTTTTAAGTCCAGTTGTTAGAATGCCCTGACACAGTCCCCGCATCGTGTTTGCTTCACTGTGTGAACACCTTTCCCATTTCTTATTCATATATCTCTTCTGTTCCAGTGGGGTTTTTTTTTACCGTTCAGAAATGGCTCAGATAGATGCCGTGGTAGAAAGTTAGGGGCATGGGCTAGTCTGCCGTGTTTGTCTGTCGCTGTAAGTATGCGCCTACCGTGTAATTTTTGCATTGCTTAACATGTCTGGTTAATGAGAGGTTATTGCTTCTGCTTTGTTATCAGGCTTGTTTTGGCTGTGTTTCAGATTTGGCGTAGTGATTAGGAGCGCGGACTCGAATCCGGGAGAACCGGGTTTGGTTCCCCACGCCTTCGCATGCAGCTGCTGGTGTGACTTGTGGTCAGTTACAAGTCCTTTCAGAGCTGTTCTCTCAAGAGCAGTTTCTGTCAGAGCTCTCTCAGCCCCACCTGCCTCACAGGGTGTCTGTTGTGGGGAGGGGAAGGAGATCGTAAGCTGCTCTGAGACTCCTTTGGGTGATGGAGGGTGGGGGATAAATCCAATCTCACCTTTTCTTATCGCTTATTGGATGTCCCATCCTGTTGATTAGGTCACTGGCGGTGTTGGAGGGGGAGGTATTTGTGAATTCCCTGCATTCTGCGGGGGGTTAGACTACTTGACCCTGGAGGTCCCTTCCAACTCTTACGATTCTATGACTGACTGTGTAATCTGCCCTGAGACATGGTGAGAAAGGCACGGATAGATAGCATAAATAAAATATGATCCAGTGCGTAAGAAGAAGAAGTGATTGGATTTATACCCCGCCCTTCACTCAGAGTCTCAGAGTGGCTTACAAAGTCCTTTCCTTTCCCCTCCCCACAACAGACACCCTGTGAGGCAGGTGGGGCTGAGAGAGCTCTTTCCAGAACTGTCCTTGAGAGAACAGCTCTGAGAGAACTGTGGCTTGCCCAAGGTCATCCAGCAGCCGCATGTGGAGGAGTGGAGACTCAAACCCGGTTCCCCAGACTAGAATCCACGCACTGAACCACTACACCAAACTGGGCCTAGCAATCTTCTCTTTCTTAAAAAAGTAAAGAGGGTAGTTTTCCTCACGGACACAGATGCCTGCGGGAAGCTCATAAAGTGAGCATGAAAAGTTGAGCCAGCCGTTGCTCCTTACAGAAGTCTGTTCTCAGAAGTCCACTGCCTCTGAATGTGGGTGTTCCACATAGCTGCAATAACGTATAGCTGCCAACGGATCTGTCCTCCCAAGAATTTGCCTAGACTCCGTATAAACCCGTCTAAGCAAATGTCCGCCGTTATGATCCTGTGCTGGTGGACTCCATCAGATAAACCTTTGGGCATGGAACCGCCCCTTTTTGTTTGTCCCGAAGGTAACACAAATCAGCTGAATTCAGCCATCCCAGGTTCTGGTTATTATATGAACATCAGCAAAAATTCCCGCATTCGTTCTCTCTCCATTCTCAGACTGTGTTTGCTAATCGATTGACGCCTTAAGACAGAGCAGGGGCGGCCAAACTTGCTCAGCGTAAGAGCCACATAGGATAAATGTCCGATGTTTGAGAGCCGCAAGACAGAAACAAATGTCACACACACGTTTTTATTTTTTAAAATGTGCAAGTTTGCTTTTTTAACTAACAGTAAATGGGACTGCCGAAAATAAAAACAAAAGGGGTAAAACCAAATATGAATAACGATATTTGTTTACTAATTATATTGTCTAAAAAAGAGATGGAAAGAATGAAAGAGGTGGAAAGAGAGAGAGAGAGAGAGAGAGAGAGAGAGAGAGAGAGAAAGCAAGCAAGCAAATAGATGGGACGCAGGGCTCATTTCGTAGCAGGAGCTCCTTTGCATATTAGGCCACACCCCCCTAATGTAGCCAATCCTACAAGAGCTTACAGAGCTCTTCTTACAGGGGCCACTGCAAGCTCTTGGGGGATTGGCTACATCAGGGGTGTGTGGCCTAATATGCAGAGGAGCTCCTGCTACGAAAATGAGCCCTGGACGGGAGGGAGGGAGGGAGAAAAAGCATGCCTCCCCTTTGCTTCCCCAGCTGCCTTCCGGGAGCCGCACAATATGTGTGAAAGAGCCGCATGTGGCTCCCGAGCCACAGTTTGGCCACCCCTGAGACAGAGCCGGCTCTAAGTTGAAGGTAGCTAATGGTATGCTGGTTGCTTTAGCCGTATCTTTCCCCCCCAAACGTGCCCTGACCTGAATGGCCGAGGCTAACCCAATCTTGACAGATCTCAGAAGCTAACCACCAGCAATGTCCAGGGGCACGATGCAGAGGCAGGCAATGGCAAACCACTTCTGAGGTAACTCTTGCCTTGAAGACTTTAAGTTGGCTGTGGCTTCATGGCACCAGTTTGGTGTTGTGGTTAGGAGCGCAGACTCTAACCTGAGAGAACTGTGTTTGATTCCCCACTCCTCCACATGCAGCTGCTGGATGACCTTGGGTCAGTCGCAAGTTCTCTCATAAGAACGGGAGAGAAGCCATGTTGGATCAGGCCAGTGGCCCCTCCAGTCCAACACTCTGGGTCACACAGTGGCCAAAAACACCAGGTGCCCTCAGGAGGTCCAGCACTGGGGCCAGGACTCAGAGCTGTTCTCTCAGGAGCAGTTCTCAAGAGAGCTCTCTCAGCCCCACCTACCCCACAGGGTGTCTGTTGCTGGGAGGGGAAGGGAGAGGAGTTTGTAAGCCGCTCTGAGACCCCGAGTGAAAGGCAGGGTATAAATCCAATCTCCTTCTCCTCTTCTTTCCACCACGACCACAAGTAAGTTTTATTGCTTCTGGGAGACATAAAGATTAAGGCAGTAGTGAATCTTGGGTGGGGAGGGGGGAGAGGAATCCCAGAGTTGAGGGAGGGACAGCCATCCAGGTAACAGGTGACATAGTTCTCGAGAACAGCTCTGGCAGATCTTTAAACCACCGGGGAAGGAACCGGTCTCTTGGCTGTGCTGTATGCAGGTTGTAACGGGTTCGAATTGTCCCTTCTCTCTCCTGAAAAGAGACTGGGGACAGGGGGACAAACCGGATCTGACTAGCGTGCCATCCTTCCTGAGCAAAGACAAAAAGGTGTGAGCTGGAGGCTAAAAAGCTGTGAGCTAGCTCATGCTAACTCAGCTCAGAGGGAACACTGCTCCTCGGCCCTGGCTCCGACCCGGTGGAACTCTCTGCCACATGACATCGGGGCCCTGCGGGACATAATGCAGTTTCGCGGGGCCTGTGAGGCAGAGGTGTCCCGCCAGGCGTTTGGTTGAGGACACCAATGGGGGTTCATCTGGCTGGAACCCCCTTCTTTTCTCTCCTCCATCTTTCTTCCGCCGTTTACTCCAGCCCATGGGGCGACACGGTCCCGAACTGGTTGAAGACAATTTTATGCGCCGTCGGGGGTTGTTTATAAACGTACTGCGTATTTTAAAGTTAATTTAAAGCTGCCCCGAGCCTGCCGAGAGGCCGGGAGGGCAGGATATAAAACTGAAAAATAAATAAATAAATATAAATGTATGTTGTAATTTTAACACCTTTATGATGTATTCTATCCTGTCATTGTTCATCAGAGCCCTGTGAACTCAGGGACTGGGCGATCCATAGATCTAAAGCAGGGGTGGGCAATTATTTTGGCTCGGGGGCCACTTTGTGGGAGCGGAGGTTAGCGGAGGGCCGCACCTTTTAAGATGATGGCATTCATTCGTTAACTTTGCATTTCAGAAAAGGTATAAACCGTATCATAAAAATCAGTAAATATAAATAAAATAAAATAGTGGCGGTTTTATTCAGTTTATTTATTGTGCTAATTTCGTATCCTCTATAGCTGCAAGCACGTTTAATTTTAGAATCCGTTTAATGAGACAAATGTACCCTATCACACTTTTCTACCATTTTTTTGAACTCAGGAGGGAGATTGCTTGTTGAGATTCTCATCACAGCCTGCAAGTTAATGTCTGTCAAAGAGCATCTATACTTACTCTTGTTGATCTTCATGCAACGGTCTTGGCGGGCCGCAAAAAACTCTGTGGCGGGCCGCATGTGGCCCGCGGGCCGCAATTTGCCCACCCCTGATCTAAAGTATTAATAAATAGGAAAGGCCCGGTATAAAAATAGCAACTTACATGGAAACTGGCCAGGGAAGGATTCTGGTCCCCGTCCAGTCATCCCCTCCCCCATGTAGCACATTAAATCTCTCCCCACATGCATGCCGTTACCCTTCGCTGAGGTCTGGCTCAACCCAGGGTCCGACAGTTATTCTGTCATCGTGTCTCCTTGCACCTGAGGTTCGGAACTGGACACTGTTGAGGTGGAAACGGTTGGTAAGAGCAGGCTAAGGGCTTGGCATGCTGAGGGTTTGCAGCGGGCCCTGCTGGCGGACCTCCCGATGGCCCCTGGGTTTTGGCCACTGTGTGACACAGAGCGTTGGACTGGATGGGCCACTAGCCTAATCCGACATGGCTTCTCTTACGTTCTTATGTCTGGGGCAGTGATGCTCTGTCTTCTGGGGGCTTGGGGGGGCAAGAGTGGGAGGGCTTCTGGAGTTCTGGCCCCGCTGGTGGACCTCCTGATGGCCCCTGGGCTTTGGCCACTGTGAGACACAGAGTGTTGGTTTGGATGGGCCACTGGCCCGATCCAATATGGCTTCTCTTATGTTTTTAACAGCAGAGGTCCATGAGTGGCTATGAGCCACAAGGTCTAGATCAGGGGTGGCCAACCTTGCTTAACGTAAGAGCCACATAGAATAAACGTCAGATGTCTGAGAGCCACAAGACAGGAACAAATATCACACACACGTTTTTATTTTTAAAAATATGCAAATTTGCTTTTTATTAACGTTAAATGGGACTGCCAAAAATAAAAACAAACAAGGAAAACCGGTGATTGATAATGATATTACTTGTTTGCTAATGATATTGAGAGAGAGAGAGAGAAAAAGAGAGAGATGGAAAGAAAGAATTAAAGAAGTGGAAAGAAAGAGAGAGAGAGAAACTAGGAAAGCAAATAGATGGGAGGGAGGAGGGAAGGAAGGAAGGAAGGAAGGAAGAAAGAGAGAAAAAGCATGCCTCCCCTTTGCTTCCCCAGCCGCCCTGCCAGGAGCCGCACAATATGTGTGAAAGAGCCGCGTGTGGCTCCCGAGCCACAGGTTGGCCACCCCTGGTCTAGATGGAACACTCTGTCTGGGGCAGTGATGCTCTGTCTTCTTGGTGCTTGGGGGGCAACAGTGGAAGGGGCTTCTGGAGTTCTGGCCCTACTGGTGGACCTCCCGATGGCCCCTGGATTATGGCCACTGTGTGTCACAGAGTGTTGGACTGGAGGGGCCACTGGCCTGATCCAACATGGCTTCTCTTATGTTCTTATGTCTGGGGCAGCGATGCTCTGTCTTCTTGGTGCTTGGGAGGCAAAACTGGGAGGGCTTCTGGAGTTCTGGCCCCACTGGTGGACCTCCTGATGGTACTTGGGTTTTGGCCACTGTGTGACACAGAATGTTGGAGTGGAGGGGCCATTGGCCTGATCCAACATGGCTTCTCTTACATTCTTATGTCTGAGGCAGTGATGCTCTGTCTTTTTGGTGCCCCGGGGGCAAGAGCGGGAGGGCTTCTGGAGTTCTGGTCTTATGTTCTTAATCTTTTGAGAGTTAAAGCTCTCTTCGTGGGCTCCTGTCTGATGAAGAGAGCTTTGACTCTTGAAAGCTTTTACCCTGGAGCTTAACTCTTAATTCCAGGGGATTTCTAGGCCTCAACTGTTAAGAGACCAAAGGGTCCCTTAGCGCACACACTGGCTTTCTCTCTCCTACTCCTTTTGGATGCTCCGAGTTCTCCATTTTCGTGCTGAAACCATTTGTCAGCTGCGTCTCCTTGCACCGTTGGCCGTGGTTAGAAATTGATTTTTCCAACTCTGCAAACGCGAGAAGAAACGGAGCTGCGGGTGCATCACCGATGTTCTGGTCTGCTTCCCCCCCTGCTCCAGACAGGATTTGTACATGAAGATGATCTTATTAACTTTGAAAAAAAAGAGAGAGAGGGGAAGGGTGGGGGAAAGCCCCCGAGGACGCTTAGGGATGGTTTACGGCTTGTTCCTCTGTATTTTTACAGGCTTGTGGTATTAATTAGACCACGCAGCTGGGATGGGCTCCTGAAAGCCCTGCGGCAGGGTTTTAAATGATCTTTTCCACGAGCGCCTTGATATAAAACACGTCTTTTCCTGTATGATGTTTTTTATTGCAGCAGAGTTCTTCCATCCGGACAGCGCAGTTTAGCAGAGGGTCTGGAGCAACGGTGGTTCTGGTTTTCCAGTTTGGTGATTTTTTCCCCCAGGCCGAAGTTCCTCCTTAACTTTGAGGCAGGCGCATCTGCCCCGGGGGTTCTTCCAGCTGACAAAACCGTTGGCCGTATCTTCGCAGTGATGTCAGCGACTCCAGGATTTCCGATAGCGGAGGCCCCCACGGACATGCCTGCCCTCAAAGCAACTCAGCCCCGTGTTCTCTGTGTGAGTTCTTGCGGTTTCGTCCTGGATTGGCAAACCCAGAGTACCAACTCATACAGGCAGCCAACGCTCAAGCTTTCTTTTCTTTGGGCGCTTCCGAGTTGCAAGTGATTGGGAGGTATGATCTTCTTGAGCCCAAGCCAGAGATTGGGCAGAATTCCTGGTGTCCATCAGAGGCTGGCTGGAAGTATGCCAGGCTAGAACAGAAAACTGCGCAGAGACTCAATGGGTAAAAATGAAATCAGAACTGTTTTCGGCTAAACTTGGGGAAGAACTTCCTGACAGAGCGGTTCCTCAGTGGGACAGGCTTCCTCCGGAGGCGGTGGGCTCTCCTTCTCGGGAGGGCTTTAAGCAGAGGCTAGGTGGCCATCTGACAGCAATGCGGATTCTGTGAACTTAGGTGGATCGTGAGAAGGGAGGGCAGGAAGGGTTGCCTCCGTGCTTAGTTCTCGTGGCCCTTTCTGACGCGCCCAGGGAAATGCTGATCGCCACTTTGGGGTCAGGAAGGCATTTTTCTCCAGGGACAGTTGGCTGGAGATCCTGGAGGGTATTTTTTGCCATCCTCTGGGCATGGAACAGCAGTCACTGGGGGTGTGAGGGGGAGGCATTTATGAATTTCCTGCATTGTGCAGGGGGTTGGACTAGATGACCCTGGAGGTCCCTTCCAACTCTATGATTCTGTATTATTGGGGGGTGGGGGATGAACCATGCATCTTGAACTGAGGAGGCAGAGTACAAGGGGGGAGGGGCCGTGGCTCAGTGGCAGAGCATCTCCTTGGCATGCAGGAAGGTCCCAGGTTCAATTTCCAGCATCTCCAATTAAAAGGACCGGGTAGTAGGTGATGGAAAAGACCTCTGCCTGAGACCCTGGTGTAGACTGACAGTTTTTCATTTGTTTGGTCAAGAAGGGGCGGCGGGGGTATACTCTCGGAATGAACAGCAATGTCGTTACACAGACACCAAAGTAAGCTATAGGCTGCCACAGGAGGTGGCTGCGGCCACAAGCATGGACGGCTCCAAGAGGGAATTGGATAAACATCTGGAGCAGAGGTCCATCGGTGTCTGTTAGCCACAAGTTATAGATAGGAACTCTCGGTCTGGGGCAAGTGATGCTCTGTCTTCTTGGTGCTTGGGGGGTGGGGGGCAACAGTGGGAGGGCTTCTAGTGTCCTGGCCCCACTGCTGAACCTCCTGAGGGCACCTGGTGTTTTTGGCCACTGTGTGACACAGAGTGTTGGACTGGATGGGCCACTGACCTGATCCAACATTGGCTTTTCTTATGTTCTAATATGGAGAAGAGGTCCCATCAGTGGCTCTTAGCCACAAGGTATAGATAGGAGCTCTCCGTCTGGGACAAGGGATGCTCTGTCTTCTTGGTGCTTGGGGGGGTGGGGGGCAAGCGTAGGAGGGCTTCTCGTGTCCTGGCCCCACTGCTGGACCTCCTGAGGGCACCTGGTGTTTTTGGCCACTGTGTGACACAGACTGTTGGACTGGATGGGCCACTGGCCTGATCCAACATGGGCTTCTCTTACGTTCTTATGTTTTCTGGTGGGTTTAATGGGTAGGTTAATTGGCCTTCGGCTTAGATGATAACGTGGTCAATTTAAATGGCTGGAAGTGGAGGAAAGAAATAGGGACCTGGTGGAGACCGGGCTTTCCTGCCAGCAGAGGGTGGTAGGTTTTGTTGGGTTCAGCTGAGTCAGTTTCTGAGTAGCTCAGGAAGGAACTTGCATTCATATCTGGGCAATCTGAAAGTTCATTGAAACGACGCCAGCCAAAAGGCAGATTGGATGTCATCAGAATGGTAAAATTAGCCCTTTCCAGGGTTGTTTCAGATATTTGAAGCTGAGTGTTCGGATGTCTGTTTATAAGGTTATTTATCTGAAGTAAAGGCATGCATAACTTTGCCGGACTGTCATCTAAACCTGCGGTTTCCAACATGGTGTCCGGGGGCGTCTCAGCGCCGCCAAAGTATCTCTTGGTGCTTGCTCGCTTCTTGCTCAAAGCCCCTCCTGCGCTTGAGTCCGGAGCTAGCCTTGGCTTTTTTCCATTTGGGCAAGCCATAGCTCTGTACCAGCTGTTCTCTCAAGGACAGCTTGGGAAAGAGCTCTCTCGGCCCCACCTACCTCACAGGGTGTCTGTTGTGGGGAGGGGAAGGGAAAGGAGTTTGTAAGCCGCTCTGAGACTCCAAGTGAGTGAAGGGCGGGATATAAATCCAATCTCTTCTTCTTCTTCTTCATTTCACTGGAGGAGGAGGTATTGCAGAAGAATCCAGGAGGGCGTCTCTTGTGGGCCTGCTGGGGGCTCCTCTGTCACAAGGAGCAGCTTCCTTTGCAGAACGCTTCTCGGCTTGCAAGGACCCAACGCTTTGTGATCGCCGCCAACCCCCCCCCCCCCCCCGACTGCCATTTTGTGGCGGTGCTCGCGGCGCGCGTGTTAAGCGCCGACAAGACACTTCCGACTCACGGCAACCCTGTGAATTAACGGCCTCCAAAACGTCTGACCATTAACAGCCTCGCTCAGGTCTCGCAAGCGCTCCCCCTTTTCAAAATCCCCCAAATGCCGATAGCCTCAACAGGTTTGGGGACCCCTCCCCCCAGTCTACGTATTTGTTAACGGTTTCTAAGAGCCGGAGTCCAGTGGTCCCTTAAAGTATAACAAAACCCGTGTCAGGGGAGGAGCGTTCGGGAGTTACTGCCAACATTCCTGCTAAGCGGCGGAGTCTTGTGAGCAAAAATTCTACTTTCGTGAGCTGCCGGCAGTCAAGTCGTGAGCGAGCGATTTGGCTGCCGCACAGATCAGTTTGCCCTGGAGCCCTCCTTCCTGAGCTGAGACAAAAAATGGGTTTGAGCCAGAGGCTCAAAAACCTGTGAGCTAGCTCGCATTAACTCAGCTTAGAGGGAACACTGGGCGCCGCTCCCTTCTTCAGACAGATCAAGGTGGGTAGCCACGTTAAGCTGTCTGGAGCGGTAGAAAAGAGCAGGAGCCCCATCGTACCCTAAAGATGACCAAACTTTGTGGCTGGGGATGAGCTTTTGTGAGTCACCGCTCACGTCTTCAGATGGTATCTGAAGACGTGAGTCTGTGACTCGCAGAAGCTCATCCCACGCCACGAAGTTTCTTCGTCTTTATGACGCTACTGGACTCTTGCGCTTTCCAATTCCTTAAAATGTTCGTTATGCATTATTTTATTTTATTTTTAAAAAACCACCAGTCTTGGCAATCACCCGAGTTGGCTTTCTGCGTATATTAGTAAAGGCACTGTAAAAATATTTTAAAACCAACTGATTAAAGTTCTTTGACGGGTTAGTCGTTCTCCCGTCGTTGGCAGCTTCGTGGCCCTGCCTCGGTCCTTCCCGCACCCCGGAGCTGTCAGGAGCAGAGCCGCGGGTGGAGGCGCTCTGAAAGCAGTGAGCCGCTCCGGGCTCCCCCTCGGCCGCCTTTCCCTCCCGTCTCCTCGAAGTCTGTGCGTGCTTTTCCATGCGCCTCGGAGCGTGCCAGACCGATCTGTTTGCTGGCCTCCAACGTGCCGCGCTCCCGTTGCAGCGATGTTCAGGGGATGCGCCTGGTGCTTCCCGGCTGCTGGCGTGGCTTTATTTAGCCGGCGCCGGAGTCTGCTGGTGCTCCCGTTTGCCTGACTGCAGAACGGCCAGGAGAGGAGCGATCTGAAGCAGATGTCGCACAGGGAAGGGGCGTCACCGTTGTCTCCGTCTTTTTGTCTCTCTGTGCAGAAATGGCGGCGGACGTCTCTTCCTTGGGCGCGGGGGTGGCTTCTGGGACGTCTGGAGCAGGCTCGCAATCTGGAGGAAGCATCATCTCGAGAACTAACAAGAGGAGGCCAGGGTAAGAGCTCCTGTAAGAACTTGGGTGCCGCGGAAGCCTCGTGGGCGTGCTGGGCCGTGCCAGGACAGAGGGCACCTGGGAAATCCTGCCTCTAGGCTCCAGCGCTCTGGCAGTCCTCTGGAGTTTCACAAGCCACCGGCCTTCGTTTTCCTTCTTTGCTTGAGAGCCACTTTGGTGTTATGGTTAAGAGCGTGGACTCTGATCTGGGAGAACTGGGTTTGATCCCCCACTCCTCCACGTGCAGCTGCTGGATGACCTTGGGCAAGCCACAGTTCTGTCAGAGCTGTTCTCTCAGGAGCAGTCCTTGAAAGAGCTCTCTCAGCCCCGCCTGCCTCCCAGGGTGTCTGTTGTGGGGAGGGGGAGGGAAAGGAGTTTGTAAGCCGCTCTGAGACTCCTCCGGGTCGTGGAGGGCGGGGTATGAATCCAATCTCTTCTTTTTCTTCTTCTTCCTTCTGATTGTTATCATGTTGTTGTAGGGCTGAAGCTGAATCAGCGATTTCTGGGATAACAGTTGTCGCTTCTTTCCTTCTTGGTTCCCCCCCCCCCCTTTTCCAGGCTTGATTTTGATGACGACGACGACGGTGAAGGGAACAGTAAATTTCTCAGGTGAGGAAGGCTTCGCTGTCACGGAGGTGGGCGGGACTCAGCGTGCTAGCTGTGGGGTGAGAATTGGTTTTCAGGGAAGCGTCCTTTGAAACTGAGCCCTTGTCTCCCGAACTGGTGGCAGTGGGCGATTTGGCGTTGGCTCTTCCCTCCGTCGTTTTACGCAACCCACGCCGGGACAGAAATCCCCCTCTGCGTTGCATGCCGCTTTCGCTTTCTTCGATCGCCGGATTTTACGGCACCCTCCGGTGCTCCCTCGAAGCTGTGGAGTCTTGTGAGCATCAATTCTACTTCGCTAGCTACCGGCGTTCAAGTTGGGAGCGAGCGATTTGGCTGCTGCATAAATTAGTCTGCTCTGGAGCCCTCCTTCCTCAGCGGAGACGAAAATGTGGGAGCCGGAGGCTGAAAAACTGTCAGCTAGCTCACACTAACTCAGCTTAGAGGGATCACTGACCTCCGCACTACATGCCACTTTTGCTTCCTTTGATCATCGGTTTTATGGCACCTTCTGTGTATTTATTCATTTATGTAGTTAGATTTTCAGGCTCCGTGCGGACCCTTCTTATTCCCTCAATCACTTTCTGCGATTGATTCAGAGCAGTCTAGCAAGTCTTCCAGACTGAAGAGTGAAAAAAAGAGTCAGTTTGGTGTAGTGGTTAGGAGCGTGGACTCTAATCTGGGAGAACCGGGTTTGATTCCTCACTCCTCCTCCGCGTGCAGCTGCTGGTGTGACTTTGGGTCAGTCATAAGATCTTCCAGAGCTGTTCTCTCACGAGCAGTTCTCAGAAGGGCTCTCTCAGCCCCGTCTACCTCACAGGCAATGCTCCCTCTAAGCTGTGGAGTCTTGTGAGCAAAAATTCTACTTTGTGAGCTGCCGGCATTAAAGTTGTGAGCAGGTGATTTTGCTACTGCGTAGGTTAGTTTGCTCTGGAGCCCTCCTTCCTGGGCGAAGACAAAAATGTGTGAGCCGGAAGCTAAAAAACTGTGAGCTAGCTCACACTAATTCACCTTAGAGGGAACACTTGTCACAGGGTGTCTGTTGTGGGGAGGGGAAGGGAAAGGAGATTGTAAGCTACTCCGAGACTCCTTTGGGTAGTGAAGGATGGGGTATCAATCCAATCCCTTTTTCCTCCACCTCTACATGCAGCTGCTGGTGTGACCTTGGGTCAGTCCCAAGTTCTTTCAGAGCTGTTCTCTCAAGGGCAGTTCTTGAGAGACCTCTCTCAGCCCCACCTACCTTACAGGGTGCCTGTTGTGGGGAGGGGAAGGGAAAGGAGTTTGTAAGCTGCTCTGAGACTCCAAGTGAAGGGCAAGGTATAAAGCCAATCTCCTCCTCTTCCTCCTCCTCCTCTTCTTCTAATTCGTTTTCTTTCTTTCCTCTCCCCCTTTCCCTAGATGCGACGATGACCAGCTCCCAAACGACAAGGAGAGATTTGCCAGGTAAGAATCTCCACGGCTCCTCTCATAAAAACTCGGAGGCCCTGTGCTGTGACGCCACATATACCATCCATGCCAGCCTCAGAGGCCGAGCTTTTTCATCCCCATCCTAATTTGAATCATCCGGTTCGACCCAGCTTTCCCGCCCTCTCTTTCTCCTCCATCCCTTGGAAATCACTTTCACTGCATTTGCAACAGCCAGGCATTGACTTCGATTTGCGGCGACGCCGGCGCTTTCTGAAACAAAGCTGATTCCAGAACAATGTCTGAGCCCACTGAATATATGGCTAGATCTAAAAAATAAATTCTATCAGGAAATCCCTGGGTGGGTTTCACCACTGGAAGCATTTATAAAACCAACGCTTCTTAATGCCAATAAAATAATAAGTTACAACAAACTATTAGATGATAAGGGAGTAATTAAAAAAGAAACACAACTAGGAGAAGAACTAGGACTACAGCTGACTTGGTGGGAAACTGTGCAACTTCAATCTAGGTATCAAAAAGATATAAAAACGGGCATTAATATTAAACCTAAGGAGCTAGACGAGATTTGGTTGAAAACAAATGAAAAATTAATTAATAAAATATATAAGTTCTTAATAAACTATGAGATGCAAGAGGAAATGGTTAAGCCGACCATGATAGAATGGATGAAGGACTTTGGTAACAGCATCAATATAGATAGATGGGCAAAGATTTGGAAATCAGTAAAATACTTAAAAGCTGTAAATTATAAGGAAAATATTTATAAAACGTTTTACCGCTGGCATTGGACTCCAGAGAAGTTGAATAGGTGTTATAAAAATATTTCTAATAAATGTTGGACCTGTGGTACAAAAAGGGGAACGTATTTGCATATGTGGTGGACATGTAAAAAAGTTAAAATATATTGGTTAATGATCGAAACTATGTTAAATGAGATCATGGAAATAGACATTCCTTTGGATCCAGAGATATTTTTGTTGAATTTCGTTCCGGATGGTTTAAGTAAGGAAAACCAGAGATTGTTAGTATATATAACAACGGCAGCACGAATTTTACGGGCAAAATTATGGAAATCAACGAATTTACCGAGCTAAGAAGACATAATTAAAACTCTGTTGAATTGGGCGGAATTAGATAAGTTAAGTTACCTTTTAAACCCACAAGCAAAATGGGATGTAGAAGTGGTCTGGGCTAAGTTATATGATTGATTGGAGTAATTATATGGCTCTTTGTTGATAAGAAGTGACTTAATGTATTATCATCACTATGGAAAACTAATAAAATTTTCAAAAAAAAACAAAAACAAAGTCTGAGCCCGCTGGCGCCTGTAGGACTGGCAATAATATTTCTTGATTTCTCTCTTTAAGAAAAAAAACGGGGGAAAAAACAAAGGGGAAAAATCTTAAAATCCAGCCACTAAGTAAGATTTTTATAAAAGGAAAAAAAACCCATAAATACAAGACGGTGACCAATCTATACATGATTTTCTATAAATGGTTTCCAGATTTGAGAAGGAAAGTCTGTATGCAGTCATCGTCTATATGCCGTGCGTTCAAATGTTGATAGAGTTTTAACGTTCTCAATCCCCTGATTTACCAGAGATCGGCTTTTCTCTTTCCAGTGTTGTCGTATGAGTTTTTTAGCTGTCGGCAGGGCACGGAGGGTCCATTTACACTGACCATCGGCTGGCTTCCAAGAGGCGGACAGATAGTGTAAAAGAACACAGGAACCCTCAGAAATCAGTCAACATTCTAGCAGGAAATTGATGCGAGTGGTAACTTCTTCCCAGTAAATCCATATGCCTGAACACACCCAGATCATACGTAGATCAAGATGGGTAGCCACGTTAGTCTGACTGTAGCGGTAGAATCTGTGGCAGGGGGGTGAGCTTTCATGAGTCACTGCTCACTTCTTCAGATACAGCTGGAACGTGAGTCCGTCCGTCCTTCTGTCTCGGAGAGATCTCGTTTGCCACCTGACATCACTCCACTCTCCAAGATACCAGGAAAAACGGACTCACATTCTAGCTGTATCTGAAGAAGGCCAAGTCCTACGAGGAAAAGTTGAAGGAGGTGGGTATGTTCAGCCTGGAGAGGAGATGACTGAGAGGGGATACGGTCACCATTTTCAAGTACTTGGAGGGCTGTCCTATAGAGGATGGTACGGAATTGTTTTCTGTTGCCCCAGAAGGTCGGACCAGAACCAACAGGTTGAAATTAAATCAGAAGAGTTTTTGGCGAAACATTAGGAAGAACTTCCTGACAGAGCGGTTCCTCAGTGGGACAGGTTTCCTCGGGAGGTGGTGGGCTCTCCTCCTTGGGAGGTTTTCAAACAGAGGCTAGAGGGCCATCTGACAGCCATGCGGATTCTGTGAACTTGGGCAGATCGTGAGAGGGAGGGCAGGAAGGGTTGCCACAGTGCTTGGTTCTTGTGGCCCTTTCTGACACATCCAGGGAAATGCTGATCGCCACTTTGGGGGCAGGTAGCAATTTTTCTCCAGGCCTGTTTGGCCGGGGATCCTGGAGGTTTATTTTGTCATCTTCTGGGCATGGAATGGGTCACTGCGGGTGTGGAGGGGGAGGCGTTTGTGAACTTCCTGCATTGTGCAGGGGGTTGGACTAGATGACCCTGGAGCTCCCTTCCAACTCTTGTGATTCTAAGTGTGCAGCGACTCACGAAAGCTCATCTCCTTGGCACAGTTTTTGTTAGCCTTTCAGATGCTCCTGGACTATGTGCAAGGGATGCACCCTGCAAGTTACAGCGCCAGCAGTTGGACACTTTACTCAGTCCTTTGCAGAAGAATGTATTTCATAAGACCCTCCCCTGGGGCATTTCAGCAGCTCTTGCCTATTGGTGCCTGGGACTCTGCCACTTTGGCCCGAAGTGCGTAAAAGAGGGGAGCCCTTTGCCACAGCTTAGCCTGCTGTTGATGCGATGGCGGAAGGGGTGAGAGAGGCCTCTGTGCGCAAGCCAACATGTCTTGGACCTCCTCTGCGAGGAAAGGCTGGAGACTTTCCATGTAGAAAAACAAAAACTAAGAGTGGACATGATAGGTAGAGGTAAAGGTTTCCCTTGGTCGAAGGCCAGTCGAGTCCGACTCTAGGGATGCAGTGCTCCTCTCCGTTTCCAAGCCGAAGAGCCAGCGCTGTCCGAAGACGTCTCTGTGGCCCCGTGGCCGGCACGATCAGACGTCGAGGCGCACGGAACGCTGTCACCTTCCCACCGAAGCGGTACCTGTTTATCTACTTGCAGTTTCCTGCTTTTTAACTGCTAGATTGGCAGGAGCAGGGCCTTGAAGGCATCCCAACGATGGACACCAGGTTCAGGACGCACAAAAGGAAATAGTTCTTCACACAGCTAGTGATGTGGAATTCGCTGCCAGAGGATGTAGCGATGGCCACAGGCATATCTGCCTTTCAAAGGGGACTAGATTCACGGAGGAGAGTGAGGACTAGCAGTGGCTACCACGGTGCCGAAAGGGAACCACCGTGTTCAGAGGCAGACGACCTCTGCATCCCTGTGCCGGGAGGCAACGTCAGGGGATGGCCTCGGCCTCCGTGCCTCTGGAGGGGGTGGGGGAAGGAAACAGGGATGGGGAGGAACCTGGTAGTGGGCGTGGGGTGCCACCGGGTACTTTGCTGAGGGTCCCTCCAGACCTGGAACAGAAGACCATAAGAGAAGCCCGTGTTGGATCAGGCCAGTAAAGTAACATTTTTTCCCACCATAGAGAACAATGGAGGGGATGGGGGCAACCTGTTTGGGGGCCCGTAGAATTGGACCCCGTGGCCCAATCTTCTTGAAACTTGGTGGGTATTTCGGGGAGAGGCCCCAGCAGCCACCCTGCAAGTTTGGAGCCTCTCCCTCAAACCCCCTCCCCTCCAGCCCCTCATATACCCTATGAGTTTTTGCCATTGACTTCAGTGGCCCGTAGGGTATAATGGGGCTGAAACTGACATGCCGCCGGCTGAATGGGCTTGCGTTGCTGAAACTGACATGTGGGGGGGTCATTCGGCAGCCGGAACAGATGCGGCCTGATTTGGCCCAATCTGAATCGGGCCAAAATTTTTTTATTTGCACACCCCTAGTGGGCAGAAATGGCAAGGCCCTCCCCCAGCTCCCAGTGGCCCTGTGGAGGAAGCGAAGCGAGAAGGGGTTTAAACCCCTTCTGTTTAGAGTCACGCAGCAGCAGCAGGGCAATCGTTCCATTGTATTCTATGGGGCCCTTCTTGCTTCGCTCCCCCACCTTGGCAGGCCAGCTGAGAAGGGAAAGGGAAGCTTTTGAAGATGCCCCCATTTTTGCTTCCCTTTCTTACACTTCTGGTGATGTCAGGGGCGTGGCATATGCTAATGAGTTATGCTAATAGGCATGCTAATGAGCCCCTGCACCTTGTTTTCTACGAAACGACCCCTGTTCACATGCAATGCTCCCTCTAAGCTGTGGAGTCCCGTGAGCAAAAATTCTACTTTGTGAGCCACTGGCATTACAGTCGGGAGCGAGCGATTTGGCTGCGGCATAAATTAGTCTGCTCTGGAGCCCTCCTTCCTGAGCGGAGACAAAAAGGTGTGAGCCGGAGGCTAAAAAACTGTGGGCTAGCTCACACTAACTCGTCTTAGAGGGAACATTGCTCACAGGGTGTCTGTTGTGGGGAGAGGAAGGGAAAGGAGATTGTAAGCTGCTTTGAGATTCTGAGTGAAGGGCGGGGTATAAATCTAATCTCTTCTCCTCCTCCTCCTCCTCCTCCCTCTTCCAGTTTGGTGTAGCGCAGCTAGTTTGGGGTAGTGGTTAAGAGCGGCGGACTCTAATCTGGGAGAGGCGGTTTTGATTCCCCACTTCTCCACATGCAGCTGCTGGTGTGATCTTGGGTCAGTCACAAGTTCTCTCAGAGCTGTTCTCTCAAGAGCAGTCCTCGAAAGAGCTCTCTCAGCCCCGCCTACCTCCCAGGGTGTCAGTTGTGGGGAGGGGAAGGGAACGGAGATTGTAAGCCGCTCTGAGACTCCTTCGGGTAGTGAAGAGTGCTGGACTCGATGGACCACTGGTCTGATCCGTCAGGGCTCTTCTTATGTTCTAATGCACTTTAGGACAGTCAGTCCAGTTCAGTGTATTTCAATACAACATCAGCTTGAAAAGTATAAATTAAAAAAACAATAAAAATTACCACGTACGATACCAAGACCAAAAGAAAAAGACTCATGTGCGCCATTCGAAGTCACCATAGGAGGTCATTTATTTGAAGACTCGACCGTCTGCTTTTGTATCCTGCACACTATTATACAAAATTTCATTACGTTACGAGCAGTGTTCCCTCTAAGCTGAGTTAGTGTGAGCTAGCTGAGTTTTTTAGTCTCCGGCTCACACGTTTTTGTCTTCACTCAGGAAGGATGGCTCCAAAGCAAACTAATTTATGCAGCGGCCAAATCGCTCGCTCACAACTTTAATTCCAGGAGCTCCCGAAGTAGAATTTTTGCTCACAAGCCTCCACAGCTTAGAGGGAGCACCGGTTACGAGTAATATCTTTAGAGGAGTCTGAAAGGAGGAGGGAAAGTGTGGAATCGCTCTGTTCTTCCTGAGAAACTCACTAAAATCTGCGTCATGTATTGTATAGCGGGGATAGTGTAATAAGTCGTGATCAGCTGTCTCCGCCTTTCCCATTTGACATGGGCAAACCCGTTGGGGTAACGAATGCAAAGATAATCAGCTTTTCAGAAAAGCTGAGGCATTGAAACCTGCTAGCAGAGGTCAGCAACCATCTGCGCCTCGGGCCAAAGGCACCTTATGATCCTCCGACACCGGGGAGGAGTCCGTTGGCATCTTAAAGACACATGCACCGTTCACAGCAGTCCCCCCGGAATCGGCTGCACCTCTGGTTTTGAGAATCGTTACCTTAAACGGACCAGGATATGCAAAGTCTCCCACCTGACAGAGCCAGCAAAAAGGAAGCAAAACATGTATCATCTTTGTGCCGCGTGTGCAAATTTCAGAGTCAAGCATTTCCTCCTCTGATTCCCAGAAATGGTGATATATTCAAAGTCCTGTGCATGACGTAATTCCACAAGGGTGAGCAGAGAAAGGGCAGGATACAGTGTCGGGTGCCGAATTCCGCTTCTTCAGAACCTCTGCCTCTGTTTGAGCAAAACCCAACAAGCTTCTAGGCAGGGTAGCTTGAAAGCGGAAAGACCGGAAGCCAGAGAGGGCTGATGAATACCATTCCTAGGTTCGGGGCCAGGGGAGGGGGTGGAATGCTTCAGTGCCCCATCTAGATCGTCTCCCCCCTCCTTCCCAGCAGGCCTGTAGCCAGGATTTTGTGACTTGTGGGGCAGATTTTTTCCCAGTGGGGCTGAAGTTCTTGCAGAAAAACAAGCCATTTCGCCAATAGAAAGCTGTTACTAGGAGATATCTCTAAATTGCGAGCTGTCAGCCACTTTAAATGACAGTTCTCAGAGTCAGAAGGGATTCTAGAGGTCACCTACTCCAACTCCCTGGCCCTTGCTCAGTGCGGGAGTTAGTCAACTAAGCAAAGGAGCGCATGCACGAGCAAAATAAGTTTACATAGGAATAAATTTTGCGAAATAAAAGAGCGAGGCAGGTTTGGTTCGTTTAGCCCCATTGCAGAACTGAAACGTCCTTGACATTGCAGAACTGAAACTCACTTGAGCTGATCCAACCTTGCCTGCGTCTTGGTTTACAGTAAATTATCGCAGCGTTTTTGCTTACCTGGAGGAGGACCCCTTCCTTAACGGCACAGCCCCACAAGAATCTCTCCTGTAAATGCTTTTTTCAATCGTTTTAAACATTTTTTTTTAATGCACGCGCTCTTCTAAGCAGAGTGGGGTGTTGTCGTGGACTAATTCCTTCACTGAGCAAGGAGGACCCCAAGAATTTATAATTTGGTAGTGAATATTTTTCTCCGTCCTCCAAACGCAACGCTGACACCCTTATCCATCCCCATCTCCCCCCCCCCCCCCATACTACGTAACTTATCCCCCCACCAACAAATCTGTCTTCATCAACTTGGGGCTCAGTTTCTAGAACGGATGTCGCCTGGTTTCAAGCCAAGCTCCCATGGGCACCTCTTACCACTCTCACGCAGTGCGCTCGGGGAAAGGCCCTCTGCACATGCTCAATGCTCCAGGGGTACGTTTTGGTGAGCCACAGGCACTAGGCAGGCTGGAGCTGCTCCAGTGCAGTTTTGTATTTTGATTTTGTTCTTCCATTGCAATATGCAGATGACACCCAGCTGTATCTCTTGTTGGGCAGCCGGTCCAGCTCTACCCCAGATGACCTGGGATGGGCGCTTCAGGACGTAGCGGGCTGGCTTAGACCGAGCCGATTGAAACTGAATCGAACGACGACGGAGGTCCCGTGATTGAGTTGGAGCGGTTCGGGGGCAGGGAACCCACTACCAACCTTCGGTGGGGCGCCATTGGTGCCAGCGCCGAGGGTCCGGAGCTTGGGAGTGCTCCTGGATGCCTCCTTAACCATGGAGGCCCAGGTGGCAGCCACTGCCAAGACGGCCTTTTATCATCTACGGCTGATTAGGCAGTTGGTTCCCTTCCTCGAGCGCAATGATTTAGCAACAGTGATCCATGCAGTGGTCACCTCGAGGTTAGACTACTGCAGCGCTCTCTACATGGGGCTGCCCTTGTCGCAGATCCGGAAGCTGCAGCTAGTGCAGAATGCCGCAGCCAGGCTGCTGATGGGTCTCTCTATACGGGACCACATCCAGCCCGTGCTGAGATGTCTGCACCGGCTGCCTATAGCATACCGGATCCGGTTCGAGGTGCTGGTGCTGACCTTTAAAGCCCTATATAGTCTGGGGCCTGCCTACTTGAGGGACCGCCTTTCCCCATATGTGCCCCAGAGGGCACTGAGGTCAGGCTCACAACACCGCTTGACTCTCCCCTGTCCAAAAGAAGCTCGGCTGGCCAGCACTAGAACCAGGGCTTTCTTGGTGGCGGCCCCATACTGGTGGAATGAGCCCTCGGAAGACATCAGGGCGCTGTGGGACTTATTACAGTTCCGCAGGGCCTGTAAAACGGAGCTCTTCCACCAGGCCTTCGATCAGGAGCCGCCACTGGGGGACTGAGGGCAACTATGCCCCTGGAACTTGCTAGCTGAGAGCCTGCTGGAGGCGGCTTAATCGGATGCTGCCCCTTTCACCGGCGCGGCTCTGATAGCCGCCATTTTCATCTCTTTGTTTCACCTGTAAATTATGTTGTGTTTTAAATTATGTAAACGATTGTTTTGTAGTATTTGAACCGTTGGAAGCCGCCTTGAGCCAGCTTGACCGGCAAGGCGGGGTAGAAATACAAGCAATAAATAAATAAATGCTAGTTACTCAAAATGGAAAGGCGTGTGCGACCTGAATGGGAGGCCCCTTTGTCATCTTTGCACAAGAATGCCGTCTCCCGAGTTTTGCTTTATTCCGACCCTCCTTGCTCCCTTCTGCTCCTAGGTTCAGCCCCCGTGTTCTCTCTCCTCCCTGTTCCGTCCATTGGAGGCAGACTGTAAGCCCCTCGGGGCAGAGACCATATTGCTTTTTCTGACGCCTGCCACTGACAACTGCCCCACAGTTGTCCGGCAGTGCTAGTGGACGGAGAGCTTGAGAGCGCACAGCCCAGCTGGGTCCCCAACCACCCCCACCCCCGGCCCGTTTATTTTATTTTCCTTTCCCTTCCCCGTTACTTTCGACCGTGCCTTCCCTCCCAGTTTTTAGCTTAGTTCACCACCTTTGTTCCTAGGTCTGACGATGAACAGAGTTCAGCGGATAAGGAGAGACTGGCCAGGTAGGAGACGGGAGATCTCCCTCAAAGCATGGCAAAGCAGAATTCGCACTCCTCTCCTCCCCCTTCCTCTTCTGTGACCCCCACCCCGCCAAACCCCCCCTTTCGATAGCAGCTCCCTCCTCCCTGCTTCCCTCCTCTGAACCCGCTGCAGTCGAGGACTTGAAACTGGACAGAGGCAACTGAAAGCCCGCCCCTTGGTGGGTTTCACGGGGTGAGGGATGTGGTCGCTGGCCTTGGAGAAGGAAGGCGGAAGACGTGAGAGGGGGAAATGACGGGGCTGTGGAACTGGGGCATGTGCTCCCCTTGGGCTTTGGAACCCACTCACCCCTCTTCCTTGTTTCCGACCGTAGATTCAAGCAGGCGGCCATGGTGGTCCAAAGCAGGAGAACAGAGTTTGAGTTCAGTGGTACCTTTAAGTCCAACAAAATCTGGGTAGAAGTTTTTATGTACATGCACACTTCTGAAGTGTGGGAGGGGCTTCTGGCTTTCTGGCCCCACTGGTGGACCTCCTGATGGCCCCTGGTAGTTTTGGCCACTGTGTGACACAGAGTGTTGGACTGGATGGGCCACTGGCCTGATCCAACATGGCTTCTCTTATGTTCTTAACAGCAGAGGTCCATCAGTGGCTAGTAACCACAAGGTCTAGATGGAACACTCTGTCTGGGGCAAGTGATGCTCTGTCTTCTTGGCGCTTGGGGGGGGGCAACAGTGGGAGGGCTTCTGGAGTTCTGGCCCTGCTGGTGGACCTCCTGATGGCATCTGGTGTTTTTGGCCACTGTGTGACACAGAGTGTTGGACGGGATGGGCCACTGGCCTGATCCAGTATGGCTTCTCTTATGTTCTTACGTCTGGGGCAGTGATGCTCTGTCTTCTTGGTGCTTGAAGGGCAACAGTGGGAGGGGCTTCTGGCTTTCTGGCCCCACTGGTGGACCTCCTGATGGCCCCTGGTAGTTTTGGCCACTGTGTGACACAGAGTGTTGGACTGGATGGGCCACTGGCCTGATCCAACATGGCTTCTCTTATGTTCTTAACAGCAGAGGTCCATCAGTGGCTAGTAACCACAAGGTCTAGATGGAACACTCTGTCTGGGGCAAGTGATGCTCTGTCTTCTTGGCGCTTGGGGGGGCAACAGTGGGAGGGCTTCTGGAGTTCTGGCCCTGCTGGTGGACCTCCTGATGGCATCTGGTGTTTTTGGCCACTGTGTGACACAGAGTGTTGGACTGGATGGGCCATTGGCCTGATCCAATATGGCTTCTCTTATGTTCTTACGTCTGGGGCAGTGATGCTCTGTCTTCTTGGTGCTTGAAGGGCAACAGTGGGAGGGCTTCTGGAGTTCTGGCCCCACTGGTGGACCTCCTGATGGCCCCTGGTAGTTTTGGCCACTGTGTGACACAGAGTGTTGGACTGGATGGGCCATTGGCCTGATCCAATATGGCTTCTCTTATGTTCTTACATCTGGGGCAGTGACGCTCTGTCTTCTTGGTGCTTGGGAGGGGGGCCACAGTGGGAGGGCTTCTTTCCCTGCTGGTGGACCGCCTGATGGCCCCTGGGTTTTGGCCACCATGTGACACAGAGCATTGGACTGGATGGGCCATTGGCCTGATCCAACATTGGCTCCTCTTACGTTCTTATGAGCAGTTTCCAAGGCAGTGGGTCTCCGGCAGCTGGCGGTGTGGGGATGTGGCAGGTCGGCTTTTCTTGATTTGCTGCTCTCCGTCGAAACTGGTTTCCTCCTTGGGGGCAACACACTAGATATTCGGTGGGGAAAGCAAGAGGGAGCTCCTCCGTGCTGGTCACACTGCTGCGGTGGTTACGGTGCTGAACGACGTCCCGCCTTTTTGGGAGGGGAAACTGAAATCTTCTCTGTGTCCCGGAACGAGCTTGATCTCAGAAGCCAAGGAGGATTGTCCCTGGTTGGCCCTTGGGTGGCAGACCACCAAGGAAGTCCAGAGTTGCTCGACAGAGGCAGGCCCTGGCAAGCCACCTCTGGTCAGCTCTTGCCTCGATGTGCCTGGCTCAGGCTAGCCCAATCTCGTTCGATCTCTTAAGCTAAGCTGGGTCAGCTCTGGTTAAGTTTTGGAGGCTACTGAGGAAGTCCAGGGCTGCTACGCAGAGGCAGGCAATGGCAAACCACTGCTGTATGTCTTCCGTCCTGAGCTGGATGGCCCAGGCTAGCCTGGTCTCGGAAGCTAAGGAGGGTCAACCCTGGTTCGTATTTGGAAGGGAGACCACTGAGGAAGTCCAGGGTTGCTACGCAGAGGCAGGCAATGGCGGACTGCCTCTGCTTATCTCTTGCCCTGACCAGGATGGCCCAGGCTAGCCAGATCTTGGAAGCTAAGGAGGGTCAACCCTGATTCGTATTTGGATGGGAGACCACCGAGGAAGTCCAAGGTTGCTATGCAGAGGCAGGCAATGGCGAACTGCCTCTGCTTATCTCTTACCCTGACCAGGATGGCCCAGGCTAGCCAGATCTTGGAAGCTAAGGAGGGTCAACCCTGATTCATATTTGGATGGGAGACCACCGAGGAAGTCCAAGGTTGCTATGCAGAGGCAGGCAATGGCGAACTGCCTCTGCTTATCTCTTACCCTGACCAGGATGGCCCAGGCTAGCCAGATCTCGGAAGCTAAGGAGGGTCAACCCTGATTCGTATTTGGATGGGAGACCACCGAGGAAGTCCAGGGTTGCTACGCAGAGGCAGGCAATGGCAAACTGCCTCTGCTTATTTCTTGCCCTGAGCTGGATGGCCCAGACGAGGCTGATCTCGTCAGATCTTGGAAGCTAAGCAGGGTCCGCCGTGGTTAGTGCTTGGAGGGGAGACCTCCGGGGAAGTCCGGGGTTGCTACGCAGAGGCAGGTGACGGCGAACCAACTCTGCTCAGCCCTTGCCGCAAAAGCACTACAGGGTCACCAGAAGTCAGCCGCATCTTGCCAGCACTTCCCACCACCGCCCAGTAACTAGTGTCTGACCTCGACCGCCCAGCCCACCACCCTTGGAAGCGGGGTGCCTTTCGCTCCCCAGGGATCCAGGTTCAGCACGTGGAGCCACGGGGGTTGGCTGAAGGTGGAACCCAGGTCTTACCGATCAGAGGGTGACCTGTGTTGGGGGAGTGTGTGTGTGGCATTGGGGAATCCAGGCCAAGCAGTTGGTGGGGGGACGGACACCTTTTTCACAGGGGAGAGGAGGTTCTAGGCGAAGGGTGTCAGACATAAGGCCCGGGGGCCAGAACTGGCCCATCCAGGACTTTCATGTGGCCTGCGAGCGATTAGTGCAAGGGAGGGAACTGGAGACTGCTTGGGGAGGTGGGCGGAGCCACTTTGTGGCTTCAGCATGGCGGAACAACCTCGTCTGCAGGGCCAAGCAGCGTGGGAGCGTCTGTCCTGGGATGCTCCGCCGGCTCACCAGTCTGTCCGTATGGGTTTTCCCCTGCACCCCCCCCCCCACCCCCGCAGCCCGTGGGGCCCTGCAGCGAGGACACACCATCTCGGAGCTTTCCGGCTGCGGCCCGTTATACAGTTTATATCTTACATTTTATGACACGCCTGGCCGGTCCAGCAAGGTGACCTTTCTGTCCGATCCAGCCCTCGTAGCCAATGAGCTTGAGACCTCTGTTCTAGAGCGCCGGGCCGGGCCGTGGTCTCGGCTTAGCAGCCAGCAGGTGTGCCGGGATTCCTGCCTCCCCCTCTGCGGCAAAGCTGGGTGTCTGGTGGGGGAGAGAACCCGGTCTCATCAAGGCCGGGCCCTCCCTCAAGAGCCGGAGTGCCTTCGCCACCAGCCCTGCCTGTGAAACGGGTAACAAAAGAAACAGAGAGCTAGAAGGGACCTCAATTCACTAGGGAACAAACCGTTATTTGTATTCTTGGATGCTTCTAGAAGTCAACTTTCCCGGGCTTGTAGCATCCTTTTCCAGGTCGTCCTGTGAGCCCAGTTGGGCAGTGGGCATGGCGTTCCCCAGGCCTGGGGGCATCCATCTACCGGTCCCATCTGGACCTTCGCATCGAATCTCACTCATTTGCGCCTCTCCTTCCTCCTTTTGCTGTCCATCCAGTTTCATCTTCCATTTCACGGCTCCCCTGTGCATCCGACTCATCCCGCACTCTCTTTGCACCCACTAACCCAATTGTTTCCCCCCCCCCAATAGGAAACCTGGCGTCGCCTCTTTCTTTTGGGGGGAAGGGGGGGAGTGGTGGGGAACTGTTGTTGGTTGCCACCGTTCGGTTGCCACAGGGATACGTTGAGGTGCGTTTGTGCAGCATGGAGTACAGCATCCCGTGACGAAAGCCAAGGGGGATCACTCAGCATTGGGGTGAGATTTCAGCTTTTCAAGGGCACCTTTCAAGGAAAGTTGTTGTTGGCCGCCATGGTGCCCCCTGGGCACCACGTTGGGGACCTCTGGTATCAGCTGTCGTTGAGACGACTTCAGGATGCAGGGGGCGGGGACCCCCTCCAGAAAGGAGAAGCCTGTGATACGTGGTTGCGGTTTTAATGGCGGCCCATTGTTTGGTCCAATGTGCTATCCTAGCGTGCAGCTGGAATCGAGCTGTCTCATTATTTGGGGTCTTGACAGTTAAGACCACCCGTCTCTTGTCGTAAGCCAAGAGAGCCCTGTGAATCCCGCACTCCGGCTCATGCCCAACGGATAGCCCCTCTCTGACGTCGTCCCAGGTGGCAGAAGCACCAATGAGCCAAGCCAGCTTGGTGAAACCTCCACGTCTTGGGGTAGTATACCTCTGACTGCTGGAGACTGGAAGCAGTCTACAGGGAATGGTCGGTTCTCTAATCTGGAGAACTGGGGTTGATTCCCCACTCCTCCACATGCAGCCAGCTGACCTTGGGCCAGTCACAAGTTCTCTCAGAGCTCTCTCACCCCCGCCTACCTCGCTGGGTGTCTGTGGTGAGGAGGGGGAGGGAAAGGAGACTGTAAGCCGCTCTGAGACTCCTTCAGGTACTGAAGGGCGGGGGATAAATCCAATCTTTTCTTCTCCTTCTTCTCCTTCTCCTCTTTCCCCTCCTTCCTCTTCCTCTTCCCATCCTCCTTCCCCTTCTTCTTCCTCTTCTTCTCCTTCTTCTTCCCCTTTCTCCTTGTCCCCTTCTTCTTCTTCCTCTTCTTCCCCTTCCTCCTTGTCCCCTTCTTCTCCTTCTTCTTCTTCTCCTTCTTCCCCTTCTTCTTCCTCTTCCTCTCCTTCTTCCCCTTCCTCCTTGTCCCCTTCTTCTTTTTCTTCTTCTCCTTCTTCTTCTTCCCCTTCCCCTCCTTTCCCTTCTTCTTCCTCTTCTTCTCCTTCTTCTCCCCCTTCCTCCTCGTCCCCTTTTTCTTTCCCTTCTTCTTCTTCCCCTTCTTCCTCCTCCTCATTGCTGAGCTTCCCAGAGGCATTTTCCTGATTACTGGACAGTGATCTAGATGGATCGTTGGTCTGAAGCCACAGGGCAGTTCTTAAGGTTTTTTTTTTTTTTTTGGATCTTTTAGTGGCCATTGTCCACCTTAGCTCAATGGAACCTCCAGGCTCAGGGGCACTGTAGCTCTCTATTCTCTGAGGGGGCCCAGTCGCCCCCGTTCATGCCGTGTGCACGTGAGCTCCTCCTGGACTCGATGGACCTCTGGCCTAATGCGGCGCAGCTGGTCTTCTGCTCCTAAAATAATTTAAAAATGGCCCTTTGGCTGAAACTCTCCTCCTTCCTCTCCCCGTGGCATGCCCAGCATGAGTGTGTATGAAGCTCCCTAATGCAAGCGCCTGACCCTCTTCCTCTTTTTTCCCCTCTTGTTTTTTTTTTTTGCATCCTGAAAGGCAGAGTTGGCTGCGGAGAGCTGATCTCTCCGGCTTCTGTGATCTGATCCCCTTCTCTCTCTCTCTCTGACCTCTCACCCAGGGAGAACCACAGCGAAATCGAGCGCCGGCGGCGGAACAAGATGACGGCCTACATCACCGAGCTTTCCGACATGGTGCCGACCTGTAGCGCTCTGGCTCGCAAGCCTGACAAGCTCACCATCCTGCGCATGGCCGTCTCGCACATGAAGTCCCTCCGAGGCACCGGGAACACCTCCACCGACGGCACCTACAAGCCCTCTTTCCTCACGGACCAGGTGGGCGGACCCCGCACAGGGCCACGGCCAGCTGGGGAGGGGCACACAGACAGTTCCCAGGGGCTCCCCACCAGGGCCCGTCTTGTGCCTTCATTGCAGAGCTGGGGAAAGTGCAAAGGAAGGCAACCAAGGGTTGGAGCCTATAATGATTTCTTGTTTTGGTGTGTGTGTTTCTTTAAATATTTGGTTTGACTGCGGTAATGTAAGGATAGCGACAGAGGGAGATAAGTGTGATGCGATTGGCTGATGACTGAGTGTGGGAAGAGGGGTGTCTCTGAGGTGATTCAGTGTTCTTGAAGAGACGAGTGTGGAGAGTTGTGGAGGGAGTTTAGCCTATATGGCTATATGAGCAAGAGAGTTCAGCCTGTGTGGCTATATATGAAGAGAGTTTAGCCTGTGTGGCTATATGAGCAAGAGAGTTCAGCCTGTGTGGCTATATAGGAAGAGAGTTCAGCCTGTGTGGCTACATGAGCAAGAGAGTTCAGCCTGTGTGGCTATGTATGAAGAGAGTTTAGCCTATGTGGCTACATGAGCAAGAGAGTTCAGCCTGTGTGGCTATGTATGAAGAGAGTTTAGCCCGTGTGGCTATATGTGCAAGAGAGTTCAGCCTGTGTGGCTATATATGAAGAGAGTTTAGCCTGTGTGGCTACATGAACAAGAAAGTTGAGCCTGTGTGGCTATATGAGAGAGAGAGAGAGCAAGAGAAAGAGAGAGAGAGACAAGCCTGTCAGAGTTGAATTTTGGTGTTTGAGAGACCGTGTGTGACGCCGCCAAGCTTTGTCAGTTATATTTTCTTTCTTCAGCAACACTTCAAGAATACCCAGAAACCTATTTTCTTCTTTTATAAATAAATCCTTGTTTGTTTAAACTTATCCCAGAAATCAGAACAGTCCTTCCTCAGGGCCACATAGTCCTCTGAAGTGCCCAGACACTGGGTCATTCTACCAAAATAGAGAGATTTGGAATTTTTAATTCCTGGTGGCAGCCGAAATCTACTAAGTTCATGTACACAGAGTGTGTTTTAAAGTTTTAAAGTCTCCCCAATAAGCGAGGACTGGGGGGGGGGGGGCATGAGAGAGGTGTATCAAATTGTGCATGGGGTGGAGAGAGCTGACAAAATGAAATGTTTCTCCCTCTCCCAAAAGACTAGAACTCAGGGGCATCCAGTGAAGTCGATGGGCAGTAGGTTCAGGACAGAGAAAAAGAAATACGACTTGGCACATAGAGTGATTAAAATGTGGAATTCGCTGCCAAAGGATGGAGTGATGGCCACAGGAATAGACAAGGAAGATAAGTCTATCAGTGGCTACTAGCCATGGTGACTGAGGGGAACCTTCACAATCAGAGGCAGTAAACCTCTGAATCCCAGAGCCAGGAGGCTCTAGTCCTCAAGTCCAACCCCCTGCTCAATGCAGGAAATTCACAAATACCTCCCCCCCACACACACACAGTGACCCCTGTTCCACACCCAGAGACGTTTCAGAGCCCTTTGCAGGTTCCAGAACCGCTGTGACAAAACATCCGGTAGCCCCCTTCTGTTCACTCCGCAGGAACTCAAGCACTTGATCCTGGAGGCGGCCGACGGGTTCCTCTTCATCGTGTCCTGCGAGACCGGCCGGGTGGTCTACGTCTCCGACTCAGTGACGCCTGTCCTGAACCAGCCCCAGTCCGAGTGGTTCGGCCGCACGCTCTACGACCAAGTTCACCCCGACGACGTGGACAAACTGCGGGAGCAGCTCTCCACCTCGGAGAACGCGTTGACAGGTGAGCCAAGCCTCTCTTGGCAGACCCGATGTGGTACACGTTGAATATTTCTCAACAGAAAGCCTTTCCGGAAGAGGGACCCCCTGGTTTCTTCAAGCCGGTGTCTTGTTGGAGCCTCTGGCGCCTGCCGACTTGCCCCCAGTCGCTTGCAGGTGGGCCCTAGCCAATCCTCCCTCTAAACCATGGAGTCCCATGAGCAGAAATTCTGCTTTGTGAGCTCCTGGCAATGAAAGCTGGGAGCGAGCGATTTGGCTGCTGCCTTGATCAGTTTGCTCTGGAGCCCTTCTTCCTGAGCTAAGGCAAAAAGGTGTGAGCTGGAGGCTAAAAATCTGTGAGTCGGCTTACCTTCACTCAGCTTAGAGGGAACTCAGCTTACACTGCTTTCCCCACATCCATTGTGTGCAGAAACTTGCCTGTTTCTACAAACTGCTTCTCTTTGTGCAGAAATTTATTTATTACTGACTTCATTTCTACCCCACCTTTCTCCCCAACAGAGACCCTAAGCAGCTTACTTTGTTCTCCTGTCCTTCGTTTTATCCCCACAACAATCCTGTGAGGAAGGTTAGGCTGGGAGTATGAGACTGGTCCAGGATCACCCACCAGATTTTCTGTGGCAGCGTGGGGATTCGAACCAGGATCTCCCAGATCCTAGTCCAACAAAGTACAGCCACAAGGTTCAGATAGGAACTCTCAGTCTGGGGCAAGTGATGCTCTGTCTTCTTGGTGCTGTGGGGGGCAACAGTGGAAGGGCTTCTAGTGTCCTGGCCCCACTGCTGGACCTCCTGAGGGCACCTGGTGTTTTTGGCCACTGTGTGACACAGACTGTTGGACTGGAGGGGCCACTGGCCTGATCCAACACTGGCTTATGTTCTTAACACTCTAACCCCTGCACCACACTGGCTTCTTTCACCATTTTGCATTTCTGAGGAGGGGAGGGTCTGTGGCTCAGTAGAAGAGCCTCTGCTTGGCACACGGAAGGTCCCAAGTTCAATCTCCGGCAGCATCTCCAGCTAAAAGGACCGACCAGGAGGCGATGCGAAAGACCTTTCTCTGCCAGTGTGCCCTCTAAGCTGAGCTAGTGTGAGCTAGCTCACAGTCTTTTAGCCTCCGGCTCACACACTTTTGTCTCAACTGAGGAAGGGTGGCTTTAGAGCAAACTGACTTATGCAGCAGCCGAATGGCTCGCTCACAACTTTAGTGCCAGGAGCTCACAAAGTCGAAGTTTTGCTCACAAGACTCTACAGCTAAGAGGGAGCATTGAAAAGAGCTGCTCCCAGTCTGAGTGGACAACACTGAGCTCCATGGACCAGTGGTCTGATTCAGTATAAGGCAACTTCAGGTGTGCCCATAAGACTGGGGAGGAGCCATGGCTCAGTGGTAGAACATCGGCTCTGCATGCAGAAGGGTCCCAGATTCAATCCCCGGCATCTCCTGCTAAAGGGATCTCCCTTGCCTTGAAAGCCCCTTTCTGGGGTCACCATAAGTCTAAGCTAAGCAGGGTTGGTACTTGGATGGGAGACCTCCAAGGAAGGCTCTGCGGAGGAAGGCAATGGCCAACCGCCTCTGCTTTTCCGTTGCCTTGAAAGCCCCTTGCTGGGACCACCACAAGTCTAAGCGAAGCTGAGTCGGTACCAATGCTCCCTCTAAACTGTGAAGTCTTGTGAGCAAAAATTCCACTTTGTGAGCTCCTGGCATTAAAGTTGTGAGCAAGCGGTTTGGCTAATGCAGGGGTGGGCAAACTATGGCTCGGGAGCCACATGCGGCTCTTTCACATATATTATGTGGCTCCCGGCAGGGCAGCAGGGGAAGCGAAATATCATTAGCAAACAAATATCATTGGACAAATTAATATCATTATCAATATCTGCTTTTACCCCTTTTGTTATGATTTTTGGCAGTCTCATTTAATGTTAATAAAAGGCAAATTTGCTTATTTTCCAATAAAAGCAGGTAATATTTGTTCATGTTTTGTGGCTCTCAAACATCTGATGTTTATTCTATGCGGCTCTTACGTTAAGCAAGTTTGGCCACCCCTGTTCTAGGTGGCTCTTACGCGGAGCAAGTTTGCCCACCCCTGGGCTAATGCATCAATTAGTTTGCTCTGGAGCCCTCCTTCCTGAGCTAAGACAAAAATCTAAGCTGGAGGCTAAAAAACTGTGAGCTAGCTCACACTCAGCTTAGAGGCAAGACTGGTCCCAGGTCCAATCTGTGGCACCTTCAGTTAAAAAGACCAGGCAGCAGGTATTGGGAAAGACCTCTACCTGAGACCCTGGAGAGCCATGGAGAAGGACCAGAGCTCAGTGGAAGAGCATCTGCTTGCCCTGCAGAAGGTCCCAGGTTCAATCCCCGGCATCTCCAGTTAAAAAGGACCAGGCAGGAGGTGATGTGAAAGACCTCTGCCTGAGACCCTGGAGAGCTGTAAAGGGGGGCTGTGGCTTAGTGGAAGAGCATCTGCTTGCCCTGCAGAAGGTCCCAGGTTCAATCCACGGCATCTCCAGTTAAAAAGGACCAGGCAGGAGGTGATGTGAAAGACCTCTGCCTGAGACCCTGGAGAGCTGTAAAGGGGGGCTGTGGCTCAGAGTGGCAGAGCATCTGCTTGGCATGCAGAAGGTCCCAGGTTCAATCCCCAGCATCTCCAGTTAAAAGGACCAGGCAGGAGGTGATGGGAAAGACCTCCGCCTGAGACCCTGGAGAGCTGTAAAGGGGGGCTGTGGCTCAGAGTGGCAGAGCATCTGCTTGGCATGCAGAAGGTCCCAGGTTCAATCCCCGGCATCTCCAGTTGAAAGGTCCAGGCAGGAGGTGATGGGAAGGACCTCTGCCTGAGACCCTGGAGAGCTGTAAAGGGGGGCTGTGGCTCAGAGTGGCAGAGCATCTGCTTGGCATGCAGAAGGTCCCAGGTTCAATCCCCAGCATCTCCAGTTAAAAGGACCAGGCAGGAGGTGATGGGAAAGACCTCCGCCTGAGACCCTGGAGAGCTGTAAAGGGGGGCTGTGGCTCAGAGTGGCAGAGCATCTGCTTGGCATGCAGAAGGTCCCAGGTTCAATCCCCGGCATCTCCAGTTGAAAGGTCCAGGCAGGAGGTGATGGGAAGGACCTCTGCCTGAGACCCTGGAGAGCTGTAAAGGGGGGCTGTGGCTCAGAGTGGCAGAGCATCTGCTTGGCATGCAGAAGGTCCCAGGTTCAATCCCCGGCATCTCCAGTTAAAAAGGACCAGGCAGAAGGTGATGGGAAAGACCTCCGCCTGAGACGCTGGAGAGCTGTAAAGATGGGCTGTGGTTCAGTGGAAAAGCCTCTGCTTGGCATGCAGAAGGTCCCAGGTTCAATCCCCAGCATCTCCAGTTAAAAAGGACCAGGCAGGAGGTGATGGGAAAGACCTCCGCCTGAGACCCTGGAGAGCTGTAAAGAGGGGCTGTGGCTCAGTGGAAAAGCCTCTGCTTGGCATGCAGAAGGTCCCAGGTTCAATCCCCGGCATCTCCAGTTAAAAAGGACCAGGCAGGAGGTGATGGGAAAGACCTCCACCTGAGACCCTGGAGAGCCGCTGCGGGTCTGAGTAGGCAATCCTGACCTCAGTGGACCGAGGGTCTGATCCAGTGCGAGGCAGGGTCGTGTGTGGCCATTCAGGCTTCTCCCAGAGAAATGTGTCCTCACTTCAGATTCTGTCCTCAGGTCGTATCCTCGATCTGAAAACTGGGACCGTCAAGAAGGAAGGGCAGCAGTCCATGCGGATGTGCATGGGATCCCGGAGGTCCTTCATCTGCCGTATGAGGTAACCGTGTTAGCCAAATTGCCTTGTTTTCTTATCAGTTTTGGGGAATTATAGATTATTAACGGGCGGTAGGCAAGACGGGTCGCCACCGATATATACAGAGGTGCCCCCCCTTCCAGACACACCAGAAAATAAGCAAGGAGGCTGGCTTCAGTAATAAAATAGTTTCTTTACTGAAAGAATCTCAGGCAAACAATACTGATGTACGCACTCACTTATACAGTTCCTAAGAAATCAGATCGCGTAAGAGACAGTTGCACGAACAGGAATATTGTTCGTATCGGTTGAGGGCAATAATTACCTGTCCCAGAGAGATGTTGCGTTCCCACTGGAAAATTAAGGGAAGTTTACAGGGAATTGGGGGTTGTGAACTGAACCAGCAGAACATGTGGAAAGACTCTTGGTTAGCTACAGCAGAGTCTGCCAGATAGGGCAGGGTTAGTGTAAAGGCAAGGAGAGAGAGAGCGCGCCACATGGCTGGGTACAGGGGCGTAGAGTTTTAAAATCGGGGGGGGGGGGGGCTCTTGCGCGCGCGTGCGCCATTGCCTCTCCCTCCCCGGCCTGGCCACTCCTGCCTCCATCTGTCAGCTCCGTTCGTCCAGTGGCCAGCTGGGCAAATGCCCAGCTGGCCCCTGGACGAACGGAGCTGACAGATGCCGGGGCGATGCTCTGGCAATCACCCTGAAACTCTATGGTGCCATAGCTGGCGGGTGGGCAGGCCTAGGAAGGGCCTGGGGAGGCACCGCGGCGGGCACTCCGTTTTGCCGGGGGGGGGGCTCAGTACCCCCTGGGAAATCTCGGAGGGGGGCTTGAGCCCTCGAGCCCCCCCGTAGTTGACGCCTATGGCTGGGTAGCTTTTTTTATTGGGGAGGTTTTGGGGGAGGGCTTGGCCAGACACCTCCTCTGAGACCACCCCTTGCTGGGTCTGCCCCAAAAGGGCTCTCTCTCTCCTAGAGGAAAGGGGCTTAAGGGGTTGGTTAATGTTTCCCTCTACCTGATTGTGACCCAGATGCCTGGAATGTCTCTGGGCCGCGGAACTGGTTTCGGGTTAGCCAAAGTCCATGGTTTTGTGTACAGACAGAAATAAGTTCTTTATTTCTCTGGAGCAAGGAATGTTGGGGTGGGGGGAGGTTTGCCTGCGAGAGGAAGAAGGAGGACATGGTTAATGGCGTCTGAAAGCACATGTTCAGGCCTCAAGGGCTAGCGGCTGTTTCTGTGTAAGTAGCCGTGTTAGGGAAAGCTCTGGGAGCTGGCGACCTCAGGAACCACTGGCACATCATCGGCTGGTGTGTGTGTTCAGCTGGCGTCACGATCTGGTCAATCGCATCGCAGTCCCCTTTATACACGTTCAGCAACACAGTTCTAGAGTGTATGTCCATGAGAGTGCATAAGCGCCTTGCAGGCCAACAGCAGCCAGAAATCCCATTTCCAGGGGCCTTGTTCATGTCTTGGATTTATCAGTGATCTTCTCTAGTCGCTTTCCTATTCAGAAGTGCACGGGAAAACGTGATTGTCTAAGCCTGCTTTTATCTCCCCCAGGGAAATTTTCAAAAACATTAATTAATTTTTTTTTTTAAAAAAAAACAGGGATTCTGAACGTGGCGCCTGTGAGCACCACAGTAGCCACCAGCACCTTTTTTGGGGCACCTGGCAAGTGTTTTTAGGAAGTGGGTGGAGCCAGGTGGGTCTTTTGCCAAGCCGGGCTCCTGATTGGCCACTGGAGAGTTGATTGGCGGTACAGAATTTTTTGACAGCAGGTGCCACGGCTGTCGTGTGGCACTGTCTACCATGCTGTTTAAGGATTCCAAAGGGGCCCATGGTATCAGAGTTTGGGGGGGCCCAGCATACCTTCAAGACCGCCTCTCCCCACAGGAGTCCCGTAGAGCACTAAGGTAGAGCTGTTCTGTCAAGGGCAGTCCTCGAAGGAGAGCCAGTTTGGTGTGGTGGTTAAGTGCGCGGACTCTAATCTGGGAGAACCGGGTTTGATTCCCCACTCCTCCACTTGCACCTGGCTGGATGACCTTGGGCAAGCCATAGCTCTGTACCAGCTGTTCCTTCAAGGACAGCTTGGGAAAGAGCTCTCTCAGCCCCACCTACCTCACAGGGTGTCTGTTGTGGGGAGAGGAAGGGAAAGGAGTTTGTAAGCCGCTCTGAGACTCCCTTGGGGAGTGGAGGGCGGGGTATAAATCCAATCTCTTCTTCTTCTTCTTCATCCAAATTGGCCCCACTGATGGACCTCCTGAGGGCACCTGGTGTTTTTGGCCACTGTGTGACACAAAACGTTGGACTGGGCGGGCCTCTGGCCTGATCCAGCATTGGCTTATCTTACGTTCTTATGTCCGAGGCAGTGATGCTCTGTCTTCTTGGTGCTTGGGGGGCAACAGCGGGAGGGATTCTAGTGTCCTGGCCCCACTGGTGGACCTCCTGAGGGCACCTGGGTTCTGACCACTGTGTGACACAGAGTGTTGGACTGGATGGGCCACTGGCCTGATCCAACATTGCCTTCTCTTACGTTCTTATGTCTGAGGCAGTGATGCTCTGTCTTCTTGGTGCTTGTGGGGGCAACAGCGGGAGGGCTTCTGGAGTTCCAGCCCCACTGCTGGACCTCCCTCCTGAGGGCACCTGGTGTTTTTGGCCACTGTGTGACTCAGAGTGTTGGACTGGATGGGCCACTGGCCTGATCCAACATTGGCTTCTCTCATGTCCTTATGTTCTTAAACTGAGCCTCTGTTTATTCTAGAGCGACCAAAATAACAGCTTTTCTGTGCTCCCGCTTTGCAGATGTGGCAACACCGCGGTCGATCCGGTCTCCATGAACCGCCTCAGCTTTATGAGAAGCCGATGCAGGTAAATCCAGGAGGCCCCGCAGGGAGCTGTCACAGCGCAAGCGGTGGGTTGCACGCAGGCCCTTGTGAGATGGTGCTGTCTGTGCAGGGGCAGGCAACCCAGGGCATCGCCAGCTTGTCGCGCTTGGCACACAAGGCCAACGTTCTGCCCAAAGAAGCACTGAAGTTCATGCAGTAGTGCAGGGCTCAGGTGGCTCCCAGCATGTCTAGGCCAGCATTGCCCTCACCCCCATCCCAATGCACGCTTCTGTTTGCGGCCACGCTGCCGTCTTCATCGATGCCTGGTGAGCCAGCTTGGTGCGGTGGTTAGGAGCGCGGACTCTAATCTGAGAGAATCGGGTTTGATTCCCCACTCCTCCTCCACTTGCAGCTGCCGGTGTGACTTTGGGTCAGTCACAAGTTCTCTCCGAGCTGTTCTCTCAGGAGCAGTCCTTAAAGGAGCTCTCTCAGCTCCACCTGCCTCACAAGGGTGTCTGTTGTGGGGAGGGGAAGGGAAAGCCGCTCTGTAAGCCGCTCTGAGACTCCTGAGTGAAGGATGGGGTATAAATCCAATCTCCTCCTCCTCCTCCTCCTCCTTCTTCTTCCTCTTCTTCTGTAGCATTTCCTTTTGTCCACTGGATGCCCTCGAGTTCTCCCTTGGAAGGTCTGTGAGCTCCACTTTGACATAGATCTTTCTTCCTTTCCCTCTCCCTCTCTCTCTCTCGCTCAGGAACGGCTTAGGAGCCGCCAAGGATGGAGAGCCCCAGTTTGTCGTGGTCCACTGCACGGGCTATATAAAAGCCTGGCCCCCAGCAGGTAACGGCTTCTTCTTGGGCGTGTGTTGGGCGCACCCCGAGGGGGTCCAGGTTTTGGGGGGATCTGTGTCCGAGGCTCTGTTGAAATGCTGACAACCCACCATGGTGCATATATTACTTTAGCTGTGGTTCCCCCCCCCCCCCATCTCTCCCATCCTGGGAGGTGCCTTTTCAGTAGCTTATTTTGACTTGCTGTTCTAAACCACATTGGAGGCGCTGTGACCACGGGCTCCGTGTGGCCCAGTGGCAGAGCATCTGCTTGGCATTCAGAAGGTCCCAGTCTCAGTCCCCGGCAGTATCGCCAGTTAGAAAGGACCTGCAGTAGGGGAATTCTTTTACTTTTGGGGAGATTTAAATATCTCTGTATAGTTTTTAAAACGTTTTAGATTTTTTTCTGCACATCTGGGGAGTCCCCCACGTGTGCAGAAAAATCTCTCTGCCCCCCCCCAGCGCCCCCTCCGCGCGGATGTAGATATCCGCACAGAGGGGGTGCCTTGGGAATTAGTATATAGATTTCAGATCCCCCAGTGTATGTTAGCATGGGGGAGGGGAGAGGAGAGGAGCAGATAGGGGCCCAGATTGATATTAAAAGTCCAGCTAAAATTGGATTAACCTCATTGTTAAGAGCTGTGAATAGCCGCAGATGAGCATACAGATGACGAAAGAGTTAACAGACAGATGTGAGAACTAAATCTGAGTCCAGGGGCACCTTTGGTTTCATTGTTTCCCAGCAACAGCGAACGGATTTTCTTTTTGTGAGGACGATGATAAGTATCAAACCTATTGGTGGGGCAAATCGTTTTTTTTTTACAGTTCTAAACAAAACTAGCGCTATAGGAAAAGAAACCCTATTTACAATATTTGGCAGGTTTTTTGACTGGCCAGGTGGTTTCTTGACCGTACAAACGCCCAGCTGCTCCTGTGGGGCCGTCCAGCCTTCTCTCCCATGAGAAGGAAGTCTTTCAGAGTCGCCTCCGGCACAGGCATAAGAACATAAGAACACAAGAGAAGCCAAATGTTGGATCGGGCCAGTGGCCCCTCCAGTCCAACACTCTGTGTCACACAGGGGCCAAAAACACCAGGTGCCCTCAGGAGGTCCAGCAATGGGGCCAGGACTCTCGAAGCCCTCCCACTGTTGCCCCCCCCCCCCAACACCAAGAAGACAGAGCATCACTTGCCCCAGACCGAGAGTTCCTATCTATACTTTGTGGCTAAGAGCCCCTGATGGACCTCTGCTCCAGATGTTTATCCGATTCCCTCTTGAAGCCGTCCACACTTGTGGCCGCCGCCACGTCCTGGAGCAGTGGATTCCACGTGTTAATCAGTCTCTGGGTGAAGGCCACCTAGTCCAACCCCCTGCTCAAGGCAGGATCAGCCTAGAGCATCTCTGACAAGGGTTTTTCCAGCCACTGCTTGAAGACTGCCAGGGCAGGGGAGCACCTGGGTTTTGGCCCCTGTATGACACAGAACATTAACATAAGAACATAAGAGAAGCCAATGTTGGATCGGGCCAGTGGCCCCTCCAGTCCAACACTCTGTGTCACACAGTGGCCAAAAACACCAGGTGCCCTCAGGAGGTCCAGCAGTGGGGCCAGGACACTAGAAGCCCTCCCACTGTTGCCCCCCCAGCACCAAGAAGACAGAGCATCCCTTGCCCCAGACTGAGAGTTCCTATCTATACCTTGTGGCTAAGAGCCACTGACAGACCTCTGCTCCAGATGTTTATCCGATTCCCCCTTGAAGCCGTCCACTCATCGCATGCCAAGCGGAACATGTCGCTTTCCTCCGATTTAAACTCCTCTCTTCTCCACCTCAGGGGTTTCGCTCCCGGATGACGATCCAGACGCTGGGCAAGGAAGCAAGTTCTGTCTTGTGGCCATCGGCCGGCTCCAGGTACGCTCCGTTTTCCAGAGTCTGCAGGTGTCCTCAGGGCTCAGGTGCCAGGCCATCGCTGCCCCATTCAGGTCCCTCGTTCAGCGGCTGGTGGTGGAACCTGAGATAAAATCGGTGTCTGCCAAAATGAGCGACTCCAGAGTGCGGTGCGTTTAACGCCCCGTGCCTTGGGACTGCTGGTCTTAACTCTCCAAATGGGCAAAACATGCAGAAATTGGCCAGCCTTCTTCTCTCTGCATCTTTTGCCCGTTTGGAGAGTTAAGAGCAGCAGTGTGAAGGCACGGTGAAACTTTCATAAGATGTCCCTTTCATCTTGACCAGATGTCGTGAAGAAGAACAAGACGTTTCGTTGCAGGGTTCTGTTCTGAAGACGTTTCATCGAAACGAGATGTCATCCCCCTTGAAAGCTGTTTATTCTTGTGGCCATCACTACATCCTCTGGCAGCGAATTCCATATTTTCATCACTCTCACTCTAAAGGAGTATTTCCTTTTGTCCATCCTAAACCGGATGCCCTCGAGTTCTGCCATTTTGGGGAGAGGGAGAAAAAATACTCTCTGTCCACCCTCTCCAACCCATGCGCCATTTCGTAAGCCTCTCTCATGTTCCCTCCTTAGTTGTCCCTTTTCAAAACGGAAAAGTCCCAGGCTCTCCAGCCTTTCCTCCTGGGGAAGGTGCTCCAACCCCCTAAGCCTCTTGGTCGCCCTCCTCTGTCCTTTTTCCAGCCCTGTGATGTCCTTTTTGGAGATATGGTGACCTGAACTGTACCCAGGATTTCCTTTTTTTCCATCCTGTACCTGATGCCCATCAGCTTCACTGAATGCCCTTGAGTTCTACATAAGAGCATAGGAGAAGCCCATGTTGGATCAGGCCAACACACAGTGGCCAAAAACACCAGGTGCTCTCAGGAGGTCCAGCAGTGGGGCCAGGACACGAGAAGCCCTCCCACTGTTGCCCCCCTCCCCCAAGCACCAGGAATACAGAGCATCACCTGCCCCAGAGTGAGGGATCCTATCTGTACCTTGTGGCTAAGAGCCACTGATGGACCTCTGCTCCAGATGTTTATCCAATTCCCTCTTGAAGCCGTCCATGCTTGTAGCCGCCATCACCTCCTGTGGCAGTGAATTCCACGTGTTAATCACTCTTTGGGTGAAGAAGGACTTCCTTTTATCTGTTCTAACCCGACTGCTCAGCAATTTCATGGAGGGCCCATGAGTTCTTGTCTTGTGAGAAAGTGAGAAAAGGACCTCTTTCTCTACCTGCTCTATCCCATGCATCATCTTGTAAACCTCGCTCACGTCACCCCTCAGCCGTCGTTTCTCCAAGCTAAAGAGCCCCAAGCGCTTCAACCTTTCTTCATTTGGAAACTGTTCCAACCCTTTGATCATTCTAGTTGCCCTTTTCTGCACTTTTCCCAATGCTATACTATCTTTTTGGAGGTGTGGCGACCAGAACTGTACACAGTACTCCAAATGAGGTCGCACCATCGATTTCTACAGGGGCATTATGATACTGGCTGATTTGTTTTCAGTTCCCTTCCTAATAACCCCCAACATAGCATTGGCCTTTTTCACTGCAGTTGCACACTGTCTCGACACTCTATGTCCCTGGTGGGCTTAGAACAAATCCAAGGAGGTCCTTCTTCACTCCAAATGCCAGTGCATAAGAGAAGCCAATGTTGGATCAGGCCAGTGGCCCATCCAGTCCAACACTCTGTGTCACACAGTGGCCAAAAACACCAGGGGCCCTCAGGAGGTCCAGCAGCGGGGCCAGGACACTAGAAGCCCTCCCACCGTTGCCCCCCCCCCCCCCAGCACCAAGAATACAGAGCATTCCTTGCCCCAGACTGAGAGTTCCTATCTATACCTTGTGGCCAATAGCCACTGATGGACCTCTGCTCCAGATGTTTATCTAATTCCTTCTTGAAGTCATCCATGCTCGTAGCCGCCACCACCTCCTGTGGCAGTGAATTCCACGTGTGAATCACTCTTTGAGTGAAGAAGGACTTCCTTTTATCCATTCTAACCCGACTGCTCAGCAATTTCATGGAGTGCCCACGAGTTCTTGTCTTGTGAGAAAGGGAGAAAAGGACCTCTTTCTCTACCTGCTGTATCCCATGCATAATCTTGTAAACCTGGATCATGTCACCCCTCAGCCGTCGTCTCTCCGAGCTAAAGAGCCCCAAGCGCTTCAACCTTTCTTCACAGGGAAAGTGTCCCAACCCTTTTCTCATTCTAGTGGCCCGTTTCTTCACTTTTCCCAATGCTATAATATCCTTTTTGAGGTGTGGCGACCAGAACTGCACGCAGTACTCCAAATGAGGCCACACCATCAATTTATGCAGGAGCATTCTGATGAGACTGGCTGATTTGGCCGACCAGTTCCTCTGGACAAGCTTCACTGGATGCCCTCGAGCTCTAGTCCTTTTCCAGAGGGAGAAGGGGTGCCCCCTGTCGTTTCCCCAACGTGGTGCCCTTTCTCTGCCTGGCAGGTCACCAGCTCCCCCAGCTGCGCGGACATGAGCACCGTGTGCCAGCCGTCCGAGTTCATCTCCCGGCACAACACCGACGGCATCTTCACCTTTGTGGACCATCGCTGCGTGGCCACGGTTGGCTACCAGCCGCAGGTGAGGAACCAAGAGGGCTTCCTTGTCGAAGAGTCCTGCAATCTCTTTCTCTCCCGAGAGCCAGTTTGGTGTAGTGGTTAAGTGCGCGGACTCTAATCTGGGAGAACCGGGTTTGATTCCCCACTCCTCCACTTGGACCTGGCTGGATGACCTTGGGCAAGCCATAGTTCTGTCAGAGCTGTTCTTGAAAAAGAGCCGTTTCTGTCAGAGCTCTCTCAGCCCCACCTGTCTCACAGGGTGTGTCTGTTGTGGGGAGGGGAAGGGAAAGGAGATTGTAAGCCGCTCTGAGACTCCAAGTGAGTGAAGGGCGGGATATAAATCCAATCTCTTCTTCTTTTTGTATTGGAAAGAATTGCCTTTTAGAAAATATCTGTTATTTGGGGGCACTCTTTGGTGGACAAAGGGTTTTAATTAATGCCCCAAAAGGTCGGAGCAGAACCAGCGGGCTGAAATTAAATCAGAAGAGTTTTCGGCTAAACATTAGGAGGATCTGCCTGAAATTTTGGAGCGGTTCCTCAGGGGAACAGGCTTCCCCGGGAGGTGGTGGGCTCTCCTTCTTGGGAGGTTTTCAAACAGAGGCTGGATGGCCATCTGACAGCAATGCAGATTCTGTGAACTCAGGCAGATCATGAGAGGGAGGGCAGGAAGGGCTGCATTAGTGCTTAGTGGTCCTTTCTGACACACCCAGGGGAATGCTGATTGCCACTTTGGGGTCAGGAAGCCGTTTTTCTTCAGGCCAGTTTGGCCAGGGATCCTGGAGGGTTTTTTGTCACCTTCTGGGCGTGGAACAGGGGTCACTGGGGGTATGTGGGGGGGGGTATTTATGAATTTCGTGCATTGTGCATGGAGTTGGACTAGATGACCCCAGAGGTCCCTTCCAACTCTGTGCTTCTGTATAGCCAGGTAGTGACTAAGAGGCCGCTCACAACAAACGAATTGATGCTTCCGAGGGGGGGGAGAGGGAGAGGTTCTCCCAAAATGTGGGTAGGGGGCAGGGAGAGCGTGGACTGGGGCCGTTCTGAGAGTGTACTCCATACATGGGGACCCGGGAAGGGGAAGGCTGGCTTAGGCAGAGCCACCGCAGACCCACACCCAGCCACTTGTAGGTCTCAGAGTCTGTGCAGATCGGAGAACCTGCTCGATCGCTTAACACAAGGCCGCCTTTGATGCCTTTTCCATGCCAGGAGCTCTTAGGAAAGGACATCGTAGAGTTCTGCCACCCAGAAGACCAGCAGCTCTTGCGGGATAGCTTCCAGCAGGTAACCGGCTCAGAACAATCTGCGTCTCACCCTCTTCGGTCCAGGATTACATCCAGATCTTAAGCAAGAATTTTGGTGTCTTTCAACCGGGGGTCGGGGTGGGGGGGTGGCTTCCAAGTTGAACATGACGCTGCATTCCACCCTCATAATCATTACCTTCCAAAGTCACATGTGGAAAGGGGAGATTTCCAAGACACATAATATCGGGAAGAGATGTGGCTCTTTCGTGGAGCATCTGTTTGGCATGCAGGAGGTCCCAGGTTCAATCCCTGGCATCTCCAGTTAAAAGGACCGGGTAGGAAGTCATGGGAAAGACCTCCACCTGAGACCCTGGAGAGCCATGGAGAAGGGGCATAGTTCAGTGGCAGAGCATCTGCTTGGCATGCATGAGGTCCCAGGTTCAGTCCCCGGCATCTCCAGTTAAAAAGGACCAGGCAGAAGGTGATGGGAAAGACCTCCGCCTGAGGCCCTGGAGAGCTCTAAAGAGGGGCCATGGCTCAGTGGCAGAGCCTCTGCTTGGCATGCAGAAGGTCCCAGGTTCAGTCCCCGGCATCTCTAGCTAAAAGGACCAGGCAACAGGTGATGTGAAAGACCTCTCCACCTGAGACCCTGGAGAGCTGTTAAGAGGGGCTGTGGCTCAGTGGGAGAGCCTCTGCTTGGCATGCAGAAGGTCCCAGGTTCAATCCCCGGCATCTCCAGTTAAAAGGACCAGGCAGGAGGTGATGGGAAAGACCTCCACCTGAGACCCTGGAGAGCTGTAAAGAGGGGCTGTGGCTCAGTGGGAGAGCCTCTGCTTGGCAGGCATGAGGTCCCAGGTTCAATCCCCGGCATCTCCAATTAAAAGGACCAGGCAGGAGGTGATGGGAAAGACCTCCACCTGAGACCCTGGAGAGCTGTAAAGAGGGGCTGTGGCTCAGTGGGAGAGCCTCTGCTTGGCAGGCAGAAGGTCCCAGGTTCAATCCCCGGCATCTCCAATTAAAAGGACCAGGCAGGAGGTGATGGGAAAGACCTCCACCTGAGACCCTGGAGAGCTGTAAAGAGGGGCTGTGGCTCAGTGGGAGAGCCTCTGCTCGGCATGCAGAAGGTCCCAGGTTCAATCCCCGGCATCTCCAGCTAAAAGGACCAGGCAACAGGTGATGTGAAAGACCTCTCCACCTGAGACCCTGGAGAGCTGTAAAGAGGGGCTGTGGCTCAGTGGGAGAGCCTCTGCTTGGCATGCAGAAGGTCCCAGGTTCAGTCCCCGGCATCTCTAGCTAAAAGGACCAGGCAACAGGTGATGTGAAAGACCTCTCCACCTGAGACCCTGGAGAGCTGTAAAGAGGGGCTGTGGCTCAGTAGGAGAGCCTCTGCTTGGCAGGCAGAAGGTCCCAGGTTCAATCCCCGGCATCTCCAATTAAAAGGACCAGGCAGGAGGTGATGGGAAAGACCTCCACCTGAGACCCTGGAGAGCTGTAAAGAGGGGCTGTGGCTCAGTGGGAGAGCCTCTGCTTGGCAGGCAGAAGGTCCCAGGTTCAATCCCCGGCATCTCCAATTAAAAGGACCAGGCAGGAGGTGATGGGAAAGACCTCCACCTGAGACCCTGGAGAGCTGTAAAGAGGGGCTGTGGCTCAGTGGGAGAGCCTCTGCTCGGCATGCAGAAGGTCCCAGGTTCAATCCCCGGCATCTCCAATTAAAAGGACCAGGCAGCAGGTGATGGGAAAGACCTCTGCCTGAGACCCTGGAGAGCTGTGAAGAGGGGCTGTGGCTCAGTGGGAGAGCCTCCGCTTGGCATGCAGAAGGTCCCGGGTTCAATCCCCGGCATCTCCAGTTAAAAGGACCAGGCAGTAGGTGATGGGAAAGACCTCTGCCTGAAACCCTGGGGAGCCAGTCTCAGAAGACAATACTGTCTTTGAGGGAACAAAGGTCCGATTCAGTATCAGGCAGTTTTGTGTATTTGTGTTGAGCCTCAAAACCCAGTGACAGCTGACTTCAAGGCTGCGGCAGAGGAGGAGAAATAGAGATTATTGGTGGCTTAAAAAGGCCCGGGGGGGTGGGCTTCCTGGGTCATCCTCTTTCCCGCTGCAGCTGACGGCCTTACCATTTTTCCAGGTGGTGAAGTTAAAAGGCCAGGTTCTGTCCGTCATGTTCCGTTTCCGGTCCAAGAACCGAGAATGGCTCTGGATGAGAACCAGTTCCTTTACCTTCCAGAATCCGTACTCAGACGAGATCGAGTACATCATCTGTACCAACATCAACGTGAAGTACGTACGTGGGAGTGGCCCGGCCGTCCAGAGCAGCGCCCGCTCCTTTCTCTCCGCAAGAGTCGTGGGGAGGGGTGGTGGTCAAGGGTTGCTTCAGGGGTCTTGGAGTCCCCCCCCCCCCCGAGTGTTTAAGCAGACGCAGGGCTCTTTATTTTTTTGGAAAAAGAGTTGCTGGACCTCTCAACAGGGAAACGAAGTTTTCAATCTATATACTGAAAACTCACGAACTTTTAAAAACGTTTTTAAAAAGAATTTTGAAGACATTGCGGAACTCCATTCCGGCACGTTCCGGCAGAGAAAAAGGCCCTATTTTGGAGCTTGTGACTGGATTTTCTGTCAAGGCTCCTCCTCTTTTCCCTGCCATTGGCTGAGCTGAGAAACTTCCTTTTTTAAGATTTGTCTCAGTTTCTTAAAGGTTCAGCAGTCTAAATGGTGGGTCACGGAAGCCCAGTAACACTCGCCGGGGCCAGGATCAGGGTTAGTGTTGCAAACCGCCAGGCGGGGTGTAAAGTGAGCACATGCTGCCCAGGGTTGCTGGGAGAAAAACATATGAGCACAGGGAAAGGCTGTGGCTCAGTGGAAGAGCATCTGCTTGGCATGCAGAAGGCCCCAGGTTCAATCCTCAGCATCTCCAGTTAAAGACCTGGCAGGAGGTGATGGGAAAGACCTCCGCCTGAGACCCTGGAGAGTCATGGAGAAGGGACATGGCTCAGTGGCAGAGCCTCTGCTTGGCATGCAGAAGGTCCCAGGTTCAATCCCCGGCATCTCCAGTTCAAAAGGACCAGGCAGGAGGTGATGGGAAAGACCTCTGCCTGAGACCCTGGAGAGCTGTAAAGAGGGGCTGTGGCTCAGTGGCAGAGCCTCTGCTTGGCATGCAGAAGGTCCCAGGTTCAATCCCCGGCATCTCCAGTTAGAAGGACCAGGCAGGAGGTGATGCGAAAGACCTCCGCCTGAGGCCCTGGAGAGCAGCTGCCAGTCTGAGTTGAGAAGACTGACCTTGATGGACCGAGGGTCTGATTCAGTAGAAGGCCGCCTCACGTGTGTTCATGTGGAGGGCCGGGGAAGGATGCCTGGGTGAGCGGAGGGGGCAGAAAATGCAGGCAAGGGGACCGGGAAGTGTGAGTGGCAGGCAGAGGAGAAGGGGGCCCACCAGAATCCAGAACCTGGTGTAATGCTGGGCATGAGTCAGATCATACATATTCCTCTCCTCCGAACATGCACACGTCCATCCCATTTCCATATCCCGACATAACTGGGGGAGGGGGGGGGAAGCGTGGTGATCGCAGCTGGATCTTCCCGCGGGGCCTCTCTGTGGTTCCGCTGCACCAGGGAGCCTGTCTACAGAGACCCCTTCCGGTTCCGTGGCCTAAAAGACCAGCCTGTGCTGGTGTTGTAACCGGAAGCCTCAGAGTTGCGCCTCGGTTTTCTGCAGGGAAAGCGTATCCAAAGTGTGCGCTGTGGATGGGCGAGCTGGTATAAGAACACAACCTGGATCAGGCCAGTGGCCCCTCCAGTCCAACACTCTGGGTCACACAGTGGCCAAAAACTCCAGGGACCCTCAGGAGGTCCAGCAGTGGGGCCAGGACACTAGAAGCCCTCCCACTGTTGCCCCCCCCCCCCATCAAGCACCAAGAAGACAGAGCATCACTTGCCCCAGTGTGAGGCTTCTGTGCTATCAGCAAATGATCAGGCCTTTGTTGATTAAAACATAGTCCTTTATTTCAAATACTGGTACAGGTCTCGATGTTTGTTAGTGATACCCCATACATAGAACAGGGGACTATTATACCTGCAAATGATGACGGTATAAACATTGATCACCAATCAGCAGTCAGAGAAAAATGCGGGAAAGCAATTCGCCTTTTGTCATCGGGGGTGAAAGAAGATAAAAATTCCCAGCCCGAACTGTGTGACCCAGTGGTGCCAGGTCCCCGGTAGAATAAGCAGAGCAGACAATAAAACAATTCCCAAGGCTATGCCTAACAGATAGCAATGCGAGTGAAGAGGGAGGACACGCCAGGGAGTGAAGAACGAGATAGCTTTGTACTATATGGCCTTCTGGTGTGTGGGAACCAGTGGTCCCGCCTGAAATGTAACACTAAACAGACAAGCATGTGGGCATCAAAAGAATGGGTAATAAAGCATCTGGCAATACAGCCTTAATAAAGGAAACGAAAGTACATGAGAGACAAATGTCAGATTCAATACATGGAAACACAGTAGCATTACAAATAAAGGAAGGCTTTGCAAAGCAGAATCTGACACCCAGACAGAGAGTTCCTATCTATACCTTGTGGCTAAGAGCCACGGATGGACCTCTGCTCCAGATATTTATCCAATCCCCTCTTGAAGCCGTCCATGCTTGTAGCCACCACCACTTCCTGTGGCAGTGAAGTCCAGAGAGCTGTGACAGGTACTCTAGTGCAAATTCTGTGTATAAGCGTGTCTTAGGAGAGTTTAGGGGAGTAGCTTAGGGGAAGAGCGCTGACAGGGAACTTTACATAGAGAGTGATTCAGATGTGCAATTTGCTGCCAGAGTGATGCTCACAGGAATAAACAGCTTTAAAGGGAGATTCATGGAGGATAATTCTGTCAGTGGCTACTAGCCATGGTGACTGAGATGAACTTCCATGTTCAGAGGCAGTCAGCCTCTGAATCCCAGAGCTAGGAGGCAACTTTGGGGGAAGGCCTCGGCCCCTCGGCCCTGTTGTTGGCCCTCCAGAGGAACCGGCTGGCCACTGTGTGAGACGGGATGCTGGACTAGAGGGACCACTGGCCTGATCCAGCAGGGCTGTTCTGATTTTCTTATGAACAGGGAAACTTAGTCTTGTTTTAAAAAGGCCAAAGCAGAGCCCAACTCCGCACCTCGGCAGGCTGACTCGCATGAAAGCTTTTATGAAATGCTGATTGCCGCAGCGAGCCCTTCCTGCTTTTAAGTGCATGTTCCTGCTTGTCTCGGAAAAGCTGGCTCGCTTCGGATATCTGCAAGCCAAAAGCAGCCTGCGAACAAACACCTGTCATTGTGCCACCTAGGGCATCCGTTGACGTAAAGAAAAGATGCTCTTGGCTTCCAGTGGATTGTGGGTACAAGTGAATCCTGCGGCGGCTTTCTCTGATTGCAGAGGCTTGCCAGGGAGTCTGGGGGTCTGGGAACCTCTTGGAGTGCATCTTCCGGCTGCAGCCGTTGGGGCCCCTTCTCACCTCTTCCTTTCCCCACGACGCTCCAGGAACTCCAGCCAGGAGACCCGGCCTGCCTTGTCCAACCCGATGCAGAGGTCGCAGTTGGGCCAGAACGTCAGCCTGCCGCTGGAGATGGGTTCGGCACAGCTGGCAGGGAGGTGAGGTCCCCTCCAGAGCTCTTTGGCGGGTGTCTTCTTGTGGGTTGGAGGTCAGAGGTCAGCTGGAAAACGTGGATGCCTTGGGCTTTCTCTCAGCTGCACGTCGGACCGAAGAACAGCCCCAGGGGTCCTGGAGGTTTTTTTGCCTTCCTCTGGGCTTAGAGCAGGGGTCACTGGAAGAGCAGAGGGAGAGGTGGGTGTCAATTTTCTGCGTTGCGCAGGGGGTTGGACTAGATGGCCCTCGGGGTCCCCTTGTAGCCCCGTGACTCAGCCGCAGGCACTGATCTCTCAGTGACGATTTGTGTCTTTTAGGCAGCCGCCGTCTCAGCCAGCAGAGCTCGACGTGGTCCCGGGAAGGGAGAGCATGGCTAGCTACGAACACGCGCAGGTAAAGGGGCGACGGGGCTGTTTCCCATAAAGGCCCCCGGGTGTCTGCCCCTGAAGCTCCCAAGCAGGGCGTTGAAATGGCATCATTACCGCCTCCCCCCCCCCCCCCCCCCCCCGGCTCTATGACCAATATCTGGCAGCAACAGGTATACTGCCTTGGAGAAGGGAGGTCCCATTTGCTGAGGCTTTTGTGTCTAATTGTGTCTGATCCCCCTCTCCTCCGCTTGTACCTGCTGGATGCCCTTGGGCAAACCACAGTTCTCTCAGAGCTGTTCTCTCAAGGACAATTCTGGAAAAAGCTCTCTCAGCCCCACCTGCCTCACAGGGTGTCTGTTGTGGGGAGGGGAAGGGAAAGGAGATTGTAAGCTGCTCTGAGACTCCAAGTGAAGGGTGGGGTATAAATCCAGTCTACTCCTCCTCCTCCTCTTCTTCTTCTCCACCCCATGCATAATTTTGTAAATGTCTATCATGTCCTCCCCCTAATCGTCTCTCTTCTGAACTGAGACCACCCCCTCCCGGAATTCCAAAGGCACCCATGGGCTCCAAAATTTGGGGATCTCTGCCATAGATTCCAGCCAAAAACCCTCCCCGAGTGAAGGGCAGGCTTTAAATCCACTCTCCTCCTCCTCCTCCTCCTGTTCTTCTTCTCAGCTTAGGGTCTGTGAGTACCTAAGTTAAGAACGTAAGAACATCAGAAGAGCCCTGCTGGGTCGGACCAGTGAGGGTCCACCTAGTCCAGCATCCTGTCTCACACAGTGGTCAACCAGTTCTTCTGGAGGGCCAACAACAGGGCAGAGAGGCTGAGGCCTTCCCCTGAGAAGAACATCAGAAGAGCCCTGCTGGGTCAGACCAGTGAGGGTCCCTCCAGTCCAGCATCCTGTCTCACACAGTGGCCCCAGTCAGCTCCTCTGGAGGGCCAGCAACAGGGCAGAGAGGCCGAGGCCTTCCCCTGAGGAGAACATCAGAAGAGCCCTGCTGGATCAGACCAGTGAGGGTCCATCTAGTCCAGCCTCCTCTCTCACACAGTGGCCTCAACCAGTTCCTCTGGAGGGCCAACAACGGGGCAGAGAGGCCGAGGCCTTCCCCTGAGAACATCAGAAGAGCCCTGCTGGGTCAGACCGGTGAGGGTCCACCTAGTCCAGTCTCCTGTCTCACACAGGGGCCAGCCAGTTCCTCTGGAGGGCCGGCAACAGGGCAGAGAGGCCGACCCCTTCCCCTAGTTTTGCCTCCTGGCTCTGGGATTCAGGGGCTGGAGGTTCCCTTTAGTCACCATGGCCAGTAGCCACCAATAGATGTCTCCTCCTATCTATCTAACCTCCCTTTAAAACCATCTATGACCGTGATCATCACTACCTTTTCCGGCAGCAAATTCCACATTTTAATCCCGCTCTGTGCAAAGAAATATTTAGCTTCCACATCCGCTATCTGTGATAATGAATTATTTCATGTTAGTTGCTTGTGGGATGATGGGAGCTCCTGGACAGGTGGCGTTCCTTCGGCTGGCCCTGAGTTTCAGCTGCATGGACTGGCCCTAAATGAGCTTCCCATGGGGGTAACGCCCCTTATGCCGAGGGAAGGCGCTGCCATGAGGAGAGATCCAGGGGATCCCAACCCCACCTTGGCAGCCCTTTGAAGAGCAGGAAAGCGGGGTGTGAATTTTGTAAGTCAATGAATTTCACATCATTCATAATTTTATTGAATGTAGGCATTCCTTAAAAAAAGACCTTGAATCTTGGGGCGGATATTCCTTGTAATATTCCTCAGTGCCTCTTTCTTCCTCTAGCTGGAAGCTTTTAAATTCCGGCCTTCCCTTTCTGTTATGCTTCCACAGGGGTGGTTTCGTAGAAAAAGAGGTGCAGGAGCTCATTAGCATACCTATTAGCATAACTCATTAGCATAACTGGCTGAATGTCAGTTTCAGCCCTATTATACCCTATGGGCCATTGAAGTCAATGGCGAAAACTCATAGGGTATATGAGGGGCTGGAGGAGAGGGGGTTTGAGGGAGAGGCTCCAAACTGGGTACCTTCTGGGACCTCTCCCCAAAGTACCCACCAAGTTTCAAGAAGATTGGACCACGGGGTCCAATTCTACGAGGCCTCAAAGCCAAGCTGATATGATACAACTCACATGATCTAGCATCTGTCCACTTAGATCATTGTCATCTATTTACATTTCAGCAGCTGTCATCTTGCACCTATACATGATAGTATACTGACTTATTGCCCCATCCCCTCCATTGTTCTCTATAGTGGGACAAAACGTTACTTTTTTCCCACCATAGAGAACAATGGAGGGAATGGGGGCAACCTGTTTGGAGGCCCGTAGAATTGGACCCCGTGGTCCAACCTTATTGAAACTTGGTGGGTGTTTGGGGGAGAGGTCCCAGAAGCTACCCTGCAAGTTTGGAGCCTCTCCCTCAAACCCCCTCCCCTAAGGCCGCTTTTAAAGCCGCTGCCGAATTTCAGCGGCAATTTGGCGGCGGGCCAAATCAGATCAGAGAATCTGATTCGGCCCGTGGCTGCCCTAGTGCCCAGTCCTGAGCCAGCGGAGCAGCGCTCCGCCTCGCTCCGGCCCCAAAGGGCCCCTGTGCTTCCCAATGCTGTCCTCCAAAATGCAGCTACTTGTCCTTCGCTTCAGTTCTGTTTTTAGACTTCTGGTTGGTTCTGCAGACCGGATCCTGTTGCACTGTTCCTTGAATGCCCCATCCTGCCGATTGTGTGGACTCACTCTGCAGAATCCACCTTGAGTCTGAGTGAGAAAGGCCAACAATAAATAATGTAAATCAACTGAAAAGAGCCAGAGTCCAGGAACACCTTCAAGACTGACAAAATCTGTGGCAGGGGAGGAGCTGTCAGGAGTCACGGCTCACTCCTTTAGGTTGATCAAGATGCGAAGAGCCGTTATAGTCTGTCTGTAGCAGAAGAAAAGAGCAATGGCTACAGTGCTGGGCCAGAAGCAGGGGAGACGAGCTATGATTTCCCCTCCCTTGCGAGGCCCGCTCAGAGCGCGTGGGCCGTTTACTTCCTCTCAGCCTAGCCTACCTTGCAAGGGTGGCGTGAGGATTAAACGAGCGAGGGAGAGCCATGTATTCCCCCCCTCCCCAGCTCTCTGGCAGGGAGCCAGGATACGCACTAAACGTGTGCTGGGCCTCCAGATCTTTTCGCTTTGGGATTTCCGTGTTCAGGCTGCTGACGGTGGTGTTCCCCCTTCCAGGCCGTCATTCAGCCGGTGAGCAGCGCTGGCTCCGAGCACAGCAAGCCGTTGGAGAAGACGGAGTCCCTCTTCAGCCAGGAGAGGGACCCTCGTTTTGCTGAAATTTACAGCAGCATCAGCGCAGGTGAGAAGGGGGGGGGGGAGCTGTGCTGGATCAGACCAGCGAGGAGGGTCCATCTAGTCCAGCATCCTGTCTCTCCCAGTCTCCAACCAGTTCCTCTGGAGGGCCAGCAACATGGAACAGAGGCCGAGGCCTTCCCCTGAGGTTGCCTCCTGGCTCTGGGATTCAGAGGCTCAGTGCCTCTGAATGTGGAGGTTCCCCTCTGCCACTGTGGCTATTAGCCGCTAATAGACTCTTCCTGCACGAATCTATCTACATCCTCTGGCAGCGAATTCCGCATTTTAATCGCTTTCTGTGGAGGTTTCACTTTGGCCTGTAGATATATTTCTACCTCCAGTTCTTTAAGAACATAAGAAGAGCCCTGCTAGATCGGACCAATAGTCAAATTAGCTCAACATCCTTGGTGCTTGGGGGAGGGACAACATGGGGAGGGCTTCTGGAGTTCTGGCCCTGTTGGTGGACCTCCTGATGGCCCCTGGTATTTTTGGCCACTGTGTGACACAGAGTGTTGGACTGGATGGGCCACTGGCCTGATCCAACATTGGCTTCTCTTGTGTCCTTATGTCTGGGGTGATGATGCTCTGTCTTCTTGGTGCTTGGGGGGGCAAGAGTGGGAGGGCTTCTGGAGTTCTGGCCCCGCTGGTGGACCTCCTGATGGCCCCTGGGTTTTGGCCACTGTGTGACACAAGAGTGTTGGATGGATGAGCCCCTGGCCTGATCCAGCATGGCTTCTCTTTTATATTAGGATTATTATTTTTTTACATTTGCAGTAGTTCAGCAGTGGAATGGGCTGCCTTGGGAGGTGGTGACCTTTATGTCAGCATGAGGTAGTCTTTAAGCAGCGGCTGGACCTACACTTGTCGGGGATGCTCTAGGCTGATCCTGCATTGAGCAGGGGGTTGGACTAGATGGCCTGTAGGGCCCCTTCCAACTCTGGGATCCTAGGGTTCTCTCTCGCCGGCAGTCCTTTTCTAAATCAAGTTTCTAGCACTTGTGACTGAAAAAAATACCTTTGAAAGAGTACAACATAATATACAATACACAATAACTGCATAAGCAGTGTATACAGAATAACAAAGAAACTTATAAAAAACTGTTAAGTATCAAGGTTGTAGAGCAATCCAACAGGTAAGCATGTATTAACAGGTAAGTACAATCCAATCCAATACCATTTCCAATATACGCATTTACTAAGACCAATAGGTCTATAACTAACACTAATACTAACAAAAACGATTACAAAGGACCAAAACGTCTACAAAACCAATGGTTCTTAGTTGAGTCAGGAAAGTCCAGAACCACCAAAGAGTGGAAGAGCTGCAGAAATGCAACAGCAGAGAAAAGCCCCGCAGCCGGATCGGGGGAAGGTTTGCTTGCAAGAAAGCTTTGGCTGTTGTTAATTGTGAAGTTTGACGAGTCTAGACAGAAGGTTCTTGTCAGCCTCAACTGAGGAAGATTGATCGAAACGAAGTCCTACTATCCGGAGTCTTCGTCTCATCATAGCTTTTATAAGTTGCTTTGTAATTGTGTATATACTGCTTATGCAGTTGTGTATTGTATATTATGTTGTAGTAAATAGTACATTTAGCGTCTTGGTACACAGTTCTTTTGGGCTGTGGCTGTTGTTAATTGTGAAGTTTGACGAGTCTAGACAGAAGGTTCTTGTCAGCCTCAACTGAGGAAGATTGATCGAAACGAAGTCCTACTATCCGGAGTCTTCGTCTCATCATAGCTTTTATAAGTTTCTGTATGTACTGCTTATGCAGTTATTGTGTATTGTATATTATGTTGTAGTAAATAGTGCATTTAGCGTCTTGGTACACAGTTCTTTTGGGCTTTGTAGCATCTTGGTACACAGTTCTTTTGGGCTGTGGCTGTTGTTAATTGTGAAGTTTGACGAGTCTAAACAGAAGGTTCTTGTCAGCCTCAACTGAGGAAGATGGTTTGAAATGAAGTCCTACTATCCGGAGTCTTTGTCTCATCATAGTTTTTATAAATTTCTGTATGTACTGCTTATGCAGTTATTGTGTATTGTATATTATGTTGTAGTAAATAGTGCATTCAGCATCTTGGTACACAGTTCTTTTGGGCTTTGTATATGGTATTTACTGTGTTATCGCTAGCATCTGGGCGACCCTGAAGTCTCTTGCCTCCCAGGGGACTTTCCTCCACGTTACCCAGTGATCAGCGAAAACAGCTGACTCTCCCGGATGCGATTCCTGATTGACTTCGCCTGCTGTGCCGCTACAGCCCTAACCAAGTGCCCCCATCCCTCTTTCTCTCCTTCAGACCAGACGAAAGGCATCTCTGCCAGTTCCGTGCCTGCCAGCCAGTCTCTCTTTTCCCAGGGGAATGTGTACAACGCGTCACGCCCAGCTGAGAACTTCAGGTGATGTTGGGACGTTCCCTCCCCTCGCCTCGGCCTGGGCCTCCCTGCGTCCTGCCTTTCAGGGGCTTCTCACCTCTGCCGTATTCAGTCATCGTTTTGGTTCCTCTGTCCGTGGCTAGGGATGGTTTTGCGACTGCTGAAGAGAGACGGAGGGGAGCCGAGGTTTCAGTGGTGCCTGGCGGCTTTTGTTTGTTTCGTTTTTTTAAAGATCCCTTGCCAGTCCACCAGGAGATGTGTTTGGCGTGCATCCAAAATTACAGCTTCAGGGGGTGTCTTTAGCTGCTGAACAGTGATATAATCAGTCTTTAATACAGTGGCTGATGGATTCATTAACTCTTAAAAAAAAATGAAATAAAAGCAGAGGCTAGGTGGCCATCTGACAGCCATGCTGATTCTGTGAACTCAGGCAGATCACGAGAGGGAGGGCAGGCAGGGTTGCCTCAGTGCTTAGTCCTCGTGGCCCTTTCTTACGTGCCCCTGGAAATGCCGGTCACCACTTTGGGGTCAGGAAGGCATTTTTCTCCAGGCCTGTTTGACTGGGGATCCTAAAGGGTTGTGGTTGGGGGGTTTTTTTGGTCCTCTTCTGGGTGTAGAGCCAGGGGTCACTGGGGGTTTGGGGGGGAGGTCTTTGTGAATCCCCTGCCTTGCGCAGGGGGTTGGACTAGGTGACCCTGGAGGTCCCTTCCCACTCTATGATTCTATGGAGATTCCCTTAATGAATTGGGCAGGAGTCGTAAAGTAGTACTCCAGAAGCTGGGTGGTAGCCGGGGCCCATCCCCATGCATGAGAGAGGAGAAAATGACTCAGCTGAGCTATCTGTCGCGAGCGATGCAGGAACTCCCATCAGTCCTGGTGCCGGTCTTTCTCCCATTCGCCTAAACAAGCTGTGCTAAGTGAAGCTCTCCAGGGCAATTGACCGATTTCTTTGATTGACAGTCAGCCCAAGTCGAAAACGAGGGGGAAGATCGTGACCCAGTTGGCCTTGTGCCGCCTCTGGCGCTTTCTTCCCTGCCAGGCCGTCCACGGGCCATTTCTGAACTCTGCCCTCTGTTCTTCCCGGTGCAGGAGCAGCACACTGGTGCCCCCCGTGAACGTCGTCCAGCAGCCAGCGACGCAGCAGCCGACCTCCGCCGGTCAGATCCTGGCCCAGATCTCTCGCCACTCCAACCCCAGCCAGGTCTCCGGGACCAACTGGGCTTCAGGGACACGCCCGTCTTTCCCAGCCCAAGTAATCTTGCTCTGGAGCTTTCGCTTCTGGGATTTTTTAAAAATTTCCCCCGGGGGGGGGGGGGCAGCGGTGGTCTCATCGGTTGCATTCCAGATAGTCCCAAAATTAGTGGCGGAGGTGCAGCATTAGAGAACCTACTTGGCATGCAGAAGGTCCCAGGTTCAGTCCCCGGCATCTCCAGTTAGAAAGGACCAGGCAGGAGGTGATGGGAAAGACCTCCGCCTGAGACCCTGGAGAGCTGTAAAGAGGGGCTGTGGCTCAGTGGCAGAGCCTCTGCTTGGCATGCAGAAAGTCCCAGGTTCAATCCCCGGCATCTCCAGTTAAAAGGACCAGGCAGGAGGTGATGGGAAAGGCCTCAGCCTGAGGCTCTGGAGAGCTCTTCCTGGGGTGGGGCTGTGGCTCAAGGAATACCAGGGTTTCTCCGCAGAGGCAGGCAGTGGCAAACCGCCTCTGTTTTATCTGCTGCTCTGACCTGGATGGCCCAGGCTAGCCCAGTCTCATAAGAACATAAGAGAATCCCATGTTGGATCAGGCCAGTGGCCCCTCCAGTCCAACACTCTGTGTCACACAGTGGCCAAAAACACCAGGTGCCACCAGGAGGTCCACCAGTGGGGCCAGGACACTAGAAGCCCTCTCACTCAAGCACCAAGAAGACAGAGCATCACTTGCCCCAGACTGAGAGTTCCTATCTGTACCCTGTGGCTAAGAGCCACATCATCAGATCTCAGAAGCCAAGTAGGGTCAGCCCTGGTTAGTACTTGGACGGGAGACCACCAAGGAAGTCCAGGGTTGCTATGCAGAGGCAGGCATCAGCAAACCACCTCTGAACATCTCTTGCCTTGAGAACTCTAGAGGGTTGCCTCGGCCACCATTTGACAGCACGTTCGCCACCATGTGAACGTTCAGTGGGTGCGGGTCTTCAGTGAATTTTGTTTGAATGTTTTCCAAGTTATCTCATTTCATGTGTTTTATTAATATTGTAGGCTGCCTTGAGATCTGTAAGGAAGAGATGGAGCTAATAAATATTTTAAGTAAATAAATAAATTGCTGCTTTATCCCTTCTCCCTCGGGGGCGGAATGCCGTGTTTCTTCCAATGCCGTTTTGGAAGAGGCATTCCCACATATAGGAGGGAAATCCTCTTCTTCTGCTGTCTTAGTAGAGCTCTTCCTCTCAAAAGGGAATGCCTCTCCTAAGACGGCACCTGCCTTAAGGTGTTTCTTAATTCCAGAGTCTGGTATTACTGATACACATTTTTATCTAGGAATTAGTATGTCAGCTCCAGCTCGGTCTGGGATCACGTGATGTCTCTCCTTACAGTTTTCTCCTCTGCTCTTGCAATTCCAGCAAGTGGCTTCCCAGGCTGTGAAGCCGCGGCCCTCGTCCTTCTCCATGGGCGCCTTCCAGACCACCCCGTCCTCCTTCAGTACAATGTCGACACCCGGATCCACCGCCTCGCCAGGTGGGGCGGCCTACCCGAACCTCGCCAACCGAAGCGCTGGCTTTGGTAAGTGTCCCTGGCTTCGCTTGACGTCACAACAGTGTTGGAGGGGCAATCCTCCCGCATCCCCTTGTGACGGTGTAATCCATCCGTAAGGGTGAGTCCCGGCACCCAAGGAACCGTCTTGGTGTCTTTGTTCAGCAGCCGGAGAGAGCAGGCAGACCCCGTCCCAGTTCCAGCCACGGACAGCAGAGAGCGTCGGCGTGTGGCCGCAGTGGCAGGGCCAGCACCACGGTCCGGGGTCAGGCGAGCCGCACCTCCCGCAGCAGTCGAGCCAGCCGGAAGTCTTCCCGGTACGCCCCCTTCACCCCTGCGGCCCCTCCTCCTCCTCGTCCTCCGGGGTGCTTGCTCAGGCCCCCGTTTCACATATGCCAACGCCAGCATGTCCTGTGGGTTGGTGGTGGGTTGAGAATTCGGAGCGGGATTTAACTCTGTCCAGTCCACCGGGGCAATTACCCTGCTTTGCCCATGTTGTAGAGATCTCAAGGGCGGGGGGGTTGGGCCCTGGGTCATCAGAGCACCAGGCGGTGATTTGTGGGGCTCACTCTATGCTATTCTGCTTTGTGATGGCATTGGGCTAGATATTGTTCTCCACCCACTTCTCCATTTAAGAACGTAAGAGAAGCCATCTTGGATCAGGCCAGGGGTCCATCGAGTCCAACACTCTGTGTCACACGATGGCCAAAAAAGCCAGGTGCCCTCAGGAGGTCCACCAGTGGGGCCAGAACTCCAGAAGCCCTCCCACTCTTGCCCCCCAAGAAGACAGAGCATCGCTGCCCCAGACATAAGAACATAAGAAAAGCCAATGTTGGATCAGGCCTGTGGCCCATCGAGTCCAACACTCTGTGTCACACAATGGCCAAAAAAGCCAGGGGCCCTCAGGAGGTCCAGAACTCCAGAAGCCCTCGCACTCTTTGCCCCCAAGAACCAAGAATACAGAAAACAAAAGCGAAGCCATGCTGGGTCAGGCTAATGGCCCATCTAGGCCAGGGCTCTTAAGCCGCCCTGAGCCCATTTGCGGGGCGGGGGGGGGGGAGTATAACAAATAAATAAATAAAGTGCTGTTGCAGCACAGCTGTTAATCTTCCATTGCAAAAGCAAAATGAGCACATGCCATATCTCCCAGGCTCAACTCCAGTTTCTCTCTCTGACGGCCGAACCTACCTCGCAGGGTTGTTGTGACGATAAAATGGGGGAAAGGGTCACTACAACGTGTACCATCCTGAGCCTGCAGAATAAGGAGGGGGAAGCCGTTCCAGATGGACCACATTTTTTCCCCTCACTGTCTCATTGTGCATTTCTAGGATATGCTGTCCATGCTGGGAGACCAGGGCCCGAACTACAACAACGAAGAATTCCCGGAGCTGAACATGTTCCCCCCCTTCTCGGAGTAACGAACGACAACCAGTCGGCGAAGAAAACTGCGGTTTACCCGGCCTCTGTCCCGCGGGGAAGGAAGATGCAGCCGGGTCTTTCTCTCGCAACTTGGTTCAAAGACTGCCAAAAAAGTCTTTCTCTTACTTTTGGGGAAGCGGAAACGTCCCGCTGAGGGATTTGCTGGCGGACAACTGATGGATCCCCAAACAGATCAGCGTGTCCGGTAAGGCCACCTGTCTGGCCACGGCCTCTTCCCCAACCTGCCCCATAAGCGGTTTGGGTTTCGGAGACGATCGGACCTACTTTTTGCAGCCGTAGCCAGGGTGGTTTTTGTCATGCCGGACGGGAGCACAGGCGCTCGGGGTTGTGATCATCAGGGATATTTTAAAAACTCAGCGGGTGGCTTTTTTTTAAAAAGAAAAAGAAGAAACACTTCTACGCCATAACCTTTTATATATATATATATATATAAATTGTATTCTTGTTTATACACATCAGGGAAGGGGGGGGGCAAGGTTTGTTCTCCAGTTCTAACTCGTCGGTGAGTCTGTTGCCTGTGACCAGTGTTAAGAAACTCTTAGCCACCAGCTTCTTCACTAGTGCGCTTGCACATGGCGCACACAAACACACGAGCACGGGGAACCTTGCATGCAACTCACGCCTGCAGCGTTATCGAACTGGGGGGGGCACACCGGCCCAGGAGGGGACTCGTTCCCCAGTGTCCCCCATGGGCTGCTAGTACCTCCATCTCCACGGCCGTGTTTCCTTTACAACATCGATGCGCGGAAATGTGGTGTTCTTGAAGACCGGGGCGGCTTCACAGGAGAAGAGGGAGCGGCTCAGGTGGACGGCCGGGAAAACACGGGCGCGGGGCAGTTCTCGAGTTTCTCTGCTGAGGGAGGGAGGCCCTTAAAAAGTCTCTCCCTCTCTCCCCTTCTCCCCCTTCCTCTGGAAACCGCGAGAGAAGGGAGAAGCCGTGGTTTACCTCTCTTCAGGAGTTTTCAGGGAAACGCAGTGGTCAGTCTCCACCTTTGGCAGGAGCTGGGCTTTGCCTGTGTTTTGCCGGAAGGCCATTGCCCACTCCACAGATTGTGCAATTGACGCCGGCCTCGCTCGGTAGCAGCCGCCGCCTCTCCTCTGTTCTGTGTATTCATTTAAAGACAGGGCGGGGATGCTTATAAGCCATAAAGATGTCTGGGTGACAGTCGGTTGTGTAAAGCTTTCGTATAGAGGGCCGCGTGTTGCAGCGGCTCACTTCTGGGTTGGGTTCATCGCAGCCCGACGTGGGGGAGCGAATACTCTTTCTCCCCCAACGATGGGGTGGGACCCTGCAGCTCTGGTCCTTGGTGCAAGGTACCCCTTCCCCTGATGCGAGAAGGTGGAGCAGAGAGGTGCTGCTCTTAGCCCAGGGGGTGTCTCTCCCCCCCCCCCCACAGCCTTTCTGAACCTGTGGGTACCTTTGGAATTCTAGCACAGTGTGGTGGGTGCCACGGGAGGCAGAGCCAGCCACAAAATGGCCGCCCCAGTTTCCCTTCAATCATGCAGTAAAGATCCTCGCTGCTGCCAAAGCAACATTTTAAAAAATCTGCGCAGCCAATCAAATCTCCAGTGGCCAATCAGAAGCCTTGCTGGGAAGTGACCCATCCGGCCCCACTCGTTTCCCAAAAATGCTTAGCGGGTGCCAGGAAAGGTGTTCGGTGGGCGCAAGGGTGCCGTGTTGGGGAGCCCTGCGTTAGCTGGGCAGAACTGCAGGAATCCAAGCCATACAGGTGTAAAAGCCTCCTTCCGAGTATCCAGTTCCTTGCCTGCCTGCTCTTTTGGTTAAAAGGTAGCAGCCGGGTCGAGGCGGCAGAAATCTCTCTCTCCGAAAGGTTCTAGCCCTCATGAGGAAGGGGCGAGCTTGAAGAATCTGTGGATGGCCACCTGGTGAAGTCTCAGGTGCTCTTTTTACGCTGCATATTTGGTTTTTGTTTCTCCAGAACCAATTGTGCAAATTATATTTATATATATATGCAAATATCCATGTATATGTATATACACACACACACACATATACACTCACATATATCTTTTGTAGTCTCAAGCGTGTGCATCTCATATTGTGGGGGTCATCTCTCCTGAGAGACCTGTTTCCAGTCTTCAGATTCAGAGACAGGAACCCCCTGCCTGGGAAACTTTCCGGGTCGGAGAGACGGGACAGCCAGTTCATTCTCTCCCTTCTTGTGGGGACCCAGACGGCCATCGATGCACAGATAGGCATCGCCCAGCAGAGGTTTGGGGGTCTCTTACGTCAGGGATGGCTCCTCGCCCTCGGGGAGAGCCCTGCCATTGGTCAAACAGATCTATGGGGCCCTGTCCGCGCTCTGTCATTCCAGGAGTGCACAAATTAGATCCCAGATGGAGCCAGCGTTCCCTCTAAGCTGCACGCGTGAGCGTCCGCTCATTAACACCGGAAGCCCCACTCAACAGCAGTCTGGAGCCCTCCTGCACTGCCCATGGCCCATTTTAAGATCCCAGCAGGTATGTTCTGCTCAGGATGTGATCTGCTCCGCCCAGCAGGGAAATAGTATTAGAGGGAACATTGGATAGAGCTTATATCTGGCGCAAACCGCAAAAAGAAATGATTTCAGAGAGTGGCCGTGTTGGTCTTCAGCAGGACAACTAAGAGCCCAGGAGGACCTTGGAGATCGACAGATTTTCGGGGTATAAGTTTTCGAGAGTCTGAGCTCCCTTCGTCCGAGACAAGTAGGAATTGAGACCCCCTAAATCCTTTCCTTGAGAGCCAGTTTGGTGTAGTGGTTAAGTGCGCGGACTCTAATCTGGGAGAACCAGGTTTGATTCCCCACTCCTCCACTTGCACCTGCCGGATGACCTTGGGCAAGCCCTAGCTCTGTATCAGCTGTTCTCTCAAGGACAGTTGTCTCAGAGCTCTCTCAGCCCCACCTACCTCACAGGGTGTCTGTTGTGGGGAGGGGAGGGAAAGGAGTTTGTAAGCCGCTCTGAGACTCCCAAGTGAGTGAAGGGCAGGGTATAAATCCAATCTCTTCTCTTCTTCTTTCCTACTCGTATCTGACGGAGGGACCTTGGGCACTCGGAAACTTAAACCCCAACGGTCTCGTCCGTCTCCAGTGTGCCGCCGGGCTTGAATCGAGCGGGTCTTTCAAAACCATACCACTGTGAGGCAAAGTACAAAAGGGGACCAAGGCTTGGTGAGCTGTGGGGAAGCCGGGGGGGGGGGGGCTCCAATCCGCCAAAGAGGAGGCTTCGGGTTCATTCATAGCCAAATCCCCTTCCCCTTCCCCCCAAGTGTAGCTTTTGGGTTCTTCAGCCCCGGCCCTTCTTTGAGCAAAGCACCGGCCCCGCCAGAGAGCTGCCAGTTTGGGGGGGGGGGGTGCCTTCAGCAGAGGCATCGTGTATAAGAGGAGAGCAGACGCCAGCGGAAGAACCCCCATTTCCAAATGGGATCGGGGTAGCCTTTGTGATCCTGAACGAGCGGGCGAGTGGCGCTGGGCATACGGGGGCGGAAGCGGGCCGCTTTTCTTTTCTACACCTCCTGTCTCGGAGACTTTGTACTGTGACCGAGGTCGCAAACCGTTGTATGTAGCAAAGATTTTACAAGATATTTTCCCCCACCCTCTTTTTAAAACGAGTGTCTCGTCTGGTTCTTTGTGTGTGTGTGTGTAGAAAGTATCTCTCCCACCGCTGCCACCACTACCGCGTACTCCTGTATCCTGCATGTTGATTTTGAGTCTTGTTCGCAGAGGTGGGTTGAGAAGCTCAAATACCCCGGGAGTTTGCTGACCATTGTTGGCAACTGAAGATGAAGCAGGCTGTGGCACCGGAGGAGAAGTCAATGGGCAGCCTTTACACTCACCGCTGCCACAGCTTGCCGGATTCCTACAAGGCGTCTCCCACGTTGCTGGGGTCGGGGTCCCTTCTAGGCCACCAGTGGCCTTCTGGGGGCTTTCCTGGGAGGTGACGGGGCCAGCCTGACCCTCCCTTGGGTCAGTTACAAGATCTCTCAGAGCCATTCTCTCATGAGCAGTCCTCGAAAGAGCTCACTCAGCACTGCCTACCTCACAGGGTGTCTGTTGTGGGGAGAGGAAGGGAGGGCAATAGCCAATTTGGTGTCGTGGTTATAGGAGCGCGGGACTCGAATCTGGGAAAACCGGGTTTGATTCCCCACACCTCCACACGCAGCTGCTGGTGTGACACTGGGTCAGTTGCAAGTTCTCTCAGAGCTGTTCTCTCAGGGGCAAAACCCCAAAGAGCTCTCTCAGCAACACCAACCTCACAGGGTGTCTGTTGTGGGGAGGGGAAGGAAAAGGAGATCATAAGCCGCTCTGAGACTCCTTCGGGTAGTGAAGGACGGGGTATAAATCCAATCTCCTCCTCTTCCTCCTCCTCCCCCGCCAGCTTTGGCACTGGCACTTCCAGCAGGGTTGATGTCCACAATTCCCCTTCTGAGGCCAGCCCAGCCTGGGATGGTTTTTAGCTTCCACTGGAACAAACATGTAACTTTGCCAGCAGAAAGGATAAACTGGCCATGCCTGAACAGAGGCAGGACATCCAAATCGCAAGATGTGATCGTCCCGCTGTCCACTGCATTGGTCAGGCCGCTCCTGGAGTATTGGGTGCAGTTCTGGAGGCCTCCCTTCCAGAAGGATGCGGACAGGATGGAGCAGGTGCAGAGGAGAGCGACGGGGATGATCGGGGGCCTGGAGACCAAGAAGCCCTGCGAGGAAAGGCTGAGGGACTTGGGAAGGTTCGGTCTGGAGAAGAGGAGGTCGGGGGGGGGGGACAGGATGGCTCTCTTGAAGTATCGGAAGGGCTGTCGCTTGGAGGAGGAGGTCTGGGAGCTGTTCTTGTGGGCAGCAGAGGAGAGGACTTGCAAGAATGGGTTGAAATTAAGGGCGGGAAGGTACCGGCTTTTTGACAGAGTTGTGCCAGAGTGGAATCAGCTGCCTCGGGGAGGTGGTGAGCTCCCCCTCCCTGGCAGTCCTTAAGCAGCGGCTGGACCAACACTTGTCAGGGATGCTCTAGGCTGATTCTACATTGAGCAGGGGGTTGGACTAGATAGCCTGTGTGGCCCCTTCCAGCTCTTTGATTTTATGAGGAAGTGTTCTCTTTCTGAGTTCTCTTTCCGGAGTCATGCCCTCGAGTGGTGGCCCAGACCAGTGTTCCCTCTAAGCTGAGTTAGTGTGAGCTAGCTCACAGTCTTTTAGCCTCCGGCTCACACATTTTTGTCTTAGCTCAGGCAGGATGGCTCCAGAGTAAACTAATTTATGCCACAGCCAAATCCGCTCGCTCACAACTTTAATGCCAGTAGCTCATGAAGTAGAATTTTTGCTCACAAGACTCCATAGCTTAGAGGGAGCATTGGCCTAGACTCGTGTCAATCCCCACAGAGCACCCAGTGCCCAACAGTGTTCCCGCTAAGCTGAGTCAGTGTGAGCTAGCTCACAGTTGTTTAGCCTCCAGCTCAGGTTTTTGTCTCAGCTCAGGGAGGGACGGCTCCAGAGCAAACTCATTTATGCGGCAGCCAAATCGCTCGCTCACCGCTTTAATGCCCAGGAGCTCACAAAAGTAGAATTTTTTCCTCACAGGACTCCACAGCTGAGAGGGAGCGTTGGCGCCCACCCTGGCATAGGGGCAGCCAGCCAATCAGGTCCAAGGGTGTATGTGAGGGGATGAAAATCTGGGTCACCTGACTGAGTGAGGAGGGGGCCATTTAGCTCGGGACCCTCAATGATTGGCAGTTAACGGGCACGCCTGACAGTTGAGAATGTTCAGGGGGAGAGTGGAGAGGGATTGTCCTTGAGGGAACAGTCTCTCAGTAGCTCTGTGAGGATTCTGGGTGTCTCTCTGTAGCTCTGTGTGAGCAGCCAAAAAGACCAGTTGAAGCTGTGAACTGGGTGCTGGATAGTCTGGTTCACGGGACAGTGAACAGACTAGTAAAATCAGAACACATAAGCGGTCACAAACCTAAAACACGTCACTCCTGAGGAACCTGAGATAGGAGGTTAAGGGAGGGCTGAGGCAAAGACCGGCAGAGTCTGGACAGCTGGTTGGCGGCCAGTTGGGACGGAAGGGCCAGGAAACCAGTGTTCCCTCTAAGCTGAGTTAGTGCGAGCCAGCTCACAGTTTTTTAGCCTCCGGCTCACACATTTTTGCCTTAGCTCAGGAAGGAGGGCTCCAAGGCAAAGTGATTTATGCAGTAGCCAATTCACTCACTCACAACTTTAATGCCAGTAGCTCAGAAAATAGGATTTTTGCTCACAAGACTCTACAGCTTAGAGGGAGCATTGCAGGAAACCAAAGCCAAAAGGCCAACCCCCTAAGCAGGACAGGAGCGTGTACTGAGGAAGGGGTTGAGGGAGCTTAGGTACGGTTAAGGAAACAGCAAACATTATAGCCTACAGTCTAAATATCAGTCAGTCAAGTTTATTGTCTTGGCCATAACAAAACAAAACAAAATAAAACAGATAAAACAAAATACAACAGACATTATAAACCAAAATGGGATAAGCCCTTCAGTAACTTGCTGCAAATCCAAGACTCAGTCTTACCTTTTTTGCCGCCAGTGCAAACAAAGCCATTCTGCTGGTAATATATGTGTCATTATCAGCGAGCAAAAAAACAGTCATGTCCAGATCTGAAATTCCATTCTGCAGAGGTATAATGGGGTAAATAAACCTTTGCCGAAGTGATTCATGCCAAGAGCATCTCATAATATAATGCTCAATGTCATCCACTTCGCCTACGCCACACTGACATATTCTAGAGACAGCAGGGGAGCCCAAGAAGCGACCAATACCGACCATTGAAGGTATGGCATGAAACCTTAGGGCGGTAAAAGCCCTTCTTAGATCAAGAGTGGTTAATTTCTCAAGGTAAACAGTCCTACAGTGATCTCTTAAATATCCTATACAAGGGGGCTGTACGACAACTTACCGCCACTTGGTGGTTCAAAAGCCCATCCTTATTAAATACCCATTCCTTCAATTTGGACTTTTGACTTTCACTGTCCCAGACATCGTCTGGAATTGAGTATTTCAGTAAAATAGAGGTCAGGTGGTCACCTAATCTTTTGGAGGATTTCAAAAGCGATATAAAACTTCGGACACCTAGGATATCCTGGGGACGTTTTATGCATTTCCTCCAATAAGAAAGAATTCTCACATTTACCCTGGCTTCCAAAGATACCATACCCAGTTCAGCCCTCATCAGTGCCACGGGTGAGCCTTTGGGGCCTAAGTATCATCTTAGCCAAATGTGTCAGCCGCTACCGAATCGACGTGTCCAATGTAAATACCTCCCCCATCCCCTCTGTTTGGTTCCGGAAATAAAGCTCTGCTTTATGTTAAAGAAAAAGCCGGAGTGACTACCTATTAAAATTAAACCCCGAAGAGACTATTTTAAGGATAGAGGGTGCTGGTCGAGTGAAGTAGAGCCAAGCCTGATCAGTCACCTCACAGAACGCCTCAACGTGGCAGTTTATTAAGGCCACCCGTCATAGTGTAGACTTTACAGTTTCCCGGGGGGGGTGGGGGGCTGGGGCTGGGCCAGAGACATCACAGGTCATTGTCTCCAGGGGAGGCTCAGCATGTCCTGGAAAAGTTCGGGGGGGGGGGCTCCAGCTCCCCAGCCCCCCTGAGGTTGACGCCTATGTCCTAGACTGCAGTGTTGTGCCAGCTTCCTCTTGCCGAGCCAGGACTCTGTAAGGGGAAGGGGAGAACGTGATCTCCCTACGCATCCCAGGATTTCGGACCAGGGCCAAATGCCCAGAATGACTTCCTGCATTTGGCAAGCCATGACAGATGCCCGTCCAGTGAAACAGTGGCCCATGAGCTACAGTGTCTTATAGCTTCACGGTTCCCCAAGGTGCATGCCCTCCCCCCGAACATCTGGAGCTGCCTTATACTGAATCAGACGTTTGGGCAGGATAAAAGTGTTTTAAACAAATAACAGGGACTGAAAGGTCCATACGAGCCACACTCCCTCTAAGCTGTGGAGTCTTGTGAGCAAAAACCCTCCTTTGGGAGCCACTGGCATCAAAGTTGTGAGCGAGCGATTTGGCTGCTCCATAAAGTGGTTTGCTCTGGCACCACCCTTCCTGAGCTAAGACAAAAAGGTGTGAGCCGGAGGTTAAAAAACGGCGAGCCAGCTCACACGCAGCTTAGAGGGAACACTGCATACGAGCACCTTGAATTGGGCCTCTAAGCCAATTGGGAGCCTGGGTAGATTTAGCCAGAGAGATGGGGGGGATGTGGTCCGTACAATCCACTCCAGTCAACGTTCTGCCCGTAGCATTCCATACCCCCGATAGCTTTCAGGCAGTCTTCAAGGGCAGACCCACGCAAAGCACTCTGCAGTAATCTAGATTTAAATGAATGGCAACAAGAATCGAAGGCCTGCATTTGGAGTTGTTCTGCTAACACCAGCGCTTCCCCCTACCCTGGTGTAAGAGGCAAACGTTGCCAGGATTGGGACAGATCTGTGGCGTCCAACCCGGAACAATCCGTTACAGTTGTGACCGGCTGAAATCAGATCTGTCTTACGTGGAAGAGGAAATGAGTGTCCTTGAGCGCTGTGGAAAGAGCGGGCATGCCTGAGTCTTGTGTTGTTGGTCATACTTCGCTTCCCGTCGCCGGCTGGAAATTCCCCGTTATTCACACCCGAGCACAGGCCTGTGAGAAAGACCCTTGAGCCGGCCGAGGTCAGTTGATCATCAGTCAGTCAGGGGCCGAGACCGAAGACTTTACGGCAGCCCCACCGACAATTGGGGCAACAGGCGGGGAAATGGCCGCTTGAGAAATTCTGACGTCTGCTGTCCAGAGGCTGAGTTCTGCCACCGTGAAGCAAGTTCCCTGGAGCCAGTCTAAATTTAGGAAGAAGGTCATGCATGGAAGGGAAAGTCCAAAATTTGGACTTCCAAAATTTGGCCAAGCTGAGGCATGGATGTTTCTGTGTTCTGGATAGCTTCTCATGGCACAATCAGCAAAGAACATACAAACTCCTGAAGTGCTGCCTTCTACTGAATCATATTCTTGTGTCCATCAAGGTCAGTCTTGTCTACTCAGACTGGCAGCAACTCTCCAAGGTCTCAGGCAGAGGTCCTTCACATCACCTATGGTGTGGTCCTTTTTAACTGGAGACGCCAGGAATTGAACCTGGGGCCTTCTGCATGCCCAGTAGATGCTCTACCACTGAGCCATGGCCTCACCCCAGGTCCATCAAAAGGTCAGTACTGTCGACTCAGAGTGGCAGCTGCTCTCCAGGGTCTCAGGCGGAGGTCTTTCCCATCACCTCCTGCCTGGTCCTTTTTAACTGGAGATGCTGGGGATTGAACCTGGGACCTTCTGCATGCCGAGCAGATGCTCTTCCTCTGAGCCACGGCCCCTCTTTACAGCTTTCCAGGGTCTCAAGCAGAGGCCTTTCCCATCACCTCCTGCCTGGTCCTTTTAACTGGAGAGGCCAGGGGTTGAACCTGGGACCTTCTGCATGCCAAGCAGAGGCTCTGCCACTGAGCCACAGCCCCTCTTTACAGCCCTCCAGGGTCTCAAGCAGAGGCCTTTCCCATCACCTCCTGCCTGGTCCTTTTAACTGGAGAGGTCGGGGGTTGAACCTGGGACCTTCGGCATGCCAAGCAGGTGCTCTGCCACAGAGCCACGGCCCCTCCCCACAATGCTAAGTGGGTGCCATCCCAAACCACTTGACATTCACCAGGGAAGGATCTGAAAATACTCATGCAAACTCTGTTCTTCTCACAATGGGGATCACAGACAAGATTGCACTGACGATTTGTTCACAAATGAAAAACAAGCGGCATTCCAAGCGATTGTGCATCAACAGGGGCTCGGCGTTTAGAACGGTGGCCGGAGGCTCACGGCTGCTACTTTGCAAGAGGGCCCGATCCCAGGGTAACTGCTTGGGTGGGTGGCACAGTCAGGAAGACTCGGGCACAATGCCGGGGGCGGGGGTGGGGGTTGTGTGCACGCTTCAGGGCATGCACAATCGACCCCATTATTCGTCTTGACATATACTCAGACCTTACCAGACTGAGCTCCAACGGCGAGGCAGCAGCGGCCGCAAAGTATTGGTTTCAAATTTCGAATGCTCGGAACCAAGAGCTCTGGGAAGATGAAGGCCAGAATACTAAAACAGAAACCTGACTTCCCACATTTCTCCCCGTTTCGTAACCTTTTTTCTCCCCTGTTGAGTGAGTTGACTGGATGGCCGTGGCCCTGGTCCAGGTATTTTCCAACACAAACTTGGCAACCCTATCTTCAGGCCCCACCTTGAGGTTGGCAATCTCGTTTCACGAGATGCCGCTGTTTCATCAAGTGTACGTGTATCTAGGGTTGCCAAGTCCGAGTTGGAAAATACCTGGGGACTTTGGGGGTGGAGCCAGGAGAGGGCAGGGTTTGAGGAGGGGAGGGGCCTCAGCAGGGTACAATGCCATAGAGTCCGCCCTTCAAAGCAGCCATTTTCTCCAGGGGAGCAGATCCCTGTCAGCTGGGGATCAGTTGTAAAAGCGGGAGATCCCCAGGCCCCACCTGGAGGCTGGGAACCCTACGTGTATCTGGAACGAGGAAGTATGTAGACAATCTGCTATATTGTTTTAGAACCCTTTAATTTCCTTGAAGGTTGTTTCCCCACGGTGCATTTTCTGGTAGCCACTGAGTCTGGAGAGAGAAAGAAACGATCTGTTAACGTTGGCAAGGAACAGATGATTTTTAAAAATATCCCTCCCCCAGTCAAACAGAAAGAGCCTCAAGCTGGGGAATCCAGCCCCCCTCTCTTCTTCCCTCGCTACTCTGGTTTCAAAGTTCCATGCGCCAGCCGGGAAGCTGATGGGCTCCTTCCTGGGAGATCACGTGAAAAATCTGATCCTTTTCCTTCCCAGCCCAGCTGTTCTCCCCCCCTTCCCCACCGCTGCATCCCCCCCCCCCCCGCAGCGCTGGTTGTTATGCACATCTGAGTAAAGTTTGCATGAGACAAACAGCCCAGATTTTCCGCTGCTGGCCAGACTTCCTCAAAGGCAGCCCAGCATAAAAACAAAGGCTCCGGCGGCGTCCGTCCAGTGTGCAGCCTCCTTTCTCTCCCACAGGGCAGTGAACTTTGCAAGAAGAGGACCGGTGGTGGATCTGGACTCAGGTGAGCTGCGGGTCTGAACGGAGGGCTCCAAACTCCTTGGCTTCATACCCTCCCTTGGGGCAGATTAGGAAATCTAGCTGTGTCCATGACCAGAGGCCTGTGCCCATAAGCCAGACAGCTCACCTCGGGAGACCTCCTGGGGAAAGGGTAGCCAACTCCAGATTGGGAAATTCCTGGGGATTTCGGGGTGGATCCTAGGGAGGGCAGCGTTTGGGGACTGGAGGGACCTCCGTGGGGCACCATGCCGCAGAGTCCAACCTCCAAAGCGGCCGTTTCTTCTGGGGAAAGTGACCTCTGTAGTCTGGGAATGAGCTGTAATTCTGGGGGATCCCCAGGTCCCACCTGGAGGTTGGCCCACCTAGGTGGCAAGGAGCGAGATCTATCAGGGGCTACGAGCATTGCTTAGGAAAGGAAATCGCTACATTCAGAGGTGATAGATGAAGATATAGAAGCAGAAAAGAGCCAGAGTCTAGGAGCCCCTTCAAGGCTAACAACATCTGTGGCAGGGGAGGAGGTTTTGGGAGTCACGGCTCACTCCAAATATCTTCAGCTGTCTGAAGAAGTGAGCCGTGACTCACGAAAGCTCAAACCCTACTACAGATTTTGTTAGTATTGAAGGTGCTCCTGGACTCTGGCTCTTTTCTACTGCATTCAGAGGCAATGAACCTCTAAATCCCAGAGCCGGGAGGCAATATCAGGGGAAGGCCTCGGCCTCTCTGCCCTGTTGTTGGCCCTCCAGAGGAACTGGTTGGCCACTGTGTGAGACGGGATGCTGGACTGGATGGACCCTCACTGGTCTGACCCAGCAGGGCTCTTTTAAGGTTCTTATGAAGGCCTCAGCCTCTCTGCTCTGCTGTTGGCCCTCCAGAGGAACTGGTTGGCCCCTGTTTGAGACAGGATGCTGGACTGGATGGACCCTCACTGGTCTGACCCAGCAGGGCTCTTCTGAGGTTCTTATGAAGGCCTCGGCCTCTCTGCTCTGCTGTTGGTCCTCCAGAAGAACTGGTTGAGGCCACTGTGTGAGATGGGATGCTGGACTAGCTGGACCCTCACTGGTCTAATCCAGCCGGGCTCTTCTGAGGTTCTTCTCAGGGGAAGGCCTCGGCCTCTCTGCCCTGTTGTGGGACCTCCAGAGGAACTGGTTGGCCCCTGAGTGAGACAGGATGCTGGACTGGATGGAGCACTTGGTCAGATCCAGCACAACTCTTCTTTTGTCCTAATATCTTCCTGCTTGGACACCAAAGCCCCTTCTCACAGGCCTGGCCTTTATTGGGCTCCCCCCCATCTTGCGCATGAGCTGTGCATCATGTCATGATGACAAGCAACCACTGCATGTCCAAGGGGTTGCATCCACGTACCCCCGTTCTGGGAAGCAGTGGGGATTGAGCAGCTCTCGTGATGCCTGAGCATGAGGCTTTAAGTCACTTGCCGTGTTCCCAAAAGGGTGGAGCTATGACCCTGGTGTGCGCGCAAGGCGGTTTCATCACAAAGCAAGTCTGCCAAAAATGCGTTCTATCACAAGACACTGACTAAGAGGCTAAGAGGGCTCCAGGGCCAGTGAAAGACAGTTTCTTGGACTAGCCCGTGGATTTGTTAATAGAAATGCCTATAAGTAGAATTCATAAGAAAGCCAGTTTAGTGTAGTGGTCAGGAGCATGGACTCTAATGTGGGAGAACCAGGTCTGATTCCCCACTCCTCCACATGCAGCTGCTGGTGTGACCTTGGGTCAGTCACAAGTTCTCTCAGAGCTGTTCTCTCAGGGACAGCTTGGGAAAGAGCTCTCTCAGCCCCACCTACCTCCCAGGGTGCCTGATGTGGGGAGGGGAAGGGAAAGGAGTTTGTAAGCTGCTCTAAGACTCCGAGTGAAGGGCAGGGTATAAATCCAATCTTTTCTTCTTCTAAAAGAAGAGAGCCAGTTTGGTGTAGTGGTTAAGTGCGCGGACTCTAATCTGGGAGAACCGGGTTTGATTCCCCACTCCTCCACTTGCACCAGCTGGATGACCTCGGGCAAGCCATAGTTCTGGCACAGCTGTTCTCTCAAGGACAGCTTGGGAAAGAACTCTCTCAGCCCCACCTACCTCACAGGGTGTCTGTTGTGGGGAGGGGAAGGGAAAAGAGTTTGCAAGCTGCTCTGAGACTCCTTCGGGTAGAGAAGGGCGGGGTTTAAATCCAATCTCTTCTCTTCTTCATCTTCTGTTAAAATGCTCCTGTCAAAAACCCGCCCTGGGTCTGTGCCTTCGCATACGTGTGCGGCATGATTGCCTGCATGTAAAAGCATGTTTCTCTTACTGCCAGCCCCCCCCCCAAGTTATAAAACCCAGCCTATCGCGTAACCAGTGCGTTGAGGGTACCCTGGTAAGGCTGCCTCTGAGCAAGTACAAAGGGCAGAACTTTCCAATTACTTGAACCGCCTCCCCTGGGCACACGTGTTCTTAGCATGTAGGAGCAGTCTCGATGTGTGGGTCGGGTTCAAATCGCAATCCACTTCCCTAAACAGGAACGAAACTTTTGTCGCTACAGATTAAGCGAGAAGGCATACATGGGAAATCGCTGGCATGCCTAGTGAGCACAGATCTAAGGGAAAGAAAGATAAGACGCGTGTATTAAGCGCTGTCAAGGTTCTAACTTATGGCGGCCCTCTGAATCTGTGTGCTCCACAACGTCCTGTCATTCACAGCCTCGCTGAGGTCTTCCCAGCTGAGGGCCGCAGCTCCCTTGAAGGAGTCCATCCATCTCCTCTTTTCCTGCTGCCTTCAGATTTTCCTAGCATCGTTGCCTTTTCCATTGACTCTCGACTTCACATAACGTGACCAAACTACGATGGCCTCAGCGGAGTCATTTTAGCTTCTAGAGAGAGTTCAGGCTTGGTTTGATCTGGAACTCCCTGATGCGTCTTTTTGGCAGGCAGTGTTCCAGTTTGACGTAGTGGTTAAGTGCGTGGACTCTAATGATTCCCCGCTCCTCCACTTGCAGTTGGTGGATGACCTTGGGTGAGCCATAGTTCTTGCACAGCTGTTCTCTCAAGAGCAGTCCTTGAAAGAGCTCTCTCAGCCCAACCTACCTCCCAGGGTGTCTGTTGTGAGGAGGGTAAGGGAAAGGAGTTTGTAAGCCGCTCTGAGACACCTTTGGGTTGTGAAGGGCAGGGTATAAATCCAATCTCTTCTTCCTCCTCCTCCATATGCAGCTGCTGGCATGACCTTGGATCAGTCACAAGTTCTCTCAGAGCTGTTCTCTCAAGGGCAGTCCTCGGAAGAGCTCTCTCAGCCCCACCTACCACCCAGGGTGTCTGTGGTGGGGAGGGGAAGGGAAAGGAGATTGTAAGCCGCTCTGAGATCCTTTGGGTAGTGAAGGGCAGGGTATAAGTCCAATCTCCTCCTCCTCTTCTTCTTCTTCCCTCTAAGCTGAGTTAGTGTGAGCTAGCTCACAGTTTTTTAGCCTCCGGCTCACACGGTTTTGTCTCAGCTCAGGAAGGAGGGCTCCAGAGCAAACCAATTTATGCAGTAGCCAAATCACTCACTAACAGCTCTTTAATGCCAGCAGCTCAAACAGTAGAATTTTTTCTCACAAGACTCCGCAGCTTGGAGGGAGCATTGATCCACTGTATCCATAAAACCCTCCTCCGAGCCCACGTTTCAAAGGAGTCCACTTTCTTCCTGTCGGGAAGGGAAAGGGGACGGCCTCGGAGGATAAAAGGCCAGGCACCGAGATCAAATGTTGCTCTGGCACCAGGCAGGAAACCGCCCCTGAAACAGTCCAGAAAGGATTATTCTGCTAACAAAAGTGGAGATATTTTTAGAGAATGCAAATTGTGTTCACCTAGTGATGGGGAGGGCAGGAAACCCACAAACCTGGCCACGTCCCTCCCTAGTCAGGTGCTTTAGAATAAACATATTTTAGAGGGGTGCCATGTTAGTTTGCTGTAGAACAGTTCAATTTGAGTACAGTAGCCTTCTTCTCCTCCATCTCCTCCTTCTCCTCCTCCTTCTCCTCCTCCTGCTCCTTCTCTGTCTCCTCCTCCTTCTTCTTCTCCTCCATCTCCTTCTCCTCCTTCTTCTCCCTCTTCTCCTCCTCCTCCTTCTCCTCCTCCTCCTCCTCCTCCCTCTTCTCCTTCTCCTCCTCCTCCACCTTCTCTGTCTTCTCCTCCTCCTCCATCTCCTCCTCCTCCTCCCTCTTCTCCTTCTCCTCCTCCTCCACCTTCTCTGTCTTCTCCTCCTTCTCCATCTCCTCCTCTTCCTCCTCCATCTCCTCCTCCCTCTTCTCCTTCTCCTCCTCCTCCACCTTCTCTGTCTTCTCCTCCTCCTCCATTTCCTCCTCCTCCATCTCCTCCTTCTTCTCCCTCTTCTCCTTCTCCTCCTCCTCCACCTTCTCTGTCTTCTCCTCCTCCTCCATCTCCTCCTCCTCCTCCCTCTTCTCCTTCTCCTCCTCCTCCACCTTCTCTGTCTTCTCCTCCTCCTCCATCTCCTCCTTCTTCTCCCTCTTCTCCTTCTCCTCCTCCCTCTTCTCCTTCTCCTCCTCCTCCTCCTCCTTCTCCTCCATCTCCTCCTTCTCTGTCTCCTCCTCCATCTCCTCCTTCTTCTCCCTCTTCTCCTTCTCCTTCTCCTCCACCTTCTCTGTCTTCTCCTCCTCCTCCATCTCCTCCCTCTTCTCCTTCTCCTCCATCTCCGTCTCCTCCTCCATCTCCTCTTTCTTCTCCCTCTTGTCCTCCTCCTCCTCCTCCTCCTCCTCCATCTCCTTATCCTCCATCTCCTCCTTCTCTGTCTCCTCCTCCTCCTTCTTCTCCTCCTCCATCTCCTCCTTCTTCTCCCTCTTCTCCTTCTCCTCCACCTGACAAAAAGACTCCGAGATCTCCATTCCTACTAGCATCTGATGAAGGGGAATTTGACTCTCGAAAGCCCAAACCCTGGAAATCTTGTCCGTCTCTGGGGTGTGGCTGGATTCGAATCTAACTAGAATATTGTGACTTCACGGGTGGTTCCCTGGTACCAAAGGGCAACCTGGGAAAGAGCAGCAGGGCGAACAGGTCTACTCAAATGGGTTGCTGCCCACATTGGTCCATTCTCGGCGTCTTTGTTTCTTATTCTCAGCTGTCTTCTGACTGTGTTTGCACCTGCAGTTTTGACTCCTGAGATCAAGTTCCGGTGCAATGCCTTCACTTTGGAAGCGGTCACACAGAGGGTTGAATCTTACGGTTGCCAGCTCTAGGTTGTGAAATTCCTGGAGGTCTGTGGGTAGAGCCTGGGGGAGGGTTGGGTTTGGGAGGACCTCCGTGGGATACAACGCCACTGAGTCCCCCCTCCAGAGCAGCCGTATTCTCCAGGGGAACCGATCTCTGTAGTCTGGAGATCAGTTGTAATTCTGGGATAGCTCCAGTCACCACCTGGAGGTTGGCAAGCCTATTCATCCAGATCGAATGGCTAAAGGATGGCAGTGCTTCGCCCTGGTATAAGGAGCATCTCGCGCTGCGGGAAAGCACTGCCGTCAGTGGTACAGATCCGCAAGACCCAGCCAGCAAAATTCCGCCGAGCTTTAACGGCTCCTGCTTTTAGGGGCCGGTTTGTCGGGAACAGTGGGAGGGAAGGAAACCCCCGGCAGATACGGAATCCAGATGTGCGTTATTTTTGGAAACCAGAAGGTGCTGCACGGCCAGGCAAGCTAATGGGAGCCAGCTGTGGTCGCACACGTGACCGATGTCTGGGGGAGAAGAAAGGGATTCTGGGAAAGGGGGGCAGGGAGAGAGAGAGAGAGAGAGAGACTCGGCAGAGTGTCAAGAATCCAGAGGCAGAACATTTCACTAGCTGAGCAGCGCTTCCAGTTACAGCTGTGCCCAAACCCTTCAGTCCTTTTCCAAACTTCCTGCCTTAGGAGGAAAAGAGAAGGGGTCCGGGAACATCTTGAAGGTAAAAGTTAAAGGTTTCCCTTGCTTGAAAGCCCGTTGAGTCTGACTCTAGGGGGCAGTGCTCATCTCTGTTTCCAAGCCTAAGAGCCAGCGCTGTCCGAAGCCATTTCTGTGGTCATGTGGCCGGCATGACTAAATGCCGAGGTGCCTGGAACACTGTTACCTTCCCACCAAAGTTACCTCCCAATATTTATCTACCTGCAATTTCTTGCTTTCGAACGGCTAGGTTGGCAGGAGCTGGGGCCAGAGACGGGAGCTCACTCCGTCACGCGGCACTTCGGTCTCAAACTGCCGAACAACCGACCCTCGGGTCTGCAGCTCAGCATCTTAACCTCTGAGCCACCACGGCCCCTTAGGAGCACCTTAAAGACGAGCAACATTTGGGGCAGGGGAGGAGCTTGTGTGGGCCGTGACTGAGGAGGGGGGGGGGCAGAACTCCGGGGCCATAACTCCAGAAGCCCTCCCACTCTTGCCCAGCAGACGGATGCTCCAGCAGATGTTCTCTTCACACTGCTGGTTCCTGTCCTCAAAGGGGTCTCTTTTCCTTCCAGGATGTGGTACCTCGCTCTCCTAGCTGCCCTGCTGCCCCTCACAAAGGCCACCATCTACCCCGATGAGGCGCTGGACTCACAGTGGGAACTCTGGAAGAAGACCCACCGGAAGGAGTATAACAGCAAGGTACCCTGTGGAGATCATGGCGGTCAGCCGTGTTGGCCTGAAGCAGTAGGACAAAGGCCGAGTCCACCGGCACTTTTAAGACCGACCAAGTTCTATTCAAGATCTTCAAGATATTCGGGGTAGTCTGTCTATTCAAGCTTCGAGCTCACATCTGGAACAAGATTTTGTTGGTCTTAAAGGTGCCGGTGGACTCTGACTTTGCTCTGTGGGGATCGTGTTACACAGGTTGTTGCGGGTGGTACTGGAATGAAGCTCAAGAACCATCCCATTGGACAGTGAAGAAATTAAGGAGTTGTGGGCTTCATAGGCGTCAACTACGGGGGGCTCGAGGGCTCGAGCCACCCCCGAAATTTCCCGCCCTGGCAAAATGGAGTGCCCACTGCTGCGCCTCCCTGGGCCCTTCCTAGGCCCGGCCGGCCCCTGCCTCTCCCCCCCCTGGTCTGGCCATTCCTGCCTCCATCCATCCCTCCGTCCGTCCAGGGGCATCTGCCCAGCTGGCCCCTGGACAGATGGAGGGACGGACAGAGGCAGGAGTGGCCAGGTCGGGGGGGGGGGAGAGGTAGCAGCGGTGGGGACATGGTCCTGGCATGTGCGTGCACTTTGCACGCGCGCATGCAAGAGCCCCCTCCCCCCTGGATTTTAAAACTCTACGTCCCAGGTGGGCTTAGAACAGATCCAGGGAGGTCCTTCTTCACTCCAAATGTAGTTAACATAAGAGAACATAAGAGAAGCCAGTGTTGGATCAGGCCAGTGGCCCATCCAGTCCAACACTCTGTGTCACACAGTGGCCAAAAACACCGGGTGCCCTCAGGAGGTCCAGCAGTGGGGCCAGGACACGAGAAGCCCTCCCACTGTTGCCCCCCCCCCCCAAGCACCAAGAATACGGAGCATCCCTTGCCCCAGACTGAGAGTTCCTATCTATACCTTGTGGCTAAGAGCCACTGACGGACCTCTGCTCCATATGTTTATCCAATCCCCTCTTGAAACCGTCCATGCTTGCGGCCACCATGGAATTCACTGCCACAGGAAGTGGTGGCGGCTACAGGCATAGACAGCGGCAAGAGGTGACTGGAGAAACATCTGGAGCAGAGGTCCATCCGTGGCACATTTTCCAGTGTCAGTCCTAAGTGTCATTTTGCGCAATGTAGGAATGAGGATGTCCTGGCTTTCCCCTGGCAGAAACAAAAGGATGTTGCTGAAGGAAAACCAGGATCTTCTCATCATAATCTAGAATCATAGGCTCACGGACCCCAACCCCCTGCTCAGTGCAGGATCAGCCTAGAGCCCTGGTTCCCAAAGTGGGCAATACCACCCCCTGGGGGGCGCTGGAACAATCCAGGTGGGCAGTAGGTGCCTTGGGTACAATTGGGGGGGGGGAGTTGAATAAAAACAAGGGGGCGGTGGAAGCGTAAGGAAAGAAGAGTCCAGGACCTATCTAAAGCAGCTTTTTCCTGCCTTTTCCTGGTCTTCCCTGGGACCAGGGAGGGAGGGGGAGGTGAAGAGGGGTCTCCGCAGCCAATCACAGCCACGCATTTGCAAACTGCAAACGCAAACGCATGTGGACCCTTGTAAGGCTGGTGTTGCTGCTGGGCTCTTGTGTGGCGGCGGCTGCTGGCCTCTGTAGTGCTGGTTGGTGTAGTGGTTAAGTGCGCGGACTCTAATCTGGGAGAACCGGGTTTGATTCCCCACTCCTCCACTGGCACCTGCTGGATGACCTTGGGCAAGCCATGGCTCTCTACCAGCTGTTCTCTCAAGGACAGTTGTCTCAGAGCTCACTCAGCCCCACCTACCCCACAGGGAGTCTGTTGTGGGGAGGGGAAGGGAAAGGAGTTTGCAAGCCGCTCTGATGACCTTGGGCAAGCCATGGCTCTCTACCAGCTGTTCTCTCAAGGACAGTTGTCTCAGAGCTCACTCAGCCCCACCTACCCCACAGGGAGTCTGTTGTGGGGAGGGGAAGGGAAAGGAGTTTGCAAGCCGCTCTGAGACTCTAAGGCTGATTTTACACCTCCCCTCTAAAGTAGTTTGACTGCTGTCTTTTCCTGTGCTGATTTCACAGTGGTGTGAAATTTCACTCCAGGGGGTCTAAGTGCACTAAGAAACCACAATTGTTTAAAGCAGAATAAAGCGGTATAATACTAGCTTGACCACAGGAGGGCAATTAGTAGATATGGACATTTCAGTAGCAGCACGGTTTCACACCGCACAGAGGTGTGGGCAGGTTTTTTTGGAACTAGAATGACTCCAGCGGGAAAGTCAGATGTAAAATCAGCCTTAGTGAGTGAAGGGCAGGATATAAATCCAATCTCCTCCTCCTCCTCCTCCTCCTCTTCTTCTTCTTCGTCTTCCTTTCAAGTAACATTAAAAAGATGGGTACTCTGAACAGCAGGAAGGATTGAACAGCTAATACCAAGAAGAAATATTGCTTTTCAGTTATTAATAATGTTGGCATTTTCAATATTCATGACCGCATTTTCTGTATACCTTAGGGTAGTTTAGCTTGTAGTTTTTAGTTTAGGTGTAGGGTTAAAAATCAATAAAATCTTTTTTCCCCCCTTTTTAAAGATGGGTACTCTGAATCTAAAACCCAATTACATATCCAGGGAGATGGAAAAGGTTCCAGGGCTTATTGCGGGGGGGGGGGGGGGGGAGGGAGATAAACATTAAATTTCGCCCACTGTTATACATTTCCTAGCAATTTTCAGTCACATATGGTCAATTTTCCCCATGGGAATAAAACTGGTGTTCAGCTTGGCTGTCCTTTAATTGAGTGTTCTTCTCCCTGGCAAGGGAAATACCCCTTCTACATCTAGCATTCTACATCTAGCCCATTCTACATCTAGCATTCACTCCATTGTTTTACAAAACCAACGCTGGAACAGAGGAAGATGCGGCTCAAAACCACATTCAAAATACCCCAGCCCAAACGCCGTGCTGACGGCAGAGTCGCCCCTGAACGGCCATAAAACCGCCACAGATCTATGCAGACGGTGCCACAAAACCCGATGCTCAGGGGTCATTTTGTAGAAAAAGATGTGCAGGAGCTCATTAGCATAACTCATTCGCATAACTTATTTGCATATGCCACATCCCGTGACATCACTGGAAGTATGTTGGAAGGAAGGAAGGAAGGAAGGAAGGAAGGAAGGAAGGGAGAGAGAGAGAGAGAGAGAGAGAGAGAGAGCTGGCAGAGAGGGGACAGCTACTAATCCAAGCCTCAGAAATGCTACTATTGTGAGAAGATAGCTTCAGGGGTGGCTGAAGCCTTCAGAAGGCTGGTCGGAGGAACAAGGACCTTTCCAGGGGACGGGGTCATCTTGCTGCAGCCAGGACACAAGCAGGCATTCCCCCGCGGGGGGGGGGGGGGGGCTGGGGCTGGCGCCAACTCCCAGAGCTGCGCTCCCCCAAGCTCCTGCCCGAAAGTACCCCTGCCGATGCTCAAAGGCAGCGAAAGCGGCAGGCAGTGTGGAGGGTACCATAAAACCCGACAATCAAAGAAAGTGAAAGTGGTGTGCAATGCAGAGGGGAATTTCCGTTCCAGCGTGGGTTTGGTAAAACAGCGGAGCGAATGCTAGATGCAGGAAGGGCCTCTCTTTCTCTTTCTCTCTCTCTCTGTGGAGGACTAGCTTTCTGGCACACAGCACCTCTATGGTTATCAAGGATCTGTTCCATAATGGTGGGTTGGATCCCACAGATCCATTCTGCAGGATCCACCCCTCCCCCCCTCCCAGTCCTTAACGACCTTTTGTCTGTGACCTCCAGATGGACGAAGTCTCCAGAAGACTCGTCTGGGAGAAGAACCTCAACTACATCAACACTCACAATCTTGAATTCTCCCTCGGAAGACACACGTTCGAAGTGGCCATGAACCACCTAGGAGATATGGTGAGTGGACACGGTCTCCGGGGAAGACGCGTCTCCCGAACAGTCTATGGATACCAGCAAGGAACTGTTTTATTTTGGTTAAGGAGACAACCCAGATTTTAACTTGATTAATTCTGTGCATAAGAAAGTGGCGTGTTTCCCCCCTCTCTGGAGATAGGTCAAGATGGGTGGCCGTGTTAGTCTGTCTGTAGCAGCAGAAAAAGAGCCAGAGTCCAGGAGTCCCTTCAAGACTAACAAAATTTGTGGCAGGGCGTGAGCTTTCAGGAATCACTGCTCACTTCTCCGGAGACAGCTAGACGGTGAGTCCCTCTGTTCTTCTATCTTGGAGTGCGGAGTGATTTCAGATACAAAGGAACTGCAAAGGTGAAGGACTTGCACACGAGACAAGTGAGTTGGAAGGAGACAAACTCAAGTCTGCCCCTGGCAGTGAGCAGTTTATTTTTAAACATACACAGACTTACACGCCACGCCCTTAGGTTGCTACGTCAGCGTTCAGTAGACAATAAGGTCAATCATGGAATCAACATAGGGGATGAGACAACTGTCTCAGGAGCTGCTGTTTGCAGAAGTGATTGTCAGCTTTAATGGGGCAACGCTCATTGTGTAGCAGGGAGGGTGGAATCCACATAAATGGGAGACATCTGTCTCGAGAGTATACTATTTGCCAAAGGGTTTATACAATGCTCATTGTGTAGCAGGGAGGGGGGAGAAGCATGGACTTTGGCCTGGCTAGCATCCCAGTCTCAGATCTTCCCTACACAAAGGGAGATTAGAAAGAAAGACTGCTGCATTTCAACTGATAATGAAGCTCAAGACAATGCATCCTGGACTGAATCGAGACCTAGGTTTCCTGTCTCATTACCAATGCTGATTCCTTCACGACTAGTGCCCCTCTGCACATCACGCCTGCTGTTGTCATTCACCTGCTATTGCCATTTGGCATCTGAAATCACTCACTGGGCTAGCCTGGGCTATCTAGTTCAAGGCAAGCGATGAACAGAGGGTGGTTTGCTCTTGCCTGCCTCTGCGTAGGAACCCTGGACTTCCATGGTAGCCTCCCATCCAAGTACTAACCAGGGCCAGGCCTGTTTCGCTTCCGAGATCTGATGAGGCTAGCCTGGGCCATTCAGGTCAAGTAGGCTTATGGATACTCTGCCCTTGCTCGATGTCAGAAGGCGTCCTAGCCCATGTTTTCTCCAGGTCCTCATATCCCTTTTCCTCTCTTCCAGACCAGTGAGGAGGTAGTGCAGAAGATGACCGGCCTCAAGGTCCCTCCATCTCGCAAGCAGAACAATGACACGCTGTACATTCCAGACTGGGAAAAGCGGGTACCCGACTCCATGGATTACAGAAAGAAAGGCTATGTCACTCCTGTGAAGAATCAGGTCAGTTCCTCTGTTCACGCTGGATTCTTTGGCTGGACCTTCGGCCAGACTTTTCAGGTGACTTCTCAGCAAGCAAGGGAATTTGCTTGCTGAAGGTCTCACCTGCTTAGCACTTGGATTAGAACATAAGAGAAGCCATGTTACATCAGGCCGACGGGCCATCCAGTCCAACACTCTTGAGTCACACAGTGGCCAGAAACACCAGGTGCCCTCAGGAGGTCCAGCAGTGGGGCCAGGAGAACACTAGAAGCCCTCCCACTGTTGCCCTCCTCCCCAAGCACCAAGAATACAGAGCATCACTTGCCCCAGACTGAGAGTTCCTATCTATACCTTGTGGCTCATAGCCACTGATGGACCTCTGCTCTTAAGAATATATCAGAAGCCAGTGTTGGATCAGGCCAATGGACAACCCAGTCCAACACTTTGTGTCACACAGTGGCCAAAACCCAGGTCCCATCAGGAGGTCCACCAGTGGGGCCAGGACTCCAGAAACCCTCCCACTGTTGCCCCTCCAAGCAGCAAGAAGACAGAGCATCCCTGCCCCAGACATGAGAACGCAAGAGAAGTCATGTTGGATCAGGCCAGTGGCCCATCCAGTCCAACACTCTACTCTGTGTCATACAGTGGCCAGAACCCAGGGGCCCTCAGGAGGTCCACCAGCAGGGCCAAAACTCCAGAAGCCCTCCCACTTTACTCAATCTCCTCTTGTTTGTTGGCCATTTCTATCATTCTTTGCTCCGGGTAGCTGAATAGACTTATTTTGTCAATTGACACTGGAGAAATAGTTCACTCTTACACCCAGAAAAGGTTTAAAAATATACTCACCCTCTGAAGAGCATGCTCTGTCTTCTAGCTTCTTCGTGAATCACTGTCCTTGACTGCTCTGAGGACAGGTAGTTCTCCCATGTTTTTGCATCCAGTTGTGAAATGATCTGACCAGTACAGAGAGACAGCAAGTTTCTCATCCCTCCCAGAAGCTGAGGCAAAGCCAGGGCTGTAACTCGTTCAGAGACGCAGCAGGCATCCTCCTCTAAAAGCAGCTGACTCTGCTACATCCCGGCACGGAGTCGTGTCCAAACCTGGGAGAAACACAGCAGAATATCTCAACCCCACCAAAAGGGGAGGTGAAGCCTGAACGGTAACTCGTTCAGGACGCAGCAGGCAGCCTCCCTTGGGGAATGGATACCTTGAGCGTTGTGCAAGGCTTGTATTATCCCATACTTTTATTTCTTATGGCACTGCAGCAGTTCTCTCAAGGCCCTGAGATGTGCTCCAGAAGTCAGAGCCAGTTTGGTGTAGCACAGGGGTGGGCAAACTTGCTGTAATGTAGTATGCTCTGTGTAGCAACCAGCCTGCCATGTGCTCCCAGGTAATGGCGCCCGCCGCATGGCCAGAGCACATGGTCAGGCAGAGAGGGGAGCTTGAATCTGGAGGAACAATAGACATCCGGATTGAAAGCCAATGTGGGACCTAGGTTCTCCCTGAGGAGCCAATGCAATCAAAGGCTCCTCCAGGGGACCTATGACAAACATGCGCATATGTTAAGCCCCTATCAGGTCTTTTGGGTGCGGCCGGAGGTGTGGCTCCGGCCAGCATATAAGGAGGGCCCTGGAGCCCTGGAAGCATGATTGTTCTGACCATCTACTGGGCATGCTGAATCACTCAATAAAGGCTTCATGATTTCACTGTTCCTGGTCTCCTGAGTCCAGTACTCTTCACTTGTTGAACATCAAGAGCCACACAGAATAACGTCAGATGTTTGAGAGCCGCAAGACATGAACAAATAGTTACACACATGTTTTTACTGGGAAATATACACATTTGCTTTTTATTGACCTTAAATTTTTATTAACCTTAAATGAGACTGCCAAAAATAAAAACAAAAGGGGTAAAAGCAGATATTGATAATGATACTTATTTATCCAACGATATTTGTAGGCTTGGGGTGGGGGGCTTTAAGAATGCATTTAAAGTTGCTTTCTTTCTCTGCCCCCCACCCCCAGCCCACCTAGGGAGGGGAACATTGGCTGGGGAAGGGAAGACCGATCGGGGAGGCGTGCCTCCCCTTTGCTTTCCCAGCCACCCTGCCGGGAGCCGCACAATATGTGTGAAAGAGCCGCGTGCGGCTCCCAAGCCCCAGTTTGGCCACCCCTGGTGTAGCAGTTAGGAGTGCAGACTCTGGGACAACACGGTTTGATCCCCCACGCCTCCCCATGCAGCTGCCGGTGTGACCTTGGGTCAGTCATGAGTTCTTTTCAGAGCTGTTCTCTCAAGAGCAGTCCTCGAAAGAGCTCTCTCAGCCCCACCTTCCTCACCGGGTGTCTGTTGTGGGGAGGGGAAGGGAAAGGAGTTTGTAAGCCGCTCTGAGACTCTTTCATGTAGTGGAGGGTGGGGTATAAATTCAATCTCCTCCTCCTCCTCCTCCTCCTCCTCTTCCTCTTCTTCTTCTTCTGGGGTATAAATCCAATCTTCTCCTCCTCTTCTTCTTCTTCTTCTGGGGTATAAATCCAATCTCCTCCTCCTCCTCTTCTTCTTCTTCTTCTTCTGGGGTATAAATCCAATCTCCTCCTCCTCCTCTTCTTCTTCTTCTTCTTCTGAGGTATAAATCCAATCTCCTCCTCTTCCTCTTCCTCTTCTTCTTCTTCTTCTTCTGAGGTATAAATCCAATCTCCTCCTCCTCTTCCTCCTCCTCTTCTTCTTCTTCTGGGGTATAAATCCAATCTTCTCCTCCTCTTCCTCTTCTTCTTCTTCTGGGGTATAAATCCAATCTCCTCCTCCTCCTCTTCCTCTTCTTCCTCTTCTGAGGTATAAATCCAATCTCCTCCTCCTCCTCTTCCTCTTCTTCTTCTTCTGAGGTATAAATCCAGTCTTCTCCTCCTCCTCCTCTTCTTCTTCTTCTTCTGAGGTATAAATCCAATCTCCTCCTCCTCCTCCTCCTCTTCCTCTTCTTCTTCTTCTGAGGTATAAATCCAATCTTCTCCTCCTCCTCTTCTTCTTCTTCTTCTGGGGTATAAATCCAATCTCCTCCTCCTCCTCTTCCTCTTCTTCTTCTTCTGAGGTATAAATCCAATCTTCTCCTCTTCCTCTTCTTCTTCTTCTTCTGAGGTATAAATCCAATCTCCTCCTCCTCCTCCTCTTCCTCTTCTTCTTCTGGGGTATAAATCCAATCTCCTCCTCCTCCTCCTCCTCCTCTTCTTCTCCTTCTCCTTCTGCTCCTTCCGCTCCTCCTGCTCCTCCTCCTCCATCTTCATCTTCATCTTCTTCTATGAGGTTCTGGAGTACTACTTTTCCGGGGAGCTCACCTTGAATCTCTTCCTTGGTAGGGTCAATGCGGATCCTGCTGGGCCTTTAGCTCCGTGGGAGCCCTGGAGGGCCAGCTGATGAAGAAGATGGGCAAGCTGCTGAACCTCAGTCCCCAGAACCTGGTAGACTGCGTCACCGACAACGATGGCTGCGGGGGCGGCTACATGACCAATGCCTTTGAGTACGTCAAGGAGAACCGAGGCATAGATTCGGACGATTCCTATCCCTACATCGGCCAGGTAAGAACCCTTAATGGAAGGCTAACAGCACGGGAAGGGACTGTAGCTCCGCAGCAGGGCATCTGCTTGGCATGCAGAAGGTGGCAAGGAGAGAGATCTATCAGGGGCTACGAGCATTGCTTAGGAAAGGAAATCGCTACATTCAGAGGTAATAGAGGAAGATGGGTCACTGTGTCAGTCTGTCTGTAGCAGTAGAAAAGAGCCAGAAACTAGGAGCCCCTTCAAGGCTAACAACATTTGTGGCAGGGGAGGAGGTTTTGGGAGTCACGGCTCACTTCAAATATCTTTAGCTGTCTGAAGAAGTGAGCCGTGACTCACGAAAGCTCAAACCCTACTACAGATTTTGTTAGTCTTGAAGGTGCTCCTGGACTCTGGCTCTTTTCTGCTGCATTCAGAGGCAATGAACCTCTGAATCCCAGAGCCGGGAGGCAACCTCAGGGGAAGGCCTCGGCCTCCAAGCCCTGTTGTTGGCCCTCCAGAGGAACTGGTTGAGGCCCCTGTGTGAGACAGGAGGCTGGACTAGAGGGACCCTCACTGGTCTGATCCAGCCGGGCTCTTCTGAGGTTCTTCTCAGGGGAAGATCTCGGCCTCTCTGCCCTGTTGCTCACCCTCCAGAGGAACTGGTTGAGGCCCCTGTGTGAGACGGGATGCTGGACTAGATGGACCCTCACTGGTCTGACCCAGCTGAGCTCTTCTGAGATTCTTCTCAGGGGAAGGCCTTGGCCTCTGCGCCCTGGTCATTTGGCCCTCCAGAGGAACTGGCTGGCATGTGAGACAGGATGCTAGGCTAGATGGACCACTGGTCTGATCCAGCAGGGCTCCTCTTATGTTCTTGGGAAGGCCTTGGCCTCTCTGCCCTGTTGTTGGCCCTCCAGAGGAACTGGCTGGCCACTGTGTGAATCAGGATGTTGGACTGGATGGACCCTCACTGGTCTGACCCAGCAGGGCTCTTCTGGTGTTCTTCTCAGGGGAAGGCCTCGGCCTCTCTGCCATGTTGTTGGCCCTCCAGAGGAACTGGCTGGCCACTGAGTGAGACAGGAGGCTGGACTAGATGGGCCTTCACTTGTCTGACCCAGCAGGGCTCTTCTGATGTTCTTCTCAGGGGAAGGCCTCGGCCTCTCTGCCCTGTTGTTGGCCCTCCAGAGGAACTGGTTGAGGCCACTGTGTGAATCAGGATGCTGGACTAGATGGGCCTTCACTGGTCTGACCCAGCAGGGCTCTTCTGATGTTCTTAAGGTTATTCGGATCTTCCTAAAAAGGCCAAGAATTGGATCTGGCCTGTCTCCCTTGGGTGGGAAGTTCACAGAAAGAACTTCTACCACGACCAAAGCCGTCCCTTTGATACTCACTGTTTGACCTATTAAGGGGATTGCATCCCCAAAAGGGCTCTTCTCTCCTTCTCTTCCGGGTTGTCCACTCCAGATAGGAAAGTTCCTGGAGATTTGGGGTGTGTGGAACCTGGGGAGGGCAACATTTGAGGAGAGGAGGAACTTCAGTAGGGTTCAATGCCATAGAGTCCACCCTCCAAAGTAGCCATTTTCTCCCAAGGAACTCATCCCTGTAATCTGGAGACCAGGTATAAATCTGGGGGATCTCCAGGCCCCGTCTGGAGGTTGGTCACCCTATGAAAGACTCCTGGTGCCAGGAAAGAAGGGTTTGGAGGAGAGGCGAGAGGAAACTGTATGAAACTGTCTCTGGATCAGAAGGTGTTTCGGACCAACGAAAAAGCGAACACCGAATCCCACACCAAGCCCTCTGTATTTCGTGCACAATCCGTGTGCTTTCTGGGAGACTCCTCTGCTTTCTGTTCTGCAGGACGAAAGCTGCATGTACAACCCAACCGGCAAGGCCGCCAAGTGCCGGGGCTTCCGGGAGATCCCCGAAGGGAACGAGAAGGCCCTGAAGAGGGCCGTGGCCCGGATCGGCCCCATCGCGGTGGGCATTGACGCCAGCCTGCAGTCCTTCCAGTTCTACAGCCGAGGTGGGTAGGAAGGAAGGAAGGAAGGAAGGAAGGAAGGAAGGAAGGAAGGAAGGAAGGAAGGGAGGGAGGGGAGGGAGGGAAGGGAGGGAGGGGAGGGAAGGGAGGGAGGGAAGGAGGGAGGGAAGGAGGGAGGGAGGGAAGGAGGGGAGGGAGGGAGGGAAGGAAGGAAGGAAGGAAGGAAGAAAGGAAGGGAGGGAGGGAGGGGAGGGAGGGAAGGGAGGGAGGGAAGGAGGGGAGGGAGGGAGGGAAGGAAGGAAGGAAGGAAGGGAGGGAGGGGAGGGAGGGAAGGGAGGGAGGGAAGGAGGGAGGGAGGGAGGGAGGGAGGGAAGGAGGGGAGGGAGGGAGGGAGGGAAGGAAGGAAGGGAGGGAGGGAAGGAGGGGAGGGAGGGAGGGAGGGGAGGGAAAGAGGGAAGGGAGGGAGGGGAGGGAGGGGAGGGAGGGAGGGAGGGAGGGAGGGAGGGAAGGAGGGGAGGAAGGAAGGAAGGAAGGAAGGGAGGGAGGGGAGGGAGGGAAGGGAGGGAGGGAAGGAGGGAGGGAGGGAGGGAGGGAAGGAGGGGAGGGAGGGAGGGAGGGAGGGAAGGAAGGAAGGGAGGGAAGGGAGGGAGGGAAGGGAGGGAGGGAAGGAGGGAGGGAGGGAGGGAGGGAGGGAGGGAGGGAAGGAGGGGGAGGGAGGGAGGGAGGGAAGGAAGGGAGGGAGGGAGGGAGGGAAGGAGGGGAGGGAGGGAGGGAGGGGAGGGAAAGAGGGAAGGGAGGAAGGGAGGGAGGGAGGGAGGGAGGGAGGGAGGGAGGGAAGGAAGGGAGGGAAGGAGGGAGGGAGGGAGGAGGGAGGGGAGGGAGGGAAGGAAGGGAAGGAAGGGAGGGAGGGAGGGAGGGGAGGGAGGGAGGGGAGGAAGGGAGGGAGGGGAGGGAGGGAAGGGAGGGAGGGAAGGGAGGGAGGGAGGGAGGGAGGGAGGGAGTAAAATCCATCGAGATTTGGGAAATTCCTAGAGGGGCACAAAGCATTGTGATGTCACCAACACCCGTTTTTAAAGTCTGGCTTCATTTTGCTTCCGGGGATTCGCCAGGCAGGGGCTATCAGCCCTAAGTTACCGGAGTGACAGGCTCTTTCGCTTTCTCAGGTGTGTATTATGATGAGAACTGCAATGGCAGCAATGTCAACCACGCGGTCCTGGCTGTGGGCTATGGCACCCAGAAAGGCACCAAACACTGGATCATCAAAAACAGGTAACCTCTGGCATTTCCTAGCTTTGTGTTTGCTTGTTTCTATCTATCTATCTATCTATCTATCTATCTATCTATCTATCTATCTATCTATCTATCTATCTACCTACCTACCTACCTACCTACCTACCTACCTACCTACCCACCCACCCACCCACCCACCCACCTACCTACCTACCTACCTACCCTTGGAGGGCCACGGTGGCTCAGAGGTTAAGACGTTGAGCTGCGGACCAGAAGGTCAGTAGTTCAGCAGTTCAAGACCCGAGTGCCACGTGACGGAGTGAGCTCCCGTCTCTAACCCCAGCTCTTGCCAACCTAGCAGTTGGAAAGCAAAAAACTGCTTTCCGTGCACCTTGGCGTTTAGTCATGCTGGCCACATGATTGCAGAGAAGTCTTCGGACAGCGCTGGCTCTTTGGCTTGGAAACGGAGATCAGCACCACCTCCTAGAGTTGAATCCGACTGGCTTTCAAGCAAGGAAACCTTTACCTTCCATCCATCCATCCATCCATCCATCTATCCATCCATCCATCCATCCATCCGTCTATCCATCTATCCATCTATCCGTCTATCCGTCTATCTGTCTATCTGTCTATCTATCTAATCTCCCTCCCCTCTCACTGAGACTCAAGGTGGATTACCTGGCCTCAAACAATGCAGTCAAATAGCCTGCTTTATCTAATCAGCAATGTCCTAGAACAGGGCCCCCCCAACATGGCGCCCAAGGGCTCACCCACCAACACCCCTCTTGGTGCCCCCGAGTGTTTTTAGAAAGTGGGCGGGACCAGGGGGCTTTTGCCTGGCAAAGCTTCTGATTGGCCCCTGGAGATCTGATTGGCGGTGCAGGTTTTTTTTTTTTTACAGTTGCTGCAGCAACGGTAGCCACCACAGCACAAAGATCTCACCATACTTTGTTCAATGATGGGAGCGTGGGAGTCTTCCCGACCTCCTCAGGCAGGCTGTCCCACAAGGTGAATGCCTGTGTACAGAAAGTTACCGATCTTACCCTTTTGGCAAAAAATTAGTTCTCGTTGGGGAACAGCGCTAAGCATTGCGATAAACGTCCCTTCTTAGGGCTCCAATACTGTCTACCGAGAGCCGGTTTGGTGTGGTGGTTAGGAGCGCGGACTCGAATCTGGGAGAACCGGGTTTGATTCCCCACTCCTCCACATGAAGCTGCTGGTGTGACCTTGGGTCAGTCACAAGTTCTCTCAGAGCTGTTCTCTCAGGAGCAGTCCTCGGAAGAGCTCTCTCAGCCCCACCTGACTCACAGGGTGTCTGTTGTGGGGAGGGAAAAGGAGATTGTAAACCGCTACGAGACTCCTTTGGGTCACTACCAAGGGCGGAATATATATCCAATCTCTTCCTCCTCCTCTTGCTCGGACCTGGATGGCCCAGTTTAGCTCGATCTCATCAGATCTCCAAAGCTAAACAGAGTCAAGCCTGGTTAGTGCTTGGATGGGAGACCACCAAGGAAGTCCAGGGTTGCTATGCAGAGGCAGGCAAGGGAAAACCACCTCTCTTCATCTCTTGCCTGGACCTGGATGGCCCTGGCTAATCCAGTCTCATCAGATCCAGGAAGCTAAGCAGAGGCTGGTACTTGGACGAGAGACCACCAAGGAAGTTCAGGGTCGCTACGCAGAGGCAGGCAATGGCCCAACCAGCGGTGCTTATCTCTTGCCCCAAAAACCCGACGGGGTCACGGTTACGCCCGCTGCAGTTTGATGGAACGTTCCACCACCACTCACCTTCCTTGCGTCTCGCCCCACAGCTGGGGAGAGGACTGGGGCGACAAGGGGTACGTCCTGATGGCCCGGAACATGAACAACGCCTGCGGCATTGCCAACTTGGCCAGCTTCCCGAAGATGTGACCTGCCGCCTCCCCGGACCTCCGCTGGCCCCCGCGTCTGGAAACCGCTGGATCCCTGAGCTGGCATCTTGGAGCTCCGGTGCAGGAATGAAGGACTTGAGCGGCAGCCGTTTGGCTTCCTGGGCCGGTCGGAGAACTTCTATTAAAAAGGCGTTTTGTAAAAAAATCAGAAGGGTTCCCTTTCTCCTTCCCCTCTCCATCCAAAATTTACGAAGCAGAGACGTTTGTAGTAATAGAATGGCTTCTTCGTGTAAATGCCACCCGTTGGGAAATACCTGGCTCTGCGTTGGGAACTACCTGGAGATTTGGGGGGTGGAGCCTGGGGGAGGACAGGGACCTCACTGGGGTACAAGACCACAGACTCCACCCTCCAAAGCGGCCATTGTCTCCGGGGGAGCTGATCTCTGACAGTTGGAGAACAGTTGTCAGAGCAGGAGGTCCTCAAGAATAGCTGGATGGATGAATGGACGCAGGGGTCATTTCGTAGAAAAAGAGGTGCAGGAGCTCATTAGCATAACTCATTTGCATAACTCATTTGCATATGCCCCACCCCCTAACGCACCGGAAGTGTGTCAGAAGGCAACACCCACCCCTCAGGCTCCACTCCACAGGTGAGTGAAACTGACCTGCTCTTCCTCCCTTCCCTTCCCCATCCAATACTTTGTGCAATAAAAAGAAGCGTCAAGAACACACCCTCATTCTCTTCCTGCTCCCTTGAAACCACCAGGTTTCAAGGAGACTTGAGATACCCAGGACATGTGCACCACCCATCCCTTCCCCTTCCCCTCCCCACAACAAGACACCCTGTGAGGTAGGTGGGGCTGAGAGAGGTCTTTTGAGAACTGCTCATGAGAGAACAGCTCTGAGAGAACTTGTGACTGGCCCAAGGTCACACCAGCAGCTGCATGTGGAGGAGTGGGGAATCAAACCCGGATCTCCCAGATTAGAGTCCAACTCCTGACCACTACACCAAACTGATGGGATGGAAGCTGCTGAAGGGTTGGTGAAATTTCTCCAGTACTTACGTGCCATGTGCCCAGATAAAAAATGGTATACTTAGAAAATGTATATGCCACCTTGAGCAAGTCTCTGGAAAAGCAGCACACAGTCATAAAAGGAACAATGATAAAATTATCAATATTAAAACAAAACATTAAAATCAATGAAGACCCTAGCAGGGCTTTCCCCGGGGCGCTGAGCCTCTGCATTGCTTGGGGAAGCCGAGGAGGGGGCGGGGCTTGGTCATGTGCCCGCCCCCTGGGCTCCTCACTCCCGGAGCTGCGCTCCTGTGCGCTCCGGCTCCAACGGACCCCTGCTTGGATGGATGGATGGATGGACAGACAGAGAAGAAATGATGGCTGAGGGGTGACATGATTGAGGTTTATAAGAGATTATGCCTGGTATTTTTGGCCACTTTGTGACACAGAGTGTTTTACTGGATGGGCCATAACAGGGTTGCTTCATGCTTACCAACTCCAGGTTGGAAATTCCTGGAGATTTTTTTGGGGGGGGGGGAGCCCAGGCAGGGTAGGTTTTGGGGAAGGGTGGGACCCCTGTGGGGCGTTATGCCATTGAGTCCACCCTCCAAAGCAGCCATTTTCTCCAGGGGGAACTGATCTCTGTAGTCCAAAGGCCAGCTGTAATTCCAGGAGAACTTCAGGCCTCACCTGGGAGTTGGCAACCCCACAAAACCCTACAGGTCCGATGCGCCCTCTCAGCCGTGGAGTCGCGTGAGCAAAAATTCTACTTTGTGAGCTCCTGGCATTAAAGTTGTGAGCGAGCGATTTGGCGGCTGCATAAATCAGAGTGCTCCTGAGCCATCCTTCCTGAGCGGAGACAAAAAGGTGTGAGCTGGAGGCTAAAAAAACTGTGAGCTAGCTCACGCTAGCGCAGCTTAGAGGGAGCACTGCAGGTGTCCCTCTTTTCCCCTCTCAGTCAGAACAAAGGAGATTTTGCTTCACTCCATCTTCAGGGGAAGGCCCCAGAAGGCCCAACAGATGCGCTTGGAAAGAACACATCGCTGTGTAGAAACTCCTAAATAAAACCGGGCCATGCTGTGTATGCCACGGGGCTGGGGGGGGGGGGGGAATCCCAGAGTGGAAACAGCTCGGGTCACTGTGTCCAGGTGCCTCCTCCGACACAGATGGAAAGCGCGGCCAAAATGCTACTCCTTCCCAAACACTCATGAAGCTGCCTTCTCCTGAATCAGAACATCGGTCCATCAGGGTTGGTATTGCCTGCTCAGACTGCTAGCTGCTCTCCAGGGTCTCAGGCAGAGGGCTTTCACATCACCCCCTGCTTGGTCCTTTCTGACTGGAGATGCCGGGGATTGAACCTGGGGCCTCCTGCATGCCGAGCAGAGGCTCTTCCACTGAGCCACAGCCCCTCTTTACAGCTCTCCAGGGTCTCAAGCGGAGGTCTTTCCCATCACCTCCTGCCTGGTCCTTTTTAACGGGAGATGCCGGGGATTGAACCTGGGACCTTCTGCATGCCAAGCAGAGGCTCTTCCACTGAGCCACAGCCCCTCTTTACAGCTCTCCAGGGTCTCAGGCGGAGGTCTTTCCCATCACCTCCTGCCTGGTCCTTTTTAACGGGAGATGCCGGGGATTGAACCTGGGACCTTCTGCATGCCAAGCAGAGGCTCTTCCACTGAGCCACAGCCCCTCTTTACAGCTCTCCAGGGTCTCAAGCGGAGGTCTTTCACATCACCTACTGCCTGGTCCTTTTTAACGGGAGATGCCGGGGATTGAACCTGGGACCTTCTGCATGCCAAGCAGAGGCTCTTCCACTGAGCCACAGCCCCTCTTTATAGCTCTCCAGGGTCTCAAGCGGAGCTCTTTCCCATCACCTACTGCCTGGTCCTTTCAACTGGAGATGCCGGGGATAGAACCTGGGACCTTCTGCATGCCAGCTGAGGCTCTGCAACTGAGCCACGACCCCTCTTTGTAGCTCTCCAGGGTCTCAAGCAGAGGTCATTCACATCACCTCCTGCCTGGTCCTTTTTAACTGGAGATGCCGGGGATTGAACCTGGGCCCTTCTGCATGCCAAGCAAATGCTCTTCCACTGAGCCACAGCTTCACAGCTCTCCAGGGTCTCAGGCAGAGGTCTTTCCCATCACCTCCTGCCTGATCCTCGAATTGGAGATGTCAGGGGTTGAACCTGGGCCCTTCTGCGTACCAAGCACAGGCTCTGCCACCGAGCCGTGGCCCCTCCTGCCAATCTGATCAGGGAAACTGAAGGAAATTCCCCACCCAGAATATGGGAAATAAATGAAAACCCGTCCTAGAATTATCTCAGGAGCAAAGAGGAACAATCCTAGCAATTAAAACAAAGCAAAGATTGGGGGTAACGGGGGAATGGAATTTGCCCTCTGGCTTTTAGTTGCACAAACGAAGAAACGCTGCATTTAGTGAATGGGCTTGCCAGGGTTTCCAGCTCCAGGTTGGGAAATACCTGGAGGTTTGGGGGTGGAGCCTGAGGTGGGCGGCGTTTGAGGACGTTTTAAAACGTTCACATTTTAGAAGGGAAGAAGAAGAGATTGGATTTATACCCCGCCCTTCACTACCCGAAGGAGTCTCAGAGCAGCTTACAATCTCCTTTTCCTTCCCCCTCCCCACAACAGACACCCTGGGAGGTAGGTGGGGCTGAGAGAGCTCTTTCGAGGACTGCCCTTGAGAGAACAGCTCTGAGAGAGCTAATGACTGACCCAAGGTCACACCAGCAGCTGCAAGTGGAGGAGTGAGGAATCACACCTGGTTCTCCCAGATTAGAGTCTGCGCACTTAACCACAAAGAACATAAGAACATAAGGGAAGCCAATGTTGGAAGAAGCCCCAGATGTTCATCTAATTCCCTCTTGAAGCCGTCCATGCTTGTAGCCGCCGCCACCTCCTGTGGCAGTGAATTCCACGTGTTAATCACTCTTTGGGTGAAGAAGGACGTCCTCTTATCTGTTCTAACTCGACTGCTCAGCAATTTCATGGAGTGCCCCTGAGTTCTTGTCTTGTGAGAAAGGGAGAAAAGGACCTCCCATGCATAATCTTGAAACCTCGATCATGTCACCCCTCAGCCGTCGTCTTCCAAGCTAAAGAGCTTGGATCTTCACTTCAATCTTTCTTCATTTGGAAAGTGTTCCAACCCTTTTATCGTTCTAGTTGCCCTTTTCTGCACTTTTTCCAATGCTATAATATCTTTCTTGAGGTGTGGCGACCAGAACTGCACACAGTGCTCCAAATGAGGTCGCACCATCGATTTATACAGGGGCCATTCTGAGACTGGCTGATCTGTTTTCGATTCCCTCCCTAATAACCCCCAGCATAGCGTTGGCCTTTTTCACTGCAGTCGCACACTGTCTCGACATTTTCATCAAGTTATCTACTACGACTCCAAGATCTCTCCTGGTCAGTCTCTGCCAGTTCGGACCTCTTTATAGTTAGCCAATTTATTTTGAGGGCAGAATTCCTGGCTGTTGGATTTCGACCCCTGATGGGGGAAACACTGCCCGAACAGCCCTGCAATTTCTTGCCTATATAAACTAATAGAAACCACTCCCCCCACCCCCTTACAAACAGTAGCAAAGGAGGAACAAACGAAACACGGGTATGCAGAATGACGGAAGGGTGGGGTTGACCCTGATTCTGAAACTTTGAGAAAGAAGGAACAGTGAGCGATGGGTGAGGATTCTGCGCCCCTGCCCCATGTGCTGAGGTCCACATCTGGCAGCTGCCGCAACTGCGGGGGAAGACAGAGGGGTAAGGAGAGGGAGCTTCAGCCCAGCCACTTAGGAAGCCCACCAAAACCACTTCTGCAAAGTTTGACAGATTCAGGTGGGTGTAGCTGTGCTGGTCTGATGCACAGTTTGAGTCCACTGGTAGCTTGAAACCCGGCAGGCAGGGCTCATTTCGCAGCAGGAGTTCTTCTGCATATTAGGCCACACACCCCTGATGTAGCCAATCCCCCAAGAGCTTACAGTAGCCCCCCGTAAGAAGAGCTCTGTAAGCTCTTGGAGGATTGGCTACATTAGGGGTGTGTGGCCTGATATGCAAAGGAGCTCCTGCTACGAAATGAGCCCTGCCGACAGGGTTTTTATTCTAGGCGTGGGTCTAGAGGAGTTAGCCGTGTTAGTCTGTTGCTGCAGAATAGTAAAACGCCCAGTAGCGCCTTTAAGACTAACGCAGCTTTATCATAGCATAAGCTTTCGAGAAACGCAGCTCTCTCTGTCAGATGCACGGAGGGTATGAAGAAACTGGCCAGAGGTATATAGGTGGTAAGGGCGGGGGGAGAATGCAGAAAGCGCTACGTAAATGAGATCTTGGAGTCGTAGTAGACAACTCAATGAAAATGTCGAGACTCTGCACGACTGCAGTGAAAAAGGCCAACTTGGGGAGGGGGGAAGAGTGGGAGGGCCTCTGGAGTTTTGGCCCTGCAGGTGGACTTCCTGATGGCACCTGGTGTTTTTGGCCACTGCGTGACACAGAGCGTTGAACTGGGTGGGCCATTGGCCTGATCCAACATGGCTTCTCTTACGTTCTTATGTCTGGGGCAAGTGATGCTCTGTCTTCTTGGTGCTTGGGGGAGGCAACAGTGGGAGGGCTTCTGGAGTTCTGGCCCTGCTGGTGGACCTCCTGATGGCCCCTGGGTTTTGGCCACTGTGTGACACAGAGTGTTGGACTGGGTGGGCCATTGGCCTGATCCAACATGGCTTCTCTTATGTTCTTATGTCTGGGACAGATGATGCTCTGTATTCTTGGGTGCTTGGGGGGGGGCAACAGTGGGAAGGCTTCTCGTGTCCTGGCCCCACTACTGGACCTCCTGATGGCACCTGGTGTTTTTGGCCACTGTGTGACAGAGTGTTGGACTGGATGGGCCATTGGCCTGATCCAACATGGCTTCTCTTATGTTCTTATGTCTGGGGCAGTGATGTTCTGTATTCTGGGTGCTTGTGGAGGGGACAAGAGTGGGAGGGCTTCTAGTGTCCTGGCCCCGCTGCTGGACCTCCTGATGGCACCTGGTGTTTTTGGCCACTGTGTGCCACAGAGAGTGTTGGACTGGAGGGGCCACTGGCCTCATCCAACATGGCCTCTCTTATGTTCTTATGTTCTCTAATAGCTCCACTATTCTTCTTACCAACCCAAAAGGCAGCTCAAACTTTCCAGGTCAAGCACAGAGTCTTGAGAGGCCTCTATACAATGTGTGTAGCAACATGTGTAGCCTCGTAAGGAATTGGAACAGCTGCAACTGCAACTTGGGAAGCCCGAGCATGTGGCAGCAGAACAGTCAAGGCAGGAAGAGAGAGGCTCAAAGGCTCAGGAGGTTTCTTTGGAGAGTTTTGACCGTTTGTACGTGGACTGGTGGCCCAGGCTAGTCAGACCTCAGAAGCTAGGCAGGGTCAGCCCACAATACTACTTGGATGGGCAACCTCCAAGGAAGTCCAGGGTTGCTATGCAGAGGCAGGCAACGGCAAACCACCTCCACTCATCCCTTGCCCTGCCCTGGGTGGCCCAGGCTGTCCCTGTTTCATCGGATCTTGGAAGCTAAGCAGGGTCGGCCCTGGTTAGTACTTGGATGGGAGACCACCAAGGAAGTCCAGGGTTGCTATGCAGAGGCAGGCAATGGCAAACCACCTCTGAACGTCTCTGGCCTTGAAAACCCGACCGGGCCAGTGGCAACCAGATGGCACCTTCCCACACCATGTGGCCTGATGACGGGGATTGTCGTCTTTCCCCAGCATCATGCAGTGTAATAGTCCCCGAGGCTGACCACTTCGGCAGGACTTGTAGGACTTGAAAGCTTACAGCGAGGGGGTGTCAGCTAATGCTGCCATCTCCTGTCCGGGAGGTGGGATGAGTGAACCCTTGGCATCAAGTCTGTGGAATGTTATGTTATATTTCTCATGGCATGCTTATCGCTCGTTGAGCTGCTCTGACCTTGGGAGACTGTTGGTGCCTGCCCATGTATCTCTTCTCCTGTCTGGCTTCGATTCTTCCCGCTTTTTCCCTGGGAACCATAAACCAGTATTTTAAGCGCCTTTTCTCTGACATGGTGATTGGTTGCAATGCATTACCAGACCCCTTTTTGAATTCTGTATAATTGTCCTGCTTGGGGCTGTGTCCGCCATTACTGACACAAGAAGTGCAGATGACCATAGCAGACCTTTCTCAATAAAGCATTCCTGTTTAAGGACGCTTGTTGGTGACTGACTCTGTAGGACTCTCACAGGAGGCCCCTTCGGTCTGCAGAGTCTCTCTCGGCTGAGTCAGAAGCGGCTTTTGAAAGGCAAAGAGAAGCAGGAAGAGCAAAAGCCCTCCCTGCGGCCCACGGAGATCTAGTCCCCTGGGGTGTGATGTTGCAATGCGCAAGGGAAGGAATACGTGAGCAGCCAGTGGGACAGATGGACAGTTTCTAAATTTGCTTCTCAGATTAGTTCTTCTTTCGCGGTGGGGGGGGGCGGTCAAGAAGAAAATCAGCTGAACTCCCTTGCCTGGAATAAGACCAGCTTGGCGGACAAACGAGTTCGTGCCCTTGTGTCAGAGAAACTTTTGCTGAGGCAGAAATCCTCACTTCCTTCCACCCAGCTGCAGTCCAGCAAACCTGCAGTCCCTGCTTTCACTGTAAGCTTTGGGTTATTCTTGGGCCCTGAGATCGAGGGGCGCTGCTGCCAGTCTGGCTAGAAAATACCGACCTCAATAAGCCCTATGGTCAGACTCAGCAGGCAGCTGCATGAATTCATGTGTAGGATGTCCTGGGTCCCAATCAGTGTTCCCTCTAAGCTGAGTTTCATGTGAGCTAGCTCACTGGTTTTTTTGGGTTTTTTAAATATATTTTTTATTTTTCTAACATAAGAAATTTATGTACAAGGTTATGTTTCATCATACATATTATCAGAGTCATACATATGTTTCAATCCATACATAGAATTTTGACCATATTTTTAGAAATTGCTCTTCATTTCTTCCATGGATATGGTAGCTAATCCTATCTAATTCTGCAAGTTCCATCACTTTCTCTAGGAAAAGTTCTGGGAATAGTGATTCCTTCTCTTTCCAGCGACTTGCCCAGCTTAGTCTTGTAGCAGTAAGGATGTCAACTATTAACTTTTGTTCTTCTTTCTTTAGTCCATCAGGTAATATATTCAATAAGTATATTTCTGGGCAGTTTGGCAGGTTTACATTCAGTATTTCTTCTATCATCAATTTAACATTTGTCCAATAATTTTGAGCCTTTCCACATTTCCACCACATATGGTAGAAAGTTCCCACTTCTCTATCACATTTCCAGCATGCATTAGACAAATTTCCATAACACTTTGCAAGTCTATCAGGTGACCAGTGCCATCTATAGAACATCTTATATAGGTTTTCTTTATAAGAGACTGCACTGGTAAATTTTAATGTTCTCCACATTTTTGACCAGTCTTCTATAGATATGGAATATCCAAAGTCCCGCATCCAGGCCACCATTACACTCTTAATTGTCTCTTCATGCATTTCATCTGCTAACAATATTTTGTAAATTTTTTGTATATTTCTCTCGTCTACATCTAACCATGCTTTTTCTAACTCTATTTTTGTATTCATAAAGCCGGCTTCTTTAGCTCACTGTTTTTTAGCCTCCGGCTCACACATTCCTGTCTCGGCTCAGGAAGGAGGGCTCCAGAGCAAACTAATTTATGCAACAGCCAAATCGCTCACTCACAACTTATCACTTACTTATCACTTGCTCCCTGGTCCTTTTAACTGGGGGTGCCAGGGATTGGGACCAATGTTCCCTCTAAGCTGTGTGAGCAAAAATTCTACTTTGTGAGCTGCTGGCATTAAAGCTACGAGCAAGCGATTTGGCCGCTGCATAAATTAGTTTGCTCTGGAGCCATCCTTCCGGAGCTGAGACAAAAATGTGTGAGCTGGAGGCTAAAAAACTGTGAGCTAGCTCACACTGACTCAGCTTTGAAGGAACACTGGTTGGGAAATACCTGGAGAATTTGTGGGTGGAGCCTGAGGAGGGTGGGGTTTGGGGAAGGGAGGGACCTAATTGGGGTAGAATGCCAGAGCAGCCATTTTCTCTGGGGAACTGATCTCTGTAACCTGGGGATCAGTTGTGATCCTGAGATATCTCCAGACACCGCCTGGAGACTGGCAACCCTAGAGTTCTCTCATCTGGAGATCAGTTGTAAATAATATCTCCAGGTCCTACCAGAAGGACGGCAACTGTGCTTCAGACCTACAATGCTTGCGTGGCATTTCAACCAGGCTGTTGAGAAATGATCACAGAAGAACCCTGCCAGGACGGCATCTTCTTCCTTGGCTGATTCTGGCGGTTCGATCCTGTGGGCCCATTTGGCTAACGGCAGCGATTTCCCTTGACCCTGACCTTCCCCTGATACAAGAGGCTTATTCCAGGGAAGGTTCCTCGAAGCGGCCTTGTACTGAATCAGACCAGTGGTCCATCAAAGTCAGTATCGTTTACTCAGACTGGCCGCGGCTCTCCGGGATCTCAGGCAGAGAACATGAGAACACAAGAGAAGCCATGTTGGATCAGGCCAATGTCACACAGGGGCCAAAACTCAGGTGCCACCAGGAGGTTCCCCAGCAGGGCCAGAACTCCCGAAGCCCTCCCACTCTTGCTCCCCAATCACCAAGAAGACAGAGCTTCACTGCCCCAGAAATAAGAACACAAGAAGCCATCTTGGGTCAGGCCAGTGGCCCATCCAGTCCAACACTCTGTGTCACACAGTGGCCAAAGATATCAGGGGCCATCAGGAGGTCCACCAGCAGGGCCAGAACTTCAGAAGCCCTCCCACCGTTGCCCCCCAAGCACCAAGAATACAGAGCACCACTGCCCCACACATAAGAACATAAGAGAAGCCAATGCTGGATCAGGCCAGTGGCCCTTCCAGTCCAACACTCTGTGTCACAACAGTGGCCAAAACCCAGGGGCCATCTGGGGGTCCATCTACTGCCTCGTCCTTTTAAATGGAGGTGCCGGGGATTGAACCTGGAACCTTCTGTCTGCAAAGCAGAGGCTCTTCCACTGAGCCATCCCCCCACCCCTTGGGCCAGGGGAAAGTGCTGTCATTAGCAAAACAAATCCGCCGGATCCAATGCAACCTGTGCGCAAAGAGTGAGCCCATCAGGCCCAGCTGCAGAGCGGCTGTCATCTAGAACAACATAGCTAATCAGAACAGAACCAGCCCGACTGAGAAGTCACACGGAAATTTCAAAAGAAGGGCTTTCTGCAGTGTCTAAATACCAGCCATGAAAGGACAGGGCGGACTTCTCGCGGAGGGAATTCCAGATTTACTCTGGGCAACTGTGAAATATTTCTGTTCCTCATTATCCCAAACTCAGAAAGTTAACAAAGAACATTAAAAAGCAGATTACAAAACCGTCCCTTAAAAAGCCGCTTGGAACTTGAATCATCTCGAAAGCAGTAAGTGCACCAAAGACTTTTATGCGTACCGAAAATGGACGACAAAAGGGAATACTTCTTTACATAGATGGTGATTAAAATGCGGAATTTGCTGCCAAAGGTTGTAGTGATGGCCACAGGAATATACAGCTTAGAAAGGGGGAATAGATAGAGTCATGGAAGAGAAGTCTATCAGTGGCTACTAGCCACGGGGACTGAGGAGAACCTCCACATTCAGAGGCACTAAACCGCTGAATCCCAGAGCCAGGAGGCAACATCAGGGGAAGGCCTCGGCCTCTCTGACCTGCTGTTGGCCCTCCAGAGGAAGAAGAAGAAGAGAAGAAGATATTGGGTTTATACCCCACCCTTCACTTGGAGTCTCAGAGCAGCTTGCAAGCTCCTTTCCCTTCCCCTCCCCACAACAGACACCCTGTGAGGTAGGTGAGGCTGAGAGAGCTCTTTCCAGAGCTGTCCTTGAGAGAACAGCTGTGCCAGAACTATGGCTTGCCCCAGGTCATCCAGCAGCTGCAAGCGGAGGAGTGGGGAATCAAACCCGGCTTTCCCAGATTAGAGTCCGCGCACTTAACCACTACACCAAAATGGCAATAAATATAATACACTCTTAAAATAATTCAATCAAATATTAACTTGCAATATCGAATCAGTACAATAAAACCAATTTAAAACATCTAAAGTGGGCAGTGGAATATATTCAGTTCCTGCCACTAGGAATACGTGGGGCAACGCCAAGCCATGAAGATTTTTTTTTAAATTGTTTTATTGAGAGAGTAAACAGAAACAAGTATAAGCATTACATTCCTCTTGTATGTCGATCTCAGTTTACAGTTGACTTAAAAGATTTATAATTTTGTACCTTGTGAAAACATGGGAGGGGAAGGGAAAGGCAGTTGTAAGCTGCTTTGAGACTCCTTCGGGTAAGAGAAAAGCAGGATATAAAAACCAACTCTTCTGCTCTTCTTATGGGGACCCTAGCAAGGGGCTTTCAAGGGAAGGGAGAAGCAGAGGGGTTGGCCATGGCCTTCCTCTGCAGAGCCTTCCTTGGTGGTCTCCCATCCACGTACCGACCCTGCTTAGCTTAGACTTCTGGTGATCCCAGCAAGGGGCTTCCAAAGCAAGGGAGAAGCAGAGGTGGTTGGCCATTGCCTTCCTCCGCAGAGCCTTCCTTGGTGGTCTCCCATCCACGTACCAGCCTTTCATGCTAATAATATACCTTCTACATGACATGAATTCTTCAACAGCACAAATGGTGGACTAGCTGGGTCTTCACTGTGAGGTAGCAAAAGAATTCTTCTCTTAAACTTGTTTCAGACCAGTTTATATATATTGGGCAGACATGCATCCAGGGAAAGACGAATCATAACGCTAATCTAAAGCAACAGACGGAAAAGGACAAGTAGCCAACGTTAACTGTTGGCAGGGATCATTTCGTAGAAAAAGAGGTGCAGGAGCTCATTAGCATAACTCATTTGCATATGCCCCACCCCCTAACGCACCGGAAGTGTGTCAGAAGGCAACACCCACCCCTCAGGCTCCACTCCGCAGGTGAGTGAAACTGACCTGCTCTTCCTCCATCCCCTTCCCCATCCAATACTTTGTGCCATAAAAATAAGTGTAAAGAACACACCCTCATTCTCTGCCTGCTCCCTTGAAACCACCAGGTTTCAAGTAGACTTGAGATACCCAGGACACGTGCACCACCCATCCCTTTCCCTTCCCCTCCCCACAACAAGACACCCTGTGAGGTAGGTGGGGCTGAGAGAGGTCTTTTGAGAACTGCTCATGAGAGAACAGCTCTGAGAGGACTTGTGACTGGCCCAAGGTCACACCAGCAGCTGCATGTGGAGGAGTGGGGAATCAAACCCGGTTCTCCCAGATTAGAGTCCAACTCCTGACCACTACACCAAACTGATGGGGTGGAAGCTGCTGAAGGGTTGGTGAGATTTCTCCAGTACTTATGTGCCATGTGCCCAGATAAAAAAATGGTATACTTAGAAAATGTATATGCCACCTTGAGCAAGTCTCTGGAAAAGCAGCACACAGTCATAAAAGGAACAATTATAAAATCATCAATATTAAAACAAAACATTAAAAACAATAAAGACCCTAGCAGGGCTTTCCCCAAGGGGCTGCGCCTCTGCACTGCTCAGGGAAGCTGAGGAGGGGGCGGGGCTTGGTCATGTGCCCACCCCCTGGGCTCCTCACTCCCGGAGCTGCGCTCCTGTGCGCTCCCACTCCAATGGACCCCTGACTGTTGGTTCTGAAAGAAAACTGTACAAAACACCGTCCAGTGTTCCCTCTAAGTCGAGTTAGTGTGAGCTAGTTCATAGTCTATTAGCCTCCAGCACTCCCATCTTTGTCTTCGCTCAGGAAGGAGGGCTCCAGAGCAAACTAATTTATGCAACAGCCAAATTGCTTGCTGACAACTTTAATGCCAGCAGCTCACAAAGTAGAATTTTGGCTCACGAGATTCCACAGCTTAGAGGGAGCACCGGTGCCGAACCAAGCAAAGGTTCTAGTGGGCATGTTACGCCACCTCTAATATTCAAAAGGGGAAGTTTTCTCTTTACAGTCGTATCTAATGCTTCATTAGGCTATGGACACACTGAAAGTGAAAATGACAGCCAATTTCCTTGTTCTGGGCAGGCTCATGTGATGAGACTGAGAAATTGAAACGAACTGTTCTGGTGACTACAGCAGGCACGGTGTGCGAGGAGTTCAGTCCAGTGACGGCAAACAGCGAGGCAGGGGAAAAGCTCCCTTGAGAATTTGTGCCCTTGGAAGAACTTGCCTCGAAGACTCTCCCCGGCCTGGCTTTCTGAAAGACTCTGAGGGTACGTACAAGCTAATCTTTTCCCCACATTTCTCTCTCTTCAGGGCCCCCGCCAAAGAGGAAGTGATTTCTTCTTTGGAAATGGACGTCAGAGAACTATCATGTTACTTTTTAATCTGAATAGTCAAGGAAATCACAGCATTCGCTGGCAGGAAGGAAAACCAATCTCAGCTCCTGCCTTCTCTACCTGCCCTTGCTGTACCGTTTTGTGAGTGGACTTCCCTTAAATTGGTGGGACCTCATTTGGAGTACTGTGTACAGTTCTGGTCGCCACACCTCAAAAAAGATACTAAAGCGCTGGGAAAAGTGCAGGAAAGGGCAACTAGAATGATAAAAGGGTCGGAACACTTTCCCTATGAAGAAAGGTTGAAGCGCTTGGGGCTCTTTAGCTTGGAGGAACAACGGCTGAGGGGTGACATGATCAAGGTTTTATTTACAGGTGCTTTTTTAAAGACTATTCTTTGGAGGTAGCTAGGACGGTCGGTTCTGTGGAGAGCCAGTATAGTGTAGTGGTCCGGTGTTGAACTAGGATCTTTGAAGCCCAGCTTCGAATACAGTAGGAAACGGAGTCAGGATACAGGATGATTTTGACAGGCTGCAAAACTGGGCTAAAACAAATAAAATTAATCTCAACGGGGACAAAAGTCAAGTTCCACATTTAGGTTGGAAAAATCAAATGCATAATTCTAGGATGGGGGAGACTTGTCTTAGCAGTAGTGTGGGTGGCTCCAAGAGGGAATTGGATAAGCATATGGAGCAGAGGTCCATCCGTGGCTATTAGCCACAAGATGTAGATACCAAGGGGTGCAAAAAGGATCTAGGGGTGTTAGTAGACCATACACTGAAGATGAGTCGGCAGAGTGATGCAGCAGCTAAAAAGGCAAATGCGATTTTGGGCTGTATCAACAGAAGTGTAGTGTCCAGGACGTGCGAAGTGATGGTATCGCTTTACCCTGCTCTGGTTAGACCTCACCTAGAGTATTGTGTTCACTTTTGGGCACCACAATTTATGAAGGATCTAGACAAGCCGGAACGTGTCCAGAGGAGGGCAACGAAGACGGTGTGAGGCTGAAGGAGATGGATATGTTCAGCCTGGAGAGGAGATGACTGAGAGGTGTTGTGATAACCATCTTCAAGTACTTGAAGGGCTGTCATACAGAGGATGGTGTGGAGTTGTTTTCTGTTGCCCCAGAAGGTCAGACCAGAACCAATGGGTTGAAATTAAATCAGAAGAATTTTCAGCTGAACATGAGGAAGAACTTCCTGACAGAGGGGGTTCCCTCGATGGAACAGGCTTCCTTGGGAGGTGGTGGGCTCTCCTTCTTGGGAGGTTTTCAAACAGAGGCTGGATGGCCATCTGACAGCCTTGTGGATTCTGTGAACTGAGGCAGATCATGAGAGGGAGGGCAGGAAGGGTTGCCTCCGTGCTTGGTTCTTGTGGCCCTTTCTTACATGCCCAGGGAATTTCTGATCACCACTTTGGGGTCAGGAAGCCATTTTCCTCCAGGCCAGTTTGGCTGGAGATCCTGGAAGGGTTTTTTGCCATCTTCTGGGCATGGAACAGCAGTCACTGGGGGTGTAGAGGGGAAGGTATTTGTGAATTTCCTGCCATTGTGCTGTGGGTTGGACTAAGAACATAAGAACATAAGAGAAGCCAATGTTGGATCAGGCCAGTGGCACATCCAGTCCAACACTCTGTCACACAGTGGCCAAAAACACCAGGTGCCCCCAGGAGGTCCAGCAGTGGGGCCAGGACACTAGAAGCCCTCCCACTGCTGCCCCCCCACAAGCACCAAGAATACAGAGCATCACTTGCCCCAGACTGAGAGTTCCTATCTGTACCTTGTGGCTAATAGCCACAGATGGACTTCTGCTCCAGATGTTTATCTAATTCCCTCTTGAAGCCGTCCATGCTTGTAGCCGCCACCACCTCCTGTGGCAGTGAATTCCACGTGTGAATCACTCTTTGGGTGAAGAAGGACTTCCTTTTATCTGTTCTAACCCGACTGCTCAGCAATTTCATGGAGTGCCCACGAGTTCTTGTCTTGTGAGAAAGGGAGAAAAGTACCTCTTTCTCTATCTGCTCTATCCCATGCATAATCTTATAAACCTTGATCATGTCACCCCTCAGCCATCGTCTCTCCAAGCTAAAGAGCCCCAAGCACTTCAACCTTTCTTCATAGGGAAAGTGTTCCAACCCTTTTCTCATTCTAGTTGCCCTTTTCTGCACTTTTCCCAATGCTATAATATCCTTTTGGAGGTGTGGCAACCAGAACTGTACACAGTACTCCAAATGAGGTCGCACCATCGATTTATACAGGGGCGTTCTGCTACTGGCTGATTTGTTTTCAATTCCCTTCCTAATAACCCCCAACATAGCGTTGGCCTTTCTCATTGCCTAGATGACCCTGTCTAGATGACCCTGGAGGTCCCTTCCAACCCTGTGATTCTATGGTTCTATGGGAGTCAGCCCCATTGAATAGACTGGAGTTGGATTCTAAATAGACCTGCTTAGCGTGGCTCTCAAAGCTGGGAACTCTGACTGCTGGGACGCTTCTGAGCTAAACGGAGCACCTTCTCTCACACCTCCTGGGGAGAAGGAAAGCCTGAAGGGGAAATGGGACCACCCTAAGGAAATCATGGGTGCGTACCAGACCTCCAGATAGGGTTGCCAAGTCTGGGTTGGAAAATACCTGGGGACTTTGGGGGTGGAGCCAGGAGAAGGTGGGGTTTGGGGAGGGGAGGGGCCTCAGCATGGTACAATGCCATAGAGCCCACCCTCCAAGTCAGCCATTTTCTCCAGGGGAGCTGATCTCTGTCAGCTGGAGATCAGTTGTAAAAGCAGGAGATCCCCAGGCCCCACCTGGAGGCTGGCAACCCTACCTCCAGATGCTCCAGTGGGAAATCCTTTCCTTTGAATGGGCGCAGCCAGCAACAAGCCCTGCCTTACAATGACCACAGCTCAGTTTCTGAAAAGCGCAGTGGGCACCTAGAGAAGTACTGGTGGGCATCACATTGGGGAAGGCTGACATAAACATATGGCCACCATTTGTGCAAGGGCATGTCTTTGTCTCTGGGGGATCGCACCGGAATGGAGTTCCAGAACCTCTCTGACAAAATCATTTTTTTAAATATTTAAAAGTTCACGAGTTTTCGGTATCCAGATTGAAAGCGTCATGTCCCTCTTGAGAGTTCCAGCGCAACGTCAAGGAAAGTCCCAGTCCAGAAAGGGCAATGCAAAGAACCAAGAGAAACGGTACAAGAAACGCTATATTCAATCAAAATGCTATCATTTAGGTATTAAAGAAATAGTGCGTAATTATTATTATTAGAAGAATGGTCCATAGAAACAATCAGGTGACGAAAGCCTCCGGAATGGATCTTTGTTTCGAAAGGAAACTTCATCTGAACGTAGACTGTAGTATCAGGACGTCTCCGAAATTCTTGTGTATGAAATTAATCAGAGCAATTGACACGACTTCTATAGAACTTCAAAACATTACATATTCTTCAAGAACCAGAGATGAAAAGTAAGTAAATCAAGGGCATACAAAGATTGCTAACGCCTAACTCACTTCTATCGCAAAAGAAATGTTCCTACATATGTAACGAACCCTTGGCCTAGGAGGAAGTTAGCCGAAGAGAAATCCCCGCTTTCTGCCCACAATCTTTTCTTTGGAGCTGAGTAAACAACACCATCAAAGCGTTTCCTTCTTTCAGAAATGCTGAATGCTGCACCTCAGCACATGAAATAATAACGCCAGGACGGCGGCACAGACAATAAAGTTTGGGCCTGGGTTCATATCGGTCATGGGTTCTGGTGGTTTTGAGAAAGTAACTGTATCTCAGATTCAGTTTCTCCTGTTTATAATAAACTACCCTCCAGGGCGTGCACAAGCAGTGCGCTATGACAACAGCATCATCTCAGCGCAGGACATTTTTTGCATGCGTGTGCCACAGTCTACCAGGCGCAACTGAAAAGACCAAGAGTCCAGGAGCCCCTTAAGCCAGTTTGGTGTAGTGGTTAAGTGCGCGGACTCTAATCTGGGAGAACCGGGTTTGATTTCCCCACGCCTCCACTTGGAGCTGCGGGATGACCTTGGGCACGCCACAGTTCTGTCAGAGCTGTTCTTGAAAAAGGGCCATTGTCTCAGAGCTCTCTCAGCCCCACCTACCTCACAGGGTGTCTGTTGTGGGGAGGGGAAGGGACAGGAGATTGTAAGCCGCTCTTAGGCTGATTTTACACCTCCCCTCTAAAGTAGTTTGACTGCTGTCTTTTCCTGTGCTGATTTCACAGTGGTGTGAAATTTCACTCCAGGGGGTCTAAGTGCACTAAGAAACCACAATTGTTTAAAGCAGAATAAAGTCGGTTGAATACTAGCTTGACCACAGGAGGGCAATTAGTAGATATGGACATTTCAGTAGCAGCACGGTTTCACACCGCACAGAGGTGTGGGCAGGTTTTTTTGGAACTAGAATGATTCCAGCGGGAAAGTCAGATGTAAAATCAGCCTTAGACTCCCAAGTGAGTGAAGGGCGGGATATAAATCCAGTGTCTTCTTCTTCTCTTAAAGACTAGCAAAATTGTGGAAGGGGAGGAGCTTTCGTACCTGAAGAAGTGAACAGTGACTTATGAAAGCTCCTCCCCTGCCACTGATTTTGTTAGTCTTGAAGGTGCTCCTGGACTCTGGCTCTTTTCTGCTGCTACAGACAAGACTAACACGGCCACCCGTCTTGATCTATCTGAAGAAGTGAGCCATGACTCCCGAAAGCTCCTCCCCTGCCAACGATTTGGTTAGTCTCTCAGGTGCTCCTGGACTCTTGCTTTTTTCGACTAGCACAGCTACCTGTCTGGGACCATTAGGAGGGGCTGTGGCTCAGTGGCAGAGCATCTGCTTGGCATGCAGAAGGTCCCAGCATGTCCAATTCAAGGACCAGGTGATGTGAAGACCTCCACCTGAGACTCTGGAGAGCTGCTGCCAGTCTGAGTAGGCAATACTGACTTTGATGGACCAAGGGTCTGACTCAGTACAAGGCAGTTTCCTGTGTGCTCAAGTGAGAAGAGAGAATCTGGGAGAACCGGGTTTGATTCCCCACTCCTCCCTGTGCAGCTACTGCTGCGACCTTGGGTCAGCCACAAGTCCTCTCGGACATAGGCGTAGAGTACGGGGGGGGGGGGGGGGGCTCGAGGGCTTGAGCCACCCCTGAAATTTCCCAGGGGGGGGGGCTCCTCCCTGTGCAGCTGCTGCTGCGACCTTGGGTCAGCCACAAGTCCTCTCGGACATAGGCGTAGAGTACGGGGGGGCTCGAGGGCTTGAGCCACCCCTGAAATTTCCCAGGGGGGGGCTCCTCCCTGTGCAGCTGCTGCTGCGACCTTGGGTCAGCCACAAGTCCTCTCGGACATAGGAGTAGAGTACGGGGGGGCTCGAGGGCTTGAGCCACCCCTGAAATTTCTCAGGGGGGGGCCTCACCCCTGAAATTTCCCAGGGGGGAAAACGGAGCGCCTGCCACTGCGCCTCCCCGGGTCCTTCCGAGGCCCGGCCGCCACTGCTGGAGAGGGAGAGTGAAGGGGTAGCGGGGGGGGAGAGGGGCACCGGCAACAGTGGCTGGCGAGCCTCGGAGGGGCCCGGGGAGGCGGGGCGGTTTCTGGGGGGGAGGAGAACATCACCCCAGTGAGCACATGCACGAAGCACGCACACTAAGGAGGCCCCCCCCGGGATTTCCAAAAGTCTACGCCCCTGCTCTCGGAGCTGTCCTTGAAAAGGCAGTTCTCCAGAGAGCTCTCTCAGCCCTGCCTGCCTCCCAGGGTGTCTGTTGTGGGGAGGGGAAGGGAAAGGAGTTTGTAAGCCGCTCTGAGACTCCTTCGGGTAGTGAAGGGCGGGGCACAAATTCAATCTCTTCTGCTTTTTAAAAAAATTTTGTGTGTGTTTTTGTGTGTCCGCATCTGGAAGTCATGGCGACCTCTGGCGACTCCTACTGGGGCACTTCAGAGAACTGCCTTGATATTTGCCTGCCTTTGCCCTGGTTTTCCTTGGAGGTCACCCTCCCAAGTACTTTCCAGGGTGGGCCCTACTTAGCTTCCAAGATCGGACAAGACTGGGCTTCCCTGGTCTCTCCAGGTCAGGGCGGTTCTGCTCATCTTGATCTGAAGTTAATCTAAAAGTTGTGCATCCCAAGTGTAATATCCTAAACTCACTGGAACCCCTGCTCTCTCTCTCCCCCCCCCCCCAAAGGAAGGGCATCTCCGCAAGATGGAACTGGGGCTTTGGGTTGTCCTGGCATATGCTGCGTTGGCATCTGCGAGCTGGCAGAAGGACACCATGCTGGACCTCCACTGGGAGCTTTGGAAGACCAAACACAGCAAGGAGTACCAGAATGAGGTGAGGGCACGGGGCAGGATGCTCAGGCTTCAGAGAAGTTTTTCTCCCTTCTTCCAAACAGAGATGTGAAGGCCCGGGAAAAAACTGGGTAAATTCGGGAAAAAACTCGGGTTTTTTTTCCCTAAAGCCTTTTTGATTTTTTCCCAAAAAACTGGAAAAATTGAAAAAAGAAAAGAAATTGATTATGGAACGTTTTGAATAAAATATTTTGAGACAAGGTGTTCAGATATTTTCCAAATCGTTTCTAAAAAATATGTATGGGATCAGATTAATCTAATTTCTGTTTCAATCCGGGCAAACCTTCAGTTTTTAGAGGCCCGTAATAATTGTGATAATGGCAAAAACAACAGAGTAGCTGCAGAAGCAGAGACTGAAACTGATCATTACAGGGCAGAAAATGATTCTGATTTAAATTTCATGCCCATTCACTGAAACTGAGTCCCACACTCCCTTCTATACACTTCCCCCCTCTTCAATTTTTTTTATTTTTATTTAATACTGTGGAGAGGAAATATGAATAATTGTTACTTCTAGATTTTTAAAAATTGTTTTGTGGAGGTTTTTCTGTCTGTTCCACATAAACTAGTAAGCCGTTCCGGAGATTGTTGCTCCATTTTGTTACGATTACAAATAAATATTACTTTAAAAAGTAAATTCTGTTTGTAATAATTATTTGGGTACACTATATTTTTAATATGCCAGTTGTGACAATTTCATGCCAAGTAGAATTGTCCATAGTCATATTTTATGTTCCTAATGTAACAGAATGACTTTCAATCTGGAAAAGAAAAAAGAAGGGCTAATGTAGCATTTTTTTTTCAATTTTTCCAAAAATTTCCGTTTCCCCCCCGAAAAATACCGGAAAAAAAGGGGTTTTTCCCAAGCTTCAAAATTTCTGGAAATTTTACATCTCTGCTTCTGAAAGACTAGAACTAAGAGGCTTTGCCCAAAAACCAGAGTGTCGCCCCCCCCCCCCCCCACGTGCCTCTGTCACATCTGAGTGATGTAGGCATGTTGTGTTAATTTCCTGGTCAGTTCACCCCCATCTGATGGACCGGAGAACCCTACAGAAGTTAACAGCCAGGTTGCGTAAGAAGGGGCGAGGCAATAGAGACAGAAATTCGTACAGACAGGGTTATATTTGTGTCACTGGAAACCTGGGCTTGGGGACAATCGGAACTCCAAAAAGTTTGCACACCCTGTAGGGGGCTGGATAAAAATCAGGAGCAGAGGTCCATCAGTGGCTAGGTATAGATGGAACATTGTATCTGGGGCAGCGATGCTCTGTATTCTTGGTGCTTTGGGGGGCAACAGTGGGAGGGCTTCTGGTCTTCCAGCCTCATTGGTGGACCTCCTGATGGCCCCTGGGTTTTGGCCACTGCGTGACCCAGAGTGTTGGACTGGATGGGCCACTGGCCTGACCCAACATGGCTTCTCTTCTGTTCTTATGTCTGGGGCAGTGATATTCTGTCTTCTGGGTGTTTGGGGGGCAAGAGTGGGAGGGCTTCTAGTGTCCTGGCCCCACTGGTGGACCTCCTAAGGGCACCTGGTGTTTTTGTCCACTATGTGACAGAGTGTTGGACTGGATGGGCCATTGACTTGATCTAGCATGGGTTGTCTTACGTTCTTATGTCTGGGGCAGTGATGCTCTGTCTTCTTGGTGCTGGGGGGGGCAACAGTGGGGGGGCTCCTGAGGTTCTGGTCCCACTGGTGGACCTCCTGATGGCATTTGGGTTTTGGCCACTGTGTGACACAGAGTGTTGGACTGGATGGGCCACTGGCCTGACCCAACATTGGCTTCTCTTATGTTCTTATGTCTGGGGCAGTGATGCTCTGTATTTCTGGGTGCTTGGGGGGCAAGAGTGGGAGGGGCTTCTGGAGTTCTGGCCCTGCTGGTGGACCTCCTGATGACCCCTGGGTTTTGGCCACTGTGTGACAACAGAGTGTTGGACGGATGCGCCATATCCCTGATTCAACATGGCTTCTCTTATGTGCTTTTGACCCAAAAAAAATCCAAGGTTTCTGGAGGGTGAAGACTGAAACATAAATGGCTTCCTCAATATTTCCTTCTGGTTTGTTTGGTAAATGGGGGCTTCTGCTTTGATTTCCAGAAAGAGGAAGAGAATCGTCGTATGACTTGGGAGAAGAACTTGAAATTCATCACGTTGCATAATCTTGAACACTCTCTGGGGCTACATTCCTACGAGCTGGGCATGAATCATCTTGGTGATATGGTTAGTAAAAATATATTATATAGAGGGCCCCCAAACGTACTCCTCCACATAGGGTTGCCAGCTCCGGGTTGGGAAATACCTGGAGATTTGGGGGACAGAGTCTGGAGAGGTCAGATTTGGGGAAGGAGGTGCTGTTCTCTCAGGAGCAGTCCTTGAGAGAGAGCTCTCAGCCCCACCTACCTCACAGGGTGCCTGTTGTGGGAAGGGGAAGGGGAAGGGAAAGGAGCGCAGACTCTAATCTGGAGAACCGGGTTTGGTGAGGAGCGTGGACTCTAATATGAGAGAACCAGATTTGATTCCCCACTCTTCCTCCCCATGCAGCTGCTGGTGTGACCTTGGGTCAGTCACAAGTTCTATCAGAGCAGTTCTGTCAAGGGCAGTTCTCGGGAGAGCTCTCTCAGCCCCACCTACCTCACAGGGTGCCTGTTGTGGGGAAGGGAAGGAAAAGGAGTGCAAACTCTAGTCTGGAGAACCGGGTTTGATTCCCCACTCCTCCTCCCCATGCAGCTGCTGGTGTGACCTTGGGTCAGTCACAAGTTCTATCAGAGCAGTTCTCTCAAGGGCAGTTCTCAGGAGAGCTCTCTCAGCCTCACCTACCTCACAGGGTGCCTGTTGTGGGGAAGGGAAGGAAAAGGAGTGCAAACTCTAATCTGGAGAACCGGGTTTGATTCCCCACTCCTCCTCCCCATGCAGCTGCTGGTGTGACCTTGGGTCAGTCACAAGTTCTTTCAGAGCAGTTCTCTCAAGGGCAGTTCTCGGGAGAGCTCTCTCAGCCCCACCTACCTCACAGGGTGCCTGTTGTGGGGCGGGGGGAGGGAAAGGAGTGTAAACTCTAGTCTGGAGAACTGGGTTTGATTCCCCACTCCTCCTCCCCATACAGCTGCTGGTGTGACCTTGTGTCAGTCACAGGTTCTCTCAGAGCAGTCCTTGAAAGAGCTCTCTCGGCCCCACCTACCTCCCAGGGTGCCTGTTGTGGAGAGGGGAAGGGAAAAGGAGATTGTAAGCTGCTCTGAGATTCCTTTGGGTAGTGAAGGGAGGGGTATAAATCCAGTCTCCTCCTCCTCCTTCTCCTCTTCTTCCACAGCCTGTTTTGATGTTGAAGTTGAGCTTCATTTGAGAGAATCAAAGCTAAAAGCGAAGCTGTTCTCCCATTCAACAGGAATTTGTACAAGTTCTTGGAAAGAGGGTATCTGAGGACTGCTTCAAACTGTTGATAGCCGCCTGGAGCCGGCTGTGCTGGCAAGGCGGGATATAAATCTAAAGTAATAAATACTAATAATAAACTGGACTATCCTAGCAAAGCGTGGAACTCTCCTGTTAGGGTTTCCTGCAAGCAGAGTAGCACTCGGACTGGTAGTTATTTCCCTTCATGTATCAATTTCATTATGGAAATCTGATCATTTTACTATATTTCAACGTGGAATTTTATTTACTGATCCCTTAAGGGGATTACCTTGCCATCTCATGAAGTGGTCTGTGTGGCCTCAGAAGCAATCCGGTTCTGCATGCTGTTGGGTTTTTCTCCCTCTCCCAAAATACTAGAAGTCGAGGACATCCGAGGAAGCTGATGGGCAGTAGGTTTGGGGCAGACAAAAGGAAATACTACTTTACACAGAGGGCGATTCGAATGTGGAATTTGCTGCCAGAGGGTGTGGTGGTGGCCACAGGAATAGACAGCATTAAAGGGGGATTACTTAGATTCATGGAGGATAAGTCTTATCAAGAGCTACTAGCCATGGTGGCTGAGGGGAACCTCCACATTCAGAGGCAGTCAACTTCTGAATCCCCAAACCTGGAGGTAATATTAGGGGAAGGCCTCGGCCTCTGTGTCCTGTTGTTGGCCCTCCAGGGGAACTGTGTGAGACAGGATGCTGGACTAACGGGCCTTTGGTCTGATCCAGCAGGGCTCTTCTGATGCTCTTATGTTCCCCGCACTAGTACCCCTGAATATTTAGCACTGGAGCAACGGTCTTATTCAGTATAAGGCAGCATTGTGTGAGTTCATGTGTATATTGTTGCAGATCTGAAAAACACCACCAAAAACTCAGAAGGGAATATACTGTGTGGTAGTACTGAATGAGAACTCATCGAGAACTTAAAGCACTTTCTGTCATCCTGGCTTAAACCAAGATCTTGGTTTCCTCACTCCTTATAATCTCTCATAACCGAAGAAGACCCACTTTGTGGATACTCTAATGCAAGGGTGTTGAACTCATTTGTTACGCGGGCCGGATCTGACATAAATGAGACCTCGCTGGGCCGGGCCATGTGTGTCATAAAATGTAATGCCATGTAGCGGAGATATAAACTTTATAAAGGACACAAACGCAAAGGTTTTTTTTTTAACTCACAACAAAAACGTGCTGAAAACATTAGTGCTCTTGCAATATTTTGATAACTGAGTCCTCTTGCTCTGAATTATTGCGTCCAAATGTCTGTACTGTTGCAATCTTGAGTATGCTGTTCAAGTGTGTATCTGTAGCTGCAAACCTACTTTTGATTTTCTGACATTCACCGCAGAAATCTCATGCTCAGCGTTCTGAGTCTAGGACCCAGGGGAAAACATTAAATGGATGAGTGACTGAGAGAGTCTGGTGAAGTAAGATATGATGCAGCAACAGCAGCAGAACTGGAAGCAGGAGATGGCCAGGTCCAGTGCGGGCCTGAGAGGAGCCCTCTGGGGGCCTGATCTGGGCCCTAGGCCACATTTTTTACACCCTCTGGGGGCCTGATCTTCTTAACGTGTTGTGTCATACCATAGTCCTTTATTTCAGACTGCTTCTTCCATAATTTGTTCGTTGCTTACCTGTGGTAAAGGAGCTTAGGCAGTGTAGATTAGGCAGCAAAAGGTAAAGGTAAAAGTTTCCCTTGCTCGAAAGCTAATCTGACTCTAGGGGGCAGTGCTCATCTCCCTTCCCAAGCCTAAGAGTCAGCGCTGTCTGAAGACTTTTTACATGGTCATGTGGCTGGCATAATTAAACGCTGAGGCACACAGAATGCTGTTACCTTCCCACCACGGCGGTACCTATTTATCTGCTTGCAGTTTCTTGCTTTCGCACATCTAGGTTGCCAGGAGCTGGGGCCAGAGACGGGAGCTCACACTGTCACGCGGCACTCAGGTCTCAAACTGCCAAGCTACCGACCTTCTGGTCTGCAGCTCAGCGTCTTAACCTCTGAGCCACCACGGCCCCAAGATTAGGCAGATCCCGGTTTAAATCCCCACCCAGCTGTTGAGTGATGTGTGTCTCTCAAGCCAATCTATATTCAGTGTTACTGAAGGGATAATAGGGCGGAGAAATCATGACTGTCCTGAGCTCTTTGGGTGAAAACTGGAATAAAAATTAACAATAATTTAATTTATGTAGACCAGCGAAGAAGTAGCTACCGAGCTCACTGGGCTGAGAATTGATCCAGGATACTCGTGGAAACAGAACTCGACATCTTTCGTGTCAAAATCAGCTGTAGGGATCCCTGATTCCATCGATTGGAGGGACAAAGGATGCGTCACAGAGGTGAAGTTTCAGGTAAGAGAGTCTTTTTGGTTTGTTTTCTCTCGGTCGATTGTGATCTTTTGACCCACTGCCTCGCCGATTGTGATCTTTTGACCCACTGCCTCGCCGATGTAGGAGTTTGTGGGTCTGACGTCCTTGCTTATTGGGGAGACCGTTTCTCCTTTAAAACACACTCTGTGTACATGAACTTGGTAGATTTTTGCTGCCACCAGGAATTAAAAATTCCAAATCTGTCTCTTTTGGTAGAATGACCCAGTGTCTGGGCGCTTCAGAGGACTATGTGGCCCTGAGGAAGGCCTGTTCTGATTTCTGGGATAAATTTAAAGAAATAATGATTTATTTATCAAATAACAAAATAGGTTTCTGGGTATTTTTGAAGTGTTGTTGAAGAAAGAAAATATAACTGACCAAGCTTGGCGTCACGCATGGTCTCTCAAACACCGAAACTCAACTCTGACAGGCTTAGACACTCAGTCTAAACTCTCTTTCTTCGACTGGCTTTCGAGCAAGGGAAAACTTTACTTTTTACCTTCACATCGCCTAGAGCCCCACACCCGTGGGGATTAGGCAATCAATAAAGGTAATGTAATAAATAATGATAAGTAGTAAATAAATTTCCGGCTTTGCTGTACCTGATAGCCTCTCTCTTTTAGGGTGCCTGCGGTTCCTGTTGGGCCTTCAGCTCTGTTGGGGCTCTGGAATGCCAGTGGAAACTCAAAACCGGACAACTGGTCTCTTTGAGTCCGCAGAACCTTGTGGACTGTTCCAGTATGTACGGGAACAAGGGATGTAACGGGGGCTACATGACCTACGCCTTCCAATATATCATTGATAATCAAGGTATCGACTCAGAGGCATCCTACCCATACACGGGCAAGGTTTGTATCATTTCATATGGCTTAAGAATGTAAAAGAGAAGCCATGGTGGATTGGGCCAATGGTCCATCCAGTCCAACATTCTGGGTGCATTCAGATGGCCTGCTGGAGCCGGCTCAAATCGCCCCGCTTTGATGCGGCTTTTTTAATACTCTGGACAATCGCGATCCCACAGAAGTGTATGCCATTTTTTTTCTTTCTAACTTTACACATGCGCATAGGTGCTTACCTGGAGATCTGAAAAAATAAAACCTTGCGCATGCGCAAAAGCAGTAGAGCAAATCCTGCCACAGTTCCATAAGCACCGTGATTTCACTGCCCTGGCAGAACACGTCCCTTCAAACTTTTTGCCCAAAACTGGCCTCCATGGGATCCCGAACTCAAAACTAGTGACCCTTTAATTTTTTTTAATAGACGCGTGGGCGGAAGAGCACTTATGCGCATATCGCCGACACAAAAATGGTGGGCGAAAAGCGGAAGCCAAAGGCTTCTGCAGCGGGAGAGGGGGTTTAAAGACTTGGAAGTGGCTCGACCACGGTTGAGCGATCACACAGGGGGAAATGCACTTTCAACCGGGAGAGCACAGAAAACATCACTTAAAGACCTGGTATCAAAATTCTATGCTTTGCTCCGGTATTTGCTCCAGTAAGCAACAGCTGGGAACGGGAGGCAGCGGCTGCTGTCTGAACGTGCACATTTGATTCGTTTTCGAAGTGTGTTGAAGCCAGATCAAATGGCGCGTCTGAACGTACCCTCTGTATCACACAGTAGTGGGTTGCAACTTGTTCCCAGGAGGGTCACAAGGCCAAGAGGGCAGTGGAGGAGAAGGAAGAGGAAAAGGAACAGGGTCATGAGAAGAAGTTCACGCCCACATCCAATCAGGAAATCTGGACTGAACAATTTTGAAAGGTGCCGCGTTCTCCATCATCTACCTATTAAAGTCAGATTATCAACCGTAAAATCTGACCATACAAATAAGTAAGGGGCAAGTTCAGTTCTCTGAAACGATAACCAGCGAGCCAGACCAAAAACTGTGGAGACTGTTATCTCTTATCGAGAAAGAAAATCTTTTTCTTTATTACGCAAGACAGTAGGAAATACAGGCATGTAAAAATTAACCCTACCGTTCCTGGGATAGTAAGTGCTAAAACGATCAAACTTCCGTTGCTTAATCATAAACACATAAGATCCCTGCTGCATCAGACCAATCCTGTCCCATGCCGTGGCCTCAACCAGTTCCTCTGGAAGGCCAACAACAGGGTATACAGGGCGAGGCCTTCACATGATAAGAACTTCAGAAGAGTCCTGCTGGATCAGACCAGTGAGGGTCCATCCAGTCCAGCATCCTGTCCCACACAGTGGCCAACCAGTTCCTCTAGAGGGCCAACAACAGAGCAGAGAGGCCGAGGCCTTCCCCTGAGAAGAACATCAGAACAGCCCTGCTGGGTCAGACCAGTGAGGGTCCATCCAGTCCAGCATCCTGTCTCACACAGCGGCCAATCAGTTCCTCTGGAGGGCCAACAATAGGGCAGAGAGGCCGAGGCCTTCCCCTGAGAAGAACCTCAGAAGAGCCCTGCTGGATCAGACCAGTGAGGGTCCCTCTAGTCCAGCCTCCTGTCTCACACAGTGGCCTCAGCCAGTTCCTCTGGAGGGCCAACCACAGGGCAGAGAGGCCGAGGCCTTCCCCTCATAAGAACATCAGAAGAGCCCTGCTGGGTCAGACCAGTGAGGGTCCATCCAGTCCAGCATCCTGTCTCACACAGGGGCCAGCCAGTCCCTCTGGAGGGCGAGCAACAGGGCAGAGAGGCCGAGGCCTTCCCCTGAGAAAAACATCAGAAGAGCCCTGCTGGATCAGACCAGTGAGAGTCCATCCAGTCCAGCATCCTGTCTGGAGTTCCTCTGGAGAGCCAACCAGTTCCTCTGGAGAGCCAACAGCAGGGCACAGAGGCCGAGGCCTTCCTCTAAGAAGAACATCAGAACAGCCCTGCTGGATCAGACCAGTGAGGGCCCATCTAGTCCATCATACTGTCTCACACAGGGCCGACCAGTTCCTCTGGAGGGCCAACAACAGGGCAGAGAGGCCGAGGCCTTCCCCTGAGAAGAACATCAGAAGAGCCCTGCTGGGTCAGACCAGTGAGGGTCCATCCAATCCAGCATCCTGTCTCACACAGTGGGCAACCAGTTCTTCTGGAGAGCCAACAGCAGGGCACAGAGGCCGAGGCCTTCCCTTGATGTTGCCTCCTGGCTCTGGGATTCAGAGGCTCAGTGCCTCTGAAATGTGGAGGTTCCCCTCAGTCACCGCCGCTAGTAACCATGGATAGACTTGTCTATCAGCAGTGAATCTATCTAATCCCCCTTTTAAGCTATCTATTCCTGTGGCCATCACAACATCCTCCGGCAGTGAATTCCACATTTTAATCACTTTCTGTGTAAAGTAGTATTTCCTATTGTCCGTCCCGAACCTACTACCCATCAGCTTCATTTAGGGTTGCCAAGTCTGGGTTGGAAAGTACCTGGGTACTTTGGGGGTGGAGCCAGGAGAGGGCGGGATTTGGGGAGGAGAGAAGCCTCAGCATGGTACAATGCCATAGATGCCTTCAAAGCAGCCATTTTCTCCAGGGGAGCTGATCTCTCTCAGCTGGAGATCAGTTGTAAAAGCGGGGGACCCCCAGGCCCCACCTGGAGGCTGGCAACCCTAGCTTCATTGGATGCCCTCAAGTTCTAGTCTTTTGGGGGAGGGAGAAAAAGTTCTCTTCATCAACTCTCTTCACAGCACCCATTTTATAAACCTCTCTCATGTCCCCCCACCTTAGTTGTCTCTTTTCTAAACTGGAAGGTCCCAGACTCTTCAGCCTTTCCTCCTAGGGAAGGTGCCCCAACCCCCGGATCATCTTGGTCGCCCTTCTTTGCACTTAAGAACATAAGAACCTAAGAGAAGCCAATGTTGGATGAGGCCAATGGCCCATCTAGTCCAACACTCTGTATCACACAGTGGCCAAAAATACCATCTCTGCAATGTCCTTTTGGAGATACAGTGACCAGAACCGTGTATTGTATTTCAAAAGAGACTGCATATTATAGGGAGTAATAGTTTAAGACTGGGTTTCGGGTTTCTGTCTTGCTGCTTTGGGGGATTATCATAGAACCCAAATCACACAACCCTAGAAATCTCACGTAATCTTCTTCGGAGACTTCCGTCCACAGAAATCTGATTCGCCTAGCACGGCAGTAAATATTTCTAGAAAAAAATCAGCCTTATCTATATATCTAATTCCCAAGTGCCCCCCCCCGCGTGCGGATACTTAAATCTGCGCGGGGGGGCACTTGGAGGGCAGAGGGGGGGGGTTCTGCAGGTGGGGGGTAACCCCCCCGCTTGCAGAAAAATCCGAAATCTATCAAAAACTTTTTTGGGGATCTTTAAATCTCCCGAAAAGTAAAAGAGCGTCCCCTGCGCATGCGCGGGGAACACTCTTGGAACGGCAGCGGCCCGGCGAGAGTCGCCGAGGTCAGCCGACAGCCCGCGGAGGAGGGGGAAGGGGGCGAGTGGCGGGCCCGGCGAGAGGCACCGAGGCCTGCCAGGAGTCTCTGGGGGGGGAAGAGGGCAAGCAGCGGGCCTGGCGAGAGCCGCCGAGGCCCGCCGGGAGTCTCAGGGGGGGAAGGGGGCGAGCGACGGGCCCGGCGAGAGCCACCAAGGCCCGCCGGGAGTCTCTGGGGGGGAGGAGGCAGAGGAAGGGGGGAAGGGGGCGGAGGAAGGAGGAGCAGCTGTCAGCTTCTCCCCCCCCCGCGAATATCGCGGGGGCCCCCCTTGTCTTTTTCTAAATCTGTTCTATCTATCGAGATAAGCGATTGGTTCTTTACTAAGTACGAGAGAATCGACACCAGTGCAAATGAACCATTCGGCCAGTGCGTATGAGTTAACATCTGACACAGCAAGATAAAGCCAATCTCAACTCTTAACCTCTATTAAGAAGCAATTAGTTTAACTTTTCTGTAACCGTCTCAATTAACTGTCAAAGATTAAAGTTACCTGAGGCAAGAGTTTGCTGGCAGTTGAAGAGCACTTGAACTCGCAGTTAACATGCAAAATCGGCAGGAGAAATTGGGCGAAGTCATAGTTATCGCTAGAGGGCGAGTAAAAAGAAAAGAGGCTCCGTGGACGATTTGTGTTTGCGGCTGCAAAAACAGGCAGAATGTCCATGAAATACAGGTTGTTGCTCAGTAATACTGAAGGTAAAAGTAAAGGTAAAGGCTTCCCTTGCTCAAAAGCCTGTCGAATCCAACTCTAGGGGGCAGTGCTCATCTCCCTTTCTAAGCTGAAGAGCCAGCGCTGTCCGAAGACTTTTTCCGTGGTCATGTGGCCAGCATGACTAAATGCAGAGGTGCACAGAACGCTGTTACCTTCCCACCGAAGCGGTACCTGTTTATTTGCAGTTTCTTGCTTTCGAACTGCTAAGTTGGCAGGAGCTGGGGCCAGAGACGGGAGCTCACTCCGTCACGTGGCACTCGGGTCTCGAACTGCTGAACTACAGACCTTCCGGTCTGCAGCTCAGCGTCTTGTCTTCTGATCCACCACGGCGCTTCCATAATACTACATTTATAAATATTAAAAATGCAAAATAAAATAGGATAATAATTATTTTTATTATCGTATGCCATTGTGTGTAGAATATCCAGGAGATCCTAGGATTGTCTGGCAGTCACAAGTTCTGGCTATTAGCATTGTGCTAGTGGTGAGCTAGACTTGCTTTTAGGGGCTGAGAGAGCTCTGAAAGAATTGTGACTTAAAATAGAACTTAGTTTGAGTCTAGTGGCACCTTGAAGACGAACAAAGTTTTATTCTGGGTATAACATGAAAGCTAATACCCAGAATAAAACTTTGTTGGTTTTAAAGGCACCACTGGACTCAGACTTTGTCAAAATAGTATTGCGTTCACGTTGCCAGTAAAATGACAGGGATAAAACTCAGGCTTTTCGCATAGCGCAAGCAGGTCTTCCACCATTGAGCCACAGTGTCTTCACTAAGGCTGTTTTTACATCTGACTTTCCCGCTGGAATCATTCTAGTTCCAAAAAAACCTGCCCACACCTCTGTGCGGTGTGAAACCGTGCTGCTACTCAAATGTCCACATCTACTAATTGCCCTCCTGTGGTCAAGCTAGTATTCAACCGGCTTTATTCTGCTTTAAACAATTGCTGTTGATTAGTGCACTTAGACCCCCGGGAGTGAAATTTCACACCACAGCAGTCAAACTACTTTAGAGGGGAGGTGTAAAATGACCCTAAGTTTTTGGTTTGTTTCAGTTCCTGAAATTTCAGTGTCTCAAAAATCTGCTTCGCTCAAGCCAGGGCCTCAAAAACAATTTTTAAAAGTAACTTTAAAAAATTAAGCAGGAAGAAGATGAAAATGTGGTTCTATGCAGGGGTCATTTTGTAGAAAAAGAGGTGCAGGAGCTCATTAGCATAACTCATGAGCATAACTTATTTGCATATGCTACACCACCTGACATCACCGGAAGTATGTCAGAAGGCAAGAAAGGAGAGAGAGAGAGAGAGAGAGAGAGAGAGAGAGAGAGAGAGAAAGAAAGAAAGAAAGAAAGAAAGAAAGAAAGAAAGAGAGGGGACCGCTACTAATCCAAGCCTCAGAAATACCACTATTCTGGGAGGATAGCTTCAGTGGTGGCTGAAGCCTTCAGAAGGCTGGTCGGGGGAACAAGGACTTTTCCAGGGGACGGGGTCATTTTGCTGTAGCCATGACAGAAGCAGGCATTCCCCCCACCAGAGGGGGGGCTGGCACCAACTCCTGGAGCTGAGCTCCCCCGAGCTCCTGCTCGAAATGACCCCTGGTTCTATGACAAAAAACACAAAATGCTCAACAGGAAAGAGGAGAGTTTTAAAATAAATAGGGCATGGTTTCCTGTCTTGAAAAACACAAAATGCTCTACATCTTACAACAGCACAACAGATAAGATTAGAATTTCAACAGCCAATCCCTATGCAAAAGAACCTCCTCAGGAAAGCTCCTCCATTAGCATGTCACAGCCTGGGAAACTCCTACAAGATGACGACTCAGCCCTACCCCACCTTCCTGAGTAGATATAAATTACCTGCCTACCATTTTTCTTCTCACATTGACACAGTGAGTACTTCATCTTTCTGTGTTATACCTCTGAGGGTGCCAGTCACAGCTGCTGGCAAAACGTCAGGTACTACAATGCCAAGACCATGGCCATACAGCCCAGAAAATCTACAACTAATGATATTATTCTTCCAAACCCTGTATATGAAGAGATATTGTATTTATAGCGTGCTGCAAGATAACTTTTATTACCTTTTTTATCACCTTTTGTTCACCCATAAATATTTAGTAATAATTTTTTTAAAAAATTATGTAAGTTTTTTTTAAAACCCCAAAAGGTCTAACATTCTGGTGAGCACTGAGATGCCCTTGCTTTGTCTGACCTCTGCCCCCTCTAGGAGGGACCCTGCCGCTACAACCCGAGCACGCGAGCAGCCACTTGCTCTAGATACGTCTCGTTGCCAGAGTCTGACGAAGCCGCCCTGAAGGTTGCCGTGGGCACAGTTGGCCCTGTGTCCGTCGCTGTAGATGCAACTAAAACAACATTCTTTCTGTATAAGTCAGGTGAGTCTTCCTAACGTGCTTTCTGACGCCACGTTTTGCACTAAGGCCCAATTCGCACCTAGCATTCACATTTACCAAACCCACACTGGAACAGAAAAAAGATGTGGCTCAAAACCACATTCAGTACCCTGGGCCAACACCGTCCTGACCGCAGAGTCACCCCTGAATGGTCATAAAACAGCCATAAATCTATGCAGACAGCCACCATAAAACTGAGAGATCAGACAAAATGAAAGCAGCATGCAGTCTGGACACTGCCATAAAATCCGACAATCAAAGTGAAAGTGGCATGCAATGCAGATGGAAATTTCTGTTTGAGTGTGGGTTTGGTAAGACAGTGTGCTCCAGTGTGCATCACTTTGCACTTGGCCACACTGAACCCCATTTGCCACGTTGATGCCCATCCTCGACAGATCCCTTTGGAGTGTCTCGCAATCCTCCCTGGTTCTCACCACCCTGAACAACTTCGTGCCACCTGCAAATTTAGCCACTTCACTGCTTACTCCCAACTCCAAATCATTAATAAACAAGTGCTTGTACAGGCACTTTGGAAAGTGATTGTGGATCTTTTCCAATTTAGGGGTATATGATGATCCCAGCTGCTCCCAGGATGTGAATCACGGCGTTCTTGTAACGGGATATGGCACTCTGGACAGCAAGGACTATTGGCTAGTGAAGAACAGGTAGGAATATCTTGCCAGGAAATCAGTTGCTGTCCAGCCAACAAATATATCAATTCCCATCCAGTCTGAGAAGCTCGGAGCAAACACAGGTTACTGGACTCTCTAATTTTTAACTCTATTCAGAGGGCTTTGAACAGGGAAATTGTAAGGAGCTGTTAAATGTCGTCGAGGGTTGCCAGGTTGTTAGATCCAGATTGGGAAACTCCTGGAGATTTGGGGGTGGAGCCTGGGGAGGACAGGGACCTCAGTGGGGTACAGTGCTATAGAGTCCACCCTCCAAAGCATCCATTTTCTCCAGGGGAACTAATCTCTGTCGTCTAGAGATGAGATATCTGTAGAGGTGTGCATGCACACAAACACTTATACCCCAAATTAAACTTTGGCCCCGATCATACGCAGAATTAGTCACACAATAGGCACGACTCCCAGCCAGATTTTAAGGGCGCGATCACAAGAGCACATCTATGAAGCGTCCTGCACCCATCAGCAAGCAGTTTCTCTCCGCTGAAGAAGCGGAGTAAAAAACACTAGGGAAAATCCGGGATCAAACAGGTTGCTACGGGCCACAGACGGACTTTCCCCGTGTTATTGCTCCAGCACGCACGTGTAGCATCGGGGATAGTCTGATCAGACTATCCCGACAGCATGCTGTTGTTTTTTTCCCCTTCTCCATATGCGCATCATCGCATACTGCCATTGGAAGCCCTCAGGGTGGAGATGCGATTCATCGATCCCCCGTTTAAGCGAATCAGAAAGGAACGACAAAAAGAACCCCAACTTTCCCGCGGTTGCATCTGATCATGCAGAGGCGAGTTGTGCCTGCAGCTTCGCAGAAATGTGTGATCGTGCAACTGCGGGTCAAAGTACTCCGGCGCAAAATGCCTCGCTCCCCCCCCCCCGCTTTAACTTGGCGTGTGGCTGGGACCTTTGTTGGTCTTAAAGGTGCCCCTGGACTCAAACTTTGTTCCATTGCTTCCAACCGACACAGCCACCCACCTGAGCTAATTGTATTAGTTTGCCATACATTTTAATTCTTGATGTGTGTTGTATTCGCTATGTACTTGGGGGCTATACGTGGGTGAGGCAGTGTTTGTTGAACATCGGTAGACACCGGAAGAAAGAATTCTTTGCTGGGATTGAATATGAATATGATTTCTTCTCCTGACATTTTAATTTTATTCCAACAGCTGGGGACCGCATTTCGGCGATCAAGGATATATCCGGATTGCACGGAATCATGGGAACCGGTGCGGCATAGCCACATACGGCTGCTATCCAGTTGTCTAGGGAAGCATGTCAACTCTGCAGTTGGTCCCCCCTCCCCCCCAAGTGAAGCTGGAAGAAACGGCTTGTCAGCCAACTAATCTTAGGCTTCTTTTAATCAAGCTGCTGTGTTTAAGAAGAGGGATTGGTCTCCAGGGCCAGATCTTCCTATCAGCTCCACCTGGTAGATCTGAAACGAGCAACCAAAATGATGGTTTATCTTGGTTTAGCTCAGTATCTGCTAGCTGTCCCCGGGGGTGTTGTGGGGCTGGAACAGCTAATAATGTCTGCAGTACCGCTTTGAACGAGAGTCATTTTCTATAATTGCTAAGTATTATCGCTGTTTCGACCTCAAAGTGTCTCATATTAAAAGGTGTGTTCAGTGGGAAAAGATTTTTGCCCCGTTTACGGAACTATCAAATAGATCCACACATACAGTCGTGTATAGTCTATTATCCGGAAAAATTCATACGGAACAACAGCAGCAAATTTTAAAGAATTTGCAGGTACCGCCAGGTGTGGAAGGATTTAAAAAAATATTTATGGGGTTTGTCTTCTTATCCCTTCCATTTAATCCAGAGTTTTTTCAGCCAGGAGTCTGTGGGAACCTTTGATTCTGTAAGCATCCTCCAGAAGTTTCATGACATTTTACAATCACCTACCTGAGGAACTTCAGTTTTTCCCCCTTGTTTTGCCTCTGAATTTTATAATTGTTAAATAAATTACTTATGACCACTTTTTACAGATTTTTTTTCGGGGGGGGGGCACATGGAGAGGGGGTGTTGGGGCTTTACTGCTGCGGGAAGTGGTGGCAGCTACAAGCATAGACAGCTTCAAGAGGGGGTTGGATCAACATATGGAGCAGAGGTTCACGAGTGGCTCTTAGCCTCAAGGTCTAGAGGGAACATTCTGTCTGGGGCTGTGATGCTCTGTATTCTTGGTGCTTGGGGGGGGCAAGAGTGGGAGGGCTTCTGGAGTTCTATCTCTGCTGGTAGACCTCCTGATGGCACCTGGGTTTCGGCCACTGTGTGACAGAGTGTTGGATTTGGAGGGGGCATTGGCCTAGGGTTGCCAAGTACTCACCTTCTAGCAGCAGGGAGGGGAAGTCCTCTTGGTTCCGGGAGTTCCCTGGCATGCGTGCAAAGCACACATGCTGCGATGATGTCACCAGAAGTGATGTCATCACACTGGGCACATTGCCAGGGCGACGCTCTGGCAATCGCCCACAAACTCTATGGTACCATAGAGTTTTGGGGGCGATTGCTAGATTGTCACCCCGGCAACGTGCCCAGCGTGATGACGTCACTTCTGGGTGACGTCATCACGCTGGGGCAGTCGTCTTGACTGGATGACTTCAGGGGTGGGGTTCCCCCCACCAGCCGAATCTGGGCCGGCGGATTGGGGACCCCTGTAGCGGGGGATTCCCTGCCCCCCGGCGCGACTTGGCAGTCCTACATTGGCCTGATCCAGCATGGCTTCTGTTATGCTTTTATGTCGGGGGCAGTCATGCTCTGTCTTCTGGGTGCTTGGGGGGCAAGATTGGGAGGGCTGCTGGAGTTCTGGCCCTGCTGGTGGACCTCCTGATGGCCCCTGGGTTATGGCCACTGTGTGACACAAACTGTTGGACTGGATGGGCCACTGGCCTGATCCAACAAGGCTTCTGTTATGTTCTTGGGATATCCCTAATGTGGGGGTCCTGAATAAAAAAAAGGTTGGTGCTTTTTGAGCCAGATAGTACATGGTCTAATTGCAGCAGTTTTCCTTTCTGAAGAAGCTTTCATAAAAACTCACCCCCTGCCACAATTTTTGGCCCTTTCTGCACTGACAGCTTGCTCCTGAGAATCTGAGGAGTCAGGCCTTAAGGACTGGCTTCGCAGTCGCACACATTCCCTCTGCAGTGTTTTTTCCCCCTCCGGTTTACTTTTTTTGCGTATTTTGTATGCATTCTGCATCTACAAGCAAAACCCAGAATTTTTTTTGAACTAACTGCCTCCTTTGTCTAAGATGAAGAGAAAGGCAAACACATTTTTTTAACTGCGGACCCAACTCAACGCCCTCTTTTGTCTTTGGAGAAGGAGGGAAAGAAAACAGAACAGGGAGGAAGCATCGACCTAAAGAGAGAGAGGCGGAAATGGGGAGGGCAGTGGGCAGCACCTAAATACCTGCAGAAACAATTCTAGAAGAAGAAGAAAAGATTGGATTTATACCCCGCCCTTCACTTCCCAAAGGAATCTCAGAGTACCTTACAAGCTCCTTTCCCTACCCCTCCCTACAACAGACCCTCTGAGGTAAGTGGGGCTGAGAGAGCTCTGACAGAAACTGCTCTTTTTCGAGCTGTGCCAGAACTATGGCTTGCCCGAGGTCATCCAGCAGCTGCAAGTGGAGGAGTGGGGAATCAAACCCGGTTCTCCCAGATTAGAGTCCGCGCACTAAACCACTACACCAAACTGACTTACAAATTCTACTTTAGAAAAGCCTAGCGACTCAAAAACGGATGAGAACAAAGAATCACAGCAAAATGAGTTTTAGTCACTGGGGGCAACAGTGTGCTGGAAGTGGTCTAAATGCAGATTCCTGTAAAACAAATGCAGAAATGAGAGAAAGCCCCGACACAAACTGGAAATGAAAGCAGGAGGGAATGCAGAATGGAAGAATAGGATGTGTCCAGAAACCGAGGCAAAATATGGATGCAGAAAGGGCCTTTGTTAGTCTTTAAGGTGCAACTGGACCCTTGTTGTTTTCTGCTTCTTCAAATGTGTTTGTGATGTTGGTCCTCAGTCAAGGCTTCAGCTGAGACAGGCTAATATTTTAGGTGCCCCAAAATCAGCAATCATAGCTGTGCTTGAACATAAGAACATAAGAGAAGCCAATGTTGGATCAGGCCAGTGGCCCATCCAGTCCAACACTCTGTATCACACAGTGGCCAAAAACACCAGGTGCCCTCAGGGGGTCCAGCAGTGGGGCCAGGACACTAGAAGCCCTCCTACTGTGCCCCCCCAAGCACCAAGAATACAGAGCATCACTTGCCCAGACTGAGAGTTCCTATCTATACCTTGTGGCTAATAGCCACTGATGGACCTCTGCTCCATATCTATATATCTAATAGCGAAGGGGGGCCCCCCTGTGCAGATATCTAAATCCGAGCTAGGGGGCCCTTGGGGGGGGGGAGGGAGGTTTTCCTACACACAGGGGGCACTCCCACCATGTGCAGAAAAATCCGAAAAGTTAAAAAAACCCTTCAGGGACCATAGAATCCCCCAAAATACCTTTTGAAACGGCCTCAGCTCCAGGCGTCAACTGTGAGGAGATTAGAATGTTTGGGGGAGGGGGGGAGGTTCCAACTGTTTCTGTCAGTCAAAGGCAGGGATTTTACTGGCAGCAGTCTAGGGTTGCCAAGTACCCCCCCCCCCCCGACCACCACCAGCGGATCCAGATCCAGGCTGGGAAACTCCTGGAGATTTGGGGGTGGAGCCTGGAGAGGACAGGGACCTCAGTGAGGTACAATGCCATAAACTCCCCCCTCCAAAGCATCCATTTTCTCCATGGAAAGTTATCTCTGTAGTCTGGAGATAAGCAGTAACTCCAGGGGATCCCCCGGTCCCATCTGGAGGCTGGCATCCCTAGGCAGCACCCTCTGTGTGACTTGATACCACCTGATTTGCATGACTTAATTAGGCCCAGCTGTTTTGCTACAGTTCATCAGCAGCCACTGTATGAAAGCCATTGTGGTGCAACAGTTCGAGCTTCAGACTGGGATCTGTGAGACCCAGGTTCGGATCCCCATCTTGCAGTGGAAGCTGACTGGGAGATTTTGGACCAGTCACATACTTTCAGCCTAACCAACCTCACAGGGTTGTTGTGCAGATAACAAAGAGGAAATAATAATGTAAGCTGCTTTAGTCCCCATTGTGGAGAAAGACTGTAATTTTCCTAGGTAGAGGCTGCAGGGGAGGGGGGTGGAGATAGAAAGCTGAAGACAGATAAAGGTAGGTTGGCTGTTGGGTGGGAAGGAAATAGGGTTGCCAACTCCAGGTTGGGAAATTCCCAGACATTTGAGAGGTGGAGCCTGGGGAGGGTGGGATTTGAGGTGGGAGGCAGAAAGAGAGAGAAAGAGTGATGAGGTGGGGAGGCAGAAAAACAAAGGGAATGATGACAGGACAGAAAGAGAGAGGAAGTAACATACATGGAGGAGAGCAAGAGAGTAAGAAAGGGGGGCAGAAGGGAGAAAGAGTGTGAGAGAGGTAGGGGGAGAAGGGAGGAAGCAAAGGTGTGAGGAATGGGATAACTATCCTGCAAGTTTCTTGCAGGTCTCCACTTGTCTATATACTAATAGCCAAGTGTCCCCTGTGCGTGCGGATATCTAAATCCGCACATCGGGGGCACTTGAGGGGCAAAGAAATTTTCCTGCACACTTGGAGCAATCCCCAGGTGTGCAGAAAAATCAGAAAATTTTAAAAAACTATACAGAGATATTTAAATCACCCCCAAAAGTAAAAGAATGTTCCCTGCACGTGCACAGAGAACGTTCTGTGAACTGCAGCGGGCTGATCGCTGGGAGCCGCTGAGCCCTTGCTGCTGGTGCCAGGGGAGAGATCAGCAGGCCCAGCAGCTAAGAGCTGCTCAGGCCTCGCTGCCAGTGCCCGTGGGGAGGAAAGATTGGAGGGCTTGGGCCTCACCACCGGTGCCTGTGGGGGGGGGTAGAAGGATTGGTGGGCCCAGGCCTTGCAGTCAGTGCTGGGAGGGGGCAGAGGAGAAGGCTCACCTGTGGGTTCTTCCTCCTCCTCAACATGGAGCTCCTTCTCCCCCCTCCCCCGTGAGTATCGCGGGTTTCCACTTCTTGTGTTTATCTAATTCCCTTCTTGAAGCCGTCCATGCTTGTAGCCGCCACCTCCTGTGGCAGTGAATTCCACGTTTTAATCACTCTTTGGGTGAAGAAGGACTTCCTTTTATCTGTTCTAACCCTGCTCAGCAATTTCATGGAGTGCCCACGAGTTCTTGCTTGGAAATCAGAGATTGCATATAATATGCAGGTGTCTTGTGGCACTAAAGGAAGAAATTTTACTCTGGTTCTCAAGGTACTCCTGGCAGATGCCACGAGTGATCCTCGCTACACAGATACTTTACGCGGGAGTACAGATGAACAAAGCTCCTACATAAAACACATTGCTTGAGTTCATGCAAGGCTCTTAAGAAACAAGTTCTAGTCAGTGAAAACTTCTGCCAGAATAAACGTAGCTAGTCTTTAATGCACCGCAAAACTCTGTGGCCGCAGTGATACCCCAAGCATAAGCAGAGGAATGCTTGTTTGTTTTTCCTCACCACTGAAAAATCTCAAGCGGACACCACACATCTGGGATTCAGGAAAGGACAGGAATGATTTATTCCATTTATTTACTTCATTCAGTCCCCCATCCTTCTCAGTGGGGACCCAAAGCATTTTACATCCTTCTCATCCCCTCCATTTTAGTCTCATTAGAACTCTGCTCTGGCTAGACCTCACCTAGAGTATTGCACAGTTTTGGGCACCACAATTTAAGAAGGATATAGACAAGATAGAACATGTCCAGGGGGGGCAACGAAGATGAGAGGTCTGGAGACCAAGTCCTATGAGGAAAGGCTGGAGGAGCTGGGTCTGTTTAGCCTGGAGAGGAGACGACTTGAGAGGCGATACGATCACCATCTTCAAGTACTTGAAGGGCTGCCCTATAGAGGATGGTGCAGAGCTGTTTTCTGTTGCCCCAGAAGGTCGGACCAGAACCAACAGGTTGAAATTAAATCAGAAGAGTTTTTGGCGAAACATTAGGAAGAACTTCCTGACAGTTGGGGCGGTTCCTCGGTGGGACAGGCTTCCTTGGGAGGTGGTGGGCTCTCCTTCTTTGGAAGTTTTCACACAGATGTTTCTTTTTTTAGCCAAACAATGGGCCTTCTTTTCCCAGGCTATGAAGCTCTAAAATGTATCTCTTGTAACAGATATAGGTACAGAGGGCTGATGTTCTTCATTTAACTAAGCTAACTGACTTCAGAAACATGAGCCGTTGTAGCTGGCCAGAACAAGGCCACAGGCCTTGGCAGAATAGCAGCTTTGTCAGCGTTTAGCCGTTTCCCAGAATGCATTTAAGCGATGAACCAAAGTTTGCTTCTGAATCTGTAGTCATGATTGATTTCAGTTTCTGGGGGTAGGATCATCAGTGGCACTCAGCATTATGTATGCCTGTCTATGCTAGAGAGAAGCTAATTGTGCTCACCAAGTTTAGTCACGTCAAGTCAGTGGCCGAACAGTGTACAACAGTGTTTCATAAACTGTGCGTACAACAGTAATGAACATGTGGAATTGCTCGTCTTGCCAGAAAGGGAGAAAAGGACTTCTTTCTCTGCCTTCTCTATCCCATGCATAATTCTGTAAAACCTCTCTCATGTCACCCCTCAGCCGTCGTTTCTCCCCTTGGCGAATGCCTTTCCTGTCAGGCAAGGAGCCTCAAATAGGGAAAGCCCTCCCCCCCCCCCCCCCAAAAAAAGTGACATCCCCAGGAGCAGAGGAGGCGTGTTAAAAAAAAGAAGAATAATGCTTTTTAGCAATCCCCAATACTAGAAAGAAAAGCAAATGGGCGTCCTTTGCCCACACATAACCGCTGCAGAGGGGGCGGCGGAGAAAAAGGCGGGAAAAAGAGTGGCCTCGGAGGGAGGGAGGGAGGGAGGGAAAAGGCGGGAAAAAGAGGGAGGCACGTCAATGGGGGAGGGAGGGGAAGATGAGGCGAAAGAGACGTTCGCTGAGGGGAGGCTGGGTTGGGAAGCCGTGTGGGAAGAATCCTGAAGGAGAAAAGTCAAGAGTTGTGTGCTGAAATGGCAACAAACTCTGTGTTTTTTAGGAAAACGTGGCTAAAGGCAGCACCTGGGCCTTGTCAGTAGAGCCAGAAAAGGCATCCCTGTGGAGGAGACAGGTGTCTCCACTTGACCTGTTTTCTCATTTCCTTTTCCCACAAGAACCAGAGTCAGAAATTGTGGCGTCTTTAAGGGGCTTAAGGTGCCACAAGACTCCTGTTCGTTTTATTTCCCCCCCCCCCCCCTCTCCCAAGTTATCTGCCAGAATTGCTCTAAGGCCTGCTCCAGTCTTTCCTGTCACAGCCCTGCCAAATTTATCTACCTCAACTCATATTATGGCCAAAATGGTCACTACGACCAGATGCCCTTGCTGACCCAGAAGGATCTTTACAGACAGGACCCTTAACTGATTCCCACACATCTTTACCGCGAAGTAGCTGGAAGGATCTTTAAAAGTGGCTTGAACGCCATTTATTATTGGAATGACAAGCTCAGAATTAGCAGATCGCTTGTAATGGCAATCCTTGGTTCGCCACAGACTTCAGGATCGTTTTTGTAATTGTGTTCGTTCATGCTTTACTAAGGACCGCATTGTATTTTATTTCAGTCTTCAATCAACCGTTTCGATTTCTTTTCTTTTCTTTTTTAATTATCTTCGGTTTCCTTACATAAGGTTGTCAACTCAGGGCTGGAAAATACCTGGAGATTTGGGGGGGGGGGCAGAGCCTGAGGACTCATGGGGATGCCAGCCTCCAGGTGGGGCCTGGAGATCTTTGAGAATAAACAACTCTAGACTGCAGAGACCAGTTCCCCTGGAGAAAATGGATGCTTTGGAGGGTGGACTCTAGGGCATTGTGCCCCACTGAGGTCCCTGTCCTCCCCAGGCTCCATCCCTAAATCTCCAGGAGTTGGCAACCCTTCCCTCCCATCCCCTGCCGGTGGCCAGGGGGGACCTTCTGGTTCTCCTAGACTCCATGGTATACCACAGAGTCTGACCTCTGAAGCTGCCTTTTTCTTCAGGGGAGCTGAGCTCTGTATTTGCAAGATAAGTGTAATTCTGGGAGGTCTCCAGGCCCTACCTGGAGGCTGGCAACCCTATCCATTAATAGCATTGCCAAATTTTCGTATGGACTCCAATGACTGTACTTTTAACTGTACCTCAATGTGCAGAGGGACTCATGAGGCACAAAATAATGCTTATCTATGTGCATGAAAGTCTTCTCCCACAGATTACTTAGACATTGAGACAATGTTTTATGGCACAGGGGTTGCTTCCCAAAATGTGGACCAATGCTTGCAATCTCTCTCTCTCTCTCTGTCATCAATCTATCATCGATTGATCTAGCTATCGATTGATCTAGCTAATCTATCTATCTATCTATCATCGACCTTTCTATCATCTAGATCTATCTGTCTGTCTGTCTGTCTGTCATCAATCGATCATCGATTGATCTATCTAATCTATCTATCTAATCAGGTCTGGTTTTTAAAAATAATAATTTCCATGCAGAAAAGAATTTGTCTCCAGAGCTGAATATGTACTAACGCAACTGTTTTGTTCACAGTTCACAGAAACCACACATTAGGAAATAAAGTGACAATATGGCAACGGCGCAGAAGCAACGAAATTCTTTGGTAGGTGCCCATTCCTCAGGGTTATTTATTCTCGCTCTCGGGTTTTGATGGGATTTTATAGCCATTCTATTTATTATATTCATATCCCAGTCTTCAGACCATTGTCTCCCAAAGCGGCTCGCATCCATCAAGAGAGACAGGCTTGCAAACTAAAAAAGACAAGGAGAAATGGCAAGGGAAGGAGCTAAATTTGTCAGGCTTTCTCCCAGATGAGGGCCAGGCTGGTTTTCCTCCACCACTGCTTCTCTCGCCTGGAATGGAAGCAGTGCCATGATCGTGTAGCCCTTGGCCCTCTGGCTGGTGACAATGCCCTGGGAGCCCTTTGCTCTTGGTTTGACAGCTGAGCACAGAGCCAGCTCAAGATATTTCATCACCCCAAGCAAGGGACCCCAAGCACGCTGGATTAGACTGATGGGCCCTGTGATCCAGCATCCTGCTTCACTCAGTGGCTGCTGATCAGAGGCCGAGAGAAGCCGTGTTCCCTCTAAGCTGAATTAGTGTGAGCCGGCTGACAGATTTTTAACTTCCAGCTCACACATTTTTGTCTTCGCTCAAGAAGGATGGCTCCAGAGCAAGCTAATTTATGCAGCAGCCAAACCGCTCGCTCGCAACTTTAATGCCGGTCGCTCACAAGACTCCACAGCTTAGAGGGAGCATTGCGTGCACAGCACAGAGGCCAAAGCCCCCCCCCCGTTGTTGCTCCCCATTACTGCCTCTGAACATGGAGGTTCCACTCAGTTATCGAGGCTACCCCCAATCGTGTTCCTTCTAAGCTGAGGTAGTGTGAACTAGGCCACAGTATTTTAGCCTCTGGCTCACACATTTTTGTCTTTACTCAGGAAGGAGGGCTGCAGAGCAAACTACTTGATGCAGTGGCCAAATCACCTGCTCGCAACTAATGCCAGTAGCTCACAAAGTAGAATATTTGCTCATGAGACTAAGCGGTGGAGCATTAATCCTAGTATCAGAGGACATTGGTTTACAACGTGAGGAATGGGTCTCTTCTGTACCCCTGCCACTCAGATCCCAGAAAATGGCAACACCACAGGCGCTTGTCTCTTGCACTGCTGCTGTCGGGGTTAAGAGCAGCAGACTCTAATCTGGAGAACCGGGTTCGAGTCCCCACTCCTCCTCCACGTGAAGCCAGCTGGGTGACCTTGGGTCAGTCACAAGTTCTTTCAGAACTCTCTCAGCCTCACCTACCTCACGGGGTATCTGTGGTGGGGAGAACAAAATTTGAGTCCAGTGGCACCTTTAAGACCAACAAAGTTCTATTCATGGTATAAGCTTTCATGTGCAAGCTCATTTTGTCAAAGAAGGGAGGGGAAGAAAAGGCAATTGTGAGACACTCCAAAACTCCTTCAGGTAGTGAAGAGCAAGGTATAGTCTTCCTCTTGCTATGGTCTTTTTCCAGGGAAGAAGAAGAGATTGGATTTATACCCCACCCTTCACTACCTGAAGGAGTCTCAGAGCAGCTTACAATCTCCCTTCCCTTCCCCTCCCCACAACAGACACCCTGTGAGGTCGGTGGGGCTGAGAGAGCTCTTCCGAGGACTGCCTTTGAGAGAACAGCTCTGAAAGAACTTGTAACTGACCCAAGGTCATCCAGCCAGGTGCAAGTGGAGGAGTGGGGAATCAAACCCAGTTCTCCCAGATTAGAATCTGTACTCCTAACCACTACACCAAACTGGCTCTCAGGAGGGAGAGGATAAAACTTCTGTCCTGTGTCGGTAAATTGCTGTACTTTATATGATGCATTTGAGATTAGGCAAATTGAGCCAAGCATCAGACAGTGTGAAATGGCATTCTGCTTAGGACAGGGGGTTGGATCCTGGCTGTGGATCTGGTCTGTCAACAGCAGAGTTTTCCCATCGGCCCCAGAGCTTGTCAGCTTCTTCTTGTACTTAGCAAAGTTACTTTGCTTCATTTGGGCAGGGGTCATTTTGAGCAGGAGCTCAGGGGAGCTCAGCTCCGGGAGTTTGTGCCAGCCCCCCCCCCCATGGGGGAAATGCCTGCTTGTGTCCTGGCTGCAGCAAAATGACCCCGTCCCCTGGAAAGGTCCTTGTTCCTCCGACCAGCCTTCTGAAGGCTTCAGCCACCGCTGAAGCTATCCTCCCAGAATAGTGGTATTTCTGAGGCTTGGATTAGTAGCTGTCCCCTTTCTTTCTTTCTTTCTTTCTTTCTTTCTTTCTTTCTTTCTTTCTTTCTTTCTTTCTTCCTTCCTTCCTTCCTTCCTTCCTTCCTTCCTTCCTTCCTTCCTTCCGCTCGCTCTCCTTCCTTCCTTGCCTTCTGACATACTTCCGGTGATGTCAGGTGGTGTAGCATATGCAAATGTTATGCTAATGAGTTATGCTAATGAGCTCCTGCACCTCTTTTTCTAAGAAATGACCCCTGCATTTAGGTTCATATCACAGGTGATTTTCATTCTCATGGAGAATGGCAATTGGCAAGCAACACTTGAGGAGCAATCCTAAGTTTGTCCACTCAGAAGTAAGCCCTACTTTATTCACGGGAACTTATTTCCAAGTTTTCAGGGACGATTTGCATACATTCTACAATATTCAGTGTAGTTCCTTTTCTGAAATTGCTGGTCTCAGACAGAAAAAGGCGTTGAGCCACCACCTGCATCCACTTGCAAAGCTGAGAGATGTAGATTAGAATTTGGACATGCCACTCCTTGTTTACTAGTCTTTTGATATGTTATTCCACCCCATTTTCCCATTGTCTCAGGTTCCATGAGGACTAGAATAATTTATTTTAAATTAAAGCCAGTGGCACCAAAATTATGTGTGTATTGTAACGCACCAGAAGGTTGCAACGCAGTCGTAACTCAGTTTTCCTGCACAGCCATCAAACAGTCCAGAAACCCAGAACCAGCACCTGTCTGAGTTCAGAAATTGCCTATATTTCCAGCTCACCGGCCTGATATCTGTGCATAGAGAACCACTGTTCTGTTGCTCAGACCGACGATGATTTTTCAGGGCGGCATGTATAAATTCAGCCTAACTTCTTAGAGTCCCCATGGATGCTTCATCATTTCTTAGTTTTTACCATCTTAATTTTACTAATGCAAGAATGTCAAGCTAATATTAAAAAAAGTCACGCTCGCAGAAATGATCCGTTCTCCTGGAAGATGAATTATTTCTTCTTTTCATCTTAGAGCGCAGTGATATTCCCTAACAAGATATCAACGGAGCAGCAGTCGCTAGTATTGGTGAAGAGGCTGCTGGCAATATCCGTATCCTGCATTACTTATCTAAGAGGGATCTTTCCAGAATATGCATACGGAACAAGATACCTAGATGGTAACGGTCGTTCCTTTTGGAATACACTGTCTATATAATTCCAGAAGGGTGGCTGTAAGCTAGGGCAGCAAACAGAAGGAGGAGTCTTCTGGAACCTTGAAAGCTGACATTTTTTAAATTTGAGTTTGCATGTTCCTGAATTACAGACCACTTCCTACACATACTTCTATAAGGTGGTTGATAAATCTGTAGTGGGTCAGCAGGGTTGTCAACTTCTAAGTGGGAATTGGAGCTCTCCTAGAATCATAACTGATCAGACTATAGAAATCAGTTCCCCTCGAAACAATGGATGCCTTTCAGAGTGGACTCTGATCAGGGGTGTAGCCAGAAAATTTTGGTTGATGGGGTGTGGGAAAATTGGGGGGGGGGGCACCCCAGCCCTGCCTGCTGCTCCCCTTGCAGCAGCAGAAGAAGGAGAAGAGAAGAGACTGGATTTATATCCCGCCCTTCACTCACTTGGAGTCTCAGAGGGGCTTACAAACTCCTTTCCCTTCCCCTCCCCACAACAGACACCCTGGGAGGGAGGTGGGGCTGAGAGAGCTCTTTCCCAAGCTGTCCTTGAGGGAACAGCTGGTACAGAGCTATGGCTTGCCCAAGGTCATCCAGCCAGGTGCAAGTGGAGGAGTGGGGAATCAAACCCGGTTCTCGCAGATCAGAGTCCGCGCACTTAACCACGACATCAAACTGAAGCAGCTCCAGTTCCACTGTGGCCTCTAGTCCTCCTCTAGTCCTTTTGATTGGAGAGACTCGATTCCAGGCTGCTTTTCTGTGTAAGCTGGGGAGGGGGGAATCCCCGACTATCTCTCTTTTGCATTTTGCCATGTTATTTTATTTTTTGCATTTTTTTTTTACTTTTTTCATTTTTAAAAACGTATTTATTTTTTGGCCTGAGAAAAAGAAAAATAAGACCAAAGCTCCCCCAACTTTGTCTGGGGTCATTTTGAAACACTGAAACGCATCTTACATTTTAAAAAATATTTTTTTTATTTTTCCAGATTCTTTTGGATTTTTTGTCCAGGGGGGCAGCACTCATCTGTGGGGGGCATTGCCCCCAAATGCCCTCATAGCTATGGGCCCTTTCCTCCTCGAGTTCTTCCCCCAAACGTCAAAGAATTCCCCAATATGGAGTTGGCAATCCTAGATCTTTAAAAAAATCCAGGAAATAATATTTTTAAAAGTATTTGAGTATAAGGTTGAATTTTAGCTACATTAATTATAAGAACGTAAGAACATAAGATAAGCCAATGCTGGATCAGGCCAGTGGCCCATCCAGTCCAACACTCTGTCACACAGTGGCCAAAAACACCAGGTGCCCTCAGGAGGTCCAGCAGTGGGGCCAGGACACTAGAAGCCCTCCCACTGTTGCCCCCCCCCAAGCACCAAGAATACAGAGCATCACTTACAGACTGAGAGATCCTATCTATATTTTGTGGCTAATTGTCACGGATGGACCTCTGCTCCATATGTTTATCCAATTCCCTCCTGAAGCCGTCCATGCTTGTAGCCGCCACCACCTCCTGTGGCAGTAAAATCATGTGTATGCCGCCTTGAGCCAGCTCACCTGGCAAGGCAGGATAGAACTCAAATAAATAAATAATAAAAGTTCAACTGTTTTGATCAACAAAATTTCATTATTTTCATTATTTTCCTGATGATAAAACGCAAGCAATGAATTGCCGTTAGCAATTTTATCCCATGTAGTAGATTTGATTCCCAAAGCTAACTTATTTTACTTTTTTTGTCTTTTAAGATCTCTGCGTGAAAATACTGAGGGAAGACAAAAACTGTCCAAGCTCTGGTCAGCTGGTGAAATGGTATGTACACTGTAATTTTTTGATGGTGGATAAAGGTAAAGGTTTCCCTTGCTCGAAAGCCAGTCCAATCCGACTCTAGGGGGTGGTGCTCATCTCCGTTTCCAAGCCGAAGAGCCGGCGCTGTCTGAAGATGTTTCCGTGGTCATGTGGCCGGCATGACTAGATGCCGAGGCGCACGGAACGCTGTTACCTTCCCACTGAAGTGGTACCCATTTATCTACTTGCAATGTCTTGCTTTCGAACTGCGGGCTTGGCAGGAGCTGGGACCAGAGACGGCAGCTCACTCCGTCACGTGTCACTCGGATCTCAAACTGCCGAACTACCAACCTTCCGGTCTGTAGCTAAGCATCTTAACCACTGAGCCACCATGGCTTCTTTGATGGTGAATAGGGCCTCTTAAATATTTGTCGTAGCCTTGTGTATAGATCAATGTGACAAGAGAACCTCATGCTCAGTGGTGTGAGAACTACGCTCAGTGGTCGCAATCACACGTATCCTGCAATAAAAAGCAATTTGTACTTGTTTATTATGTAAATGTGAATGCCTCTCCCCCTGTGTGCCCCAAAGAGCCTTGCGCTCTGCAGATAGTCATCTGCTGGTTGTCCCCGGCCTGAAAGATGTCCGTCTAATCTCAACCAGGGCCAGGGCTTTCTCGGTCCTGGCCCCAGCCTGGCGAAACATGCCCCCACCTGAGATCAGGGCCCTGCAAGACCTGTTACAACGTCGCAGGGCCTGCGAAACGGAGCTGTTCCGCCAGGCCTTTGGTTAGGGTTGCCAAGTCCAGGTTGGAAAATACCTGGAGACTTTGGGGGTGGAGCCAGGAGAGGGTGGGGTTTGGGAAGGGGAGGAGCCTCAGCATGGTACAATGCCATAGGGCAGGGGTGGGCAATTGTTTTGGCTCGGGGGCCACTTTGTGGGAGCGGAGGTTAGCGGAGGGCCACACCTTTTAAAATGACTGCATTCATTAGTTAACTCTGCATTTCAGAAAAGGTATAAATTGTATCATAAAAATCAATAAATATAAATTAAATAAAATAGTGGTAGTTTACCTTCCTTCCTCTTCCTCCTCATCGCCCAACAGGGCTGCTGGGAGCAGGGGGTGGGGCTTGGTAATATGCCCGCCCCCTGGACACTTCATTCCCAGAGTGCCGCTTCTCAGCGCTCCGGGCCCAACGGAGGCCTGACTGAAACCACGTGGCCGACTGTCTTGGCGGGCCGCAAAAAACTCTGTGGCAGGCCGCATGTGGCCCGCGGGCCGCAATTTGCCCACCCCTGCCATAGAGTCTACCCTTCAAAGCAGCCATTTTCTCCAGGGGAGCTGATCTCTGTCAGCTGGAGATCAGTTATAAAAGCGGGGGATCCCCAGGCCCCACCTGGAGGCTAGCAACCCTACCTTTGGTTGAGGCAGTGGGTATCTACCAGCTGGCCTCCCTATTGCTTCTGTATGAGATCATCTTGGCTTCAGTCTGGAAATCCACAACAATACAGGCACACTCTATAAACATCAAAACACAATCTTTCAAGATTTTTACGAGATGTTATCTAGCACCACATAAATTACATTATATATACCCCTCCACAAGTCCTCTGTGCTGGAAGGGATGGGAGCAGAGAGTATCCTTCGTACACTGCTGGTGGGCATCTCCACAAATAGAGCAATTTTGGAAATTAGTAATAGAACACATCAACGAAATAACAGGTCACCACATTCCAAACAAACCAGAATTCTTACTATTATTGCTCTGGGGAAACAACAACATACTGATTTCAAAGAAAAAATTAATTGACTTTATGCTGGCAGCAGCCAGAGCTTGCATTGCTCTTAAATGGGAAAAATAACTTACCTCCGACAACCAAACTATGGTACGATAAGATCTGGCAAAACTATACAATGGGGAAAATAGCTTATAAAAATGCACTCAGTGATAACACAAAACAAAAGAAACAGTTTGTATCAATATGGTATCCAGTGTTTGAATAAACAAGAGAAAAGGATAAAGTGCAAAAAAAATGTTTATGCTCTAGACTTATTACAATTATAAGTTGTATTAATGTCATGTTTTCACAAGGTACAAAATTATAAACCTTTTAAGTAACTGTAAACTGTAAACTGAGATCGACATACAAGGGGAATGTAATATTTATCCTTGTTTCTGTTTATTATCTCAATAAAACAATTAATTTTAAAAAAATCATCATGGCTTGGCATTGCCCCACGTATTCCCAGTGGCAGGAACTGAATATATTCCACTGCCCACTTTAGATGTTTTAAATTAGTTTTATTGGACTGATTCCATATTGCTATTTATTATTTGATTGAATTATTTTAAGAGTGTATTATATTTATTGCTGTAAGCCGCCCTGAGCCTGCTTGCGGGAAGGGCGGGACAGAAATTGAAATAATAAAATCAAATAGAGTCCATAAAAAAGAGCGATAAATAATAAGGTTATTCACAACGTTTCATGAATATGAGCCTGATGGGAAATTGTTCAATGGATGCTGTTGAATGTTTCATTTTTTAAAATAAGGACTTTTTTTTTTTACAGGATGTTAGGATGCTATGATGCGCTGCAGAAAAGATATGTAAGTTGGATACAATATTTTTCTCACAATGAGCCACTGTGAACACAGACTGAGCTGGGGGTATACTTGTCAAAAGACAATGAGCAATACCGCTAATTTCTAATTGCGTTTTTAATTCTCTTTAACCAGCTCAGGTTGATCGTCTTAGCAGTAAGTTTTTAAAAGACATCAATGTGTCAAAATGCATCAGTATTTGACTCTGCTGTGTTTTACTGTGAGTCGTCCTAATTATATTATTTATCCTAACACGCAGGTCTACACCAATCCGGAGGACCCTCAGGTATGTTTAAGATAATGTTGCATTAATAGATTTTTAATTACACGCACTTTGTATCGGATTGAAACATACACTGACATTTTTATGAAGACCTGCATAAGAACATAACATAAGAACATAATAGAAGCCAATGCTGGATCAGGTCAGTGGCCCATCCAGTCCAACACTCTGTCACACAGTGGCTAAAAACACCAGGTGCCCTCAGGAGGTCCAGCAGTGGGGCCAGGACACTAGAAGCCCTCCCACTGTTCCCCCCCACCCATCAAACACCAAGAATATAGAGCATCACTTGCCCCAGACTGAGGGTTCCTATCTCTACTTTGTGGCTAATAGCCACAGATGGACCTCTGCTCCATATGTTTATCTAATTCCCTCTTGAAGCCGTCCATGCTGGTAGCCACCACCACCTTCAGTGGCAGTGAATTCCACGTGTGAATCACTCTTTGGGCGAAGAAGGACTTCCATCAGAAGAGCCCTGCTGGATCAGACCAGGGAGGGTCCATCTAGTCCAGCATCCAGTCTCACACAGTGGCCAGCCAGTTCCTCTGGAGGGCCAACAACAGGGCAGAGAGGCCGAAGCCTTCCCCTGATGTTACCTCCTGGCACAAGTGATCAGAGGTTTATTGCCTCTGAATGTGGAGACTCCATTTAGTCGTGGCCTCTTTGTCCCATCTACCTACTCCCCTTTTAAAGCCATCTATGCCTGTGGCCATTACTACATCCTCTGGCAGTGAATCACACAATTTAATGACTCATTGAGTAAAGAAGTCTTTTCTTTTGTCTGTCCCAAATCTATTGTCCATCAACTTTACTGGCTGCCCTTGAGTTATAGTACTTCAGAAAAAGTTCTCTCTGTCCACCCTTTCTACCTTATGCATAATTTTATAAGCCTCTATCATGTCCGTCCTTAGTCGTCTCTTTTCTAAACTGAAAAGTCCCAGACTCTTCAGCCTTTCCTCATAGGAACATTGTCCAGCCCCCTAATCATCTTAGTTGCCCTCCTCTGTACTTTTTCCAGTTCTGCAATGTCCTTTTGGCGATAAGGTGATCAGGAGGACTGTACACATTATTCCAAATGAGGCCACATCATCGATTTATACAGATCTATATATCGTTATAAGTACATCAGCTGTCATGTTTTCAATCCCATTCCTAATAATCCGTAAAACAGAGTTTGTCTTTTTCACTGCTGCAGCACACTCGGTTGACACTTCCGTTTAACTAGCCATGGGTTGCAATCACATGCAGGATTAGCCCCGACATAGGTGCGAATGCCAGGCGGATTAAAGGAGCGCCATCAGAGCCAGTTTGGTGTCGTGGTTAAGTGCGCGGACTCTAATCTGGAAGAACCGGGTTTGATTCCCCACTCCTCCACTTGCACCTGGCTGGATGACCTTGGGCAAGCCATAGCTCTGCATTTAAAGTTAAAGTCATTTTCTTTCCACCTCTCCCTCCCTGTGTATTTTCTTTCTTTCTTTCTTTCTTTCTTTCTTTCTTTCTTTCTTTCTTTCTCTTTCTTTCTTTCTTTCTTTCTTTCTTTCTTTCTTTCTTTCTTTCTTTCTTTCTTTCTTTCTTTCTTTCTTTCTCTCTCCCTCCCTCCCTCCCTCCCTCCCTCCCTCCCTCCCTCCCTCCTTCCTTCCTTCCTTCCTTCCTTCCTTCCTTCCTTCCTTCCTTCCTTCCTTCCTTCCTTCCTTCCTTCCTTCCTTCCTTCCTTCCTTCCTTCCTGTCTCTCTTTCTGCCAGTTTGGTGTAGTGGTTAAGTGTACGGACTCTAATCTGGGAGAACCGGGTTTGATTCCCCAATCCTCCACTTGCATCTGGCTGGATGACCTTGGGCAAGCCATAGCTCTGTGCCAGCTGTTCTCTCAAGGACAGCTTGGGAAAGAGCTCTCTCAGCCCCACCTACCTCCCAGGGTGTCTGTTGTGGGGAGGGGAAGGGGATTGTAAGCCGCTCTGAGACTCCTTTGGGTAGTGAAGGGTGAGGTATAAATCCAATCTCCTCCTCTTCCTCCTCCTCCTCTTCTTCTTCTGTTGTGTAGTGGTGTAGTGGTTAAGTGCGCGGACTCTAATCTGGGAGAACCGGGCTTGATTCCCAATCTTCCACTTGCACCTGGCTGGATGACCTTGGGCAAGCCATAGCTCTGGACCAGCTGTTCTCTCAAGGACAGCTTGGGAAAGAGCTCTCTCAGCCCTACCTACCTCCCAGGGTGTCTGTTGTGGGGAGGGGAAGGGAAAGGAGTTTGTCAGCCGCTCTGAGACTCCAAGTGAGTGAAGGGCGGGGTATAAATCCAATCTCCTCTTCTCTTCTTCTTCTTCTTCTTCTTCTTCAGACAACAGCATCTGGGAAGCGCCCCGCAGCCATCGGCAACCCGTTTTGCTCCGCCGCACAAGCGGAGTTAAAAGACACCTCGGAAAGTCTGGTAGCAAATGAGTTGCTACCGCCCACAGGCGGACTTTCCCGCGTCTGATCACTCCAGCGTGCTCTCATGGTGTCGGGATGGCCTGATCAGGAGCTTTTCCCCTTCTCAGTATGCGCATCGTCGCACACTCTATTGGAAGCCCTCAGGGCTGAGGTGTGAATCATCGATCCATCGTTTAAGTGCATCGGAGACAAACGGGGACAACCCCCCCCCCGACTCACCTGCGGTTGCATCAGATCGCACAGTGGTGGGCTGTGCCCACGGCTTCAAAAGACTGTGGGTCAACTTCCGCCAGAGGAAACAGCCTCTCTTCCCCACCGCTATAGCTCACCCATATGACCACAACCATGATGTCCCCAAGGTCTCTTGTTTCAACCAGTTCAGACCCCATCGGTATATACCTGATGTTGGGATTTTTTGTCCCTCGAGCATCCCCTTACACTTACCTACAGTGAACTTCATTTACCACATGGCTGCCCGCTCACCCAATTTATGGAAACCCTCCTGGAGCTCTTCACAGTCGGCTTTGGTTTTCACCAGCCTGGGTAGTTTTACGTCGTCGGCAGACTTGGCCGTAGCACTGCTCACCGCCACTTCCAGATCATCTATGGATATATTAATAGCACCGGCCCCAGCACAGATCCTTGTGGACCTCTGCTACTTACTTCCCTCCATTGCAAGAACTGTCTATTCATTCTTACACTTTGCTTCCTGCCATTTAACCACTTTTTTAATCGATAAGAGAACTCGCCCTCTTGTCCCATGACTGCTAAGTTTTACTCTGGAGTCTTTGGTGAGGTACCTTGTCAAAAGCCTTTTGAAAGTCCAGTTATGTAACGTCTCCCAGGTCGCCACTGTTCACATGCTTGCTCGCTTTCTCAAAACTCCAAAAAGTTTGTGAGGCTGGACTTCCTTTTGCAGAAGCCATGCTGATTTTTCCCTCAGCAAGCTTTGTTCCTGTCTCTGATTACAATTTCTACTAATTTGCCTGGGACAGATATTAGACTAGCTGGCCTGTAATTTCCTGGTTCCCCTCTGGACCCCCTTTGCTAAAATAGACATAAATGTGGCTGCTTACATCATTGTAGTGGGCCTGACTGTGGTTACTATGAAAAGAACCCTCTAGTGCAGGGGTAGCCAAACTGTGGCTGTGGCTCTTTCACGCATATTGTGTGGCTCTCGGCAGGGTGGCTGGAGAAGCGGTGGGGAGGCATGCGTCCCCAATTGGTCTTCCCTTCCCCAGCCAGTGTTCCTTCCATTGGTAGGGTAGATGTGGGGGGTGGGGAGCAGAGAAAGAAAGCAACTTTAACTTGGAGAAGGTATTTGTCTCTTTAAAGCCCATCTCCAAAGCCAAGCTAGCCAGCTTGGGAACAGGGGGGAGCTTAGAGAATGCATTTAAAGTTAAAGTCATTTTCTCTCCCTCCCTGTGTATTTTCTTTCTTTCTTTCTTTCTTTCTTTCTTTCTTTCTTTCTTTCTTTCTTTCTTTCTTTCTTTCTTCCTTCCTTCCTTCCTTCCTTCCTTCCTTCCTTCCTTCCTTCCTCCCTCCCTCCCTCCCTCCTTCCTTCCTTCCTCCCTCCCTCCCTCCCTCCTTCCTTCCTTCCTTCCTTCCTTCCTGTCTCTCTTTCTGCCAGTTTGGTGTAGTGGTTAAGTGTACGGACTCTAATCTGGGAGAACCGGGTTTGATTCCCCAATCCTCCACTTGCATCTGGCTGGATGACCTTGGGCAAGCCATAGCTCTGTGCCAGTTGTTCTCTCAAGGACAGCTTGGGAAAGAGCTCTCTCAGCCCCACCTACCTCCCAGGGTGTCTGTTGTGGGGAGGGGGAGGGGATTGCAAGCCGCTCTGAGACTCCTTCGGGTAGTGAAGGGTGAGGTATAAATCCAATCTCCTCCTCTTCCTCCTCCTCCTCTTCTTCTTCTGTTGTGTAGTGGTGTAGTGGTTAAGTGCGTGAACTCTAATCTGGGAGAAACAGGTTTGATTCCCCACTCCTCCACTTGCACCTGGCTGGATGACCTTGAGCAAGCCATAGCTCTGTACCAGCTGTTCTCTCAAGGACAGCTTGGGAAAGAGCTCTCTCAGCCCCACCTACCTCCCAGGGTGTCTGTTGTGGGGAGGGGAAGGGAAAGGAGTTTGTCAGCCGCTCTGAGACTCCAAGTGAGTGAAGGGCGGGATATAAATCCAATCTCTTCTCTCTCTTCTTCTTCTTTCTGTCTTTCTTTCTTTCCACCCCCATCTAAAGTTTTGCAAAGCTGCATATTTTTCAGTAAAACCGTGTGTGTGATATTTGTTCATGTCTTGCGGCTCTCAAGCATCTGATGTTTATTCTATGTGGCTCTTATGTTAAGCAAGTTTGGCCACCCCTGCTCTAGTGGAAATAATAATAGTATATAACTGTGGGTAATGCACAAATGTATTAAGCCACACTCAGATTTCCTATTTCCCCCTAATACCATATTGAATTTTTGCTTCCCCAGACCTTTTGACTCCATGGGAATACCATCACTTTCTTAATTGCTTGTTAAAAAAATAAACCTTAATACACAAGTCAGTATATTCCACTAACATCTTGCTGTTCCGGTTCGGGACCAAACAGACTGCAGGCTTCAGCCCCAGACTTGGATTCCTCAACACATATAATAATAAAGTAACCAGCCACAAGGTGTCACCACGTATCTGTATGATGCGATATTAAAGAGTATTAATTTTGTAACCTCGAGTACCCAACCCCAAAAAATCAGTGCTCGACTCTGTGCTCCTGTATGCACAGGATTATTTCGCGCAGTTTATCAGAGGATCTGTTATTGGCATGGAAGGGTGTGTGAAAGCAGAGTCCCCCTGTCCCTCACGCGAATTGTTCAGGCAACCATCAAAGCAAATGCTTAGCTTGAGGTGTAAATCTGTGCTTGAGTGGACTGGTAGCAACCATTCTGGACTGGCTGTCCATGAGATCCCAACTCCGTCCTTGCAGCTATCTTGCCCGTTCAGTCAACATTTACAAACAAAGGGCTGGATCCCGAGTACCCCTTCCCATGACAGCCGTGCGTTTTTCTCCCAACGCAAGGCGCCTTCTTGTGCTGCAAAAGGCTGAGCAAATTGGACGCTCAGCAGACGACCCGTTAAAAAGAATCCCTCATCAATATTATTTCTCGGACAAGGGAAAATAAAAACGTCACTTTGCATTCTTTTGAAATGTCCTAACTTTCATATCAGTTACGTGATGACTGTGTTTTGTGTTTAGACGATTACAGAATGCTACCAGTTTAAGTTCAAATACACTGACCGAGGACCAGAGATGGATTTCGTAAGGTATTCGCTCGTTTTTTTTTCTCCCTGCGCTCTGCAGTTTTAGGAGACATTTCTCTAGCTGCCTGTTCAAGTAAGACTGAAGCGAAAAATGTGTTCTTTGCTTCTATTCACCAGGGAAGCATTACTAGCCTCCTTTTTTCGTGGCGATATCGCACATGTTCTGCAACACTCTGAATTGGTCTCTGGCTGCATTTTAACAGAAGGCACAATAGAAGTAGTAGAGGAAATGCTATCAGATACTTTTGTGGATTAGGGTTGTCAGGTCTGGACTGGAAAATACCTGGAAACTTTGGGAGTGGATCCTGGAGAGGGCGGGGTTTGGGGAGGGGAGGAGCCTCAGCATGGTACAATGCCATAGAGTCCACCCTTCAAAGCAGCCATTTTCTCCAGGGGAGCTGATCTCTGTCAGCTGGGGATCCGTTGTAAAAGCGGGAGTTCTCCAGGCCCCACCTGGAGGCTGGCAGCCCTATTGTGGATGCTTAAAAGTTCAACAACAGCCCTCATAATAGCATACACATATAGATTACCTTGGCAAATGTTGGGGGAAATTGTCTTATTTAAATGCTTTTTAAATACCAAGGAAGCTCTTTCTTAAATGCCAGGACTGTTTCTTCATCCCCTCTGGTTTGTCTCATGACATAGGGGAGGGTCATGGCTCAGTGGCAGAGCATCTGCTTGGCAGGCCGAAGATCCCAGGTTCAACCCCTGCCATCTCCAGTTAGAAGAACCAGGCAGTCCATGATATCCAAGATCTTTGTCTGAGGCCCTGGTGTCTGGTGTGTGTGTGTAATGGGTTCCACCAAGGGCTGCCAACAACCTGGAGAAAAAAAGTCCCAGCCCCCTTAATAGAGGCTTTATGGGATGTTATTTAAGAACATCAAAAAGGCCCTGCTGGATCTGACCAGTGTCAGCTAATGCTGCCATATCCTGCCCGGGAGGCGGGAGGAGTGAACCCTCGATGTGAAATGTTATGTTATATTTCTCAGGGCATGCTTATCGCTCTTTGAGCCACTCCGGCCTTGAGAAACTGTTGGTGCCGGCCTATGTATCTCTTCTCCTGTCTGACTATTATTCTTCCCACTTTTTCCCTGGGAACTGTAAACCAGTATTTTACGCACCTTTTCTCTGACATGATGATTGGTTGTTTTGCTTACCAGACCCCGTTTTGAATTCTGTATAATTGTCCTGATTGAAGCAGTGCCCGGCATTACTAACACATGAAGTGCAGATGACCATAGCAAACCTTTTTCAATAAAGCGTTCCTGTTTAAGGACACTTGTTGGTGACTCTGTAGGACTCTCACCCAGTGGTCCATCTAGTCTAGTCTCCTGTCTCACACAGTGGCCTCAACCAGTTCCTCTGGAGGTCCACAACAGGACAAAGAAGCCAAAGCCTTCCCCCAACATTGCCTCCTGGCACTGGGATTCAGGTAGACTGCTCCTAATTTACCCCCATTCCATGAGAACATTCAGCTGCACTTTTCCATGCATTAAACTGCCATTAAGGGGGCAGAACATTTTCTTTCTAGGTTGTTGGCAACCCTAGCTTCCACCCCTTTACAGGGGAGAACAGCTGCCGTTGCTGTTCACAACTATCAATGGGTGTTTTCTGCTTTTCTAGTAAACATCAGGGGGACAATTCCAGCATCACATGTGCGGATACAAAGAAAGCAAGCATCCTGCTGCTAAGGAAGATTTATGTGCTGATGCAAAATTTGGGCCCTCTACCTGATGACGTCTGTCTGACAATGAAACTCTTCTATTACGATGAAGGTACCATTTCAAACCTTAATTCTGTTTCATTTATTTGTTCGGCATGTCTCTTTTCTGGGCAGGGGAGGCTCAACGCCTCTCTCAGGTCAAGCAACATCATCCTACGGCAGGGGTTCCGATGGAGCGGGAGCGCACAGGAGCGCAGCTCCGGGAGTAAGGAGCCCAGGGGGTGGGCACATGACCAAGCCCCGCCCCCTCCTCGGCTTCCCCGAGCAATGCAGAGGCTCAGCGCCCCGGGGAAAGCCCTGCTAGGGTCTTTATTGTTTTTAAGGTTTTGTTTTAATATTGATAATTTTATCATTGTTCCTTTTATGACTGTGTGCTGCTTTTCCAGAGACTTGCTCAAGGTGGCATATAAATTTTCTAAGTATACCATTTTTTATCTGGGCACATGGCACACAAGTACTGGAGAAATTTCACCAGCCCTTCAGCAGCTTCCACCCCATCAGCCTGGTGTAGTGGTCAGGAGTTGGACTCTAATCTGGGAGAACCGGGTTTGATTCCCCACTCCTCCACATGCAGCTGCTGGTGTGATCTTGGGCCAGTCACAAGTTCTCTCAGAGCTGTTCTCTCAGGAGCAGTTCTCAAAAGACCTCTCTCAGCCCCACCTACCTCAGAGGGTGTCTTGTTGTGGGGAGGGGAAGGGGAAGGGATGGGTGGTGCACATGTCCTGGGTATCTCAAGTCTACTTGAAACCTCGTGGTTTCAAGGGAGCAGGAAGAGAATGAGGGTGTGTTCTTTACGCTTAGTTTTATTGCACAAAGTATTGGATGGGGAAGGGAATGAAGGAAGAGCAGGTCAGTTTCACTCACCTGTGGAGTGGAGCCTGAGGGGTGGGTGTTGACTTCTGACACACTCCCGGTATGTTAGGGGGTGTGGCATATGCAAATTAGTCATGCTAATGAGTTATGCTAATGAGCTCCGGCACCTCTTTTTCTACGAAATGACCCCTGTCCTACGGTAACCATGACCCTTGACCTGGATGGCCCAGGCTAGCCTGATCTTCTCAGGTCTTGTAAGCTAAGCAGGGTCAGCCCTGGTTAGTGCTTGAATGGGGGGCCACCAAGAAGAACAAGGGATTGGATTTATACCCCGCCCTTCGCTACCCAAGGGAGTCTCAGAGCGGCTTACAAGCTCCTTTCCCTCCCCCTTCCCACGACAGACACCCTGGGAGGTCGGTGGGGTTGAGAGAGCTCTGACAGAAGCTGCTCTTTTTCGAGAACAGCTCTGCCAGAGCTATGGCTTGCCCAAGGTCACCCAGCAGGTGCGAATGGAGGCGTGGGGAAATCAAACCCGGTTCTCCCAGATTAGAGTCCGCGCCCTTAACCACGACACCAAGGAAGTCCAGGGTTAAAACACGGAGGCAGGCGATGGCAAACCGCCTCTGTTCATCCTTTGCCCTAACCTGAATAACCCAGGCTACCCTGCTCTCATCAGATCTCGGAAGCTAAGCAGGGTTGCCCCTGCTTAGTCCTTGAATGAGAGGTCGCCAAGGAAGTCCAGGGTTGCTACGCAGAGGCAAGCAACAGCAAACCACTGAGGGTTGCCAGACCCCCCCCCCCCGGTCTGGCTGGGGTTTCCCCCGCTTCTGGGGCTCCAATCCACTGCCAGCCATTTGGCTGGCAGGGATGCCCCGCCCCTAAGCCCCGCCCTCAAGAGCAGCTGATGGGGGGGAGCAGGTGGCCCACAGATCAGCCGGAGGGCCCTTTAAATCTTCCAGCAGGGAGGGAGAGGGGCTGTCACCAGCCGCAGCGCCGCTCACAAAAAGACCCTTTAAAGGAAGGGGCGGCAGTAGTCAGTGTAGTCGATGAAAATTGGTGGACACATGTTCACGGCAGCCAGCCCCAGGTGACGTTCCGGCTGCTGCATTTTTCAAACCCTATCTAGAGGGCATAATGGTGTTCCTGGATGTTCGCATGGTGTCAGGTCAGCTGCCTCCAGGAATGACAGCAGTCGATGTGCCTCCAATGCTGGAAAAGGCATTCCTGGCTCCTTCAGCTACTTGAGAGCCAGTTTGGTGTAGTGGTTAAGTGCGCGGACTCTAATCTGGGAGAACCGGGTTTGATTCCCCACTCCTCCACTTGCACCTGGCTGGATGACCTTGGGCAAGCCATAGCTCTGTACCAGCTGTTCCCTCAAGGACAGCTTGGGAAGGAGCTCTCTCAGCCCCACCTACCTCACAGGGTGTCTGTTGTGGGGAGGGGAAGGGAAAGGAGACTGTAAGCCGCTCTGAGATTTCAAGTGAGTGAAGGGCGGGATATAAATCCAATCTCTTCTTCTTCTTCCTCTTCTTGCATATCCAAGGAAAGACTGCAAACCTGTTCTGTCAGGAGGATGGCAGCTGCACCCAGGCTATACAGTGTAGTGCAGGCTATACATCTATTCCTAAGCCTCTCAGTTCCTCGCTTATACCCAGAATTGTACTTTGTTGGTCCTAAAGGTGCCATTGGACTCAAAACTTCATTCTCGTATCTGTTATTTCTTGCGTTTGAATGCTGATTTACTGCCATTCACCGATCTTAACAACCACCTTAGTCCAATCTATAATCACCCAGTTACTTATGCATCTTGATTTTAACTAGCCCTTCCTGGCAACTAACCCCCCCCCCCCCTCTATATGTAATGGTTGAGGAAATTCTGTTCCACTGTATCTGAAGAAGTGTACCTGCACACAAAAGCTTATACCTTGAATAAAACTTTGTTGGTCTTAAAGGTGTCACCGGACTCAGACCTCGATCTATTCCTATGTCAGCTTCCCTCCCAGTTCACAGTTCTATCTGGATTAGATTTCAGTTTATTATTCACCCTGATCCAGCCCTTCCTCACCTCCAGACAACACTTAAGTACATTCACTGCCTCCCTGGAATCAGTTGGAAGGGAGAGAGAGAACTCTACATTACCTGCATATTAATGGCTATTACCTCTCTCCCGGTAATTTCATGGAGACGTTAAATAACACTGGAGAAGGAACTTGGAGGCTCCCCACAGAATAAAGGCAAAGGGCAGAGTAAAAGTCTGTTAACATCATCGGAAACAGATCCCCTGGCAAAGACCAGAGCCATTGCTAAACAGTACCCACGAGGCTCAGTCTCCCCAAAGGATGCCATAGCGGGTGGCATCAAAAGTCACTGTCTGATTTCCCAGAAGCAGCTGTGCAGCTGTTGCTCTTCCATTTGCCCAGTTGCATCGATCAATCTCACACTATTCACTGCGCGCCCGCATTTTGACCCGCAGCTCCCCCAAATTTCCCCCACGTCTTTTCGATCTGAAAAAAACAAGGATCGAGAAGACACGGGAAGAATCGGGGGGGAGCGGCAGGTCGAAATGCGGCCGCGCAGAGAATCGTGTGAAACTGACCAATGCAACCGGGGCAAAGGGAAGAGCGATGGCGGCACAGCTGCTTCTGGGAAATCAGTCACTGAGACCGAGGAAAGCAAGCAGGGGTGTAAAGGCCCCGTCAGAAGACCAGATCATCAGTTGGGACAATCAAGACACTTTCAGTACCATGTCTAGGGTTGCCACCTCTGGACTGGGATGTTCCTGATTTGGGGGTGGAGCCTGGAGGTCATGACTTTGTAGGGTCCCCATAAGTTGACACACGTCGTGAAAGAAAAGTTTCCTCCTCTGCAGAAAACCAACTTTTCTTTGCAGTTACCCCACCTGACTATCAGCCGCCCGGATTCAAAGAAGGTGATTGTGAGGAGATGGTGTTTGAGGGGGAGCCCATATATCTCAATGTGGGTGAGGTCCCCACGCCTTTTCATATGCTGAAAGTGAAAATGACAACCGAGAAAGACCGGATGGAACACGTTGACAGGGCCATACTAAAGCAAAGTGATTTGGTGACGCCTCCAAAGGCACCGCAACTTGACAAAGGACAGAACCAGAAAATGGATGTAAGGATTTCGATATTGCTTATATTTTATTTACACAAGAACATAAGAGAAACCAGTGTTGGATCAGGCCAGTGGCCCATCCAGTCCAACACTCCGTGTCACACAGTGGCCAAAAACACCAGGTGCCCTCAGGAGGTCCAGCAGTGGGGCCAGGACACCAGAAGCCCTCCCACTGTTGCCACCCTCCCCAAGCACCAAGAAGACAGAGCATCACTTGCCCCAGACATAAGAACAGAAGAGAAGCTAATGATGGATAAGGTCAATGGCCCCTCCAGTCCAACACTCTGTGTCACACAGTGGCCAAAAACACCAGGTGCCCTCAGGAGGTCCAGCAGTGGGGCCAGGACACCAGAAGCCCTCCCACTGTTGCCCCCCTCCCCAAGCACCAAGAAGACAGAGCATCACTTGCCCCAGACATAAGAACAGAAGAGAAGCTAATGATGGATAAGGTCAATGGCCCCTCCAGTCCAACACTCTGTGTCACACAGTGGCCAAAAACACCAGGTGCCCTCAGGAGGTCCAGCTGTGGGGCCAGGACACTAGAAGCCCTCCCACTGTCGCCCCCCCCCCCCAAGCACCAAGAATACAGAGCATCTCTTGTCCCAGACTGAGAGTTCCTATCTATAACTTGTGGCTAATAGCCACTGATGGACCTCTGCTCCAGATGTTTATCCAATTCCCTCTTGAAGCCGTCCATGCTTGTAGCCGCCGCCACCTCCTGTGGCAGTGAATTCCATGCGTTAATCACTCTTTGGGTGAAGAAGGACTTCCTTTTATCCCTTCTAACCCAACTACTGAGCAATTTCATGGAGTGCCCAGGAGTTCTTGTCTTGTGAGAAAAGGACTTCTTTCTCTACCTGCTCTATCCCATGCATAATCTTATAAACCTCAATCATGTCACCCCTCAGCCATCGTTTCTCCAAGCTAAAGAGCCCCAAGCGCTTCAGCCTTTCTTCATAGGGAAAGTGTTCCAACCCTTTTATCATTCTAGTTGCCCTTTTCTGCACGTTTCCCAATGCTTTAATATCTTTTTTGAGGTGTGGCGACCAGAACTGCACACAGTACTCCAAATGAGGTCGCACCATCGATGTATACAGGGGCATTATGATACTGGCTGATTTGTTTTCCATTCCCTTCCTAATAACCGCCCAGCATAGCGTTGGCCTCTTTCATTGCAGTCGCACACTGTCTCGACATTTTCATTGAGTTATCTACTACGACGCCAAGATCTCTCTCTTGGTCAGTCTCTGCCAGTTCCGACCCCATCAACGTGTATTTGTAGTTAGGATTTTTGGCTCTAAATTGATTTGTGAAATCGCTATTACTACATTTTATGAGCTAAAATCTGCAGAGACCATTGTTTTCATTACAGATCTGTCAAACGTCTTAATAAAAACATTTAGCTGTGTTGCAGTTGTCCTTGTTTGTGTTCTTTTACACAGGAGGATTTTATTACAGAAAATAAAACGAGGGAGCAGAAGAATGCAAAGGAGGCTTTGCACATCAGAGGTACGAAACCTATACGAAACTGCTTTTATGCCGGGATGCAATGGCCACCACCCTTTCTCTGACTCCACTTAATCTTATGAAACTGTTTCTGTCACTATAAAGCCTACTTACCCCCTATTGATTCTTTGGCCAGAATCAGGCAGCAACATCTGAGAGCCAGTTTGGTGTAGTGGTTAAGTGCGCGGACTCTAATCTGGGAGAACGGGGTTTGATTCCCCACTCCTCCACTTGCACCTGGCTGGATGACCTTGGGCAAGCCATAGCTCTGTACCAGCTGTTCTCTCAAGGACAGTTTGGGAAAGGGCTCTCTCAGCCCCACCTACCTCACAGGGTGTCTGTTGTGGGGAGGGGAAGGGAAAGGAGTTTGTAAACCGCTCTGAGACTCCCTTGGGGAGTGGAGGGCGGGATATAAATCCAATCTCTTCTTCTTCATCATCATCTGGGAAGCATCCCACAGCCATTGGCAACTCGTGCTGCTCCGCTGCAGAAGCAGAGTTAAAAGACACTGGGGGAAATCTGGTAGTAAATGGGTTACGATGGGCCATGGACAGGACTTTCCCATCTGATCGCGCAAGCATGCTTCAGAACCGTTGGGATGGTCTGATCAGGCCATTCCGGCTCGATGCCGTTTTCCCCTCCCTCTTCGCAGTATGCATATCATCGCGTACCCATAGGGGGCCCTCAGTGCAGAGGTGCGATTCCTTGTTTATGCGCATGGGGAAAAAATGGCAAAAAACCCCAGACTCACCCACAATTGCGTCTGATCACACAGTGATGGGCTGGGCCTGTAGCAACAACGGGCTGTGTGATCTCGCAACCACAGGTCTAATTCCTCTGGAGGGAATAGCCTCGCTTCCCCTACGTTTCAACTGGCACGTGTGACCGCAGCCTTTGTTGGGATTTTATGATTGCATAACATCATTTAATGTTACGATTGCATACAATAAATGGCCTAAGTATTTGGGTTTTTTTTTTAAAAATCACCTGATTCAAGAAGAACTTTGAAAAAGATGGGCTTTCCCCCTCCCTTTACTTACAGAAAGATAATGGGAGTTAAGAATGGGTGCAAAGTACAACAGGATAAATTCTAGTCCTGTGAAAACCCTTTATGAATGGAGGGCATTTTGCTTACAAATACTGCATTAAAAGAAAATGAATTTAGATCCCCCCCCCCCCCAATTAGTTTCCACAATCAAACTTGATGACTGGGAAGACTGGCCTTCATATGGTTAATGCACTTGCAAAATGGGTGGATGAGAGGCAAAGGAATAATTTATGTGTTCCCTAGCAACTGCCCACACGTCCTCGGGGAAACCTACTTTCTACTCTGAGAGCAGAGAGGACTAGAGCCTTCCCGGTGCATCAGTCTTTCAATCAAACCCATTTTACGAAGATACTAACTTGTAACTTAAGTCCAGAAATATAAACTGTTGTTAGATCAATGATGTAAGGATTTTTTTAAAAAATCTTACCGACATTCACAGAGCTAAATTTAACATGTGAAGAAGATGAAATTATGAAAATAGAAGAAAGCCAAAATTTGTCCATCGACAATTCTCAGGTATGACGCGGTGTTTCTTCTAACATTCCTGTTTAAATGTTCCTTATCAGAGCTTTCCGGGTTTGGCCGGTTTTCTAGCTGCAAAAACACTGGCAGCAGAACATGACAGCCTGCCAAAGTGCAGCTGCTACTGCAGACATGTCGCTCATAGTAGCGCTGCCTGACTTATATTAAACCTGTTTTTGAAGATAAAGAAATATTGAAACAATCGAGGCATATTGCTTTGGTAACACGGTGGTTCTTCTTTGCTGGTTTGTGTAGAACTCATAGGGTGGGTTCAGCAGAACAGCTTTGGAAGTACGTTCAGTGGTGGTCAGTGGAAACAACCAGCACTCAAGGTAGAGGGGAGACAACAGAAATTCCCGTATGAACCTGCCTGGCTGTTGAGGTTTTTATTGGAGGCCTTCCTGCGCAGGCCCTTGTGTGCAGAAGTTGGGCAGGTGGCCATGGGAAAGAGGGCCTATTTGGTGATTTCACCCCGTTTAGATAGTTTCAGGGAAGAAGACGAAGAAGAAGAGGAGGAGGAGGAGGCGGAGGAGACTTGATATATATCCCATCCTTCACTACCCAAAGGAGTCTCAGAGCGGCTTACAATCTCCTTCCCCACCCCACAACAGACACCATGGGAGGTAGGTGGGGCTGAGAGAGCTCTCCTGAGAACTGCCCTTGAGAGAACAGCTCTGAGAGAACTTGTGACTGACCCAAGGTCACACCAGCAGCTGCACGTGGAGGAGTGGGGAATCAAACCCGGTTCTCCCTGATTAGAGTCCGTGCTCCTAATTACTACACCAGACTGGCTCTCATGTTCATCTGCACTGCAGTTCAACAGCTAGATTCAACTCCAGTCGTACCTTAGAGACCGACAAGGTTTTCTGGGACATGAGCTTTCAAGAGTCAAAGCTCCCTTTTTCAGACACCAGTAGGCAGGGGTCCTTTCGTAGAAAAAGAGGTGCAGGAGCTCATTAGCATAACTCATTAGCATACCTCATTAGCATATGCCACGTCCCCTGACATCACCAGAAGTGTGTCAGAAAGGGAATGTCAGTTTCAGCCCCATTATACCCTATGGGCCATTGAAATCAATGGCAAAAACTCATAGGGTATATGAGGGGCTGGAGGAAAGGGGGTTTGAGGGAGAGGTTCCAAACTTGCAGGGTAGCTGCTGGGGCCTCCCCTCAAAATACCCACCAAGTTTCAAGAAGATTGGACCAGGGGGTCCAATTCTATGGGCCCTCAAACAGGTTGTCTCATCCCCTCCATTGTTCTCTATGGTGGGAAAAAATGCTAACTTTTTTTCCTCCCATAGAGAACAATGGAGGGAAAGGGGGCAACCTTTTTGGGGGCCCGTAGAATTGGACCCCCTGGTCCAATCTTCTTGAAACTTGGTGGGTATTTCAAGAAGAGGCCCCAGCAGCTACCCTGCAAGTTTGGAGCCTCTCCCTCAAACCCCCTCCCCTCCAGTTGCTTTTAAAGTTGCTGCCGCATTTTGGCGGCAATTCGGCAGCGAGCTGAATCAGATTAGAGAATCTGATTCGGCCCATGGCTGCCCTAGTGGCCACTCCTGAGCTGACGGAGCTTCACTCCGCCTCGCTCCGGCCCCAACGGACCCGTGCCAGTAGGAAAGGATTCGGGGATCTCCATTCCCATTTCTATCTGACCAAATGAGCTTTGACTCTTAAAATCTCATGCCCCCCAAAATCTCATCGGTCTTCCAAGGCGTTACTGGACTCCAATCTAGCCGTTCCACCTGTCGGCAGAGCGCAGATATGCAATAAAGCAGAGCACAAGCTGTTTAAAGAATGAAGTCGGTTTATTAAGAAGAGAACGCACTTTTTAAGGAAGAGGAGAGAGAAAGAGAGCCCAAACTGTCTATCTGGCCAGGAGTCAGTAGACCAACAGTTCTCAGCAGGAGCAGGAAGAAGACCTAACTGAGCCAATCAGGAGGCAGGAAGGAGACTATTTGAAAATAGTAGGAAGCCCCTAATCTCACTATGCTGACTAGTTGTCCCCTCTTCTGCCCCCTGCAGGATGCTTTTGTCATCTTCTCTGTCTCTATCTTCTCGATCCAGCACTACATCTTGCCTATTCCGGCACCACCTCATTTAGAAAAACCACTGCCGAGAAAGATTTCCCTGGCAACATTTTTGATGTACTTTAGGTGTCAAACAAAGTATGGTCTATTTATTTAACTTTTTAACGTAATGGGGCGGGGTGGTTTGAAAGTGCAGTCCTAAACAGAGTTACACCCTTCAAAGCCCATTAATTCAGAAGGACAGTCAAAAGGCTTTGAAGGGTTTAACTCTTTTCAGGATTAGGGTTGCCAACACCCCTCCGTTGCCAGCATTTGGGTGAAAACTAGAACATCCTCCACATGACGTGCCCAGCATGATGACATCACTTCCAGGTGACATCATCACATGGGGCACGACGGGGCTCTTTGGGGGCGGAGCAGGAGCCTCCCGTTGGGACCCAGGTAAGACCTGGCAACCCTCGGAATGCACCACTGGCTGGTCTTTTGGGTGACAGTCTTGTTTTAGACCAACGTTTGAGTCCGGTGGCACCTTTAAGACCAACAAAATTAAATTCTGGGTATAAGCTTTCCTGTGTGTGCACACTCCTTTAGATATCTCTGTGCTGGAGCAGATATCTGAAGAAGTGTGCGTGCACACGAAAGCCAGTTGGGGAACCAGTTTGGTGCAGTGGTTAGGGGCGGGGACTCTAATCCGGGAGAACCGGGTTTGATTCCCCCCCCACTCCTCCACATGCAGCTGCTGGTGTGACCTTGGGTCAGTCACAGTTCTCTCAGAGCTGTTCTCTCAAGAGCGGTCTTCAAAAGAGTTCTCTCAGCCCCACAGGGTGTCTGTTGTGGGGAGGAGAAGGGAAAGGAGATTGTAAGCCGCTCTGAGACGCCATCAGGTAGTGAAAGGTGGGGTATAAATCCAACCGCTTCTTGTACCCAGAATTAACCTTTGTTGGTCTTAAAGGTGTCAGCTGGACTGAACCAACACAGCTACCCACCTAAATCTGCCTTGTTTTAATGATCAGTGTGTTTTGCCTTGTTTTGTATTCTTTATTGTTTTATCTCTAATTGTTTTACTGTTTTATGTTTCTGAATACCTACTGGCAGAAAAGCTTCAGGCAGGTTATGTGTCCTTCGTGCTGTTGTTTAAACCTTTCCCGGTACATTTATAAATAAAAGTTCATTCCCTGCTCTGTGAGTCTTCTTTAAAGTTGAAAAACTGCTCCAGCAGGAAGAAGGGTAGACTCATACTGGCGGAAACCTCAGCCGGAAAATGCTGCTCCTTACTGGAGCAGTTTTTCAACTTTTTTTTTCTTTTTAAACCTCATAAAAAAAAATAAAGCGGTGAACTTTTACTTGTATAAACATACAAGGAAAGGTTTAAACAACAGCACGAAGGAGACCCAACCTGCCTGAGGATGTTTAAATCCCTGGTCAGTCTATATGTTGATTTAGCTGGGGGAAGATGGGCTCCAGCTGCGAGAGAGAGAAAAGAAAGTGAAGCATTATAAACCAAGAATAGAGATTTCCCAATGACCCTAAGGTCCGAACATCAGGTAGAGAAGAAAGCCTTTATTTTTATGACGTCAGTCTCGGCAATGGTAATCCGTTAAAGTTATCGAGCCCAGATTTTACTGAGCAAAGTAAAGTTATCGAGCCCAGATTTAACAGCAAAGAATCTTGTTTCATTGACCTTGCGTTTCAAAGCTTCCAACTTACTAAGCAATATGCAGAGTTCTATTCAGCATAATTATTGATTAATTTTTCTTATTGCTTCAAAAGGAGAAAAGCTGTGTCTCTAGGTATGCAGTCCAAGAAATAACGTCTTTCTACTGAGCTTTTTGACTTTTTTAGGTAGAACATCTAGTAAACGAAACTTCAGAACTAGAAGTCTCTGAGGGCAAGACCCGAAGTGGAAGGAGATTTCAACGCAAGGAAGTTAGTGTCTTATTTTTAAACAAACAAGCGAAACAGTTTGTTCGACGATAAGAACAAGAAAGAATACTTACAGATTTTCAGACCTCCTAAATGTACGGGAGTGAAATTACCTCAGTTTACTGCTGAACACAGTTACAGGAGAACTCGTCACCAATGTTCCCTCTAAGCTGAGTTACTGTGAGCTAGCTCACAGTTTTTTAGCCTCTGGCTCACACATTTTTGTCTTAGCTCAGGAAGGATTGTTCCAGAGCAAACTAATTTATGCAGTAGCCAAATTGTTCGCTCACAACTTTAATGCCAGTAACTCACAAAAGTAGAATTTTTGCTCATAAGACTCCACAGCTTAGCGGGAACATTGCTCGTCACTGTTAATATTAATTAATTTCTGGAACAGTTTTCTGCTGTCCAAATGCAATATGATGCTTTACTTTTCACAGCAGATCCAAGGTCACTGAACTGCACATCTGAATGAGAGTTTGATACCTGGACCCCTAACCCAGCATTTTGCCCCAAAGAATCATGGTGCCCTCCTGGGCCCAGTTAATACCACAGCCTCTACTGGCCAGACTAGATAATAATGCCTGTGTTCTTTTATGCCTAGAATGGTTGGGACTGCACAGATTCTTGGCCTTAGGGCTAGTGAAAAATAGGAAAAAATATTATTTATTTATTTATTTATTTATTTGGATTTATATCCCGCCCTCCCCGCAAGCGGGCTCAGGGCGGCTTACATGGGCCCAAGGCCTAATCAAAACAATTAAAACCTGTAAAATCAGTTAAAAAACATTCAATATCAATACAGTTAGTACCTATAAAAGCTTCCACAATATAATTTCTACCTGTATATTGTTAGTCATGTCGGCTTTTAACCTGGCCCAGATAAAAAAACTTCACTCTGTTGCGAGCAGGGCTATTTTTGGGCAGGAACGCACAGGAATGGAGTCCCGGCTGGCTTCCGAGTTGGCCACGCCTACAGCCTCCCCCCCCCCCCCCCGAGTTCCCCAGGTGCCTGGCTAGCCCCGGGGCGCCTGGAGAAGCCAATCCAATCCAGGGAGGGAAGGCAGTTCCAGGGAGGAAAGGCAGCCAAGCTGATCCAGGGAGGGAAACTGCCTCCCCCCAACTCGGGTTCCCCATGCGCCCCACAAGCTGCTGGGCACCAGGGGAAGCCGATCCTGGGAGGGAGCTGTGCTGTCAGGGGTGTGGCTTAATATGCGAATGAGAGTTGCTGCTGTTGGGTGTGGCCTATTATGCTAATGAGTTCCTGCTGGGCTTTTTCTACAAAAAAAAGCTCTGGTTGTAAGTGAGCTACCACATATCACTCAAAAGGGTTAGGATTGTGGGGAGGTTTTTTTTGTAAAATGTAAAAGGGGCTGCTCCTTTGTTGGTTTTTTTTGGCAAGAAAGGCTTCTAGATGTCCCTCAGACGATGACGCCTGTGATTAAACTACATTTTACAAGGCAAAATCCAAGTCAGGGTTGTGGCATTCACACAGGGCAACAGTGGAACCTCAATATTTATACTGTTAATCTCACCTGATTAAGCGAAGCAGGGTCAGTCCTGGTTAGAATTTGAATGGGAGAACAATGCTCCCTCTAAGCTGCGGGGCCTTGCGAGCAAAAGTTCTGCTTTGTGAGCTACCAGCATTAAAGTGGTGAGCGAGCGATTTGGCATAAATTTGCAGAAATTAGTTCGCTCTGGAGCCATCGCTTCCTAAGCGGAGATGAAAATGAGCGAGCTGGTGTGAGACTTCTGAATCTAACCAATAAGCCAGACCTTTGATGAAGCAAAGTTCCTTTATTCTTAATGATGGTTCAGGTACTTCATGTTTGTTAGAGATACTTGGTTACACACAGCAAGGATTAATATACCCCCCACCTTCAGGTACAAGCAGGCAGAGGGCCAATAGAAATGGTTACAAAAAAGCGTGAAATTCTCTGGGCCGCTTGGTTCCCACCAAAAGGGCGCTAAAGCACTAAAATTCCCCCCCATGTTCCCTAGTGACCTCTGAGTGTAGATTGCAGGCCAGACACCTGGTAAGAATAACAGCACCACAGTTCTCCAAGGTTACAAAAGCAGCTAAAACACTCAAGTATCCGGAGAGGGAAAAGGGAGGTGACAGAGCAAGATAGCTGGGCTGATTTATGACGCGCTGGAATGTAGCAAGCCACCCTCCCGGGGAGAGAAAGAAACATTAAGCGAGATAGGCTATAAACCTCAAGGCAAACCGTTAATTACAGATGGAGACTCCAGATAGCAACGACAAATGGCAGAGGCTGAATGAGACAGACTCTGACAGCTGGAGGCTAAAAAACAGTGAGCTGGCTCACACTAACTCAGCTTAGAGGGAATGCTGGAGCCCACCAAGGAATGCCAGGGTTGCAGTGCAGAGGCAGGCAATGGCAAACCACTTCTGAACATCTCTTGCCTTGGAAACTCTGCAGGGTCACCATTAAAGGCTGTGGCTCAGTGGCAGAGCCTCTGCTTGGCATGCAGAAGGTCCCAGGTTCAATCCCCGGCATCTCCAATTAAAAGGACCAGGCAGGAGGTGATGGGAAAGACCTCTGCCTGAAACCCTGGAGAGCTGTAAAGAGGGGCCGTGGCTCAGTGGAAGAGCCTCTGCTTGGCATGCAGAAGGTCCCAGGTTCAATCCCCGGCATCTCCAGTTAAGAAGGACCAGGCAGGAGGTGATGGGAAAGACCTCTGCCTGAGACCCTGGAGAGCTGTAAAGAGGGGCCGTGGCTCAGTGGCAGAGCCTCTGCTTGGCATGCAGAAGGTCCCAGGTTCAATCCCCGGCATCTCCAGTTAAGAAGGACCAGGCAGGAGGTGATGGGAAAGACCTCTGCCTGAGACCCTGAAGAGCCGCTGCCAATCTGAGTAGACAATCCTGATCGCAATGGACTGAGTGTCTGATTCAGTATAAGGCAGTTTCGTGTGAATAAAGTTCTGGGTCCAGAGACGCGTTGCAGTGAAATCAGCTCATTAAGTTTATCGATGGGACAATTCCAGGCTACTGAATGGGGCTTGGGGGGTCTGCTTAAATATACGTCTAAACCCACACCCCCAGCCTTGTCCTAACTCCCTGATAGGATTACCCTATTGAGGTTACGCCCAAACTCCCTGATAGGATTAGTCATGAGTTACTTTAAACCGTAGGTCCTCTGGGTGGGAACCTGGGGGGCCGCTTGGTCTAATTTACAATCCGGCCGGGCTATTGTCTCCCGAAGCGGAGCTCTGACAGCCAGCCCGGCCACGTGCGTTTCTCTGACCGCTTGCGTGGTTGCCATTAGGACATAACAGTGTGTCCGCAAGTCAGCTGTGACTTGACAGCCAAAAACGAGAGAGAGAAAGATCCCAAAGGAGCATCACCAGACCATCCTCCTCCTGTAGGCTAGCCAACCTCCAGGTGAGTCCTGGAGATCTAGAATTACAACCGATCTCCAATCTATGGAGGTCAGTTCCCATGGAGAAAATGGCTGCTTTGGCTATAACCCGCTGAGGTCCCCCCACCTCCTCCAAACCCCACCTCCCCCAGGATCCTCCGCCAAATCTCCAGAAATTTCCCAATACAGGGGCGTAGAGTTTTGTAAATTCCAGGGGGGGGGCTCTTTAGCGCACGAGCTTTGCGTGCGCACTCGCTGGGGTGATGTTCCCCCCTGGGAAACTGCCACGCCTCCCTGGGCCCTTCCGAGGCCCACCAGCCACTGCTGCCGGTGCCTCTCCTCCACCCCCACGCCCTGGCCACTCCTTCCCTCCCCCTCCCTCTTTTCCGGGCAAAATGCCCAGCATGGTGACGTCACCCGGAAGTGATGCTAGGGCTGCCAAGACAGCCCGGGGAGTGGGGGATCCCCCGCTAAAGGGGTTCCCGATCCGCTGGCCAGCATTCGGCCGGCGGGGGGAACCCCACCCCCGAAGTCGTCCAGCCTGGACGACTTTCCCCCACGCGATGACGTCACCCGGAAGTGACATCAGCACGTTGGGGGGCGTTGCCAGGGTGACACTCTGGCAATCGCCCCAAAACTCTATGATACCATAGAGTTTTGGGGCGATTGCCAGAGCGTCGCCCTGGCAATGCCCCCAACGTGCTGACGTCACTTCCGGTGACATCGCCGGGGAAACTCCCGGCCAGAGGAGGACTCCCCCCCGCCAGTGAGTACTGAAGACTTGGCAACCCTAAGTGACGCCATCACGCTGGGCACGTTGCCAGGGCAACGCTCTGGCAATCGCCCTGGAACTCTATGGTGCCATAGAGTTTCAGGGCGATTGCTAGAGCGTCGCCTAGCAATGTGCCCAGGGTGATGGTGTCACTTCCGGGTGATGCCACCACGCTGGGCATTTCATGCGGAAAAGAGGGAGGGAGAGGGAGACGGAAGGACAGAGGAGTGGCCAGGCCGGGGGGGGGGGAGAGAGAGAGGCAGCGGCAGCAGTGGCTGCTGGGCCTCGGAAGGGCCCGTCAAGGTGCGGTGGCAGGCGCTGTTGGCCTGACTGCTCTGATTTACGTTCAGCAATCAGCACTATAACAGGTTCTTGCCAACTATACCAAGGTCCCACTTCCCCGAAAGTTCTCAGTAAATAGGCATTGAAGCAAAACGGTTTATATAAATGATGTTCACTATAAAATGTAGTTCAAGCATACAAGGAATAATAATAAAACCACACACATACAAGGTCTAGGGGAAATCAGATAGAAAATAGCACGTTTGCATGAGCAGGAGTATCGTTGAGGGGGAGTCATGTTACCTGGCTTGGTAGGGGTTGAATCACTTCCACGAGAAGAATGGAGGGATGAGTAGAAAGATATGGGGAGCGAGATCTGAACCTGCAGATACACGCTCCAGTCCTGGTTGGGCAGACCAGGGATTAAAGATGGAAGCTAGGGACTGGGTAGAGGAAGCTGGACATGAGAGGTTGGTATAGGAGAGGTCGAAGAGGGCTGAAGAGGGGCTATGCTAAAACTGTGCAAGATCTTTTATCAGGTGGCATTTGGGTGGGTTGCACTGACCACATCCCATTGTCACACCCACTAGGTTGTCCGTCCTTTCTAGTCTTTCTGTTGGTCAGTGTCATAGTTGGGATGGGGCAGGAAAGAGTGGGCAATATTGCAACACTAAAATGCTAATCAGGAACTAACACCTGGGCCAACTGGTCAGTCTTCTTGGCGCCAATCTCTGGTCTCGTGATGGCTTCGGCCAGGTCACTTGATGGACGACGATTAGTTGCCGGGCAACCTAATCTCTTACTGGAATAGTTGGGGGCAGGTGTGAAAGAGGGCCAGCGTAGAGGAGAAAAGGACTCTTTGAAATGGAGTCTTGGTCTCCTGAATGGTGGTTGCATGTAAAGTAGATATGAGAGCTCTTTGAAATGTATTTCGTGTTCTTCATGAGAGGGTCCTTTGAGATGTATTTTGTGTTCTTCATGAGAAAGAGTTCTTTGAAATGTATTTCGGTTTCCCATGCAAGTGTGAGCTCTGAAGGAAGTCTCCCGCTGTGGGCTGGAGCCTCTCATGACTGTAGAGAGTGCTTTTGCCTCAGGCAGAGAACCAACCCCAAAGGTCAAACTTATGTTATTAAAGTTCATAAGAGCATATAAAATGCCTTGCTGGCTTACAGCGCTACATTTTCCGGGGGGGGGGCTCAGTCCCCCCCCCTGGGAAATTTCGGGGGTGGCTTGAGCCCTCGAGACCCCCCGTAGTCTACGCCTATGAATTCAGGGTTGGCAACCCTCCCCTCCTGCCATAACAGTTTCTGCCCTTTATCGTGTTCTACCGAGCTGGTACAAAAACAAGCCATTGTACAAATAAATGGTGTGCCTCTAGTTCCTTCACCGACAGATAACATTTTCACCTGTAAGCATTATAAGGATGGTTCCGGTGGAATCAGCCACTTAGGCAATGCCCTTCAGGAATGTACAGTGGTGAACGTAAATCATAGGTCGTCATGACAAAAGTAAGGCTTGCCCTCACTGTCGCCACTCTTAAGACGCCTTCATTAATTTTTAACACACAATGAGGAAGACAAACAGCCGACGGATGCACAGTGTGCTTCTTAATAGCTATCTGCAGACCTCTCTTCTGGAGCTAACAGCTCCTCTGTCTCTATACAGGGCGGTGTGGAAAAGGGCAAAGCCCAGTTAGCGCCGGAGCGTCCTAAAGAAATGCAGAAGGGGCACAGTTTGGGATCAAGCAAGCCAGTAAGTTCGTATGCTGTCTTTCCCAGGGAGCATGAGGTGTTTTCACCCTCCGCATGAATATAACTTTTTGGTGTGCAAATTCAGAAATATATATATTTATTCAGGTAATTTCTACCCTGTTTTTTTTTTCTCCGACGGGAACCCTAAACAGAGTGCAAAAATACAATTTAAATAAAAGACAAATAAGAATGAACTACATCTTGGGCTAGCGCTGGACCTACTTGCCTGGCTCATCCAAGGGGGGGGGGGGGGGCGAGGGGTCTTCTGCCTCTGCCATGCCCAGGCGTTATACCTGCAATGGGAAGGGAAGAGAGAGCTCAGCTTGGATCTTATATAGCTGGTAGAGAAGTTACCAACATTTTCCTCCCTGCTTTTTGAAGTGGTATTGCAATCCAGGAAAACTAGATCATGAGAGCCAGTTTCGTGTAGTGGTTAAGTGGACTCTAAACTGGGAGAGGCAGGTTTGATTCCCCACTCCTCCACTTGCAGCTGCTGGATGACCTTGGGCAAGCCATAGCTCTGCACCAGCAGTATTTCCTTTTATCTATCCTGAACGTACTACCCATCAGCTTCCTTGGATGCCCTCGAGTTCTAGTCTTTTGGGAGAGAGGAAAAAAATTCTCTTTGTCAACTCTCTCCAGCTCATGCGTGATTTTATAAACCTCTCTCATGTCCCCCCTTAATCGTCTCTTTTCTAAACTGAAAAGTCCCAGACTCTTCAGCCTTTCCTCCTAGGGAACATAAGAACATAAGAGAAGCCAATGTTGGATCAGGCCAATGGCCCATCCAGTCCAACACTCTGTCACACAGTGGCCAAAAATACCAGGGGCCCTCAGGAGGTCCACCAGTGGGGCCAGGACACCAGAAGCCCTCCCACTGTTGCCCCCCCCTCCAAGCACCAAGAATACAGAGCATCACTTGCCCCAGAGTTCCTATTTATACCTTGTGGCATATAGCCACTGATGGAACTCTGCTCCATATGTTTATCCAATACCCTCTTGAAGACGTCCATGCTTGTAGCCACCGCCACCTCCTGTGGCAGTGAATTCCATGTGTTCATCACTCTTTGGGTGAAGAAGGACTTCCTTTTATCCGTTCTAACCTGACTGCTCAGCAATTTCATGGAGTGCCCACAAGTTCTTGTATTGTGAGAAAGGGAGAAAAGGGCTTCTTTCTCTACCTGCTCTGTCCCATGCATCATCTTATAAACCTCGATCATGTCACCCCTCAGCTGTCGTTTCTCCAAGATAAAGAGCCCCAAGCGCCTCAACCTTTCTTCATAGGGAAAGTGTTCCCACCCTTCTATCATTCTAGTTGCCCTTTTCTGCACGTTTTCCAATGCTGTAATATCTTTTTGGAGGTATGGCGACCAGAACCGTACACAGTACTCCAAATGAGGTCGAACCATCGATTTATACAAGGACATTACGATACTGGCTGATTTGTTTTCAGTTCCCTTTCTAATAACCCCCAGCATAGCGATGGCCTTTTTCACTGCAGTCACACATTGTCTCGACATATTTCAGTGAGCTATCTACTACGACGCCAAGATCTCTCTCTTGGTCAGTCTCCGCCAGTTCAGACCCCATCAACGTGTCTTTATAGTTAGGATTTTTGGCTCCAATGTGCATCACTTTGCACTTGGCCACATTGAACCCCATTTGCCACGTTGATGCCCACTCGCCCATCCTCGACAGGTCCCTTTGGAGTGCCTCACACTCCTCCCTGGTTCTCACCACCCTGAACAACTTTGTGTCATCTGTAAATTTAGCCACTTCACTGCTTATTCCCAACTCCAAATCATTAATAAACAAGTTAAAAAGCATCGGGCCGAGTACTGATCCCTGCGGTACCCCACTGCTTACCTCCCTCCGCTGAGAAAATTGCCCGTTTATACTTACTCTCCTTTTATTTAGCCAGGTGCTCCAACCCCCTAAATCGTCTTGGTTACCCTCCTCTGTAGTCTTTCCATCTCTGCAATGTTCTTTTTGAGATACGGTACATAGTATTCCAAATGAGGCCACACCATAGATCTATACAGAGCCATTACAAGATTGGCTGTTTTATTCTCAGTCCCTTTCCTAATAATTGCTAAAATAGTGCTTGCCCTTTCCACTGCTGTAGCCTGTTTCCCTAGCTCCTCATCAGAAGCACTTCTCAAGTTAACACTGTGGGCGTTCCAAATGGGTGCTTCCCATGGGTGTTTCCCCCCCCCCCCCCGCCGCCTGGAATTCTACATTTATTGATTCTCTTTTACGCATCCTGACACATACACACTTCCAACCAGTCAGCCAGAGGCCTAGAGTGATCTCTGAGACAGTCGTCTGCTCTTGGCGAGAGAGCAGCCGCTCCGGCTGCCCGATCTGGACTCTCTGCAGTGTTCTGGGGGACAGAGGGGAGCTCAGATAAATATGACACAACTTGTGAAAATTTTACAAGATATGTATATATATGTATATTATATACTTGCGCACACATACTGTTTCACTGGTACGTCATCCCTAGAGAGCTCTGCCCGATCTCTCTTACTCTCAGCGTTTCAAAATCAGGCAAAGCCTTTTCGTTTTGCCTCTGTTCCGTCTTTATTATCCCGCTTCTGTTCCAGATTCGTTTTTATTCCGGTATTGAAATAATTTTACGGAGTCGGTGTTTCTATCTGACTGCATCTTAAACCGCCGTTTGTTTTCGGATGGTTTGCTGCAAGCCATTTGAACACTCCCCCCCCCCCCCTTTTGCCATTGATATATTGCTTATTTGATAATTTTCAACACATGAGACTGCATAATACATACCGGATAATACAATACCCAGGAGATGAGATTTGGCGATCTAAAGAAGGTTCAATATCTCCTTTTGGACTAATTCTTTAGATTTATTTCTATTTCCAGATAGTAATGAAGGTAGACCAGACTCGTACAATCTTACCTTGGGCATATCTGCCTCTCTCCCAGTACTTCCTATATGCAGATATTTCCCCCATTAACATGATATTATTTATTTATTTATTTATTATTTCAGGGTTTTTTTTACCCCACCTTCCCCACGAACGGGCTCAGGGCGGCTTACAGCACGGCCCATGGCACCTAATCAGAATAAACAATTTAAAACATTATAAAACATTATAAAATACAAAGCAATACTTCGTACATCCAGTTTGCTGTAAACGTTACAAATAAAGTGCTTGCAGTGATATCTAGGACGTCTAGGATATCTAGGACCATACTTTCCTTCGCTATTTTTCAACGCCTGGTGCTTCCTCCTGTCTCCCTGCTGCGGCCGTTAAACGTTCTAACTGTGGCGAATAAATTCCTCATTAACCACCTCTTGTTAACTGAAACCCCTCTGGGCGTAATATCCAGAAGAACTGCATTAGGATCTTAATCATTTCTCTCACTAACTGAAATACCTTATTCCCAAAAAACTTTCACGGTCGGGCACTGCCTCTAGACATATGTTTGATGCGGAAGATGTTATTCTCTTCAACCGGTCTGATGTCAAATGCCCTTGATACATGAGTTCAATAACATTTCTCCGTATTGCTGCATTCTCTGAAAGATTCGTTATGCTGTCATGGAGATTGTTCCATAGGATATCAGTTAAATGGATTAGCAAGTCTTTTTCCCAACTCTCCTTTTATACGGTTGTTCCTTCTTCTGCCTCCTCCAGAATGCTGTAAATAGTAGCTATTGGGCGACTCTGTCTGAATGGAACAAGAAAGCTGCCAAGTGTTAAGTGACCCAGATATATTTATTTGATCTTGCTTACTCTGTATGAAATGCCTGATTTGTAAATACTGAACAAACAATGGAGCCACATCCTTATACCTGTCTTCTGTTTCTGCATAAGATATGATAGCAACATCCTTAATAACGTCCAGTATTCTGCTCAATCTTATTTTTTCCCTAAGGATCAGAATTGCAAAGTTTGCATGTCACAGTACTGGCACACATAAGGATGACTTCCGTTTTAATCTAGTTTTATATTTATCCTATCTTTTAAGTAACACTGTTCCCAATCACATCGGGACTTTGTTCACTGCAATTTCCCCCTACCCAGCCAGTTTAATGGAGCAGTTAAGTGTGTAGACTCTGATCTGGGAGAACCGGGTTTGATTCCCCACCCCTCCACATGCAGCCGCTGGATGACCTTGCGCAAGCCATAGTTCAGTCAGAGCTGTTCTTGTAAGAGCAGTTTCTGTCAGAGCTTTCTCAGCCTTGCCTACCTCCCAGGGCGTCTGTTGTGGGGAGAGGAAGGGAAAGGAGTTCGTAAGCCGCTCTGAGACTCCAAGTGAAGGGCAGGGTATAAATCCAATCTCCTCCTCCTCCTTCTTTCCAGCCACTTAACGGGCAAAACCCAACTTGCTCAATCTCCCATATCTGAAGATGCATGTATGCACATAAAGCTTATACCTTAAATAAAACTTTGCTGGTCCTTTGTTGCCACTGGACTCCAACTTTAATCTCCCATACCATTTTGTCTTGATCTTCTTTAAACCAATAGGATCAGGGGTCCGTTGGAGCGGGAGCACACAGGAGCGCAGCTCCAAGAGTGAGGAGCCCAGGGGGCGGGCACATGACCAAGCCCCACCCCCTCCTCAGCTTCCCCGAGCAGTGCAGAGGCACAGCGCCCCGGGGAAAGCCCTGCTAGGGTCTTTATTGTTTTTAATGTTTTGTTTTAATATTGATAATTTTATCATTGTTCCTTTTATGACTGTGTGCTGCTTTTCCAGAGACTTGCTCAAGGTGGCATATAAATTTTCTAAGTATGCCATTTTTTATCTGGGCACATGGCACAGAAGTACTGGAGAAATTTCACCAACCCTTCAGCAGCTTCCACCCCATCAGTTTGGTGTAGTGGTCAGGAGTTGGACTCTAATCTGGGAGAACCGGGTTTGATTCCCCACGCCTCCTCATGCAGCTGCTGGTGTGACCTTGGGCCAGTCGTATGTTCTCTCAGAGCTGTTCTCTCATGAAGAGTTCTCAAAAGACCTCTCTCAGCCCCACCTACCTCACAGGGCGTCTTGTTGTGGGGAGGGGAAGGGGAAGGGATGGGTGGTGCACATGTCCTGGGTATCTCAAGTCTACTTGAAACCTGGTGGTTTCAAGGGAGCAGGAAGAGAATGAGGGTGTGTTCTTGACGCTTATTTTTATTGCACAAAGTATTGGATGGGGAAGAGAATGGAGGAAGAGCAGGTCAGTTTCACTCACCTGTGGAGTGGAGCCTGAGGGGTGGGTGTGGCCTTCTGACACACTTCCCGTATGTTAGGGGGGGGTGGCATATGCAAATGAGTTATGCAAATGAGCTCCTGCACCTCTTTTTCTACGAAATGACCCCTGTATAGGATGCTGCTGTGAGACAAATCGCTTCATAATATCGTTTTATATTTGGAGCTGCCAGACCTCCTGTATTCCAAGTTTGTGGCCTTACCTGTGCACACACTCTTGGTTTCCTTTTCTCCCAAACGAATTTGTCAAACAAAGCCTGGATTGTTTCAAGTGTGGAATTACTAACTTCTCATGGTAATGCAGTCGATACAGAGAGGACTCCTGGCAGAATTTCCATTTTAACTACCGAGAGCCATCAGGATAGTTTATAATTAGTCTGGGCTGTGCAGATCGTTTTCTCCCTTCCTTAATAAAGGACTGCAGTTTTGTTGAATCATTCTGCCTGGATCGTGGTGGGGAAAGCCCACCCAAATATTGTGTATTGCTATTCTTCCCAAAGGAACCTGCAATCTCTGTGATATTGTGTTTATCCCAGTTGGATAGATCTGTCCCCATGAATACTGCCTTTGGATTATTTATTTTATAGCCAGAGATTTTACCAAATCCCTTTGACAATTCTACCAGTTCCACAACAGATTCTTTGGGACCCTGTAGCATAATACTACGTCATCTGCCTATCATACTGATTTTGTGATATTATCCCGGTATTCGATTCCTTCAGTGTTGGCCTGTCGACACACAGGCCGAGGACAGACTGGCAATTTGGCCCGATAGAGGCCCGCTTTGCAAGCGGATTAAGAGAGCCCGTTCAGACAGCTGCAGCTGCCTGGCGCTGCCGCGGCGCACTCACCCGGTTCTGAAGCACTTCCATCGTGCTTTAAAAAGACACCCGGTGAAACCGGTGTCAAGCCGTCTGGGTGTGCATTCATCCCGCTTCCTGGCAGTGTGAACGCCAGTAAGCCACACATCAAGCACTGCTGGTCATGTGAACCCGCTGATCTGGCGGTGGTGGCAACAGCTCATCCCCGCTTCTCTTGCGCTTTAGTTTGCCAGTCTGTCCTCAGCCACAGCTAATGCTAGAGCTTCAGTTGATAGACTGAATAGTAATAGCAAAACAGGACAGGGCTGTCTAACCCCTCTCCCTAACGGAAAGCATAACCTTTCTTTCCAGGTGGGTAGTGGTGTCGGTCCGAGGCAGAAGAACAAAGTTTGTGCCCAGTGGCGCCTTTAAGACCGACAAAGTTTAACCCTGGGTATCAGCTTTGTTGGTCTTAAAGATGCCACTGGACTCAAAACTTTGTTCTATAACCTCCTTTTTTTTTGTATTTTTCAGTCGAACACTTGAGTTAATAAAATCGGCTTGAAGTTTATACTGCACCGGCACCTCTTTCTCTGGGAAGAAAAGAGCAGTTGTCCATCTAGGACAGAAATTCTCAGACCGTTCTGATGACAAATCTCTCTTAAATGCCGAACGATACCTAACAAGGCAAATATATGTTCCGAGTCACCCCAAGGGGGGCACAAAGTTAAGTTACACTCTCGATGGTTCTAGACCTGGAGACAAATCAATCAAGGGAAAGTAGGTCGCGCAGCTCTCGTGGCTTACCTGAAGCAACTCTCCTTCTAACCACACTTTAATTAGGTCCCAGAGATAGCAACTTCCCCCCCCAAAAAATCAAAATCCTGTGATAAATGGGATGATTCTGTTCAGGCTTTCAGAAGTGATTTGGCCTTGAAGCCGCAGAGTTCGCCTCTGAGATGCACAGAGAGGGGGAAATGGATGGGGGCAGAGAGGATGAAGGCCGAGTTTATGCCTCTCCTGGTAACTGCCCATCCCTCCGTGGGATGCCTGCTTCGTACTGTGAGAACCAGTGATTTATAACCATGCTCTATCCCAGTACCTTCTTCCTGCTTGGTCTGGCTCAGAGGCACGGATTCAGAGACTGAATGGATACGCAGTGTCAGGACAGCAAGGATGTTGCTGAGTTCTTTTTCCTCTGTATCTGAGCATTTTTTTAATCCCTATTATCAGCAGCAACAATTTGATCAACACAATGATTTGTGTGTGGTATGATCTAACAGTATTGTTGTTTTTTTTGGTTATCTTTATTTTGCTAGGTGTACAATTTTGAATATTCGTCCAGTCAAGAGTTCCGTCCTAAGCGGAGAAGATTTAGTGAACCGAAGGAGCAGTTTTAGACGGCGGCTTCTTGATGTTTTATTTCCACTTTGTTCTAGAACGTTTTGTCTCATTGTCACGAGTCTTTTGACATTTCAGAGGGATTGTAATTTAAACTGTTTGGTCTTCTTCAGGGTCTTTTACTTGGCAGTCCCAAAGTTCAGCCTTTGACTCCAGAGTCACGTGAGGCTAAAATCAAGAAAGAGCCCGGTCTTATTTACACTGTCGTGCCTGGGGGAAAGGAATTGCTGTAAACAAACTAACTGGAGCTGCCTCCCTGCTACTTCACTTGGGCTGTCAGCCGCTACATGTACAGAATTGTCCGAGCTGGGGGTCAATTGCAAGTGACACCAGGCGCATGGATTGACACGTAATTAAATTCTTCCTGCACACCAAGCATTACATTTAAATCAGCTCTGGGCGTTGCAGAGTTCCTAAGAACAAACTATGTCACCTGACTTCAAAACTGCAGAGTGACTGATTGGAACATAAACCCCAAGTTTTTAGTGGAATGGCGTGTCAAAGAGGTGAATTTTGAAACAGAGTGTGTCTTACATTTTATATCCTGCCGCAGGAAGAAACTTTTCCTTGCCGCAGGAAGAAACTTAGGATCATTTGCCCAATCTCAGTTTTCACGAATAGCTACTGACAGAACCCCAAGAAAGAGGGGGGGGATACCCTACAGTTTATAAACAGTAGCCAGAGAAAGTTAATCAAACCTACATCCTGTTGAATGGGAAATCACAACTGACCAGGTCCTATTGATTTCCATAGTCCTGAGGAGCCACACACATTCTCCCAGCCAGGGCCAATAACTAATTCGTAAAACTACGATTGTCTTGGTTTTCTTTATTTGGAAAAGTTAACAATTTTGCCGTATAATTCTCGAAACATAATGGAAGTATTATTTTGACTTAAGAACATATCGATTTGCAATGAAACGTTTATAGAGGTCTACAAATGCAGATGCTTTCTCTTCTAGGCCTTCCAGTTTTATAGCCACAATAAAACATTTACAGTTTGAACAAGTCACCACTTTTCAGGCTCTTTGTTTTTAAACGCATCGTGTCGATTTCCTCCCTCTCCGCTGGGTGCCGTTTTGGTGCACTCCGAATCTGTTCCGACCACAGATTTCAAAAATGCTTTGTGCGAAAGTAAAAAAAAGAATGGCTTAGAAGTCTGCACAAGGGTAGGTCACTAGGATTCTAATCCATAACCAGGTAATATACGGGGGGGGGGGGGATTACGCTGGGAACAGCAGAAGGAGAAGAAGTACCATAATACCCCTGTATAAATCTATGGTGCAGCCTCATTTGGAATGCAGTGCACAGTTCTGGTCAACACACCTCAAAGAAGATATTATAGAGTTAATGCCTATCCATATGGTGCAAAATACAAACGGGAAAAAATCAGAGAAACATTCCAATATGAATGGACAGAAACAACCTTCACATATCTTGGAATCAAAACCCCAGTTCACCTAAACGACCTATTAGAACACAATCACATACGGATATTTAAGGAAATTAAAACCCAAATACAAAATTGGGATAAAACCCACCCATCTCGGATAGACAGATACAATGTAATAAGATCCTTTATACTCCCTACATTTATCTTTCTTTTCAGAACCATACCAATGGAAATACTGATCTCAAAATGAAAGAAATGGCAAAATACACTGAATAACTTTTTGTGGGCACAAGAAAGACCAGGGTTGCCAAGTCCATTTAACTTACCAGCGGGGGGGGAGTCCTCTGCCGGCCGGGAGCTTCACCGACGCGCGCGCTTTGCGCCCATGCGGGCTGACATCACCAGAAGTGACGTCAGCACGTTGGGGGCGTTGCCCTGGCAACGCCCCCAACGTGATGGCGTCACTTCTGGGTGACGTCATTACGTGGGGGAAGTCGTCCAGGCTGGACGACTTTGGGGGCGGGGTTTCCCCCGCCAGCCGAATGCTGGCCGGCGGATCGGAAACCCCTTTACCGGGGGATCCCCCGCCCCCCCCCCCGGGCTGACTTGGCAGCCCTAAGAAAGACACAGAATAAGGTCACAATTATAATACAGAACAGAGAAGATGGGTGGAATGTGACTCCCAAATCTAAGTAACTATTACTATGCCACCCATCTAGCCAAAATAATGACCATGCTCAAACTGGAAAACAAAATTGGAAAACGTTCCAGACTGGATAAATACAGTATCAGAAAATACAAGACCTTACAATCTTAAGAGACATAGTTTGGCAACAGACCCCGAGAAACGAAACACAAGTTTCTATATTCATCCTTGACAATTTGGGCCAATGATAGGAAAAAATTTACTCCAGTCGTATCAAGATTCTCTTCATTTTACGGAAAACCCTGGAACCCCCCAGGACAATGCATACAAGATTACATAAAATGGAGAGGAGCAGGCATCACTAAACTGGAAGACCTAACAACAAACAAAGAGACAACGGATAAAAATACAACGGAACACAAATTCAATCTGAAGATACCATGGTATCAATACCTTCAAGTCAACCATCGATGCTCAAAAATAAAACTTTGAGAAATTTGACAAAACCCCATAATTCCCTTTGAAGCTCTCACAAGAAATGCAGATGAAAGCAAAAAAGGGGTTATATCCAAGACGTACGCCGTTTTAACATCAAGAGAACACAACACTATCGTATCAAAAAGATTGGGGGGGAAATATGCAAAACAGAACTCACCCAAGACAAATGGTTGGACATTGGGAAAAGTGATGAAAATAGCTCTCCCATCATCTCACAAAAATGGCAAAACTTCAGAATAATGGCCAAATGGGACTTGACTCGACAACAAACATCACACATCTCACACAGTTCAAACCCCCTCTGTTGGAGGGGGTGCAAAGAAAATGCACCTACACACATTGCTGGTTGGAATGCCCTGTTGTAGCATCTTTCTGGGATAGAATAATAGAGGAAATAAGGAACATTACGGGATATACCATAGATTAAAAACCCAGAATAATTACTCCTAAATCTCAGAGCAGAAGAGGCGCTATCCAATACACAAAGGAAAAGAATTGCCTTATTACTATTTGCATCCAAAACTACAATAGCATCCACATGGAAACCAGAATGTAAAATCACCGTAAACCTCTGGTATAAAAAACGATGGGATCTATATATAACGGGGAAAAGTTCAGATGTAATGAAACCTTTTAAGTATTGAGCGGGAGGCGATGAATTCAAACAACAGGCTTTTATTCAGTGATATTGCTCAGCTCCAAAGACAGCTCTATGAGGGCGGCACCTTAATTTATACTGTTCCAACACATAACTTTCAACAAAGTAACTATATACAAGCGATACTCTTGGACCCAAGCAGGGCTCAGCGACTGGATATCTAGATTGGCTTTAGGACCAATGGGGGTCTTTATTCATCAGCCAATAGGACGTGGAGCTTTAGGATACCAGAGCCCTTTCAAGCTATTGCTGCTTCAGTGATCCAAAACACAAACAACAAAACCGATAAAAACTAATGGAGGGCATAATGATATTACGTGTACATGGCTACCCATTATAACTCACCTAATTAGTCAATAAACAATACCTGATGCAATAAATAATCTTCATCTACGGTAAACGCTGACAACTTGTAATCATTATATGTATACATATGGAATGTTATGAGCTAAATGTAGGGGGGGGAGGAAGTACACACTCATCCTGTTCAATGTGGCTGTAAATGGAAAAAATGAATAAAAAATAGCCTGGAGAAACGATGACTGAGGGGCGACATGACAGAGGTTTACAAAATTATGCCTGGGATAGAGAAGGCATAGAGAAGAAGGACTTCTTCTCCCGTTCTCATAACGCAAGAAGTTGCGGGCACTCCATGAAATGAACGGGCAGCAGGCTTTGAACAGATCAAGGGAAGCACATCTTCACCCAAAGAGTGATGAACACGTGGAATTCACTGCCACAGGAAGTGGTGGCGGCTACAAGCATGGACGGCTTCAAGAGGGAACTGGATAAACATACGGAGCAGAGGTCCATCCGTGGCTCTTAGCCACAAAGTATAGATGGAACACTGGGGCAGTGATGCTCTGTCTTCCTGGTGCTTGGGGGGCAAGAATGGGAGGGCTTCAGGAGTTCTGGCCCTGCTGGTGGACCTGCTGATGGCCCCTGGGTTTTGGCCACTGTGTGACACAGAGTGTTGGACTGAAGGGGCCACTGGCCTGATCCAGCATTGGCTTCTCTTATGTTCTTATGTAAGGCATATCCAGACCCCAATGTCTTTTTCCAGGAGTTTATTCCTCAAGAGCCTCTGGGTAACAAAATGGCCAGATTTCAACGCTGAGCCCGAAGAATAGTTCTGTCTGACTCAAAAGTGTACATTATTAGTAACATCCCCATCGCAGGCGATGCGTCCAGTCAAAAATCCAGGAAGGCGGATTCCTGCCCCAAAGAGCTTACAATCAGTAGAGACAGAGAACTGCATTTGAAGAAAAGGGGTCCCAAGATCAAGCAGCTAAGCAGGGTCAGCTGTGGTTAGCACTCTGTCATGCTCTTCCTGGTAGTGGTGGAAGTCACAGCCCAGTTATGGTAACCCTGTAGGCTTTTCAAGGCAAGAGGCTAATGGAGGTGGTTTGTCATTGCCTGTATACGAGAGCCTGTTTGGTGAAGAGGAGGAGGAGAAGGAGACTGGATTTATACCCTGGCCTTCACTCGGGAGTCTCAGGGTGCATTCAGATGGGCAGCTAACCCCGCCATTGGCCCGGCTCTGATTCGATCCCGATCTTTTTTATCCAGTGTTGCCCGACAAGCTCCCCCGTGAATTGTCTTACCGCACGCGGACTCTGTGGCGGTTAAGTGCACGAACTCTAATCTGGGAGAACCGGGTTTGATTCCCCACTCTTCCACTTCCGCCTGCTGGATGACCTTCGGCAAGCCATAGTTCCGGCACAGCTGTTCTTGAAAAAGAGCAGTTTCTGTCAGAGCTCTCTCAGCCCCACCCACCTCACAGGGTGTCTGTTGTGGGGAGGGGAAGGGAAAGGCGATTGTAAACTTCTCTGAGACTCCTTTGGGTAGTGAAGGGCGGGGTATAAATCCAATCTCTTCTTAAGAATCTGTGCAGTCAGGGTATTTTTTTTTTTAAAAAAAATTCTGTTTGCACATGCGCATACGTGCCTCACCATCTACTTGTTTTTCCGTGCATGCGCGGACTTAAATGGTAAAAGCACTGCCAGCGATACCTTCCTCTAGGTACCACTTCAATTAACACAGTTCATAAATCTCACGGGACCTTCAGAAAGATGAAACTGTCCGGATCGTTTGAACGGAGCTCTGTGGCTGTCGCTTGTTTAAGCGGTTATGCGTGCATCACTAAGAATTTTTTTTAATGGCAGCCGTTTGGGATGGTTTGGAGTCAGACCATCCCAACGGACTGATTGCGCAACAGAATGGCCCGACGGCGGAAAGTCCAGCATTGGCCGGTCGGCAAGCTTTAGACTGGACTTTCACCACTATCTTTTAAGTACAGCTCCCTGGTGGGGCTCCACGGCCTGATCACGGAAGCTGCACGTTCCCCAGATGTTGCTGTCTGAACGCGACCTTAGAGTGGCTTACAATCTCCTTTCCCTTCCCCTCCCCACAACAGACACCCTGTGGGGTGGGTGGGGCTGAGAGAGCTCTGACAGAAACTGCTCTTTTTCAAGAACAAATCTGACAGAACCAGGGTTCCCTCTAAGCTGAGTTAGTGTGAGCTAGCTCACAGTTTTTTAGCTTCCGGCTCACACATTTTTGTCTAAGCTCAGGACGGATGGCTCCAGAGCAAACTAACTTATGCAGTAGCCAGATCGCTCGCTCACCACTTTAATGCCAGGCGCTCACAAAGTAGAATTTTTTTGCTCACAAGACTCCACAGCTTCGAGAGAGCACTGGACAGAACTATGGCTTGCCCAAGGTCATCCAGCAGCTACAAGTGGAGGAGCAGAGAATCAAACCCGGTTCTCCCAGATTAGAATCCACTCCAAGCTCCGAACCACTACACCAAACTCGCTCTAGTGGTTAGGAGCGCAGACTCTAATCGGGGAGAACCGGGTTTGATTCCCCACTCCTCCACATGCAGCTGCTGGTGTGACATTGGGACAGTCCCAAGTTCTCTCAGAGCTGTTTTCTCAAGGGCAGTCCTCGAAAGTGCTCTCTCAGCCCCACCTACCTCCCAGGGTGTCTGTTGTGGGGAGGGGAGGAGATTGTAAGCCGCTAAGGAGGGAGGGACCTCACAGAGCTGCCCTGGAGGCCACCTACTAAAGCGGCCCTTTCGTCCAGGGGAGCTGGTCTCTGTATCCTGGAGATCAGCTGTAATTCCGGGAGATCTCCAGCCCCCACCTGGAGACTGGCAACCCTGGCCGCTGCAGACCCATGCAAAATTGCGTGAGATTAAACCCCCGTCAAAGTCAGGCAGATTGATTCCCAAGTAAACAGACACCCTATCCGGCTGCCCTTCCCTTCTCTGCAAACAAAGCCCACGTTCCCGGCGCCTGCCTACATTTCCCAGCACCCACCGCCTCTCGCGCATGCTCATCAGCGCCCGGGCTCGCCGGGGAGAGCCACTCTCTCGCCCTCCATTGGCTGCCTCCGCCGTCCGGCAGGCCAGGCTCCATCCCGCCCCCTCGTTCCCGGTTCAGTGGCCCCTTTTGCGCAAGTTTGGCTGCCGCGACAGAGACCCGCCTTCTCGGGGATCCTATTGGAGAATCCCCTTCCAAGGCGGCTTCTGATTCGTCGACTGGGAAAGCGCCAGGGTAGGGTTTCCCAGGGAGACCAGGAAGCCCAGATGGGGCTGGTGTTGTGATACTTTTCTTGTCCCCTCCTCCTCCTCCTCCTGCCTTGGCTAGTTGAACCAGGAAGTGAAGTTGGGGCTGGAGCAGCCTTAGGAGAAGGAAGCCTGAGCAGCAGCAGCAGGGGGGGAGGAAGACAGGTGAGTCTGCAAGGGGGGGGGGATCAGCATCTAGGGTTAAATCCAGAACCTGCCCCAGGGTTTTGCAAAAAAAGTAAATTTTAATGTGCAATTGCTGGGAAGGGGGGGGGGGTTGTCTCCCATTTCCAACACTCTCTCCTTGCCTTCTACTAGCCTGGGAATAATTGCTTCTTGGGAATCACGTGCCCTAGAAGTGCACAGCAGATAGAGTGGCTTGTGGAACTCACTGCCACAAGGTTGGAGGGCGCGGGGGGAACGTTTTCAAAGGGGCCTGGGAGATCTGCAGGGGCGGGGGGGGGCAGTGTTCCCTTCTAAGCCAGAGGTAGCCGAACTTGCTTAGTATAACAGCCACACAGAATGAACCTCAGATGTTTGAGAGCCGCAAGACTGTATTCTTGGTGCTTGGGGGGGGGGCGGTGCAACAGTGGGAGGGCTTCTGGTGTCCTGGCCCCACTGGTGGACGTCCTGAGGGCACCTGGTGTTTTTGGCCACTGTGTGACACAGTGTTGGACTGGATGGGCCACTGGCCTGATCCAACATTAGGGCTTCACTGATGTTCTTTTGTCTGGGGCAGTGATGGGGCAGTGTTTGAGAGCTGCAAGACTGTATTCTTGGTGCTTGGGGAGGCAAGAGTGGGAGGGCTTCTGGAGTTCTGGCCCCGCTGGGGGACCTCCTGAGGGGACCTGGTGTTTTTGGCCACTGTGTGCCACAGAGCGTTGGACTGGATGGGCCACTGGCCTGATCCAACATTGGTTTCTCTGATGTTCTTATCACACACACGTTTTTTAATGGGAAATACGCAGATTTGCTTTTTATTAACATTAGATTAGACTTTGTGAAAGAGCTATTTGGGGCTCCCGAATGGCCGTTTAGCCACCCGTGCTTCTAAGCTGATGTGGCGTGAGCTAGCTCACAGTTTTTTAGCCTCCGGCTCACACATTTTTGCCTTGGCTCAGGAAGGAGGGCTCCAGAACAAACTAATTCATGCCACTGCCAAATTGCTCGCTCGCGGCTGGAATGCCAGTAGCTCACCAAGTAGAATTGTGGCTCACAACTTTAATGCCAGTAGCTCTCAAACCATGCTCCCTCTAAGCTGTGGAGTCTTGTGAGCAAAAACTCTACTTTGTGAGCTCCTGGCATTAAAGTTGAGAGCGAGTGATTTGGCTGCTGCATAGATTAGTTTGCTCTGGAGCCCTCCTTCCTGAGCTGGAGGCTGAAAAACTGAGCTAGCTCACACTAACTCAGCTTAGAGGGAACACTGCTCACAAAGTAGGATTTTTACAACAAGACTCCACAGAGAGCCAGTTTGGTGTAGTGGTTAAGTGCGCGGACTCTGATCTGGGAGAACTGGGTTTGATTCCCCACTCCTCCACTTGCACCTGGCTGGATGACCTTGGGCAAGCCATAGCTCTGTACCAGCTGTTCCCTCAAGGACAGCTTGGGAAAGAGCTCTCTCAGCCCCACCCACCTCACAGGGTGTCTGTTGTGGGGAGGGGAAAAGAAAGGAGTTTGTAAGCCGCTCTGAGACTCCAAGTGAGTGAAGGGCGGGATATAAATCCAATCTCCTCCTCCTCCTCTTCTTCTTCCTCCTCCTCCTCCTTCTCCTCTTCTTCTTCTTCTTCACAGCTTAGAGGGAGCATGGGGGGTAGGTCTGTTGTTGGCTGTCAGTCAAAATAGTTGTAGGAGATCTCCAGGGGCGGAGGTAAAAATGCCCAGGATGGTCAGTAGGAGAAGGTTGGTTGTCTGCAGGCCTTGCCTGAAGGTCTCCCTTCAGCCAGTTTGGTGTAGTGGTTAAGTGCGCGGACTCTAATCTGGGAGAGCCGGGTTTGATTCCCCACTCCTCCACTTGCACCTGGCTGGATGACCTTGGGCAAGCCATAGCTCTGTACCAGCTGTTCCCTCAAGGATAGCTTGGGAAAGAGCTCTCTCAGCCCCACCTACCTCCCAGGGTGTCTGTTGTGGGGAGGGGGAGGGAAAAGGAGTTTGTAAGCCACTCTGAGACTCCAAGTGAGTGGAGGGTGGGATATAAATCCAATCTCTTCTTCTTCTTCCCCGGGGTACCTGACTGGTTGCTTTTGGAGGCAGAATTCTGGGCTAGGTGGACTGGCCCTGCTGGTGGTGGACCTCCGGATGGCCCCGGGGCTTTGGCCGCTGTGTGCCACAGAGCGTTGGACTGGATGGGCCTGATCTGGCCTGGATTCTCTGATGTTCTTATGACTGCTGGTCCGATCCAGTGCGGCTACTGCCATTTGTGTTCTCCAGTGCGTTTCTCCCAAGGAGAGACTCTTGGCTGGGGTGGCCGTCTCTTCCTTCTGGTTCAACTGGCCTGCCGCCTTTGGTTTTTGTCAGTGCGAGAGTCCTACAGAGCCAGTCAACAACAAGTGTCCTTAAACAGGGAAGCTTTATTGAGAAAGGTCTGTTACGGTCATCTGCACTTCTTGTGTTAGTAATGGCGGGCACTGTTGCAACCATGACAGTTATACAGAATTCAGAGAGAGGTCTGGTAGTGCATTGTAACCAATCATTAGGTCAGAAAAAGGCACTTAAAATACTGGTTTGCAGTTCCCAGAGAACAAGCGGGAAGAATTATAGTTGGACATAAGAAAAGACACGTGAGCCGGCACCAACAGTCTCTCAGGGCCAAAGGAGTAGGGAGAGCGATAAGCATGCCATGAGAATAATAACATAACATTCCACAGTACTGACGTCACGGGGTCAGCCATCCCACCTCCCGGGCAGGGGATGGCAGCATTAGCTGACAGTCAGCAGCAGTTGGCAATGCAGAAATTCAGCTTGTGGCAGCTTCGCCTCCCTCCCTTCTTGATTTGCCATGCCAGGGGGAGTGGCTGCCACATAGGGGCTTGCAAAAGGCAAAGGAGCTCGGCCGGGAAAAGACAGTTGGCACCCTTGAGAGTTTACGGGAGGAAGGGCCTATAGGGACGGAGAACTGGAGCACAGAGCTTGGATTTGCTGTGCCGGCTTTGAGGCTGTGAGATTCTCCCCCTGGGCAGGGAAAACATATGCAGATAGGTGGATCTGCTATCTTGGTTTACTCAGCAGTAAGCCCCACAAGTGGAAATGAAACTCACACCTAAATAAGTGCATAGACTTGTAGTTCTAGCGTTTTTTCCTCTCTGCCTCCAGGTCTTAGAGCACCTGTTCTCTAAGAGACATGTCCCTGTAGTAGTCCTTAAAGGAACAATGATAAAAATGGGCTCTCCTCCCTTTGTGCTCCTTGTGGGTGGGTGAGTGGGTGGGTGGGCGGAAGTATGCCCCCTCCCATCCACCCTTGTATTTTTTGCCAAGGCCACTTTTAAAAATTATTATTATTATTATTATTATTATTATTATTATTATTATTATTATTATTCACGTATAGCTCAAAGTTTGAGTCCACTGGCACCTTTAGACCAACAAAATTTAATTCTGGATATAAGGTGTAATGATTTCAGGCTTTGGCGTGTGTGTAGTTTGACTGCAGTAATGTAAGGAGAGTGATAGAGGGAGATAAGTGTGGTGTGATTGGCTGATGACAGAGAATGTGGGAGGAGAGAGGTCTCTGTGGGGATTCAGTGTTCATGTAGAGATGAGTGTGGAGAGAGTTTAGCTGGTGTGGCTATATGAGCAAGAGAGTTCAGCCTGTGTGGCTACATGAGCTAGAGAGTTCAGCCTGTGTGGCTATATATGAAGAGAGTTCAGCCTGTGTGGCTACATGAGCTAGAAAGTTCAGCCTGTGTGGCTATATATGAAGAGAGTTCAGCCTGTGTGGCTACATGAGCTAGAGAGTTCAGCCTGTGTGGCTATATATGAAGAGAGTTTAGCCTGTGTGGCTACATGAGCTAGAGAGTTCAGCTTATGTGGCTATATATGAAGAGAGTTCAGCCTGTGTGGCTACATGAGCTAGAGAGTTCAGCCTGTGTGGCTACATGAGCAAGAGAGTACAGCCTGTGTGGCTATATATGAAGAGAGTTCAGCCTGTGTGGCTACATGAGCAAGAGAGTTCAGCCTGTGTGGCTATGTATGAACAAGGAAGTTTAGCCTGTGTGGCTATATAGGAGAGTGATAGAGATACAACATGGTATTTCTGAACCTCCAGGGCTGACAAATTAAGGCTTGGAAGACGGGAGGGGCCGGTGAGTCCTAAGTCAGCTGTCGATCTATTGCAAAGTTTATTGTACAGACCAGCCCTTTACGCTGCAAGGAAATGCCCTCTACCTTTGCAAGTCTTTCGTGTGCTACAGCACATCAAACTTTGCAGAGTTTTGTTGCCATAAGACAGGGGTGTTTTTTGCTGGCACTGTCCCCAATTTCGTAACCCTAGCCCCACTGCAGATGGAATTTACTGCCACAGGAGGGAGTGGTGGCTACAAGCATGGACAGCTTCAGGAGGGAATTGGATAAATATATGGAGCAGAGGTCCATCAGTGGCTATTACTCACAACGTCTAAATGGAACACTCTGTCTGGGGCAGTGATGCTCTGTCTTCTTGGTGCTTGGAGGGGCAAGAGTGGGAGGGCTTCTGGAATTCTGGCTCCACTGGTGGACCTCCTGATGGTCCTGGGTTTTGGCCACTGTGTGACACAGAATGTTGGACTGGAAGGGCCACTGGCCTGATCCAACATGGCTTCTCTTATGTTCTTATGTGTGGGGCAATGGTGCTCTGTCTTCTTGGTGCTTGGAGGGGAGCAACAGTGGGAGGGCTTCTGGAGTTCTGGCCCCACTGCTGGACCTCCTGATGGCCCCTAGGTTTTGGCCACTGTGTGACAGAGTGTTGGGCTGGATGGGCCACTGGCCTGATCCAACATTAGGGCTTCTCTTATGTTCTTACGTTCATTGCTTTCCTATTTGTTTTTCTTCTTTTGCAATCCACCTTGAGTGTCAGTGAGGAAGGGGAACTGTAAATGAAGATAGCTTCAGGTGGGGTCTGAAGCAACGGAACCAAGTTTGAGTCTAGGGGCACCTTTAAGACCAGCAAAGTTTTATTCTGGGTGTAAGCCTTTGTGTGCATGCTCAATGTATCTGACGATGCGTGCGTGCGCATGAAAGCCTGCACCCAGAATTAAACTTCATTGGTCTTAAAGGTGCCACTGGACTCAAACTTGGTTTTTAAGCGGTTTCGACAGACCAGGATAAGAGAGTGTTCTTAGCACGCACGCTTCTTCAATCCAATCCAGTTACCAATACCAGTTCTTCAGGAAAGGTAAAGGTGTCCCTTGCTTGAAAGCCAGTCAAATCCGACTCTAGGGATGCGGGGCTCATCTCCATTTCCAAGCTGAAGAGCCAGCGCTGTCCGAAGACGTTTCCATGGTCATGTGGCCGGCATGACTAGACGCCGAGGCACACGAAATGCTGTTTCCTTCCCACCAAAGCGGTACCTCTCTATCTACTTGCAATGTCTTGCTTTTGAACTGCTCGGTTGGCAGGAGCTGGGGCCGGAGATGGGAGCTCCGTCCGTCATGCGGCACTCGGGTCTCGAACTGCTGAACTACCAGTTTGCAGTTCAGCGTCTTAACCACTTCAGTTATTGCAGCCCTTTGTTCTTCGGGTACTAAGACCAATTAAGACCAACAAAGTTTTATTCTGGATATAAGCTTTCGCGTGCACTGTTCGTTGACTTATTTTATTTATGCCCCACCATTCTCTGCGACGAGAGTCCGAAGCAGCTTACATCCTTCTCTCTCCTTTTAACCTCACAGAAACCCTCTGAGGTAGGTCAGGCCAAGAGTACGTCCCGAGGTCACCCAGCAGGCTTCTGTGACAGAGCAGGGATTTGAACCTGGGTTTCCCAAATCCTAGTCTCACACTCTAATCACTGCACTACACTGTTCTTAAATGAACCTGCCTTGTACAGAATCAGACCCTTGGTCCACCAAGTTCTCAGGCAGAGGTCTCTCACATCACCTACTGCCTGGTCCTTTGCAACTGGAGATGTCGGGGATTGAACCTGGGACCTTCTGCCTGCCAAGCAGAGGCTCTGCCACTGAGCCACGGCCCCTCTTTGTAGCTCTCCAGGGTCTCAGGCGGAGGTCTTTCCCATCACCTCCTGCCTGGTCCTTTTAACTGGAGATGCCGGGGATTGAACCTGGGACCTCCTGCATGCCAAGCAGAGGCTCTGCCACTGAGCCACAGCCCCTCTTTACAGCTCTCCAGGGTCTCAGGCAGAGGTCTTTCACATCACCTCTTGCCTGGTCCTTTTTAACTGGAGATGCCAGGGATTGAACCTGGGACCTTCTGCCTGCCAAGCAGAGGCTCTGCCACTGAGCCACAGCTCCTCTTTGTAGCTCTCCAGGGTCTCAGGCGGAGGTCTTTCCCATCACCTCCTGCCTGGTCCTTTCAACTGGAGATGCCGGGGATTGAACCTGGGACCTTCTGCATGCCAAGCAGAGGCTCTGCCACTGAGCCACAGCCCCTCTTTATAGCTCTCCAGGGTCTCAGGCGGAGGTCTTTCACATCACCTCTTGCCTGGTCCTTTTAACTGGAGAAGCCAGGGATTGAACTTGAGACCTTCCGCATGCCGAGCAGATGCTCTGCCACTGAGCCACGGCCCCTCTTTACAGCTCTCCAGGGCCTTAGGCTGAGGTCTTTCCCATCACCTTCTGCCTGGTCCTTTTTAACTGGAGATGCCGGGGATTGAACCTGGGACCTTCTGCACGCCAAGCAGAGGCTCTGCCACTGAGCCACGGCCCCTCTTTACAGCTCTCCAGGGTCTTAGGCTGAGGTCTTTCCCATCACCTTCTGCCTGGTCCTTTTTAACTGGAGATGCCGGGGATTGAACCTGGGACCTTCTGCATGCCAAGCAGATGCTCTTCCACTGAGCCACAGCCCCTCTTGACAGCTCTCAAGGGTCTCAGGCAGAGGTCTTTCACATCGCCTCCTGCCTGGTCCTTTCTAACTGGAGACGCCGGGGACTGAACCTGGGACCTTTTGCATGCCAAGCAGATGCTCTGCCACTGAGCCACGGGCCTCCCAACACTTGGTCCGTCAAAATCAGTCTTGTCTACTCCGACTGGCAGCTGCTCTCCAGGGTCTCAGGCAGAGGTCTTTCACATCACCCACTGCCTGGTCCTGTAACTGAAGATGCTGGGGATTGAACCTGGGACCTTCTGCATGCCGAGCAGATGATTTGCCACCGAGCCATGGCCCTACCCCACCCTTGCATATCAAGGTCAGTCTTGTCTACTCTTCCACTGAGCCACATCCCATCTCTCAAATAGTCACTGTCTGGTTATAAGAAGAGGAGGAGGAGGAGCAGATTTGGATTTATACCTCCGCCCTTCATTTGGAGTCTCAGAGCGGCTTACAATCTCCTTTCCCTTCCTCTCCCCACAACAGACACCTTGTGAGCAATGCTCCTTCTAAGCCATGGAGACTTGCGCGCAAAAATTCTACTCTGTGAGCTACTGGCATTTAAGTTGTGAGCGAGGGTTTTTGGCTACTGCATAAATCCGTTTCCTCTGGAGCCCTCCTTCCTGAGCTGAGACAAGAATCTGTGAGCTGGAGGCTAAAAAACTGAGTTAGCTCACACTAACTCAGCTTAGAGGGAACACTGCTTGCGAGGCAGGCGGGGCTGAGAGAGCTCTCTCGAGAACTGCTCTTTCAAGAGCAGCTCTGACAGAACTGTGGCTTGCCCAAGGTCATCCAGCAGGTGCAAGTGGAGGCGTGGGGAATCAAACCCGGTTCTCCCAGATTACACCAAACTGGGGAGGGAGGGAGTGAGAGAGAGAGAGAGAGAGAGAGAGAGAGAAGAAGATGGGTTTGAAAAGGAATAAGCCAAAAGTTTGCTAATGTTTCTGTTCACGCAGACCTATATTAGCTACTAATTGCGACTTTGAGTGTGATGTACTTTTGTGGCACGTCCGAAGCTTTAGAAGGGAAGAGGGAGCCGAATTCCTCGCAGTTTACGCAAGAGTTTGCCAGAGGCGAAGAGTTTTGTTCACAGTGAAAACCTGGGACTCTTTCAGATAATGTTTAATTTGATGGCCGAGTTGGGCATGTGTGGAGGGACTTTTCACGTCCAGTGCTCCCAGGACACACCTGGTTTGCCCCCCCCCCCCAAGGGTTGTGGGCGCTTATTTCCAGGACCTGTTTTCAGCGTTCAGTTCCTTAACTCATGATGTGGTCAGAACAAAGTGTGCCGTGGAGAGAGGGACCTTTCTTTTTTACCAGCCGGTAGTTGCTGCCACTCCCAATTCATGTGGGTAGTGGAAGGTGCTGCCCTCTGGGATAGTTTTGACCCCAGAAGCCATTGAAATGTAGGTAGGAAGAATCAAATGCATACTTATAGGATGGGGGGCAGGGGGAGACTTGTCTTCGCAGTAGTATGTGTGAAAAGGATCTAGGAGTCTTAGTAGACCATACACTGAACACGAGCCAGCAGTGTGATGCGGTAGCTAAAAAGGCAAATGCGATTTCGGGCTGTATCAACAGAAGTGTAGCGTCCAGGTCGCGCGAAGGGATAGGATTGCTTTACCCTGCGATGGTTAGACCTCACCTGGAGTCTTGTGTTCAGTTTTGGGCACCACAGTTTAAGAAGGATCTACACAAGCTGGAATGTGTCCAGAGGAGGGCAATGAAGACGGTGAGGGGTCTGGAGACCGAGTCCTGTGAGGAAAGGTTGAAGGAGCTCTGGGTCTGTTTAGCCTGGAGAGGAGACGACGGAGAGGTGATATGAGAATCGTCTTCAAGTCCTTGAAGGGCTGTCTTATAGAGGATGGTGCGGCGTTTTTTTCTGTTGCCCCAGAAGGTTGGACCAAAACCAGCGGGTTGGAATTAAATCCGAAGAGTTTTCGGCTAAACGTTAGGAAGAACTTCCTGACAGTCAGAGCAGTTCCTCGGTGGAACAGGCTTCCTCGGGAGGTGGTGGGCTCTCCTTCTCTGGAGGTTTTCAGACAGAGGCTGGATGGCCATCTGACAGCAATGCGGATTCTGTGAACCTGGGCAGACCACGAGAAGGGAGGGCAGGAAGGGTGGCCTCAGTGCTCAGTTCTCGTGGCCCTTTCCTACATGCCCAGGGAAATGCCGATCGCCACTTTGGGGTCAGGAAGCAATTTTCCTCCAGGTCAGTTTGGCTGGAGATCCTGGAGGTTTTTGTCATCTTGATTGATTGATTTTCACATTTAGATCCCGCCCATCCCGTAAATGGGCTCAGGGTGGGTCACAACATTTCAATAAACAACATTTCAATAAATACAATAAAATTTTAAACACGTTTTGGGCATGGAGCAGGGGGTCACTGGGTGTGTGTGGGGGGGAGGTATTTGTGAATTTCCTGCATTGTGCAGGGGGTTGGACTAGATGACCCTGGAAGTCCCTTCCAACTCTATGATTCTATGAGAGCTCGAAGGGACTCTGAGAGTCATCTAGTCCAGCCCCCTGCACAATGTGGGAAATTCACGGTTACGTCTTCTTCTCAACTCCCCCGGTGACCTCTGCTCTACGCCCAGAGGAAGGCAAAAACCCTCCAGTATCCTTGTGCTAATCTGGCCTAGAGGAAGATTCCTTCCTGACCCCAAAGCGGTGATCGGCATTATGCTGGACGGATCTCGTCAGATCTCTGAAGCTAAGCACGGTGATGGCCCCGGGAGAAATTTGGGGGGCGGGATTTTTTCACATCCCCCCCCAAGGCCTTTTTTTGAGAGTACTGAAAAAAAGCCCCCATGAAATACTTTCTCTTTTTGAACGCGTGAAGTGCTCTTAAAGATAAGGGTGTGCTGCAGGCATAGACGGCTCTTAAATCCAAGATGCATTCCTGCACCTAGAAGAGAGATCCAGATGGGTAGATCCGTGTTTGTCTGTCTGTAGCAGTAGAAAAGAGCCAGAGTCCAGCAGCCCCTTAAAGACTCACAACATTTGTGGCAGGGGAGGAGCTTTCGGGAGTCACGGCTCACGTCTTCAGATAGATCAAGACGGGTGGCCGTGTTAGTCTGTCTGTAGCAGCAGAAAAGAGCCAGAGTCCAGCTGCCCCTTAAAAACTCACAACATTTGTGGCAGGGGAGGAGCTTTCGGGAGTCACGGCCCACGTCTTCAGATAGATCCAGATGGGTGGCCGTGTTAGTCTGTCTGTAGCAGTAGAAAAGAGCCAGAGTCCAGCAGCCCCTTAAAGACTCACAACATTTGTGGCAGGGGAGGAGCTTTCGGGAGTCACGGCTCACGTCTTCAGATAGATCAAGACGGGTGGCCGTGTTAGTCTGTCTGTAGCAGTAGAAAAGAGCCAGAGTCCAGCAGCCCCTTAAAGACTCACAACATTTGTGGCAGGGGAGGAGCTTTCGGGAGTCACGGCTCACGTCTTCAGATAGATCAAGACGGGTGGCCGTGTTAGTCTGTCTGTAGCAGTAGAAAAGAGCCAGAGTCCAGCAGCCCCTTGAAGACTAACAAAATCTATGGCAGGGGAGGAGCTTTCGTGAGTCACTGTTCACTTCTTCAGATAGATCAAGACGGGTGGCCATGTTAGAAAAGAGCAAGAGTTCAAGAACCTCTTAAAAACCAACAAAATTGGTGGCAGGGGATAAGCTTTTGTGAGTCACTGCTTACTTCTTCCAGATACCTTCTGTTCTGTACAGCTAAATGTGGTGTCGTCCACGGAGGTAGATCAAGACAGGTAGTTGTGTAAGTTTGTGTGTAGCTGTAGAAAAGAGCAAATTTGTGGCAAGGGATGAGCTTTCGTGAGAGGAGGAGGAAGGAGGAGAAGGAGACTGGATTTATACCTCGCCCTTTACTACCTGAAGGAGTCTCAGAGCGGCTTACGATCCCGATCCCTTCCCCTCCCCTCCCACAACAGGCACCCTATGAGGTAGGTGGGGCTGAGAGAGCTCTCTCGAGAACTGCCCTTGAGAGAACATCTCTGAGAGGACTTGTGACTGACCCAAGGTCGCACCAGCAGCTTCATGTGAGCAGTGACTCACGAAAGCTCCTCCCCTGCCACAATTTTTGTTAGTCTATCTAGGTGCTCCTGGACCCTTACTCTTTTCTTCTGTGCCTAGAAGGATACCCTAATCTTCACGAAGGTTGCATACAGGGCTTTCATTGCTTCTCAACTGTTGCATGCCTTCTGTTGGCCTTTTGTCCTGACCCTTCCTTTGTTGGTTGACCTTTTCACCTCTTCCTCAGACCTCTGTGACACTATAGACCCACAGATTGGGTAACAAGTAGCTTATTGCCCTATCTTGCTGGAGGGGGGGAAAGATCAGAAGGACGTGGGGCAGAAACTACGCCAAAGGCTCTAGAAGTTTCACGGAGAACTGAGCTCTCTCTCTCTAACCGGATAGTAAAAGTTAAGGTACATGTGCTAAGATCACATAGGGTACGTCAGTTTGCAGTTCTCTCTCAAGTACTGGATATATTTGCAGTTTTGCTTGTGGAAAACTAAGGCACTTATAATTTTAAATTCCATAAATATGTCAAGCATGGCAGTTTTATAGCCAGTTATTAGTGATGCATTATACCCAGAATTAAGAAGAAGAAGAAGAAGAGATTAGATTTATACCCCGCCCTTCACTCACTTGGAGTCTCAGAGCGGCTTACAAACTCCTTTCCCTTCCCCTCCCCACAACAGGCACCCTGTGAGGTAGGTGGGGCTGAGAGAGCTCTTTCCCAAGCTGTCCTTGAGGGAACAGCTGGTACAGAGCTATGGCTTGCCCAAGGTCATCCAGCCAGGTGCAAGTGGAGGAGTGGGGAATCAAACCCGGTTCTCCCAGATTAGAGTCCGCGCACTTAACCACTACACCAAACTGGCAAATTAAGCAGTGGTCCTTGCCTCACTTGGATCTCACCCCTGGTTTTAACAGAGTTCAACTCGCGACACAATACCGTACATTTATCCCTGGTTATAACAGCATCCATTTAGCCGGGGACAAGTGTGGTGACCTCAGTGTCAATTGTCCGAATCCAAAACTTCCAGTCACCTCTTTTCATAACTTTGGGAGAGCCCACCCAAGCGGGTGAACAGTTAGAGGTTTGGAACAGTGAAGGGAAGACCTTGGGCCACTCACACTTGCTCAGCCTGACCTACCTCGCCGGGTTGTTGTGAGGATCAAATGAGAGGAGAGGAGAATGGTGTTAGCCACTCTAGAGCCCTGCTGGGGAGAAAGGCGGGGTACAAATGAATTAACTGAAACTAAACTAAGACGTTCTCAGACCACGCGTCTTTAATTCCTAGAATTTCCTGCCACATGATGATGGCGGGCTGCCAGCTTAGATGGTTTCTTAAAACGCATTAGGTCAATCGATGGAGTTATAGCAACAGCTAGTAGTAGTTTCACCATAGTAGTGAAATAGAGCTTCCATGTACAAAGGCAGTGTACCTTTCAATGCCATTTGCTGGCCGGGGGGATGTTGTCACTTTCTCAGTCTGGGACAAGGGATGCTCTGTCTTCTTGGTGCTTGGGGGGGGGGGGGGCAACAGTGGGAGGGCTTCTAGTGTCCTGGCCCCACTGCTGGACCTCCTGAGGGCACCTGGTGTTTTTGGCCACTGTGTGACACAGAGTGTTGGACTGGATGGGCCACTGGCCTGATCCAACATTGGCTTCTCTTCTGTTCTAATAATGTAATGTGGAAACAAAAAATACCCCAAGATAATTACAGGGGTGAACTTGTGTGTAGTGTAATATGTAAGTTTGGGGACAGGGCTGAACCAGGATTTAAGGTCTAGTGTGGAAAAGAGCTTTGCTGGTCTTAAAGGCACCACTAAACTCAAACTCAGTTCTTCTCACATCTGTCAGTTAACTCTTATTATTATCTGCATGCTAATTTGCTGCTGTTCACAGATCTTATCAACCACCAATCTCAGCTATATGTAATGTTTGAGGAAGTCTTGTTTCAATGTCTCTGAAGAAGTGTGTGTAAACATGAAAGCTTATACCCAGAATTAAATATTTGTTGGTCTTAAAGGTGTCACTGTACTCAAGCTTTGTTTTTTTTATTAACTGTATTCCAATTTGCTTCTATTCCCTGGTCTTACCAACTGCTTTAATCCAATCTCAGCTATACTTATTGCCAATGCTCCCTCTAAGCTGTGGAGTCTTGTGAGCAAAAATTCCACTTTGTTAAGCTACTGGCATTGAAGTTGTGAGCGAGCGATTTGGCTGCTGCGTCGATTCGTTTGCTCTGGAGCCCTCCTGCCTGAGCTAAGACAAAAATATGTGAGCTGGAGGCTACAAAAACGGTGAGCTAGCTCACACTGACTCAGCTTAGAGGGAACACTGCTTCTCGCTCGTCTTGACTCTAATTAGCCCTTCCTGGCAACGAAGCACCCCTTCTGTACCTATATGTAATGTCTGAGGAAGTCTTGTTTCAATGTCTCTGAAGAAGTGTGCTTTGCACACGAAAGCGTATACCCAGAATTGAACTTCGTTGGTCTTAAAGGTGCCCCTGGACTCAAACTTTATTCTATATTGTTAAAGCTGTCAGACTACCTTAGGCTTGAGAGGACACTAAGTATTGCGTCCATTTCCAGTCCGTCCCCCCTCCAGCGCTTTCCAATTTCTGCTAATTTTGCATCTCTAGCTGAATCTGGTTGTGAATGAAGTCTTTCGGGGGGGGGGTATTTTGCTCACAGCTGCAACAGGGAGGCCATGACGACGCTGACTCACCGGGGACGGCGGGCAGAGGTCGCCCGGAATGCCGACAAGCGGCCGGAAGACGAGGACGACGCTCAGCTGGACACGGAGCTGGGCGGCGGCGACGCCGGGGACTGCAAGGACATCCGCCTGACCCTCATGGAGGAGGTTCTGCTGCTGGGCTTGAAGGATAAGGAGGTACGGAAACATCGGTGCACTTTCCATCTCCAGGCCTTTGCGGGCACAATCGCACGACCCGGATGAGCTCAGAGCTCCTTGAAATCTAGGTTCTCCTCCTTGGCTTATGGGTAGAGCCGCCCTATAAGTTTCCTGAGCTCTTAGTCTCTCTGACCTGGATGGCCCAGGTTACCCAGATGTCTTTATCACTTGGAAGCGAAGCAGGGTCAGCCCTGGCTGGTACTTGGGCGGGAGACCACCAAGGAAGTCCAGGGTTGCTACGCAGAGGCAGGCAAAGCCAAACCACCTCTGTATGTCTTTTGTCCTGACCTGGATGGCCCAGCATAGGCCAGTCTCGTCAGACCTCAGGAGCTGAGCAGGGTCGGCCTTGGTTAGTCTTCGAACTGCCCTTGAGAAAACAGCTCTGAGAGAATGGCGACTGACCCAAGGTCACACCAGCAGCTGCATGCGGAGGAGTGGGGGATCAAACCCGGTTCTCCTAGATTAGAGTCCACCATGCACTTAACCACTACACCGAAAAGGCTCAAAAAGCTTGGGGGCCCATGCTCTAGTATCTGAGAGCCAATTTGGTGTAGTCGTTAAGTGCATGGTGGACTCTAATTTGGGAGAACCGGGTTTGATTCCCTGTGCCTCCACTTGCAGCTACTGGATGACTGTGGGCCCATCACTGTTCTCTCAGAGCTGTTCTCTCAAGGGCAGTTCTCTCAGAGCTCTCTCAGCCCCACCTGCCTCACAGGGTGTCCGTGGTGGGGAGGGGGAGGGAAGGGAGCTTGTGAGCTGCTCTGGGAGCAGTTTACGGTGCAAAAGAGATCTCGGCCTCTCTTGCTTTGAATACAGGAAAAGCCAGGCGTAAAAACCCACAGTCCCTCGCATGCTCAGTGCCGGGAAGTAAACAGGGCAGTGACTTTCAATCGAAAAGAGGAAGGTTCGTTTTCGGGCGGGACACGAGAATGAATGAAAATCCCGTTTGCTCTTGGGGCGTGGCTGGAGGGCAGGAAACAGGTTCTGCAGGATCCCTTGGTCCAGACTGGGATCTTTTTAACGTTCCGTAGTGTCAAGCTGACTTTGCCAAGGTCGTCACGGACCCGGATCAACGGAGACGCCACACGTCCGGTGACTTCGGCTGGAACAGGCGGAGTGTCTTCCGAAACCAGCTTTGAACTGGTCTAACTAGTCTTCTTCCCGCGTTCATAGTTTTCCCGTCCTGTTCTTACCACAGGTTTCCTATCCAGCATTGCACTCGCAGTGCCCCCGTTATAGTTAGTTACTGCATTTATACCCAGCCACCCCCCGGCCGCCTTTCTCTGCCAGTTTGGTGCAGTGGTTAAGTGCGCGGACTCTAATCTGGAAGAACCGGGTTTGATCCCCCACTCCTCCGCTTGTACCTGCTGGATGACCTTGGGCAAGCCATAGTTCTCTCAGAGCTGTTCTCTCTTTTTTTAAAAAAAATTTTTTTTATTAAGTTTTACATATTCTTAACACCACCACGATACCTATTATATACACTGAGCCACACATTTAGTCCAACCAATCGTACAATTTAGTCCAGACCTCCGCCGTATCCATTTTAGCTTGTGGGTTCAGAAGATATCCTAACTTGTCCATCTCTGCCCAGTTCAACAATGTGTTGATTATGTCTTCTTGTCTTGGCATAATCGATGATTTCCATAATTTTGCCCGTAAGATACGCGCTGCAGTTACCATATATGACAACAGTCGTTGGTTTTCTTTAGTTAGTCCGCCCGGTATCAGATTCAGAAGAAATATTGCAGGTTCTAAGGGTATCTCTATTTCCATAATTGCACTCACCATGTTTTCTCAAGGACAGGTCTGGAAAGAGCTCTCTCAGCACCGCCTACCTCACAGGGTATCTGTTGTGGGGAGGGGAAGGGAAAGGAGATTGTAAGCCGCTCTGAGACTCCCGAGTGAAGGGCGGGGTATTAATCCAATCTCCAGTTTGGTATAATGGTCAAGTGTGCGGACTCTAATCTGGGAGAACCGGGTTTGATTCCTCACTCCCCCGCTTGCAGCTGCTGGATGACCTTGGGCAAGCCATAGTTCTGTCAGAGCTGTTCTCTCAAGGACAGGTCTGGAAAGAGCTCTCTCAGCCCCGCCTACCTCCCAGGGTGTCTGTTGTGGGGAGGGGAAGGGGAAGGGGTTTGTAAGCCGCTCTGAGACTCCGAATGAAGAGCGGGGTATAAATCCAATCTCCTCTTCTTCTTCCTCAGTGGGAACCCAAGGTAGCTTCACTCATTCTCCTCTCCTCCATTTTATCCTCACGACAACCCTGTGATGTAGGTTAGGCGGAAAGGGTGTGACTGGCCCAAGGTCACTGTGAGAGTCCTACAGAGTCAGTCACCAACAAGTGTCCTTAAACAGGAATGGTTTATTGAGAAAGGTCTGCTATGGTCATCAGCACTTCTTGTGTTCGTAATGGCTGACACAGCCCCAAGCAGGTCAATAATACAGAATTCAAAACGGGGTCTGTTAATACATTGTATCCAATCACTGTGTTAGAGAAAAGGTACCTAAAATACTGATTTGTAGTTCCTATGCAAAAGCGGGAAGCTGCTGAGCCAAACAGGAGAAGAGATACATGGGCCAGCACTAACAGCCTCTCAAGGTCAGAGTAGCTCAGAGAGCGATAAGCATGCCACGAGAAATATAACATAACGTTCCACAGTGCTGACATCGAGGGTTCACTCATCCCACCTCCCGGGCGGGAGATGGCAGCATTAGCTGACGGTTACCCAGCAAGCTTCCACGGCAGAAGTGGGGATTCGAAAAAATAATAATTAAAAAGAAGTGAGGATTCGAATCTCGGTTTCCCAGACCCTAGTCGACACTTTAATCACTGCACCACACCGTCTAGTTTTCAATTGACAACTGTCAAGCGAGCCGAAGTTGCAAGTTATTTCTGGGGGGGGGGGGGGGGGGGAGACAGTCCCTGGATTCCACCCCCCTTCCCAAAAGCTAAACTGCATTGCCTTGCTCCTGATTGGCCTGTGAAATCACCAGGTTGTCGCCGCTCTGATAGGGGAGACCTTATTTTCCCAGTCAAAGGGTTAAAGTGTTGAACTAGGATCTGGGAAACGCAGGTTCGAATCCCCCCACCCCCTCGTGCCATGGTCACCACATCTCAGAAAGGATATTATAGCACTGGAAAAAGTGCAGAAAAGGGCAACCGGAATGATAAAAGGGTTGGGACACTTTCCCTATGAAGAAAGGTTGAAGCACTTGGGGCTCTTTAGCTTGGAGAGACGACGGCTGAGGGGCGACATGATCGAGGTTTACAAGATTATGCATGGGATAGAGCAGGTAGAGAAAGAGGTCCTTTTCTCCCTTTCTCATAAGACAAGAACTCGTGGGCACGCCATGAAACTGCTGAGCAGTCGGGTTAGAATGGATAAAAGGAAGTCCTTCTTCACCCAAAGAGTGATTAACATGTGGAATTCACTGCCACAGGAGGGAGTGGCGGCTACAAGCATGGACAGCTTCAAGGGGGAATTGGATAAACATATGGAGCAGAGGTCCATCAGTGGCCATTAGCCACAAGGTATAGATAGGAGCTCTCAGTCTGGGGCAAGTGATGCTCTGTATTCTTGGTGCTTGAAGGGAGGACAACAGTGGGAGGGCTTCTAGTGTCCTGGCCCCACTGCTGGACCTCCTGAGAGCGCCTCGTATTTTTGGCCACTGTGTGACACAGAGCGTTGGACTGGATGGGCCACTGGCCTGATCCAACATTGGCTTCTCTTATGTTCTTAAACTTGCCGGATGACCTTAGGCCAGTCACACAGTCTCGGCCTGACACAGAAGAGGAAGAGGAGATTGGATTTACACCCCGCCCTTCACTCGGAGTCTCAGAGCGGCTTATAATCTCCTTTCCCTTCCCCTTCCCAACCGTGGACTTCCTTGGTAGTGTCTCATCTGAATACTAACCCGAGCCGACCCTTCTTAGCTCCCGAAATCTCACAGGGCCGGGCCGTCCAGGTCAAGGCAAGAGACGAACAGAGGAGGTTTGCTCTTGCCTGCCTCTGCGTAGCAACCCTGGGCTTCCTTGGTGGTCTCCCCTCCAAACTGACCCTGTTTAGCTTCTGAGATCGGGCTAGCCAGGTGAGGGGCTGTATTTGAAAAGAAATGAATTCCTTTCTCAGTTTCCTTAAGACAGAGACGGCCTGGTGTGTGAGCCAACGCCTCTTCTTGAGATCTCTGCAAACCGCTCCTTACCCTGGGTCCCAGTGACGTGAGGAAATGCCGGAATTAAAAAGTAAATAACAGATCGGGTCCGGTTGGTAGGAAATGTTTGTTGACGCATCTCACAGAAGCTAACAGTGTTGGAGCGAACGGGGCAGTTAATCCTTTGCCACAAGGAAATAAGTCCTGGATCAGTCGAGGTGTGGCACAGACGCAAGCAGCTTCCTCGGTGTTTGCACAAGGCAGAGAGATTCCATATGGCAAACTGCAGTCCCCTTCCGCCCACAAAGTTCTGTTCGGGGTATAAGCTTTCGTGCACATGCACACTTGCTCAGAAAACTTATCCCGCACGACGGAATAGTGCACACGAAAACATGAGAGCACATGGTGTAGTGGTTCAGTGCGCGGATTCTAATCTGGGAGAACCGGGTTTGATTCCCCACTCCTCCACGTGCAGCTGCTGGTGTGACCTGGGGTCAGTCGCAAGTTCTCTCCGAGCTGTTCTCTCAAGGGCAGTTCTCAAGAGAGCTCTCTCAGCCCCACCTACCTCGCAGGGTGCCTGTTGCGGGGAGGGGAAGGGAGAGGCAATTGTAAGCCACCCGGCGACTCCTTCGGGTAGTGAAGGGCGGGGTATGAATCCAATCTCTTCTTATCCCAGAATAGAACTTTGTTGGTCTTAAAGGTGCCACTGGACTCAGTCTTTGTTCTGGGATTCTGCAAAACCGTGAGATGTTTCAGGGAGTTGCTGCGAGCTTCCCCCAGTCTCTGATATGAACCGGAGTAAAATCCCCCCCTCCTAAGCATAATATCATCTCCCGTAGTTTGTTGTCGCAAGCAGTGCTCCCTCTAATCTGTGGAGTCTTGTGAGCAAAAATCCTACTTTGTGAGCTACCGGCATTAAAGTTGTGAGCAGGCGATTTGGCCGCTGCATAAATCAGTTTGCTCCGAAGCCGCCCTCCCTGAGCTGAGAACAAAAATGTGTGAGCCGGAGGCTAAAAAACTGTGAGCTAGCTCACACTGACTCAGCTTAGAGGGAACACCGGTCACAAGAGCGCATCAGGCATTCTGCGTCAGAGATACCCAAACAGTCCCCCTGTCGAGATCTTTCTTTTTCTAGTTGGGTTATACGTGGACGTGTCCCAAATCGTCGCCGTTTCTGTCGGGGAAGTACCTTAAGCACTCCAAATGAGCAGCTGAGCCAGCGTGACCTCTTTAGAGCCAGTTTGGTGTAGTGGTTAAGTGCGCGGACTCTAATCTGGGAGAACCGGGTTTGATTCCCCACTCCTCCACTTGCACCTGCTGGATGACCTTGGGCAAGCCATAGTTCTGTCAGAGCTGTTCTTGAAAGAGCAGTTCTCAGTCAGAGCTCTCTCAGCCCCACCTGCCTCACAGGGTGCCTGTTGTGGGGAGAGGAAGGGAGAGGAGTTTGTAAGCCACTCTGAGACTACAAATGAAGGGCGGGGTATAAATCCAATCTCTTCTCTTCTTTTTCTTTAGAGAGAGAAGTCTGTCTGTCCCTGCATCTGTCTGTCCGCCCGTCCCTAACCTGATCTGTTTTTAATCTCTGCCCGCCTCCAAGTGGTGGGCACCAGTGTTCCCTCTAAGCTGAGTTTAGTGTGAGCGAGCTCACAGTTTTTTAGCCTCCGGTGCACACACCTTTTCCCCTTAGCTCAGGAAGGATGGCTCCGGAGCAAACAAATCTATGCAGCAGCCAGGTCGCTCGCTCACAACTTGAACGCCAGTAGCATCCAAAGTAGAATTTTTGCTCACAGGACTCCCCAGTATAGAGGGAGCACTGGTTGGTTGTGGTTCTCACGTCCTCGTTTTAGCCTCACAACAGCCCTGCGGGGGCAGGTTAGACAGGAAGAGCGCATGAGTGGCCCAAGGCAGAGTGGGGATTTGAACCCAGGTCCTAGTCTAACACTCTTAACGAGAGCGCAACGTGTGTTATGTTCAGACCGAGGGATGTATTCTCAAGACGAGCCAGTAGTAAGGAATGAATTAGATGACCCTCCTCTGGCCCGCTTGGAGCGACTTAGGAGCCCTTCTGTGGCTATGCTCTATTCCGCTCTATTCTGCTATGGTCAGGCCTCGCCTGGAGTGCTGTGTCCAGTTTTGGGCCCTCTCCCCTCCCCTCCCCTCTCCTCTCTCCTCCCCCCTCTCTTCCCCCTCCCATCCCCTCTCTCCTCCCCTCTCCTCTCTCCCCTCTCTCCTCCCCTCTCCTCTCTCCCCTCTCCTCCCTCCCCTCTCCTCCCCTCTCCTCTCTCCCCTCTCCTCTCCTCCCTTTTCCCCTCCCCTCTCTCCTCTCCCCGCTCTCCCCTCTCCTTTCCTCCCCTCTCTCCTCTCCTCCCCTCTCTCCTCCCCTCTCCTCTCCCCGCTCTCCCCTCCCCTCTCTCCTCCCCTCTCTCCTCCCCTCTCTCCTCCCCTCTCTCCTCTCCCCTCCGCTCTCCCCTCTCCTCTCCTCTCCTCCCCTCTCCCCTCTCCTCCCCTCTCCCCTCCCCTCCCCTCTCTGCTCCCCTCTCCTCTCCCCGCTCTCCCCTCTCCTCTCCTCCCTTTTCCCCTCCCCTCCCCTCCCTTTTCCACTCCCCTCCCCTCCCTTTTCCACTCCCCTCCCCTCCCTCCTCTCCTCTCCTCTCTCCTCCCCTCCCCTCTCTCCTCTCCTCTCCTCCGCTCCTATAGTTGCAAGGGTCTTTCACACACTGACACTGTCTTCCCCCTCCCCATCTTCATCTTTCATTTCTCCTCAGGGCTACACATCTTTCTGGAACGACTGCATCTCCTCAGGCCTACGCGGTGGCATCCTCATTGAGCTGGCGATGAGGGGGAGGATACAGCTGGAGCCGCAAACCATGAGGAAAAAACGGCTCCTGGACCGCAAGGTGAGGGGTCTTGGGGGGCACCCGCCTAGTCGCCACGGGTCCTGGGCACTTTGGGTTTATGAAGGGCCCCCTCCTTTGGTCAGGCGGCCAGGCCAAAGTGTCTCTCTCTCTCCCCTGCTTTGTCTTCCAGGTCCTCCTCAAATCGGACACCCCCACTGGAGACGTGCTCCTGGACGAGACGCTCCGGCACCTCAAAGCCACTGAACCTGCTGAGACGGTGCAGACGTGGATCGAGCTGCTGACGGGTGAGCAGGAGAGCTGTTCGGTCTGGGGGTTCTAAACCCCTCCCAGCTTGGCGTCTGGGTGGGCGGGGTGTCTCTCTCTACCCATAATTCAAGGTTTTGGTATGGACCTATAAGGCCTTGAGCGGTCAGGGACCAACGTATCTACGGGACCGCCTCCTCTGTTATGTCCCCGAGAGTGCGTTGTGCTCTTCAGACAATAACTTACTGGTGGCCCCCGGCCCCAAAGACATCTGGCTGTCCTCAACCAAGGTCAGGGCCTTTTCGGTCCCATTGCTGCACCTCCTGATGGCACCTGGTTTTTGGGCCACTGCCTGACACACAGTGTTGGGCTGGATGGGCCGCTGGCCTGATCCACCATGGCTTCGCTTACGTTCTTATCCGACAGAGCTGGACAAAGTTACTTATCCGTCCCCTTCCTCCATGGATCATTGGGATGGTGTAGATAGAATTTCTCCCCCCGCTCCCACCCCCACTTACGCTCCCCACCGGTTGGTTAGGAGGCTATAGATGTGGTGCGTGGCCAGGTTCACCCCACCCAGGTTTGTGGCTGGACAGGGGTTTGAACCCGAGTGTCCCAGCTCCAGCAAGCTCATGCGTGGTAGCCCCTCAGTTATGTGGATGGGGGTGGGAGGCCAAGGGGAATGCCCCCCCTAGCACCCGCGGCGGGACGGCGTGCTCTGCTACTCACCAAACCCGCTCTCCCGTAGGGGAAACCTGGAACCCGTTCAAGCTGCAGTACCAGCTGCGCAACGTGCGCGAGCGGATCGCCAAGAACCTGGTGGAGAAGGGGATCCTGACGACGGAGAAGCAGAATTTCCTCCTCTTTGACATGACTACCCACCCAGTGACGAACACCACCGAGAAGCAGCGCCTGGTGAAGAAGCTCCAGGAGAGCGTCTTGGACCGGTGGGTCAACGACCCCCACCGCATGGACAGGAGAACCTTGGCGCTGCTGGTGCTGGCCCACGCCTCCGACGTGCTGGAGAACGTCTTCACCAGCCTGGCCGACGAGAAATACGACATCGCGATGAACAGGTCCAAGGACCTGCTGGACAGAGAGCCCGAAGTGGAAGCTGCCAAGACGGGCAGTGTGGAGATGATATGGGCCGTACTGGCCGCTTTCAACAAGTCTTAGACCCTCCCACGCGGGCTTCTGCCTTTTCCCCTCTAGGAATCAGACCTCTCACTCTGTGGAATCTTCCCATGCTGCACAGCGACAGCCGTTGGGGACTACTTCCTGCCACGCCCACTCCCCCCCTGAACTCCAGACATTGGGCGTGGTGGACAATATCCTCTGTTGGAATGCCGATAATCTTCACCGCCATTTCCTCCAGTTCGGGGACTGCTGGATTATAAGAAGGAGCAAAGAAAGCGATATCAGTTTTCTCTCCTCTCCCCTCTGCCCCCCCCACCCTCTTAATTTTTCTTCCCCCCGCCCCTCCCCAGCACTAAATGAAGGCCTGTGTCCGATCGAACTGGATCGAGCTGCATCTCTTATTCTTTTTTATTTCGAACTCTCTTCTTTTTCGATGTTTTTAGGACGGAAGGAATCGTGGTGTGCGCGTTCTTTTGATTTTTGTGTTTTGTTTTGTTTTTAACTTCACCTCCTGTTTCGGTCCTGTCTCGTTTTTCGTTCCGGGCGGCGCCGGTTCGGCCCCGCTCTTTCCGCGTGTTCCGTTTGCAAAAGATCATTACAGCACAACTTCTATGCATTCTCTGGTGTTTCTTTTCGTCCTTCGCTGTTTCTGTGTTCAAGTCACCCTTCTGGAGCAGAGAATATCTATCGCAAATAGGGCTGACCAGTTAAAACTATGCATCCAGAAACACTGAATTTTCCTGAGCTGCGTCTGCTCTGTAGACGGAGCAGATCTGAATAAGTTCTTAGTTTGTAAAAGCAGAATAAATAGATTTTAGGCATGGAAGGAGGAAGCCCTGCCTTGTGACCCAGCTTTTGGGGAGGGGCTGTAGCTCAGTGGAAGAGCCTCTGCTTGGCATGCAGAAGGTCCCAGGTTCAATCCCCAGCATCTCCAGTTGCAAAGGACCAGGCAGGAGGTGATGGGAAAGACCTCCACCTGAGACCCTGGAGAGCTGTAAAGAGGGGCTGTGGCTCAGTGGAAGAGCCTCTGCTTGGCAGGCAGAAGGTCCCAGGTTCAATCCCCTGTATCTCTAGTTAAAAGGATCTTGCAGTAGGTAGTGCAAAAGACTTCCACCTGAGACCTTGGAGAGCTGCTGCTCATCTGAGTAGACAATACAACCTTGATGGGCCAATTCAGTACGAGGCCAGCTTCATCTGTGTTGTTCTTGTCATTTTTTTTCTCCCTCCCTTCTTTCCTTGACTGTTTTACCTTCCCATGAGCTTCCTGCCCAACTGGGAATTCGATCTCAGGACTCCCCAGTCAGACACTAATCAGTTCATGCCACACTGGCTTGGGGGATTTCCATGCCTTTTCCAAACACGTTGTCACCGTACGAAGGGACAGAAACTGACGATGGCAAGCGGGATATTCTTCGAAAGGCAGGTGTTGTGCCTTTCCTGGATCAAAGCATTCACATAGCCTTGTACCTAATGCAGTGTGCTAGTTGAGGGGCCGTGGCTCAGTGGTAGAGCATCTGCTTGGCAGGCAGAAGGTCCCCGGTTCAATCCCCGGCATCTCCAGGTAAAAGGACCAGGCAGGAGGGGATGGAAAAGACCTCCTCCTGAGACCCTGGAGAACTGTAAAGAGGGGCTGTGGCTCAGTGGCAGAGCATCTGCTTGGCATGCAGAAAGTCCCAGGTTCAATCCCCGGCATCTCCAGTTAAAAGGACCAGGTAGCAGGTGATATGAAAAACTTATTTCTGCTCGAGACTCTGGAGAGCCACTGCCAGTCTGAGTAGACAATACTGAACTTGGCGATCGAAGGTCTGACTCAGTTTTTTTTAAAAAAGGCAGCTTCATGTGTTCATGTGCAAATGTGCTACTCTTGAGCGCCTAACCATTATAAACAATGATGTGGTGTCTGAGCGGTTGAACATTGCAGCTGCCAGCATTGCTGGCACTGAGTCCAGCTGTTAGTCCATCTATCGCGGAATTGTTGGCTCAGTTTGGCCACAGCTGTCCAGGGCTTCGGGCAAGGGTCTTCCTCAACACTGAAATCCTTTGAACTGGATTTTCCTGAGACTGAATCATGAGACCGTCCAGGGCTCTTAACGCGGCCAACGAGTAATCGGGTGGGAAACCGTCCAAATGGGGACCACGAGGGCCTACTTTGGGGTATTAGACCCCCTCTCCAAATGGAGGGTCTTCCCCCCGATCTCCAGCAGTTGCCCAACCCAGAGTTGGCAACCATAAGAGGTGAGGAGTGGTTTGGCCCCAAACTCTGTTGCAGAGGAGTATGGGCCACGGTCTGTGGTAAAATACCTCCGGTACCGGCGTTACATTTTGTGGCGCACACGGCCTGGCCTGACAGAGTGACATTTATGTCAGATCTGGCCCTTGTAACAAATGAGCTCGACAGCTCTGTCTTAGACTTTGTACTGCCTTTCCTGATTTGCGGTGTACATCCGGAGCCACTGGTATCGAGAGGAAGTGAGTGACCACCCCCCCCCCCCGACTTTTCGAGAAAGTTTACCCTCTTGACTGTTCCTTTCAAGCTCCTTTTAACCCGATTTCTCATCTTAGAGAAGTTTCCTCTTTCGAAGTCAAGTGGAGTTCCTTGGCTCTTTCCCACATATGTGAAATTTGATGAAATTGTGATCATTGTTTCCCACTGATTCAGCCACCTCACAGTAGGTCCTGAGCAGCACCACTGAGGATTAAGTCCAGGGTTGCTTTCCCTCTGGTAGGTTTAGGGTATCTAGAAATTTTACCTCTGTGGCTCGAATGGAGCACACATTTATCCGCTCAACATGAGGGTAGTTAAAGTTGCCCATTATTACAATTCCTTCTTCATTGGATGCCACTCTGATTTCATTTTTTCCATCTCAAGATCACAAAGGCTAGAATCATTGCAAAAAAAGCAGGGAAAGGGAGTCAGACTGATGATCTGCAGAACTGGGAAGAGGGGGAGGAGAAAGCCCATGTGTTGTAGTGGCTGGAGTGTCGGGCTAGGATCTGGGAGACCCAGGTTCGAATCTGCACAAAATGTTTGAATCTGCATGGCTGCAACAGCATCCTCTCACCCGTGCTCTCACAGAACTGATTCAAAGAGGCATACTGCCTCCGGTATAGGACAGAGTAACCATCCATCACGACTAGTAGCCATTGATACAGTCCCATCCTCCATTAATGTGTCCACTCCCCTTTTAAAGCCTTTCGAGCTGGCAGTCTCGATCACATCCTGCGGCAGCAAGTTCTACAGGTTAACTATGCTCTGTGTGAAGAAGTCCTTCCTTGTGTCTGTCCTGAGTCACCCACCCTTCAGCTTCAGTGGACAACCCTGGGTTCTAGGATGGAAGAGGGAGAAAAGCTTATCCCTGCCCACTCTCTCCAAAACATAGATAAGACCCAGTTTGGTGCAGTGGTTAGGAGTGCAGACTGTAATCTGGGAAAACCGTGTTTGATTTCCCCACTCCTCTACTCACACCTGCTGATGTGACCTTGGGTCATTCACAAGTTCTCTCAGAGCTGTTCTCTCAAGGGCAGTTCTCGGGAGAGCTCTCTCAGCCCCACCTCCCTCACAGGGTGTCTGTTGTTTGGCATTTGTAAGCCGCTCTGAGACTCCGAGTGAAGGGCAGGGTATAAATCCAATCTCCTCCTCCTCCTCCTTTGTTGCAGCTAGAGGAAGGATTCAAAACATTCTGTGGTTTTAAAAACCAATGGGATTCTGTAGCCTTCTGTTTCGTTTCTAGTCTACAGTTCTACGATTGTTATGGGATGGAGAACAGAGGTGTGACCAGGTAGCCAATTGGCTATAGCAGTGGTAGAAGGATGAAGAAATCCCCCCGTTTACTCACCTTTAGTTGTGGCAGCTGAGAGGTTGTCTAAGATCTGAGCTCTGGAATGGCAAATGATGGCTGGGGTTAGGGCAAGTGATGGCTAGAGTTAGGACAGGTGATGGCTGGGGAAATTCTCCGAAGCAACACTTTCTTAATTCCATTACATCCGAGAAAGAATTCATAGCTGAGAAAAGGAGTAAGTCATTCTCCAAACAGCTATCCTTCCATAGACGGTTGCCAACCTGGTGTGCCCACAGGGTTCTGGGTGGTTCTGTGGGATTCACTGCCAGAGGATGGAGTGATGGCCACAGGAACAAACAGTTGTAAATGGGGTTTAGATAGATTCATGGTGGATAAGTCTATTAATGGCTACTAGCCACGGTGACTGAAGGGAACTTCCACATTCAGAGGCACTAATCCTCTGAATCCCAGAGCCAGGAGGCAACATCAGGGGAAGGCCTTGGCCTCTCTGCTCTGTTGCGGGACATCCAGAGGAACTGGTTGGCCACTGTCTGAGTTGGGAGGATGGATCACTGGCCTGATCCAACATGGCTTCTCTTACATTCTTTTATGGAGCACAGGTCCATGAATGGCTATTAGCCACAAGGTATAGACAGGAACCTCCTGCTAACCTAGCAGTTCGAAAGCAAGAAACTGCAAGTAGATAAATAGGTACCGCTTTGGTGGGAAGGTAACAGCGTTCCATGCACCTCGGCATTTAGTCACGCCGGCCACATGACCATGGAAACGTCTTTGGACAGCGCTGGATCTTCAGCTTGGAAATGGAGATTAGCACCGCCCCCTAGAGTCGGATTCGACTGGCTTTCGAGCAAGGGAAACCTTTACCTTTTATTGACAGGAACACTCTGTCTGGGGCAGTGATGCTCTGTCTTCTTGGTGCTTGGGGGGGCAACAGTGGGAGGGCTTCTGGAGTTATGGCCCAGCTGGTGGACCTCCTGATGGCCCCTGGGTTTTGGCCACTGTGTGACACAGAGTGTTGGACTGGATGGGCCACTGGCCTGATCCAACACTGGCTTCTCTTACATTCTTATGTCTGGAACAGTGATGCTTTGTCTTCTTGGTGCTTGGGGGGGCAAGAGCAGGAGGGCTTCTGGAATTCTGGCCCCACTGCTGGACCTCCTGATGGCCCCTGGGTTTTGGCCACTGAGTGAAACAGAGTGTTGGTCTGGATGGGCCATTGGCCTGATCCAACATGGCTTCTCTTAGGTTATTATGTCTGGGGCAGGGGTGCTCTGTCTTCTTGGTGCTTGGGGGGGCAACAGTGGGAGGGCTTCTGGAGTTCTGGCCCAGCTGGTGGACCTCCTGATGGCCCCGGGTTTTGGCCACTGTGTGACACAGAGTGTTGGACTGGATGGGCCACTGGCCTGATCCAACACTGGCTTCTCTTACATTCTTATGTCTGGAACAGTGATGCTTTGTCTTCTTGGTGCTTGGGGGGGCAAGAGCAGGAGGGCTTCTGGAATTCTGGCCCCACTGCTGGACCTCCTGATGGCACCTGGGTTTTGGGCACTGTGTGATACAGAGTGTTGGACTGGACAAGGCCGATGCCTGGCTTTTTTGCGCCCTAGGCAAGGCTAAGTATTTGCACACACACACCCCCCCCGCTGCCTGAGGGCGGGGAATCCAGCGTCGGAGGAACCCACCAAGCTTGCCTCAGTCCGGCCAATTTTGGTCCAGGCTCGGAGGGACCCTCCCTGGTCTGTGCAGCCGTCCTTCTGCCCGCTCCCTTTGGAAAATGGGCTCCCTCCACCCCTGCCCACCTGACGGGAGCCCACTTTGCTCTGAGTGCCCGGGGTCCAGAGGGGAAGGGCGTGGCTCCCCTCTCCTCACTCCCTGAAACGCCCCATGGGAAGGGGGCTAGAAAAGGGACCCCCTCGGCCCGTCCCACCAGTACCCCCTGCTCCAAAATCTCCTGGTGGTCCCCGCTGCCACCAGTTTTCCCCAGTCCCTCAGCTGGGCCAACCAGGGTGGGTCGGGCGGCATTTCTGTTAACCCCAACAGTATCTCTCTCTTCAAATAGAAACTGCTTGTCCTTCCCCTCACCCCATCCCAAGCAAAGTTGTTTCTGTCCCACTGTAGAGCTGGTGTCCTCTGTGAACCCCCTTGAGCTGCGCCTGGGTGGAGTGTCCGAAGAACTCCTTGGGACACCTCCCTCCCTCCTGGCGCCGGGCGGCCCAAGCCTCCCTCCCCACCCACCACCGTCCTCACTCTGGGAATGTGGGCGATGCGGAGACGGGAAAGACTCCTGTCCAAAAACGGTCTCTCCATCAGCCGCTGCTGCTCCCCTTGGCGAGAGCCAAAGGATGCAGAGCCGCATCCTTGGAAGCTGCACCGTTCTTCGATGGCTCGGGGCTGCTCGGGAACCTTTCAGGGCGCAGACGATCGCGGGCAGGTGCTGCTCCTGAGGGCCACTGGGTCCACAGTCGGCTGAGAGAGTGGCTCCTCCTCTCACCTCTCTTTGACACAGGTGGTGGTGTCCCCCAGGCCATGGATGGCCAGCCCTGCTTTGCGTGCCAGGCCCAGGGCGGCGAGGGTGACTGGGGAGGGGTGCCCGCAGTGTCAGCACGGAAAGGGGAGGGGGCTATATCAATAAGCAGAGCTGCTTGCTTCTCTCTCTCCTCATCAGGTGAGGCCCAAGGCAGCTGGAGATGAAGATTCCTGCTCCTTGACAGCGCCGCTCTCGCCGTCGTCCTAGCCCCACTTGCTGGCCTCTGCGCTCCTCTGAGGTCTGCGCCCTAGGTGGTCGTCTAGACTGGCCTAATGGTAGCACCGGCCCTGCCTGGAACTGGATGGGCCATTGGCTTAACCCACCATGGCTCCTCATGTTCTTTTGTCTGGGGCAGTGGTGCTCTGTATTCACGGTGCTTGGGGGGGGGGGGGGACAATGGGAGGGCTTCTGGAGTTCTGGCCCCGCTGGTGGACCTCCTAATGGCCCCTGGGTTTGGATTGCTGTGTGACACAGAGGGTTGGACTGGATGGGCCATTGGCAGGATCCAGCATGGCTTCTCTTGCATTCCTCTATTCTCTTGTGTTCTTGGGCTTCTCTCTACGGCAGCGGTTCTCAACCTGGGGGTCGGGACCCCTTTGGGGGTCGAATGACCATTTCACAGGGGTCGCCGACTGGCGTCTGAGCCCGCCCCGCCCCTCCCCACCAGCAGGAAATGGCCCTGCGCTCGATCGAGTGCGAGGTCTGGCCTCCCAGCTCTTTGCCCTCAAAGGGAGCTTTCCCTTTAAGGGCAAAAAGCAGGAGTTGGTTGGGGCCAGAGCCCCACCCCCTGCTTCCAGCAGCCCTTCCAGCAGGGGCCACGAGGAGGAAGAAGCCAGCAGGTAAGTCAATGGCCATTTCCCCCTTCCCGCCACCACCTTTAGGGCGCTCTGCTGTCGCCTTCCTGGGCTTCACGCCAAAGCGCAGAGCCCAGGAAAGGCGGCAAAAGCCCCCCCGCCTTCCCTAGGCTCCGCACCAAAGCGCAGAGCCCAGGAAAGGTGGCAAAAGCCGCCCCCGCCTTCCCTAGGCTCTGCGCCGAAGCGCAGAGCCCAGGAAAGGTGGCAAAAGCCCCCTCACCTACCTACCTTCCTTCCTTCCGTCCTCTCTCCCTACCTCTCACCTTTCTCTCTCTCTCTTCCCCCTTTCTCTCTCTCTCTCTCCCCCTCTCTCTTCCCCTTTCTCTCTTTCTTCCCCCTTTCTCTCTCTTTCTCTCTCTTCCCCCCTCTTTCCCCCCTTTCTCTCCCCCCCCCACCTGCAACAGCCTCTCTCCCCGCACCTACCTTCGTTTTCTCATGGCATTTTCTATTGAAGAAAAGTAAGTCTGAAGCCTGAGTGTTTGTTGTGTCTTGTTGGGACTAGCTTGCAAATATATCTGTGTCTAAAGTCTGTATTAAAGTTGTTTGGTGCTAACTGCCATGCAAGAGAAAACGTCTGAAAAAGTAGCTTCATTGTTTTGTGTGTTGGCAGAATTTTATTATTGGGGGTCACCACAACACGAGGAACTGTATTAAAGGGTCGCGGCATTAGGAAGGTTGAGAACCACTGCTCTACGGCCTTCTGCAATCCTTAGTAAAGTTACGAAGGATGTAATTTTTGTGTGTGTGTGGAAAACGTCCCGTATCGGGCCTGCGCCCGCCCGTTCGTTTCGCCTCCCCAATTACACGTGACGAGCTACGTTGTACTTCTATTAAGGACGTTTACTCTCGTGAATAACATTTCACCACAAACAGGTACAGGATGAGGTATCTGAGGAGAAAAAACTTTGGTATAAAATGTACAGCTTTGTTTTCCAACATTTCCCCCCCCCCCCTTTTTTGTTTACAGGCAAAAAAAAGAACTTTGGTTTCTCTCTCTCTCTCTCTCTCTCTTTTTAAAGTTAGCACGGTTGACAAACAAAGAAGAAACATTCAGTTTATTAATATACCGTAATGCACTGTTTTGATTTTAAAAACATGATCACGTCACTCAGCTTGCCTCCAGGAGGGGGCAGCGGGAGGGAAAGGGGGGGGACACATACCAGCATTTACCGGACAGGGTTTGCCAAATTGGCGTTGCTCTGGTGACTATATAAGGGGGGCAGTGTTCCCTGTAAGCTGAGTTAGTGTGAGCTAGCTCACTGTTTATTAGCCTCCGGCTCACACGTTTTTGTCTTCGCTCAGGAAGGATGGTTCCAGAGCAAACTGATTTATGTAGCGGCCAAATCGCTCGCTCACAACTGTAATGCCAGTGGCTCACAAAGTGGCATTTTTGGCTCACAAGACTCTGCAGCTTAGAGGGAGTATTGCAGGGGGGGTCCAACCTTTTTGAGCCTGTGGGCACCTTTGGACTACGGACGAAGCGTGGTGGCTGCGGCCACAAAATGGCTGCTGCAAGAGGCGGTGTGAGTGACAAAATGGCCGCCCCGGCTTCCCCTCAGTCCCACAGTGAAGATCCTTGTGCTGTAGTGTAATGTTTTGAAAAATCTGCCAATCAAATCACCAATCGCCAATCAGAGGCCTTGCTGGGTAAAAGCCCTGCCTGGCCCTGCCCACTTTCTAAAAACGTTTGTTGGGCGTCATGTTGGGGACTCCTGGGCTATGCATTTGCTTAGGAATTAAGCAGATGAGGCTTTCCTCCCGTCCACTTGCAGAGTAAAGCTTTACTGGTTAATTTCTGCAGAGTCGGCTGCTGTTGGAAGCACAGGAGCGAGGCCAGAGGGAAAACATGGCAACCTGCCGTGTAATGTCCAGATCTTAAATTTTTCGAACAGTGGGAGAGTCCTAGATTTTAAGGCAGAGGGCCTGGAGTTTTGTGGTATAAATAAACTTCTCTGGTTTCGTGACTGGCTTTTTTGGGGGTAAAGCAAGTGCCGTCTACTGCAGGGAGGGCTAATTATAGCCATGGCTATAATTTGGCCCACGAAAACTTTTCATGTGACCTTTTAGTCGCTCGACAGTTTGTTGGGAACATCCCCTGGCATCCCAAATGCCCTGAAAAATTGCTGGAGCAACTTCAGTGCCACCAAGAGAAGCATCCGGAAGGGGTGAGAGGACCACTGCTGTGTCTCCGTGAGCCTTGGGGGGCTCCGAGATGGGCGCCGGCTTGGAACCTTTCCCGAGCAGGCCGATGTGGCCCTCCCAGTGGCAGCTGACGCCCATCCCTTGGGCTAAAGCTACGGGAAACAAATACTTAGAGTCCAAATGGATCGGCCGGCTGCTGTCTGTAGCATGCTCGAGTTGCAGCCAAGGCCGTTATCTCAGAGGAAACGTGGACAAAGGTGAAAGTTTCCTGACTCTTGGAGCAAACTGTTCAAGGGACGTTGCGGACTCTTTTGAAGGTTTCCCAGGAAAGGTCAAACGAACCTCAGCTGGAAACATCTTGACTGGAGGCTCTTCAGAGCATCTGCCAAGATGACTTCTGGGCTTACAGCTCAAACGCTGCTTCTCACTTTCCGTAGCTGTTGTTTTTGCTACGGCCCTGCCAGTGCGTTTCCTGCAGCAAATCCACCAAGTGTGACGGGCAGCCATGTGCTCTTGAGAGGAAACCCCGGCATTTGCAGCCGAACCTGGCTCCTATTTATGTGTTCCACCCAGAATTCACACCTGCCATTCACACTTCCTGTTTTGGCAGGAAACACCAGCAAAACCACCAAAGATGAGAGGAAACCTTTGGTTATTGTTTTCGTTAAGCACTTACAGCTGACTTCCCAGCTGGTTTCTCTTTGCCAGGTCTTAGCAATGCTTTATTGCTTATTCCTGTTGGACAAAGATGCCACCTGAGCCAGCGTAGCGTACCAAAAGGGTATCATGTATGTACAGGCAGAAAAGAAGAGGAGATTGGATTTATACCCCGCCCTTCACTACCCGAAGGAGTCTCAGAGCGGCTTACAATCTCCGTTCCCTTCCCGTTCCCCTCTACAGACACCCTGTGATGTAGGTGGGGCTGACAGAGTTCTTTCAAGGACTGCCCTTGAGACAACAGCTCTGAAAGAACTTGTGACTGACCCATGGTCACACCAGCAGCTGCATATGGAGGAGTGGGGAATCAAAACCGGTTCTCCCGGATTAGAGTCCGTGCTCTTAAGAAGAAGAGAAGAGATTGGATTTATACCCCGCCCTTCACTACCCGAAGGAGTCTCAGAGCGGATTACAATCTCCTTTCCCTTCCCCTCCCCACAACACCCGGTGAGGTAGGTGGGGCTCTCTCGAGAACTGCCCTTGAGAGAACAACTCTGAGAGAACTTGCGACTGACCCAAGGTCACACCAGCAGCTGCATGTGGAGGATTGAGGAATCGAACCTGGTTCTCCCAGATTAGAGTCCGCGCTCCTAACCACGACACCAAACTGGCTCTCTGGTGAAGCCAGAAAGGTGATGGGGTTGCAGAGCTATTTCATTTGTTTTGTTTATTTCATTTATACGTGCCTTTCTCCCCAATGGAGACCCAAAACAGCCTTTATCCTTCTTCTCGGTTCTGACTTCACAACTACCCTGTAAGGTAGGCCAGGCCGAGAGTGTGTGACTGGCCTGAGGTTGCCCAGCAAGCTTCCATGGCAGAGCGGGGATTCGAACCCGAGTCTCCCAGATCCTAGCCTGACACTCTCTAACCATTACACCACACCACTCAAAATGGCCGTCTGAGTCTCACGTCTGCTTTGTGGGGTTCATCAGCAGGGCGTCGGAGGTAGGGTGCCCTCAATTTAACCAGGTTTTTTTTTAATGACCACTGAAATGGTTTTGTTTCACCAAATGTTCGCACCCCAGGTCCAGTGTGGGCCTCTGTGGACACAGCCTGTTTACTGAGATAATCATATTGTCACGGCGAGGCTGGAAGCTGAACCAATCTTTTTTCATGAAGAGTTGGGACTGAATTTAAAAACCGAAGAGACTACCTGCTGCGACACAGCTTTTTTTGGGGGGGGGGAGGGGCACCAAAGGCTCACACTTTTGGGGAGTGGTGTGTGTTAGATAAGGTTGTCAGCAGGGCACATTTCGTAGCAGGAGCTCCTTTGCATATTAGGCCACACCCCTCCTAATGTAGCCAATCCTCCAAGAGTTTACAGAGCGATTCTTACAGGGGCTACTATAAGCTCTTGGAGGACTGGCTACATCAGGGGTGTGTGGCCTAATATGCAAAGGAGCTCCTGCTATGAAATGAGCCCTGGTGTCAGCCCTGCATTGGGAAATACCCGGAGATTTTGGGGGTGGAGTCTGGGGAGGGTGGGCTTTGGGGAGGGGAGTGACCTCAATGGGGTACAAAACCATAGAGTCCACTTTCCAGAGTGGCCATTTTTCTCCAGGGGAACTGATCTTGGTAACCCGGGGACCGGTTGTGGTTCCTGGAGATCTCCAGCCGCCACGTGGAGGCTGGCAACCCTAACGTTAGGCCAGGATTACTCAGTGAGTAGGGAAAGGCATTGTGCAAGGTCCCTCAGGAACCACATTGTAAGATGAATTCTGCTGCCGAATATTCCCAGCTCCGATTGGGGTGTGGGAATGGTTGCCAGCTCTGGGTTGGGAAATACCTGGAGAATTGGGGGGGGGGTGGAGTTTGGGGAGGGGAGGGGCCTCAGCGGGATTTAACGTCACAGACTCCACCTTCCAAAGCAGCCATTTCCTCCAGGGGAACTGATCAGGGTCATCTGGAGATCAACGGAAACAGCAGGAGATCTCCAGGTGCCACCTGGAGGCTGGCAACCTCACATGTCTGCAACCCGGCATCGACACCAGGTCCTGAGTCAGTCTTAGCTGCAGGAATGCTGCATTTGGGTCTCTGCAGCGCTGGCAGAGGCCGGAGATGCTGATGACCCAGCTGCAGATGGTGGAAATTTGGACGTGCCAGGAAGTCCTTGAGAGGACAAGTGGGGCATGTGGTAGGGTAAGCATGGGGGTGGGGGGCTCTCTCTCTGTTGGCTGAACACCAGTGTTCAGCGTTGCAGCCAAAGGAGTGGAGGGCGACTTGATTTTGATCACCACTCAAACTGCTAGTTCTTGAATTGTGTGCCCAACTCTTGGCAGGAGGGTAGCCACCTCCAAGTTGGGAAATACCTGGAGATTTGGGGGTGGAGCCTAAGGAGGGTGGAGTTTGGGAAGGGGCTTCAATGGTGTATAGTGCCTTAGAGTTCACTTTCCAAAGCAGCCGTTTTCTCCAGGGGATCTGATCTCTGTCACCTGGAGATCAGTTGTAAGCCCCAGAGATCTCCAGCCGCTACCTGGAGCCGATGGTGGACATGCTCCATAAAAGTTGAGCCCAGTTTCCAAGAAGGCTGGTTCTCCATCCGCCAGTTTTTTATTCCCACCCAAAAAAATAAAATTCAAGAAAAGTATTACTGTGGCTCCCAAAATCTTGAGATTGTCAATAGACAAAACAGGCCTTCGATGTGCATTGAAATCTGCGAGTGTACTTTTTTTTTGGTCTACATGGCTTGTATGGTACTGGAATAACCTCAAACATTTATTGGGGAAGTGGAAAGCGTATAGTAGGAAAATCTTTGCAATGCGTAAACGTATGGGGGGGGGGTTTAAGAAAGATTTCCTTTCCATTGCAAACATATCATTCTAAGCCCACACTTCCCGAGAATATCACTGTATCCTTAGAAGTTGTACGTGAAAATAACATAATTTAGAACTCCCCAAAACAGCCTTTTTCTCTCCATATGTCTCTAGACCTGTATAAAAGGACCTTCCAGACTTCTAACCCTGTGGCTCGCTCACTAAAGTGCATTTTATTAGTAGCATAAATGTGGTATGGGGGCAGGGGGAGAGGACGATTTGTGACAATCAGATTGAGGCCCATTGTCTGTTTCAGCGACTTGGGAAGGCCATTACCCCCTCTGGCCAGAGCAAGCTGAGAGTTCGGACACAAAACAGAGTACTTTGAAAAGCCATGCAAAAAATATATATAGAAATATAGATATATTACGGCGCACGCACCCACGCATTCTCGAACACATGCACGCCCACACAGACGCACAAAGACTCCTTTGCCAAAAACGAAACGAAACAAAAAAATCTTTGGTATCTTTTGGTGCAAGAGACAAAGTGAGGTAGAAGTTTTTTTTCAGCGATTTCAACATGTTTTTTAGACAGTGGGAACACTCAACAGGAACAGGGGAAGGAGGCAGTGGCCAGCAGAGAGGTGCTACTGGGGGGAGGAGGGGGGTGCTGAGCCGTGCTTGCACCCGCTGGATATGTGGAGGCAGCAGCAGCTGATTGTACAGAAGCAAAGCCAGTTCTGGCAATTAATGAGGTCAGGGATTCCTCAGTGTACCTGTAATATTTTGCATTTGTATCGCGCTTTAGGGCTGTTCGAAGCCTTTCACGGACATTGTCTCAGTCGTTACAATGCTCCTGTGAGGTGGGATCAACCCTGTATTGCAAACTCAGATACCGAGCTCTGCTGGCCATCTAGCTAACTAGATGATTAGTCCCTATCTGGAATGGGTTTCTGCCCTCAGATGACAGGACATTGGCTTAAGCCTTACCTCTCTCCTGTGACCAACACTCATTCAGAATTCCCAAGCGTATCCTTATGAGTGCTATTTTCTGGTGAACGTTTCCTCTTTAGGCAGTGACTGGACCTTTCCTGGGACAAAATATACCCCTATCTTCAAGAGCTCCAGAAGAACACACAGTTCCCCCCCCCCCATCTGTCCTCAGTAGCACCCAAAATGTAGTTGTTGCTATAGGGGAACAATTTTAGAATCTTGGCAGTGGGAATCTAAATGATGAGACTGCCAATAGGATATTGGCAGAAAATATTTTGGAAACCAGCCTCTCGGGTCAAATTCAGAAGCATGGGTGGCAAAGTTCACCTGGTAATGGGAAAGGGGGACAGAGAAATCTTTGGCTTGTGCTGTTTTGGAAAAGCCCTGTGGATCCGTTCTCCTAGAAGTGACTCCTTCCCTGGGTGCAAGCACACCCTTTGTTGGAAAAGGCAATGTCTGGTGTACAAAGAAGCAGAGAAGAAGACCCTGCGGGGGGCAGCGAGAAGACAATTAGATAGGATAGTGAGGTCAGCACCTTCTCTCCTGCTAAGTGTCATTCCCTGTCTGTCTCCAGATTGCTACTCCTAAGGCAATTTCCCCCATATTCTCGGAAGTGCCACACTCAGTCTTTCCCCCCTCTCAGCTAGAGATGTAGTTAAGAACCTATCTCTCTCTCTCCTCTTTCCTATCAAGTATTAATTTCTAAGTAAACCTTTATCTACTCTTTAATCAGGTTGTGCACCATTGCTATGTTAATTACTCTGCCAGCAGGGGTTACGGGTCCAGGTTAAGCACATCTCTGATTAAAGGTAGAAAGGTCGCCAGAGGCTCTTGGCACAAGCAGGCAAGAACAAAGAAACAAAGATGGCGACCTTCTGTGGTGCACAGCATGGTCACTTGATAGGCTCACAGAGAACAATTATCTAATTTGGAGAGGATGAATAAAGAGTCACCTTCTTGAAACAAGGCTATGGGATGTTATGGGACAAGATTATGGGACGAGGAGAAGATGACCCAGCAAAGCAGAGAACCTGGGACTTCAGCAATGAAAAGGCAAGAGGGGACATAATCAAGGGTTTAACTGACAGAAGTGTGTCAAGAGTAATTCAGTTGCCAACAGCCAAAGCTGTGTGGTGTGAGCTGTATGTAAATTCCTCATTAAAGAGCCAGCTTTATCTACAAGAGAAACTTTTCAGTACTGAGATGAAAGGGGGGCAATTTACGTCATTATCTGGATGAGATACTTGGATTGACAGCAATTGAGGAGTTCAGGAAAGGAAATTGTTAATCAAGATCTGATTGTGTTACTATTTATAAACCTGCCAGAGCCATATGAAAATATAGTATCTCAGATTGAATCTAAGAGCAATCTGTCCCTCACAGAAGTTATAAATCAGCTTGAGGAAACATACAAACACAGACAATTTGAAAAGTCTAACAAAGAATTTAACCCAAATGCCGATAAGATGGTTTTGAATGTAAATAACAAAGGTGGGATCATTTGTCACCTCAGTGGGAAGCCAGGCCACATTAGGTGGGATTGCATTGTCTTTAACAAAAAGATGCCTTTTCCAGAGAAAAAAAAGGGGGGATTCCAAACAGCTGTCATTAAAGAAATACTTTATATTAACACAAGGAGCCACAAAAAGTCATATTGGGTATCTGGACAGAGCCTGCATGACCCACATGTGTGCTCATAAAGATTTATTTGAAATGTTAGATGAAGAAAAGAAAGAGACATTAAGCATTGCAAATGGATGGTCTATAATAGCGGATTAGCTCAGGGACCATAAAATGCAAACTCCCCTAGCAGAGACAGCCAAGACATCCTAGTTAAAGACTGCCTTTATATCCCAGAACTGGCAAATAATCTTATTTCAGTAAGAGAACTCGTGAAGAAAGGCATGATTACATCTTTTGGAGAAAAATGCTATCTCCGACAGAGGGGAGAGTTAATTACAACTGGCAAAAGTGCATCAGGATTTATATGCTCTTGAGATTTGCATGCAGAAAGCAAACTTTACCAAACATTGTGATCACAAGAATTGCTCCTGGCTGTGGCACAGGTGGTTCGGGCACAGAGACAGTTATGCAATCAGCCAGCTTGAAAGCCAGAATTTAACTAAAGGCATGCAGATGAGCATATGTGCTGTTGAAGGAAAATGTATGCATTGCATTCAAGCGAAGAGGGGGTGAGACCTAGTCACCTAGCATTAACGAAAGGCATGAGACAAGCCAGACGCAGCCACCCCTAGAGCTGATACAGAGTGATGTTTGTGGACCAATGAGAACTCAAACCTCTAGTGGGAATAAATATGTACTGACTTTTATTGATGACTTTTTGAGATATACTGTGACCTGCTTAATTAAAGAGAAAAGTCAAGTGCCAGAAAAATTTAAAGCATATGTGACAATGGTCAGTAACAGATTTCAAAGAAAGCCACTAGCAATCTGCACTAATAATATATGTAGGGCATGAAATGAAGAATTATTTGGCTGAACAAGGAACAGAGCATCAGCTTACAATCCTATACACTCCAGAGCAGAATGGTATAGCAGAAAGAAAAAATCGCTCTCTCACTGAAATGTGCAGATGTACACTCCTTGAGGCAGAGCTACCTGACAAGTTCTGGGGAGAAGCAATCAACACTGCTAGTACACCATCTGAGCTGTGGTATTAGCACAAACCCATCCTGAATAATCTAAAAGTGTTTTGATCAAAGGCCTACACTTACAGTCCTAAAGAAAAGTGGACCAAGTTTGATCTTAAGAGTAGAAGGTGGCATTTTGGTAGGCTATGCAGAATCCTCAACCCAGAAACAGAAACAGTCAAGAACTGCAGTGTGGTCTACATTGATGAAAGGGAGAAATCAAGAAATATGGAAAAAAGTAGACATCAGTGAATCTACACCAACAGAGAAAAATGAAGCACGGCAAACAGAAACAGTGCATCTGAATAGTATGGACAACACACACAACACACCTGTAGAACCTAAAAAACCAGAAGGAGCTACAGAGCCAAGTGTGAGACGGTCAACCAGATCAAACAAAGAGTTCCATATCTTAGACCAATCATCAAATTCAATACAATGACCTATATCTTGCATCCATAATATCATTGTGCTTTTCACTCTTTCATCCTGCAGATAATCTTCTAATAAGAATTTGTACATTTTCTGTATCATCTTATCATTGGAGGACAACCAGATTTTATCTAAATCTGTTTTGGTGTCATGGAAACCATTTGTTTTATCTAATTCGTATCTTGCTTTTAGTTGCGTCATTTCCTACCAGGATAGTTTGATGTCATGGAGTTGGAGAAGAGTTTGCTCAGATTTTAATTTATTAGATTTATCTAGTATGACCTTGTAACTTTCTTCATTTTTTTTTGTAAGGAGCGAGGGTTTTTAAAAGGCTTCTAAGGGTGAGACCCATTTGGGTACTTTGTTATAATGTTTTTCTTTTACAGCATTCCAAATCTTTAATAAGGCGCCCCTTAATAAATGGTTCTGGAAGTTAGAGTGAATCTTATCTTTACCATACCAGACATATGCATGCCAACCCATGCATAAATCATGGCCTTCAAGGGTTAAACTTCTTGTGTTCTCCAATGTTCTCCATTCTTTCCATCCCATGGATGTGGCTTGATAGTACAGTTCCCAAATAGGTACTCTGGACTATGATATTGCAAGGAAAGGATGAAACTGTATACAAAAATAGATGGTTGAAATTTTACAAATGGATAGGAAAAGATTTGGTTAAACAGACTCAAACCATAATCAATGTAACTATATGAATGTATGGCAACCCTCATTTTGTAAAATCTTATAAATAAAATAGTAAAAAAAAAAACAACCCCAGCTCAAACAAAGGAGTACTACCAAGAAGACTTTCTTATCTAGCAAAGGCAGAAGCTCTACCTGAGCCTTCCACACGGGAAGACAGAGCAAGAAAACCTGCAGAAGAAGTAGACACATGGAGAAAAGCAATAAGAATGCTCTTGAGCATAGCAGTAGCTGCAAAGAAGATGCATGTGGAGCATCCGGACATGAAGACTGCCTTTCTACATGGAGAAATAAAGGAAGATGTTTACACGGAACAGCTACCAGGATTTGAACAATCCAAAGACAAGCAACTCATGGATAAACTTCAAAAGGGCATCTATGGACTGAAACAGACTGCGAGATCTTGGAATGAGAAACGTCATCAAATGCTAACCAAGGCAGGATTTGAGCAAGACAAAGATAGAACAACAACAGTACTCAATCAAATGGACTTACATTTTTACATATGTGGATGATCTGATTTTATGCTATGAAGACAAGGATGACTGTGATGAAATAGTTCAACATCTGAATCAAGAAGAAGAAGAAGTGAATGAATTAGGAAACATCAACGACTATCTTGGAATGCAAGCAGAACGAGAGGGAGATGGAAGCTATCGTCTCAACCGGAAGCAGAAAATCCTAGAATAGCTGTACAGGAATATGAAAGGAGCTAAGCACTTCTATGGAAATGAACTACCTGAACCAGCAAGGAAACAGCAAACTTCTGCCTGACAACCAGAAATACAAAGAAGCAATTGGAAGACTGCTGTACATAAGCACAGTGACGTGTCCAGGTATCACAGCAGCTGCGGGCATGTTGGGCAGAAAGATGTGATCGCCAAGCAAAAGGGACTGGACTGCAGTGCAATGTACCTGCACGGCACTGCACATTTGAAACTCAAGTTACCAACAAGGGACAATCCCAGACTCATGAGATACATGGATGCAGACTGGGCAGGAGATACTATAGACAGAAAGTCAACCAGTGGACATTTATTCTTCTGTGTGGGTGGAGCAGTCAGCAGGAAGCAAGAAACTGTATCCGTGCCCACAACTGCAGCTGAGTACGTATCTGCAGCAGAAACCAGCAGATAACTGAAATGGATACTGCAACTAATGCAAGACTTTGGGATAGGGAAACCCAAACCAGTACATTTCTTTGAAGAAAACCAAGGGTGCATAAAACTTGCACAGATGGAGGAGATCAACTCAAGAACTAAAGAGGAGGAGGAGAAATGGATTTATACCCTACCCTTCACTCCCCGAAAGGAGTCTCAGAGTGGCTTACAATCTCTTTCCTTTCCTCTCCCCACAACAGAAACCCTGTGAGGTAGGTGGGGCTGAGAGAGCTCTAAGAGAACTGTGACAGACCCAAGGTCACTGAGTCGGCTGCATGTGAAGAAGTGGGGAATCAAACCTGGTTCTTCAGTTCAGAGTCTGCCACCAGTTTGGTGTAGTAAGTGCGCAGACTCTCATCTGGGAGAACCAGGTTTGATTCCCCACTCCTCCACTTGCACCTGCTGGATGACCTTGGGCAAGCCATATTTTTGACACAGCTGTTCTTGAAAAAGAGCAGTTTTTTCTCAGAGCTCTCTCAGCCCCACCTACCTCACAGTGTGTCTATTGTGGGGAGGAGAAGGGAAAGGAGATGGTAAGCCGCTCTGAGACTCCTTCGGGTAGTGAAGAGCGGGATATAAATCCAATCTCTTCTTCTTCTTAACCACTACACCAAACATGCAAGAAGAAGGGCTTGCTGAGTTGGAATGCTGTCCTACAGAGGAAATGATTGCGAAGGAACTCACCGAGCCACTTTCTCGAGAAAAGTTTGAAAGTCTACATAAGAAGATGAACCTTGCAGGCTTTGTACACTAGACCCTGAGAAAGGGGTGTTGGAAAAGGCAATGTCTGGTGTACAAAGAAGCAGAGAAGAAAACCCTGCAGGGGGGCAGCGAGAAGACGATTTGTTAGGATACTGAGGTCAGCACCTTCTCTCCTGTTAAGTGCCATTCCTTGCCTGTCTCCAGATTGCTACTCTTAAGGCAATTCCCTCCTCCTTCTCGGAAGTGCCACGCTCAGTCTTTCCCTCTCTCTCAGCTAGAGATGTAGTTAGGAACCTATCTCTGTTTCGCCTCTTTCCTATCAAGTATGTTAATTCCTAAATAAACCTTTATTCTTTAATCAGGTTGTGTACTGTTGCTGTGTTAATTATGCTACTGACACTCTTCACACAAGTTAGCTTCAGGCGGAGACACCATGCAGCAGGAGAAATACAGTCCGCAGAATCCAGCCCTTCAGAGGGGTATTTTGAGGCACTGTATCTCACACATAGAACCAATGAAGCTTTCTCATATTGAATCAGATCCTTGGTCCATTGTGGTCAGTATTGTCTACCCAAACTGGCAGTGGCTCTCCAGGGTCTCAGGCGGAGGTCTTTCCCATCACCTTCTGTCTGGTCCTTTTTAACTGGAGATGCCGGGGATTGAACCTGGGACCTTCTGCATGCCAAGCAGAGGCTCTTCCACTGAGCCACAGCCCCTCTTCACAGCTCTCCGGGGTCTCAGGCAGAGGTCTTTCCCATCACCTCCTGCCTGGTCCTTTTAACTGGGGATTGAACCTGGGACCTTCTGCATGCCAAGCAGATGCTCTTCCACTGAGCCACGGCCCCTCTTTACAGCTCTCCAGAACTTCAGGCTGAGGCCTTTCCCATCACCTCCTGCCTGGTCCTTTTAACTGGAGAGGCCGGGGGTTGAACCTGGGACCTTCTGCATCCCAAGCAGAGGCTCTGCCACTGAGCCACGCCCCCCTCCGCCACACAGTCTCCCAGATCTGGTTGGGTTTCCTTCCACTTCACTTATGCTTGGGGTCAGGCGTCCTGTGATTTCTTCCTATCCTCTGGGATTGGACCATTCAGCTATTCCTGAAGCCACTGCACTGACCTTTTCCCCCATCTGCCCTCGGAGGCTGGCTGTTGTGTCTCTGCATGTCACCACTCAGGAATTGCCTCCTCCTTGTTTAGGGATTGGGGCCAGAGCAGTAATTTGCATAGAAAAGCAGGGGGACGGGGCTTCTCAGAAAATGGGTCAATTCTACTTTCCCCCCCAGTAAGTTTTCTTTATGGTAGAACAGAGTTCGAGTCCAGTGTCCCCTTTAAGACCAACAAAGTTTTATTCAAGGTGTAAGCTTTCGTGTGCAAGCACACTTCTTCAGATACCACGATATTTCAGACACCGAACATGAAAGCTTACACCTTGATAAAACTCTGTTGGTCTTAAAGGGGCCACTAACTTCGTTCTGATGCTTCAGACCAACATGGCTGCACACTCAAATCTATCTTTTTTTAGAAATGGTGCCTGCTTCAAACTTGAATTGCCTCTTGCGGGGGGGGGGGGGGCGAGGAGCACAGAACTCAGTTCTCTGACCTTTTTTGAGATGCTGGATACTCTCCTGGCCGAGCAGCCGTGGGGCTGCAGCCGTTTGATTACGATCAGCCCCCCTTGATCCCCTCCCACTCTCACTTTCATCTCTCCCTCAAAGTCCCCCTCCCAAGTCCCTCCTGCCCGGCGTTCCTGCCCTCTGCACGAGAACCATCTCGTCCAGTCCCTTTTCAACTGCAAATGTCACAAGGACCATCAAAGTCCTTCCTATCCTTTTGAGCATCTCGTTGATGCTCCCGAGGGTCCAGAGCACTTAAAGCGCCCACGGAGGGGAATTGGTCGGGGTCTTTGCAAAGGGCAGTGCGTGTGGCCAAAGCCACTCAGCTGGGAAGCGACCAGGGGACGGCTGTAAGAAAGGTCAGCCCAGGGTCCACACACCAAGTGTTTTGCAGCTCTGCTTTTCAGTCGGACCGGCCTACGGTGAGCTGGTTGGGAGCGAGTTTCAAGTCCAGGAGCACCTTAGAGACCGACGAATTTTCGAGGAATGGACTTTTGAGAGTCGAAACTCCCTTTGTCCATGAGCCCTTCTATCGCAACCAGGAGGTGGGAGTTTGCAAAAAGGAAGTCAGGATGGAATCAAGCTGATTCGCTTGAGAAAGCCAGTTCGGTTAGGAGGGCAGACTCTAATCTGGGAGAACCGAGTTTGATTCACCACTACTCCACATGCAGCTGCTGGCGTGACCTTGGGTCAGTCACAAGCTCTCTCAGAGCTGTTCTCAGGAGCAGTCCTCGAAAGAGCTCTCTCAGCCCCACCTACCTCCCAGGGTGTCTGTTGTGGGAAGAGGAAGGAGATTGTAAGCCGCTCTGAGACTCCTTCGGGTAGAGAAGGATGGGATATAAATCCAATTTCTTCTTATTATTATATTTTGCATCGAACCTTTTCATCCTGGCTCCCTTCTTTGCAACTTCCCTCCTTCCAGCAAGGATATAAGGCCTCCCCAATCTCCATTCCTACTTTCGGTGGGTAGCCGTGCTGGTCTTCAGTAAAACGCCTAGATTCAAATCCAGCAGAATCTCAAAGACCAACAAGGTTTTTTTGGATATAAGCTTTTGAGAGACAAAGCTGCCTTGCTCGGGTACGAGTTGAAACGGAGATTTCTGAGTCCTCATACCCCATTCCTACTCGTATCCGATGAAGGAAGCTTTCCCTCTCGAAAACTTATACCCTGCAAAATTTGTTGGTCTCCAAGGTGTTACTGGGACTCGAATCTAGCTCTTCTACTGGAAACCAACATGGCTACCCACTGAAGCGTTGACTGAAGAAAGTTTATACCCTGCAAATCTTGGTGGCCTCTAAGGCATTACTGGGACTCGAACTCAGCTCTTGTACCGGAGACCAACACGGCTACCCACCAGAAATTTGATTGAGGAAGACTCCTGTGTAAGGGACCAGAAGGGACTTCAAGATGCCAACCAAACACAGCGATTGTTCAAGACCCCCACGATTCCTGCCTGGCACATCCGATTCCATCACAGCTCTCTTCCTGAACCCACCAGGTGCGATTATGGCCATCCTTTGGATGGTCCAGAGTTGCCCTTCCAGACTCCTTCTGGTTCTGGTCCTACCTAGCTAGGTCCCATTTTTTTAAAAAGAGGAGACAGGGATGGAGAACTCTCATTCACAACTGGTCCAAGACCTCTTGGTATGTCATGGCAAGGGGGTATCCCAATAAATCCCCTGACATCATCTTGTACGCGACCCTTGGTGTACAAGAGGAGACATTCCTGGAAGGGAAAGGACTCTTCCCTCTGGAACCTGCTGCCTTCTGGCATACAATTGCTTGAGAACTTCCTGGAAAGTTGGAGGTGGAGCCTGGGGAAGGTAAGAGTTGAGGAGGGAAGTGATGTCAGAGAATCCACCCACCAAAGCTGCCTGGTTCCTTAGGGGAACTGATCTCCGTAGTCCGCAGATCAGCTGTGATTCCGGGAGAACCCCGGGCCCCACCTGGAGGGCAGCAACCCTACGATTCGACCCTCTTGTTTCCTGTTCTTTCATGGTAAGGTCAGCCCCATTCTCCTCCCTGGCTTTTCACCTTATAACAGAACTGATGTTCTTCTCAGGGGAAGGCCTCGGGCTCTCTGCCCTGTGGTTAGAGCTCCAGAGGAACTGGCTGGCCCCTGTGTGAGAGGGGATGCGGGACTAGATGGGCCTTTGGTCTGATCCAGCAGGGCTCTTCTTATGTCCTTATCAGGGGAAGGCCTCGGCCTCTATGTCCCATTCTTGGCCCTCCAGAAAAACTGGTTGGCTGCTGGGTGAGACAGGATGCTGGACTAGATGGACTATTGGCCTGATCCAACAGGGCTCTTCTGGTGTTCTTCTCAGGGGAAGGCCTTGGCCTCTCTGCCCTGTTGTTGGCCCTCCAGAGGAACTGGTTGAGGCCCCTGTGTGAGACAGGATGCTGGACTGGATGGACCCTCACTGGTCTGACCCAGCAGGGCTCTTCTGAGGTTCTTCTCAGGGGAAGGCCTCGGCCTCTCTGCCCTTTTGCTGGCCCTCCAGAGGAACTGGTTGGGACCACTGTGTGAGATGGGATGCTGGACTGGATGGACCCTCCCTGGTCTGACCCAGCAGGGCTGCTTTTGTGTTCTTATGTTAAGCATTATCAGAAGCTAGTTGGGATCTGCTCAGAGTTTATCCAGCCATCTGTTACCGGGGAGTGGTTAAGGGGGAGCGCCGCTCTTCTTGTCTCTCTCCGTCTGGTTTTGGCCTCAGCTTTCAGCTTTGCATTTCTTTTGCACAGGCTTTACAATAGTTGGCTGCCCCCTTCCCCATCCGCAAGCACACACACACACACATTCACTCTCTCTCTCTCTCCCGCCATACCAGCCTCTCACCACTAGATGGCACTGCCTCCTGTACAAGATCCACAAAGACCGGGTCGCAAAGGGAAATGTCGTCGAAGCGTAAGTTCGCCGAGGGGCCTTTGACCTCCTCATCCTGCAAAGCCTCTTACAAAGGGGAGAGGCTCTATATCTATTCCTGATTATTATTACTAATTTTGGTGCAACCCTCCTCGGAGTCTCGGTAACTGTGTGGTCACCTCGCCGAGGGGATCCGGGTTTTGGTTTCGAGGCGGGCTTTGATCTGGAGAGGAGTCTAAGCCGGCCCTTTGGGTGCAAGACGTTGGCCAAGCGCCACCACGTCTCGCCATCTTTGGTGTGCGCGGAAGGTCAAGGGAAGAAGAGTCAGTTTGTTGGGGGGGGGTCCGTCATGCTTTGGTGCAAGTGACGGCCGAGGTGGCGCTGGAGGAGTGGGTCCCCGAGGACGGGGAGCGGCCTTCATCCATCCACTTGTCCAGACTGCGCCGCCGGGCATTCATGAAGAAGTTGCTGACCGTGGAGAGCTCCAGGCCCAACTGCTGAGCGATGGTGATCTGGAGGTCTTTGGAAGGGCGTTGGTTCTCGTGGAAGATGGCGTGGAGCGTGCGGCGCTGGATGTCGGTGAAGACCAGCCGGTGGCGCTTAGGGACGTGGTTTCGATCGGCTTTGCTTTGCTCTTGCTCTTTCCTTTTGCAGGCTGGGGGTGGGGGAGAGAGGAGGAGGGGAGGAGGAGGAAGAAGAAGAAGACGATGAGTTGGAGAAGGAAAGCACGAACCTGTCAGTCACCCGCGACCCACGATGAGAGCATTCGTTTTAAAAGAAAGACATGAAAGAAACGACTTTTCGGTCATCCTATCACATGCATAATAGGGTCGCCAACAGGCTGAGAGAAAAATATCCTGACCATTATTGAGGTGGGGAGGACAAACATGTGAGAGAGGTTTATAAAATTACTCATGGGGCGGAGAGAGTTGGCAAAGAGAACTTTTCCCCTTTACATAAGAACATAGGAGAAGCCAATGTTGGATCAGACCAATGGCCCATCCAGCCCACAGTGGCCAAAAATACCAGGGGCCATCAGGAGGTCCACCAGTGGGGCCAGGACACTAGAAGCCCTCCCACTGTTGCCCCCCTCCCCAAGCACCAAGAATACAGAGCATCACTTGCCCCAGATGGAGAGCTCCTATCTATACCTTGTGGCTTTTAGCCACTGATGGACTCTGCTCCAGATGTTTATCTAATTCCCTCTTGAAGCCATCCATGCTTGTAGCCACCACCACCTCCTGTGGCAGTGAGTTCCACGTGTTAATCACTCTTTGGGTGAAGAAGGACTTCCTTTTATCTGTTCTCACCCAACTGCTCAGCGATTTCATGGAGTGCCCCCGAGTTCTTGCATTGTGAGAAAGGGAGAAAAGGACCTCTTTCTCGACCTGCTCTAGCCCATGAATAATCTTATAAACCTCGATCACGTCACCCCTGAGCCGTCGTTTCTCCAAGCTAAAGAGCTTTCTCCTAAAAGACTAGAACATCCAATGAAGCTGATGGGCAGTAGGTTCAGGGCAGACAAAAGAAAAGACTATTTTACACAGGGAGGGATGAAAACCGGTTCTCCCAGATAAGAGTCCGCGCACTTAACCACTATACCAAACTAGCTTTCAAGCATTTTATAAGCGTTACTATGTACTGAACTGAGAAGGCCCCAGGTAGGTCTTTGTGTGCTGACAAAAGCAGAGAATCCTGCATTTACTAGTCTTCGCGATGCCGGCTCCACCGATTTTAAGCTCTGCTCCCATCTTCCTTTAGAACAGCTGCGCTTGGGCAGAAATTCATCTGTCCAATTTGCTACCGCACTGCATCTTGGGGGGGGGGACTGTATCAGCTAGAAGAACAGTTTCAAGTGAAGCCCCTCCACACCAGCCTCTGTCAGGGGGAGGAAAAAACAGCCCGCTTTCTCTGCAGGGTGTGGGCAAGTGACCTGTTGAATGTCCGCCTGCTGTTACGCTGTCAGTGGCCCAAGAATGTGTCTGCCCCAAAAGACTCCTGGACTTGCTAGATGACACCAGATTTATTTATTTTATTTACATTATTTATAACCTGCCTTCCTCACTCGGACTCACGGCAGATTAGAACGCAGTGAGTCCATACAATCAAAAGGATGAGGCGTTCAACGAACGACGCAAGAGGGATTCGGGTTGCAGAACCAACCAGGAGTCTAGAGACGGAACTGAAGCAAAGCAGAAGAATCAACGTGACACGTTAAACGATGTAAAAATCACATAGGCAGATCCTCGTTTCAGCAGGCTATACACAGTACGATAAACCCCAGTATCCGATAAGTTATCGGAGCAACTTTGTAAGACGTTTAGCACAGTCATTCAGTTTCGAACATTCGAGGAAGTTTGTGTGCATACGAAAACTCATACCTCGAATAAAACTTTGTCGGTCGTAAAGGTGCTGCTGGACTCGAACTCTGTTCTTCAGTTTTGTACAGTTTGTGGAAAGCCAGGGGGAATGGGAGGCTGTTCCACGAGGCGGGGGCCACAACGGAAAAGGCCTGCGTATGGGCAGGTGTTGATTTTGCCCATTGACAGGTTGGCACCTGCGGAAGGCCCTTCCCCAGTGAGCAAAGCTATTATGGTGTGGCTTAGGGAGAGAGACGGTCTCGCAGATGTGAGGATCCAAAGCCATGTAGGGCATGCATAGGTGGGACCTGTGGATCCCCCAGAATTCCAGCTCATGTCCAGACTACAGAGATCGGTTCCCCTGGAGAAAATGAATGCTTTGGAAAATGGGAAGGAGCCAGTTTGGTGTAGTGGTTAAGTGTGCGGACTCTAATCTGGGAGAACCACTCCTCCACTTGCAGCTGCTGGATGACCTTGGGCAAGCCATAGTTCTGTCAGAGCTGTCCTTGAAAAAGAGCAGTTTCTGTCAGAGCTCTTTCAGCCCCGCCTACCTCACAGGGTGTCTGATGTGGGGAGAGGAAGGGAAAGGAGATTGTAAGCCGCTCTGAGACTACAAGTGAAGGGTGGGGTATCTCCTCCTCCTCCTCCTCCTCCTTTTCTGGATTCGGAGGTCCTTGGTCTCCCCAGGCTCTGCCCCAAGTCTCCAGGAATTTCCCAACCTGGATCCGGGAACCCTACCCCCAGAGCTGCTTTCTTTGGAAAAAGGGGTGCCGGAACTTTCAAGAGGAAAATGAAGTTTTCTGTCTATACACTGAAAACTCACAAACTTTTAAACATTTTTAAAAGAATTTTGTCGAAGAGGTTCCGGAACTCTGTTCCGGTGCGTTCCACCAGAAAAAAAAGCCCTGCCTACCCCCCATCCCCTGCTGGAGGAACCTGGGCTTTGTACGTATCTTCCACGGGTTCGTCCTTTATACCAACCCTTTTGACGGGCATCCGTGCAAATTTCGTTACGAGTCGTGGATGCCGAATGCCATCTATTCCGAATGTTCACGAGAGAAAGGGGAAATCCACGACCACAGCTACGTGTGCAGGTCTACTTTTGCCTCTTGGACTGGCTGGAACCGAAAAGAACGAATCTTTCCAAAGTTGCTGTCCTAGCCCGGGGACGACCTTGCTGAATCCTCTTTTTATGGCTGCACTTAACTGTGTGGAGGGAAGGGAGGGGAGGAGCGTGGACATTTAATGCCGAATCAATAGCTCTGGTGACTGAAATCTTCTGTCTCCTTCTTGGTCTACGGGGCCCTCCTTGGAGTGGAGAGGGGAGGAGAGATTTCCTGGCCAGGATCAAGTCGAGTTGCCAATTGCAGCCTGGGGGATTCCTGGAGATTTCAGGGGTGGCGACTGTAGAGGGGGGAATTTGGGGGGGGGGATTTCATTTAGACTCTATGGTATACCATGGAGTCTACCCTCTGGGGGTGCCATTTTCTCCAGGGAAACTGATGCCTGTAGTAGGGATGCCAGCCTCCAGGTGAGGCCTGGGGTTCACCCAGAGTTACAGCTTATCTCCAGACTACGGAAATCAGTTTCCCTGAAGAAAACAGGTGCTTTGGAGGGTGGACTCTATGGCATTGGAGGGTGCGATGAATGAGAGAGCCAGTTTGGTGTCGTGGTTAGGAGCACAGACTCTAATCTGGGAGAACCGGGTTTGATTCCCCATTCTTCCACATGCAGCTGCTGGTGTGACCTTGGGTCAGTCACGAGTTCTCTCAGAGCTGTTCTCTCAGGAGCAGTCCTCAAAAGAGCTCTCTCAGCCCCACCTACTTCACAGGGTGCCTGTTGCAGGGAGGGGAAGGGAAAGGAGATGGTAAGCTGCTCTGAAACTCCTTCGGGTAGTGAAGGGCGGGGTATGTCTCAGTGAGGAACCAGAAGCCCCTCCCCCCCCGTAAGAGAGCCAGTTTGGTGTAGTGGTTAAATGCGCGGACTCTAATCTGGGAGAACCGGGTTTGATTCCCTCTCCTCCACTTGCAGCTGCTGGATGACCTTGGGCAAGCCATAGCTCTGTACCAGCTGTTCTCTCAAGGACAGCTTGGGAAAGAGCTCTCTCAGCCCCGCCTACCTCACAGGGTGTCTGTTGTGGGGAGGGGAAGGGAAAGGAGTTTGTAAGCCGCTCTGAGACTCCAAGTGAGTGAAGGGCAGGGTATAAATCCAATTTCTTCTCTTCTTCTTCTAAGGTAAGGGAGGACCTCGAACCCTAGGTGGCTCCTGGCTTTATTTTTGAAGGCCAGTGAGGTTGTAACGGGATGGGGGGTGCCTCGAATTCTCCTGGAATTACGACTGAGCTCCAGACTACAAAACCTCACCCCCCTGAATGGTGTCTCAAAACACAACAGGCCTCAAGGGGCCACTGTACTCAGCAAAATGGGGTTGCAGGATTGGGGTCCTGATGCCACCTGCTCCCTGCAGGTCAGCCTCTCCATGTGTCCAGCTCTGCATTGTTTGCCATGACCAGTGGCAGCTCACCGGAGTCTCCTTATAATTCTGGGGATTCTGGGAGATGTGGGGGTGGAGCCTGGAGAGGGTGGGATTGAGGGAAGGGGAGGGACCTCAGTGTGGTACGCCATAGAGTCCACCCTGCAAAGGAGCCATTTTCTCCAGAGATCTCTGTCATCCAGAGATCAGTTGTAATTGCTCGAGATCTGTAGGCCCCACCTGGCAGTTGGCAACCAAACATCCCAACGTCTGCCCCGGGAGTCTCCCCTCAGCGGTGAAGTTCCCTCAGTGACCGTGGGCTGTTGGTCCTCTTTGAGCAGAGCCTGCTTCACAGGGTTGACGTGAGGATGGAACTAAAGTAGGGAGGGCCTAGTCCACGGGCTCCCAGATGACGAAGAAGAGGAAGTGGAAGAGGAGGAAGAGGAAAAAGAGGAGGAGGAGGAAGAAGAAGAAGAGGAGGAAGAAGGAGGAGGAGGAGGAGAGGGAGAGGATGAGGAAGAGAAAGAAGAAGAGGGAGGGGAGGAGGAGAAGAAGAGGAGGAGGAGGAGGAGTTGGATTTATACCCCGCCTTTCGCTCAGAGTGACTTACAATCCCCATCCCTTCCTCTCCCCACAACAGACACCCTGTGAGGGAGGTGAGGCTGAGGGGGCTCTGAGAGAACTGCTCTTAAGAGAACAGCTCTGAGAGAACTTGTGACTGACCCAAGGTCACCCAGCTGGCTGCCTGTGGAGGAGTGGGGAATAAAACCTGGTTCTCCAGATTAGAGTCCACTGCTCTTAACCACTACACAAAACTGGCTCTCTTTTTGGTCCTGTGGGCACCTTAGGAATTCTGACACAAGGGGGTGGGCGCGACTACAAAATGGCTGCCAGAGGGGGCGGAGCCAGTAATGAAATGTCAGGGATGGGGGTTACGCATAACTCTAGTAATAACGCTTCAGCATTGCAGGCAGAAACGTTGCCTGAATGAACATATTGTCTAACATTTTCGTGCTTATCTTAAGCCAGACAGCGAAGATCCTTCTGATGTGGTGGCAGCGGCTGCCAATGAAGCAACATTCAAAATATCTGCACAGCCAATCAGATCTCTGATAGTGCTGACGAGGCAACACATGGGGGACCCCCAGCCTAGCCAATGATCATGCCTATCCTGAGAGCCAGTTTGGTGTAGTGGTTAAGTGCGCGGACTCTAATCTGGGAGAACCGGGTTTGATTCCCCACTCCTCCACTTGCACCTGGCTGGATGACCTTGGGCAAGCCCTAGCTCTGTACCAGCTGTTCCCTCAAGGACAGCTTGGGAAAGAGTTCTCTCAGCCCCACCTACCTCACAGGGTGTCTGTTGTGGGGAGGAGAAGGGAGAGGAGTTTGTAAAACCCCTCTGAGATTACAAGTGAAGGGCGGGTTATAAATCCAATCTCTTCTTCTTCTTCTTCTTCTCAGGCAGAAGAGCAGGCCAGGGCTGTTTTGTGAGGTCAGTTGGAAGCCCTACATAGATGACTAAATAAACACATGGAGCAGAGGTCCATGCTTGGCTATTAGCCACAAGGTCTATGTGGAACACTTCCTGGTGCTTGGGGGGCAAGAGTGGGAGGGCTTCTGGAGTTCTGGCTTTGCTGGTGGACCTCCTGGTGGCCCCTGGGTTTTGGCCACTGTGAGACACAGTGTGTTGGACTGGATGGGCTTGATCCAACATGGCTTCTCTTATGTTCTTAAGAGTGGAGGTCCATGAGTGGCGATTAGTCACAAGGTACAGAGGAAACACTCTGTCTGGGGCAAGTGATGCTCTGTCTTCTTGGTGCTTGGGGGGGGGGGGGAACAGTGGGAGGGCTTCTAGAGTTCTGCTGGTAGACCTCCTGATGGCACCTGGTATTTTTGGCTACTGTGTGACATGGAGTGTTCGACTTGGCGGGCCATTGGCCTGATCCAACATGGCTTCTCTTCGTTTGTATATTCATAAGCCCACCCCTCCCCGCCCAGGCCTGCAGCTTCTCTTGGCAGCTACCAGGCACTGCTATAAAAGAGACACAATTTAAAAGCCGAGGGAAGGGAAGGGAAGGGAAGGGGTCTGCCTTCGCGGCCCAGGCCCATCATCATATTAAAACAAGATGTAATTCTGCGAAGCTCAGATGTTGTGGAGCAAAACCTGGCAGAGGGTCTCCATTAAGGTTTGATGGGCCGAGATTTTATCGCCCCGCGTTAAAACCTTGCACATTTTTTGATTTCTAAACGAGTCTTTTATTTTAATTAACAATTGGACGTCGGACAGGCGGGGGGGAGGGGGATTCCGCGAATATGGCTGAGATTTAGGCGGGGGAAGCTCTTTGCCTGGGCTCTGTCCAACCTTTATCAATCAGGACAACGCTGAAAACATCAACGGAGGGGCTGCTGCGGCTGCTGGCAGCTGTCTGGATCTGATACACAATGCCCCCCCCCCCCATGCGCTGGCAAACTTAAACAGGGTTCCTGGGCTTGGGTGAAAAACCAACCCGAAGATTCGAATCCAGTGCCCATCTCCCACTGTTTTCTAAGCCAAGTGGATCAATTACTATCTTAACGAACAATTAGAGTTAATATTTTTTGTGAGATTTAGATAGGGGTGTGGTTAGAGTTGCCAACAAATTCCTGGAGATTTGGGAACAAAGCCCAGGAAAGGTTGGGTTCGGGGAGGGAAGGGGAGGGGAGGGGAGGGACTTCAGAAGGGTACAATGCCAAAGAGTCCACCCTCCAAAGCGTCCTTTTCCTCCTCTGTAGAAGAAGAAGTAGAAGAGATTGGATTTATACCCCGCCCTTCACTACCCAAAGGAGTCGCAAAGCAGCTTACCATCCCCTTCGCTTCCCTTCCCCACAACAGGCACCCTGTGAGGTAGGTGGGGCTGAGAGAGCTCTTCTGAGAACAGCTCTGAGAGAACTTGTGACTGACCCGAGGTCACGCAGCTGCACGTGGAGGAGTGGGGAATCAAACCTGGTTCTCCCAGATCATTTTATTTATTTATTTATTTTATATCCCCGCCCTCCCTGCCGAAGCAAGCTCAGGGTGGCTTACATAAAATGCAGAAGCAAAAGCAACAATATAGGTAAGAGCTTAAAATTGCTAGTGAACAACTTGAATGGCGATGGCAAAACCGAAACAGGGGTCATTTCGTAAAAAAAGAGGTGCAGGAGCTCATTAGCATAACTCATTCGCATAATTTATTTGCATATGCCGGAAGGCAACACCCACCACTCAGGCTCCATCCCAAAAATCTCCAGGTATTTCCCAACTCGGAGCTGGCGAGCCAGCTTGACACTTTGATTAAAGACAAATCAGGTTTCCTTTGCTCTTGCAGGGAAGCTACCCTACAACAAGCATGAAAAGACAGATCAAGTTTGGGTGCTTTTGCTTTTCCCCCACAGTGTATCACCATCTGTGCCTGATCCTGGGCTTGTCACTCCTGGAACGGCGTTCCGGCGTGTTCCTGCTCGAAATGACCCCTCATCAACATTCTAATAAATGTAGTTGGTATTTGATGTTAAAGTTGGCAAAGCTCAGATTATCGGTGGTGGTGTTGGGCACGGGGCCTTAGCGTGTTGAGTCCTGATCCTTAACTAAAGGCCTGGTGGAAGAGCTCCGTCTTGCAGGCCCTGCGGAACTGTAAAAGGTCCCGCAGGGCCCTGAGGTCTTTCGGGAGCTCATTCCACCAGCGCGGCGCCGCCACTGAAAAGGCCCTGGCCCTAGTTGATGCCAGATTAGAGTCCGGGCTCCTAACCACGACACCCAATTGGCTCTGGAGTTTGTAGTCTGGAGATCACTTGAAATTCTGGGAGACCCCCGGACCCCACCTGAAGGCTGGCAACTCTAGATGTCAGGTTAGGCCCTGTATCATTTTATAGCCAATACTGGCTACTGTCTAGTATAATGGCACTGCTGATTAAGAGGGAGAATCTTTTCCGCGCCCAAGTCGTCCCTGGTGATACAACTGGATGGGGTGGAATAATATACCTGTTCCTGTTTACCCCTTACGTACCGCAACGTTGGAGGGCACTCCGGTTGCCAACTCCAGAATGGGAAATGCCTGGAGATGTGGGGGTGGAGCCAAGGCAAGGCGGGGCTTGAGGTGGAGAGGCGGAATGCGAATTCCTCTCGTCCCCTCGAAACGCGCTTCCCTCTCACCCAAAATGCACGCTCTGCGAATTCGTCTTCGGCTTTCAAATTCATCTTTGGCTTTCACTCCGGTCGCTTCGGTTGAGCGAAACGGGCTAGATTCTGTCCGTCTGTCCTACCAACAGTGGCACTATGGCTGCCAACCTCCAGGTGGGGTCTGGAGATTTCCTGGGATTACAACTGGCCTCCAGACGACAGAACACAGCCGCTGTGGGAGGCAGACTTGAAGGCATCAGGGCTCATTTCGTAGCAGGAGCTCCTTTGCATATTAGGCCACACCCCCCTTGATGTAGCCAATCCTCCCAAGAGCTTACAGTAGCCCCTGTAAGAAGAGCTCTGTAAGCTCTTGGAGGATTGGCTACATTAGGGGTGTGTGGCCTGATATGCAAAGGAGCTCCTGCTACGAAATGAACCCTGGAAGGCATTCTACCGTGTGGCGATCCCTCTCCTCCCCCCAACCCCGTCCTCGCCAGGTTCCACCACCCCCAAATCTCGAAGGATTTCTGAACCCAGAGCTGGCAAACGCTCGGCAGCACCTTCCCCCATGCAAGAGCGTTTTCGTGAGAGCTGCTGAACCGAGGTATGTTCGATAGCACTGCCTGGGAGCAGAGCCCTGCAGAAGGCGGGGAGGGCTGAAGCACAGTTTCCCCTCTGCCTCTCATTTCAACATGTATTAAATGGAACATGTGGAATTCACTGCCACAGGAGGTGGCGGCGGCTACAAGCATGGACAGCTTCAAGAGGGAATTGGATAAACATACGGAGCAGAGTTCCATCAGTGGCTATTAGCCTCAAGGTATAGGTAGGAACTCTCAGTCTGGGGCAAGTGATGCTCTGTATTCTTGGTATTTGTGGGGGGGGGGGGGCAACAGTGGGAGGTCTTCTGGTGTCCTGGCCCCACTGGTGGACCTCCTGAGGGCACCTGGTGTTTTTGGCCACTGTGTGACGCAGAGTGTTGGACTGGTTAGGCCAGGGGCGGGCAAACTGTGGCTCGGGAGCCGCATGCGGCTCTTTCACATATATTATGTGGCTCCCGGCAGGGCGGCTGGGGAAGCTAAATATCGTTAGCAAACAAATATCATTGGACAAATTAATATAATTATCAATATCCGCTTTTACCCCTTCTGTTATTATTTTTGGCAGTCTCATTTAATGTTAATAAAAAGCAAATTTGCTTATTTTCCAATAAAAGCAGGTAATATTTGTTCATGTCTTGTGGCTCTCAAACATTTGATGTTCATTCTATGCGGCTCTTACGTTAAGCAAATTTGGCCGCCCCTGTTCTAGGTGGCTCTTACACTGAGCAAGTTTGCCCACCCCTGGGTTAGGCCATTGGCCTGATCCAACATTGGCTTCTCTTATGTTCTTAAATGCCCCCAAATTAGCAGCTTCACAACTGCTTCCCCCCCCATTTTAAAACGTTGGTTGTGGCGAGGGCCTCAGAACCTGGAAGCTGCCTTCACCTCTCGGGACCTCTAAGAGGGCCAAATTGGAACTGCTCCCCCTGACACTATTTTACATTTTTACCCCACCCTCCCCGCAAGCAGGCTCAGGGCGGCTTACGGCGCGGCACACAGTGCCAGATCAAGATAAGACAGTTTAAAACAGTTTAAAATATAGAACAACTAACAGTAACAATACAATACAGTACAACCTATCTGCAATATCAATCGCACAAGTGCTTGCAGAGCTGTTATTCCTGGGCATTCAGATGGCTTCCTAATGGTGCTCTTGTGCCAGCATCAGGGTCATATTCTGGCCCAAGACCCGGCCCGGGCTTCTTTCAGGGCCTGCTCGCGTCACAGATGTTTATTTGTTTGTTTGTTTGTTTGTTTTACATTTATACCCCGCCTGTCCAGCAAGACCGGCTCCAGGCGGCTAAAAATAAATTAATATCAAAGCCATACATAATAAAGATAAAGTCAGTTACTTAAAATACACACTAAAACCTCCAGACAGCAATATAGAAACATCCCGCCGAGCACAGCCAGAGCACAACCGAGCACAGAGCCAGTTGGTGTAGTGGCTGAGTGCGCGGACTCTAATCTGGGAGAACCGGGTTTGATTCCCCACTCCTCCACTTGCACCTGGCTGGATGACCTTGGGCAAGCCATAGCTCTGTACCAGCTGTTCCCTCAAGGACAGCTTGGGAAAGAGCTCTCTCAGCCCCACCCACCTCACAGGGTGTCTGTTGTGGGGAGGGGAAGGGAAAAGGAGTTTGTAAGCCGCTCTGAGACTCCCTTGGGGAGTGGAGGGCGGGGTATAAATCCAATCTCTTCTTCTCTTCTTCTTCACAGTGACCCACCTGACCCAGACCAAAGGGCTGCCATCAGTTGATTTCCCGGGCCAGCAAATTAAACCAGAGCCTTCCCCCCCCGCCCCAGTGGCGGCTCCTAACCAAAAGCTCCACTTTGCAGGCCCTGCGGAACTGCAGTAGGTTCCGCAGGGCCCTGATGTCCTCTGGGAGCTCATTCCACCAGTGAGGAGCCGCCACCGAGAAGGCCCTGGCCCTGGTGGTCACCAACCTGGCCTCTCTAGGTCCAGGGAGGGTCAGGCGATGTTGTGTGCCTGCCCGCAGTGCTCTCTGGGGTACGTATGGGGAAAGGTGGTCCCTTAGGTAGGCTGGCCCCAGACCATAAAGGGCTTTAAAGGTCAGAACCAGCACCTTGAACCGGATCCGGTACACTGTAGGCAGCCAGTGCAGTGTCCTCAGGGCAGGCCGGATGTGGTCTCGGACTGAGAGGCCCATCAGCAGCCTGGCTGCGGCATTCTGCACTAACTGCAGCCTCCGGAGCTGAGACAAGGGCAGCCCCATGTAGAGAGTATTACAGTAGTCTAGCCTCGAGGTGACCATAGCATGGATCACTGTTGCCAGGTCATTGCGTTCGAGGAAGGGAACCAACTGTCTTATCAGCTGTAGATGGTAGAAGGCTGCTTTGGCACCTGGGCCTCCGTGGATAAGGAAGCATCCAGGAGCACTCCCAAGCTCCGGACCCTCAGCGCTGGCACCAATGGCGCCCCCCCCCCAAAAGCCGGCAATGGGATCCCTGCCCCCGGTCCACTCCGACTCAGGCACAGGACCTCCGTCTTCGTTGGATTCAATTTCAATCGGCTCAGCCTGAGCCAGCCCGCCACATCTTGAAGTGCCCACTCCAGGGAACCTGGGGTGGCTTCGGACTGGCAGCCCAACAGCAGATACAGCTGGGTGTCATCAGCATACTGGTGACACCCAAGTCTGTGCCTCTGGGCAATCTGGACAAGGGGGCGCATATGGATGTTAAAAAGCATCGGGGAGAGCACCGTCCCTTGAGGAACCCCACATACTAGCGCAGGGGTGGCCAACCTGTGGCTCAGGAGCCACATGCGGCTCTTTCACACATATTGTGCGGCTCCTGGCAGGGCGGCTGGGAAAGCAAAGGAGAGGCATGCTTTTTCTCTCTTTCTCCCTTCCTTCCTTCCCTCCTCCCTCCCATCTATTTGCTTTCCTAGTTTCTCTCTCTCTCTTTCTTTCCACTTCTTTAATTCTTTCTTTCCATCTCTCTCTTTTTCTCTCTCTCTCTCAATATCATTAGCAAACAAGTAATATCATTATCAATAACCGTTTTTCCTCGTTTGTTTTTATTTTTGGCAGTCCCATTTAACGTTAATAAAAAGCAAATTTGCATATTTTTTAAAATAAAAACGTGTGTGTGATATTTGTTCCTGTCTTGTGGCTCTCAGACATCTGACGTTTATTCTATGTGGCTCTTACATTAAGCAAGGTTGGCCACCCCTGTACTAGTGGGTGCCTCTGGGACATCTGCTCCTCCAGCACCACCCTCTGTCCCCGACCCTGGAGGAATGAGGCGAGCTATTGCAGGGCAAGCCCCTGAACCCCTGTGTCGGAAAGGTGGTGAATCAGTAGCTGGTGGTTGACCGTGTCGAATGCAGCCGACAGATCTAACAACACCAGCACCGCCGTACCACCCCGATCCAGATGCCGGCAAAGGTCATCCGTTAGGGCGACCAGGGCCATCTCCTTCCCGTGACCTGGCTGGAAGCCGGACTGAAACGGGTCCAGCGCAGAAGTGTCATCCAGAAAACTCTGCAACTGAACCGCCGCCACCCTCTCCAAGATCTTGCCCAAATAGGGCAAATTGGACACCGGCCGATAGTTGGCCAATTCACCCGGGTCCAGCGCTGTTTTTTTTTTTAGGAGAGGGCGGACCATCGCTTCCTTGAGTGCCCCCGGGAACAATCCCTCAGCGGACTTGTTAATAATCTCCCTAAGGGCACCTTGTAGCCCCTCGCGGCCAGCTTTTATAAGCCACGAAGGGCACGTGTCAAGGCTGCATGTGATTGGGCGTACAGTTGAGAGCAATCTATCGACTTCATCCAGACTGAGCGGACCGAAATAATCCAGAATGGAACTAGAAGACGCGCATGGGGCCTCGAGTTCGCTAACTGTTTCAACCGTGGCCGGGAGATCACGGCAGAGCAGCAAGATTTTATCTGCAAAATAGCTCGCTAAAGCCTCACAGCTAATGTCCAATTCCCTATTATTTGGTCTGCCTTGTGGCAGCTCTGTTAAGGACCAAATAGTTCTAAATAATTGTGCCGGGCGTGAGCTAGCAGACGCAATCAAGACCGCATAGAATTGTCTCTTTGCGGCTTTGACTGCCACCTCATAGGGTATCATAAACGTCCTATAAGATGCTCTTGATGCTTCATCGCGGGCACGCCACCACCGTCACTCTCGCCGTCTGAGTCCCTGTTTCATCTGCCACAGCTCCCCCATATACCAGGGAGCCCTCTTAGAGTGAGGGCACAGAGGGCGTCGGGGGGTGATCTCGTCAATAGCTGCCAAGAGCTGGCCTTGCCAGTCCTCGACTAGCTCATCCAACGAGCCGCCAGGGGGCATGGGATCCCGCAGAGCCATCAGGAACCACTGTGGGTCCATTTGACTCCATAAGCGAGCCGAAATACGCTCGCTGCCCACACAGGGTTGGAGTGGCACCATCAGACGGGCCTTCAGGGCATGGTGGTCCGGCCATGGTACTGTCATAGCAGTAATCCAGTCCACCGTACCCCCCCGCCACAAAAATCAAGTCGAGCGTATGCTCGGCCTGGTGTGTGGGCACCGTTACATGTTGGGTGAGTCCTAGTGCCGCCATGGCCGACACCAGGTCCATCACCGGCCCAGAGGCCGCATCTTCGGCATGGATGTTGAAGTCACCCAAGACTATCAGCCGCGGGTGCTCCAACGTCCAGCCCGACACAGCATCAACCAGCGATGACAGGCTAGCGGGTGGTGCCTTGGGCAGCCGGTACACCACCCAGAGAGCCAAACTCTCCCCAGTTTCCCACACCAGTCCAAAGCATTCTATGCCCACAAGTCTAAGCGGCGGGAGCACCCTGTAGGAGTAAGCCTCCCGAATGAACAGCGCCACCCCCCCTCCCCACCCCTCAGTCCGCGATTGGTGGAGGACCGAGAACCTGGGCGGAGCCATTTGGGAGAGAGCCACAGTCTCCCCATCTCGCACCTAGGTCTCGGTCACGCATGCCAGGTCCGCACCCTGCTCGAGCAAAAAGTCTCGTGTGGTGGAGGTCTTATTATTTATGGACCTGGCATTGCACAACGCCAGTGTCGGAGGGGGGTTAATCCTAGCCCCACTGTCAGCCACCCTCGGGATGGGATGCAGGCTGGAAGGGGGCTGAGCGTCTCTGTTTCTCCGCCCTCTTCCATGCATTACCTGCCTGGTCCCTCCGCTGTACTTATCCTAGCTATAACCACCCACTCTAACTCACAACAACCCTGCACTGAAAGAGTGAGTCCTAATTAAGAACACACATCCTATAGCTAGCCCTATAACCCACCCTGACCTCCCCTCTTGACGCCCACCCACCTCCCCCAGGCGGCAAGAATAAACAGTAAAATAATAAAGGGTGGGGAAAGCCGCTTGATGTTCGCTGTGGCCTACCAACAGGAGGGTACTGCTGTTCCAGGATATCGATGGTGAGTCCAATCTCCTCGAGGCAGCCAGCCGACTGGTCACTCAGTGGCACCTCCACCCGCTGGCTGCGCTGGCAGATCTTCCAGCTGGTCTTGACCTTCACAACCCAGTCTCTATGCCCCCCACCTCCCCCTCGGGGCCATAGAACCCGCCAGGCGGCCGCCATAGAGCAGCTAGTGGCAGCGGCTGCTATAGCCAGATGGGCACACCACATGGACAGAGCGCGCCCCCTGACCAGACCAGCCAGCAGCAGTCGGTAGGAGTGGGCCCGGGCCCTGATCGGCCGAGAACAGTAGAGGCCAGCCAGAAATGCGTCCTCCACCAGACACCGCAGTCAACATTGGCCACCACAGGCCACATAGATAAGGCTCACCAGCCACCCAACAGGTGCCCAGCTAACAGGGCCTAGCAGGTGGTAAGCAACACCCAGACCTGCCCCCCCCCAAGGCCTCCGAGGCTCCCCACAGCCCCCCCGCGGCCTCTGTTGATACTGCAAATGCTCCCAGGAGGCCCCAATAAGTACCCCCACTGTCCTCTGCCGCGGCAGTCCTCCAACCCTCAGCAGCTGGTGGCAGGACTACGGCCCTCAGCAGCTGACAGTGAAACTTTTGGTCCTCGGCGGCCGACGATAGGACCCAGCGGCCCTCAGCAGCCGGCGGCAGATCTTTTGGCCGGCAGCTGGTCCCAGCGGCATCCCTCAATGGTCAGCAGCGGTCCCAACGACCCCTGGCGACCGATGGCAGATCCTCCAGCCCTCCGCGGGGGTTTCTGTGGCCAGTCTCGACAGGATGGTCCCAGTGGCCCTCAGTGGTCAGCAGCCAGCAGCAGAATTTTTCGGCCCCTGGCAGCCGGTAGTAGGACCCAGTGGCCCTCGGTGGCCCTCGGTGGCCAATGGCAAGTCTTTCAGCCGGCAGTGGCTGGCGGCAAATCTCAGCAACGAGTCCTGGTGGGCCTCTGCAGTCAGCGGTGGCCCACCAGGCATCTCCCCCAGCCCCAGGCCTGGCAGGCATCTCCGCCCCAGCAAGCACCTCTGCGGCTCTCCAAAGCGCTCAGTGATGACACCTCTGCCTTCAGCCGCCAGCAGCAGTCTCCCGCCCGCCAAAGCTCTCCTCGTTGCGGCCTTCCAGTCACCGATGTTCTCCACCACTCCCGGCCGCAACAGGGCCTCGGGGCCCCCGGTGCCGCCCAGCTCCCGCGTCTCCGGTCCAACCAGCGGGACCGCGGCCACCCGGCTTTAAGTTGGTTTCCTTATTTGTTGCTTCTTTCTCCTTCCTTCTCCTTCTTCCTGTACACCCCTGTACGCACCTCCTGGTGAAATTCTGGCTGTTTTATCCTAAATTTCTATTTTCAAGCAGGGAATAATTGCAAATTCGGCAGAGCTGAGTTACAGCTCAGTTATGCTGGCCGCCATCTTGGGGGGTGCCTAGCAATGTTGGTTGTATTTGGTGGTACGCGGTGGCGGCTCCTAATCAAAGGCCTGGTGGAAGAGCTCCGTCTTGCAGGCCCTGCGGAACTGCATAAGGTCCTGCGGGGGCCCTGATCTCTTCCGGGAGCTCGTTCCACCAGAGGGGAGCCGCCCCCGAAAAGGCCCTGGTCCTGGTTCCAGCTAGCCTGGCCTCCTTAGGGCCCGGGACCTGAAATCGATGTTGCGACCCCGACCGAAGTGCTCGCTGGGGTACATGTGGGGAAAGGCGGTCCCTCAGGTATGTTGGACCCTGGCCATATAGGGCTTTAAAGGTAAGCACCAGCACCTTGAAGCGAATTCGGTACGCTATAGGCAGCCAGTGCAGCGCCGCCAGCACAGGCTGGATGTAGTCCTGTCTAGAGAGACCCGTCAACAGCCTGGCCGCGGCGTTCTGCACCAGCTGGAGCTTCCGGATTTGTACCAAGGGCAACTACAGTTGCCAATTCTAGGCTGGGAAACTCCTGGAGATTTGGGGTGGAGTTTTGGGAGGGCAGGGATTCAGGTCGGGAATCACCTCAGCCAGGTATGAAGCCACGGAGCAGGGGTCCCTAACGTGTTGCCCGTGGGCGACCCGGAGTCTGCTGACATCTTTCCTCATGCCCGCCAAGTGTTTTTAGAAACTGTGTTTTTAAAAACTTTTGCCCAGCAATGATTTCTGATTGGTTATTGGAAATCTGATTGGCTGTGCAGTTTTACAAACTTTGCTTTGGCCTAGGGTTACCAGGTTCATCAGATGAGCGGGTGCGGGATCGGGGTGCGTTAACCAGGAGCGGGGAAGGAAGACGCCGGAAATAAATGCGATGAAATAGACATGTTGGGGTCGCTAGGGGCAACATCTTCCAGAAGTGACGTGGGCACACTGGGGATGTTGGGGGCAACACTCTGGTTTGTGGGCAAAACCTCTATGGTAGAATTAACATAAGAACATAAGAGACGCCAATCTTGGATCAGGCCAGTGGCCCATCCAGTCCAACACTCTGTCACACAGTGGCCAAAAACACCAGGTGCCCTCAGGAGGTCCAGCAGTGGGGCCAGGACACTAGAAGCCCTCCCACTGTTGCCCTCCTCCCCAAGCACCAAGAATACAGAGCATCACTTGCCCCAGACCGAGAGTTCCTATCTATACTTTGTGGCTAATAGCCACTGATGGACCTCTGCTCCATATGTTTATCCAATTCCCTCTTGAAGCCATCCGTGCTTGTAGCTGCCACCACCTCCTGTGGCAGGGAATTCCATGTGCTCATCACTCTTTGGGTGAAGGACTTCCTTTTACCCGACTGCTCAGCAATTTCATGGAGGGCCCCCGAGTTCTTGTCTTGTGAGAAAGGGAGAAAAGGACTTCTTTCTCTACCTGCTCTGTCCCATGCATAATCTTGTAAACCTCGATCGTGTCACCCCTCAGTCGTCATTTCTCCAAGCTAAGGAGCCCCAAGCGCTTCAGCCTTTCTTCACAGGGAAAGTGTTCCAACCTTTTATCATTCTAGTTGCCCTTTTCTGCACTTTTTCCAATGCTATAATATCTTTTTTGAGGTGTTTTGCCCCAAAACCAAAGCATGCCCCCCCCCCGATGTCACCAATATGCCTACATCATTTCTGGGTGATGCAGGCACATCACGTTTATTTTCAGTTTCTTGCCTGCTTGGGGGGGGTGGGGGGGGAGAGAAAGATTTCTTCAGGTTCCCGATAGCCCTGAAATGGAGGGAGGGGTCCAAACTGGGGTACCCTCACCCCCAACTGAAGACTGGCACCCTACTTTGGCAAACGCAAAAGCTGACCCCCCGGCATAAGGCTCTTCACTGTGTGACTGAAGGTAAGCTGCGGCAGCCATTTTGTGGCCGGCTCCGCCTTCTGCGGTGGCCATTTTGTGGCCGCGCCTGCCACGCAGTGTCGGAATCCCAAATGCCAAAAAGGTTGGAGAATGCCACCACAGAGTCCACCCTTCAAAGCAGCCATTTTATGCAGAGGAACTGATCTCTGTCGTCTGGAGATCCGTTGTAATTCCTGGAGATCTCCCGGCCCCACAGGGAAGCTGGCGACCCTACTTCTGGCTCTCACAACCTTCCGGGGGGAAGTGAAGTTCCTCGGGCCGGGGGGAAGGCGCCAGCATTAGTGGGCCAAAGCCACAGGTTCCAACCCTGCCTAATCAATCGATTTGAAACAGGAATCACTCTAATGAACAGACGCGGTCATCCTCCTATCTGGTGTGGCCTGAGAAGAAGCCGGAGAGAGCCAAAGGCCACCCGAGGGAACATGATGGCGGAGATGGACGGTTGGGGGGAGAGAAGGGATCCAAAAAAGAGAAATATTTGCCAGGCCCAAAGTGGCGAGACTTTTTAAAACCCTGATAGATGCGTCTGTCTTGCGGCCGTGAAACGTGACAGACTGCCTTCTCCCCCCCACCCTCCCCGGCTGCCTTTTCTGCTCTCCGACTCTTCCCCAAGCAGCCTCAGCTCCCCCCCCCCCACCTTTGCGCCTCATCTTTGACTGCACGCTGATAGAAAATATTGATCAGATCCAAGCTCGGGTTGTGCTGTAAAGAGCAGCTGGTTCGCGTTAACCCTTGATGGGCGGGATTGGCAGCAGGGGGAAGGGAGAGGTGAGAAACAGCATTGGAAATGCGAGGATTCGGGGGAGTGGGCAGGGGGGTTAAGGAAAAGGCCTCGGTCCTCTCTCAAGAAGACGATGCAGATCGGAGTCTCCTTACGAGACCACTTTGCCTCCTGCCTTCTTGAAGCTGACTGACAAAGGGAGCTTTGATCCCTGAAAGCTCATGCCTTGGAAATCTGGTTGGTCCCGAAGGTGCTACTGGACCCAAATCTGGCTAAGCAACAAAAGAACAATTGGATTCGAGTCCAGTAGCACCTTAGATACCAACAAGAGTTTCAGGGGATAAGCTTTCGAGAGTCAAAGTGCCCTTCGTCAGATACACTTTGACCAGGGGTCATTTCGAGCAGGAGCTCGGGGGAGCGCAGCTCCAGGAGTTGGTGCCAGCCCCACCCCACCCCACGGGGGAATGCCTGCTTGTGTCCTGGCTGCAGCAAGATGACCCCGCCCCCTGGAAAGGTCCTTGTTCCTCCGACCAGCCTTCTGAAGGCTTCAGCCATCACTGAAGCTATCCTCCCAGAATAGGGGTATTTCTGAGGCTTGGATTAGTAGCTGTCCCCTCTCTGCCAGCTCATCCATCTGTCCTTCCTTCCTTCCTTCCTTCCTTCCTTCCTTCCTTCCTTCCTTCCTTCCTTCCTTTCTCCCTTCCTCCCTTCTCTCTCTCTCTCTCTCCTTTCTTTCTTGCCTTCTGACATCCTTCCGGTGATGTCAGGTGGTGTAGCATATGCAAATAAGTTATGCTAATGAGTTATGTTAATGAGCTCCTGCATTTCTTTTTCTACGAAATGACCCCTGACTTTGACTCTTGAAAGCTCGTTCCCCCCAAAATCTCCCTGGTCCCTAAGGTGCTACTGGATTCGAATCTGGCTAAGCAACAGAAGAACAATTGGATTCGAGTCCAGTAGTACCTTAGATACCAACAAAATTTTCAGGGGATAAGCTTTCAAGAGTCAAAGCGCCCTTCGTCAGATACACTTTGACTCTTGAAAGCTCGTATCCCGAAAATCTCGATGGTACTGGACTCAAATCCAGCAGATCAACACAGCTACCTTCTGCAATTATCTTCATAACCCCCCATTTAGGTACAAATGTAGAAACTGAGCAGCCCTTTCCGGCGGTGCAGAAGTAAATACATAGATTATCCCTGAATTCGGCAACGTCAGCCCTCGAAATTTCTGCTCCTTTCAGACGTGCCTTTTGGTTGCTTGTATAGCCAGACAAATCTGAATATAGAGGCTGTGGCTAGCAACCATGAACAGATGTATCCCGCCTCATGCATTTCCTTGTTCCTTTTTTTAAAAGCTCTTTGAGCTGGTAGTGGCCATCTCTATATCTTGTGGCAATGAGTCTCTTTTGCAGCTATCAAAAAGCCTGCCTGTGTTTTCAATGAGAATCAGGTCAAATTGGAATTGGAACGAGCCACTGATTTCTGCTTTGTCTCTCTCTCCCCACCCCCTCCTTGTGGAAAAAAAAATACATTTGAGGGCAGGGTTAAAACTGAGAAGGGGCAATTTTGGGCCAATCGAAACACACAAAAAATCAATGTTTTGCTTTGCAGGAAAAAAAAACACCCGAGGGAAGAGAGCAGAGGGAATTCTGGGGGACTTGTACGGCTGTGAGCTGGTGACAGTCTCTGCCTCGGACAATAAAATCGATGACTTCCCTTATACGAAGTCTCTCAGTAGGTCGAAGCTGGGGAGGGGGGGGGGGAGAGGTTTCCCTTACCCACTCCACGCAGCTGCCAGATTGCAGCAGGGGATTTTGGAATATTGGGGGGGGGGGGGGAATACCAAGCTCCGTAAACGGAGACCTTTGTTTTCAGCCAATGCATTTTCTTTTGTGACGAGCGTGATATTCCTATCCGCTCGCTTTCTAGATGGGTTTTCGGCAACATGGCGGACCCACCGGAAACGTCTCCGGCTTTCGATACGTGCGGCTTCTCTTGGCTTCTTATCTGGGCGAACTGGGTTTGATTCCCCACTCCTCCGCTTGTGTCCGCTGGGGGACCTTGGGCAAGCCATAGTTCTGTCAGAGCTGTTCTCTCAAGGGCAGTCCTCGAAAGAGCTCTCTCAGCCCCACCTATCTCACAGGCTGTCTGTTGAGGGGAGGGGAAGGGACAGGAGTTTGTAAGCTGCTCCGAGACTCCGAGTGAAGGGCGGGGTATAAATCTAATCTCTTCTTCTTCTGCTGCTGCTGCTGCTGCTGTGTTTGAGCAGCTGCCACGAAGCCCATGGCAAACCAGGGGTCCGGCATGCCCCAAAGGTGGGAAATCCAAGGGGTATTTCCACCACGGCAACACACACCCATATACTGTAGTGCTTAAAGGGCCACAGAGATGTGAGTTTGAATCTCCACTCTGCCAAGGAAGCTCGCTGGGTGATCTCCGGCCTGTCTCTTTTAGCCTAACCTACCTTACAGGTCTGTTGTGAGAATAATGTGTGACATGGAAACAGTGCATGTTGTTTTGAACTCCTTGGAAGAAGGGCAAGAAGGGATACAAATCAAATAAGGGATCATTGTAGGCCTATTCTACTGTCCCTGCCCTAGGGTTGCCAACTCCAGGTTGGGAAATTTCTGGTGATTTGGGGGTGAAGCAGGGGAACAGAGGGGTTTGGGAGAAGGAGGGAACTCAGCAGGGTATAACAGGGGGGAGTCCGCCCTCCAAAGCAGTCATTTCCTCCAGGGGAGCTGATTTCTCCAGTATGAAGAGCAGCTGTAATTCCAGGAGAACTTGAGGCCACACCTGGAGGTTGGCACCTCACAGAAATCAGTCTTCCTCCAATTCATTTATTGAAGAAAATATGCGGCCTTCTTATTAACATGAAGGCTGGACCACTGAAATCAGATAAATGCTTTAGTTTATTAAATGACCGGGTATTCATTTAAGTTGAATTAAATCTGATTAAAGCTCGAGCGAGTTTGCGGGTTGTAACTGGTGATTCACAGCCGGTGTTAACAGCCCACCAGTTTATTTGGGGGCGGAATGTTCTCCTGATGCAAGAACCCCCCCATTTTTCCCCTCCCCGCCTCAACCCTCCCATCTGCGATACGGGGCAAACAAAACCGGCCTACCTCACAGAGCCGTTGTGAGTATTGCAAGAAGATGATACATGTGTAGAATTTTTTTTATATTTTTGCATTTCGTGTGTGTGTCTGTCCGTGCCTGGAAGTCACGGTGGCCTCTGGTGACAACTACTGGGACATGGGGGACGTTCAGAGAAGTGGCTTGATATAGCCTGCCTCTGCCTCCCGGCCCGGGTATTCCTTGGAGGTCTCCCATCCAAATACTCGCCAGAGTCGGCTTCGCTTAGCTTCCGAGATCTGATGAGATCGGGCTTGCCTGGGCTATCCAAGTCAGGGCTTCTGCGTGTAGATTTCTGAACACCGAAAGGACTACGGACATGCCAAGTGCCATTAGTATGACATGTCTGAATCGTGATTTAAGTACCTGATACTGAAGCCTTTAAATATAAACGTACATATTACAGACCTAATCAATGGACTTGGTTAAACAGCAGATGATAAATTAACGTAAATATACTTAACTGTTTAACATTGATGTTGCTATTTGGGGTTATACCAGTTGGTCAGTGTGTTACTTAAGACTCTGGGGTTGGGTTGGGTTCTTTTTAAAAAGGAAGGCATCCTGAAAGAATGCCATGAAATACCTTTGGGTCCCCTTCAGGGCTCCCTCTAAGCTGTGGAGGCTTGTGAGCAAAAATCCTACTTTGTGAACTACCGGAATTCAAGTTGTGAGCGAGCGATTTGGCTGCTGCACAAGTTAGTTTGCTCTGGAGCCCTCCTTCCTGAGCGAGGACAAAAACGGGTGAGCCCGAGGCTAAAAAACTGTGAGCTAGCTCACACAAACTCAGCTTAGAGGGAACACTGGTCCCCTTGACCAGAAGAGAAGAGGGTTAAGACCACCCTTCCTTCCTTTCCATGGAAATCAAAGGGACCGATTCGTGCCGTGTCATCCTCACCAATGCTCCCTCTAAGCTGTGGACTCTTGTGAGCGGCTGGCATTAAAGTTCTGAGCGAGCGATTCGGTTCCTGCATAAATTAGTCTGCTCTGGAGCCACCCTTCCTGAGCTGAGATGAAAGTATGTGAGCTGGAGGCTAAAAAACTGTAAACTAGCTCACACAAACTCAGCTTAGAGGGAGCACTGATCGAGACCCCCCCCCCCCCCGGCCAACACTGCTTCGGGTCTTCTCCCCCCCCCCCACTGGCCAGTGCTCCCTCTAAGCTGCGGAGTCTTGTGCGCAAAAATCCTACTCTGTGAGCTGCTGGCGTTGAAGTTGTGAGTGAGCCATTTGGCTGCTGCATAAATTAGTTGGCTCTGGAGCCAAATCCTTCCTGAGCTGAGACAAAAATGTGGGAGCTGGAGGCTTAAAAACTGTGAGCTAGCTCACACTGATTCAGCTTCGACGGAACACTCCCCACCAAATCGTCACGGCCCATTTCCGTTCCCTCGACAAGAAACTATCTCCAAAGAGGAGCTCCTGAACTTCCTACTGTTTCAGGGAAAGGGGGAGGGAAGAAAACCACACTTCTCATCTACCTTCTCCTCCCCTGAACATCTTGTGGCGCGTGACCATCCTCCCGATGGAACTATCACCCCCTTGACAGTTTCATTAGCCACTAACAAGTGAGCTGCATCCCTCAGCACAGGTGAAACGGTGACATGCGGTGTCAGGACGGCAGCGCCCAAGTGGGATGACCTATGCACCAGGGCTCAGGCCTCACGTGCTCCTTGGGGGGCCCAGGAGGCTGACATGAAAAGAGCAGCGACTAGGTGTGAAAACCGGTCACCAAAGCAGGACATACAGCCATTTTACACGAACAGCCGATACACTTCCATGCATAATGAGAAAAAGAAGAAGATGAAGGAGGAGGAGGAGGAGGAGGAGGAGAAGAGAGAAGAGAGAAGAGAGAAGAGATTGGATTTATACCCTGCCCTTCACTCATAGTCTCAGAGCAGCTTACAATCTCCTTTCCCTTCCCCTCCCCACAACAGACACCCTGTGAGGTAGGTGGGGCTGAGAGAGCTCCTGAGAGAACCGCTCTGAAAGAACTTGTGACCGACCCAAGGTCACACCAGCAGCTGCGTGTGGAGGAGTGGGGACTCAAACCCAGTTCTCCCAGATTAGAGTCCGCACTCTTAAGGAGAAGAAGAAGAGAAGAGATTGGATTTATACCGTGCCCCTCACTACCCTAAGGAGTCTCAGAGCGGCATATAGTCTCCTTGTCCTTCCCCTCCCCACAACAGGCACCCTGTGAGGTAGGTGGGGCTGAGAGAGCTCTCTCAAGGACTGCCCTTGAGAGAACAGCTGTGAGAGGGCTTGTGACTGACCCAAGGTCACGCCAGCAGCTGCACGTGGAGGCGTGGGGAATCAAACTCGGTTCTCCCAGATTAGAGTCTGCGCTCCTAACATCACACCAAACTGACAGTGTGCGCAGGGGCTTAGACCTATGGAGAAGGCTGGCCTCTCAGTCCGTGATTCATGGGCGTTGGCTGGTGCACATACTCCAGTGGGGTCCTGGTTGACATGAGGTAGGCAGCTTATTGTTCAATGAAGATTTTAAGAATTCCTTTTGAAAAACTGTTTTAACCCAAGCTGCGGGAACTGGCGATCTTCAACGTTTGGTTCCTTCCCTGGGTCTTTAGAAGCTGAAATTTATGGGCTTGGTTTGTGAGTTTGTATGTGTATACACAGAAACATGTAAATTATGTCTCGTATACAAGTCCTGAACATCAATGGGGAAGGTGGCAGAGGTCTTTCCCATCACCTCCTGCCTGGTCCTTTCAACTGGAGGTGCCGGGGATGGAACCTGGGACCTTCTGCATGCCAAGCAGAGGCTCTTCCACTGAGCCACAGCCCCTCTTTACAGCTCTCCAGGGTCTCAGGCAGAGGTCTTTCCCATCACCTCCTGCCTGGTCCTTTCAACTGGAGATGCCGGGGATTGAACCTGGGACCTCCTGCATGCCGAGCAGAGGCTCTGCCACTGTGCCGCGGCCCCGCCCCACATGTGTTCACACGTATCATAAGCACCAAACTGATACGCATGAGTGCCAAAGGTCATGCACACGAACACGAAGACTCACATAAGCAATGCACATCACACATGAGCACTAAGGCATGTTGTATTATCTGACCTGCCATTGCACATATTGTGACTGGCAAGGTCTGTTTTGGACTACGGATGATACGCTCGAGGGCATCTGTCTCCACGCAAAAGTGCTTCCCTTTGGTTTTAGATCCGCGTCGGTGATTGTCTGCATAATACGTGAACGCGACATACAGCTGATACAGAAAAAGACTTTAGATCATTGTAAAGGGTGGTTTTGCTCTGGTAGCAGTCCCTTGCAAAAACCACGCTATTATCGGTCCTTGTTCTGGCACTTCAAGAAAGCTGTGGCTAGAGGTCAGCTCCGGCTTCCTGAGTTATCTTAAAACTGGCAGGCCCTCGTGACTCAAAGCACAAACTGGAAGGGTGCCCATGCTGGTTATTTACACCGGTTTAAATGCTGTGGGGGGCAGGGAGAGAACAATGGGGGGGAATGAAATGGTGTCATAAGAATGTAAGAAGAGCCCTGCTGGGTCAGACCAGTGAGGGTCCATCTAGTCCAGCATCCCGTCTCACACAGTGGCCCCAACCAGTTCCTCTGGAGGGCCAACAACAGGGCAGAGAGGCCGAGGCCTTCCCCTGAGAAGAATATCAGAAGAGCCCTGCTGGGTCAGACCAGTGAGGGTCCACCTAGTCCAGCATCCTCTCTCACACAGTGGCTAACCAGTTCCTATGGATGGCCCACAAAAGGGCAGAGAGGCCGAGGCCTTCCCCTGAGAAGAATATCAGAAGAGCCCTCCTGGATCAGACCAGTGAGGGTCCCTCTAGTCCAGCCTCCTGTCTCACACAGTGGCTAACCAGTTCCTATGGATGGCCCACAACAGGGCAGAGAGGCCAAGGCCTTCCCCTGAGAAGAACCACAGAAGAGCCCTGCTGGATCAGACCAGTGAGGGTCCATCTAGTCCAGCATCCTATCTCACAGTGGCCAACCAGTTCCTATGGAGGGCCCACAACAGGGCAGAGAGGCCGAGGCCTTCCCCTGAGAAGAACCTCAGAAGAGCCCTGCTGGGTCAGACCAGTGAGGGTCCATCTAGTCCAGCCTCCTGTCTCACACAGTGGCCTCAACCAGTTCCTCTGTGATAAGTATTGGAGTCGGGAGTCCATGGAATAGTGAAACAGCTAGATCTTTATTGCTGGTCCGGATGAAGCATACAACCCAGGGCTCCAAGCCCTCCTTTTATGCTGGTCAGGGACAATCCCCTGACCTCACCCAACTGGCCTGATAGGCTATTAGAAGTCTATTTACATTTCATAGGTTCCCTGGGAGAAACCTAGGTACAGGATTGGTGGCCGGTTTGAATCCACCTGGCCTTTGTTCTACCTGGCTGAAGCTCAGGTAGTTTCTTGGCCATGTGCTCTGGCCATGCTCTGGCCATGTGCTCTGGCCATGCGGTCGCAATGAAGAGAGCACATGGCGACCGCATGGTCAATACATAACACCCCTCCCCCCATAGTCCAGAACCCCTCTGCACACATAGTCTTTGAGATAGTCCGGGCGTCTGCGCTCACGTCCAGAGCGCCGGGGGGTTGTAAGGCGGGGTGTGTTGCTAGTGTCGGCAGGTTGCGGTGTGGGTAGTTGTTCTGCTGGCGGGGCCTGTCTGCTCGGGGGTTGTTCAGGTGTGGATGGTGCGACTGCTTCGTCCGCGGGCAGGAGCGGCATCTCCGCAGTCTCCAGATCAGGGTCTGGCGCTGCTTCTGGAGTCGTGTCGATGTCACGGTGTGTTGGTGCAGGGAGTTCGGGGGCCTGGGTATCATCGTGGTTCTGGGTACGGCGTCGAATCTGGTCAATGTGCCGTTTCCAGACTACGCCATCTTCCGTAAGGACCTCATAGGAATAAGGCCCTGTGACTCGGACGATCCTCGCGGGGAGCCATGTTGGACCCCGCGCGAAGTTCTTTGCGTATACGGGGTCTTCGGGAGCAAATCCTCGGGCAGCTGGCCGGTCCTCCATTGTCGGGTTCCCCTCGATTGCTCGATCGGGATGTAGGCGGTCCAAGACGGTTCCCAGTCGTCTTCCCATCAGAAGTTCGGCTGGCCGGCGCCCGGTCCCTGAGTGGGGTGTGTTCCGTTGGCAGAACAGGAACTTGTACAGCTGCTCTTCCCAGTCGCCATGCTCCATCTTCTTTAACGCGTCCTTCGTTGTCCTCACCATGCGCTCGGCCTGGCCATTGGTTGCGGGGTGGAACGGAGCGGAGCGGATGTGGCGCAGACCGCAGGCTTCCACAAACCGTTGAAACTCGCCGGAGGTGAAGGCGGTCCCGTTGTCGGTCACGAGAGTTTCTGGCATTCCGTGTGTCGCGAAGATCGGCCAGAGACTTCTTAAGGCAGCGTTGGTGGAGGTCGAAGCTACCGGCACTACCTCAAGCCACTTGCTGTAGCTGTCAACAACAATAAGAAACAACCGGCCCTGGACCGGTCCCGCGAAGTCTAGGTGCAGGCGGGACCAGGGCTTGTTAGTAGATTCCCAGGATCGGACAGGAGCGTGTGGCGGATCTGGCCGTGACTCCTGGCATTTGGTACACTTCTGGACCCGCCCCTCAATGTCTTTGTCCAGGCCTGGCCACCATACGTAACTCCGGGCCAGAGCTTTCATGCGCACAATTCCCGGGTGAGCCTCGTGGAGGGCCTCTAGCACTCGGGGCTGCAGGGGCCCGGGGATCACCACTCGAGATCCCCATAGCAGGCATCCCTTGTGGGCCGATAGTTCGTGCCTGCGTGCCGTGAAAGCGGCAAAATCTGGTCCCGGTTTTTCCGGCCACCCCCTTCCCACCCAGTCCGAGACACGGGAAAGGATGCGGTCCCGCCGCGTGCGACGGGCCACATCTGATACCTGTACGGGGTGCTCCGGTAGATCCTCTAGGAGCGCGACGTGGAAAGCGGGAGCCGGATCAGGGTCGCAGGACGGGAGGGGAAGACGGCTGAGGGCGTCTGCATGACCCATCGCCTTCCCCGGGCGATGTACCAATTCGTAGGAGTAGCCTGACAAAAAAATTGACCACCGCAGGACCCGCGGGGACAGCATGTGAGGGGTCTGCCTGTGGGGGGCAAGGAGACCCAGCAGCGGCTTGTGATCTGTGGCCACGGTGAACGACCGTCCGTAGAGATAGTCGTGAAATTTCCTGACGCCAGCTACGATTGCTAGGGCCTCCTTGTCGATCTGGGCGTAGTTCCGTTCTGCCGACGACAGGGTCCTGGAGTAGTAGGCAACCGGTACCTCCTTTCCGTTGGGTAGCCGGTGTCCCAAGACCGCCCCAACGCCGTAGGGGGATGCGTCGCAGGCCAGGATGACAGGGAGCCTCTCATCGAAATGCGCTAAGACCGCATTTGAAATTAATAAGTCTTTGACGGCCCGGAAGGCTGCATCATGCTTGGGACCCCAGGCCCAAGCCGCTCCCTTGTCCAGGAGACGATGCAGGGGTTCAGCGACCGCCGCCTTGTGCGGAAGGAAGGCGTGGTAGAAGTTCACAAGTCCCAAGAACGCCTGGAGTTCCGCCTTTGAGGACGGGCGGGGTGCACCTGTAATTGCCACTACCTTCTCCTTTGTAGGGTGAATGCCGTCTGCGGTGACTTGGAACCCCAAGAAGGTCACCGAGGAGACTCCCAGGGTGCACTTGTCTTTTCGAACCTTGAGACCCGCGTCCTGGAACCTTTGCAGCACCATCCGGAGGCGAGCTGCGAACGTGTCGGTGTCCGGGGCGGCGATGAGGACGTCGTCGAAGAACGGCTTCACTCCTGGAACATCTTTTAGGAGAGAATCCATTAGATTTTGAAAGATTCCGGGTGCTACGCTGACCCCAAATTGGAGGCGTTTTACCTTGAACGCTCCCTTGTGAGTCACAATCGTTTGTGCCTCGGCCGTTGCTTCGTCTACGGGAAGCTGCTGATAGGCTTGGGCCAAGTCTAATTTTCCAAATATTTTGGCACCCGCGAGGGAGGCCAGAACATGGCTGACCACCGGTACCGGGTACGCGTGGTCCTGTAATGCCTTATTAATTGTACATTTGTAATCCGCGCAGATGCGGACTTCCCCGTTAGCTTTGAGGGGGGTCACAATGGGAGTCTCCCACTTGGCGTGGGAGACCGGCTCGAGTACCCCTTGTGCCACGAGCTTTTCCAACTCTGCCTCCACTTTGGGCTGGAAGGCGAGTGGTGGCCGGCGGACGGCCACGCGGATGGGCCGGACTGCCGGGTCCAGGTCGAAGGAAACCGGGGGTCCTTTGTAGCAGCCCAATGAGCCATCGAAAACGGCGGGAAATTCCTCGCAGATGGATGAGAAGTCAGTAGAGCCCATGCGGTGTATTCCGGTCCACTGCACTCCGAGCGGCTTGAACCAGGCGCGACCTAGGAGACTGGTTAGATTGCGCTCCACCACAAGAAGGTCCAGCAGGCCATTAAAGGCATGGTACTGGACCCGGACCCTGGCTAGCCCCTTAATAGCCACTGGGTTTTTCTGGAAGTCCCGGAGGACCAACCCAGCCGGCAGCCGCAGCCAGCGTGCCCCCTTCGGGCAGAGGCGGCGGAACGTAGCTGCGGACACAATTGAATATGCTGACCCTGAGTCCAGTTCCATGGAGCAAGGAACTCCCTCTATTCGGAGAGACACGGAAATTGCGCCCGGGATGGGCTGAGGCAAGTTCATTACCGTGGCCGTGGGAACGACACTACCCACTTCTTCGAAGTTCGCTGCTGGGGCACGGTGGCTGTTCCTCAGGCGGCAGGCCCGGGCGAGATGTCCTGCTTTCCCGCAGGCATGGCAGATGGCATCACGGAAGCGGCATGTCCGTCTGTCGTGGGGGTCCCCACAGCTGGCGCACGTTGGGGCCTGCCTGTTGAGGGAAGCAGGAGAGGGAACAGAGACAGATGCTGGGCGCCGGCCCTTGGGCCTGGGGACGCCGGGCTCACCCTTCTTCGAGCGTGGTTGCATCCGGTGGACGTCCTCTTCTTCGCTTGAGTCGGGTTCGGGAGGAGCCGCCTGGTGGACTTTGGTGGCTGCCTTGTCCTTTTGCGTTGTCTCGAAGGCTGCCGCAGTTTTGAGCATCTTCTCCAAGGTTGGCTCCGGCATTGCAATGAGGCGCCGGCGGAGCTTGGCTTCCTGGACCCCTCCCATGAAGGCGGTCTCCACGTGGTCATCCATGTGGCGGAATTCGCAGCCCACGGCTAGTCGACGGAGTTCAGCCAGGAAAGTGGCGGCTGACTCCCCCGGCTGCTGCTGGCGCTGTATGAACTCCCAGCGCCTGGCCAGTTTTGATGGCTTCGGGGCGAAGTAATCGCCGAGGGTCTTGGTGAGCACGTCGTAAGACACCTCGGTGGGGTCTTGCGGGGCTAGTAGGTTCTGGGCCACCCGCATGACCTCCACCCCTCCGGAACTCAAGAGCCAGGCACTCTTCAGGTCCGCATCTGTGATTCCGCGGACCTTAAAGGCACAACCCAGCGTCTTGAGCCAGGACTCCCACGTCTCAGGGCGAGACGTATTGAAAGGGGTAATTGGTCCCGGAGCGTTTGCCATATTTACCAGAGCAGGAGCGGCGGCGGCTGTTTGAGCGATGTCCTCGTGTCTTGCGGCGGTGCCGGGGAGCGCTGAGGCTTGGCGCTGGCTAGTGCCGGAGGATTGGGCTCAGAGCGGCTTGCGGCGAGGCGTTGGAGCGCTGGAGCTCGGAGATGCCTGCGGCCGGCGGGACGGAGCTCGCTGTGCTGCTGTGGTCTGCTGGAGAGTCGCTCATCGGGATCCCATCCTCGTCGCCACTGATAAGTATTGGAGTCGGGAGTCCATGGAATAGTGAAACAGCTAGATCTTTATTGCTGGTCCGGATGAAGCATACAACCCAGGGCTCCAAGCCCTCCTTTTATGCTGGTCAGGGACAATCCCCTGACCTCACCCAACTGGCCTGATAGGCTATTAGAAGTCTATTTACATTTCATAGGTTCCCTGGGAGAAACCTAGGTACAGGATTGGTGGCCGGTTTGAATCCACCTGGCCTTTGTTCTACCTGGCTGAAGCTCAGGTAGTTTCTTGGCCATGTGCTCTGGCCATGCTCTGGCCATGTGCTCTGGCCATGCGGTCGCAATGAAGAGAGCACATGGCGACCGCATGGTCAATACATAACACTCTGGAGGGCCAACAACAGGGCATAGATGCCGAGACTATCCCCTGGCTCTGGGATTCAGAGGCTTACTGCCTCTGAATGTGGAGGTTCTCCTCAGTCCCCATGGCTAGTAGCTGCTGCTGAATCTATCCATGAATCTATCTAATCCCCTTTCCAATCCGTTTATGCTCATGGCTGTTGCTACGTCCTCTGGCAGCAAGTTCCACATTTTAATCACTCATGGTGTAAAGTATTTCCGTCCTGAACCTACTGCCCATCAGCTTCATCTGATGCTCTCGACCTCTAGTATTCTGGGAGAGGGAGGAAAATGTCTCTTTTTGTCAACTCTCTCCATCCCATCCATTGATGCCGTGACATCCTTTCCAGCTGCATAACTGGAGGCACCCCAAGCTCTATGGTTTTTACCACAGAGTTTCAAAGGAGTCCTAGAGCATCCCACAACGCAGCGATGTCACTTCTGGTTATGCTGCCAGAAGTGATGTTGTACTGTTGACAGACACCGTTTAGGTAAGTCCATAGAGCAGGGGTGGCCAACCTGTGGCTCGGGAGCCACATGCGGCTCTTTCACATATATTGTGCGGCTCCTGGCAGGGCGGCTGGGGAAGCAAAGGGGAGGCATGCTTTTTCTCTCCTTCTCCCTTCCTTCCTTCCTTCCCTCCTCCCTCCCATCTATTTGCTTTCCTAGTTTCTCTCTCTCTCTTTCTTTCCACTTCTTTAATTCTTTCTTTCCATCTCTCTCAATATCATTAGCAAACAAGTAATATCGTTATCAATAACTGGTTTTCCTCGTTTGTTTTTATTTTTGGCAGTCCCATTTAATGTTAATAAAAAGCAAATTTGCATATTTTTAAAAATAAAAACGTGTGTGTGATATTTGTTCCTGTCTTGCAGCTCTCAGACATCTGACGTTTATTCTATGTGGCTCTTACGTTAAGCAAGGTTGGCCACCCCTGCCATAGAGATTGGGGGAATTCATATGGGTGGGGAGAACTTTGGGGCTGTTGTTTTCCCTTGCCCATTTCGTCAAGGTGGGCATCCGGCTGCCACAGGTGGGCACCTGGTAAACCCAGCTGGGAAGCAAAGTTTTCCACTCTTCTCTACAGCATCAGAGTGCACTGATCACCTCCCAAGGTTTCCCCAACTTTTTTCTCCAATCTTCACCAGACCTTCTCTGTCACTTTTGGGGGGCAGTATTTCCAGTGCTCCCTCTAAGCTGTGGAGTCTTGTGAGCAAAAATTCTACTTTGTGAGCTACTGGCATTAAAGTTGTGAGCCAGCGACTTGGCTACCATTTGCTCTGGAGCCCTCCTTCCCGAGCTAAGACAACAATGTGTGATCCGGAGGCTAAAAAGCTGTGAGCTAGCTCACACTCAATTGAACTAAGCAATTGAACTTATCGTTATATCATCAGAGCAATCTGTGTATCAGGCTCTCTGACTTTATGGATTTACTTACAGAATTTATATCCCGCTTTTCTGCCCTTATGAGCCCCCCCAAAGTCAGCTAACAATGAAGAAGAAGAAGAAGAAGAAGAAGAAGAAGAAGAAGAGATTGGATTTATATCCTGCCCTTCACTCACTTGGAGTCCCAGAGCAGCTTACAAACTCCTTTCCCTTCCCCTCCCCAAAACAGACACCCTGTGAGGTAGGTGGGGCTGAGAGAGCTCTTTTCAGAGCTGTCCTTGAGAGAACAGCTGGTACAGAGCTATGGCTTGCCCAAGGTCATCCAGCAGATGCAAGTGGAGGAGTGGGGAATCAAACCCGGTTCTCCCAGATTAGAGTCCACCCACTTAACCACAACACCAAAGCACTACACCGCGCACTTAACCGCTACACCAAACTGTAAAACATACAGGATAAAATTACGCTACAAAACCACTGAAATAACACTCCCCCCAAAAACCTCATTAAAACAACTTTTAAAAGTTTAAAAAGCAGAGCTAAAAGATTGATAAAGCAGCTAAAACACACACAAACCATAAATTGAGATGGGCGGCCATGTTAGTCTGTCTATAGCAGCAGAAAAGAGCCAGAGTCCAGGAGCACCTTAAAGACGAACAACATTTGTGGCAGGGGAGGAGCTTTCGGGAGTCACGGCTCACGTCTTCAGATAGATCAAGACAGGTGGCTGCATTAGTCTTGTCTGTAGCAGTAGAAAAGACCAAGATGGGCAGCCATGTTAGTCTGGAGAAGTGAGCTGTGAAAAGAGCTGAAGAAGTGAGATGTGACTCACGAAAGCTCCCGTGCCACAAATTGGGTTATTCTTGAAGGTGCTCCTGGACTCTGGCTCTTTCCCACTGCTAGAACGTGAGTCCATCTGTCCTTCTAACCTGGAGAGGGGAGTGATTTCAGATGCCGAATAACAATAACAGGCAAATAACAATAGCAGGTGAACGAGAACAGGATTGTCATTCTTCATCCACTGGCAGAAGACTGAAGGAGACAGACGAATCTCCCTGGGGTGCCACGACCAAGAAGGCCCTGTCTTGGTTGGCCTCCCTCCTGATCTCAGAAGGTGGGGGCACCCGAAGATGATCATAATGGTTGGGCATAATGGTAATAAATGCTCGGCTTTAATAATAAATGTATGCAGAAACCTTCCGAATACTATGTATTTTAAATGTTTACGTTAAATGCTCTACATTTACTCTGGCGTTGATCGTCCTTGTTATGAATAAGTGATAGATTATTATAATATCCATATCTCCCTTTTCCCCATGTTTTTTTCCCTGTATCCCTATTTTAATTTAAAATAACAATAAAATAATTTAAAAGCTATTTCAAAAAAACCGGGCCGTTTCAGAAGGGATTAGTTTACCTTTCATTTTAAAGAAAGTAATTCTCTGGCCTAGGGTGGCCAGGTCTGGGTTGGAAAATACCTGGAGACTTTGGGGGTGGATCCGGGAGAGGGCAGGGGTTGGGGAGGGGAGGGGCCTCAGCATGGAACAATTGCCACAGAGTCCACCCTTCCGAGCAGCCATTTTCTCCAGGGAAGCTGATCACTGTCAGCTGGGGATCAGTTATAAAAGCGGGAGATCCCCAGGTCCCACCTGGAGGCTGGCAACCCTACTCTGGCCCATTCAGCCATCTCGTTGTGGAGATACAAGGGGGAAAGCAGGTCTCTGCAACAAAATAGTCTAGAGACTTGGGGTTTTTTAAAATGAAAATTGGAAGCTCAGAGATCCTGATACACAGATCATTAATATTGTGATTGCTAATTTTCGAAAAGGACAACATGGATGCAACAAACATGAAACTAAGCAAACTCCGGAGCACGATGGAAGACAGTAGGGCCTGGTGTGATGTGGCCCACGGGGTCGGAAAGGGCCGGACTCAACTGCGCGACTGAACAACAACAACAATAGAACAACAAACAACAAAAAACCCTGGTAGTGGGGGGGGGGGGGCAGAACGAACGGCCATTGCTGGGGAACCTCAGCAAGGAAACTATGGGGAAAACCTGCCTTGTGGAAACCCCCTTGTTTTTGCACTGTTTGTATCGCAGCCACAACAGCTACAGGGAAACCATGAGAGCCTGTCTCATGGAAACCACCCAGGAAAAAATTCATTTTTTTTTCTTTGGAGGTCTGAAATGAGCAAAACCTCCACTCTAAGTTTTAAAAGTTCTTTTTCCCTCTGGACAGAGAACAGGCTGAAAGGGAGGAAGTCACAGAATCGTAGAGTTGGAAGGGACCTTCAGGGTCGTCTAGTCCAACCCCCTGCCCAATGGAGGATATTCACAAATCCCCCCCCACACACACACACACCCAGTGACCAACGCTCCCTCTAAGCTGCGGAGTCTTGTGAGCAAAAATTCTACTTTGCGAGCTACTGGCATTAAAATTGTGAGTGATCGATTTGGCTGCTGTCTAAATTAGTTTGCTCTGGAGCCATCCTTCCCGAGAGAAGACAAAAATGTGCGAGCCGGAGGCTTAATAACTGTGAGCTAGCTCACACTGATTCAGCTTAGAGGGAACACTGTGACCCCCCTGCTCCATGCCCAGAAGATGACAAAAAACCTCAAGGATCTCCAGCCTGGAGAAAAACTGGCCTGGAGAAAAATTGCTCCCTGATCTCTAAGTGGCGATCAGCATTTCCCTGGATGTGTAAGAAAGGACCTCAAGAACTAAGTCAGTTCACTTGCTTTCCAGCTTACCTTCATATGAATGCTAATAGATCTAGCAGGAGAGATAATGGGTGGGTCAAGCTCTCCCCCTTCCTTTAGCAGGGAACAGAGATTTGGAGGAATGAACTACCAGGGAGGCCACAGAAAGGAAAATTATGGAGGCTTCAGGAAAAGCTTCCTTGACCTGACCTGACTGGGTCAGTGGGACGGGAGAGGGAAAAGATAAAATTCCGGGGAGCCAGAAGGAAGCTCTCTTTTTCCTTGGGTGCTGGATCCATGAGAGCAGACAGAACTCTTAACTGAGAAGGCAGCCACTGACCATGTGCTGAAGAGCTGGGAGAGAGCTGCAAGGTAACGGTCACTCTGTAGAGATCTGTAACTTCCTAAGCTTAAGGAGCACTCTCCTATATTTTAACATCTGACAGGGCATGTATAGCGAGAGGGACAGAGGAATTGTGTTTTACCCATTTCTTTTGGAATCCCTTGCTCAGTCTGGTGCTGCGCTAAAAGTCTGCTGGTAAACATTTTGCCTTTGAGAAATACCTTATAAGTTTTGATGCTGGTGGTGGTTCTCTGTCCAACATAGACCTCCACTGTCCTGGGCACGTTATTTTGAAAGGAGTGCCAGGGGGAAGGCAGGCAGTTGGCAATCGGATATTCCTCCAGGGGTAGACAAGGCAGTAAACTGTCCCTGGGGTGACCAGGCACTTGGCAGCAGGAGACACAGAGGCAAGGCCTCAGAACTTGGAAGGGAAGCTGGGAGCCCTGACCCTCCCAGTGGGTGACAGAGGTCAGGTGGAGGTGGTGGGCTACCCAATGGAGAAAGAAAAGCCTCTCCAGGAGTCAGGAGTAATTCGGAGAGCAGGGTGGAACAGGGCCTGCAGGCCAAAGCAGGCCCATTTCGCCACACAACCTGAGAGTCAGAAACCCCCCATTCAGGAATCAGGACAACCCTGGACTCTCTCAGCTCTTTCCTCTGCAGCTGAAACGGTTCTCAGTCTACCTTACAGGGCTGTCGTAATGATTCCAGATAAACCTGTTGGAAGTGCTTTGAATGCGAAACAGAGCCCTCTTTCTGAGAGCCAGTTTGATGTCGTGGTTAAGAGCGACAGACTCCAATTGGGAGAAGCGGGTCTGATTCCCCACTCCTCCACATGCAGCCAGCTGGGTGACCTTGGGTCGGTCACAGTTCTCTCAGAGCTGTTCTCTCGTGAGCAGTTCTCTCAGAGCTCTCTCAGGCCCGCGTACCTCACAGGGTGTCTTGTGGGGAGAGGAAAGGAGAGGAGATTGTAGGCTGCTCTGAGACTCCGAGTAAAGGGCGGGGTATAAATTCAACTCTTCTCCTCCTCCTCCTCCTCCTCCACCTCCCTTCCTTCTTCTTCCTTGTGAGCCAGAAATGGGGATGACGGTCAGATAGCAGGTATCCCAAAGTGCATTTGTGGTTGCGGACCAGTCGGGGGTTGCAGGCCAAGTCTTATTTTTAGGGGGTGAAGATTTGGTCAGGGGGCTGTTTGGGTGATGGGCACCGCTCTTTCTACTTCTGCCTCTTGCCTCTACTCAGAGCCCCACCTGAAGCCCCCCCTCTCTTAACCTTATCTGTGTGACATTTTAAAACGGGAATGAAGAGGGCCGGGAAGAGGGAAATACTGCAGGGGGTGATAGGGGGCTGCTGGAAGGTGGACATTAGACCTCATCAAACCATCCCATTAACAGCAAACCCCCCCCCCCCCCCCCCCCCCCCCCCGTGCAAGAATTCAGTGTTTCTGGAACAGATCCATGGACTCCAGCCAAACGAATAGATTTTATTTCTCCGGATCTCTTCTGCAAGGAAGTTGGAGGCCTGTGCTAAAGATAACCATTTGGAGAGGGTGGAAGAGCTGCTGCTCGGCAGGCAGAAGGGCCCAGGCTCCATCTTCTGAAGCATCTCCACCTAAAAGAACGGGGCAGGAGGGGATGGGAAAGACCTCCGGCTGAGACCCCGGAGAGCCGCTACCAGTCAGAGTAGACAAGACTGACCATCAAGAAGAAGAAGAAGAAGAGAAGAGATTGGATTTATACCTTGCCCTTCACTACCCGAAGGAGTCTCAGAGTGGCTTACGATCTCCTTTTCTCTTCCCCTCCCCACAACAGACAGCCTGGGAGGTGGGTGGGGCTGAGAGAGCTCTGACAGAAACTGCTCTTGAGAGAACAGCTCCGAGAGAACTTGTGACTGGCCCAAGGTCACATCAGCAGCTGCAAGTGGAGGCGAAGTGGGGGATCAAACCTGGTTCTCCCAGATTAGAGTCTGTGCTCTTAACCAGAAAGAGAGAGAGGGGGGATTTATACCCCACCCTTCACTACCCAAAGGAATGTCAGAATTGCTTACAATCGCCTTCCCTTCCCCCTCCACACAACAGACACCCTGTGAGGTAGGCGGGGCTGAGGGAGCTCTCTCGAGGACTTCCCTCGAGAGAACAGCTCCGAGAAAACTGTGACTTGCCCAAGGTCATCCAGCCAGGTGCAAGTGGAGGAGTGGGGAATCAAACCCAGTTCTCCCAGAGTAGAGTCCGTGCACTTAGCCACTCCACCAAACTGAGTGTCTCATTCAGTATAAGGCAGCTTCATGCGCAAGTTAGATACATGAGCTCTGAGCTTCCATGATCTTGTGGCCCTTTCTTACACACCCAGAGAAACCACCACTTTGGGGTCAGGAAGCAGTTTTCTCCAGGCCAGTTTGGCCGGGGATCCAGGAGGGTTTTTTCTTCTGGGCATGGAGCAGGGGTCACAGGGTGTGTGTGGAGGGTAGCTGGGAATTTCCAGCATTGGAGGTTAGACTAGATGACCCTGGAAGTCCCTTCCACTTCTCTAAGTCTTTGATTCTATGCTTCCTGCCTAGCGATGGAAGGAAATCATCCTCATTATTAACAATGTTCTCTAAGTCTTTGATTCTATGCTTCCTGCCTAGCGATGGAAGGAAATCATCCTCATTATTAACAATGTCATTCCTAATAAGTATATTCACTGTGTCTAATAGTGTAGGAAGAGTTGGTGTTCCCTCTAAGCTGAGTTAGTGTGAGCTCGCTCACAGCGTTTTAGCTTCCGCCTCATACATGTTTGTCTTCGCTCGGGAAGGCTGGCCCCGGAGCAAACTAATTCATGCAGTAGTCAAAGTGTTCGCTCACAGTTTTCAGGCCAGTAGTTCGCAAAGCAGAGTTGTTGCTCACAAGACTCCACAGCTTAGAGGGAGCGTTGAACATTCCGTGTGCAGATCACCAAACCTGTGCATTGGGGCCAGTCACAGTTACGACACGGGGTTCGGGATACCCAGGGGAAATCCGCAGGTTGCAGAAGAAATACCAACGATGCAGGGGAAAGCCTCTTTCTCCAAAAGTTAATATCGACGTCTCTGTGTGCAAAAGATTGATCTGCAGCAGCAGAAAAGAGCCAGAGTCCAGGAGCACCTTAAAGCCTGACAAAATTTGTGGCGGGGAGGAGCTTTCGTGATTCCCTGCTCACTTTTCCAGATAACAGGTGCAAAAATAGGGTCAAAGAAGAATCCACTCGAATTTGTGTGGCATTTTGGGTCATGTGAAAAACTGGGGGTTGGCTGAGAGGGGGAGGGAGGGAAGGAGTGTTGCCAGCCTCCAGGCGAGGCCTGGAGATCTCCTGGAATTACTGCGGATCTCTAGATGACCGGGATCAGTTCCCCTGGAGGAAATAGCATCTTCAGGGCGCGGACTCTGTGGCATTATATGGAGATTGGGGGGGGGGGAGATGAATGGAGGAGAGAGGTGGAGGCTGCATGGGTTAAGCTTCCATCCATATCTGGCCCACCCACTACGCAAAGCCGGGCAATTGCCCAGGGCGCCAGAAGCAGGGGCACCCAAAACGGCTTGCCAGTTGCAAGAGGCCACCCAGAGCAGGGCCGAAGCTGCACCATCTGGGTCTGTGTAATGGTAGGTGGAGGGGGCGGTGCTAGTTGCCAGGGCCTACTCGCCCCGCCCACCTTCTGCTGCCCCGCCCCCTCAAAGGAGGGAGGGAGGGAGGGAGGGAGAGCATCCTCTCCTCCTAGACCCTGCAGCCACCCCCCACTTGGAGTGACCTGGAGGTAGGGTTGCGAAACCCAGGTTGGGAAATTTGTGGAGATTTGGGGGTGGAGCTTCGGAAGGGCACAGTTTTGGGAGGGAAGGGAGATCTGTGGGACTGAGAGAGCTCTCCCGAGGACTGCTCTTGAGAGAACTGCTCCGAGAGAACTTGTGACTGACCCAAGGACACACCAGCAGCTGCATGAGGAGTGCGGAATCAAACCCAGTCCTCCCAGATTAGAGTCTACGCCCCTAACCCCTACACCAAACTGGCTGGCAACCCTAGCCCCAATCCTACCCTGTTTAGGGACAGGTAATCCTGCTGCTTTGCCCTCCTTAATCAGCGGCTATTGAAAGTACCAGATGTCTCTCACCACTTCTGGAAGATGCCCAGACTCTTTTTTTAGAGAGCCCTCGGGGCGAGAGGCTTTTGGAAAGAGTGGCAGCCCCTCCCATTAGTGTTTCTCTGCACACCATGATGTGGGCTCGTGGGTGACCAGTTCCTGGGCTCGCGGGTGACCTGTTCCCTTCCCTCAAAGGCCACAGTGGCCTGTTTCTTGAGAGTCCCTGGGATTTATGCAAATCGGTTACAAGGAAGAACGTTTATGTGACTTTGGGGGGGGGGGGAGAAAATCTTTTCATTTCCCATCAAGTCAGGTTTCCCAGTATATATCATTTGCAGTGGTCAGCACCGCGAAACCTTGGTTTATGGACATCTTCTGACAGGGCTGGAAATTTTATTACAAGAACGGCATCTCAGCATATCTAAGTATAGCAGACCTGTCGATTCCCTCTGCGTCCTCGCTCTCTTTCTTTCTCTCTCTCTCGCTCACCCCCCCTTCTCTCTTGCACAGACACATCTGGGGCATTGGAGGGACAGGATGGAGGGGGGGAGACTTCAGATTGACAGGTGGGGGGGAATGAGTGGAGACATGGGGGAGGAGGGGGCATGGAGCCCAGTGCCAAGTGGAGATTTAGCAGGGGATACAGGCGGGGCCAGTTTGAGGTCCAGGGTTGCCAGCCTCCCGCTTTTAGTGGACTCTATGGCATTGTACCATGCTGAGGCCCCTCCCCTCCCCAAACCCCGCCTTCTCCCGGATCCAGCCCCAAAGTCTCCAGGTATTTTCCAACCCAGACCTGGCAACCCTGTTGAGGTCCTTTGTCAACATGAATACACCGGTCCCCTCTCAGGCTGATGTAGCAAAGTCTGGAAGGAGCATTTCGCTTGCTAGGCATTCAAAACCATCAGTGTAAAAATTTTAAAAGTTGGCTGTTCAGGGGTTTCCGGTCGGGGGAATGGAGGTCTGACACGCTTTGCAAATGCGCAAGGCGGACAGCTGCTCTTCTTGACAGCTTGGGTGGATTAATCCACCTGACGCAACCTCACACAGGTAGTGTGAGGACTAGCAAGCAATATAATCCAGGTTTGAGCAAGCTCGGTGAAGGGAAAGTCTCGGAGGAGACTTTTCCGACACCTTGAGCACTGCAGCCAAAGAAGATTCTTGCAAGTATCTCTAAGGAGCCGAGCTGAGCTGATCAATTCAGCATAAAACCTCCAATTCCCCTGATTCCTTAACAAAGAAGACAAAGTTTAAACGTTGGGACCACATCTGAAGCGAAGTAACAACAAAAGGTAACGGAAAAAAAGTTTTTGCCTTACCATTACCGCGTTTTGAAAGACGAAAAGCAGATCGGGTGAAGCAATAGACTGTTGCAGATTGGATGAGTGCAGTTTTGAAACGTTAAAAAGCTGAATTGGAACTTAAAAAGCCAAAAAAACAAGTTGTTTAACATTCCTGCGGTTAAGAAGAGTCGGGAGGGGGAGCCAAGCATCGCGAGACAAAGAGGGAGAAGGGAACCAAGCATCGCGAGACTAAGATGTGAGGACTGAGACAGGAAGTGATGGCTAGAGGAGCAGACAAGAAGGGAAAAGGAGAAGAACCGGAAGAAGGTAAAGGGGACTTTAAAAATTGCCGGACCAAAAAGACCACAACAGGAAGTGACGTGCAGAGAGCAGACAAGGAAGCAAAAGGAAGGGACAAAAGGAAACTACGGCAAGCCAGAAGTAAGGTAAAAAGACTATAACCTTTGACACAAACCATAGAGAAGTCGCGCCCGCCATTTTGGATTTATAAAATTTTTAAACTGCAATATCTCAAAAACTATATAACTTAGAAGGCTGAAACCAACATAATTTGACTTGGCAAGATTAGCTTGTTTGAATGCACTAATTGGTGTTTGATTTGGAAAACAAAATAAAATCGATCTTTTTTAAAGAGACAAGACGGACCGCGGACTAAGATTGAGAGCAGCTACATGGTCCTCTCCTACAATGGCAGCAAAAAAAGAAAAAGAATTATTAGCTGTTATGGAAGCAATGGAAAAAAAATGTTAGACGCTATAGGAGAGGTAAATGTTAAAATGAATAATATAGCGGCTCAAGCAGACAAAAATTTTATGGACTTAAAAGCAGAATTTCAAAAATTAACCACAAGAACACAAGACATAGAAACTAAAGTAAAAGAACTGGAAGAAAGCACCCAAAAGACAATGAGAGAGAATGACAGGATGGAAAAGATGATGTATTATAAAGACATGCAAAACCATTTGAGATTCAGAGGGATTGAGGAAAAATTGAGTGAAGACATTTTTATAAGAATGCAAGAAGCAATAGCAGATTTTTTACAAGAACAGGAAGAGGTCGTTAAAGAACACATGGATCTTGTTTATAGAGTCAATTCCACATATGCAAGAGACAAAAACATACCAAGAGATGTGGTTGTCCAATTTACAATGAAAAGGACAAAAGAACAAATCTACAAGAAGTGCTTTACTGATCCTTTTGAAATAGATGGAAAGAAAATTATAGTAATGAAAGAATTGCCCAGAGCAATACTGCAAGAAAGGAAAAAATTCAAGCGTCTGACGGATAAACTGAAGGAGAAAAAAATTAGATTCCGTTGGGAAATACCTCAAGGACTAAGCTTTTACTATGGCAACACCAGAGTAGTGATTAAAAGTACAGAAGAAATGTACGCATTCCTGGGAGAGAATAAAGATGACCTGGGAGATATTTAAGAATACATCAAGATGGATTACAAAATACTTACATGGAATGTAAATGGACTAAATTCACCCCAAAAACGTAGAATGGTAGGTCAATGGCTGGAGAAACAAAAATGTAGTATAATTTGTATACAAGAAGCTCATCTTAAAAAACAAGACCACAAATATTTAATAAGGAAAAAATTGGGAGAAGAATTTTATTCTTTAGCAAGTAATAAAAAGAATGGTGTTGTAACATATGTCAAAAAAGATTTGGAACCTAAAGTAATATTTAAAGATAAAGATGGAAGATATTTAGCTATTGAAATTTTATTACAAGGACTGAAAACTTTGATTGTGAACATTTATGCTCCGAATGGAGCCAAAGAAAATTTTTTTAAAGAACTACAAGTGGAATTGGACAATGTAAACTACGATCAAATCATGATGTTAGGGGACTTCAATGGAACTGTAGATAACAAATTAGACAGGCGCTCTAAGAGAAAGGATGAGACATTAGGGAAGCTTCCAAAAAACTTTTTTGAACTGATAAAACAAGAGAAGCTGGAAGATATTTGGAGGAAAGCTAACCCACAAGGAAAAGATTTTACCTTTTACTCTAATAGACATGACTCGCATTCAAGAATTGACATGATTTGGATGACTACTAACTTAACCTTCAAGACAAGAAAAGTGGAAATTCTACCCAGAATAATTTCAGATCATACGTGTTTATGGACGGCTGGGCAGGTAAAAAAACAAAAGAGATGGAGAATAAATGAGGACTTACTAGACAACCAAGAAATAGTAAAAAAATTACTTGAAGAAACAGACCTATACTTCCAAGTAAACATGCAGAAAGAAGTAAAAATCCAAACCGTATGGGATGCATATAAAGCAGTGATGAGAGGACTATTGATATCACTAAATGCTAAAGACAATAAAAAGAAAAGAGAGCAATATGAAAATATTGTACAAGCCATTAAAACAAAGGAAGAAGAACTGAAGAGTAAACCAGGGAAAAAGAAACTGCAAAAGGAAATCTGGATGCTACAAGACCAAGCAAAAGCTATTCTGAACCAAGAGATGTACTGGAACTTAAAAAAACTCCAACAAAAAGCATTTGAAGGTGCAAACAAACCCGGAAAATACTTAGCATGGCAATTAAAGAAAAAACGTGAAAATAAATTTATCACTAAAGTGATAAGAGATAATATTGAGATAATAGACAACAAAGGAATAAAAAGAGAATTTTTTAAATACTATGCAAAACTTTTTAAGAAGGAAAACAAAGACAGAAGAAAGATTAAAAAATACCTGCAAACGTTAAAGTTACCAAAACCAACAGAGAAAATTAAAGAACTATTCAACAATCCAGTATCATTACAAGAGATTAAAAATGCAATAAATGACTCAAAATTAGGAAAAGCACCTGGACCGGATGGATTTACAGCGAAGTTTTATAAAACGTTACAGGAGTCGATTTCACCGGTGTTACTGCTATTGATGAACGATATAGGAGTCACTGGTGAGGTCCCAGAAACCTGGAAAGATGCAACCATCTCACTGATCCCGAAAGAAAATCAAGATTTGACTAATGTTAAAAATTATAGACCGATTTCTTTACTAAATAATGATTATAAGATTTTTGCTAAGATTATAGCGGACAGACTAAAAGAGCACCTCAAAGAAACTATACAAACAGAACAAGCAGGGTTCTTACCTAATCGACAAATAAGGGACAATCTAAGAGTAGTAGTGGATGCTATAGAATACTATGACAAACACCCTGAAAAGGAAGTGGGTTTTTTCTTTTTGGATGCGGAAAAAGCGTTCGATAATTTAAATTGAGATTTTATGTTTGAAGTTTTAGAACATCTTGAGATTGGTGAATATATGCTTAACCTCATCAAATCAATATATAAAGAGCAGAAATCCTCTTTAATAATTAATACTGAAAAGACGGACGATTTTAAAGTTGAAAAAGGAACACGACAAGGATGCCCACTTTCGCCGCTGCTATTTATTTGGATTTTAGAAGTTCTACTGTTAAATGTGAAGGAAGACAAAGATATTAAAGGCTTAACAATTAAAGGTTTTTCTTTTAAATATAGGGCCTTTGCAGATGATGTGATGTTCATAGTGGAAGACCCTTTGTCTACACTACCATATTTGCTACAGAGAGTAAAAGAGTTTGGTGACTTAGCAGGATTTTATGTAAATAAGAACAAATCGAAAGTGATGTGCAAAAATATGTCAAATAACAAACAAAATGAGTTACAAAACCTTATAGAATGTGAGGTGGTGAAAAAGACAAAATATCTAGGTGTAAATCTAACAATGAAAAACATTGATCTTTATAAAAATAACTATGAAAAATTATGGTTGCAAATTATGCAGGATATTAAAAAGTGGAATGTATTAAATTTGTCATTGTTGGGTAGAATTGCGGTGGTTAAGATGAACGTGTTACCACGATTAATGTTTTTGTTTCAAACTATTCCAATTGTGAAAGATGTAAAAACATTCAAATGCTGGCAGAAGGAATTGTCTAAGTTTGTGTGGGGAGGGAAAAAACCAAGAATCAAGTTGAAAATAATGTGTGATGCTAAAGATAGAGGAGGGTTTCAATTACCAAACTTAAGGCTATACCATGATGCAATATGTTTGACCTGGGTAGGGACATGGACTATGTTACAAGATAGAAAGTTATTGTCCCTGGAAGGTCACGACTGTAGATTTGGGTGGCATGCGTATTTGTATTATGGTAAAACAAAAATGGACAATATGTTTAAACATCATTATTTGAGAAGAACGCTAATGGATACGTGGACAAGATATAAAAACTTTTTTCCAGAAGAGATACCTATGTGGATTGTACCCGCAGAAGTTTTAAATCCAGCATCACGTTACAAAGGACAAGATTGGCTGAAGTATAGAGACTTATTAACAAGACATGGTAAAGACTTTAAATTGAAGGAGCAGCATCAGATGGACTTTGATTATGGTTGGCTAAGATATAGACAAATATATGACATGTATAGAAGTGATAAAAAACACGGCTTTAGGGGAAAAAATAATGAAATAGAACAAGTTTGGGAGGAAGGTGGGAAAAAATGATTTCTAAAATGTATAAAGTTTTGCTAAAATGGTTTAATGCTGATGAAATGGTAAAAGAACAAATGGTAAAATGGGCGATAAACTTTAACAAAGACATTGAAATGGAATCTTGGGAATTTTTATGGAAAAATGCTATGAGTATATCTACGAGTTATAACTTAAAAGAAAATTGTTTTAAAATGATGTACAGATGGTATATGACACCAAAAAAAAATGCAAATATTAATCAGAATATGTCTAACAAATGTTGGAAATGTAAAAAGAAAGAAGGTTCTTTTTATCATATGTGGTGGACTTGTGACAAAGCAAAGATTTATTGGTCAAAAATACATGCAGAAATGGAAAAAATCTTGAAATGTACATTTAAGAAGTTGCCTGAAATGTTATTGCTTGGACTTAAATTAGAAGAGATAAATGTAAAGAAAAGGACAATAATATGGTATATGATAACAACAGCAAGAATGGTGTATGCACAAAATTGGAAAAATGAAAAAATACCAGAGGTGTGGGAATGGTTGAAAAAACTGTTATATATGGCTGAAATGGATAAATGGACTAGAAAGTTGAATGATCTGTACTCAGAGACTTTTTTAGAAGATTGGAAGGATTTGAAAGAGTATGTTGAAAAATACTGGGACATGAAAAATTGCATTTATACATGGTTATAACAACATAAAGCAATAGAATTAGAGTATATGAATGTATTAAGGATAATTAGACAATGAAGTTGTTTTTTATTTTAGAATTATATAAGAATATAGAAAGTAAGAATTAGTGTATAAGTATTTTTAAGAAATATGACCGTTACCAGAAATGTAAACATAGATATAAGTATTACTATTTTGGATAGAGTGGGAAATGTGTTATGCTTCAGATGTGGTGGGAAACCGCTAATATAAGATAAAAACAAGATTATACAAACAGAACAAAATGTTATATAATATGGAAAAAAGGATTTGTATAAGAAAAATGTATTATTTTTAATGTTTTGAAAAATAAAAATTTTTTTACAAAAAAAAAAAACATTCTGTATTCTGCAAAATAAAAGAAAGTTAAAAAAAAAAAAAGTTGGCTGTTCGACTCCTGACTCGGATGACCTGTCCTGGCCCGATCTCATCAGATCTCCCATGCAAGTCCTAACCGGGACCGACCCTGCTTAGCTTCTGAAACTTGATGAGATCAGGCTAGCCTGGGCAATCCAGATCGGGGCAAAATACTGGATACCCCTTGTTCATTCTTCCCCGTGTCCGGTATTCTGAGGTACACTGTCTCTGAATGTGGAGGTTCTGTTTCATTGCTGGAGCTAATGGTCAAGTGTAGTGGTTGAGTGCGCGGACTCTAACCTGGGAGAACCGGGTTGGATCCCCCACTCCTCCACTTGCAGCTGCTGGATGACCTTGGGCAAGCCGTAGCTCTGGCACAGCTGTTCTTGAAAAAGGGCAGTCTCTGTCAGAGCTCTCTCAGCCCCACCTACCTCACAGGGTGTCTGTTGTGGGGAGGGGAAGGGAAAGGAGATCGTAAGCTGCTCTGAGACTCCCTTGGGTAGTGAAGGGCGGGGTATAAATCCAATCTCTTCTTCTTCTTCTTCTAAACTTATCCTCTGTACTTTTGTCTAATCTTTCCCTGAAACAATCTGAGCCTAGGAGCCATAACCCAGTAGCAGTGCGTGAATACATGCATGAAGCTGCCTCATACCAAATCAGACCCTGGATCCATCAACATCACTATTGCCTCCTCAGAACAGCAGCAGCTCTCCAGGGTCTCAAGCGGAGGTCTTTCCCATCACCTCTTGCCTGGTCCTTTTTTAACTGGAGATGCCGGGGCTTGAACCTGGGACCTTCTGCATGCCAAGCAGATGCTCTGCCACTGAGCCACAGCCCCTCTTTACAGCTCTCCAGGGTCTCAGGCAGAGGTCTTTCACATCACCTCTTGCCTGGTCCTTTTTTAACTGGAGATGCCGGGGATTGAACCTGGGACCTTCTGCCTGCCAAGCAGAGGCTCTTCCACTGAGCCACAGCCCCTCTTTGTAGCTCTCCAGGGTCTCAGGCGGAGGTCTTTCCCATCACCTCTTGCCTGGTCCTTTCAACTGGAGATGCCGGGGATTGAACCTGGGACCTTCTGCCTGCCAAGCAGAGGCTCTGCCACTGAGCCACAGCCCCTCTCTACAGCTCTCCAGGGTCTCAAGCGGAGGTCTTTCCCATCACCTCCTGCCTGGTCCTTTCAACTGGAGATGCCGGGGATTGAACCTGGGACCTTCTGCTCTAGTACTGAGCCATGGCCCCTCCCACAAATTAATTACACTGAGCAGGAAGAAACTTCCAAATTCTCTTTGCTGCTGTTGCCATTCCGATTATTTCACCTGGAGTGACGGTCAGCCTCTGAAATGTTATTGACATAGCCATGTCCCCAACTCAGTGGTGAGGGTAAGGAACTCTGTATGTGCTCAGAGGCAATCACTCCCCCTATTCCAAAGAAAAAGAAGAAGACGAAGAAGAAGAGATTGGATTTATATCCCTCCCTTTGCTTGGAGTTTCAGAGCGACTTACAGATTCCTTTCCCTTCTCCTCCCCACAACAGACACCCTGCGAGGTAGGTGGGGCTGAGAGAACTCTTTCCACAGCTGTCCTTGAGAGAACAGCTGTGCCAAAATTATGGCTTGCCCAAGGTCATCCAGCAGCTGCAAGTAGAGGAGTGGGGACTCAAACCCGGTTCTCCCAGATTAGAGTTTGTGCACTTAACTACTACACCAAGGGGGTACGGGCACAGAATAAGTCTTTTTTCTGTGGTTTGGGGGTATGAAAATAATAATATCTCACCCTGTCCTCAGCTTAGTCTGTGAGTGAACTTTGGGTTTCCTTAAAAGTTTAACAGGGCTTTGTCGGATTAAGTATTGTTTTAGTTTAGTGAAAAGGTAATTGGGGGAGAAACCCGAGAAAGGTATCTAAAAATCTGCACGGGGTGGACAAAGTAGAAAGAGAGATCTCTCTCTCTCCTTTCCCTTCCATAATACTGAAGTCTGGAATGAGTCAGTGAAATTGAGGGGCAGTCGGTTCCAAACGGTCAAAAGGAAAGTGCATTTGCAAAAAGATAATTAACTGTTTCATAATGTTTTTTTAAAATTCTTTATAAGAATTCTATTAACTGTAAGGTCCCTGAAGAATCAGTCTTGATGGAACGATTGCAGGGTGTAACTATATAATAAACAAAATATTCATTGGCTTTGTATGTGTGAGAGGGACCCCACTTTCTGCGGCATTCATGGTCATGTACATAGACCCTTGACATGAACTTCTGCATGCGCAGATGTCTGGGGGAGGGGCCAGCAGCTCTGGTTGCACTCCCCTGTATACCGATAGAGTAAAACATAATCGCTTATGGAACTCGCTGCCACAAAATGGACTGATGGTTGCTGCCTTAAAGGTAAAGATTTCTCTTGCTCAAAAGGCAGTTAAATCTGACTCTAGGGGTGCAGTGCTCATCTGTTTCCAAGCCAAAGAGCCAGCACTGTCCAAAGACGTTTCCATGGTCATGTGGTCGGCATGACTAGAGGCCGAGGCACACGGAACACTGTTACCTTCCCACTGAAGCAGTACCTGTTTATCTCACTTGCAATTCCTTGCTTTTGAACTGCTAGGTTGGCAGGAGCTGGGACCGGAGACGGGCGCTCACTTCGTCACGTGGCACTCGGGTCTCGAACTGCTGAATTACCGACCTTCCGGTCTGCAGTTCAGCATCTTAACCACTTGAGCCACTGCAGCCCCTTTTAGATGGCTTTAAAGGGGGAGGAGGCAAACTCACAGAGGAGGAGGGGTTTATCAACGGCTGTTAGCTGTGACGAGCGAGGGGCGGACAATTTGGAATTTCTACCCGCCCCCAAATCTCCCCCTCAGGATTCCTTAATTGACGAGCAGGCCAATTTCCTCTCTTGACCTTATTCTTAGCTGCTGTCGATTTGCTGTACCTCTTGGAGTCTACTCAGTCCTCTACTGGTCATTTGGGGGGAGCACGGGCAGCGGGGGGTGTCTTTTCTTTTGGATAATGTACAAATTCATGAGTAGAGGCATGCTCCCCTTCCCAGGAAATAACAGTAAAGTCTCAGATCTGCATGCACCGATTGCACCCCCCAGAATCCTTCACCGAGTTTGGGGGTTCCTCGGTAGACGGTCAGTACGGGCACCATTGCCTCGAGCTTGAAAAACGTTCTTGTAAAGTTGACATGATCTTGCAGTGAAATTGTTTATATTAAAGAAAGTGGCGGGGACAAAATGGATGTGGGTGTGGCTGTGTGTGCATGGCTATGGGATAAAGGGCGTGGATTCAGAAACCTGGCCAGGAGACCTGGTAGATGCTGGGTTCTTGTTCTGCCACAACAGGAGGACCAGTTTTTAAATTTCCGCTGCATCGATTACAGCGCGGGGAACTGCAGTTTGCAGCCATTCCAGGCCATTTAATGTTACCGGCTGCCTGTGTCTCCATAGCTTTCCCCCCCTGCCCAACGAGTGGGGCTGGAAACTTGCATTAGGGCTGCCTTAGCCTGTTTAGAGGCACTTTTAAAATGTTTTCAGGGTAGGGTTCCCACCCACCTCTGATGGGGTTGGGGGTTCCCCTGGTTTCTGGGGCCCCAGTCAGGAGGAGGAGGAGAGGAGATTGGATTTATACCCCGCCATTCTCTACCCAAGGGAGTCTCAGAGCGGCTTACAAACTCCTTTCCCTCCCCCTCCCCACAACAGACACCCTGGGAGGTGGGTGGGGCTGAGAGAGCTCTGACAGAAACTGCTCTTTTTCAAGGACAGCTCGGAGAGAACTTTGGCTTGCCCAAGGTCATCCAGCAGGTGCAAGTGGAGAAGTGGGGAATCAAACCCGGTTCTCCCAGATTAGAGTCTGTGCACTTAACCACCACACCAAACTGGCCTCCAGCCAGCTGGCCAGTGAGGGGACCCCTGCCCCCAAAGAATCCTGATGTGCCCAAAGGTGACGTTGTGCCCAAAGGTCATCCCGCCAGGCACATTGTGCGTGGGACGCTCTAGCATTCGGGTAAAAACTCTATGGTGACCATAGAGTTTTTACCCGAATACTAGCGCGCCCCCTGAATGACATGCCCAGCATGATGACATCACTTCCGGGTGATGTCATCATGGTGCATGCACCAGAACACTCCAGGAACCAGGCTGAAGCCCCCTACTGGGATCGAGGTGAGACCTGGAAACATTATTTCAGTGGCTTCATTTAAAAAAAATATTAATTTGATTTCTAGACTGCCCTCTCCCAACAGGGCTCAGGGTGGTTCACAACATTCAATAAATACACTGTTATCATTCCAATAAATACAGTCGTACAAACAAAAATTTAAATCACCAAGAACAATCACACTGTTCCAGATGGTGTTGAAATGCTTGTGTCCTACCCCTTGGAGGGGCAGAGAGAGGAAGGATAAAGGATAAAGGTGGTCAGGCTAGATGGAAACCATTGCTGTCCTCAACCATAGGCATGGCGGAACACATCTGTCTTACAGGCCCGACAGAACTGCATTGGGTCCCGCAGGGCACGGATGTCATTAGGCAGAGAGTTCCAGAAGGCCGGAGCCAGAGCCAAAAAGGCCCTGTCTCTGGTCAAGGACAGCCTGATATCCTTTGGGCCAGGGATCGCCAGAAGATTCCTCTCCCCAAGGTGTAATGCTCTTTGAGGGGTATACCATAAAACAGAAATATAACCCGTCTGTGAAGGACAGATCCAGTTCATCGAGAAACCCTTTGACCCTGCTCTGTCTCGCCTCCTTAGATGATTGGGGGGAGCTTGCTGGGAATACACAGAATGGGGAGGGCAAAATGCAATCCCACGCAACTCTATGTCCACATTTTAAAATTGCAGACTTTGAAAAAATCATTTTGGAAGCTGGACTTGGCAGAGTGCTAAGAAACAGAATCTTGCCCGGGAGTTGCATCCTGTTGGTGTCTTTGGCTAATGAGGGAGGGGCTTTGGCTCAGCGGCCGAGCCTCTGCTTGGCCTGCAGAAGGACCCAGGTTCGATCCCCGGCATCTCCAGCTAAAAGGACCAGGCAGGAGGTGGTGTGAAAGACCTCAGCCAGAATCCCTGGAGTACACAGTACCGATCTTAGTAGACGAATCGTCTAATTCAGGATAACGAACAATCGCTGATTTTTGCGGCAACTATATTTTATGAATGACAATTGTATAGTTCTTACATGTTAAATCGATGACAAGATTGTCACAATAATCGGCGTGATCCAGTACCGCAAATATAGAAAAGTTTCAGCCTTGTATTACCCCGGGACAGCTTCTGTAATAAACTGTAGTTAAGATGAGCACCTAGACGTAAGTCCGTTTCGTAGTTGAACTTCCCCAAGCTATTCCTAGTGGACCTTTCTCAGATGTTATCCTCCTAAAATCAATCACAATCATTACAATATAAGAAACACCATGCGGTTGAATGGAATCTTGATATTATAAATGGAATGCTGATATCATAAAGGAACATAAACCATGTTATTTACACTTACCTAATGTTTATAACGCAACGTTTATATATGAAACAAGCCAGTCCTTGGCTTGCTTCATATATAAATGTCATGTTATAAACATGAAGTAAGTTCAAATAACATCATCAATGTTCCTTTATAATATCAGGATTCCATTTAGCTGCGTGGTGTTTCTTATCCTATAATGGTGACGATTAATTCTAGGAGGATAATTTCTAGGAAGATCCACTACGAATAACTTGAGGAAGACCAACTACGAACTGGGCTTACTCGTCTTAACTACAGTTTATTAACTACAATGCTATTAACTACACGCGGTCCTGCAGTAATACAAGGCTGGAACTTTTCTATATTTGCATTACTGGATCACACCAATTGTTGTGATAATCTTGTCATTGATTTAACACGTAAGGACTATATAATTGTCAATCATAAAATATAGTAGCCACAAATCACAGTGGTTGTTTGCTTCCGGAGCTTTACACTGAAAACCCAGGCTTTCTACTCTAATTTAGGATGTTCATGTGCGTTTTCCCCTTCCCCGGTGCTAGGTCCCTTTCCATGATGTAAGAAAATGGCCTCTTGCATCGGGTAAAAGCGCCTTCTGCTGGGGGAAAAACCCAATATCATTTGAAAGAAATCATATCGGGTGTCAATTTGACCAAATCTCTCCTTTGTGTCTCTTTTTTTCCTTGTTCTTTTCCGTCCCCCTGCTAAATCATCACCAGGGAACCAAGGCTGGGGAATGCTGGGGAAAGCCATTCGAATCCAGACCACAATGATTCCAATTTTTGCAAACAATTAAAGGGTCAGGAAGTTTTAAAACTGAGTTCTGTGTTTACGAGAGAGCCGGGGAAGGCCCTTTTGGAGGAGCCGAAGACAGATGGCATACGGGGTGAGCAAAGGAAGACGTTTCCCATCGGCCTGGAACCCTCCAAAGAGAGGCAGAGCAGAGGTACAGAATATAAAGAATTTGCCAACGATTGTCCGCAAACCCTCCCCCCTCTTATAGATATCGGATAGTTCTATATCACGAGAGCTTCATCAATCGCTAAGATTCATATTGCTCCAGAATAATAGATCCTTGAAGGCTGTTATTCATTTAGTGCTTCCACTAAAGTCAGCATAAAGGTGCCTTTTGGAACTTGACCCCCCCCCCTTCCCTCTCTCTCCCCAGTCAAAAATATATATATATCCCCCCCAACCCCACATTTTTGCTCAGGCATGACTTCTGTTTGTGCATCTCCCTCCACGGCCTGAGCAACCACAGCTGCAAGGGGGGGTGGGCATGGAAGCCACAGCCCTCCGAGAAAGCCTCAGTGGTCATTCTGCACACGACTGAAGCATTTGCTGGAGGGTATGGCCCCACGGTCTCCCGTTTTTGGCATGCAACCCTTTTGCAGTCCCCGGAGAAGCCCACTGTGGCAAACCCAGAGACAATTCGGTATGGATGGTTACGTTTCAGGGGCGCCAACACAATTTGTTTCCTCTGAGTTCATCCGGGGTGGAGGGTCGGGTCTTGGTTGAGGCGGGCAGATTTAACCTCTGGGCTCCCTGGTGTCTTCTGAATCTGTGATTTTGGGCAATTCTTACTCCCAAAACTGTGGCACTCCCTCCGCTGGAGAGAGATCCAGATGTAAACGGGACGTGTACGCTACAAAGTGAAATCTATCACAGCATCCCTGGAAGAAACACTGGAAGGTTTAATAATTGTACGGGGCTAGGAATCTTGAACAGAATTGTTGACAGGGTTTTTTAAAAAATAAAAACCTTCCAACTTTTTAATGTTCTCATGGTTCTTAAGGGAAAGCAAACCATAGAGGGGTCCATATGTGTCTCTTTCTTCTCTGGGATAGCTTTTGGGAGAGCCCTTGGTTAAGCCAATTTCTGAGCCTTTGCGAAGGGGATGGTTTAGAAATCTGGGGTGGGACGGTGAATGGAGCTCTGAAGACCTGGATTCAAATCCCTGCTCAGGCACACAATTTACAGCTGGGCCAGTAGCCATCTTTCAAGCCTGAGGGTTGTTGCGAGAGTAAAACAGGGGGCATCTCATGTATATAACCTGACCAGCTTGGAAGAAAAGCAGGTTTGAAATGTAATGAAAACAACACAAATTTTTAACTAAGCCATTATCTATCCAGGCCTGGAAAGATCCGAAGCAAATAAACTCCCTGACTGCTGAAAGTACAACTTCCCCTGTCATCTTTTTATAGGTCTGTCACCTTGAAAGGCCAAAACATTTAATGCAAGATTTTTCAGTGCTTCGAAGAAGGCGCACTTCGATGGGGAAATTCCAACGGGGCCCAGCTTAAGCCCTGCTTAATGTCCCATTTTGTGGAACGGGGGTTTACTCCCAAGGAAGCAAGCATAAGCTGATAGCCTAAAGTGGCAGACTCTGGATTAGGAAACACCTGGAGATTTTGGGGGGGGCGAAGCCTGGGGAGGCTGGAGGTCAAGGAGGGGCCTCAGCAAGGTATATTTTCATTGGGGCACCCTCCAAAGCAGCCATTTCCTCTGGAGGGGAACGGATCTCTGCCTCATGGAGATCCATGTTAATTCCAGTCCCCCACCTGGAGGTTGGCAACTCAAAAAGCAATTATAGCAATGTATTATGAATTAGCAGTCGTAAGCAATTATAACCCTATAAGCAATTAAAACATGGAATTCGCTGCCAAGGGATGGAGTGATGGCCGCAGGAATCAACGGCTTGAAAGGGGGATGAGATAGATTCGTGGAGGAGAAGTCCATCAGTGGCTACTAGCTGTGGTGGGTGAGGGGAACCTCCATGTTCAAAGGCAGTGAGCCTCTGAATCCCAGTGCCAGGAGGCAACAACAGGGGAAGGCCTCAGATCAACCCTCACTGGTCTGATCCAGCAGGGCTCTTTTGATATTCTTCTCGGCCTCTCTGCCCTGTCGTTGGCCCTCCAGAGGAATTATTGGCCACTGTGAAAGACAGGTTGTTTGACTAGATGGACCACTAGTCTGATCCAGCAGGGCTCTTCTTATGAATGACTCGGCCTCTAGGGGAACCGGTTGCCCCCTGTGTGGGACAGGATACTGGACTGGATGGACCCTCACGAGTGTGATCCAGCAGGGCTCCTCTGAGGTTCTTCTCAGAGGAAGGCCTCGGCCTCTCTGCCCTGTTGTTGGCCCTCCAGAGGAACTGGTTGAGGCCACTGTGTGAGACCCTCACTGGTCTGACCCAGCAGGGCTCTTCTGAGGTTCTTCTCAGGGGAAGGCCTCAGCCTCTCTGCCCTGTTGTTGGCCCTCCAGAGGAACTGGTTGAGGCCACTGTGTGAGACCCTCACTGGTCTGATCCAGCAGGGCTCTTCTGAGGTTCTTCTCAGGGGAAGGCCTCAGCCTCTCTGCCCTGTTGTTGGCCCTCCAGAGGAACTGGTTGAGGCCCCTGTGTGAGACAGGAGGTTGGACTAGGTGGACCCTCACTGGTCTGATCCAGCAGAGCACTTTTGATATTCTTGTTCTCTTAAGTAGCCTTATCCTCAGACCTCGGCCCCCGGCATCCGAATCCCCTCACACCATTGCGGCCTCCGTCCCAACCCCCACCCCCACCCCGAGCGCGGCTGTCAAAGAAATTATCTTACCTTCTAACCTTAAAGCTGCCATTCTCTGAAATTCAGGCTCCTGCAGCCACCTCCACATCCGTTTGAAGGTCTCCCTCCCAGACTTCAGCTTGCTCCAGGGCTTGGGGTTCCGCAGGAGGTCCGACAAGGTCCCCTGAGACCGGCAGAGGACCCTCTCGGCGAAGATGGCTTGGGGGATGCTGTACCGCTTGAGCTCGGCGATGATCCGCTGGGCGACCTCTTTGGTATTGATCTCCTCCAGCTGGCTGGAGAGGACCGTGGTCTGGGTGGCGATGGGGGGGTTAGGCCGGGTGTTCATGTCCGACCTGGGGTGACCGTAGGGCCCCTGGCCCATCGCGTTCGGGGAGGCCATGGTGGAGTTCTGTGAGGGAGACATCTCCCTGGGAAAGTGCTGGTCCATCCGGCCGAACATGGCCGTCGAGTGGGCCTCGAAGCCATTGCCGAGGACCATCTTCTCATTGCCCAGGTGGCCGGCCGAGTGTCCCGCGTAGTTGTGCATGGGGGCCAGCTGGGGGCTGGGCAAGGAGGACAAGCTCTGCCCCATCCCAATCTCCTTGTGGTAGGGGCTGTAGAAGTTCCCGCCGGTCCCCAGGCCCCTCTCCTCCCGCATGAGGGTGAAGCTCCCGATAACATTGCCCATCGGCAGGCATTGGTGGTGGTGGTGATGGTGGTGTTGGTGGTGGAACTTCTCGTGCAGCGGCTGCAGGGGGGTCAGGGTGGTGTAGCTGTTGCCCGCGCCGGCGGTGGGGGAGTCCCCGCCAAAGCTGAGTCCGGGGTGCAGCGAGGTGGCCAGGGCGTGCTCGGCCCGGTGGTACTCGCTCCCCTCCAGGACGGAGGCCATCAAGGAGGGCCTCTGGAGGGCGGAGTGCAAGGCCCGGCTGTCGCTGTGCATCAGTTCCTGCTCTTGGACGGACATGTCCCCCCCATTCTCCAAACTCAACTGGACGTTCATGCTTTCTGGCCACTAGGACATCCTCCCTCGGTCCGCCCGGCGACCCAATCTTAATCTCCGGCTCCTTAATCGCTCGAGCCAATTAATCGTCGCCCGTGAGAGGGAAAGGAGCAGGCGGGGGCGTCTGACCTTTGTGGAGATCCTTAAAGAGGAGGGAAAGTGAGAGCAGAGAGTCAGACCGGCGGGGTTTAGGGAAGCACACGGCTATTGTCCGGCAGGCCGGATTAATCATGCATGCACCCAACTTCAAAGCTCATTTCGTCTTCCCGCTCTTGAGATGGGCAGATCTGGACCAGAGGGGGTGGGAGGGGACCCCCCACCCCACCCACCCGCGAGATGCCTCCAGCTTCCAGACCGTAGGTAGACAGAGGACCCCAGAAGTGTCTCCCCCCCACACACACATACACCAGGAAGCGGTGAGCTCGCCCCCCACTCCCCTCCCGCATGCAAAGTGAGAGATGTCTCCATGTCTCTTTCCACGCCAGGTGGATGGACTGAAGGGAGAGGGGCTGCAGGATGAAGCAGGGGAACAGAAATGGATCTCCCCCTGCTAGGCACATGCAAAAGTCAAAGCGTGCCCCCCAGAAACCCATCCCACCCCCCCACCCCCACCCTCCGGCCCAAATGAATGTGGCTTACCTAGTGTCGAGGGTGGTATTTTCTGGGCATGTGAGCGGCATAGAGGACTGCGGGAGGGAAAAGAGAGAGAGAGAGAGAGGGAAGGGAAGGGAAAGCAATTTTTTAAAAAAAGAAACCTGTGCGTAAAACCAAATCTCAGCCCATGCGGCCGGTTGCATTTCGTTTCCCCCCCTCCCTTCCCTCCCTTCCCCCCCCCCCCCAGAGATGCTCTAAAAGGAAAAAGAGAGAAAGAGAGAGACACTTCCTGAACACACAGGCAGGCAAACTCCTTCCCTGGGTTCAGAAATCAGCCCTGGTCCATTTAAGGCACGGAGCAGGGAAAGTCCCACTCTTTTGAGGCTGGTGGATTCCCTGGACCAACTGGGCAGCCGAGGCGGCTGCGAGGGGAGAAAAAGCAGCTGCCCAGGGAGATCCATCAATAGGATACCTCATTGGCGGCTCGCACACCTTCTGCCCATTTAATTTCCAGCTCGTCTTAAATGGGTTCGGCTTGGACTAACCTCCTCTTTGTCTCTCTCTCTCTCTCTCTTTTAGCCTTCTGATTCTCCAGCGTCTCTCCAGGGAGCGCTCCCCCGGCTTGCAGCTTTTCCAACCCAAAGCCACTCTTATTGATTCCACAGCCCAAACCCTGTGCTTTCCTGCCTTCCCCACGTCACCAGCCTAAAAAATCTGACAGATTGCAATCAGAAGCCAACCTGATTTAACCCAGTGAGGCCTGGATTCGCGGGGTGGGGGGAAGGCTGCAGTGCAAAGGCGGGGGAAAGAGAGAAAGAGAGAAAGAGAGAGAGAGAGAGAGAGAGAGAGAGAGAGAGAAAGAAAGAAAGAAAGAAAGAAAGAAAGAAAGAAAGAAAGAAAGAAAGAAAGAAAGAAAGAAAGAAAGAAAGAAAGAAAGAAAGAAAGAGTTTGCCTATATAAACAGGGGGCGTCGCTAACATACTTCATCTTGCAACACTGCATACATGTATAGGCTGCTGGAAACGGTTTGCAAATCTGCCCAAATTGCTGCCTGTGTTTACATGTGGCAAGGGAGTTTTGGCTGTGACCTCCCCATCCTTTTTTTGCAGTCCTGGTTCATCGCCTCGCTTTCCCGAAAGTCGTTCCCCTGTTTGGATCTGGTCTCCCTTTGTGTCAACCCAAATCCAGCGTACGGTTGCCAGCCTGCAGTTGGGAAATTCCTGGATGTTTGGGGGGTGGAGCCTGGGGAGGGCGGGGTTTGGGGAGGGGAGGGGCCTCGGTGGGCAATAATGCTGCAGAGCCCACCTTCCGAAGCAGCCATTTTGTCCAGGGGAACTGAACTTTGTAACCTGGAGAGCAGCTGTCATTTGGGCAAATCTCCGGCCATGACTTGGAAGACTGGCAACTCTACCCGATCTGCTGGTAAACCAAGAATATCTAGTTGCCTCTTTCCAAAGAGTAGAAAGCCAAATGATTCTTTCTGGGAGACTCACAAGCAAGGCCTCAAGGCAACCTGCTTCTATTTGCCTCCAGCAAATTCGTTTCTCCATTTCTCAAAGGTACATTGCCTCTGACCATGGAGGTTCCGTTTAGCCAACATGGCCAATAGCTCAAGAGAACCTCTCCTCCTCCATGAATGTGGCCAATCCCCTTTAAAAACTAAGTTAGGGGCTGTCTTGTGGCCGTGAGTTCCACAAGTCAACTATGCGTGGTGTGGAGAAGTCCTTTCTTTTGCGTGTCCCAAATCTATTGGTTTTCTCATCCTGGAAGGACCGTGACTTCTAGAATGGTCAGAGGAAGCAAAATGTTTCTTTTTAGATGTTTAGCCTCTCCTGACTTCACTTGTGGGCAGTGTTCCCTCTAAACTGAGTTAGTGTGAGCTAGCTGACAGTTTTTTAGCCTCCGGCTCACACGTTTTTGTCTTAGCTGTGGGGTCAGCTTCATTCTGGGAACAATTGTCAAGCCAAATTAAAAATCAAATGAGGATTTTACTGCTCGATATGTTAACAGAATTCATCTTTCCACTGGCTCCAAAGCACCTACATAGGAATGGAGGTCACAACGCCGTGAGAGTTCTCTGATCTTCTTGCTTCCGAGCTCAAGGAAGAAAACACATTCTGCTTTCTAGGACAATATATTTATGGGGGGGGGGGGGGTGTTATTTATTTTATCCACAAAATTTTTACCCTGTTTTTCTGCCCTCATCTGGCTTTTTCACCCATGATACTAAAAGTCAAGGGCTTCACTCACTCCATTTATGCTGCGAAATAGAGATGGACTTCCAAATCCATTGGATTCCAAATCCAAATCCAGTGAATTACACAGACAGGAATTGCAAAATGAACCTGCACTCCGTGCCCCAAGCTGTGCTTTGTTATCTCTGGATATGCAATCGGAATTTATTTATTTATTTATTTATTTATTTATTTATTTATTTATTTATTTATTTCTCTCTCTCTCTCTCTCTCTCTCTCTCTCTTTCTTTCTCCATTCCTCCCTCCCTCTCCCTTCCTTCCTTCCTTTCTTCTTTCCTTCCTTCCTTCCTTCCTTCCTTCCTTCCTTCCTTCCTTCCTTCCTTCCTTCCTTCCTCTCTCTTTCTCTGTCTTTCTTTCTTTCTTTCTTTCTCTGTCTTTCTTTCTTTCTTTCTTTCTTTCTTTCTTTCTTTCTTTCTTTCTTTCTTTCTTTCTTTCTTTCTTTCTCAGTCCGTCTTTCTCGATCAGACCCAAGGCAGATTGCACGATTTTTTAAAAAAACGTGAGAAGAGCATGACTCCCACGACCAGCAATGCCCTTGGACGGCGTAACAAAATATTAAATAAAATATTTAAGCAGTCCTAAATTGTGGTCTTCAGTTTTGATTTCCGTATGTTTATGTTATCGATGTTGTGTGTTTTATTTCTATCGCAAGCCCCAGTCTGCTCCGAAAGCAAGACAGAAAGATGGCTGATAAATATTTTAGGTAAACAAATAATTAATAAAATATATACACTCAACCATCAGAGAAGATTGCCCCCCCCAAAATAAATAATAATCCACAGCCGTTCCAACTAGAGCCCCATTCCCTTTCTAAGAAAGCTCTCCTGAACAATTCTGTTTTGTGCATTCAGCAGAGACTTCGCTCTGCAGCAGCTGTGTTTCAGGATTATTATATCACCATTTTTTTAAAAAATGCTTTTAAAAAGAGAGACAAAGTTCTGTATTATAAACACCGAGCCAGATTTACACTTAGCTGTTCACCTAGGGCAAACCTAGGACCCTGGAGGGTTTTTGGTCACCTTCTGGGCATGGAACAGCAGTCACTGCAGGTGTGGAGGGGGAGGTATTGGTGAATTCCCTGCATTGAGCAGGGGGTTGGACTAGATGACCCTGGAGATCCCTTCCAACTCTATGAGTCTATGATTCGATGATGAAAAGCCTGATGAAGGGAGCAAGATGTGGAGGAGGGGAGTGATGCCGTACCACCCACTCCTCCAAAGCTGCCCTTTGACAGATTGGGGGTTGACCTCTGGAACCTGGAGACCAGTCGTCATCTCAGGGGAATTCCGGGTCCCACCTGGAGGCTAGCAACCCCCCTCCCCAGAGGCAGATTTCAGAAAGCTCATTTCAGATTTCAGAGTTTGCCTCAGAGACAGTTTGGTGTGGTGGTCAGGAGCACGGACTCTAATCTGGGAGAACTGGGTTTGATTCCCCACTACTCCACGTGCAGCTGCTGGGGTGACCTTGGGCCAGTCACCAGTTCTCTTAGAGCTGTTCTGTCAAGAGCAGTTCTTGAAAGAGCTCTCTCAGCCCCACCGACCTCCCAGGGTGCCTGCTGTGGGGAGGGGAAGGGAAAGGAGATTGTAAGCCGCTCTGAGGATCCTTGGGGTAGCAAAGGGTGGGGTATAAGTCCAGTCTCTTCTTCTTCTAAGAAGGGTTGCCAGCTCTGGGTTGGAAAATACCTGGAGATTTGGGGGGTGGAGCCTAAAGAGAGCAGAGTTTTTTTGGGGGGGTTGTCTGCGGGGTATAATGCCCTAAAGTCCACCTTCCAAAGCAGTCTTTTTCTCCAGGTGAACTGATCTCTGTTGCCTGGAAATCAGTTGGAATCCCAGGAGATCTCCAGCCACTGCCTGGAGGTTGGCAATCCTATAACGCCTCCTTGACCACCACCAATGCTCCCTCTAAGCGGTGGAGTCTTGTGAGCAAAAATTCTACTTTGTGAGCTCCTGGCATTCAAGTTGTGAGCGAGCGATTTGGCCGCTGCCCAGATTAGTTTGCTCAGGAGCCATCCTTCCCAAGCGGAGACCAAAAAAAATGTGTGAGCCGGAGGCTAAAAAACTGTGAGCTAGCTCACACGGACTCAGCTTAGAGGGAACTCTGGCCCCTGCCCCCACGCCAAAGCTCTGTCCGAATCAAACGCGTTTTCAGCCCCCCTAGGCCAGGACGGAGCGTGGTGTTATTTCAAATCTTAATTGGGAATACCCCCAGTTGCCGGCGCAAGGAATCTTTCTACCATCACCTCAAACTCTGGCAAAAGGCCCAATTTGTTCTGCAGAAGGGCCAGCCCCGGAAAAACCTGCTCCGCCCGTGACCCAACGCCCAACGCCCCTGGCTGGGAGCTCAGACCACAAAAAAAGAGACCCCTGCCCTTGGTTGCAGAGGTAAGAGACATGATTGGTTCATGTTCTGCGAAATCGAACCTCTGTCTCTTTCTCTCTCTCACTCACTCCCTGCAAACGCAAGTCTCCTTTTGCTTTCATCTTCCCCACTGCCCTTTTGCAAGCCCTCCTCCCCTGCAACAGCTCCCAGGGCCTCCAGCCCACTGCAAGAACGCCCTCCAGCTCGCTCTTCAGCGCTTTGCAAAGCTGTGTCTGCTTGGAGCCCTTCCGAAGCTAGCGTTCAAATAGCCCTCTGCACGTTTCCGTCCTCAAAACAAGGGTTTCTGAGGCTGCTCGAGAGCAAAGCTCTCGGAAGCCACATGGAATCCACACCGTGAAAATATGAGGGGCTGCCCCAAACTGGTAAGCCAAAACCTTTGCACAAGATTTAAAGCAGAAAAGCATTACCCTAGACGGCTGGGTCCTTCTTATGCTAAGAAGTGTAAGAACATTAGAAGAGCCCTGCTGGGTCAGACCAGTGGTCCAACTAGTCCGGCATCCTGTCTCACACAGTGGCCTCAGCCAGTTCCTCTGGAGGGCCAGCAACAGGGCAGAGAGGCCGAGGCCTTCCCCTGAGAAGAACATCCGAAGAGCCCTGCTGGGTTAGACCAGTGAGGGTCCATCTAGTCCAGCCTCTTGTCTCACCCAGTGGCCTCAACCAGGTCCTCTGGAGGGCCAGCAACAGGGCAGAGAGGCCGAGGCCTTCCCCTGAGAAGAACATCGGAAGAGCCCTGCTGGGTCAGACCAGTGAGGGTCCATCTAGTCCAGCATCCCGTCTCACACAGTGGCCAGCCAGTTCCTCTGGAGGGCCAGCAACAGGCAGAGAGGCCGAGGCCTTCCCCTGAGAAGAACCTCAGAAGAGCCCTGCTGGGTCAGACCAGTGAGGGTCCATCTAGTCCAGCATCCCGTCTCACACAGTGGCCAGCCAGTTCCTCTGGAGGGCCAGCAACAGGGCAGAGAGGCCGAGGCCTTCCCCTGAGAAGAACCTCAGAAGAGCCCTGCTGGATCAGACCAGTGAGGGTCTGTTAGGGTTGCCAAGTCTGGGTGGGGAAATACCTGGGGTCTTTTATTTTAATTTATTTATTCCATTTGTATGGCGGGCTCAGGGCGGCTACCAACACATGATAAAATATACAGTATCATTCAAACATTTTAAAACATAAAACCACACGATTACAGTTACATACCCCACTACAGGATGGCGGATCTTCTATTTGTCAGGGTAGTGTCTAGGATGTTAACCAGTAGGGCGATGGAGAAACATTCTGGCTGGCAGGTTCACACTCAGGCCAGGGCCAAGATGTAACCATTAGGCGGCCCCTATTTAAAGGCCTGGTGGAAGAGCTCCGTCTTGCAAGCCCTGCGGAACTGCAAGAGGTCCCGCAGGGCCCTGATGTTATCCGGGAGCTCATTCCACCAGACGGGAGCCGCCACCGAAAAGGCCCTGGTCCTTGTAACCGCCAACCGAGCCTCTTTCAGCCCTGGGAGAACCAGACAGTTCTGGGATCCCGATCGAAGCACTCGCTGGGGAACATATGGGGAGAGGCAAGTAGGTAGGTCCCAGGCCATATAGGGCTTTATAGGTCAGCACGAGCACCTTGAACCTTATCCGGTATGCTATAGGCAGCCAGTGCAGTGCTTTTAAGGCGGGCTGGATGTGCTCCCGTACAGGAAGGCCCAAAAACAGCTGCGATGCCGCATTCTGCACCAGCAGCAGCTTCCGGATCTGGGACAAGGGCAGGCCCATATAGAGAGCGTTGCAGTAGTCCAGTCTTGAGGTGACCAAAGCATGGATCACTGTAGCCAGTTCATTGCATTCAAGGAAGGGAACCAACTGCTTGATCAGCCATAGATGGTAAAAGGCTGACCTTGCAGAGGCTGCTACCTGGGCCTCCATCGTTGGGGGTGGAGCCAAACATAGAGTTTGCCTTTTTCGCTGCTGCAGCACACTGGCTTGACATCTTCATTTTGCTATCCACTAAAACCCCGAGATCTTTTTCCCCTCTCTGTCTCAACAAGTTCAGACCCCATTAGCCTAAACTTGAAGCCGGGATTTTGTGCATCACCTTCATCAAGTTCTTTTGCCCAGGGTGGGTAGACCCCCGCACATTTTTTGTCATTTATTGATTAACAAAATTATGGCTCCCGCCTTTCTGCCCTTCCAAGGGCCACCGAGGCGGCTACCGTTTTAAAACCTGCAGGATAAAAATCACCTTTTAAATCCATAAAAAAATAAAACAAATCCTTCCAAATGCACATCATGAAGACCATTAAACAGAAGAGTTTAAAAGCATTTTTAAACAGAGATTAAAATACATACAAAACATAAAAATCCTATGGCAGTGTCCATCGAATACCCCATCCCCGCAATTGTATTGACTCACTCTATGTCACCCACCTTGAATCCAAGTGAGAAAGGGGGACTATAAATAACGCAAGTAAAATAAATGCAATAAACATGTTGGTTAGGAAGGAGGGATCACTGAAGAAATGCCAAAAGAAACCAAAGCATCTTCACGCACTGGAGAAAGTCAGCAACCAAAGGGGACAGATGAATCTCCCTGGGGAGAGAACTCCAGAGCTTTGGGGGCCAGCACTGAGAAGGCCTTGAGTCATGCAGGGCCCTCAATTGCCATTCTGAGTCCACCCCAACACTACACTATTTGGGGGGCCCTAACATGAGGCCAGGGAAGTACAGATACTGGGGATCTTCTCTTGCACAGGCCCACTGAAGTGGGTGGTAGCTACTCACGAGTACGAGAGCAGTGACTGGGTTTATGCATGAGAGCTTCTTGGCAGATTGTGTTCCGCGGCTTTTCTTCTCTCTCTCTCTCTCTCTCTCTCTCCCCCCCCCTCCTTCCGTCCCTCCCTCCCTCCCTCTCATTTTCTGGGATCGATAATGGCCACCGTTGCTCAGCTCAGCCTAAAAATACAACTGCTAAACATCCAGACTTGGGAAGGCTGCATTTTCCTGTTTACATATGCCGGGGCCTAGACAGGGGAATTGCCTTGCTGGATGAGACCCAAGGTCCATCTCGTCCAGCAAGCTGTTTCCAAACGGTGGTGGCAAAAAAATGTCAATTCACCGCTGACTTATGCCGACCCCCTCCGAGGATTATCTGGGCAAGTGACGGGCCATTACTTGGCTCTGTGTCATGAACCCTGGACTTCCTCGGTGGTCTCCCATCCAAGTCCTAACCCTGCTTAGCTTCCAAGATCTGATGAATTCGGGCTCGCCTGGGCCTTCCGGTTCAGGGAATGTCAGAATGCAGCAGACTCAATGCCCCCCAGGAAGCTCAGAGACAAATGCAGAGAAGTGGCAGCTCTGCCCGGGGACTGACCCACCACATCTGCTCTTCAGATATACTGCTTCTGCACATGGGGGCTCTATTTAGTCACAATGCTTAACAGTCATCCTGAGGCCTATCCTCTACAAATGAGAATGGTGTTAGGCCTCCTTGTGCTGGGCAGATGCTCATGTCTTGCAGGTAGACTACAGCCTGGGATAGATTTTTGATCTGAGGGAGTTCTGGAGGAAGGAGGAGGAGGAGAAGAAGGAGGAGGAGGAGGAAGAAGAAGAAACGATTGCATTTATACCCCGCCCTTCACTCAGAGTCTCAGAGCGGCTTACAAACTCCTTCCCCTTCCCCACAACAGGCACCCTGTGAGATAGCTGGGGCTGAGAGAGCTCTGACAGAAACTGCTCTTTTTTCAAGAACAGCTCTGACAGAACTGTGGCTTGCCCAAGGTCATCCAGCAGCTGCATGAGGAGAAGTGGGGGATTAGACCCGGTTCTCCCAGGTTAGAGTTTACGCACTTAACCACTACACCAAACTGGTGGATTGCCCTGCCTTGCATCACGGTTGGTTTGGATGACCGATTGGTTTCCCTCTACCCTAAGAAGCAGAAAACCCTGCAAATATAAAAATGACGCAAGTTTCACGACCCACAACATGGAGATTTCTCTCTCTCTCTCTCTCTCTTCCCCTGCCCCCCAGCTATTAAGGAGACTGGAAACTCCATTTCGGATTTCTTGGAAATATCTGAGTTTTTGTTAAAAATAATAATGTATCAAGAATATTTGTCATAGTTACGTTGTTACTCTTTCCCCCTTATTCATAAGCAAAGATTCTGTCCACAGAAAACAAACGAATAGAGAGACCATAAGACAAGGACAAGCTAGCCAGAAGCCAGGGTACCAATCAATATCATAAAAACCAAGATTATAAAAAGAAAAACCCGTTGCAAAGAATACCATAAACATGAACCACAGCAACCCAATGTCTCCAGCCAGAGAAGAAATGAGAATGGAAACCTGAATCCCAGAACAAGGCTGAGATCACTTCACCATAACTATGGCACAGTTATCAGCACAGACCCTTTGGGTCCAGAACGAAGGGATTTGCGCCTTTGAGATGCACACAGGCCCCTCGCCAATGAACTCCTAAACAGAGTTAGGCTGTGCTAAACCCATTGGCTGCAATGGATTTAAAAGGGCGTAACTCTGCTTTCGATTGCGCTGTCGATAGCAGGAGTCACTTGGAGCGTAGAACCCGTGATGGCCTGGGGATATAAATAAGGGCCTGCAGAGTTCTCCCACGGGAGCTGAATCACAGGAGAGGCATTCCCCCCCCCCCATTGACTTGCATTAGGGGGGGCGAAGGGAAAATCTTTCTCAAACACATCCTGCTAACTTAAACTGGTTTACAGAACTTGCGTCAGTATAACATCCAAATCTCGGCTTTAATTTTTGCCATACTTCATTTTATGCATCGTGTTGTTGGATTGAGGTTTCCGTCGGTGGGTGCGGGTGGGTGCGTTCAGATGCGCCATTTAATCAGGTTGAAATGGCCCCGTTCTGTTGCGATTATTTTTACTCTGGACAATCGCGATCACACGGAAGCGTGTGTCGGGGTTTTTTAAAAAAAAAAAATTCTAAGTTTGCACATGCGCATAACTGCTCATCCGTAGAATTGAAAAATGTTATCCTCGCACATGCGCAGAGCCATTTGACAGTCCCGCAGAGCACCGTGATTTCACCGCTGTGACAGAAGACTTCCCTTTAAACTTTTCGCCCAAAATGGGCCTCTTTGGGATTCCGAACTCAAAACTAGTGCCCATTTAAACATTGGTTTTATGAACGCGGGAGTGGAGCTCCGCTTATGCGCATACTGCCAACACACAAAAAACCACGGTGGGCGAAAAGTGAAAGGGAGTTTAAACTATCGGAAGTGGCTCGACACCAGAGGAGCACTCACGCAGGGGGAAATGCGGCTTTAGCTGGGAGAGCTGAGAAAACACCACTTGGGACCCGGTAACAAAATACTCCAGCTGAAGGGGGGTTTGGAGCAGGAAACCAATGGATTGGGGCAGGAGGCAGATGTTGCTGTGTGAAACTCTCGTATACATAATTCTCTGTTGGTGGTGGCACTCTGCTGAACATTCCACACACCACCCCAGCCTTTGGTCCCCTGGCCTGTCAATCAGAAGCTGTCCCTATCCATTGGCTGTGAATACTCGCATGCCATTGTCTGGGTGCTGCTCCTCTTCCCCGCCCATTCCTTCAGCCTCTGTGCCCTGTCAGAATTCCTGGCAGACTGGCTTTCTCTCTTGACAAAGACACTTCTCCAGCTTCCTTCCTGTGGGGGGATTAACTATTACCTCAGTGGTAGGTGAAACGAAATGGCAGTTACTTGTGTTTATAAGATGGCTGCTGCCTGTGGTTGTTTAAAATGTTCCCCCATAAGGTTCAACTGTTACTTCAATGGCTGTTAGTAGGTGAAACAAAATGGCAGTTACCTGTGTTTATAAGAGGGGCTTCAGAGCATGGTGGAGGCTGCAGATGGGGGGGGGGGGAGATGGAAAACTGAACAATGAGGGGGAAATTAGGGTAGGCTGATGCTTGGCTGGGAAAGAGATGGGGTTGCCAACTCCAGGTGGGGAATTCCTGGAGATTTGAGGGGTAGAACCTGGAGAGGGTGAGCCTTGAGGAGAGGTGGGGCCTTGGACAGGTACAATGCCATAGACTCTGCTCTCCAAACCAGCTATTCCCTCTTGGGGAACCACTGCTGCCAATCTCCAGTTGTGGACAGGATATTAATCAGAATTACAACTGCTCTTCAGGTAGCAGAGATCAGTCCCCCTGGAGAAAATGGTGGACTCTGTGTCATTATACCCTGCTGAGGTTGCCACAGCAAATTGACACTGAGTGCCCAAGGCCTTGGCACTCTCCAAAAACCTCTTTCTAGAGCCCATTGTATTTATTCCCACAACAGGCCTTATTCCTAGTGTGCACATAACATCCGTTGTTGATCAGTTACGAAACCTGATTAAATGGCACGTCTAAACGCACCCTCTGTGTGCGCGCGTGCGTGCGCGTGCGTGCGTGTGTGCATGTGTGTGTTAAAGGTGCCCCGGAATCAAACTGTGTTCTGTTGTGGGGAGAGGAAGGAAAAGTAACTGTAAATCATTTGGAGACCTCTAAGGGTAGAGAAAAGCAGGGTATAAAAAAACAACTCATCTTCTCGTAATGGAATAACCATGATTATTGGATCACCTGCTTTTACGGCATTCTCTTTGCCTGGTGACCTGCTTTCTGTATTGCTTCCAAGATGCCTTGCCTTAGACAGTTTCTGGTTCACCTAGTTTTCTAACTCTGTAATCCTAGGGTTATTGCGTTGCTCGTTGGCTGTCTTACACTGTCGGATTGCCCCGTTTTATATCTTGTAACCCACTCAGAGCGTCGATGAGAAAGGCGGACTCTAAAAAAGCAAAGAACTAAGTAAATCAGAGGTGAGCAGATGAGCCACAGCCGCCATTTGGGGAAAGGAGGGCTAGTCAGCCCGTGACAATAATAACTGCCTGCCACCAATGCTCCCTCTACGCCGTGGAGTCTTGAGAGCAAAAATTCTGTTTTGTGAGCTACTGGCACTAAAGTTGTGACTGAGCGATTTGGCTATGACAGAAATGAGTTTGCTCTGGAGCCTTCCTTCCTGAGCTGAGACAAAAATGTGTGAGCCGGAGGCTAAAAAACTATGAGCTAGCTCACATTAACTCAGCTTAGAGGGAACACTGCCGCCTGATGGAATACTGTAATGCGGGGCATGGGTGATGCCGCGTCCTGGGTTCAAGTCCTCCCCTACATCACAGCTCACTGGCCACGCCATCCTGAGCAGAAATCAACGGAAGAAGAAGAAGAAGATTGGATTTACACCCCACCCTCCACTACTCTTTTGAGAACTGCTCGTGAGAGAACAGCTCTGAAAGAACTTGTGACTAACCCAAGGCCACAGCAGCAGCAGCTGCACATGGAAGAGTGGGGAATCAGACCCAGCTCTCCCAATATGCTTCATGGGAGGGCAGGATGATATGAGCCTACCTGGCACGGCAGTCGTGCAGGTTCCCGAGTCTAATGATCGCAAAGCATCTTGACTGCTCTAAAAGCATCGGTGAGGGATGTTGTCATCAAGAGAAAGCTCTCAGGGCAATTACTTGTTATGGTTTTAACAGTCTGTACGTATCGGATCTGGCAAGATAGATTTTAAGGATGCAATGTTAAATATTGCCAACAGAAACATTTGGCCTGGACTCAAAGAGACAGGCTGGGGTGCCCGCGCCTTTCCCTTCCCATCTCAACGCTCAGCATTGAAACGGTAAAGTCTGCTGGGCAGGAAGCTTGCTGGTATGGTTCACCATGTTGTTTTGCTGTGGAACGCCAAGCTATACTTTTTGTCACATACATATGCAACACATAATCACCTACGCACATGAAGCTGTCTTATATTGGATCAGACCCTTGGTCCATTGAGGTCAGTCATGCCTACTCAGATGGGCAGCGGCTCTCCAGGGTCTCAGGCGGAGGTCTTTCCCATCACCTCCTGCCTGGTCCTTTTTAACTGGAGATGCCGGGGATTGAACCTGGACCTTCTGCATGCCAAGCAGATGCTCTGCCACTGAGCCACAGCCCCTCTTTACAGCTCTCCAGGGTCTCAGGCGGAGGTCTTTCCCATCACCTCCTGCCTGGTCCTTTTTAACTGGAGATGCTGGGGATTGAACCTGGACCTTCTGCATGCCAAGCAGATGCTCTGCCACTGAGCCACGGCCCCTCTTTACAGCTCTCCAGGGTCTCAGGCAGAGGTCCTTCCCATCACCTTCTGCCTGGTCCTTTTTAACTGGAGATGCCGGGGATTGAACCTGGACCTTCTGCATGCCAAGCAGATGCTCTGAGCCACTGCCCCTCTTTACAGCTCTCCGAGGTCTTAGGTGCAGGTCTTTCCCATCACCTCTTGCCTGGTCCTTTTAACTGGAGATGCCGGGGATTGAACCTGGGACCTTCTGCATGCCAACCAGATTCTCTACCACTGAGCCACGGCCCCTCTTTACAGCTCTCCAGGGTCTCAGGCAGAGGTCTTTCCCATCACCTTCTGCCTGGTCTTTTTTTAACTGGAGATGCCGGGGATTGAACTGGAGACCTCCTGCATGCCAAGCAGAGGCTCTTCCACTGAGCCACAGCCCCTCTTTACAGCTCTCCAGGGTCTCAGGCGGAGGTCTTTCCCATCACCTTCTGCCTGGTCTTTTTTTAACTGGAGATTCCAGGGATTGAACTGGAGACCTCCTGCATGCCAAGCAGAGGCTCTTCCACTGAGCCACAGTCCCTCTCCATGGCTCTCCAGGGTCTCAGGCGGAGGTCTTTCCCATAACCTCTTGCCTGGTCCTTTTAACTGGAGATGCCGGGGATTGAACCTGGGACCTTCTGCATGCCAAGCAGAGGCTCTTCCACTGAGCCACAGCCCCTCTTTACAGCTCTCCAGGGTCTCAGGCAGAGGTCTTTCCCATCACCTTCTGCCTGGTCTTTTTTTAACTGGAGATTCCGGGGATTGAACTGGAGACCTCCTGCATGCTGAGAAGATGCTCTTCCACTGAGCCACAGCCCCTCTTTACAGCTCTCCAGGGTCTCAGGCGGAGGTCTTTCCCATCGCCTCCTGCCTGGTCCTTTTTAACTGGAGATGCCGGGGATTGAACCTGGGACCTTCTGCATGCCAAGCAGAGGCTCTGCCACTGAGCCACAGCCCCTCTTCACAGCTCTCCAGAGTCTCAGCCTGAGGTCTTTCCCATCACCTCCTGCCTGGTCCTTTTAATTGGAGATGCCGGGGATTGAACCTGGGACCTCCTGCATGCCAAGCAGAGGCTCTATCACGCTACCCCTTTTGGCCTTCCGCTTCCAATTTCCTAGGTGTCAGAGGCTGCAAACTGATCTGTCACAATTTGGGATCCTGATCTACGGAAATAAAATCCAGGCTCAGTCGAGGTCCTAAAATGTACACAGCTAATTCAGGGCCCAAAGCTGCGACAAGGAGGCGGAGGGGATTGCTGATCTAGACGGAGGGGGAACACAATCGTGGCCTTTCAATGCAGTGGCGGCAAAATCGCCTTTTGTCTTCCTGTGGATTGCAGCCCTCGATGTGGGGGTGGGTAGGTGGGGGGGGGGAGAGAAATAATTATCGAAGCCCGATCCATACCAATGGATCGATATCTTGCAGAGCTCGCCTCTGGGCCTGCGCAGAAGAGAACCTGCGAGCCAGGGGTGGGAGCCGCCGCCGAGGCCTCGGGGAGCTGTCCGGCTCCTGGGTGCTGAAACGGGGAAGGGTTTAGAAGGGACCGCAAAAAAGAGGTGTTTTCCAAGTAGAGATGCGGGGGACAGAGCTGGGTTGTACTTGGTACATTCCGCCTGCTCTCATGTTAATAATAACAGAAATTTGGGCGCCTTGCTGCAGACGATGAGAAGGAGGAGGAGAAGATAAAGCAGTCGTAGTAGTAGTAGTAGTAGTAGTAGTAGTAGTAGTAGAAGAAGAAGAAGAAGAAGAAGAAGAGATTGGATTTATACCCCGCCCTTCACTACCCAAAGGAATCTCAGAGCGGCTTACAATCTCCTTTCCTTCCCCTTCCCCTCCCCACAACGGACACCCTGTGAGATAGGTGGGGCCGAGAGAGTTC